>OW121751.1:10770000-12020000 GCA_933228765.1 Miltochrista miniata | reverse complement strand
TCAGATAATTTGAAAATTTTAATTGTAGGGGTTTCTTTGATTGTGAGTGAACCTAAACTGGCGTGTTGGCTTAATCATAAAAGAGCTTAATGATTAAGACTATTTTTAAACAAGTCAGTCCGCGCCGAAGGCGTGGACTGAATTGTTTTAAAATAGACTTAATCATTAAGCTCTTTTATGATTAAGCAAACAGGGCAGTTTCAGACGCTGCTTGATGACTCTGATTAAGAAATACCTTTCCTTTCATACACCTTATGTGACGTAAACGAAGTTGCGGGCTCAGCTAGTGTAGAATAAGTTTGTTATGTACTTGGAACAATAAGTTTATTTTTTATAAAGTGCCAAAATGTTGTTTAGTAGTTGAAAATATTACATATCACAACTCTTTTCCAGTGTATCATTAGATCATACCTACCGACTTTTCCATTTTAAGGGAAATGATGATAAACTACCTTTTTTTGTATAAAAACTTGATTATTGGATATTAAAATTAACGCTCGTAGACTTAGGTACTAACTCAGAGTTTTGCAGACGATCACTAGCTTACAGCTTCATGCATCTTACGGCTATTGCTGGTCTTAAGATGGGGGAAAACTTTGTCGCTATCCTATTTGCGAGCATCCCGTTTATCGAAACATTGCGGGCATAAAGTCTACCAGCCAGCTTCCTGCACGGGCGACGTATACAGGTTCTCTGTGATGGTCAGGCTTCCTGCTTTTTGCAGATAAATGCCGGAGTACCACAGGGTACGGTATTGTCCCCAACTCTCTTTCTTCTGCATATCAATGACATGCTGTCCCTTGGGTGCATTCATTGCTATGCAGATGAAAGTACTCTACATGGGAGCTATTCTGGCCTTCCAGCGGAGGGGCGAGGCGACGTGGAGGAGAAGAGAAGGCAACTCGTGGCGGATCTCGACCGGGACCTGAGTCACATTGCCCAATGGGGTTCAGACAACCTGGACGAGTTCAATGCCAGAAAAACACAGGCGTGTGCGTTTACAGCATAAGTCCCCATTCCTACCCCTACCCTCTCTTCAGAGCATTACGGTTCCACTAAAGGACAACCTGGAGATCCTCGGTATAGACGTCCGGCGTGAACTCAATCACAAAAACTACATAGAGAGTTGTATTTGGCTGGCCTCGCGGAAACTAGGAGTCTGAGACGGTATTTCACGCCACATCAGAGATGTTTACTGTACAAGACGCAAATTCGTCCCTGCGTCGAATACTGTTCTCACCTTTGGGATGACTCCGCAAGGTATTTACTAGACGCGCTTGACGCTATGCAGAGACGTGATATCCGAATAATTGGTTGTCCTGAGGTGACGGGAGGTCTCGAACCGTTGGCGCAGCGAAGAACCATTGCGTCCTTGACTGCCTTCTATCGAATGTCACCACAGTCGAGGACCACTGTCAGAAGTGGCCCCCAATCGCTAGATGCGCCACGGCTTTCCATGAGGCTGGTGGCGACGTCAATTTGGCGAGCTAAAATATAAAAAAAAATATAAAAAATCCCACAATTCTTTTTTTGTGGTCATTCTCACACTGCATCATCTAGCCCAAATTAAACTAATATAAGCTTGTGCTATGGTATCAAGACAACTGATAGACATACATATTACTAAATACGTACATATTATACCAAACTTCGAAACAAATATTTGTGGATCACACATACCTACCTATATTTGGATCGAACCGGAAATCAAACTCAGGACCTCAAACGCGGTAGGCGGTTAAGTACACTACCGACTGCGCCACCGAGGAGCCAAAATAATTATTTATTTACACGTGACACTAAAGACACGAGCCATAACTTAACTCATTACGTGAGGCGTTTTTAAAGACTTTTGAAAAGCATCTTCCTCATCCCCAATCATACGGGAGATTTTTCAGAACGTGTATTTTAATAGATATGTATGCGTATTAATTCTAAGTATAAAAAATTTGCTACCTAATTAGGTATAATTATAGGAAGGCAGAGCTCTACCTGAGAATGAAACAACAAAATTTAATACCTACTTAAATTATAGGGAGGATTTGGCCATATTTGTGTGATAGGATATACCTACATCCAAAAGTATACTGCCATAGGCTAATTTGATTGATTAGGGGTTCACAAACAAATAGTTCGAGCACTTCAAGAAGTTCTTCAGTTCAAATAGTTCAAGTCAAGAATCTCTTCGACCTCATCAATATAATGGATGATAGATCTCCCTGAGTAAAAACTAGTGGAAAAAGAACGTACAAAACCAATTGTCGTAAGTTTCTGCAATCGCCACATGAAGGATCATTCAAGATCACATTGCAGCGTCCAGGTTTGAACTAAAAACTCACTCCTTGTAGCCAGCGAACATTCATACTATTTTTGTACCTAAGAATCAGCTAATGTTCACGAAGATTTTCTGTGAGGACGGTGAGCGACCCTCTCACCGTCCTCAGACCCCCGGTCATGGAGGCCGATAGTCCTCAGCGAAGACACGTCCGCGCCCTGGCCGCCGACTGCGGAACTCGGGTGGGAGAGCTCTCTCCCGCACCTTATGAGCGGCTATAAAAAAATTCAACTGCGGGTCGCGGCGACTTGCGCCTGTCCATTTCAACACGGCAAAAGGCTCACCACCTATTGCGTGGGATAAACCTATAAGGTGAAATTTGGGCGTATACTATGACTCTGCGGCTCTGCCTACCCCTTCGGGGATAAAGGCGTGACTATATATATGTATGTAGATATGTATCCCGATCTATACTACGAGTTTCGTAATTAATTTAACAAATGGTTACAAATTTTAATTTTATTATACGTTTTATCGTAATACAAGTACTTACCTGTACATAAACTCAAATGATGTGATTGGTAGTACTAATGGAAACATGCCTCGTGGAGGATGTTCATTCTGGTGAGTTGTTAGACAAACGATATTTTATTTGGAGGTGTGGTCGATGCGGTAAAAAAGGAACTTATCGCTTTTGGGAGACAAGATTGTCTTGCATTAAATATGTACTAGTTCTAGGCTGCCAGTAAGATATCGTTTAAATTTTTGTGTCGTGATCTTTGTTACATACTTTCTAACTTGTGATATTAAACCCCGGTCAATTCACACACTATTACTAAAATTGATCTCGACTTTGTTACCCGGTTGATTTCATTAAATATAATGGAACCATTAACCAGCAGGTTAGGTAGGCTACCTACTGCCTTTAACATATTCATATTATTTCATTTCAAGTATGGTGCATCTGTGGAAAGGTGGTGCAAGACTACGGTCCATGTCGGAGTGCTTTAAATATATCTTCCTGCTCGCCACATTGTTCATCGGCAGATTTCTCATAATTTCAATCACAAATCAAACAGAAATATTGCCTCATATGAACGACGAAACTCTCGCACTGTTGGATTATCATCGCTATGTCATTGAATCAGAAGAAAGATACACAATTAAAACCGAAGGCTGCACGATCCCAGGCTTAGTTCCTTTGGATGATTCGATCAAATCACTTATTAAGCCTCCTACTGAACTAGAAAGTTGTCCAAACGCCAATTATTCTCTAATCTTACACAACAAAACCCATTTGTGGATTGATATGGACGTGTTACAGTTCTACAACGTATCTTTTGAAGATGAGTTCTATTGTTGCTATGAAGCATTCCACAGACCAAAGTCTGTTGATGATGTATATTCAGCAAAAGCAGACGATAGAGCACGATACGAACACTGCGTGGATTTTAACAACTGCATAAAAGTTTACCATGAATTTGTGAGAATCCGTTGCAAGATTGATCAAAAAACATTTTACCAACAATATTTTTTATTTGCACGCTTGAAACCAAGAAGTTTTTACTATGAAATTTCAAAGAAAACTACACCGGCGCCTGCCCCTTCCTTTAACGTAATTATAATGGGAATAGATGCAGTTTCCAGATTAAATTTTTATCGAACAATGCCAAAAACTTTGGCCTATTTGAAACAAAAAGGGGCTATAGAGTTATTAGGTTACAATAAAGTGGGTGACAATACATTTCCTAACTTAATACCTATGTTGCTGGGCGTAAAGGAAACTGACTTGAAAAATGTTTGCTGGCCCAAACTCAATGCAAACTTTGACAACTGCCCTTTTATTTGGAATCAGTTTGGACGTGCTGGATTTTATACGGCATTTGGTGAAGACAGTGGGTATTTAAGCACTTTTAACTATTGTAAACATGGTTTTATTAAGTCTCCCACAGACTATTACGTACGTACATTCATACGTGAAGCTGAAACTACTTTCGGCAACAATAAAAATTCTAATTCATTATGCATGGGGAATAGATATTTCTATCAAGTTTTGTTGGATTACATTGAAGATCTAATGTCGACGTTAAGGTCATCTAAACTGTTTGGATTCTTTTGGGAGGTGACTATGAGTCATAGCCACTTAAATTACCCAATGGCAATGGACGACAGCTATGAAGCATTTTTGGAAAGACTTGATAAAGCTAATAATTTGAACAATACAGTTTTAATATTATTAAGCGATCATGGTATTCGGTGGGGCTCAATTAGACTGACCATGCAGGGCCGCTTGGAGGAACGCCTCCCATTCGTACATATTCTACTGCCACCAACATTCAAAGAATATTATTATTCAGCTTACAACAACATTATACAAAACAGTAGACGGCTAACAACACCTTTTGATATTTACGCGACTTTGGCCGACTTGAGCAACTTAGATTTTATTAGTGACCAGAATATTAAAACACGCTCCGAAATGTTATACGCTGAACATAGAAGCATCAGTTTGTTTTTACCTATACCTAGAAATCGTACGTGTAAAATGGCCAATATCGACGATCACTGGTGCACTTGTCACAAAGAAATAAAAATGTTAGCGGAAAGTCCTGAAGCACGCACCTTATCAGAACAACTGTTGAATCATTTAAACACACTTTTGGAAGAATATCCACAATGTGCTGAACTGAAGTTGAAAGAAGTGCTGGAGATAACTGAATTGGTGACCGGCACGCTTAGAGCAGATGAAGTAGGTTGGCGGGTGTTCATGGTTGTTGTGCGAACCTCGCCCGGGGACGGTGTGTTTGAAGGCACATTCCGATACAGCGACAAATGGAGCCTGTCCGGCTCAATCAGCCGACTTAACTTATACGGTGAGCAAAGTACCTGCATAAACGATTTCGAAATGAAACTGTATTGTTATTGTTTATAGTGATAGTGACCAAAATAGAGTATATAGAGATAGATGTATGTAATAATCGAAATATTTTATTAAATTGTTTTTGTAAAAAATAAATAATGTAGATCTATGATAGTGACAAACTCATAAAAAGGTACATACCTCCTTAGTTACCAGTTTAACTCTTTTTTTTTTTATTTAATCACTCGACCTGATATTTACTTAATTCATCCAGTGGCGCAGTTTTTCAAGATATCATTTTTAAGGGAGATGGTCCTTCTTGTTTACCTATAGTCTCCACACCTTTATAGTAGCTTAAGAACCAAAGCGTCAATTTAAAAAATGTTGTGTCAAAATAAACATCAATGTCACTTATGTCACATGTTTCTGAGTGCCGAGTGCGAGTTTTTTTCTTATGCGTTTACGAGCAAGTTTTCGTGAATTTGTATTCATATAGAGCTGCACACATCTAAAAACATTGATTGTGTGAGTCAGTTTTGCACGTCCTTGTCGCAAGCCCCGCCCATTGTCGACACTGGGTCTCACGAGGATGATGATAATGGCACGTCATTGGTTGTTTAAAAGTTTGCCCAAGTGCGAGTTGCAATTTTGACATTTCGTTTCGTAAACTTTGGTTTACGTGATCGAATACGCTGTCACCTATAATTTCCTAGTGAAAGCACAGTGACTACGTTTACGTGTTGTTATTAAAGCTTAAATATGATTTTAAAATATGGCTGAAATGTATTTTTTCGCGTGGAGGATGCTTGCTGTTGCTACGGAATAAGATAATCGACAATATTCTATCTATCTAACACAAGGATGGAGGCAAGAGCTCGGGCTTCCTTGAATGGAGACAGTTTGGTGTTCTTTACCTACATAAAACACAAAAAATGTGCAGTTTTTATATTCAACAAGTGCCAGAAGCGTTACCTACTGTGTACCAGAATTTTAAGGGCTATGTAGGTACATTAAACACAGCCACACAATGTTTTATTGGCCTCGGGATCAAAGTTGTAATTCCTATATAAATTTCAGAAACGTGAAAGTGATTCTAATTTATATACTAATTTTTCTTTACAATGACAACAAAATATTCTATAGAAAGTGTTAAATAAAGATCAACAAATTATGGTAAATTGTCCTTCATAATTAGCTACATAATCACCTAAATTAACTAAATGGTATCTAAATATAGTGCATGAGGCTTCATTTGCGTGAAATTATGTTCCTGCATCCCATGGGAACATATTATTCCAGGGATAAAAAGTAACCCATGTGAATTGCAGACTGATCTATTCCTGTAGGTACCAGTTTGTTCAGTTGAGTGTGGTTTAATAACATACAGCACAATATTTCACATTTTAATATTAGTAGGATTGTGTATGTGTAATGGGATTCCATATTACCACCTTATTTAACTGGAAGGTGCCAGTGACTTCATCTGTGAGGAATTTTGTTCCTGTATCCCATGGGAACAAATTCCTTGGATAAAAAGTAGCTTATGTAAATTCCAGCACGGCAATACAGCTCACCACCTATAACGTGGAACAAATTCTAAAAAAGGTGAAATGTGGGCATATAATATGCCTCAGCCTACCCCATCGGGATAAAGGTGTGCCCATATGTATGTGTATTCCAGACTATAATCTATTCCTATAGGTACCAGATGTCAGCCTGATCCGTTTAGCGGAGTGTGATTCAGTAATAAACGGCACAATATTTCACATTGTACCTAATATTAACAGGATTGTGTTGTGTATGTGTAGTGGGATCCCTTATTACCACTTATTTAACTAGAAGCACCTTCTAGTTAAAAACGCAGTCACCCTGTTGCTTCATCTGTGTGGAATTTTGTTCCTGTGACCCATGGGAAAAGGGTTAAAAAGTAACCAATGTGTATTATTTCAGACCATATTTTTGTAGGTACCAGATCCGCTCAGCCAAGTGTGATTTAATATGTAATGGGACCCAATTACACATTCCAAGGCCCGAACCAACCTCATTTGCAAGTTGTGCACCTGCTGATCATGGAAAGGAAGGAAAAATAATTCATTGAAAAAGGCATGTAATTAAAAGTTTATTTTACACCGAACATGGATTAAATTACAAAAAGTATAGCTTAAAATATGTTCATATAAATATCTAGGTCCCTATTAATGAAAACAATTTCTCTTCAAAGAATATCTTTAAACCTGTCCACTTATGGTTCAGCCTAGTTTGTTGTCAAGTTAATATTATATTGGTGCCGGTGAGCTTGTTTTGTCATCAAGATTTCTTAGCTTGGAGATAATGCCGAGTTTCCCTGCCCTTACTCTTTTACCATTTCTATACTCTGGTCCATGGTTTAGTTGAGCCAGATGGAGATTGTAGTGGCTGGTTCCTGTGGTACCAACTGGCGTATCACCACTGTCATCTGTAAAATAAGTAAGTAAATGAGATGACGAATTAGAGCAAAATCAAAAGAGGACAATGATTCTGACATGACATTTCTTTATTAAGTAACTTCTTAACTATATATTTATCAAAATCAAATATTATGAGGCATAATATAGACAATAATGATAAGGCTTTCATTAAACTAAGCAAGTCTTGTACTATGAGGAAGAGATATAATAGTAGGGAGAGGCATTATGGTATGTCTACATTTTAGTTTCGTAGAATTTGTCCCACATAATAGGTGGCAAGCAGTATTGACATGTTAAAATGGAGCGGCTCAGGTTGTGGCTGGCTGCTATTGAATTTTTTCAAGCTACCCATAATGACTTCAACTTGGCTTAACATTCCTTCACAAAACGAAAACATCTGCAAATGCAAAAGTGGTCACCTCCATCCGAGGACCGGCCAGTGAAAATTGTTGACTATATTGATCATTTACAGAACGCTGAGTCCGCAGGGTCTCAAACCTTTCACTTTTGGAGGTAAATATGGTTTCTAAAAATAATAGGGCATACAACGATAGCTTTACCTTAATAATGTGCATGTTTTATAAAGTACCTAATTGAAGTTATTAGTTCTTTTCTACTTATTTGTTGATTTTCCTTTAAAATGAATGGAGATTTGGTGTTGTAATATCTTAGTTTATCATTCCGGCATGACTCAGGCTTGTTCCGAGGTTGTCTAGCTGAAATAACATACAGATATATTAAATAATCAGTTAAACTTTTATACTATTCTTATTCTAAATGTTACTTTGTTGGGATGTTGGGATTTTTGAATGGTTGCTACTACTTAATGAGGTTGACATTTGGTAAAAAATTGATTATACCTAGTCTACAATAACACTTAAGCTACTTTTTGTTCCTAGAATATTATATTATGTTATAAATATTCCCATGGGATCCTAAACCGGGAACGACATTCAGGCGGGCATCAGCTGGTAGTATTATAATATCCCAAAACCATCAAAGAATCACTATATTAAAGTGTGTCTTATTGACTTGAACCTCGACTACAAACCTGTCTTCTGTAGCTTCAACTCAACAACTTTAGATCAACTACGTTGTCGATGTTGTACGCATTGTTTTGTTTGTTTACTAGCTGTGTATTTTTCAACTTTCAAATGAGAAAAATAAAATATTATGTAATGATGTAATGTTCTTTGACATTGACGTAAGGGTTTCATATCATGTTCAAAAATCGAGGCGAAGGAGTTCGAAACTATTCGGCCATGCTGCCAAAGCGCTGACAGCATGGCTTATTTTGGTACCATATAAATATAATTATAATAATGTAAACTTGAATTTATTGTTGAGTTACATTTTATCAACACTGTTCTTTTTTTTTTAATTGTAATTTTTTATGTTATTAAAATAATATTAGATAAATTTATTAGATTTTTGTAATGCAGTAGAGGAAAATGTACCTATATATTATTTTTATTGCAGTGTTTTTCGTCACTGTCCCAACTGGCCTTCTCAGAAAATCAGTGTTGTTATCATGTTGACCGTGAGACAACAACAAGCTGAAAGTGGGCCATAGTATGGTGACAAGTCGACTTGAATTTTGCTGTTTTTATGTTATTAGGTTTAAATTAATACCTAAAATGTCACGATTTTCTGTAAAATAAAACAATTTTTTGTTTGTTTGTTTGTTGTGTAAGTTTCAGAACACCTTTAATTAATAACCAATACACATAAACATCAAAAATACACTTGTTTTGAAAAATTAAAGTACATAGTCGCTTGGCGTAAGTGTCCCGGTAAATCCATAATACATTACTTATTGTCATTTTTTATATAGATAACATGTTAAGGGCTCGCTACCCACACGGTCAAACTGCGCTTGTCATGCACGTTAAATAATAATTATAAATATTCACGGACATTTCACACAACGCTATCTGATCCCAAAGTAAGCTAGGAATAACCTGCATGTGTTATGGGTATCAGACCACGAATATTAATACCTGTATACTTTTTTTTAAATACGTACATAATTATTATACATAGAAACACACCCAGACTCCTGAGACAAACATTTATGGGTCACACAAATATTTGTCTCCGGTGGGAATCGAACTCACGACCTCCAGCGCCGCAGGTGGTATCACTACCTACTGCGCCACAGAGGCAGTCAAATATGAATGGAAGTTGCTTTAGTGTAGGTACGTGATTTCTTTGCATTTGTGTGTGCATCGACGTATATACACATGAGATTTAACGTGCTTGACAATTGCCAATTGTTCGTGCCGGGGCCCCTTAACAGTTTCCGCATTCGGTTTGCTGGTCAAGAATCAGATTCGAAATCCGTCCTATGCACTGAGTTTTTTTTTCTAGTTTTCCATCTTGGCTGCATGTAGTCTTGAACTTAGTGGACCCTCGAAAGGAAATCTCATGGATCCTGACCAACCGTGATCGCGTATGGACGTGCTCGATCACGACGTGCCACTACCTAGGGTTTGCCTTTGTTGGGACGACAGCTAGCCCAAAGTGTCGCCCTCAGCCTCATATTTATGGAGGACGGAGATCGTTTTGTGATCTCCAACGCCCTGTGTGTCTTGAAAGAACTATTTTAATAATGAATTACGAATTCATTACGGGAATGATGTATAATGGGAAGTCCTCGAACTAAAGACTTTTAGTAGTTACTAGCTGACCCTATAAAAGGAGAAGTAGGAGAGAAAGGAGAGGTATTTCTTCATCGGACTTAAAAGCAGCGTGTGAAACTGCCCTGTTTGCTTAATCATAAAAGAGCTTAAAGATAAGCCCCCTTATTCATAATCGTTTATTAAACCTATTTTAGTTAAAACACATTTTAAGTCTATTGCTGTCTCTAACCATACTCTGTCATTGGTTAGAGACAGCAATAGACTTAAAGTGTGTTTTAACAAAATAGGTTTAATAAACGATTATGAATAAGGGGGTAAGTCTATTCTAAAATAATTCAGTTTACACCTTTGGCGCGGACTGAATTATTTTACAATAGCCTTAATCATTAAGCTATTTTATGACTAAGCCAACACGCCAGTTTAGATTTACCGTCACATTCAAAGGAACTCTTGAATTCTAGGTTTAGCGAAAGTTTAGGTTTCTCTAATTTCTGAGCTACAAAACAATGTTGAAACTTGTGTGGAACAACGCTTATAGTACTCCCTTTCTGATGCCATAAAAATATTTTAAATCAGACCTTGCGGTGAGAAGTTACAGCTAAAAAGCTATTTTATCTTTCATCCCCTCCTGAAGGAACCGCGCAAAATATCAGGTTCAAAAGTATCATAGAACTTTCCTCGGATCATAAACTAAGACGGAAAACGGCTATAATAAATGTGTTCTTCCTCCTTCTGTGGGACAACTATTTTAAAATGGCTTCCATCGATGCAGCCAATGACTCCAGGAAACCCATATTTTCTGTAAAATCTACACTTACATGTTAATTTGGTAAGTATATTTATTAGAAGTAGTATTGCAAAGGGGATAAATGGCAAGGCAAGGTACCTATAGTATAAACATAAGATAATACCTTTGACTAATTTCTTGCCTAGCTGCCACAGTAGCTGGAAACTTTATATTTACTAATAATATCATTGGACATTAGTGCTTCTGTCACTTGCTCTATATATACGCTGCACATTTTCTGGGACAAATGTTTGGCTACTCCGACTGGTTTCTGGTAGGACCCAGAGGCATAAAAAAATAGAGCAGTGAGCACCTGCAAACAAAATGAGTAGGTATGTAGCAAAACGATAGGTCTATGTGCCTCGTAGTCCCCGGAACAAATAAAACAGTCTAGATTTTATACATACTTTATGTTGTAAAGACGCACGTTGAGTGGATCTTAGATTCGTCAACCGCCTTAGCTCGATGCACAAAAACTTAAACGCACTCTTAGAAAGGCGGTAACGATTTCGAAATTGGTTTTTCGAGAGGTGTAATAACGGGTCGAACAAAGCTCTAGCTCTTGCCTGCCTTCTAGTGCTTGAATCTCGATCGTCTTGTGCCGTCGCAGCAGCAAGCATCCTCCACGCAAAAAAATACGGTGCTGCCATATTTTATATCAATCAAATAGATGAAAGTAATAAGTATAGTAGCCACCAACTATGATTTGATCACAAAATGAACACTATTTTATTTTCTTTGAAATGAACTAGTTTTACTGTATTGTACATACGAAAATGTTCTTTACTTTTTTTTTTCTAAAAATTGTCACTATAAAACTTATGGGCTCCGGAGACGGTCAATGCGATTTGACAAGTCTCATGTCGCACATCTGTGGCAAACTCGTGAATGAGCAGTTAAAATATATAGAAATTTATGGAGGATTCGTAAACTTCCAGACATACACAAATACGTGTACAGTCCGTTCACAGTTAATTTACCTCTGACAGATCGTTTTCTGTAAGTTGGTATTGCACTAAAGTCCCCCTATGAGTGCCAGCTTCAGACATTTTATCGCATATTAGGGAAGATTATAAGACGGAACCGTTAAGACAGAGAGTTTTTTGTTATGTAAATATCCATTAGTCAGTATATTTAACATTACTAAAGACGTAGTTCTGTTACTATAAAATTTTTCTTAGGTTTCATTTTTATTTACATAATATGAATATTCAATTCAAAAAAGACACTCATCACCATCACCAAGGAGGGCAAAGGTGCTGCTTCCACATCTCAAATAATTTCCACGCCCGAAAAAACGGCAGAAAAGAAGATAATAAGTTTCGACTTTAGGTTGGAGTACATGGGAGAAAAAAAATCTTAGTATGGTAACACGAAAAATCAGGGGAGCCAACCTCACAGCTAGAGGTAAATTAACTATGAACGGACTATAAAGAAAGCACGCACACTTAAAGCAGCAAGCAAATTTCAAAAGCTCTGAGATTTATTGATGTCCAGTTAGTGATCGTAATTGACAGTCTCCGGAGCCCATTAAATTCACTTTTATTTGCTAACGACTTAAAAAAATATGAAAGTGAAAAGTGGGAGGAGTTAACGCCGAGCGACACGAGCAACTTGAAGCGATTGGTTCGTCGGGTGTCACCGGTGACAATATCACGAGACTTTATAAAAAACTCACACTAGGCACTCTGTTGGTCACACTGTCTGTCATCACATTGCTGTCACCGTCAGCAGCTTCTTTACCATAGAATTTTCAACCGATTCCGTGTGGCAGGCAGTCAACAATACTCTCCGTATAAATAAATTACGAACTTGAATAGTGATGAAAAATGCGTAGTTCTTAAGGTGTTTTGCTACCATCAGTTTGTACGTTCAGTTTTAATTTTAACATGTCTGTGGCATGTAGAACGATTTTTAAGAATTGTTACAATCTGCATAATATAACCAAACCGGTAAAATGGAGTATTGGCAGAAATTATACGACAAGAATTCTCTCAAGTGGAATTTGCTACCAGGACAAACAATTGCGTATATGGGAAACACAAAAAATTAATTGCTTCTCCTACTCCATACGACAGTGCTCTGTAAAACAAGGACCCTGTGAACCGAAACCTCAAGACAATGAGGAAAAACCGGGACTCCTGAAAAGGTTTAAAGAAATGTATAAAGATTATTGGTATGTGGTGTTGCCTGTGCATATGGCTACATCATGTGTGTGGTTTGGTAGTTTTTATTACGCCGTGAGAAGGTGGGTGCCCTAAATAATATAAAACACACACACAAACCATTTTTTCAAACATTTCAGCATCCTCACATGCTCTCACTTTGTTGCAGTGGTGTTGATGTAATAAGTATATTACAATCAGTGGGCATCAGTGAGTCTATCATAGCTCCATTAAGGGACTCCTCCGCTGGATACTTTGCCCTCGCATTGGCATCATACAAGTTAGTGACTCCACTTCGATATGCAGTCACCGTAGGTAATAACCACATCTGTTACTAATTTGTTTAGTTCTCTGCACATGCTTGATAACAATTTCATAATCTTTAAACTTATGACAATATTTTAGGTGTAACGACTTATGCTATAAGAAAATTAACCTCAATGGGTTGGATTAAACCTGTGCCTTCTAGAGAGCGCCTTAAAGAAATGTACCAAGAAAAAAAGGAAAACATTCAAGATAGATTCAATGAAGGCAAATTGCATTACCAAACACTGAAAGAAAAGAAACGTATGCAAGTGATGGAGGAAATGAAACGATACAAGTCAGAAATGAGAAATCTAAAGAACAAGGTGAAGAAAACGTAAATTACTATCAGAATGTTGTATAAAATAGTCTCTCAATTAATTAAGCATACAATTATAAAGATTTATATTGGTGCTTTAAGTATACTTTTTTAATATTCTAAAACGGTCCTAACAGTAGAAAATTAAAAACTTTCTAAACAAAATCATGTTTATTGCATATAAAATAACTAACTAATCATATAATAATCACATTATTTTTCCATCAAAATGTACATATAAAAACAACTTACATTTAATTATATTAAGTACAAAACAAGACAGCACATAACTGGAATGTTCTATTAAATATTTTACACTACATCTTAGTTATAAAGTGGCGATAGATAGCATAATAAGCACTTTGATGACATCACTGGTCGTTGTTGTGCAATCTCAATCAGCCAGAAGTGCTGTCATGTAAAGTGTGTAAAATTAATAATAATAAATGCACATCACGTCAATGGCAAATGATATTAATTATAGCAGCCATAATGGTTTCTGCTTATTAGGCTTTTCTATGTAGACCAATGTTAATTATTTTAAAACATCTCCAACATTAGGCCCACTAATATTAGTACCTACTTATTGAAGCAAATCAATTCCCTACGCTGCAAAAATTAGGAATATCACAAAGTATTGGAAGCATGATCGCTGCTGTTTCAAACATTATTCATGTTGAAAGTAGCTAGTCGCTTAAATCTATTTAGTCCACTGCTCTTTTTTTTTTGTTCTATCAATGCTTCTATGTGCAATAACTCACTGCATTGAGTCATCATATCCACAACTACTAGTTATAGTGCGGTATAAGTTTACTAGTTACATTCTATTAGACTGGACTTGGTCTGAATATATCAAATCACATACTCTATAAGCTATACATTGTTATCCATTTGTTTATAATAAACATTCTTATGCAAGCTACAACAAATTGTAAATCTTATAAATACAATCCCTTATCACTAATATCTAGTCACTGATAAACATCATATGATGGTGACAACCAACTTACAAAATCTAATATGCCTGATGTCATGTCATGATTATTTTGAATCACATTTATTGAGTTATTTATCTACTTAGGAATACACAACAACAATATTCACTGATAAACAAATACCGTTAAGTTTACAATAACTTACAGTACCATTATATTAAAGCTAATTACATTAAATGCTAACAGATGCATCATTTTTAATAGGATTTTGAGCACTTTTTTAAAGTTTATAAACCTTTTTTGTTAATATGTTCTTTTTTTTATTATATAGACCAAGACAAAAGAGTGACTTATCAACCCATGTACTGGTAAGATGCTGGAGAGAGATGTGGTGCAGGTGATAACCCGGGCCCTGACGCAGCACCAAGTGTGGCTAAATGACATGCACGACACATTAATTTGCCTGAAACAATATTTATTGTATGATTTACTATAAATACATTAATTTATATATTGTATCCTTAAAAAGCTCAACTATTAATGTCATAATATGTATTATGTAGACTTGGGTCAATACAAAGCACAGAGCCAAACAGAATTCTTGAAAACTAATGAAATTGAACTCAAAGAGGCTATCTATTTAGCAGTCACAATGAGCAACTAAAATGTTATTGTACTTCTTTGGTTGATGACTGATATAAGAATCAACATCTCGTGAGACCGGATCTATTGGTCCTTTGAGCCGAATCTATTGGTCCCTCGAGCTGGATTCATTGTTTTTTTTGTTCCCGTATCTCAAAAGGTATTCATTTCATAATCTTTAACCATTCTTCTTGTGAATGGCGTAGTCACAAACACCTAAGGGTAACATTTTTCTAATTCGCTTATATTTGACTCTGGATCAACTTGAATTGACCCTAATGTATGAAATAATTTATTATGTACCTGCAAGGGGGTAGCAGCGCTTATCAGGTTCATCGGTGAGTTGCATGCCACACACACAACACATGTAGCAATCGACATGGAAGTCTCTGTCCATAGACACAACCCTTACTGTCTCATCTGTGCCTTCAACAGGTGTTATCCCTGTAATAATTCAAAGTAGAATGTTAGTTATAGAAATTACTTACAACTTATCACTTAAAATATTTATGAAAACTGTCTTTTTCACTACTTGTAAGTATTGTAAATGTGACAGTTTGTGAGGTTAGTAACAAGTCATTCATTGATAAAATAATATCTGGAGTTCACGAGTTCTGATATGGACTATGGACTAGCAGATTGACATTACTTCTTTTCATCTTTATCGTTCAGTAAAAGACGAGAGGGTATGACTATGATGAGCATAAATATACTACCTTTTCCACAACTAGCACACTTAGGTGCAAACATGCGATGGTAATCATTGACACAATATATCTTGTTATCAACATCCACAGTGAAGGGTACCCCATCTAGACACTCGTTACATACACAGCAGCGGAAGCAACCTGGGTGGTATGACTTGCCCATAGCTTGCAAAATCTGTAAGAAAATTATATACAGTGTTAGAAAATACGATAATATGAACAGAAAATTCTATTTGGATTTAAAATTCAGGATAATGGGTTACCATTTCCATAATGAGATGTCCACATATTGCACATTTCTCTGCAGTCTGTTGGAATCCAGAATACTGTAAAAAAATTTTTTTTATTAATTTTAGACTATTAAATAAATAAATATTCACGGACATTATTCAAATAGTGCAATGCTTGACTGAAAATATACTAACCAAATAATCCTCCTCACAGTATACTTTGCCATGCACATTGTAGAAGGCTTTACCTCGTAGTGCACGACCACATGAGCAACAGATGAAACAGTTAGTATGGTATAGGTTACCCATGGCCTGACAAGCCTGTCCTGCACCTGTTACACCAGCACCACAGGTGTGGCAGATACCTGACGAAAATCAATGATATTAACATACATGATTTAATTCAGTATTATAATATTAGTTAATACTGACATTAATGTAATGGAATGTATCTTCTATGTGCCTGGTAATGTTAAATTATTATTTATTTTATTGTGTATACAAATTTTCATCTTTGTCCATAATATTAAGATCTAACAAGATGTTAATTACAGATTAATACAAATTGTTTAGAACAACTTGTTTTATCAACTGTTACTATGTGGAAGGGTAATTTTGTTTCTCTCTTTCATATTTTATTAATTGTATTAAATGTTGTGTATTTTTTTATGATAATGTTTTATATTATATCAAGATAAGATGGATTTATTTTTTCTTACCAAAATATTCACCCTCTTCATCCTGTCTCTCCATTTCTTCCTCGAGCTGTCTAGTGAGCTCTTCTATTTTACGCTGAGCTTCACTGGGCCCTGGTGGCCTTGGCGGTGTGATGCTATATGGCAATAAGCTCTTACTCCTCCCTCCAGAACCTCTGGATCCTCCAGACAATTGTGACACAGAGCTGGGAGTGGGACTAGGAGCTGGAGACTGGGCAGGTGAACATAAAGATGTCAGACCTGACACTAAGTTACGAGAACCAATAGATTCAGAAGTAATTGAAATATTATCTCTATTAGCTGCAGCAACAGCAGCAGTCGCTGGGGAGCCACCTGTCATACACACATAATCTGAACCATTACTGTCTTCCACTATATGCATCCTGTTAACAGTTCCTGGCTTTGGATTATAACCACCATTGACAGAGGGAGGTTTGTCTTTAGAGATACTGTTTGCAATATTTGGTTTAGGATGGAAGAATTTAGGACTAGCTGCAGCTGTTTGTACTTCAGTGGCAATATTAGCTTTAGGCCTTTGAGCACTAGGAGCAATAGATGCATAAATAGCTGTAGAAGGTATAGGAATCTTATCATCAAAATTAACTGCATTTTCATTCTTTAAAAGTGCACTAACATCTGTGTACTTTGGTGGTGCCGACTTCATCACTGTGTAGTCACCAGTAGAGTTGTCATGGGCTATGTGGTACGGTGGTGGAGGTAGGGCTTTATCTGTTTTTATTTTCTCACTTACAGATGTTAGTGTAATATTCCTTGTGACACTGGTATTGGGCACTTGCGGACCTGGGATAGAGCCCTGTTGTATAAAACTCTGATGATGTTTTTGTTGAGGTTTGAATTCACTTTTTTTATCATTATTATCTGAACATAACATATTTTCGTACACTATTGGATTCAACTTAGTCTTGGAGTTAACTGGCACTTGGGGTTGAGCTTTACTGTAACGTGTGTCGTAATATCCGTCAGATACGGGCGGCGGTGCCTGTTGGTACAATTGATGATAGTAAGGAGGCTGTGGGGATCGCTGTTCTCCGTAATAATCTATGTTTTCATAAACAGGTGGAGGGTATTGAATATTATTTGGAATAATTGGAATCTCGTACAGGTCGTCTGTTTGGTAGCTGAGTGACCTTTGTGATAAGGAATCGATAGAACGCGTCGGACTTGATGGTAGAGCTGCAGTGTTTATATCACGTTTATTGATCGACGCAATAGTCTCTACTCGTTTGGGTGTAGCGAACTTTGATGCAGCTATAACATTGGAACGTTCGTAAAAACTGTAATCTTGACGATTATTTTGGCTACCATCCAGGGCAAAGCTCTCAATTGCACCGACAGGTCGAGTTTTGGCAAGGGAACTCGAATTCGATGTTACGGCACCGTGCGCTTGCTCAGTAGCATCTTCAACTTTATTGGATAACTTCAACTCTTGTAAGCCCATTATACATCGTTGTTCATCACTGTTATTTCTTCTTGAAGAATCCATATTATTTAATTTTAATTAAAATATTTTAAAAGACGGTTCAACGCACTTTAAGCCGAATGATTCATCTCGAAAATCATCAAATTAAAAGTTGCAAGTTGAACTAAACTCTCAAACAAAACATGTACTAGTGCAGGGATCATGATCAAAGACGATGTCGACGATCAATCAAAAAATCGGTATTTCATTATGTTTTTTCCCTACTCTACTATACGATTTTTTTTTATTTGGTGCACCAAAAAGCTGAATGAATGTCAAAAGGTGATCTATTCTACCCTGATGATGATCCTTCCATCAGGGTCAGGGTTAGAGATGGGCAGAAGGTTTAAACCCAGTGGGTGGAAATGGATTTAAACCCACAGAGCATCGCGCGCCTTTAAGGGCACCCGACACGGTCAATTGGGCATGACAAGTCTACGTGCTTGAGTCAAGTTATTGACCGTTTACCACGTAGACTTGACGCTATCATCAATAAATCTACGGTTTGATGGGTATTGAAGTAGAAAAGAGCGTATTAAAAAAAAAACGGCACTTGATGCACTTTCGATTGATGTGAACTGACGGGACTTGACAAGTTTTTATTTTATTTTTTTTTTTAACGCGGGGACTGCAGATTAGGCACTTCGCCGCCTTGTTTCGGGGGATCAAGGCGGCTTTGTGTGGGACTCGCGGTCAACATGGTACCGTCCTACCCACTAAACCCCGCGGTGTTCCGCCTCGCCTTAACCGGGTCGCAGGATAGGCCGGTGGATAAATCACTGCGGCCCGGCAAAGGGTCGCCCCGTTACATCATCGGGACTCTCCACGGGGGGGCTTGATGGACTGCCCCCCCCCCCCCCCCAGCCCTTAAATCCTAATGGAGTTGGAGGTGCTGATTCCGTCGGTCTGCTCTCGGATGCCCCTCTGTAAGCAGAGGGGGTAAAGAGCGGCCAAGCGCGGGGCGGGCGCTCAAAGCACCCCCGGAATGACAAGTTTTTATTTATTTTGCAATCGGAAAACTTCAAAACGTCAAATTCAAAAAAGTTGCGGAATCGATCAGTTTACCTATATATATAAGACGACCTGTTTGGTTCGGAGGCAAAAATACTGTCTTTTAATCAAGTGGTCGCGGCTTCGATCCAATATGGCCGCTGCGCCGTAATCACAAAATATCATGATGGGTATCGTTTAAGGGGATTTTTGGTATGCTGAGTACGAATCAGTTGATAATTCTGCAATCCAATATGGCCGCCGCGCCGTCATCACAAAATTTCCTGATGGGTATCGTTTAAGGGGTTTTTTGGTATGCTGAGTACGAATAACATGATAATTTTGCAATCCAATATGGCCGCTGCGATGTATTCACATAATATCATGATGGGTATCGTTTAAGGGATTTTTTGGTATGCTGAGTACGAATCACATGATAATTTTGCAATCCAATATGGCCGCCGCGCCATTATCACAAAATCCCATGATGGGTATCGTTTAAGGGGTTTTTGGTATGCTGAGTACGAATTTCGGATTAATTTTGCAATCCAAGATGGCCGCCCCACCACCGTTGTAAATTTTCATGTTGGATATCGTTTATGGGGTTTTTTGGTATGCTGAGTACGAATTTCAGGTTAATATTGCAATCCAATATGGCCGCCGCACCACCGTTGTAAAATTTCATGTTGGTTATCGTATAACGAGATTTTTGGCATGCTGAGTACGAATTTCAGGTTAATTTTGCAATCCAAAATGGCTGCCGCGCCACCGTTGTAAAATTTCATGTTGGATACCGTATAAGGGGTTTTTTGGTATGCTGAGTACGAATTTTGGGTTAATTTTGCAATCCAAAAAGGCCGCCCCACCACCGTTGTAAATTTTCATGTTGGATATCGTTTATGGGGTTCTTTGGTATGCTGAGTACGAATTTCAGGTTAATTTTGCAATCCAAAATGGCCGCCGTGCCACTGTTGTAAAAATTCATATTGGATATCGTATAAGGGGTTTTTTGGTATGCTGAGTACGAATTTTGGGTTATTTTGCAATTCAAAATGGCCGCCTTGCCACTGTTGTAAAATTTCATGTTGGATGTCGTATAAGGGGTTTTTTGGTATGCTGAGTACGAATTTCAGGTTAATTTTGCAATCCAAAATGGCCACCGTGCCACTGCTGTAAAATTTCATGTTGGATATCGTATAAGGGGTTTTTTGGGATGCTGAGTACGAATTTTGGGTTATTTTGCAATCCAAAATGGCCGCCTTGCCACTGTTGTAAAATTTCATGTTGGATATCGTATAAGGGGTTTTTTGGTATGCTGAGTACGAATTTTGGGTTAATTTTGCAATCCAAAAAGGCCGCCGTGCCACTGTTGTGAAATTTCATGTTGGATATCGTATAGAGGGTCTTTTGGTATGCTGGGTACGAATTTCAGGTTAATATTGCAATCCAATATGGCCGCCGCACCACCGTTGTAAAATTTCATGTTGGTTATCGTATAAGGAGGTTTTTGGTATGCTGACTACGAATTTCAGGTAAATTTTGCAATCCAAAATGGCTGCCGTGCCACTGTTGAGAAATTTCATATTGGATATCGTATAAGGGGTTTTTTGGTATGCTGAGTACGAATTTCAGGTTAATTTTGCAATCCAATATGGCCACCGCACCGTAATCACAAAATTTCATGATGGGTATCGTTTATGAGCTTTTTTAGGCTGAGTACTATTTTAATGTAATAATAATAATAATAACACTACCATAGTCAGCAGATATTTTTTCAACTAAAATATTTTTATTAAATTTTATTCATAAAACAGCGAATATTTACTATAAATATTTCAGAAAATCAAGAATAGAAGTAATCTATATATATAAAAACAAGAACTGACTGACTGACGATCAACGCACAGCCTAAACCGCTGGGTCTAGAACCATGAAATTTCGCACAAATGCTCCTTATGTCACGTAGGCGAGCAATAAGAAGGGATTTTTGAAAATTCAACTCCTAAGGGGGTAAACAAGGGTTGCAAAGTTTGTATGGGACAACGTGATTCCTTGGTCCGATCTTATTCAAATTTGGCATGAAACATCTTTAACTGAAATAATGAGAGACTTGTTTTGTATTTTATAGAAATTTATCTTTTAACATGGTTAAAATGGGGTTGAAAAATATTTATGGGGGATTTGCCTCATAGTTCATATTAATACTCCGTAGTCGGTACTTTTTTAATTTTTTATTTGACACATTGTCATGTTTGACAGCTCAATTCGATTTAAAAAAGATGGTCGCTATTTTTGATAAATTTAAAACAAATCTAATAATAATTTTATTAAAACTGCATATTTATTGATTTTTGCCCTTCAATTTGCGGAATTGCCTTCATATTTTGTACGTGAAAAATACATACGTGTGAATGAAAAACTGTACATGGCGGGCTAGGAATCATGAAAGATCAGTTCTAGGTGAGGTGTACATGGTTCATCCGAATAACACAGAGTATTTATTACCATCTTCGCTTACTTTCTTATTTTATACAGGGATAATACAAACGATCAGAGGTGTTATAAATGAACATTTAGCAGATGAAATCTAAAGTAAATGTCTGGTCACAATAGGAGAAACTGTATTAGTACGGGTTGCCTCAGCCTCGAATGTCTGAAGTCCTCTACACAATCCAGAAATACGAGGAAGAAAGAAGCTCAGAAATCAATTCCTTAGCAAAAGCAGAGAATGCTCTCTAAACCAATTAACAAAGACATTAGGTATCAATTTTTACAAATACTGCTCGTTCGCTTTAACTTTGACGCTCGGCTCCATACTAAAGTCGATTTTTTAATTAGACGAAGTAAATTGACAGCAACTAATGTCACTTCTTCATACA
Organism: Miltochrista miniata; assembly: GCA_933228765.1. Taxonomy (NCBI): domain Eukaryota; kingdom Metazoa; phylum Arthropoda; class Insecta; order Lepidoptera; family Erebidae; genus Miltochrista; species Miltochrista miniata. The sequence goes on along the minus strand of OW121751.1, from coordinate 11,997,623 downwards.
ATGTTGCTTATTTTCTATGACGAAGTGACATTAGCTACTGTCAATTTACTTCGTGTAATTAAAAATTCGGGTATACGCCTCTACGCCAACGGCAAAGTTAGAGCGAACGGGTAGTATATAGATTTATTCCGCTCAAAGCACGTATTTTGATTTATTTAGAATAATATATTTCTGTAGCCACTATGACAACAAATACTAACGTCAGAAAAGGGGGGCGGGGATTAGGGGGCTCCCATCCAACAAACGTGATGCTTTGCTGTTTACGGAACCCTCTGTCTTTGCACTCCGACCAACTAAACCGGTCAATCGTTGTTCGGAATGGAACTCATTAAGGAACTTTATTCCTATCTATACTTTATTCTTTATTTATTTCCTCTGTGCGCAATTCCGCTTCGCACTTGGCCAGTTTTTTATACTACTAAGACGGCAGACAAGCTTACGGTCCTCCTGATGGTTGGTTACTGTAGCGGACTAATTCGCATATTGAACGTTTGTGACACCAGTGGCGCTGCTGCATGCATGGCAACCTATATTTCCCTTGGCAACCAGTAGAGTCACGGGAAAGTAAAATATCCCGTAACCCTACTAATAGTGCTTCGAATTAGGTTCGTTTACAATAACCATTTTAATGAAAATCCAATTTGTGCCAAAATAATACAACGGGATACACGCGACAGAAAACCACGCGATAAGAATAGAAGCGACGGGGGACCTTACCTTTCTATTTCTCACTCTCTTACGCAAACGAAGTTGCGCGGGTCAGCTAGTAGAACCTATAATTTCAATATTCAATGGAAATACTATGAAAATTTTGGAAAAATACTACAATATTATAATGACATGACAGATGCAAATGTCAATTGAAAAATAACACGAAAATGGATACAAATTAAATGGAAAAATCATGTTGACTAGGGTCAAAAGCAGACAAAATGCACTCACACTATCCCCGGACTCGTCAGGTGGCTCCACTTCGCACCCTAAGGATACTGCTTTACCTGCCTGCGAAATGTCGAGCTCCACCAGTAGCAGTGACGAGTATTTCTCCCCACCGACGTCGCCACTACCTGTACGTCGGCAGGGGAGAGGCCGGCCGCCAGCTAGCTTGGGACCCCGAGGCCCACCGGCCTCGAATAGGGCCCCCGCTGCCGGTGGTAATGTGCACCGCATGAAGTGGACTAAAGAAATTAATGAAAACGTCATGCGGGCATATTTTGCGGCTTCAGAGCTAGGTGCTAACCTCACTGCGTACCGTGGCCGTTTACTTTCTGTATTTCAGGAACTTGAACCAGCTGTCAACGTGTCAGCACAGCGATTATCGGATCAGGTGCGGGCTATCCAGCGTTGTAATAAGCTTGATAGTCCGACACTTGAGAGGCTACTACTTCGTCGCAAGTTGTGTGTACCTCGTCACAAATTCGTACACCACCAGTTAGTACACCTGTAGTTGCTGAGGAAGTTGTTGATGATGAGACTATATCCGTAAGTACCCAATGTGAGAATCGATTAAGGAGTGCTTTGGAAGATGCGATTGTGGAATATCGGTTTGCAAGTGCAGATTGTAGACCACGTCTTCCTCGTATGCCCATGCATAAAAGAAATCGGGCTCTGGTGTGTGCCCTGGATTCACTATTGCACCAATATCTGGACAATAGTGAAGATCTTAGTGATACGCACTCAATCCTGTACTGTGCGGCGGTTGCAGCTTGTCGAGTAGCTAAGGTTAAATTTTACACAAATGCAACTGCTACTCGACCTAGGTCTGCAAAACCTACTTGGCAGTGTAGGATTGAGAGGCGTATTTCCGAGGCCAGGGCACTCATCGGGAAACTTATATGTTTCAGGTCGGGTAATACCCGTCCGAAGGTGATGCCCTTTGTGAAACAAGCGTTCTTTGGGACTAACATAAGTCCTCAAAGATACGCATCATGTGTCACAGAGCGCATCGATCTTCTGAAACAAAAGGTTTATGCATGGGCAAATCGCGTTAGACGCTATAAAGTGCGAGTAGATCGATTTAACCAGAATCGTATGTTCCAAAAAAACGAGAAGTGGGTTTACAGGAACTGGGAAACCCCATATCTTCCAGAGGTTAATGACGTAACTCACCCAGATGATGATACTACTAATGCATTTTGGAGGAACCTCTGGTCAAGACCTGTTGATCATACTGAGGGTGATTGGATGAGAGATGTTGAACGGTCATGTGAGAATATAACGGATATGGAACCAGTTTATATAGATGCAGAAGATGTTGCTTGTGCAGTTCGTTCGCTCCCTAATTGGAAATCAGCGTGACCGGACGGACTGCATAATTTCTGGTTAAAATGGTTCCGCAGCTCACATGGCCGTTTAGCATCACAATTTCAATCATCCCTAGATATGGGTTCACTACCCGATTTTATGACTACTGGTTTAACTCACTTACTCTACAAATCTGGTAGTGCTACGGATCCCAAAAATTATAAACCCATTACATGTTTACCAACTGTCTATAGTCCAATCCTGCCCGATTTGGCAATAATGTAAACATGTCATGTTTTGACAAGCGTTCTCTAAGACAGATGAGTAGAAAAATATTATGACAAAACATTATTTTTTTTAATATCCTGAATAAGGTATTTTAAATGAAACTAAACTATCATGTAGAAGTTATTTGGTGTCAAAATGATTGTGAAAACACTGTATGACTCTTGGATACTGGAATACTCAATTGCAAGTAACTATGGATTTATAGGATCAAATGTGTTTGTTTACATTTTTGCGCAAAGCTATTGAAATACAGTATATAAACTTTTAACATCCATTTTGAAAGTCAAAATTACTAAACACATAGAAAAACATTTAATCGATATGACCATCAGCCAACAGGTGCGTCGTAATCGCAAAAATCTGGCGACATGTTGGATAGATTATAAGAAGGCCTTTGATTCAGTGCCACATACATGGCTTCTGAAGGTACTTGAGCTGTATAAAACTGATACAACTCTGTGTACTTTCTTAAGGGCATGTATGGGGCAGTGGAAAACAGTCCTTTGCTATCCAGGGTGTCGTCGGTTTTGCAATAATGGTGCACCAATTAGTATCAAGCGGGGAATATTTCAAGGGGACAGTCTGAGTCCGTTGTGGTTTCGTCTAGCTCTAAATCCTCTCAGTACTATGCTAGAGAGTTCTGGGTTAGGCTATCGATTGCGCAAAGATGGTGGGGTTATATCGCACCTCCTTTACATGGATGACCTCAAATTATTTGCCCACACTAAATTGCAACTGATGGATTTACTGGGAGTAACAGAAACTTTCAGTAGAGCCATCAGGATGGAATTTGGGGTGGACAAGTGTGCAGTCATGCATGTTAAAAGAGGTGTGATAGTGGAATCTGATGGTGTAGAACTTTCAGATTCCACTAAGCTAAACTGTCTTTCTGCAACCGAAACTTACAAATATCTGGGTATATCACAAGCATTAGGAATTTCTGATACTGGCATGAAAGAGACATTACAGGAGCGTTTCTTTGGCCGCCTGAAAAAAGTAATAAAAAGACTTTTGTCAGGCGGTAACAAGCTGCACGCCATTAATGGGTGGGTCATGCCAGTCCTAATGTACTCTTTTGGTATACTCAGATGGACTCAGACTGAACTCAATAAAATTGATAGAAGAGTAAGAACACTGTTGACTGCATTCCGGATGCATCATCCCCGATCATCTGTAATGAGGTACAACCTCATTACAGATGATCGGGGAAATGTGGGGGTCGAGGCTTTTTAAATGCTAAGACCCTCCATAACCGCGAGGTATACAATCTTAGGGAGTTCTTTCTGAAAACAGACACCAATATGCACCGTAATGTGGTCGCAGTGGACACGGGACTCACCCCGCTTGCTATGGGCAGAGAGAACTGGCGCAAACTGTAGTACTTAGTACTGAAGATCGCAAAGAGGTATGGAAAAGCAAGCAGCTACATGGACGTTTTTATCGGGCCTTAAATGGACCTGACATTGATTTAAAAGCGTCCGTATCTTGGCTACAGTTCGGTAATCTTTTCGGAGAAACCGAAGGTTTTGTCTTTGCCATAATGGACGAAGTTGTTATGACGAAGAACTACCGGAAACATATTCTGAAGGATGGTACCATTGACATCTGTCGGGCATGTCATTGTCCTGGAGAATCACTAAGTGCGAGGCCGCATTTGCGTTTTTCCGCGGCGGTTTCTAACCTCAAAAAGTCATCAAACTGTCAAAATCAATGAAATCAAGTCAATGTTTTGACATGTGGTAGCCCCTACACAAAAGCCAGAAACCAAAAGTTGAAGTTGTTGAATGTTTTGACATTTTGAGGTTAGAAACCGCCGCGATAACCGCAAGTGCGGCCTCGCCCTTAGTGCGAGGCAGCATTTGCGTTTTTCCGCGGCGGTTTCTAACCTCAAAATGTCATCAAACTGTCAAAATCAATGAAATCAAGTCAATGTTTTGATATTTTGAGGTTAGAAACCGCCGCGATAACCACAAGTGCGGCCTCGCCCTTAGACATATGGTTTCTGGTTGTTCTCGTCTTGCCAATGGAGAATATTTGCACAGACATAACCAAGTGGCCAAGATAATACATCAGCAGTTGATATAGTGGTGATAGATCGATTGGAACGCCTCGCAATAATTATCGATATCAGCATTCCTCATGATGACAACCTCTTTAAAGCAGAAAAGGAAAAAGAAATGAAATATTTGGATTTGGCTCATGAAGTTGTTGACATGTGGCATGTTGATTCGGCAATTATTGTTCCAATTATCGTTTCGGTCCACGGTTTGATGGCAAAGAGCCTCGATAACCATCTGAAGAGGCTCTCGTTAGACGGCTGGTTCAAGGGCCTGATACAGAAGGCAGTACTTCTTGACACGGCACGCATTTTGAGGAGGTTCCTGTCTCTGAAGCCCTAACCACCGGTAGCTTGGTCCCTGCACCCGATGCCGGTGGGACACTATTTTTTTATATTTTTAAATAGATTTTTATTTTTGTAAGCATTATTTATTTAAAAATGTAAGACAATATGTTAAGAATAAAAAATAAATGGAATAATAATAATAAATCTTTATTTTCAAGCAATATTAGAGACAGTTACAGATATTTTTAACTTACTCTACGGCTCATAGATACATACCTTAGGCAGCGCGATTGTGGCGCCTCTGGTGTTGCGAACCGCCATAGGCTGCCTTGACCACCGGTACATCTTGGGGGGCTGTATGCTTGTCTGCCACTCTAGTGGTATAAAAAAAAACCTTAATACTAAAAATACATATACATATAACTTAACCTAATTGACACGCACTGACGTCGACGTGTCGCGGGGCGGGGTGTCCCGTGTCAGCAGACGTCCTCTGAAGCGCCGATACTTCACCCCTCTCGGCCAGAAGTCAGCAGCCATGAAGGTGGTGATGCGGTCTGTAGTAGGAAGGTTTAATGTAATAGACCTTAATTTTACAATAAGGACCTTTTGTCATAGTATTTTCGCATTGCTAGTTTAGAAAGCCTAAACTTAATAAGCAAATTATTAAAATTTACTAGTTAGGCGAAAATGGTACTCAGCATTTCAAAAAATCCCTTTAACGATACTCATCATGAAATGTTGTGATTACGGCGCGGCGGCCATATTGGATTGCAAAATTAACCTGAAATTCGTACTCAGCATTCCAAAAAACCTCTTATACGATACCCAACATGAAATTTTACAACAGTGGCAAGGCGGCCATTTTGTATTGCAAAATTAACCCAAAATTCGTACTCAGCATACCAAAAAACCCCTTATACGATATCCAACATGAAATTTTACAACAGTAGCAAGGCGGCCATTTTGGATTGCAAAATAACCCAAAATTCATACTCAGCATACCAAAAAACCCCTTATACGATATCCAACATGAAATTTTACAGCAGTGGCACGGTGGCCATTTTGGATTGCAAAATTAACCTGAAATTCGTACTCAGCATACCAAAAAACCCCTTATACGATATCCAACATGAAATTTTATAACAGTGGCAAGGCGGCCATTTTGGATTGCAAAATAACCCAAAATTCGTACTCAGCATACCAAAAAACCCCTTATACGATATCCAATATGAATTTTTACAACAGTGGCACGGCGGCCATTTTGGATTGCAAAATTAACCTGAAATTCGTACTCAGCATACCAAAAAACCCCTTACACGATATCCAACATGAATTTTCACAACAGTGGCACGGCGGCCATTTTGGATTGCAAAATTAACCCAAAATTCGTACTCAGCATACCAAAACACCCCTTATACGGTATCCAATATGAAATTTTACAACGGTGGTGTGGCGGCCATCTTGGATTGCAAAATTAACCCAAAATTCGTACTCAGCATACCAAAAAGCCTCAGAAAAATATCCAACATGACATTATATCTGCTAAGTCACTAGGTCACGCGGATCATTTGTTCAAAGTTAGAAATAAAACAAAAATGACAACGTCAATCGGATTGAATACTTTAAACGTTTTAAATAGGGGCCGTCGGGTTACACCGGCTCACGGCTTCTACCTATCCAAAAAAAATTGCGTGTACTTAGTGTACACACGTAAGAAGTGAAACTTCTTCATAAACTTAATTTTCACCTCACCTTAAATTAAGTCAAAAAGTACAAAAGTACAAAAGTCCAAAAGTCCAAAAGTCCAAAAGTCCAAAAATCCAAAGTCCAAAGTCCAAAAGGCCAAAAGTCCAAAAGTCCAAAAGTCCAAAAGTCCAAAAGTCCAAAAGTCCAAAAGTCCAAAAGTCCAAAAGTCCAAAAGTCCAAAAGTCCAAAAGTCCAAAAGTCCAAAAGTCAAAAGTCCAAAAGTCCAAAAGTCCAAAAGTCCAAAAGTCCAAAAGTCCAAAAGTCCAAAAGTCCAAAAGTCCCAAAGTCCCAAAGTCCCAAAGTCCCAAAGACCCAAAGTACCAAGGTCCCATCCAAAAGTCCAAAAGTCCCAAAGTCCCAAAGTCCCAAAGTCCCAAAGTCCCAAAGTCCCAAAGTTCCAAAGTCCCAAAGACCCAAAGTACCAAGGTCCCATCCAAAAGTCCAAAAGTCCAAAAGTCCAAAAGTTCAAAAGTTCAAAAGTCCCAAAGTCTCAAAGTTCCAAAGTCCCAAAGACCCAAAGTACCAATGTCCCATCCAAAAGTCCAAAAGTCCAAAAGCCCAAAGTCCAAAGTCCAAAGTCCAAAAGTCCAAAAACCCTTAAATGACATGCTATCCCTGGATAAAGTACTCATAATTCGAATCCACCGTGGTGGGGAACAGAAAAAAGATGGCGCGTAACCAAAAATCGTGACGTGACGTGACGTGACGCAATTTTTTTTCCAACGCCGATAAAGAAGTTTCACTTCAAAAAATTTCCAATAGCATTTGACATCTTAGGTCGTATGTCGACCTATTTTAAAATCCGGACCAGTGTGCGGCCGGCCAGCCGCAAATAAAAGTGCATTGATGTTACAAGTTGTATCAAAACATTACACACTAGCGGACGTCACGCGGTTTCAACCGCGTAGTTCCCGTTTCCGTGGGAATAGGTACGGGAATAAAATATGCCTATGCCTATGTTTACCGCAAAGAGTGTAGCTTCCCAACAGTGAAAGAATTTTTCAAAGTAGTTCCGGAGCCTATTCGATGCAAACAAACAAACAAACAATCAAATCTTTCCTCTTTATAATATTAGTAAAGATTGTATCATTACAAGGCGCGCATTATAATGCTTCGTTCTCCTCCTTCACTGATATAACCTCGTCTTTTATCATTACAAGTTGCGCATTGCAATGCTCGGTTCTCCTCCATCACCGCTGTAATGCTCGACGCTGTAATGTTACATTACACGCGAATGCTCCCGGTGAGGGACATACATCAGACAGGACAGGACAGAGGGTACATAAAAACACGATCGCAAAATCACCGGTGAATTTCACCGTAGCTCAAGATTCCGCTCCGATGCAAACTACTAGCGAATAGGGCCAAAAGGCAAGTGTGCGAGCCACACTTGACGGCACCTTCAATGGGCGTCAAGTATCGTCAATTCATCCTTCAAGTGAGATCTCAATCACGTAAAGGCATGACAATAAAAATTGATCGTCTCGGGGGCCTCTTAGACAGTTCGCGTTGCTCTATGTTTAAACCGGGCCTTTTGGGAGGAAACGGGTTTTAACCCAGGTAAAAACCCAAATATAGGGTTAAAATCAGCGATACTTTCATTTTGAATTGAATTATTTAGTGTTCAATTCTACATGAAAGTACCACTCGCCATTCGCCAGTTTCATTGTCTAAACAAGTTGAATACTTATTATTTATTATACAGGATGGAATTTAGACGCTAGTTGGACGTAAAGTACCCTTAATAGCAAGTTTTGCTGAAAGGAAACATTCCTTTATTTTCAAATGTAAGTCAAACTGCATTTGTAGATTTTTGAAAAATCACCTGCTTCAGCCGGGAATGGAACCTGGGAGATCTAAAAAAACCACATGTATTTTTTGATACCAACCCAAAGTGTCTGTATACCGGTCAGGTTTATAAATAAATATTGTGGAACAGTAGGTACAGTTAAGTACAATGAAATGTACTAGTCTTATCTTACAAAATGACGTATCCCTGCGAGTGCCATAATGAATTTACCGAAGATTGTGACAAAAATATCGGTATCTAGTCCACCGAACATGACAATATCATGTTTGCGTATAAAGAACAATAATGACCTCAAATACACTTTTTTATTTTTTATAAAGAAAAGAAAGAAAGGAAAGCGGAAAGCCAGTGGTCCTGATGGCATTCCGGCGGTGGTGCTGAGGAAGTGTGCAGCCGAATTGTCTCCGACGCTAACACGCCTGTATCGCCTTTCCTATTCGTCAGGAGAAGTGCCGGAGGCTTGGAAGGAGGCGAACGTCCAGCCGATTCCCAAGAAAGGGGATCGATCGGATCCGGCCGACTATCGCCCCATAGCCGTAACCACCGTCATCTGCAAGGTGTTCGAGCTGATTATTAACAAGCAGCTCATGCGCTATCTGGAGGATCACTCGCTAATTAGCGATCGTCAATAAGACACCTGGGGTGAGTCTATGGAGAGGCACGGCGAATCTCTGGCTATTGGCCTAGACATCTCGAAAGCCTTTGATTGCGTCACTTCCTTCCAAGCTGCCGGCATACGGTCTGTCGCCTCAGTTGTGCCGCTGGTTGGCCAGCTTCCTGCACGGGCGACGGATACGGGTTCTCTGTGATAGTCAGGCTTCCGGCTTCTTGCAGGTAAACGCCGGAGTACCACAGGGATCGGTATTGTCCCCAACTCTCTTTCTTCTGCATATCAATGACATGCTGTCCCTTGGGTGCATTCATTGTTATGCGGATGATAGTGCTCTGCATGGGAGCTATTCTGGCCGTCCAGTGGATGGGCGACACGACGTGGAAGAGAAGAGACAGCAACTCGTGGCGGATCCCGACCGGGAGCTGGGTCACATTGCCCAATGGGGTCCAGACAACCTGGTCAAGTTCAATGCCGGGAAAACACAGTCGTGTGCGTTTACAGCTAAGAAGTCCCCATTCCTACCCCTACCCACTCTTCAGAGCATTATGGTTCCACTAAAGGACAACCTGGAGATCCTCGGTATAGACGTCCGGCGTGAGCTCAATAGAGCTCCTACAAAAACTACATAGAGCTCCTAGTTCACGCGAGGCCAGCCCAATATACCATTGGGCTGGTCTCGCGTGAACTAGGAGTCCTAAATAAGGTGAGACGGTACTTCACGCCACATCAGAGATGTTTACTGTACAAGACGCAGATTCGCCCCTGCGTGGAATACTGTTCTCACCTTTGGGATGACTCGGCGAAGTACTTGCTAGACGCGCTTGATGCTATGCAAAGACGTGCTATCCGAATAATTGTTTGCTCTGAGGTGACGGAAGGCCTCGAACCGTTGGCGCAGCGAAGAACCATAGCGTCCTTGGCTGCCTTCTACCGAATGTATCATGGCGAATGTTCTGAAGAGCTCTTCAACCTGATCCCACCCTCTCCTTTCCGATCCCGAACAACGCGTGCCGGGCAGAGATGCCACTCATACACAGTGGAGAGAATCTTCGCCAAAACAGAGCGTTTCAAAAGATCGTTTCGCTGTCGAACTATAAAAACCTGGAACTACCTGCCCGCATACGTGTTTCCCTCACCTTACAATGCCGGGTTCTTCAAGAGAAGCGTGAAGTCGCACATCACAAGCCCACCAACTTGAGGACCACTGTCAGAAGTGGCCCCCAATCGCTAGATGCGCCACGGCTTTCCATCAGGCTGGCGACGTCAATTTGGCGAGCTAAATATAAAAGAAAGAAAGAAAAAAAAAGCAAAGCCTGGTTGAGGTTTTTATAGTTTTGGGTGCTAGGGGCCCCACCACCACCGAATTTCGGGGGCCCAAGCGACCTCACCTGCACGTGGTGCACCTGCCAATCAACGAAAGTGTTGGTCCGGGGGGTACCACCGTGCAGCTGTGTAAGGCCCCCCAAGTAACCCAGCCCCGGTTTGGTTGCGTTCGGGGTTCAGCAGCTGCACAGCCAGGCCCGGGGCGATGTTTGATGCAGCAGGGGGGACCAATAGACGCTAAGCTGATTCTAGTGTGGCTGACGAGGGTCGACCCTCCGGCCAGGGAGACCCGTAGAAACGGTTTTGCCGCTGGCCGCCCGCGACATAGTACAGATGCCCAACTGAGACTAACCACCCTGGGAGGCTGCCCCACCAGGCCGCGCATAATCCCGATGTGGTTCGTCGTGCCGGATGTTGACCGGACTGGGACCCGGCGACCACACTCGGGGGGGGGGGGGGGGGGGGGGTACGGGGGCCCTTCCGTGGGTCGGCTTCCGTCTCGCCACACAGTCATAGATGAAGCTAGCCCCTACACCTTGTCACTCACTGCTACAGCAAATGTCGCTCCGTCTTCACGTCTCTCTTCTTTTCCCAACAATCATGGCAGCGCAAAAAAGAAAAAAGGTACCACAGCGGCCGCTTCTACTCCCAGTAACGTACTGTTTGAGGTGGAATTCGCTAATATCCGCGGACTCCATGCCAACCTCAACGTCGTCCATCACCATCTAGAGACGGCACGGCCAGCTGTGTTGTTCCTAACGGAGACGCAAATACGCCGCCGATCAGTCGTACTTTATGCTACCCTGGCTATATTATCGAGCAACAATGTCGAGATAAAGCCAGGGTGTGCGCGTTCGTTAGGGCGGATTTTTGCTGTCGCTGGCTGCGCTGCCTTGAGAACCCTTCCTTCCCCGTCCTTTGGCTGCACGTGGATCACGGCTCCATGAGTCAGATCTACGTGTGTGTCTATCGCCCCCATACAGGGACAGCTGAGATGACAAGGCTGTTTCAGCACCTCAGTGATGGGGCTGATGACGCGCAGGTGCGGTTCCCGAACGCTGAAGTGGTTTTTCTGGGGACTTCAACGGTCACCACACTGAGTGGCTGGGGTCTCGCAGAATCGCTCTCTCTCATAGTCTGACCCAAGTGGTGCGCGAGATTACACGCATACCGGACAGGTCAGACCATGAACCCGCCCTGCTGGAGTTACTGCTGACGAGTTATCCAGCACAGTACAATGTGTCGGTTGGCGCCCCACTGGGTCAATCCGACCACTGTGTTGTGCGTGCCCGCCTGCAGGTGTCATCTCCTGCAAGGGCAGTAGAGGTGACGCGGCGATTGTGGCACTACTCGTCAGCAGACTGGGACGGACTACGAGAATACTTTGCAGCCGTCTCGTGGAGTCAGCGCTGCTTGGCAGGGAGGATTTCATCGGAAAGCGCCTCTGCGGTTGTTGGTGAGATTACATTAGGTATGGAATACTATATTCCATACACTGATGTCGCCAGCATCCGCAAAGCCCACCCCTGGTTCGGGCGTGAGTGTGCCGTAGCTGTTCAACAAAAACAGGCGGCTTACCGCGCCTAGATCAAGGCTCGGGCTGTGCGCGACCCGAATGTGGCCCGCCTCAAAGCAGCGTACAACAGAGCCACTAGGTCCAGTAAGAGAGCCTCCAAGGAGCAGAGACCCAGCGCGTCACGCGGCTTGGTCAGGAGCTCACGTCACATCCGATGGGCAGCCGTGGATACTGGCAACTGGCCAAAGCCGTGTAGGCCAACTTTTGCAAGCCCTCGCTGCCGCCGCTGCGCTATCCTGGCGGATCACTGGCTCACAAGGCCCAAGAGAAAGCAGAAATGCTGGCCAATCTCTTTGCGGCTAATTCCCGGGTCGATGACTGTGGCAGGCAACTTCCTACTATCGCCGACTGTGGAACCACGATGCCGGATATTTTAATCCGGCAGTGCGATGTGCGAGCGGTGCTAAGGTTACCGACACGCGGAAAGCCAGTGGTCCTGATGGCATTCCGGCAGTGGTGCTAAAGAAGTGTGCAGCTGAATTATCTCCAACTCTAACACGCCTGTATCGCCTTTCCTATTCGTCGGGAGAAGTGCCGGAGGCTTGGAAGGAGGCGAACGTCCAGCCGATCCCCAAGAAAGGTGATCGGTCAGATCCTGCCAACTATCGCCCCATAGCCGTAACCACCGTCATCTGCAAGGTGTTCGAGCTAATCATCAACAAACAGCTCATACGCTATCTGGAGAAATCACTCGTTAGTTAGCGATCGTCAATATGGCTTTAGGCCGAAACGATCAACGGGTGACCTCCTAGCGTACATAACACACACTTGGGGTGAGACTATAGAGAGGCACGGCGAATCTCTGGCTATTGGCCTAGACATCTCTAAAGCTTTTGATAGGGTATGGCATGCGTCGCTTCTTTCCAAGCTGCCGGCATATGGTTTATCGCCCCAGTTGTGTGTGCCGCTGGGTGGCCAGCTTCCTGCACGGGCGACGGATACGGGTTCTCTGTGATAGTCAGGCTTCCGGCTTCTTGCAGGTAAACGCCGGAGTACCACAGGGATCGGTATTGTCCCCAACTCTCTTTCTTCTGCATATCAATGACATGCTGTCCCTTGGGTGCATTCATTGTTATGCGGATGATAGTGCTCTGCATGGGAGCTATTCTGGCCGTCCAGTGGATGGGCGACACGACGTGGAAGAGAAGAGACAGCAACTCGTGGCGGATCCCGACCGGGAGCTGGGTCACATTGCCCAATGGGGTCCAGACAACCTGGTCAAGTTCAATGCCGGGAAAACACAGTCGTGTGCGTTTACAGCTAAGAAGTCCCCATTCCTACCCCTACCCACTCTTCAGAGCATTATGGTTCCACTAAAGGACAACCTGGAGATCCTCGGTATAGACGTCCGGCGTGAGCTCAACGATAAAAACTACATAGAGAGTTGTTTTGGGCTGGCCTCGCGGAAACTTAGAGTCCTAAATAAGGTGAGACGTTACTTGACCCCACATCAGAGATGTTTACTGTACAAGACGCAGATTCGCCCCTGCGTCGAGTACTGCTCTCACCTTTGGGATGACTCCGCGAGGTACTTTCTAGACGCGCTTGACTCTATGCAGAGACGTGCTATCCGAATAATTGGTTTGAAAGGTGACGGGAGACCTCGAACCAACTTCAGGACCACTGTCAGAAGTGGCCCCCAATCTGTGTGGTTTTCCACCAGGCTGGTGGCGACGTCAATTTGGCGAGTTGACCATAAAAAATAAAATTTTAAAAAATAATGACGCAATTAATGATCATGTTTTTTGTTGTTGTTATAATTTGATGTTTTAGGTTGGTACTTTACGAAAAGACGAAAACACCTAAATTAAAATAACAAATAACCATATAGAAAAAGAAAAAAGATGACGTTAGTCACTGTGCAGTTTAAAATTTCAAATGTTTAAGAGTATGTTTTACAAAATTATAAACACCCAAATAAAATCCCTATCGGGAGGAATCTTATGGGTTTAAACCGGGCTTAAACTCAATTTGGGTTTAAACCGGGAGGATTGCCCATCACTAGTCAGGGCAGGCCTCCGTCACTCTCTACAATTCGTTTTATAAGCACCTACTCCTAAGTATTATGACGCAGAACTAACGTGGCCGACCGACAGAGGGCTGCCACACGCCAGACCGAGCGAAGTGCGCACAACCAATGTACATTTCCCGAGTAAAATAATATTTCGCTTTATTTAGTCTTGCTTTTTTTTCATCTTACTTCTTACTAATATTCTAAAATTAATTGCGAAAGTGTTTGAGTGCGGATGTGTAGATCTGTGAATGTTTGTTACTCTTTCACGCTCTAACGGCTCAACGGATCTGGCTGATATTTGATACAGGGATAGATTGTAGTCTGGAATAACACATAGGTTACTTTTTATCCCGGGAAAAAGTTCCCATTGGAAGCGGGAAAAGGAACAAACTTTTACGCGGGCTAAGCTGCGAGCATCAGCTAGTTATAATATAATTCTTATGTAAAGAAGAAGAAGTTATTTAAGGTTTTTTTCAGACACTGTGTTTATTGTTTTTTGTAGTTATATGTATTTTTGTTACGTGCTTACAACCCTAATGTTGTCAATAGTTGTCACTCGATGACGCAATCATACGGTGTGCGCACGAATCTCGACTCTCGGAATACGTCGTAGAGCATTTTTTCCACTGTAGCGATATGTTATAGCTAATATTTTTGAGGTTAAGTATGGGAGTGATGTATCTGTTACGTAGTAACTATTATTTAATCTGTGGTCAGGGTAGAATAGATCACTATTTTTTGAAATCTTTTGCTTGTCGTTTGTGATTCAGTTTATTTAATTAAAAAATAGTACCTTCTGATACTAATATAAGGCTTCTCTTTTTTGCCTAAATTATAATATCTTATTTAGCTTATCAAAATTATGTTTGATAATAAGTATGGTGCTACGTTAAGCATCGGGATAAACGATTCTTATTTTACCCTCATGCTAATGTACAGTTTGTCTATAAAGTCGTGAAATTAAATGAGGGCGCTGCTGAATGCATGTAGCAACCCTATATAGTACGACCAAAATTATTTTGATACGAGGAGTTCGTTCCGAGTAAAATCTTAGTAATATTATAAATGCGACAGTTTGTGAGTGTGGATGTTTATTACTCTTACACGCTCGAACGGTTAAAGGGATCTGGCTGAAATTTGGTACAGGGATACATTATAATTTGGAATAACCATGGCTACTTTTTATTCCGGGAATAAGTTCTTACGGGAAGCGGGAACGGGAACAATACAAATATTATAAATGCGAAAGCATATGAGTGTGGATGTGAGACTCTTTCACGCTCGAAAAGTTGAACTGATCTGGCTGAAATTTTGGTACAGGGATGTATCCCTGTACCAAATGAGACTATAATGTATTATAGTCTGGAATAACACATAGGCTACTTTTCATCCCGGGAATAAGTTCCTACGGGAAGCGGGAACGAGAACAAATTCGACACGGGCGAAGCTGCGGGCATCAGCTAGTGAGTTAATAAATAAAACACATTATACATTTTTAATTTTGTTTCTGTTTTATTGAATCAGATCCAGAATAAAGTTATTGAACCAGATCCAGAAGCCCTGGTCTAATAGCGTCTTACAACCCACCAGCAGGAGCCTAGCAGTCCTAATTGCTTCGCCACAATCACGTAATTACATGTTTTATCTGTAACTTTCCCCCATCTGACAAGGATTTTTTTGCGCAGAGCACAAATATTAAAATCGTCTATTTCTTTCTTTGCCGACCTTTTCTGTATTTCCCAGGAGTTTCAAACTTTCCTTCATTATTAAATCCTTCGTTAACTATTCGCCTAACTGTACTCTCTGATTTTCCTGAAAAGAGTAAAAAAAGAAAATTAATTACCTAATGGAAACAAACTATTGACATGAAGCAATTAATTCAAAATAAAAATTGGTAGAAAACCAGATTGAACTGAGTATCAAAATGTAGGCCGTACTATAAAATAACCTTATAACAATGTTATTCTAACCACTGACTTACAGGTAGATTGTAAATCTGTGAGGTAGGACTTCGGATTGTCCTCCCACGATTTAAGGGCTGGGAGGTGGTGGGGGGGAGGGGGGAGGGGGTGTAGAACCCCCCCCTTGAAGGAAAAGTTGCGGACGCCCCCCCTTTTTGAGTTACGATTTTTTTTATATTATAACCTAACTTTCGCATTTTCTTGGTCTGAAATTGTTATAATAATATTATAAAGGACACCTCTGGCGCTCGGCGGCCGCTACCGTGGCACGCTCGCTTCGCTCGCTCGCCGTCGCGCGTCAATGGTCACAGTTCCAACCTAACCTAACCAACAGTAGTTGGATAATCAACAATAGTTTGGCTAAAAGGCTGAAGTTAAAGGCCATAAAATAAGTATTACAAAAAAAAATATAACTGTCAGACAGTGACAGTGACAGCGCGTCGACGGCGTTTTACGTTTAATTTTACATAGCGGCAATAGTCGGTAAATTAATGTCAGAATACATTTAAGTAATAGCATTAATTTATGTCAACGAAATATATGTATTATAATAAAATATGCATAAAATTTTACGTAGTCACTGAATGTACCTATTTATTTCATTATTAAATGAAGTTAAACATTTTAGTGCGTAAACCATATGTAAAACGAAACGTTTAATGACGAGCCGAATGTCAAAAGCATTGAGAGTGTAGGTATTCTGTGGTCAAAAGTGACAATTTTTGGTGAATTTTTATGATTTTCATTATTTTTTTTCTCGTTAACCATTAATCTCCGCAAGTTAAAACTTCGTGTGGCGGCTTCTAATAATATTAGCTTTGTGTTAAAAAAATATGAACCCCAAACTCGTGGGAGGACAATCTAAAGTTAAGCCATCTGTGATTCTAACCTAAAAATATGCAACGTAAACAATGCTTTTTTTGTCTCCGAATCGTAAATTCAGTAAATTTGTAACTTCAGACAGATTCAAAACAAACAATAACACGATTACATATCCACCAAAGATGCTGTTCGCTCATAAACATCCTCAAAATCTCACAACAATTGTCCAACTTGGAACTCCGCGAAACATCACTGGATAACTTTAAAAACACTTCCTGCGCACCACTCCGATTTTCTTTACTCATTTCTCAAACCTTTATGCGTAGTTTGGTTTCAATTTGTTGCAGTTTAATCCAAACATTAAAGTTACGTGAGAGAGTAAACGAAATTCGACGATAGCATTGACAACTGAGGTACTTATGTTTCGTGTTGCCAGTGTTGCCACACACATAACTATTTTTAGTTCCTCAAACATTCATTTCACGACTTTATAGACCAACTGTAGCTTAACATGTACATTATGGAAAAAAAAAATTCTTGCCCAGCTGTAAGCAAAAATTGCTACAATTACTTGTGCTAGCATACCAGTGACGATGGTATGCTGGTATATTGCAGATTCTAGTATGCACTGTTGTCTATTTGTGCAGTGTGTAGGTAGGTACTGTGTGCAGTGGTAATCGTGAACAATAATAGGTATATCTAAACAAAATCTTGTGAAGATACTGTAAGCAAGAGATAAGCTTTTCATGACAAACGACTGCAAACAACAGCAATTTATTATTATTAGTGTCCGACCGAAACTGGTTTTCCGGCCGAAACCGAAACCGAAACCGAACTTTCGGCCCCAGGGTCAGTTTCGGCCGAAACCGAAACCGAAACTTACGTGTTCATATTGGAAAAAAAAAACCAGTCAAGTGCGAGTCGGATTCCGCACAGAGGGTTCCGATACAAAATTGGGCACAAAAATTACGTTTGTTGAGTGGATGCTTTTTTTCTGATTTTAGTAGGTATTTTTTGTTATCGGCATTAGAACAGGGTGAGGTGGTGGTGGCAGTGTCTCTTGACATCGCCAACGCTTTCAGCACCTTGCCCTGGAGCTGCGTTTGGAAGGCACTAATTTACCATGGAATGCCTCCCTTCATACCTCCGTCGAATTGTCAGGGCCTATCTTTTCGAGAGGGCCATAACTTACCCGAGCTGGCTAGAGCTGGGTCCGCAAAATGTGTCGTTCGGTGTTCCATAGGGATCGGTCTTAGGACCGCTTCTGTGGAACATCGGTTACGATTGGGTGCTGCGTGGTTCGCTGCTCAGAGAAGTTGGCGTAACGTGTTACGTGCGTAATGTGTTACGACAACACCCTCATTACAGTGCGAGGAGCAACGCACCAAAACGCAGCCCTGAGGCCACCTGCTGGATCCAGCTTACATATAGGGGGCGTCAGCATCGGCATTTCCACTATGGGACCTGGAAGCAAGGGCCCTTGCATCATTGTTTAAAATGGCGCAAGGAGGTTCTGGAGCGGGGCCATAGGCCTCTTCCTGTGAGCAGGTCATGCTCGTAAAAGAGACAGCGGGGAGGCAGCGGGAGAGAACTCTGCCACCCGAGCTCCACAGTCTGCGGTGGCGCTCCATACTATCAGTCTCCATGACCGAGGGCCTGAGGACGGTGACGGGGCTGCTTACTGATGATGACGTGAGAGATTCATCCACGCCCCGCTCAGGAAGCGGGATAACAACTGAACAATCCCCCAAAGACGCGGCTGCAGTATGCATCATTCCGAGGGCATACTCGGGGCTCCCAACCGTAGGCTGTTCGGTAGGATACGCGTGGTTTTTAATCGGTAGGACTATTGTACAGTGAAAATTTTAGGCCTATATTTGGCACGGTTCCAGCGATACAACCTTGTGACTAATAGACAGACGGACGGCTAGACCTCATTTCTCGTTAATAGACTTTAACCCCTCCGTGTGTGAGTTAGACTCGCACTTGACGGGTTATTTTTTCAATAGGTGCAGCATGTTCCACCAAGTGCCATCTATCAACGGTATAAATCTTCTCAAGTGTTCATTTTAGAAATATCTCCACATAAAGATGAGTTTCTTTTTTTTACGTGTGGAATTACTCATAGATGCTATTGCGAACTCCTACCGACTAAAACCGCACGGTGCCCTGCTAGTAGCTCTTAACTGGTTTTGGTTACATTCTAGAAGAAGGTATATAACTAACTCTGGAGAACAGTGAGCCGGACTAGCGTGCGTAGGGTTCCGTACAAGAAAATCAGCAAAAAATCACGTATGTTGTTTGGGAGGCCCCCTTTAATATTATTAATTAGTCTATTTTTATTATTTGTAGCTATAGCGGCAACAGAAATACATCATCTGTAAAAAAATAACTGTAAACGAAGTCAACGGAACCGACCACAAAGGGGTAGGGTTATATAATGCTCTAGATCAGGGCTTCCTAAACTTTTAAGGTTACGGAACACCAAACAAATATGTTTCATTCTACGGAACCCTATGAAAGGTTATAACTAGCTAGACAATGCCCGCGGTTCCGCCTGCTTGAAATCCTGTTACCGCTCGCGCTTCCCGTGGGAAGGTTTTTCCGGGATAAAAAGCTTTTTTATTAAGCTCGTTAAATTAACGTCGTTCGCCTGATGGAAAGTCATAGCGGCATTTAGCGATTGCGGGCCACTATCACAGTCCGTCAGACTTCTGAAAGTAGTCCTCAAGATGGCGAACCTGTGATGTGCCTCTTCACGCTCCGCTGGAATGACCCGGGGCTGTAAGAATTGAGAAGTACGTGCGCGAGCAGGTCGTTTTCAAACTAGATCTAGATCGACAGAGGAACGATCTTTTGAATCACTCAGTTATGGTTATGTTCTCCGTCGGTTAGCAAGGTTCCAGAGCTCACTGGGGTAGTTATGTGGCGGTAACGGTAAGACCAGAGACTTGTCCAGCTGGTATGGGCGCGAAACATTGGTACGGCGTGGTGGTCAAGAAGAAGCGGTGAAACGGTTGACCACATGGCCCCCGCAGGCTGTGCGGGACCCATACTTGAGAATTAATTAATCTCCGCCCCAGGAGGCTGAACCAGCAGCCTGTGTAAAGTTCCTGATGCTGTGGTCGTGCCGGAGGAGGATACCGGAGTGGACGCTGCCACTGAATTAAAGGGGATCGGAGGCCCTTCCGTACGCCCGCCGTGCTAATCTACCGCATCACACGTGCCGGCTTTTGAAGTGCAGTAGCCTTGCTTTGTCTCTTGCTCCACCGGTACACAGGTATCGGCGCTTAACCTTCTTAAATTCCCCTTTTTTAAACACCATGTCAAGGAAAAAGAAAAATAAGGAACCCATCACAGCGGCATCGTCGTCCACAATGGACTTTTGTCACATCAGAGGCGTACATAAGAACATCAACGAAGTCCACCAGCACCTGTAAACTGCGCAGCCGACCCTATTTTCTTGATGAAGACGCAAATCTCTTGCCCGGAAGATACATGTTCCTTGGCTACAAGTTGGAGCACAGCTTTTGGTGAAAAGCTGGGGTGTGTATGTATATATGTACGTCCGGGATGATGTCTGTTGTCGCCGTCTCAGGACAATTGAAGAAATATCGGATATACGCATGTTTGTACAGGTATCACAGCGATGATACGGACTGTCGGGCTACCCTTCTGGGAGTCGTGAATTGTGGTCGCTTGCCAAGGCTGCCGAGGAAAGCTATTGTCGGTCGGGTTTGCCACCCCTACTTAAACCGCCTGGCTCAGAGTAAGGAGAAAGCCGACCTTTTTGGTTCTCTCTTTGCCTCCAACTCGACTATGAACGACGCCGGTTCTTCGCCGCCCGGCATACACTGGTGAGGCACTTCCATACCAGAAATTAAATTCAGGCAGCGGGACGTTAGGCGGGAGCTTCAGTCCGTGATCCCGTTCATAAGTCGAGTGGGCCTGACAGCATACCTGCGGTGATACTATGGCAGTTTGGCCTTAGTTGTGACAGGTACTTACTCGTCTTTTCAAGCTTTCATATTCCATGAAACAAGTCCCGGTTTCGTGGTAGACCGTGCACATGCATCCTGTACCCAAGAATGGTGATGGAGTCCGTTATTAATACACAGCTCCTGAGATACCTTGAATAACACGACCTGCTCAGTGACTGGCAATACGGTTTCCGTCACGGTCGCTCGACTGGCGGTCTTCTTGTGTGACTCATATCATATACCGCTAGGCGACTGCTATTGAAAGTAAAGGCGAGGTTCTAGCAGTGACCCTCGATATCTTTAAGACCTTTGATCGGATCTGTCAACGTGGTCCTCTTACGAAATTGCTTGATTGTCCTATGGACTGCCCGAGGGGTTTTGTAGATGTGTGTCCAGCTTTCCGGCCGGTAGAAGCATCATGGCCGTCGTCAACGGTAGCTGTTCTGACATGGCCGTAAGTGGTGGAGTCCCACAAGGCTTGGTGTTATCGCCCACTCTATTTATGCTGCAATTCAATGATATGCTGTCTATTGACGGCATTCATTGCTATGCAGACGATAGTACGGGCGACACTAATTCGCATGCCGACACAACATCCCTCGGTGCGTAGTGGAAGAAAGTCGTGGTCAACAACTGTTGGCAAAAATAATTACTTAAAGGTATTATTCCAACAGCAGTGGGTCGTCGTTTTGGCGGAACCCTGATGACTGGTCCACGGAACCCCTAGGTTCCGCGGAACCCACTTTGGGAACCGAGGCTCTAGATCACCTTCTTAGGATTCCGTGAAAATTGTATTATTATAACTATTGATTGGAGGTACTTTGTAAATCTGTAAATCTTCGGTTAGTAACATATTAACTGGTTGGGCTGACCCTAACCACGTCACAAGCCTATCCAGTTCAAAATTCATGAACACGTGAGTTTCGGCCCGGCCGAAAGTTTCGGCCCGTTTTGGCCGAAACTCGATTTTTTGGCCGAAACTGGCCGAAACCGAAACCGAAACCGAAACATCGGTCGGTCACTAAATATTATATTTATAACGTGCTCTATAGGTTTGCTACAAACATACGGTTTCCGTTATTTATTAATGCCTCATTGGACTAGACTTAGAGGTTGAAATATGCGATTGCGGATCATGAGATTGGAGGTTCGATTACCATCGGAGGCAAAAATTGGTGTCATCCATAAATATTTATCTCGAGAGTCTGGGTGTCTATCTATATTTTTAAGATAACTATGATAAGTATGTATTTAAAAGTACATACATACATACATATAGTCACGCCTTAATCCCCGAAGCGGTAGGCAGAGGCATATTATAAGCACCCATTTCACCTTTTTTTTGGAATTGGTCCCACCCACGTAATAGGTGGTGAGCGGTATTGCCGTGTTGAAATGGACAGGTGCAGGTTATTACTGCCTGCTGTTGAAATTTTTCAATCCGCCTAAAAAGGCCTTAACTTGGCTACCAATGGCTTGATGGGCATTCCGAAGCACGGAAACGCTCAAATAAATATCACAAAGTAGTCACATGGATGGTCACGCATCCAAGGACTGGTCGTAGTGAAAGTTGCATACTGCAGTGATCGTTTACAGAACACCGAGACTGCGGGGCCAACAGCGCTAATTTAAAAGTATATAATGTATTAATATCTGCGCTCTGATACCCATTACACAAGCAGTTTATTTGTGTTGTGTGAGTATTTATTCAACAAGGTGCAACATTCCAAGAATTTTTTTCTGACGAAACTAACCCAAAGTTCGCTTCGATGACAAAAACGGACGTTTGTGTGCCAGTCATACGGAATTCCGAATCTGAATTCCTGATCTAGTACCCATATGAAAAGACCAAACGTGTGTGTGCACTGTGCAGCCTTGGAAAAATAAAAACGAACCATAGACCCGAAAACAAAAGTTTATAGTTTATTACGCCGCCATTTTGTGTCCTCCTGTCAGTGTCATAAATGCCTGCCTCTCCTCTTGTAGGTGGCAAGAAGTTCAACACGAGTTGCAATTAATTGTGGTTTTCTTATTTACAACCAAACAAACGGTTTGATTTCACTTACCATTGATAGAGGAGAACTTTCTTGTTCTCCTCATACATCATGTACGACACCGAAGATGATCAGTATGAGGAAATTGATGTGGAAGAAATTTCATCTGAACTCTGGCAAGAAGCTTGCTGGATTGTAATCAACGCTTATTTTGATGAAAAAGGTCTAGTACGACAACAGTTAGACAGCTTTGATGAGTTTATTCAGATGTCTGTCCAACGCATTGTAGAAGATTCACCACCTATAGAATTACAAGCTGAAGCTCAACATTCTTCTGGTGAAATAGAAACGCCGCCAAGGTATCTTTTAAAGTTTGACCAAATTTATCTTTCAAAACCTACTCACTGGGAAAAAGATGGTGCACCGTCTCCCATGATGCCAAACGAAGCACGTCTTCGTAATTTGACTTACTCTGCGCCACTTTATGTAGATATCACAAAGACAATAGTTAAGGAACATGAAGATCCTGTTGAAACTCAACATCAAAAGACATTCATTGGTAAAATACCCATTATGTTGAGATCTACTTATTGTCTTCTGAACAATTTGACTGACAGGGATTTGTCTGAATTGAATGAGTGTCCACTTGATCCAGGTGGTTATTTCATTATCAATGGCTCTGAAAAAGTGTTAATTGCTCAAGAGAAAATGGCCACAAATACTGTCTATGTATTTAGTATGAAGGATGGAAAATTTGCCTACAAAACAGAAATCCGATCATGCCTTGAGCATAGCTCCCGCCCCACTTCAACCCTGTGGGTAAACATGATGGCTCGCGGAGGACAAAACATAAAGAAATCTGCTATTGGACAAAGAATTATAGCTATCCTCCCATATATTAAACAAGAAATTCCCATTATGATTGTGTTTAGAGCTCTTGGGTTTGTAGCAGACAGAGACATTTTAGAACACATCATTTATGATTTTGATGATCCAGAAATGATGGAGATGGTGAAACCCTCTCTCGATGAGGCCTTCGTAATTCAAGAACAAAATGTAGCACTTAACTTTATTGGTGCTAGAGGTGCTCGTCCCGGTGTTACTAAAGAAAAACGTATAAAATATGCCAGAGAAATTTTACAGAAAGAAATGTTACCCCATGTTGGTGTCTCAGACTTTTGTGAAACAAAGAAAGCTTACTTTTTGGGCTATATGGTACACAGACTGTTGTTGGCTGCTTTGGGTCGCCGTGAACTTGATGACAGAGATCATTATGGAAATAAACGATTGGATCTTGCCGGTCCACTACTTGCATTTCTGTTTAGAGGTTTATTTAAGAACCTTCTGAAAGAAGTCAGAATGTATGCCCAGAAATTTATTGACAGAGGGAAAGACTTTAATCTAGAATTAGCCATCAAAACTAAGATAATTACAGATGGTCTTAGATACTCACTTGCTACTGGAAATTGGGGTGATCAAAAGAAAGCTCATCAAGCCAGAGCTGGTGTTTCTCAAGTATTGAACAGATTGACCTTTGCCTCCACTCTTTCACATTTAAGGCGTGTCAACTCTCCTATTGGGCGTGATGGTAAATTAGCCAAACCTCGTCAGTTGCACAACACCCTATGGGGTATGATTTGTCCTGCAGAAACTCCCGAGGGTGCTGCTGTAGGTTTGGTAAAGAACCTTGCCTTAATGGCCTACATTTCAGTAGGCAGTCAACCTTCTCCTATTCTGGAGTTCTTGGAAGAATGGTCCATGGAAAACTTGGAAGAAATAGCACCTTCAGCTATAGCTGATGCTACCAAAATATTTGTAAATGGATGTTGGGTTGGGATCCACAGAGATCCTGAACAGTTAATGGCTACTTTGAGAAAATTGAGACGTCAGATGGACATCATTGTATCTGAAGTGAGTATGATACGTGATATTAGAGATCGGGAAATCCGAATTTATACTGATGCTGGTAGAATCTGTCGCCCATTGTTGATTGTTGAAAATGGATCATTGTTACTCAAGAAAAAACATATTGATGACCTTAAGGAAAGAGACTTTAATAATTATGGCTGGCAGAATTTGGTAGCCAGTGGTGTGGTTGAATATATTGACACCCTGGAAGAAGAGACAGTGATGATAGCAATGAGTCCTGATGATTTAGCTCAAGTAAAAGAGTATGCATATTGTACCACATATACTCATTGTGAAATTCATCCTGCAATGATATTAGGTGTTTGTGCATCTATTATTCCTTTCCCTGATCACAACCAGAGTCCTAGGAACACTTATCAAAGTGCTATGGGTAAACAAGCCATGGGTGTGTATATCACTAACTTCCATGTGCGAATGGATACTCTTGCCCATGTACTATATTATCCACATAAACCATTGGTTACAACACGTTCCATGGAGTATTTGAGATTTAGAGAGTTACCAGCAGGTATCAATTCAATTGTTGCTATCCTCTGTTACACTGGATACAATCAAGAAGACAGTGTTATTTTGAATGCTTCTGCAGTAGAGAGAGGATTCTTTAGATCTGTCTTCTACCGATCCTACAAAGACTCAGAATCAAAAAGAATTGGAGATCAAGAAGAACAATTTGAGAAACCAACCAGACAAACATGCCAAGGCATGAGAAATGCTTTATATGACAAACTAGATGATGACGGCATTATTGCGCCAGGTATAAGAGTTTCAGGTGATGATGTAGTTATTGGTAAAACCATTACATTACCTGAAAATGATGATGAATTGGAAGGCACTACAAAACGCTATTCCAAAAGAGATGCATCTACGTTCCTGCGTAACAGTGAAACTGGTATTGTAGATCAAGTAATGTTAACATTAAACAGCGAGGGATATAAATTTTGCAAGATTCGCGTGCGTTCAGTACGCATCCCTCAAATTGGAGACAAGTTTGCGTCTCGTCACGGTCAGAAAGGAACATGTGGTATTCAATATCGCCAAGAAGACATGCCATTCACATGTGAAGGATTAACTCCTGATATCATTATTAATCCACATGCTATCCCATCCCGTATGACAATTGGTCACTTGATTGAATGTATTCAAGGTAAAGTGTCATCAAACAAAGGAGAAATTGGCGATGCTACACCATTTAATGATGCAGTCAATGTACAGAAAATCTCCTCTTTATTGCAAGAATATGGTTATCATCTTCGTGGGAATGAAGTTATGTACAATGGCCACACTGGACGAAAAATTAATGCTCAAGTCTTCTTGGGCCCAACTTATTACCAACGTTTGAAGCACATGGTGGATGACAAAATTCATTCAAGGGCTAGAGGGCCGGTACAAATCTTGGTCAGGCAGCCTATGGAAGGTAGGGCTAGAGATGGTGGGCTACGTTTCGGTGAAATGGAACGCGATTGTCAAATAGCCCACGGCGCTGCGCAATTCTTGCGAGAACGATTATTTGAAGTATCCGACCCATATCGCATACACGTTTGCAATTTCTGTGGTCTGATAGCAATTGCAAATTTACGTAATAACACGTTTGAGTGCAAAGGATGTAAGAATAAGACTCAAATATCGCAAGTGCGATTACCGTACGCTGCCAAGTTGCTGTTCCAAGAACTAATGTCTATGAATATAGCGCCAAGATTAATGGTTATAAGTTAAGATCAATACATTTCAGTGAAATTAATCCAGCAGAATTGTTAACATTATATAATGTTTTGTATGTGGTTGATGCCAATAAAAATGCTACAAACATTTTATATGATTTTTTATTATCACAAATTGACAACATTAAATGCAGCTTAAATACAACAATCATTAACGACTTCAGTTGAGGTAAAAACCATTTCATGTTGACTATTCGCCTGAAATCGCTTCTTAATACAAAAGTATAATTATATAAATCTCTAACTTGGAATAATTTAAGTAAAATTTATAATATGCAAAAATGTAGATTTTATGGACATTCAGGGTAACTTTACAACAAACGAAAAATATGAGACTCGACGATATTCTAAGTAAAGCTTGCGTAAGTACCTACAAGTCACGTTTTACAACAGATAAAGCTAAAGATAGATTGCACTTGTGTCTAATCTAATATTAAATAACAATAAATTAAATAAATATTGCATTGGTAACTTGATAAAGATTTCGGTAATAAATTATAAAACCAATATACACATACACTGCTACTATAAAACAGTCTTTATATACAACTTTTTTAATGATCTTGTATGTAAAGGAAAGTTGTATGGGCTTTGGTGATTCCGTAGATTAAAATAAGAGAGCGACTATATCAGTACAATCTAGAAACGCACAATTGAAATTTAAGTACACTATAAATTCTAAGCTTGTGCACATTGTAAATTGAAAGTGCGTAAAGCGATAGATAAATATTTAATCCTAATAAGTATCTGGATGAAAATTGAAACCACAAGATATTTAATGTGCACCGTGATTATTCTTAAATATAACTATTTTACTGTACAACTTACGTATCTACGCTCGATGTGTTTTATTTCACTAAATTATATTTTGTCGAATTAAAATACCTACATATACGGACGTTATAAAGTATGTAACTATTTAAAGACATCGGCATAAAATAATAAGTCTTTTTCCCTTTACAGAATGCAATCAAAGTTTTTGTATTTACCTTCATTCGTACAAAACTAGGGTTGACATCCTAAAGTAGACGTTTTCCTAATTAAATTTATCTAAATTGATCAATAATAAATAGATGAAAATATACAAAGTTGTAAAAATTTGTAAGGTAAACTTACGATGAAACTGGAAGTATAAATTACAATAGTAGGTATTTGCATTTTTCAGTCGTAACATCAGTTACGCACATGGTCGACAGGTGTATTTGAAAATATAACAGTTTAAATACCCTCAAAATGCTTTATAATTCGAGTCATATTGGGTACTAATTTTTTTAGAACCACTAGTATCCTACCCTCTTTTCCCAAGAAAGTTTTATCGGTAGAAATATTTCTGATTGATAATATACCGAAAACGTTAGTTCTCATCTGTAAATTGTAAATTCGAGTAAACGTTTTTTTGATGATACCGAAAACGTTTCCGAAATTATATTCGTCGCGGCGTGGCTAGCCAATTTTATTATCGTTTAGCTATATCAGAGTCAAAATATGCAACTCTGATAGAATTGACTTGAGATCGCATTGGGTTGCATTTCAGAAGTTTCTGAAAGAGTATAAGGTCCTTAGCGCGAAGGTGGCAGTGCCCGTTGTTGCTCTTCCGTTTCCTCTTTTGGACGACTCCATTTTATCATAGTTTCCGGAGAGCGATAGAGGAATACTAATTTAGCAAATAAGTCTTCCTCCAATGAAAGTTCCAGTGCTTCCCGCACCTGCCAGAATAAAAAAAAGTGTTTTAATTAAGTTGGTAGGTTTTTAATTAAAAGGTCGGTTCTAATATTTGCGTGATCCACGAATGTTTGTTTCAGAGTTTGTGTGTTTTCTATGTATAATAATATGTATGTATGTATTTAGCAATATATAAGTATGTCTATCAGTCGTCTCGATCCCATAGTACAAACTTATAGCTTAGATTGGTCAATGAATACAGACGTAAGTATAAAGAAGAATAGTTTCTTAGGCTGCTCTGAATACAAACTTTCTGTGACACAAACTGCCGCTTGGCGGTGTTGCAGTCGCAGCGCGGCAGCCATTTAAAATTTTTCGAAGCAAAAGAATAAAATCAATCATTGTAAATATCTATACATATAATAATATTATGTTTTGATTTAAAAAACGTAAAAATTTTTTATAAATAATCCCTGAATTTAGTCGATTAAAAACGTAAAAATGTGCCTACTAGTTTTTGACTATTAACTGCGACAGTAAAATGCGACGACAGCGCCGCCAAATGGGAACTACATGAGCTGGGGGCATGCCTCCAACAAAATTGGCACAAAAAATCCTTAGACACTGTTCTTCTTTATACGTCTGTATTCATTGGATTGGTATAGACTAGACTCTAGATGATGTGTGAGAATGCCTGGAGCCACAGACCCGATTTGATCGGCTGTTAAGGAGTGCTGCCTATATCATACACGAGCAGCATTCGAACTCGCATTTTCTCCCTCACCGGAGGAGGTGCTTTGACAGCTAAGCTACCAAGCTACATTCGAAACGGATGAAAAATATTGAACCTTATACGTATGACGCGTACTTCATGACAAATTAAAAGCTGGTAACATTTTAAAGTATCACATACCAAATAAATGTCAAGACAGAGTTGCAGCACTCTGTCGACATTGGGTAGGTCGTCGAACATAATCTTGGTATAAATGCCGGAGAAGAACCCGCGCAGTACTCGCGACGCCAAGAACACGAATGTAGTGTACAGACCGATGATGCTGTAAATAGAATGTAGAAGGGTAATAAAGATGCAAATTTATCAACAGCTAGCGGACGTCATTTTATCTGCGTGGTTCCCGTTCCCGCGGGAATACGAGAATAAAATATAGCCTATGTAACCTGAGGATCCAGCTTCCCAACAGTGAAAGAATTTTTCAAATCGGTTATGTATTTTCGGAGCCTATTCGATGGAAACAAACTGTCAAATCTTTAGTCTTTATAATATTAGTATAGACTAGCTAATGCCCACGGAATCGCCCGCGTAGTAATTTTTTCTACTATCGTTTGCTACAATAATCTCTTTAGCCTAAATACACCATTAAGGTCACAGAAAAGCATAATGATCGAATACTAGTATTTTGTCAAAATTATATAAAATACTTGACGTCTATACCAGCGTTTCTTATTTGATGGAACTCGACCCGGTACCGGGCCATCAAAATAAAATACCGAGTCGTACGTATTGTAATAGCAGCTACCGATGACAACGAAAACAAAGAACTTGTAAACGAAGGGTGTTGCTGTATGAAACTTACCGGGCCTTATTTGATAATGATTGGGAAACACTGGCCCAAAAGTTCCTCAAAGGTGTCAAAAGTTAAAATATATTTGCTTACAAACTGATTGTGAGGTAGACAAAATAATAAAAAAATGCGTAAGAAACTCGCTTACCCGCTGCCAGATATAAAGTTCAAGGTCTCGGGGAACAACTTGTCGTTGAAAGTGTACATCACAAGCATGGTGCAATCGTTCAGCGGGACTGCTGTCAATGGATCCTGTCAACAAAGAATCCAAGACATTATAATAGTATTACATACAGATAGACAACCCCTTGCCCCCCACTGAGCAAGCTTCCCCACCCCCGCCACAGCTGTCATATAGTTGAAGGGTATTTTGAGGGCATGTTTGCTTAGCCTTAGTGGTCACACACACATTCAAGCTCTGTACAAACATAACGTGTTCTTAGTGTAGGTGACAGAATTGAAAACGAATCATTGTATGGAGTTTCCGCCCTGTGAAAGTATGTAATCTCATTTGTGGGTAGTATGAGATATAGAACGCTTTAGAACTCAGGAGCTGGTTTTGAATGTTTTTTTTATTATTTATTGCAAGGGCTTGAATGTTTTTTCGGTAGTTAGAATTGACTACAGCCCAGAACCTCGATTTGTCTCATCAGTCAGTCGCTCTAAATTTCCTTATCATCACCAACTTGACTGCCTCTGTGGCGCGGTCGGTAGTGATACCGCCTGCGGCGCAGGAGGTCGTGGGTTCGATTCCCACCGGAGACAAATATTTGTGTGACCCATAAATGTTTGTCTCAAGAGTCTGGGTGTTTCTATGTATAATATGTATGTATTTAAAAAGTATATAAGTATTAATATCCGTGGTCTGATACCCATAACACAAGCAGGTTATTCCTAGCTTACTTTGGGATCAGATAGCGTTGTGTGAAATGTCCGTGAATATTTATTTATTTATTATTTATTATTAACTTTAACTACATAATCATTTTTTGCCGAAAAGGCAGGGCAAAATAATACAGGTAGAAGAATACATTGTGAAATTGCAAAAAAATATACTGAAAAAGCAAGCAGGGGCATAATATTCGCCAACACTTGTCCCACGTAACAGGTGGTGTGCATGTTTTTGTGTTGAAACGGACAGGCGAAGGTTGTGACTTCTAACTTAGCTTAACAACTACCATGGGCTGACAACCGTAAAATAATCGCACATAACTTTAAAACGGAGAAATTCTCTGCACACTGATTTTAATGATCAATTTTTGTTTGCTAAATACTTCAACGTTAAAATCAGAATAACAAAATGAACTATGATTTACTTACCCTGACTGAGCAAGATTCTCGTACGCGCCAGTACGAATTATCTCCATAGTTTTCTAAACGTAACTGCACGTCGCGGTATAATCGAACATCGTCATCTGCAATTTATTGAATCATTTTATTTACGGACTATAAATTCTGGTCTCAAGGACTATCATAATATGATTTAATAAGATTAAGGCTTAAGGCGCTGCACGGCTGTCGGCCAACAATTTCGCAGCGAATGATAGACCATAGGAAATCGTACATTTTCAACGCAAACATACATTAATTTGATACATACAGCTTGGCAAAAAAGAGAACAAAATAATGGAGGACCCACTGTGCTGTTCATATGGCCAACCGTAAAAAGAACCACTAATGAGTATCCAGTTGTCAACAACCGTCAATAAAACCCACGAATCAAATTGTATAACGTTATTGACTGACAGACATAATTTGACGTTATTGGCAGCTTTTTGACAATGTAGCCAGCCTGCAAAATATTAGTTCCGTTTCAAGACTTTTCTGCCAAGCTGTATATACATTGGTCACACCTTTATCCCCGAAGGGTTAGGCAGAGGCCCAGCTCAACTTACTTCGATAGCTATTTCATAAAAATAATTATGAACAAAGCAGGTCTGTTGCTATAGCCGACTGCTTGCAATTGCTACATATTGTGCTCTCGGCAGATTGCTGCTGGCTGCATCCTTTGGACTAGCACCTAAAGGCGATGCGGCCAGCTCCGAGCACCAAAGAAGTAGATAAATAAAATGGTCATAGGTAATAAAATGGTCAATGATTTAACTATTAATAGCCATTTGCTTAGAGTATGCGGTGAAAATACTCAGTCCATTAGTTCGCTTTACCACCTACGCGGTCGCATCTTTTGTAAAGCTGCCATATTTATACAGATTTAAGAGTACCGATACCTAGAGAATATTGATACCACTTACTTGTTTCTTCTACATTACGTGGCATAAGTTGAGAAGCCGGTTTCGACGTACCCTTGTTGAAAACTTTTACGAATTTCGGAAATAGTGTTTTCACATTCAACCTGTTCAAAAAGAAATCGATTTTAGATGATCTCCCATCGTGGTTTTTGTATAGTTGCCTATACTTATGTAGTTTGGCACATACAATACACAACATAGGTACTGTGAGATACTCTGCTCGACAACCAAGTTTAGATAAGCATCCAGTAAAGTCGAGCAAAGTTAAATCCAGTTACGTAAATCAAGCATTTTGGCGAACTAAATATAAACAAATAATGGCAAGTAAAAAAGCTCAATTCATCATATAACAAACACATGTGATAAAGAGGAATACTGACCAAAGGTCCGTGGTAGGTCCAGCTAAGAGTTTCTCCAAGGTGTCTCTCTCCGGGTTCCGCTTCCCATTGATGAACGCTTTGATGGGCATTTCGCGGTGGTCCTCTATAGTTGGCGGATTGGGTACCGCGTTCGTTGGGTGCGTGATTATGTATGTGAACTTCACCATCAATGTTGAATCTGTTACATTCAATATTTTATTAAAAACTAGGTTATGTACTTACACCAAAACTTTATATATAAAAACTTTATTAATATATCAAAACATTATAGTTTTGATATATTTCATACAACTTTCGGATCATTCCCACTAGTTCCGCGCAAGGAGTTCCTCGGCAGAACTAGTGAGACTTTTGTTCCCAGTAGCTCCGCGGTAGTAATTTATTAATTTTCAAATCTAATTGTCTTTTTTTTTAACGTGAGGGAAAATCCATCATGGATGCTATGCAAGACTCCTACCGACTAAAAAACATCACGTAACGCCCAACAGTCTGTGGTTGGCCCACGGAAGGATGACCCAGGACAATTCTAATTTCTAATCTAAAGATCATCGGCAATGGGTGCCAGCAATTTAGTAGTACCTAAGTAGTCTTTATGAACTTGCCCATAGTCTATTCTTTTATGGATCTTCTTTTGTTTCATTATTCTTCATTTGTTTAAGAAAATAATATTTTTTCTGCCACGGAACTATAAGCCCGCACGTTGATATTGCGCTTGGCGGCCATCTTGGTGACGTATGTCCGTCGAGCCGTCAGTACTAAAAAAATACCGTACGCAGATTCGCGAGGCCAGCCCGCGCTCGCGCTACGTCACGATGACGTCACTTAGCTGTCATCATGACAAGGTTCCAGCGCAATATCAACGTGCGGGGCTTATACTGTGAACAATTCTCACTACTTCCGCCACGTAACTTTTTGCGCGAAACTACTATAAATAAAAGAAACTTTTCCTGTCTATTTTACAGAATTCAATTTCATATTCCTATTACAGATTCCTAATTCCCAAATTCTTATTTCGAGTTTTTGACAATATCGTCACGCAAAAACGCAATAGATATTACACATAAAAATAGATAAACATAGAACTAAAACTTACTAGACGCGGCCTCTACTTTTAATCGTTCGAGCTCCGGCGGCGAAATCTCCCATTTCATGGTAGAATTGGGGTTGATGGTGACGACAGCTATGTCGTTGTACATATAGTTGGACAAGAACGTCTGTGCCGTGCGGTCGCGGGGGTACATGTTGCTGAGTTGAGTGAAGTCTTGTTCCGTGAAACTGTTGAAAAAATAATGTTTTGAATTTGACACATATTGCATTTTGGAGATATTTACGGAATGCAAAACCGCACAACGTCAGCACGAATAGTAGTAATGACGTATAGCCTGTCCTACCCTTCTAGATACGTATGAGCTACCTAGCTCAAAAAGTATTTCTATCGAAAAAATCAAATCTAATTTTGACTGTTTCTGAAATTGTTTCTAGAGTACAAACAAATTCTTTTGCGCATTGTACAGACACATTAGCATGTTGTGTTAACATTACAACACACAAAAAATTCACAAAAAAATTAAGAATCAGCAGCAATTAGATCTATAGTTTGGCAAAAAAGTGAAGAAATTGAACTAACATTTCGCATACTGGCTACATTGCCAAAATGCTGTCAATAACATCACTTCTATTCTTTTATGGATCTTCAATGTCAATCAATGACGTCAAACAATTTGATTGGTGGTCTTCATTGTAACAGATTGCCTTATGAACAGCACAATGGCGCCATTATTTTCTACTCTTCTTTGCCAAGCTTTAAACATCAATGTAAATAATAGTAAAATTATATCTTACACGTCAATATTGTGGGACTGTGCAGACATCTGGTACACTGGCAGGAATGGTCCGATGCGAATCTTCACTGTCACGTCAGTAGGGGGATTCGGTTGACCCACCTACAAATTGATATACATAGAAATTTCATACACCATATTTATCAGGAATTTTTATTTGCTAAATACACAATTTTCATTATAATAAAAAAAACTGTTAGAAGTGGGTAAATTGATAGTTTCAATGAAGATGAAATTTAATTAGATCTGCTGAGCTACGGAACAATCTTGAAATTCAATACTTTTTTATTAAACTGCTTACCGTATTGCCAAACGCGAAAAATACAAGCGGGAACCAAATAATAGCGATGACGAACGCCAGTACGCCTCCGCCCAATAGGTATTTAGTAGTGTTCGATTTCTTAGCGCCACGTGGCTGCGGGAACCTGTCTTCTACGTATCGCGAACACTGGAACAAGCACATAGGTACATAATACACATAATGCAGAAGTCGAGATACTTTAATAGTTATTTATGATACAAGTGAGGTATGTTGGTCATTACACTCTAGGTGATATTGCACACAAATAGTGTTATTTTTAGTCTTATGTTGAAACGAAACGTATCTAAGTCACTACTATTTTTCCGAGATTTAAAAATAAATCTATAACCCAGTTAAGTTAAGAGCAAATAGAATGCATAAATAATATCTTTCAGCGAGGTACAAACTTAATTTGATGGAATATAAATTAAAACACTAGTGCGATCTAGAAAAAAAAGCACAAGTGTTTAATACCATGGTTTATGAGTGTAAAAGCCATGTGATAAAGACCAATTTATGAGCAAGGGTGTTGAAATAGTAGTTTATGACACTGTTGCATAATAAGGGTTCTTATAACACGAGTGTGTTTTAAAAAAACGAGCCGTAGGCGAGTTTTTTTATAGTATCACACGAGTGTTATAAGACCAAGTTATGTACAGTGTCATACACTACTTTATCTACTCTCATACTATAATACCTGATTTCATTTTGTTGTGATATATAGTTGCTCCTTGATTTCGCCGGTAACAGGTTCATGGTCATGTTTGACACAGTTTCCAGAATGTCTGGTGGTGTACAATTACCATCATCCTCGCTTTAAGACATGTTTTTACACAAAAACTAATTTATTTTACAAACAAAACCAAACTTTGTTTAATTTAAATGTAAAATGTTGGCGCCAAGGCGCAAACATCGATTGCACATGCGTGTTTCTTTTTTTTTTAGGCTGCGGAGACCATAGATTTAGGATTTTTCGCTACTCTGGAGACACAATTTTTTTTTTAAAGTAGAGGTTCAAACTTCTTTTTCAGCTGGAAATTGTTTATGGTGTATCGTAATGATTAAAAAGTTTTATTTTGATACAGGTGTCCATACAAGACCTGTATCGTAATAAAACTTTTTTTTTGGCCTGTGCGTAATGTTTGTCATAATAGTATTGATTTCAATTTTATAATCTTTGTATTATAGTATCAGAGTAGATAAAGAATATTATCGCTTCCACTGAACAATCACTTTATGGGTATGAAACTATGCAAGCGAATGTGACCCACTGCATGTGATATTTTTTGCTCACTCTATTTCGAGCATTACAACTGACTGTACATAATACCGCAAGTTATGTTGTTCCATAACTATGAAACCACTCGTTTGAAAACGAACTCGTGGGAGACAGGCTCGTGGAGGGGAGAAAAATAATGGTACACAGATTTATATATAAATGCTTTCAAATATTATGCGGCAGCTTGGTAGCCACTTACTTATTTTTAACTATACAACATTAGCCACACCTTTTTCTTCTGAATGGATAGGCAGAGGCATATTATAAACTCCCAATTATAGTAATCGATAGTAAGTCTATTGATTCGAGTTTTAAAATAATACATTTTTTGCATTATGGGAAGCAATTATTACGGGCATACCTTCTATTCTAATTCTTTTATGGGTGGGTCTCACCAGTATGCAACATCTTAAAACATCAAAATGAAATGTTACATTAGTAATTTCGAAACTTCGTTCACGATCCGCTATAATTGCACTTATGTCGCACTTGTTAATCAGCACGTGTACGTTCATAGCTACATAGATTGGAAAGCTCTTAAAACCATTGTTCACAGTACCTTTAGTAAAAAGACGCTAGCAAATATATCTTCCATCTTCAGCCAATCCATGAGCGTCATAGAGGTATCTGTCCAAATCCAGTCCATTAGAGTGCGCAGCTCGAACAAGAACGGTATCGCCATAAACCTGTCGATATTTAAGAGTAAATAATTATACAGTGCTAGAATAGCAATTTTATATGAGAGTGAGGGAGAGGAGAAAAAGGCTATACAGCTTATAGATAGCTATTAAACAGCTATCGTTTTCACATTTTTCGGTTCTTCAAGCAGCTCCATCAGCAGCATTTCGGCGAGCATAATATAGAAAGAAACTTGTTTTAATTGCTTCATGCACACAGAACACTGTGAATGGGATGTAAGCTGAACAGCAAGCGATGATCTATAACTATAAATATAAGGAAACCGTATCTATCATTGACTGCCTCTGTGGCGCAGTCGGTAGTGATACCGCCTGCGGCGCTGGAGGTCGTGGGTACGATTCCCACAGGGGATAAATATTTGTGTGACCCACAAATGTTTGTCTCAAGAGTCTGGGTGTTTCTATGTATAATATGTATGTATTTAAAAGCATATCGTTGTGTGAAGTGTCTGTGAATATTTATTTATTTTTTTATTTATC
This sequence comes from Miltochrista miniata, assembly GCA_933228765.1. Lineage (NCBI taxonomy): Eukaryota > Metazoa > Arthropoda > Insecta > Lepidoptera > Erebidae > Miltochrista > Miltochrista miniata. Next base: position 11,960,788 of record OW121751.1, on the reverse strand, counting down.
ATTGATAGATACGGTTTCCTTAAAGCTTTAGCCAAGTATTGTCTTGGCTTAAATGTGATAGATGTCATAGACTGTGGCAAATTGTGCATGCGCCGATTGGTTCTGTGTGTGAGTTTTTAATACAAATTCAACAGCCTACACTTCCGCTCACGTTTCATTTGCGCAATCAATGTACTGAAACTAATGATTTCTGAAAACGAATCTATAAAACTACACTTAACATTCACATGAATCTCACCCTCTAAAGAACAGCATGTTGAGGAAGTAGTATGACTTGCAGAGGAAATTGCCGATGATGCGTCGCGGGTACCCGCAGCGGATCTGGTACGCGGACAGCAGCAGGTATATGCACTTCACCATGTACCACATTGGCGGAGGCACAAGTGCGTTGAATGTTCTGGAACAATGTGTATTTAGTTCGTATAGAACTTTTCCTTGAGACATTATCTCTTATGTAAACCCTACGGTGTAGGCTATTCGTTGAATTTTGGAGAAAAGCAATGCTGTATCATACAAAAGATAAACAAATGGTTTTCACACACTCAAAGAAACCCCTACAATTTAAATTTTCAAATTATCTGATTCTTAAAAGTGTTATAACTTTTTTATTTACAAACCAATCGACATGAAATAAACGCTAAATGTTAAGTGGAGCAAATCTCAACACAATAAAAAAACCGCATTGCAATCGGTTAAGCGGTTACTGAGATTAGTGTGCACAACCGTACAGACAAACATACATACAGACAAACAGACAAAATTCTAAAAATCATTGTTATGGGTTCTATTGCGTTCATAAAGCCCCCCTATAATATTTTTTCTTATTTATCTTCTATGTACAGACAGCGAGCTGTTACGATTTTATTATATGTATTGATTGATGATTGATTGATGATATGTCATATTTTATCAGCTGTAGCTGTAGAATAGATCATATTATACTCGTACAAGATTATATATTAGCACACATTGAGCTAGATGGCGCTAAAAATATAGGATTGTGAGATTTCGGCAGGGACAGCAGCGCGAGCGTAGCACATTTCGTGTTATACAAACGTCTAGGCTACGGTGACAGCTTCCCGTTAAATGGGCGGTATACTTAGTACCTAGTATAAAAAAATTAAAAGTAATTTATTCATACCTCTCCGTAATAAAAGGCAGTACGAAGAACATCCATATATGAACTCCAATGATAAGCGCGTACTGAAACAGTATCTTGCCCAACATAAACTTCCGCAAGTACAGCGCTCGGTCGATGATGATCAGAGCGAATTGTAGTATCAACATTATCAGGAAAGGGATCGGGACCTTGTTCTCTTCTAAGTATGCTTGAACACCGCCGTCGCCTTGATGCGTCTGATGAAATATAGATCTTATTGTTAACACGCATTAGTATGAGTTTTATATGACAAAATTATTGCAATTGCATCTCCTTCACACTGAACTTGTCACAAAAAAGCAGATACTCATTAAATAATCTTTTGTTATTATTTTTAGAGCTCAGCTGTGTGTTGAGTTCATTAGGCGTAAAAAGGATGGTCGGATACATAGAAGACAGCAATATTTATATTTTTATAACTTTTTTTACTTTTACTTTAATGTAATTTAAGATAATACTTGTATTTGGTTGTATAGTTTCTTCAGGCATTACAGCTACTACGCCTTTAGATTAAAATAATATGCATTCAGAAAGTCACTTTCGATAAAAATTGTATACTTTTCAAAAGCTAGACTAACATTTTTTTGCTTTAAATTTGAGCTATACTTCTGGCGTTAAAGAGGCCGACAGCGTACTTAAAAACGTATCAAATTTGTTCTTACCCCAAAAGCTGCAAATCCAAATATAACAACGAGAAAATTGGAGAAGTCACAGAGAAACATGTAGGCGTATATGTCTGCGGTGACACGAGCGCCCGGCGCCAACATTCGTTGGAAGAAGCGGTGCGTTGGACGGAGGTAACGCTTAAACCTGACAACCAAACGGCATATTTGTAAGATATAAAAAATCAAGCGGTCTGTATGTTACATGTCACAATCATATCATTATTTTCGTAAATTTCTTAAGACAATATACTACGTCACGACATAATACTTACGACAGTAGAATAACTTCAGGATAATGTTTGTATGTATCTTCCAAAGTAGTAGTCACCGCTATAATGGGTTCCTTGTCATCGTATACTCTGAAATAGAAAATTTCATTAGCTTAGCGTTCAATTTAATGCGGAAACAAACTTATAACTATCAATACAAGGTGGCACGCGCGGAATAATAAAACTACGAAGCTGCTTATCCATTTTTGAATTAAACTAAGAATATCTTACACTGACCAGAACTCGTTCAAAATTGGATATATATGCAGCTTCGTAGTTTTGTTATTCCGTGAACACCGTCCGTTATACTTACTTGAAATGGTCATCTTCTAAAGGTCTTGAAGGACCTGCTTCACCATCGTCGTAGTTGTAATTATTTTCAAAGTTTTGCCTTCTTGTAGGGCTATGACGCCCGTCTTCATTTACGTCATCACTCGCGCCAGGTCTGTCAATATACGATATAAAAATACATTTGTAATAGGAGTTTAAGGATGTCTTTCCACCAGACATTAATATGTGTATGTATTTGATATTCACCAATCATATTCGTCGGTTCACAAGTGACGTTGACCGTTTATAATGTCAAATAGTGCAACCGGCGAATGTGTATGGTGGATTTCAAACGCATCCACATAGCACGTCTCTGGTGGAAACGCCTTATACACGAGGTCTAAACCACATTCATAATCCACTAAAGATACTAGAACTGTTCTAAATGAATATTATACAGTTATTGTTACGTCTTAAATTCTAATAGAATTCTTAACTACAAGATTCACTTTTTCTTCATTTACAAGATTTTAATGTATTACAACTTATAGAATTCTTAACTACAAGATTCACTTTTTCTACATTTACAAGATTTTAATGTATTACAACTTATTTACTAACAATACAATCAATATACAATTCTGTAATATACAGGTAACACCAGTATCTACTTACTATGTACTGCGATAATTTATTCAAGCTTTTTCTTATTTCTACTATAGTTTTTCTCCTCCTGTCCTCAACTATATTTCTGATTCTATTCGTTAGATACATATTTCTGTTCAAAGAGATAAGTAATATAAAACTATACAATTTGTATGATAATTTAAATTATATACCACTTATATTTGTTCGACAAGTTTAATTTTAACTTAACACAATCTGACCGGTTTCGCCTTACGGCACTATCACAGATCGTAAGGCGAAACCGGTTAAGTTGTGTCAAAATACGAAAAGGAGTTGTCTGGAAAGTCGATTTACGGACGCTAGTTTACGTGATGACGTCATGAAAATATAAACGTAATCGGCCGATGGTGTGGAAGAAAGATAGATGCATTAGACACGTTAGCCCGATCATGCCTCTCTACCGTTCCGCGCTCTCATTTGCACGTTTGACTCAGGCGGAACGTTACACATTTTCATGCGTGTAGCCCGCGTTAATTGATTTTAAGACATCATTTAAACGTAAATTATGGAACAAGTAAAAGTAGTTTAATGTATTACAACAAGTCCAATGAAAGGCCAACAATGGACAATATAAACTACATACATTACAATACTTGTATACATTTATATGAGTACCGTCTACGAAATCGATGTCTTGAGCTAGTAGAAGGGGGAGCGGAGTCCGGTCTTCGCCTACGTCGGCGCTGTCGCCTTCGATTCCTAGACCGCGGTGGGTAGAGGCGTTGCCATACGAGCTGCATGATCCTTGGGTCTGAACGCGTGGTGTTCAACTCATGCATGGCCGAAGCGATAGCCGCCTGCACGTAGTACAGCCGGTCAACCAGCCGGTGGAGACTGTCTGATCCGCATACGTAGCTATGTACTATCTTCTCTCTACTCTCTACATACAGTCTGTCCAACCGTTTATTTTACTTTTGACAGCAGCCTGAGAACGTAACTGTTCCATTATTCGTAAAAGGGAACTTTGAAATACGCGGTAAAAGAATTATATAAACTGCCTAATCATATTTAACTACGTTAATTATAACCCATTGAAACAACAAAGTAAAATAAAATAAACGGTTAGACAGACAATAATACGTATTTTTATCGTAACTTTCGTTGTTCCTCGATACAATATTATAGATGATTGATAGTCTAAAAGTACAGCAACCACTTTCGATTGGGAGACCATTACTCTCGTCTGTTACTTCAGTATTCACAGTTTTTTATGCTCAGTTTTATAAATGACAATTTAAGACCTGTTAAATATTAAAACAATTCCTTTTGTTTCACCATTCTTCAAAGGTTTGCGTTGCAAAGTTTGTCATCAATGGTACCGATCAATGGAACTACTGACAGGAAGGGAGATATTATTTCTGCGTGAAAAGGAGCTATAGGCTCCTAGCCGGCTAGGCCATTTTTGCATACCGAAAATTTGAGGGTCACGCCGCTTTTGCGTTTACCGACTGATATTCCTAAATTACGTAATCATATCTAACAAGTGATTAACTTAAAAGTTGAAATCACCGACAGTCGGACCAGCGGATTTTAGTGAGATCCTTTCATTCCTGAGCATCCAATAGGTCAAAACCATCTCGATCACTGCCACTCATCAATACCGCCTTAAAATTAGTCCATCCGTTCGAGAGTCATGATGTCACAGAAAGCACTTGTTGGGGGTTAAAAAAAGTACATTTATAAGATCCTTTCATACACTATTTATCAGGCATCACTCAGTCAATTAAAGGTATATACAAGACTACTCACGGGCCCGTCTGGTCGTGCAACTGGACGTATTTCTGCCCCACCTCCTGTATGCGTCCTTCGACCACCATCTGCGTGTCTTCAGGAGTCAGTTGGTACTCCATATCTCCTCTTAGTTCGATTTCGGGCGCGGACTCTTTCCATAGACCAAGCGATTTCAGCATAAACCTTAAATATTTCAGTTAGATTTTAATTTAGTAAACAACTTTCTGTATCTTTTGGTAATCAAATCTTTGTGCTCCGTGAATTTATAATAGTTATAAATCAAACGTTAAAATTTTACACTCCCTTTCAATCATAAAAACGTTTCTTAACTAAAAATAGAAGTATGTGTCTTTCAATCAATCACACCAGTCTTTGGCATTCGACGTTGGACGTAGACTTCTCCAAAATAACGCCACAGTACACGGTCCTACGCATTCCACATCCAATCACTTCCTGCAACCTTTTCAGGTCGTCGGTCCATCAAAAAGAGCAAAGCTGAAAGACTTTTTAATGTTTGCATTCAAATCAGTGAAGAAACAAATTTCTATACCTATGTAAAAAGATGATCAGTAGCAACAGCAAATCGTAGAGCGCATAGTTGAATTTCCTCTCGATGCCAATGATGCGCGGCGCAGTAAACGGCATATTGGCCGGGATCGCCTTCTGGTTCCACGGCAGTATCTCGAATTGGAACATACTCTTTATGAGCACGATTACCTACAAATAAAGATGAATACATTTTGAATATCTTAGTCAATAAGGATCGTTATAACATTCATTATCAATATCTTATAGGCAAGTAGGATCCAAAACCAAGCTTTAAGTTGTGAATGATCAGTATATAAGTTTGGACCTCAAATCTAAATAAATTTTCATGATGCGTCTGTTGAAATGCAATAGAAGTACATTAATAGAAAAGGTAAAGGTAAATTTGGCTTACTTCAGTATACGCAATGAGGGTAACCCAGAACGTTTTTGTAGGTCGAGGTACAGTCAGTGTACCCCACATAAATACCATCAAAGGCAAGGGAATGGAAAGAATAGTCGCCGATTGTATCTGAAAATAATAATCAATCGTTCACAAAAACTAGAGACTAGTCAGCATCAAATTTTGCTGAACACACTTATATTTCCGTAATCCATTAACATAGAATGAATTCACTTTAGGCCCAACCCAAGGGCGTAAAACGTACGCCCTTAAACTTGAGACAGTATTTATATTGCAAAAATATACGAACCTGATTAATAAACACCATGATATAGCATACGATATCTGTGTGGGCTAAGATTGTATACCACAGCGCATATATAAAGTGTACGATTGGGTTTCTATCCTGTTTGAACATGGAGTCATCCTGTTCTGCGAGTGTAGTAAGGTCCTTACTGAAAACCAAATATTGCTTTAATTTGCTGGTACATCTTGCCGTGAAACTGTTAGTAAACACACTTATTTTTATTACGATTACTTTACATAAATAACGTGGTATACATTTCGAAGCACATAATACACATCCCGAAAGTATTAAAGTTTGAAAAAAAAATAGGAAAAAATATGGTCTTAATATTAACACTTAACATTCCAAGAATTTAAGTCAATCAGACAAAATATACATACATACAATAACAATAAGAAAGAAAGCTCGTATGTATAAAACAGTATAGCGTAATTAAATAAAAAGTATATTTTATTTCGTATTTACACAATATTAAATCACATTCCACAGGCGATCGGCAAGTGACAGATGATATAACAAAACTTATCCTGCCTACATAGTTTTAATTGATGTACATTTGTTGATATTTTTAGGTTTTGCTAAACTTGTGGGAATATATTGAGTGTATACATGTAGTTTATATAAACGAAGTATAAACTACATGTATACACTCAATATTTGGTCGCAACCCACTGGTGGGTCTGGAAAGAGATTCTGTCATACCACTTGTCATACCCCTACTATTCCGCAAGGGAGTGAAGAAATTCTACTAAGGTACGTATTATATGAATACTTTTAGGGCTTCACTATTCGATGTGACAATTATTGAGAACCCAGGTTATCGTGCATGAAAAAAACCTCAAAAATGATTTGCCAGGATCCAATTGGACTGGGCAGCACTCAACAAACTGCGTCGAGCTTTCCGTTCTCATCGCAAAAAAAATTCAACCAGTGCGTCCTACCAGATTTGACTTACGGTGCCGACACGGTACAAAGTTGCGCAACGGGCTATGGAACGAACTATGCTGGAAGGTGTCTTTGCGGTTTAAACTCCAGAACGATGTAATTTGGCAGAAGACCAAGGTGGTTGCCCGAATACGTGCTTTGAAGTGGCAATGGGCTGGTCACATCCGCAGACGAACCCGATGGCCGATGGAGCAAGTGAGTTCTGGAGTAGGGACCGCCACTCAGTAAACGTAAGGTAGGAAGTCAACACGCCATATTGACCGACGACCTGGCAAAGGTCGCAGGCAGGGACTGGATGCGGAAGGCGCAGGAACGTGTGTTGTGACGTAAATTGCGAGGCCTACGTCCAACAGTGGACTGTCATTGACATATTATTTGAGTTAACGATTAATAAATAAGTCCTGAAATTATCTGTTAGCTGTGAGAATATCCATAGAATATAATATAGTAAACTGTGATAAAATTAAAATATAAGTGACAGAATATAATATTTCAAAGATATAAGTCGGACAGATCGGTAAATTAAAAAAAAAACGTAAGTGACAGATTAAGCCCATATAACAAGCGACCAAAAATATTTTGCGCAACCTGTACTGTCTGCGGTGAAATAATTATAATGTTACGAAAGAACAATACAAGCTCGTATTCTAAAAGAATTTCTGATTCGCAAACAGTTCGTATTCTAAAAGAATAACTGATTCGCAAACAGTACAAGTATACGTTGATATCCATCCATGACTCCACCTCTCGGTCGTCTGCAAACTAAACACGCTTTCATGTTCGGATGTCGTGTCATCGTCTACGTGTCGTGTCGTGGTGGCAGACAGCGTCGAAGGCGACCGGTGATGGGGCGGCGGCGACGTGTCCAATCCTCGCTCCATGCTGGGCGCCAGAATGCGGATCTCCGGAACGCTTATTTCACTTAACTTACGGCTGGAAACACCCCCATTTTTTATATACTATAACTTCTCGCTGAGCGAATGGGTGCTGTTATTTCATCAGCAGCTTATTTTTTAATGCAAACGTGCTAAGTTTAAAAGTAGCTGCAATCTTGTCTTTAATCATATTCGCTTAATGGGAATAGGTAGGTTTAGTAAATTCAGTAACTTATTGAATGGTATTTATACTCGTTCAGACTTTATATATGCACCTGATAAATATTTTGGGATATCTTATATTTGTATCTTATATTGTTAAGATAGTTTCAAATTAAAGCACTTCTCTTATTAGGATTCGAGTTTTCCAGCCCTTATTATATTTTACATAGAATCATTAGAAATGACGGAACCTCTTAAGAAGAGATACAAATAGCCTATAGTACAAAAAAAAATAACACAGAAGTGTACTAAACACATTTTAATTGATCTGAAAATTATAGTAAAACTAACAAAGCTTCTACTTTATACTTTAAGCTAAGGCTTACTTTTAAAGTAATATCTACGAATATACAATAAATACAAACCCCATTTCTACGGTCGGCGCAAGTAGGTTATTGTCAATAGAATCCGATTCGTTCGTTCTAGGCAGCATGCAAACAAAACACTACTTAGGTACTACTCGCCACTAAAGACAGATCTATAAAAACATTGACATTACTGCACCAAGCGTTGTTTAATATGCTTACTAACCAGTTGGTTGATATCTGGGCTTTTCGAGAAACAGAAGTTTTCTTCGAATGAAGATCGAACGTCTAACAAGATTGTGACAGTAAAAATTTCTACCGTGGGCATTAAAGGGTTTACTAAACAACGTTAATGCTGGTAGTATACTAAGGTACTAGATTACAAGACAGACAGAAAATATAAAAAGTAAGGCTCTATTAATGTCACCGTTTCTTATATAATACTACATTATTAGATCTATGCTAATCTAAAGCGCATTTTAATTTACTAAATAAAGCAAGGTTTTCTATTGCCATGCCATATTAAGTAGGGTTACTTATTACTGTTAGAAACATTTCTATATACCTACTAGCATAATATACAGTCAGCAGACCAAACATTAGCTAGAAATTAAGTAGCCAAGAGTAGTCACTCATTATAGTAGTTATAGTAGTATGATGAGACAATGCTCTATGAACGTTGTTTGTCCATATATACAACATTCACATATGAAAAAGATGAATATTTGTAAATGAGTGTAATATAACAACATACATACATACATATGGTCACGCCTTTATCCCCGAAGGGGTAGGCAGAGGCATATTATATGCCCACATTTCACCTTTATATAATTTGTCCCACGTAATAGGTGGTGAGCCGTATTGCCGTGTTTAAATGGACAGGCGCAGGTTGTGACTGCCTGCTGTTAAAATAAATCCTTCAACATAGCTTAACGACTGCCATTTTACTGGCAACCGGGACCAACGGCTTAACGTGCCTTCCGAAGCACGGAAACGCTTAAATAAATGTCACAAAGTGATCACATGGATGGTCACCCATCCATGGACCGGCCATAGTGAAAGTTGCTTACTGCAGTGATCGTTTACAGAACACTGAGTCCGCGGGGCCACGAGCGCTTCTAACAAGTAGTAATAAAGTAATATAACAAGCACAGAAATATATGGCTAAAGAGCATAAGATGTTTGGTATGCTTTTTTTCATATTAAATAATATGGTTCAAATATTAATACTGAATACAACTTACGGGAATGCTGAATGAGTGACAAGTGATTCTGGTAGAGGCTCCCATATCATCTGTGACCCTTCACGCAGGCCAATACCGAAGCCTTCTTTTTCCTAAAATTGAATGTTTTTAATATTAATACACTCGAGAGCAATGAATCCGGGTCACTTAAAGAATCCTAAAAATCTCGGAAACTAAAAATGCTAGGTTAATGCAATAAATTGTATTTAATAGACAATGTAATACTCCTTAAATGAAGGTATTAAAACTTCTTAGTTATTGTAAAGTTATATCATAAAAAAATCAAATTTGAAAAAGGGCCACTTTCGAAGATGGAACTACGAAATTACAGCATTTGGTGTTGCTTTTTAACCGACTTCCAAAAAAGGAGGAGGTTCTCAATTCGTCTGTATGTATTTTTTTTTATGTATGTCAAGCGATATTTCCGTCAATTATAGACGGATTTCAAAATTTATTTTTTTGTTGAATAGGGTTTACTTCTGAGGTGGTCCCATTTTCACCAGGTCAGGATCTGATGATGGGATCCAGGAGAAAACGAGGGCAACCACCGAAAATTGTAGGGACAACTAGTGCACTTGTTAACTTTTTAATTAAGTGCTTTAATGTTCTACACTTTAATGAAGGTCTGGAGTCGACTTGATGATAGAGGCGAAAGACAGTCGAGGGCATTCCTTAACCATTTACAGCAGTTACCTTGTATTTGGGCTTGATTGATTTGTATTGACGAGAACTTTGCACCTAGATTGATAGAGCCGCCTTCAAAAAAAAAAAGGAAGTTCTCAATGTTTTATGTATGTTCACCGATATTTCCGTCAATTATAAACGGATTTAAATTGTTTTCTTTCTTGAATAGGGTTTACTTCTGAGGTGGTCCTATTTTAATCAGATCAGGATCTGATGATGGGATCCAGGAGAAATCGAGGGCAACCACCGAAAATTGTAGGGACAACCAGTGCATTTGTTAACTTTTTAATTCAGTGCTTTAATGTACTACAATTTAATGAATATCTGGAGTCGATCTGATTATGAAACCGAAAGACAGTCGAGGGAAATCCTTAACGATTTACAGCAGCTACCTTGTGTTTGGGCTTGATTGATTTGTATTGATGAAAACTTTTACCTAGATAGATATATTTTTCGGTTCACCCGTCACTTATAATAATGAAAAAAAATTTTTCAATAAAAAATAAAACCGACTTCCAACAAATCCTGAAAAATAAAATTTACTTAGCACAAAGTAAAATGTATTTTGATTTATCAGATTTTATTCAATATAGTATTGAAGTTGGTGCCATGAATAATACCTACATAAACCTATGGGTTTACTTGGCACCGACTTCAATATGATATTGAATAAAATCTGATAAATCAAAATACATTTTACTTTGTGCTAAGTAAATTTTATTTTTCAGAATTTGTTGGAAGTCGGTTTTATTTTTTATTGAAAAATTTTTTGTTTGTAATCTGTCATTTATGTGGGTACATAAACCATGTTGATAGTGCTCTATATTCATTAATCAAGCTGAAATTATGTCGCTTACGCCTGAAGAATGCACCAGAATACTTACAATGCTGGAAACCGGCCGGAGTCAGCGCGATACAGCCAGGACTGTCGGTGTGTCGCTGTCAACAGTACAAAGAGTTCTCCGACGTTACGAAGAAACTGGTTCTAACCTACGCAGACCAGGAACGGGCAGAACCAGGTGTACCCACAGCACGAGAAGACCGATACTTGGTGAACACCATGCTTCGAAATCGCTTTCTCACAGGAACTGAACTCACCAATCAGTTTCGACGCCTCGGAGGAAGTAACCCAAGTGCATGGACAGTAAGACGTCGGCTTGCTGAATCTAACTTAAAACCCCTTAGACCTGCAAACGGCCCTAAACTGGAGCGTGGGCATCGTATTTCGAGACTAAGGTATGCCCAGAGCCACGTAAATTGGAGTATTGAAGATTGGTCAAAAGTTATGTTCTCCGACGAATCAAAATTTATGCTCTACAAGCACGATGGAAGACACAGAGTGTATCGAAGACCAGGGGAAAGATTCAAGCAAGCATGCATCGAAGAAAAAGTAGCCTACGGTGGTGGGTCTGTACTTGTGTGGGCCGGAATTTCTTCTGAAAGTCGCACAGAGCTGGTGATCATAGAAAACGGCTCTTTAACTAGCGTAAGATATGTGGAAGAAATCCTCAATGATCACGTTGGTCCATTTATGGTCAATTTAGGTGAGGATGCTATATTTATGCATGACAATGCCCGACCTCATACAGGTAGGATTGTGAATGACTACCTTCAAGAGATGAACATTACTCGTATGGAGTGGCCAGCGCGCAGCCCGGATATCAACCCGATCGAGCATGCTTGGGACGAGCTAGGCAGATGCGTAAAACAACGAAACCCTCCCCCAATCACGCTTCGTGAGCTCAAAATTGCTCTCACAGAGGAATGGGAGAATATTCCCCAAAATCGTATAAGGAACTTGGTGTACAGCATGCCAAACCGCGTAAACGCAGTAATGGAAGCACGAGGAGGTAATACGAAGTATTAAAATTCAAGAAAATCGTAATAAAGTTCAAAAATTTCATGTTTCCTATTTTTGTTTTAAGGAGAGATCAGCAGTTTTTTCTTTATGTAATTTTGTGTTAATAAAATGTATGGTGACTCATATTTTTTTTACTTTCATTTAAGGAGTATTACATTGTCTATTAAATACAATTTATTGCATTAACCTATCATTTTTAGTTTCCGAGATTTTTAACATTCTTTAAGTGACCCGGATTCATTGCTCTCGAGTGTAAATGTAATTTCAGTAATATTTATCGGAAATTTTAGAGACACCTACTTTTCTTAACCGACTAAATCTAGTATAAGCACAGGGCGGAAACTTCATACAAAAATGTTCGTTTTCACCTACACTAATATACACGTAATGCGAATGCTTGAATCAAGCTTGAATGTGTGTGTGAGTATACTAGGGACACTAGCTATGGAAACCAATAATAAGGAACAGAACGCAATCTCATTTATGTAGGTACTTTTTTTTTTCAAATCTACCCTCGGATAAGCACAAATTAAACCAAAGCAATAGCACAAAGTACGTAGGTAGTAATACGTAATGCAACGCAGTGACACTCTCTCATGTACTGTCACGGCAATAGAACCGTAAGCTGTTAGGTAGGACGTGTGGTTTTTAGTCGGTAGTAGTTTGGCGTTGCATAAGGATTTTTTTTAATAAAAAAAAAACGTAAACGAAAATTTACGCACTTACCTTTAATATCTTCTTTTCCAAAGACAGCGTTCGTGATACGTATCGATAATCTCGGGAGAACTTCATCAGTTGCCGAGTAATCGATACTAGGATACTCGATATGAATGCCCAAGCAGTCTCTGCGAATTGCTTGGCTTTATCGATGAAAGTTTCTTGAGCTTTGGAAAAATAATAATAATGTAACTTATTATATACAACTAACGCAATATACACAGACAATATCAGACCTGGTGCCATTATGAATATCGAAGAAAAGACGGCAAAAAGAGTCACGTTTGTGTATGGAAGACCCCCTTAAATATTTATTATATTATGCTTCTAGTATTTATTGTTATATTCACGGACATTTCATACAACGCTATCTGATCCCAAAGTAAGCTAGGAATAACCTGCTTGTGTTTTGGGTATCAGAATACGGATATTAATACATATATACTTTTAAATACATACTTATCATACATAGAAACACACAGCCTGATGGAAAGCCGTGGCGCATCTAGCGATTGGGGGCCACTTCTGACTGTGGTCCTCAAGTTGACGGCCTTGTGATGTGCCTCTTCACGCTCCTCTTAAAGAACCCGGGATTGTAAGATGAGGGAAACACGTGTGCGGGCACCTGCCCGCACACGTGTTTCCCTCATCCGTTCCAAGTTTTTATAGTTCTACAGAGGAACGATCTTTTGAAACTCCCGTCACCTCAGGACAACCAATTATTCGGATAGCATGTCTCTGCATAGCGTCAAGCGCGTCTAGTATTACTCTTTGGGAATCCTAAAAAACGTAAGGTAATAAAAACTTTAAACTTACAAGGTTCCATATCATCCATTTCCGACTGTGGCAGACCTTGTTCAGTCATTTGCGCATCGTCGTCAGGGGCATCTTTTCCATCATCCTTGCGTCGAACCTGGATATCACGTTTGAAATAGATTAATTTAATATCATGTATACCAAAGATGATTTACGATTAATTTATTAAATAACGTCACTTTAATTGACGAATTAACGAATTTAGATAATTTTGAATTTCAAAACGTGCTGCCAAACAAAACGAAAATGCTTTCAAGACGAATCATAAATGAATATAAATTAAGAATGACTTGCTAATAATTAAATTAAAATGGTAATAAATGTGTGTAAAAAAGTAAAAACTAATAGTCTTAAATAACATGCATGGCATGCAAAAAGCTAAAAAATAAAGCAAGCTAAGCATAACAATTTTTTGATTGTTATTAACTTATTACTTATTCAATACGTTACCTTAAAGAAGTATAACCTTTCCCTTATCTTCTCTACACCATAACCATGATTGTGTGTTTGCCTTTGAATAATGCGTTGAAAATCAGATGATCCTCAAAGGAGTTTATCTTTACGAACAATGTGGATGGGTTGGACTGAATTAAAGCATAGGGCGGTAGCACTTTATTTATGTTGGTCAAAGGAGCTACCGTTGTTACATTTGCACCCAGGAAATGTATACCTGATCCGAATGAGACTAGGTGGCATTAGCTTATGAGTTATTTTCAGTAATTTATTAAAGAGAAATAAGTTTTTAAGTTCTGCTTGAACTTGCTTAAGCTTTTAGTTATATAGGCTACGACGCATCTGATTTAAAACGCAAATATTCCTCGAAATAGGCATAGTTGTGTGAGTGTGAGGCGAATTTACCTCGTGCGAATAGGACATCGGCTGGTCTCCGACGGACACGTGTGAGGAGCGCACGCTGTGTGCGGACGCACGCCGGAGGGACACGGCGCGGCGCATGTCCGTCCTCACCGCCTCGGCGAGCAACTGCTCCCACGCGATAAGGAACGCGTAAGACCAAACCACTCATATACGGTACACGTTGTTTTTTTCAAAAGCCTGAATACTATTTTGTGTTGTCTCACAACAATTTACATAATTCACTACTGAGTTCAGTAGCTATTTAATGCCGAAATCTCAAGAAGCAACCATGGATTTAGTAAAAGTAAATCATGATTAAATTGATTTCATCCGCAATTTTTTTTGAGAAATGTAAACCTTATAGATTAATGCATAAAAATTAGAAGATCGGAGGTGTACCGATTTGAGTGGTGTGGATGTGCAAATATAATGTGTAGGAGTTAGTTACCTCAAGGCTTAGTTGGGCAACCCATGTGTAAGACAAGATATGGTTTTGTATACTATTACTACAGGTAAATTTTAAATGGAACACGACCAGCATGCGTTTAGTCTATATCACTGCTAAAACTTCATAATATATAACCAACCCCGTCATCGAATATAGTGCCTGAAATTCAATAAGTACGGTTGCCTCATTGAACTACAGGACGCGTTTTGAAAGAGATTCCCAAATGTAGAATTGAGAATAGTATAGTTAACCAGCAAAATACGCAAGCTGACCGTGTTTTTTTTTTCGACAGAACTATCTGACATGCCAATTTTCAAATTAAATACTCTGAGAAAGCTATCGTGCTAAAACACCCAAGAAGTATAAAGTATGTACTAAACCATGTCCATTCTCTAATATAAATATCGAATGTAAAATACTTAGGCATGCTGACTATACGAAAATACTTGATACTTTGGCTAGTGAATCATTGCCTGTCCCAGTATGCCAAATTATTTTCAAATCTGGTGTTTGAATAACTTTGCAGTTTAGCGTGGCATATACCATGCTGTATTGCTCAGAAGCACTTGTCCGTGCGTTATAATAAATAGCATGAATACTGTAGACAATGTTCTCATACACCTCTCGATCTAAACATTCCAGACCCACACATATTTTGATTAATTTGCAAGAGGAAGCAGTTAGATTTACTAAACAGAACCTTATACAGAATGATTGTGAACATCATAAAAGGTGACAGGCAAAGATGGCGGTATAAATGAATTTTCGTTCAACCCATCACCGCGCAAGATGCATCAGTTTGCAATTTGACAAAGTTGTTTATTGCAAAAGGGCTGCTTAGTTAAAAAAATAACGATGATGTTATAACTTATGTTATATCAAATTTAAACTAGCGATATTCACAATCAGACTGGGGGTATACATCTAAGTACCTATATCACATACCCTACACCCTTTTGAGAGCTCAGTTTATTACACAGAAATTGTGGTATAAACGGTGTGCGTTCGCGCAGCGGAATATTGTTGAATTTAAAGATTTTAATTATGCAGATATTTAGTATATGACGTCGTGTAATTGTGTATGGTAAAAAGAAAATTGTGTATGCAGCCATTGTGGAGAAATTCGCCAAAAACTGATTCCGCTGGGCGAACGTTGTCCTGGCGGAACTTTTTTAAATCTATGCACTTAAAAGGAAAAAAATGTGCCCAACAATTAGTGTGTATTTGTGTGTAATTGTGTATGTATGAATAAAATTAGTGTATGCAAATACTTCGGAGAAATTCAAGTTTCCGCTACGCGAACGTTTGGCCATTAGCTAGTTTTCATATAAAGCGCTTATATAGAGAGCTGTAGATTTTTACATACGTTGTTTTGAATTTGTTTACATTTGTTTAAAAAACCGATTTAGAAAAAATTGTAGGGTTTAAAAGATAAAAATATAAACGTAAAATACGCTTATTAGGTCGTAGTTCGTAAAGTATACACTTTGGGGTCTAGATTTTCACGTTTATACAAACCATGTAAGTGCCTGCAACATGTTGCCAAGTATCAACGATGTTCCGTTAGTAATTAAAGGGTTATAGGACAATTTACCATGAATAGATCACTGTTTACAAAGCAGTCAAATATCACGGCGTTCTAAAGGAATTGCATAGTGAAATGTATTCCAATAATTAGTTCATTAATTCAACTACTCACATGTAAAATTTCATCTCATCAAATTCAGTAATTAAAGAGAAACAATTAAAATACTGACAAAGCATCGAAAGCCTACATAACCCGACCAAGTTCGAATGACGACAAAAAAGCGGCATCGCAATATACTAAGGTAACATTCTAAAATTTACAGTCTAATACCGGTTTTGAATTGGTACAGGTGATAACACAATTGTTGTTTCGATATAATTTATTTATTTATTTATTTATTAGGACAACCAGTAGTTGTTACATTATGAACTTACATCTAGATTATACAGTAGTAATATTAAATTTAATGCACAACATTTTAAGGTGTCACAGCATGCATTACAACACTTCAACTTACTGTAAACTATTAAAGAAAGAAAACAAAAACAAAACTTATGACTATACAACTAATAAAAACTACTGAACAGTGAGTGCCCTTCTTACATGTCTCTTAAAAGTGGCTAAGCTATCAGCAAACAAATCTACTCCGCCACACACATCATTATAAGTCTTAGATAAACGATAAACGGTTGCAAATTGCATCAAATTTGTTCTAGCCAACGGCCGATGCAATAGCCCCGCATTAACCAGGGCAGATCTAGGCACTCGACGCGGAACTCTCAAACTAAATAATCCCAATAGCGGCGGGCTGTCAATTCCACTCCTAAATACCTTGTATAAAAAAGTCATGTCATGTATTTGCCGGCGAATCAATAGACTATCAATTTTATAATGCCTTAACCTTTCATCATATGTAGAAAGTTGTCTATGTAGCCTACATGAATATGCAAGGTGTGTGAGGAATCTTTTCTGAATACGTTCTATTCTTAGTTGATGAACATTATATTGAGGTGACCATACCACACAGCAATATTCAAGCCGAATTTATATGTGATCAGTGATTTAAATTTTTATTAAAGCTCGAAATACATAATTATTATCCTTACCCTCATATTCATAATTGTTTATTAAACCTATTTTAGTTAAAACACATTTTAAGTCTATTGTTGTCTCAAACCAATGACAGAGTATGTTTAGCAAGCGTTTGTTAATGTTAAGTTTTTATAAACAAGGGACTAGTCATGACAAGCACCTCAGCTGCGCTCCCGATACGCTCAAAATACACGCGCCTGTGCGCGCACATGAGTTGTATGCCAAGTTCTGCCATTACTAGGGCGCGCGCCCAAGGATTGTCATGATTAGTACCAAAGAGCTGTATTTTCATTCATTAATTCATATGCTCACGGCTGTTGTGCGAGAAGGGGTAGGCAGAGGTGTGACATTTCTGTGTCACCCACATTTCGCCATTTTTGGGTTTCTACGTAACAGGTGGCGAGAAATAAATAATAAATACATAATTATTTATGTAATTACAAATATTTTGTACACAGATGTTTATTTAGAGAAGTACTTGTTAATGGGAGATTTATTTTTATCGTAGATGGTGGCGTTATTATTAAAAAATATTTTTCATTCAAGAAATGCAATTGTTTAATTTTTTCCTAACGCTTGTGTACGCAACTGTACTATAATAATAAATACTATACTGGAAGGTTAAGAGCGTTACTTAGATATATGGCACGGCCGCTTTTTTGTAGCCATTCGAATTTGGTCGGGTTATGTAGGCTTTCGATGTTTTGTCAGTATTTTAATTGTTTCCCTTTAATTACTGAATTTAATGAGATGAAATTTTGCATGTGAGTAGTTGAATTAATAAACTAATTATTGGAATACATATTACTATGCAATTCCTTTAGAACGCCGTGATATTTGACTGCTTTGTAAACAGTGATCTATTCATGGTAAATTGTCCTATAACCCTTTAATTAATAACGGAACATCATTGATACTTGGCAACATGTTGCAGGCACTTAGATGGTTTGTATAAACGTGAAAATCTAGACCCCAAAGTGTATACTTTACGAACTACGACCTAATAAGCGTATTTTACGTTTATATTTTTATCTTTTAAACCCTACAATTTTTTCTAAATTGGTTTTTTAAACAAATGTAAACAAATTCAAAACAACGTATGTAAAAATCTACAGCTCTCTATATAAGCGCTTTATATGAAAACTAGCTAATGGCCAAACGTTCGCGTAGCGGAAACTTGAATTTCTCCGAAGTTTATGCATACACTAATTTTATTCATACATACACAATTACACACAAATACACACTAATTGTTGGGCACATTTTTTTCCTTTTAAGTGCATAGATTTAAAAAAGTTCCGCCAGGACAACGTTCGCCCAGCGGAATCAGTTTTTGGCGAATTTCTCCACAATGGCTGCATACACAATTTTCTTTTTACCATACACAATTACACGACGTCATATACTAAATATCTGCATAATTAAAATCTTTAAATTCAACAACATTCCGCTGCGCGAACGCACACTACAAAAGTTATTAAAATTTATTTCATGACTCATAAGCATGACATTAGCTATTACCAGAAATATTGTTATTCACTTCGAAATATACTTTGTACTATGCATAAGCTGAGCTTTCACTGTATACAAATAATTTGCGATTTGACACGTCTTCATAACAAAAATCTACTAACCTTGCCAAAGCCCATTTGTTTCCCAGGTATATCATCTTCAGATTCAGAGCTTGATTCCCCATCTTTTATCTGAACCTCGGTGTCATCAAATTCATCAAACATGTAGTAGTCTCCAGATCGGACCGCTGTGAAGTACGAAATATTTATGAAATACTTTTGCATTTCAATCTTAAATAAGCGTAACCGAAATGGATGGGTATTTAAAAAACAAGAATTTATTTTTAGTTGATTTTTTTTATTTTTCACGTTAAATTGTTATTGTATTAAAACATTTCATGAAACAATTGAAGTCAATTTTAAAATTAAATCAGAATCATTTCATGGTTGACTACGATGAATCACATTTTCGGTTACGCCTATTTGTACATTTTGCGTCAAGCGGTCACTTAAACAGTGATTAAGCAAGCTTTTGTGTTTTGATACCTACGTTATTAAAATGCTAAGAAATGCATAATATAAAAATAAGTCTAAATATCACCCTCTTTACTAAGAACATAAAAAAAATCTGATCGTAATTTGTTGTTTAATTAGAAGTAACATTATATGTATGAATAAATGAGGCCACGTACACAATAGCATTTAGCATGCAATTATTTGAAGGTAAGCTGTAAGTGCAATTAAAAGTACTTGACCGTAATTCGAAGCTTATATAATGAGATAGGCATATCCGTTACCCGTAGGCTTATCTTACTCATGTTTGATGACGTATTTCCGTCGACTCAGCAGCCAGGGGGCGCCACCTGTGAACTTATAAATGCAGATGGCGTCCATTTTGTCCTCATTGGCGTTTTGATTCCCGTAGCAAAAGGTTATAGCAGGAACACCTGCTAGTGCATTTATTTTTTCTAGTTACTAGTTATATACCTATTAAAGTTATAAAGTTATAAAAAGTGACTTGGGATGAAGTAAGTGAATTTACAGAAATAATTATTTAACGGCTTTGCCGTTCGTTTGAATATACAGTGAATCTAAAACAAGTGACTTGTGATTGAAGTGAACCTACAGACATATTTAACGGTTTGACCGTTCGTTTAAGTCTCAGGTATGTTTTTACTTCATATTTTTACGATCACATATGAGTGTGATACGTTATAACGTGAAATAACCTATTATTTTAAAATAGCACGTAAACCTTTCGAGGTTGCAGTTTCTTTTATTTAATATCTTTAGTTACAGCTAATATCAAACTGATTTTATAGATTGTATTCATAGGTACTAATACTTTTTTTTTAGATATTATTTGCTTCGTGTATGTACAGCGTAAGTACCGCCGAATATAGAAAATATTTTCAAAATATTTTTATACCTACCCACATAAAGGCACATTAATTACTAGATGTTCCTATACATGTAAAAATATGGCCTATTATGGGTAAAATCGTAATCATCCCAAGTTTCTGAATAAGTACGGAGTGTGTCAAAAAATAACTAAATGTTCACATGAAAGTAGTACTTAAATTTTAGGTACCTAACATAATACTATTTCTTTTAGTTTGGTTTCTTGATAGAAATGAATCCTCCATCCTTAGAAAGTGAGCTAATTCCAAGTGGAGTATTTCAGAAGCGCGCTCTGAGCTGCAGTTACTGTATTAGGTACGTCAAATTGCTACAGTTCCAGCTCATTTAGCTCGAACTTCAAATAAGGGCGATCGCGACGCCACGTGCATTGTCGTAAATGGAGTAAAAGAAGCCGACTTCCACTAAACCAGATAAGGATGATGGAAATAGGTGAGTTATTTCTCATTTACCTAACACTGGTCCTGACCAAGTGTAAATTTCTTCACAGATCAGAGGTTAATTCACGAGGATGATAGAAACAATGATCCTTGCTTCGTATTTTATATAGGGACAGCATTAAAAGAGATTTCGGTTACTCAAGATCCTAAGACACAGTATAACCTAAGAGGTTGATAGACACGTTTTGGCGACAAATTGCCTAGATAAGATAATATGCTGATACCCACTATTGTAAAATCATAGTCCTGGGTTCGTAAACCTAAACAAAAACGGGGAGATCCGACAATTCGAATCCCTGCTACATTTTGAAAAAGCTGACAAGGCTCTTTCTGCCAAAAGGCTTTTGCTGCCAAAACCTTTTGTATTTTTAAACAAAGAGAATCTTTTGAAAAACTTAAGTTTCTTCGAAAATATTTATGACAAAATTGAAGACCTACTTTAATAATAGGATTTCCATAAATCTTTTATCAATTTATTACAAATGGCCTGCGGCCATAGACCTGATATCATATATTATTCTTAGAATTGTCTTGTGTTAAAAATGAACCTTGATAAAATATCGCCTTCAAACACATACATTTTCGAGGCTGAAGCCTTTTCAACGGCACTCGGGAAGGCATGCATTTTGGTCTTCGATCTCCAAAAAGGATGACCCCGAAAAAAGTTCATCCAAATCATTACGCCAGCCTTCGAGAGGATCAGGCGTAAAGATCAGATCTCCATCGAATGGAGTCCAGATTCCATTGTACCAAGAGCCTTTTTAGGCCTGTGTCACAGTTACCACTCTCGAGGGGTGTGTACAATATCTATAATAATTGGGCATACGACAGTAAATGTCCCTTCAATTAAGAAATTTCTGAGCTTTATGCTCTCAAAGAGACTGAGAAGTTTAACATCCTCTGCCCATACCAGCAATGGAAACACTAACCAGTTACCACCCTCGAGGGGTATGTACAATATTGTGTATCTATAATAATTGGGTATACGATAGTAACCAGGCGTACGATAACATACTAAGTAACCATGCAAGGATGTCCCTTCAATTACGAAATTTGATCAAAGAGACGAGGAGAGGTCTTACATCCTTTGCCCACACCAGCAAAGGAAACACTAAATGATATGACCCTGTCATTCTATGTCGGTCAGTTAACTCTGTACAAAATACGTCGATAAGGAACGAGAGTACCAAAAAGTTTTAAATTTATAATAGGGTACCGCATTCTCTTTATCCAGAAACTCCAATCCGTCCTGCACGGTATTCGAGAGGACGCAGGTTCGAAACCTGCTCAAAACTGATAACCTTCCCACATTTTAATTTACACCGAACTCTGTTCAAGTCCCGTCCTGACAAAGTTGTAAATTTTCACTTTATGTTAAAATGCTATGGAAAACTTGACTAAGGTGGGAATACTAATTGTTTTAAATACTTAAGAATCCATACAACTTTTTAACTGAAATGACCACATTGTGCAATGGTTCAAAAGATGAATGCTCAAGGCACTCTAAAACTAGTTCCTTTGTCACCAAGTTTGGTTTTTCCACTTTTCCTAACTTCAAATAGCGATGGGTCATCCGCCCAGAATTCAGTTTTAGGACATTGTACGCCTTTGTGAAGCCAGAATAATTCTATCTTTCAGCATGTTCCGTTTACCAGATTTCCTCCAACCACGAGATTGGATATGCAAAATACATCTCAGTCAAGCTTATTTTCATGGTAAAGCTGATGTAGTGTACATTATTCTTTCTCAGAGCACATTCTTGTCTTCCGCTCGGGTAAGCCGCACCCAAAACATTTTCGTTTCTCACCATCTGGGTGCCTCGATTTCTATAGAATAAGAGTCTTCAAATACTCGTCTACCTACACAAAATCTCATTTTGCGCATCAAAATCCTGTTACTCTTCACAAACACGTACAAATAGCCTTGAAAACTCTTCAAACCCAGGGATGGTTAGACAATTGGGAGAAAACAATAATAGGTTCCCAAAGAAACCTCTCATATCGGTATGCGATAGACATAGAACTACCTGAAAGTTCAATACCAAAAGAAAAGATATTAGACATAAAAGGAAGATTTATTTAATTCCAAATCAAAGAAACTTAGTTCTTTTAAAGAAAATTCAAACTTGATGGGTCTTTTGAATTTTTACCACTTTCGCAGTGCCTAGAGGTAGCTTTACCTCAGCGTCACATTCGGTCAATCCCCTAACCGACCACCCACTGAAGAAAATAGTAGTGCACGGAGTGGTACAAGTGGAACTCCAATAGTGGGTCCGCAATTACCGGTTCTCGACAATTTTACAAGCTTTCCATCCGAGATGCTTTCTTACCACGGACGCGTAAAATTTCGCTTGGGAGCCCAGCTAGAAAACATTTCTCTAACAGGCTCGAGGGCCCAGAATAACAAAGATTGCACTGCATTAAAGAAAGATGTTGACAATCTTACACATGATTCGAAATCATATACCGGTACTGTGTTACAGTCTGTACTCATTCAAAGCAGTTGTAGTCCATCCCCCCAGAGGGACGAGACCAAATCAATTGGCTTGACGAACTTAACTCGTCAGCTTGCGTGTAATGGTCCGACATCAAATTGACTTCACCATACACTGCATTCCGAGCCGATACCATATGTATCAGCTCCTCCGGGTATTTTTTGTGAGCATCCTGCTTCAAACACCACTAAGGCAAGATTGCCTACAAACAATATTCCTATTATGAAATGGAGAACACTACATGATAGGCCTGTTTGTAATGTGTGGGTATTACTTCCACCACCATTTTTAATACCCAAGATGCTGTCACACCTCGGTCAACAGGAGTGTTTGTGGTGTCGCGATGGCACAAGGTAATAAAAGAGGGCAGATCTCAAAGCGAGAGCTCTGTAAGCTCCATTCGTTCTGCAGAACCTGCAAAACAACCTAATAAACATTATTTCTTTCCTTCTAATAAACACCTCGACAGGTCTCCCACCACCTCACATAGAGAATCTGTGGAAATGTGGGGGGGGGGGGGGCAAAGGGGTAAATAACAGATATAAAATCTAAAACTTCTACTATTGTGCTCCTTGAGACCTACCTTTTAAGATACTTATAAATTTTACAGTTTTAACCGACTTGCATTTTATTCATGGTTATTATATAATACGATTCTGTTACATAAATCTGTTGTTGCTTGCTGTTCTTGATAATATAGAAACCGTTAGTCAACTTTACATAGTTCGCATGTTTTGGTTAAACATATCTTGGTCGATCTCTTTAAAAAATGTACAGAAAGTTAAGTCACATATTCATTGATATTGAAATTGATGACTTAGTTCAATATTACCAGGTATTGATACACAGAGAACATTTTTCAGGTTTCTCGTCAGTGATTTTATGCTTAGGTCGCCGCAACCACGATCTAACTTTGCTCGATTGTATTAACTCACGTCATAGGCACTACTTTTAGGCCCGAATCAAGAGTCCGAAACTGATCATTTTCATTTCAGACAATCTGGTTGGAAAACTATTGTAAACAAAGATAACACCTACCTATGACTAATCAATTGAATCCTTTATTCTAGATAGAAATTAGGATATCAGAGTAATCGATATGAGACTACACAGTCAAATAGTTTATTTATGACTGCTAGAGGTTCTCCAACTATTCTAGCCCCGGCACTACCCGGTCAACAGCAGCTTCTAAGAATTGGTGGTGGTGGTAAAATCAAATTAATCCTTAACACGAGGTAATTGACGATGGGTTTCAAACATTTTTTATCGTCGAGTAATAATGTCAGCTACTACCACCAATCAAATATAATAATAATTCGCAATTACACTCGAGAGCAATGAATCCGGGTCACTTAAAGAATCCTAAAAATCTCGGAAACTAAAAATGCTAGGTTAATGCAATAAATTGTATTTAATAGACAATGTAATACTCCTTAAATGAAGGTATTAAAACTTCTTAGTTATTGTAAAGTTATATCATAAAAAAATCAAATTTGAAAAAGGGCCACTTTCGAAGATGGAACTACGAAATTACAGTATTTGGTGTTGCTTTTGTTTGTAATCTGTCATTTATGTGGGTACATAAACCATGTTGATAGTGCTCTATATTCATTAATCAAGCTGAAATTATGTCGCTTACACCTGAAGAATGCACCAGAATACTTACAATGCTGGAAACCGGCCGGAGTCAGCGCGATACAGCCAGGACTGTCGGTGTGTCGCTGTCAACAGTACAAAGAGTTCTCCGACGTTACGAAGAAACTGGTTCTAACCTACGCAGACCAGGAACGGGCAGAACCAGGTGTACCACAGCACGAGAAGACCGATACTTGGTGAACACCATGCTTCGAAATCGCTTTCTCACAGGAACTGAACTCACCAATCAGTTTCGACGCCTCGGAGGAAGTAACCCAAGTGCATGGACAGTAAGACGTCGGCTTGCTGAATCTAACTTAAAACCCCTTAGACCTGCAAACGGCCCTAAACTGGAGCGTGGGCATCGTATTTCGAGACTAAGGTATGCCCAGAGCCACGTAAATTGGAGTATTGAAGATTGGTCAAAAGTTATGTTCTCCGACGAATCAAAATTTATGCTCTACAAGCACGATGGAAGACACAGAGTGTATCGAAGACCAGGGGAAAGATTCAAGCAAGCATGCATCGAAGAAAAAGTAGCCTACGGTGGTGGGTCTGTACTTGTGTGGGCCGGAATTTCTTCTGAAAGTCGCACAGAGCTGGTGATCATAGAAAACGGCTCTTTAACTAGCGTAAGATATGTGGAAGAAATCCTCAATGATCACGTTGGTCCATTTATGGTCAATTTAGGTGAGGATGCTATATTTATGCATGACAATGCCCGACCTCATACAGGTAGGATTGTGAATGACTACCTTCAAGAGATGAACATTACTCGTATGGAGTGGCCAGCGCGCAGCCCGGATATCAACCCGATCGAGCATGCTTGGGACGAGCTAGGCAGATGCGTAAAACAACGAAACCCTCCCCCAATCACGCTTCGTGAGCTCAAAATTGCTCTCACAGAGGAATGGGAGAATATTCCCCAAAATCGTATAAGGAACTTGGTGTACAGCATGCCAAACCGCGTAAACGCAGTAATGGAAGCACGAGGAGGCAATACGAAGTATTAAAATTCAAGAAAATCGTAATAAAGTTCAAAAATTTCATGTTTCCTATTTTTGTTTTAAGGAGAGATCGGCAGTTTTTTCTTTATGTAATTTTGTGTTAATAAAATGTATGGTGACTCATATTTTTTTTACTTTCATTTAAGGAGTATTACATTGTCTATTAAATACAATTTATTGCATTAACCTATCATTTTTAGTTTCCG
The DNA here is from genome assembly GCA_933228765.1 of Miltochrista miniata. Classification (NCBI taxonomy): domain Eukaryota; kingdom Metazoa; phylum Arthropoda; class Insecta; order Lepidoptera; family Erebidae; genus Miltochrista; species Miltochrista miniata. The sequence goes on along the minus strand of OW121751.1, from coordinate 11,934,465 downwards.
AGATTTTTAACATTCTTTAAGTGACCCGGATTCATTGCTCTCGAGTGTATTTAATCCTGTCAATAGAAGGAATACTTACTACTCCTTAAATAAGATTCCTTATTTAGTCTGTTTAAGATTACATATGAAGTTGTTCAAGATGGTAAAGATTATAAATCTAGATACCATACATACAACATTCTATAATATTATTTTCCTAAAAATAAATTAGAATCACATTGGCGTTTCCGTCACTCACCAGGCGAAAACAAACATTTCTCATTATATAAGCTTCGAATTACGGTCAAGTACTTTTAATAGCGGCGTTTTCCCTGAAAGAAAACGCATATTAAAATACTTACCTAATTCGAAGCTTACTTTTTAAATCTGCCTGGTAAATAAAAGCCAATGAGGACAAAATGGACGCCATCTGCATTTATAAGTTCACAGGTGGCGCCCCCTGGCTGCTGAGTCGACGGAAATACGTCATCAAACATGAGTAAGATAAGCCTACGGGTAACGGATATGCCTATCTCATTATATAAGCTTCGAATTATGTAAGTATTTTAATATGCGTTTTCTTTCAGGGAAAACGCCGCTATTATGACATCAAATAGGCCTACCATAAAAATAATCTCTTGTGAAACCATAAAGCTGTACGTAAACAATGAAGAGAGTTTAGCAAGTAATGTGTAAAACCTCACGGCTCCATCTACATAAGTGGGAACTCAAGGTTACAACCCAAGACCTATTTTTCTTTCGCCTACGCATTTTAATACTGTGTACATAAATTTTAAACAGCATGTCTCAACGCACTATTATGTGCGTCCTATATTTTGTCTATCTGAAATAAACCAGTTTGAATTTGAATCGATAGGTGTTATAAATATTTAAAAACAGAGGGTTGCAACCTTTGGCATTGCCATGGATGACTTTCTTTCTATTAATATTATTCTGAAGAACTGAGTAGGTACTTATTATTTAAGGATATTGAGGTACCGTTTTATATACCCTTGGACGTATGTTAACATTACCAGCGGCTTCTTGCATCTTCGCAGTCAATAATAACTCGTAAAGTGCACAAACTGTATTCCAGTTTGGAGAAGCAAACTAAATATTCAACAAAATATTTGGATTGCGCAGTCTTGTACGCCGTTTTAAGTCTCAAGGTATCTATTACATATAAAGCATCCATTATTTTTGATGGTAGGCCTTCAACAAAGACGTCCTGAGCCTAAAATGATATTTTAAATGCATGTGTTGTGTCTAAATTGAGTTTTTATTTCATTGCATAGTGTATGCATTGCAAAAAACATGTAGCTTTTAAAACATAATGAAAACACCTATTCTGACACAATATATGAATTGTATCCTCGATACCATTTAAAGCATATTGATATTATAAGATTAGTAGATAACGGGGTAAAACCATGCACAATATACCATAAAAGCGAGAAATACCAAGCAGTAGGTAATCGTGCACACATTTGACTATGGCATTTTCAGGCGCACAAACATTAAAAGCCGATCCTCTGGCGCATTCTGTCTTAGGTTTTGTATATACAAATTATACAATATCAAGATTTATTACATATTTACAGTTTGAAATTAAACAGATAAGACAGTCCTCGCCTACATTTCGCTTAAATACCATCACCGACAAGCTGAGAAAGGTTAGTACCGCAATACAATAACAATGTTTAAAGTGCCTTGTTATAGAACTTTACCCCTTTGATGTGTTGTCGGTGGCCTATAATACGTTGATCTGCCCCACACTACAAGAAAAAAGCATTACTAAACACCAGCTGACATACCATCGGAAATATTAATTGGGGAACGGCAGGTATTAATGGTCAAGTTAAGCTGTTATTTACGAAAATTTGACAGAAAGTTATTAACGAAGCAATAGTAGACACAAATAATGGTCACAACTGAACAAATTTTGTATAATTTCGAATTATGTTTTAATAATTTTGACTGGATTTCCCAACCAGTGAGGCGTGTTCTGCTCAGTTGATGAGCAGATACAAAAAGATTGGCATTTTTTTAGAAAATAATAATAGCAAACGCAATTATCCAATGATGTGAGATTTCAACAGAGTTCTTGAAACGAATAAATAGATATATTAGGTTTTAGAATTGAGTTTAAAATATTTAGATAATTCATTAAAATTTGCGCAACAGAAGGTATGAAGAGCAACTTGTTAATAAATCAATCTAATAGATTATTCCTAGCTTGGAAAACGAAAGTCAACGGTAAGAAAAGAAAATCGAAACAAATACTTTTGTAAAAATATTTAGAAAAATATTACATTACTGAGCCGGAGCGACACCAAAAAGGTTGGGAAACCCTGTATTAGACATTTATCCAGATACCATTGTAAAAAGAGGCCTAAAGAAAAGTTCCAATTGTTTTCCAATAGCCAAATGATTCTAAAGGAAAGTCGTGGTTTTAGACATATGACAGTATGTGTACTCCATTCCACGTTAAAATTGTTTTTAATGAAGTTCAATAGGTCAGCACATAGTGGACAAGAGTATAAGCACTTCCCACACCGGCTCATGATTCAGGTAGCTTTACCTTCATGCCTTTTTGTGTATACTCGGCGTCTAGGCACATCGTGTAATCCTATACGAAACGGAAAAACGTATAAAATCAATTTAAAAACAAACATACATTTAGGTAATTATAGGAATAAAAGAGTTTCATAATCACATCAATCAGGAATATGCTTTACATTATATACACTGCAAATATATCGTGTATATTCAATTGCATTCAACTAGTACATAGAGGTAGAAATCGCAAGTCCTTTTTTAGCTTAACTTTTTCCCGTGAATCTAAATCGGTGCTTGGGGAAAGAATCATAAATTTATCTCCTCATGCCCTTAACTATGTATTTTATTTTCGTTAGCAAAATATTGAGGAGCTTGCAATAGCTAAATCTATACGAACGCTGTGAGACACAACGAATGGACATCCGAAAAAACAGTTACACGTATGATGAGAGTTTGGTTCGGCGCGGCTTGAAAACGAAATGATCGACGTCCGCGTCGTTCGCTGAAGCACGCTGGGACTGGCCACGGTGTGACGTCGACGAATTGGAGGTGGCGAGAACACTGGGTATGAGTCAGGACTCGTGGTGCGAGGGAGTAACTCTGATGAAGGCGGGGACTCGAAGGATATGCGTCGGGGCTCAAGATACGCATCTAATGATACCGTCATTAGAGCTGACGATGGTGATGGTGGTCCGCCTACGGATGGTGGGATAGGAGGGAGTGCGGGTAGAGCGGGAAGAGAATCTCCTCTAACGGGGGAGGGTGGGGCGGAAGCTTCGCTGAGCGGAGTGTGGAAGCCCCGCGGCGAGGCGGGACTGTCGGGAGTGTGGTACCCTCGCGAAGTCTCCGAGTCCCCGCGGACCAATGGCACTTGCTCCGATTCACCCGCCACTGTCTCCTCTTCTTCCTCTACTCCAGGTTGCGTATAAGTAAAAACATTCGATAAATATTAATTCTAGAATATTTTTACGAGTTTAAAACTACGGTAGTCTCCTTGCTAAATTCCTTCAACATATTATAATCAAATTCTCAAGGAAATTGAGTAAGACAATAATTACCGGCGTCGTGATGTCTTGGCTCATGGTCAGCTTTCGTTAATCCCTGTATCTTCTTCTGATTTGCTTTAATCCTTTCCATTTTCACTTTAATCTTCTCCAGGATCTTAACTTCTTGCTCTTCCTGTATATTCATTTGCTTTTGTCTGAGCTCCTCAATTAATTCTGCACCTCTATAACAGAAAAAAAGTAATAATCAAAATTAAAAATATGATAATCTGTATGTGTTTACCAACACTTGAAAACCAAATCCAAAGTAAAAAAATACCTGGATGCCAGCACCGTTGTAGCTTTGCTTTCATCTATGACTCTGTAGAAGTAATAGCTATGGAACAATCGTCGTTGCAGTATGAGGAATGCAAAACACACTCCGTCCCATGCTAGACCTATGTCTTCTTGAGGAACAGAACAGGTACTTTCCTATAATAAATATAAGAAATTTACATTTTATGCGAACGATTTTTATTTTTAAGCCCGATGCGTAAGATACTGATAATATTCGTGTATATTTAAAATTTCCTGACACTGCCCAATTTAGATGAGAACTATTTAGTTTGAGAAAATAATTGATGACAAATGCACAGTTAATAAATTAAAAATTTTGTAACTCACTATAAATTAGAGGATCAACACGGCTAAAATATCTTGATTTCAAAAGATGTGCGTCTAATCTTAGTTAACCTGCAGTTAGGTGTCTTGCGCATAAGGGCTGTTAGTTCTTTCGTAACTTAATCAAATGGATGAAAAAAAAAAGTATAAATGAGTATTTCCCAAAATATTTGACCCTAGAAATGGTAACAAAAACAAAACCAACTCAAGTTACTTCAGTTTTACTCCTGTGTTTGTTACCACTTTTAGGTTTTTTTTTCTGGGAAATGAGTCAATATCTAAATATAATGAATAATACAAAATTAATGAAACGAGTGAATAGGTCTCCTCCATCTAATGAAAATCTTTTAAAGAGGTTAGGTTTAATACAGTTAATTTTGAAGACAGATCTTAAAATACCGTTATAAGAACCAATATCTTTACCAATACGGTTAATTTTGAAGGCAGATCGTAACATACTATTTAGGAACCAATATCTTTACCAAATATACGGTTAATTTTGAAGGCAGATCGTAACATTCTATATAGGAACCAATATCTTTACCAATATTACGGTTAATTTTGAAGGCAGATCGTAACATACTATACAGGAACCAATATCTTTACAATAATACGGTTAATTTTGAAGGCAGATCGTAACATACTATATAGGAACCAATATCTTTACCAATAATATGGCTAATTTTGAAGGCAGATCGTAACATACTATATATGAACCAATATCTGTACCAATAATACGGTTAATTTTGAAGGCAGATCGTAACATTCTATATAGGAACCAATATTTACCAATAATACGGTTAATTTTAAAGGCAGATCGTAACATACTATATAGGAACCAATATCTTTACAATAATACGGTTAATTTTGAAGGCAGATCGTAACATTCTATATAGGAACCAATATCTTTACCTATAATACGGTTAATTTTGAATTAGATTTCAATAAGTTGGTTAATTGCCCTTGGGGTGACAGAGTGGTGCGATAGAAGACGCATACATCTCTCTAGGGTTCTTTCTAGGACCTAAGTCCCAAACTAGGATCGCCTATAAGTGGTGCGCCTGTTGGCGAACGGACGAAAAAGACCCCTTCGACAACCCATCTGGCCATCGTGGCACAACCACGCAAACCTCCCTGCAAATATATAAAAATTAGGAGAGACCTACATGTAGCAGACTGTGATAGGCTGATTGGAGTGATACTGGTTTTAAGAAGGGCGACAGTGAAGGGCTACAAGAAATACGGTACTACACTATTAAAGATGTCGAACGAATGGTTACTAAGCTTCTACTTATGTGCAAGTTGTAAAGACGATATTACTGTTGATTAAATATGACTCTAATGTTGATCGAATACTAAATGTAATAAATACAAAGTTATTATTTACACTAGGAGGTTCCAAGGTCAGAGGTTCGGAGGGCTGAAAAAAGTTAACCAGGATGGAGTTGATGTAAACTGCGTAATGTAGAAACACTGCTAAGTCACTGAACAAAATTGGAATTGCAATTAAAACAGAAATCATCAAATACGAGATGTTTTCACTTTCAACATACTCTTTGTACGTGTCGCCACCGGTTGCAACATTCCACTCATCGCTACAACATCAATCGGGTTTAAACTCGGCTATAAACGATTAACATCAATAATTTTTTTTTGCACATTTTACAGCGTATAATTATTAGAGACAATACCTTAACGTAATTCATTTTGAGGAATCGCGCAATGTTGCCGCCGGCAAACTTGTCGACGCACCCGATACCCAGCAACTGTACTAGCCAGCACGAGTGTTCTTGCATAATGGATGTGAATATACAGCCGGGGATCTGCAGTAGTGTCTTTACCACTACTACAGATACGTTGTAACGGACCAGCCACGACCACCTGTGATATGAACATATTTGGGTAACAACCTGAACAGTTATTAATGATCACCTGGTTCCAGCTGTCAAACCAGCACATAATATTATATTGACCAGTTGTCCCGTAACCAACGTAATTTAGAAATTTTTGCTCGTTATGTAAAAATAAATATATATATTGAAGTCTGAGTGTCACGATTGCATTAACGTTATAAATAATTCGCTAAAGAAAAGCTACATAAGGCTATGTTTCAGCAAAAACAAGACTTCAGTTCAAGAAAATCGTACTTAAATTTTATATTGATGGATCAAAGACACAAAATGTCTCCGAGAATTGATAAATATATCGGAACTCCATAAAGGACGACAATAAATGAACATTGTTTTCACTCACCACAAAAGTATAGCGTCTTTAGGCCGTAGGTAGAAATCGGTTCCTTGCCATAAAAATATGAAGGAGCCGATAAGATATCCCATGGAAAACAAGTTGACTCGGTTGGTGCCTGTCATGAACATTATGGCCAGTGTTACCCACAACATGCCCAAAAACACCATACGCTTGATGACGTCAAGCCACGATCTGTAAAGAAACAATTTGCAACCAAATTATACGAAAAATAATAATCGATTACATAGATTATCCTTGCGGCCATGGTGTCTTCATTAGACTGCTGAGTTGTAAATTGATCGACAGTGAAAGCTGGTAGCTTTTGTAGGAGGAAAGTGGATTAGAAACCAATCGGAAAACATTTGTTAGTTAAAGCCGTATCGGTTGGAAGTCGGTCGGAGTCAGAACTTTAGGAAACAAATCTTACTCAACAGAAAGCATAATTTCCAAACATTAGAAAAACTATATTTTCATGTCAGTAAAACAAATGAACAAATGATTTTTAAGGTTGGCTTGAAGAAAATGCCTACGGCATTAAGTCCACCTCTGTACAAATTTTGTGCATAAAGTTTTTAAATAAATAAATAAATGAACACGATACTGGCAGATTTAAAACAATAAGGTAATGGTATGTAAAGTACAGATTATATACTCACCCAACATAACTTAGAAAATCCGGAATAGGATTGACAAAGTGAAGCGTCTCCCAGTCCTTCCCGATATCTTCACTATTAGAGCCTCCTGGGTACTCCGTTTCCTTGCGAGCTTCTATTCTGAACACTCGCAATTGTCGAGTAGCGAACATTAGGAGGAAGTAGTCGAATATAAGCTTGTATGCGTGCGGAGGGTGCTCCGCGTGAGGTAGGAATAGCCATGTGCGTATGTGTTTCATTTGCTGAAATGTTTTATTTTACATAATTATCGATTTTATTCTACTTAAACCTAAATATTATAAATGCAAAAGTTTTTTAAGTAGGACAAACGGCGTATGTTCAGTCAGTACATTGCTTTGTAGGGTTCTGAACCCAAAGGGTAAAAACAGGAAAACTTCGCTGTCCGTCTGTCTGTCAGTTACAACGCTATATCTAAAGGAGTGTGATATTTAGAGAGTAAAATTGTCACATGTGATGTATTTGTGTTACCGCTATAACAAATGCTTAAATCAGAAAAATATATTGAGCAAACCTCCATTAAATAAACGTGATTTTTTGCCGTTTTTTGGTATGGAACCATACGTGCGCGAGTTCGGCTCGCACTGGGCCGTCTTTTTTATGACGTAGCGAGGAGACACATGTCCGAGGCGTCTAAAACACGGACGCTGGTATGTAGTGTACCTACACACAAGTTCGGCGTAACTTTAACGCGTACAAAGCATTTTTATTGACGTGTTATTAAGATATATATGAATGATATCAATATAATACAATTATACCATCACGCGAAAAGATAAAATCTGAATATAAATCTATTACCTCTCCTTCACCTTCCCAAGGGTATTCCATACAGAACTGCGGAAGGAAGCCAACAGCTATGAAGTACTGTATGGGCACCAGTAAAGTGATATACGCGGTGAACCACGGCCAGACCTTAGCCTGAACCTCCCTCTTTAGCGAGACCATCACTAGCAGCCAGGCGGCGTATAGGACCGCGTAGACATCCATGCGAGAACCTATGACGCCCATCAGACAGATCATGGTTATCTGAAATATAATACGTTTTTGAACTCTTGCAATTAGCTGCAATTTAGCGAATTAGATAACACCACTTGATAGTTAAAATCAGAGAATTCGTAACGAGGCAGAAAGGGGAATGTTCGCTATTTTGATATTATATTCCGGTAAGACAAACAACTGGATCATTTTAAGCGGTAAAATAGCGTGGACGGAATTTTACTTTGGAGGTAAGCGCTCGTGGCCCCGCGGACTCAGTGTTCTGTAAACGATCACTGCAGTAAGCAACTTTCACTATGGCCGGTCCATGGATGGGTGACCATCCATGTGGTCACTTTGTGACATTTATTTGAGCGTTTCCGTGCTTCGGAAGGTACGTTAAGCCGTTGGTCCCGGTTGCCAGTAAAATGGCAGTCGTTAAGTCAAGTTGAAGACTTTATTTTCAACAGCAGGCAGTCACAACCTGCGCCTGTCCATTTAAACACGGCAATACGGCTCACCACCTATTACGTGGGACAAATTATATAAAAAAAGGTGAAATGTAGGCATATAATATGCCTCTGCCTACCCCTTCGGGGATAAAGGCGTGACCATATGTATGTATGTATGTATCAATAATACGTAACAGGAAGAAAAGAAGGACATATAACATTCTTGGTGTTTCTGATGTTGCAAATGTCCATAGGCTACAGTGACTACTTTCCATCAAGTAAGTAAGCTTGTCTGCCACCTTGGTGGTATAAAAAAAAGTACGCAAGTGAAGAAATCACAACGAAAATTAGTTAAGTGCAGTATTTCATATACTTCGTTTATATTTATCATCATCGGGCAGCAATTCAGCTAACCTAGTACTAAGAGGTACGTATATACCTCTTAATACTAGGTCAATTTTATTTTCATGTCACCCACTATTGAGGTATGTGTGTGGGTGACATGAAAAAAAATTAGGATCAACAGTTCCTTGAAGTTAATATATAGCTTAAGAATAAAACATTGTACTTACTTCCACGCCAAATTTATAAAATCCATAATTCACTAAGTATTTCAAACAATGTATTACGTCGGTGTCTGCTTCCTTGCGCGTGATCTCGGGAAACATGACTTTGTCTTTCCTATTCTTCATACTTTCACCCCTGAAAATGAACCATTGCACTGCAGATTAGCATATTAGTTTGGTATGACTCACTGATATTATGTTGCAATGGATGCAATTAAGTTGCGTTTTTTCGAAGAGTTATCTTCGAGAAGTGAGTTATTACTTCTCGAGGTGAAGTGAACCATCACAGTGATTTAGTGGGTAGTCTGGCCCTATAGCAGGGTTGGTAGTCCCACACAAAACAGCCCTACTCACCGTGCACGTGTAGTAAAGTATTCCATTACATAAAATATATCTAAGTAAACAAATATGTGCTTTGGAATACTAACCTTACAGTTTCTTGTCTGTAGTTGACTAACGCATAAAATGTGAAAAGCGCTAAAATACCAATGTACCCCTTCAGTACTACGACAAGCGGTTTATCTTGCGAACTTTTAATAAATCCAATCCATTCAGCGTTATTAAAAGTTTTAATATATAATGTACCATTTTCTCCAATCTGGAAGACAAATTTTCAAATAATAAATTTGTACCACCCCTCTCTTGGCTCCCCTAGGTGAGGCCGCAGTAGTAGCCGTAGGTCTGTTGGGAGTCCTGGGGTATTCTTCCGAGGGCTTACCCGGGGCTCCCAACCGTAGGCTGTTAGGCAGGATACGTGAGGTTTTTTAGTCGGTAGAAGTCCGGCATTGCATCCATGAGGATTTTTCTCACGTAAAAAATAACCTCTCTTGGCTCTATAAATATTTTTTTTTAATATAAAAAGGAGTTGTTTGTAAGGTCGGTTATCGGACGATAATTTTACGGGATAACACAAACGTCTTCAGTCGATGGAATAAAAGAGAGATAAATGCGTCACAAGCCGAACGATTAGGCCGATCGTGCCTCTCTATCGCTTGTTCCATGCTCTTGCTTGCACGCTTGGCTCAGGCGGAGCGTGACACTTTACGTAACTTTACGTAACACTTCACGTAAGGTCGGTTATCGGACGATAATTTTACGGGATAACACAAACGTCTTCAGTCGATGGAATAAAAGAGAGATAAATGTGTCACAAGCCGAACGATTAGGCCGATCGTGCCTCTCTATCGCTTGTTCCATGCTCTTGCTTGCACGCTTGGCTCAGGCGGAGCGTGACACTTTTTCATGAGTGCGGCCGGCGTTCACTTATTTATGAGAAGTTATCACGTCAAGATAGATCAACTATTACAAATTACTATGGGACTCAGGACTAAATGTACGAGTATGACATTTGACAGCTACAAGCTGTTCAGCCCCCTAAGACAAGTGACACAAGCGTAAATCACAAACGAAAGGATCGAATATTCAACCAATCACACCCAAGCTCGTCGCCAGGGTAAGAGCACGCGCCGCGGCGTGATCTCGAGCTTGGGTGTGATTGGTCAATATATTCTATCCTTTCGTTTGCGATTTACGCTTGTGCCACTTCTCTAAGGGGGCAGATGAGTGCAAAAAGTATGTATGGAGAGTCGTATGTTCCTAGTTCCATGATGAAACGACTGCACTATTGTTTACAGTCATAGCCATCCTAGAAGCCTATCAGTATTTTATTACTACATCGGCGTTACCAAGTATCGCATGCCTTTCAATGTACAGTGACACTGTTTGTTGTCAATCCAAAGGAACATAATGAAATTCTTATTAACAATAAATTATTCAATAATAATAGAAATCACTTACTCTGCTGCAGTTGACATCAAAATTATTGTGTTTAATATATCCAATTTGATAGACCATTTTAGCCATAAAGTATATACTTATGAGTGTCGATATAAACAGTACAATGATTCGTTGTTTCCTTGTGTTCAGCCACAACACTGGCGCTATTATTAACATTATTGGTACATGCAATCCACATACCTGGAAAAAATATATGAATGGTCAGTATTGATCTGAGTTAATTTTTTTCTATAGGAACATCGATCAACAATATCTAGATAACAGAACACCGAAGTCAAAGCGAAAATCGTCCCGGGATGATGTTTTTAAAATAGGTTAAAATGGTATCAAATTGATGACGTAAAACATACCTTACTCCATATGCAATAAAGCATAAAAACCACATCGCTGATATATCAGTAATGTCGTTTTGTTCCTTGTGAGAAGTTATTTCACTTGTAAGTGAGACGCTTTATATCGGTATTTATGCGTCGACACGATATCTAGTATACTGTTGATCGAAGTAAAGGAATAAATAAGCATGTACGTACATTCATAACACAAAGGAGCATACAGGATAAAAATACAATTTTAATAAGATGCAACTCCAAATATATGAATATCTTTTCCATCCAAGCTTGGAATATTTCCTTGCCAGATTTGAAAGCTCGTACTATTAACGTTTTCAATTGCGTCGACGGACGCTCGGTCGTTGAACGCTGATATGAACGTGATCGTGAAAATTTACTGAAATTAAAAAATACACGTTTCTCAAGTCAACATACAAAATCAAATTAAATACAGATAGTGCCATTCACGAAGACGCATATTATTTATCTATATATACAGGTGATTATATATATTTTGTCGCGGGGGACGCGGAGTTTGACTCAAGTTTATAATGCGTACTTGGATTTGCTTGAGATTTGTATGCTTTTACAGCAATCGATAAACTAGTATGTATGGACAGGAGGTAAATACATGTACTCGTAGGAACAAGATACTAGGGAAATTTCACATTTTCACTGTAAGCGATTTGAGAAAAGAGTAGAAGGCGTCTTCGTGGATGGCATTATCTATAGATTGCAACTATTTATTTAGTGTCTTACCGTCGCAATGGTTTACTGTTAATAGCAGTATTCATCGACGACATATCGGAGTTGTCAGCTGCCGTACTTGCATCTAGAGAACGGGGTTGGCCTTCCTCAGAAGGTAATGGTGGCAACTAAAAATATATAGAAATTTATATGACAGGAACAATATATTTTGAGGGCGGTTGTCAGCAGGAGCCGGAGGCTGGTGTTTTATTTTTTTATTTTAGAACATAATCGTTTTTGATTGTGTGGAAATACCCACGTATGTCACGCCGGACTCGAATAGCACCTGACGGTATTCGAGTCCAGCATGACATCCAGCTCCGAGTAACTCCTCGGAAGGATGTTCTGATAGTTAAAAACGTGAAAGAATAAAGCACATACACTTTAGCAGTTATAAAAATAGTAGGGATGTAACATACGTCATCTTTCATAGTGGAAGCTCCCGCTTGACTGAGACGCTTGCTTGTGTCTGGGTCTTGGTTTGAAGCCATCACACTGCTCGGTCTAAGAAAGAACAACAATTTATCAATGTTACGTACGTATTGCATTAGATTGTATTAAAATAAAAAGTAGTGGTTCTCAAAAATAGAAAGAAAAACAAACAACAGAAAAAACGTCTTTTAAACGTTTTATTTAAAAAAGTACTAGGTTTTTTTTCTAAAGTGAAAAAAGACAACTTGGCCCAGACAAACTTGAACCCGTAACCTGTGCCTAAACCAGGGCAATGCTCTTCCACTTGAGCTCATACTCAAGGTGGAGAAATTCAACTTGTTTAAGTACGGCTCCCGAGCCGTACTTAAACAAGTTGAATTTCTTATAGTTCAAGTACTAGGTTTACTATGAGGCAGAACAGAATAGCCGATGCCCCTAATTTCTGAACTACATAACCCTCAATATTGAAAATTGTATGGAATAATGCTTAAAGTACTCCCTTTCAGACACCAAACAAATATTTGAAATCGAACCACGCAGTGAGAAATTATAGCTAAAAACCTATTTTGCCTTTCATCCCCTCTCCTGAAGGAACCGCGCAAAATATCGGGATCAAAAGTATCTAAGAACCTTCCTCGGACTATCAGCTTAGATCGTACAAAGTATCATTCAAATCGGTTCAGTAGTTTCGGTGTGATACTTAGTCGGGATACAGACAGACAGACAGACAGACAGACAGACATGAAAATTTTAAATTACATTTTCGGCTTCAGTATCGATTAGAGAACGCCCTACACTTAAAATTTTCAAAATATCTTCCATGTACAGACTCCCGACCCTCTACAGTTTTATTATAAGTATAGATAGGTATGTGAATTGAACTGAATAATTCTTACCTAGTCTTTGGGTCCGACAACGCCATAAAGTCTTTATGGAAGTAGTGTACTTGCATTATTGTTATGATAAGGAATAGTGTCGGCGTCAAAAGTTTCACGAATAAATCCGCCGGAGGGTATGGCTCTAAGCCCAAGTCATGTTGCCTGAAATTATTAAAATGTGCTTTAATTTGGCAAGCTGTGATTTTATAACAACACAGATAAGTGCATTCACGTATTCTTCACAGCTGGCTACAATTTATATGCAGTAGGATTTCTGTCATGTAACGCCTGAATCCATTGACCCTTTATACGCATTCAGATTCACAACAGTTTTCATTTTACGATTCCCTAAAACAGTTAGTACATTTTTATTTCTACTTCACTAATATACACAATGCCACTTGAGTCCAGAGCTCCATTTTTTTTTATACCACTAAGGTGGCAGACAAGCATACGGCCCACCAGATGTACCGGTGGTCACCGCAGCCTATGGACGTTTGCAACACCAGAGGCGCCACACTCGCGCTGCCGACCCTAAAATTCAGATCCATTGAATTGTGTGGTCATACACAAATAGTACTTTTTTGATATTGCAGGGGCCCCACTAATCTCACCTAGAAGTGGTGATTTACTGACCAATGCATGAGGATCGATGTCAATAAGGATGAAAAAGACAACTCACAGCTAATTATAGCAACCAATATAAGCGAACTCCATGTTGAAAATACTGGTAGGGTGTCGAAAAATTGGAAAGACTATAGGTACTATAAAGAAGAAATATACATAAACTTCTAATACTTACAATCTTTCATTGATAAGTAAATACTTTTCTATCGACCTATAAAAGTTATCAAATTGGTATATGTATATTAATATAAGATTTATCATCGAGTAAATGATCACTATTATCCAAAACATGTACATGCAGCGACGCCACCAATACCAGCTTATCTGTAACCAAAAGTAGACTGTCAACGGACCACATTCTTTTGTAGTACTAGATTACTGAATAGTAATTATTTAATGCCTTCAAATGAAACGAGAACCAGGTTAAGAGGCTTCCACAAATGGACTAATCCACATCGCTGTATATAGATATTTTACATCTATTTTCCCATCTCCTAATAAAGCATCTAGCCACGCAGTACCTCCTCTCGCATCACTATTAGCAGATGCTACTGTTATACTTTTAAATACCCAGCGTAACCCCTTTTACGTGTGGAAATTCTTCGAGGATCCTATGCCGGACTCTTACCGGCTTGGAGCCCCGGGTAAGCCCTCGAAAAGACGTACCTACCATACCCCTGACCGTAACCGCGATGTAATGGCTCTAAAAGGCAAAAAATGCTTCTTGCGAAAACAACAATTCATCTGGTGCGCCTACTAATGACGGACCAGGTCTTTATATTAAGGCACTACTGCTCAATTAGAGGAATTGTACGGGAGTATCGTCCCATATGGCTGAGAGTTATTTTCTAATACAGATGTAGCCGTCACTCTGGATCATTCCATAGGGTAATTTTGCCAGTATCTGTAATCTATAACAATCTATCAACAAATTATACTTACTTGGAACATCAGTACAAATCCGAGGAACAGAAACATGTATATAATTCTGAATATAGTCATCCGTTCGCCTGTGATGCCGATGACGAACAGCATAATGACCACGACATAGATCCAGTAGCGGGCGGCCGCCGCTCGCAGTAACTCGCCTAGAGATACTAGTAGGCGAGACCTCGTTTCTTCTTCACGCTGCCCTTCCAGTACTATAGTGGTAGTAAACAAATTTATGTATTAAAACGTAAAGCCAAAGCAGTGAACCTATTTTTTAAAGATGAGCTTAAGTTCCATCTTAGATGAAGAAGTGAATAAAGCTTATTTAAAAAATACTTGTAAACATAATTAGCTATCGAATTTCTAACCGCGATAGTATTACTGCTATTAGTCAATCCTAAGTACTAAGTAAATGAAGTTCAAACTAAATAAATAATTAAAAATATTTGGTACGCATGCGAAATTAGAGCTCAAGAGAGAGAATAGTAAAAGGAAAGGCGGATTCCATCATGCATCTGAATGATGAAAATGAGACATGACAAACTCAATAATACCATTAAAGTCGTTTTTATTCATAGACATACGCGGAAAAGTCATCTTTGTGCCCCGATTCCGGTTCAAAGTCTTTCTACTCTACTCTACCTACTCTGTCCCAGTTACAAGTCAGATAGGGTTAACGTACGGAAACTCATTTAGCGGGGTGCCGATTGTTTATCACTCGTTGCGGCAAACGTTAATGACAAGTCTATTTTATGTTGTCATAAAAGATAAAGAGCTATGTGATAGTCTTACTTAGCGATGTTTTGACTAAATGAGTTCCATGATCGCATAATCTGACTATTGCCGAATGTTATGGTATAATTTCACCTTTTCAAAAAAGGAAGTTTTTCGAATATTACATAATTATACAATATCCCAGCCGCAACTGTTGTCCCCAAAGATAGTTATATGACTATCAGTATAAAGATCGCCCCGTGTGGCGACGGGATCCGGTGTTGCGACGGGTAAGAGTACAAAATGTCGCCACCCCAATATATCCCGACGGTGTCGTAAGAGGCGACTAAGGAAACACTTTAGCAAAAAGATCCATTGCGTAGGGAAGGAAAACTCGAAATGAAACCCGGTTGTCAATAGAATGACAATCGTTAAGCCAAGTTGCAGGCGTTATGGGCGGCTTGAAAATTTTCAACTGCGGGTCGCGGCGACCTGCGCCTGCCCAATTCACCACGGCAATAGGCTCACCATTTATTACGTGGCACATAAAACTATAAGGTGAAATGTGGGCGTTTACTACCTATGCCTCTGCCTACTCCTTCGGGGATAAAGGCGTGATTATATGTATGTATGTAGTATAAGGATTGAATACGGTTGTGAGACTTTCATGACAAAAAGATACTACGGAGCATAAACTAAGCGACATCTCTTGGGCTGAAAACACCAGCATTCACATTCATGCGTAAATTTTTGCAATAGATTCAAGCCCAAATACTCTATATTGATGTATGAACAGAAAACCGACCACCGTCATCCTATTTTCATATTTACAGAGTACATAAGTAGTAGTAGTAGGTAGTTTATCCTCCGTAATCGATACAGTAATCATAATTATAACCATGAGGTAAAAAGAAAATTAGATACTTCTTAAACAAATGCATTCATTGACCAAAATGAGATCATAACTCATGCTTGCTAATTGATTTTACTCATTGCAATACAGGATGTAACATTATGAAAGATGTTAGGTATAAGCAATGCTGTCAACAGTTTTAGACGAAGGAGAGTAATTAATAGTAAATATGATTAAATTGTAAGTAAAATTGACGAACGCCCCTGATTATAACATTTAAAAAAAATGCCTTTTAATTCTCCGCGAGATATACATAAAGTATAATAGAACTATGGCACTACATATTAGATAAAATAAATACTAATTCAGGGGCGTTTTTCAAGTTACATAATGATAAATAATTATGGAAATAAATTGAATAGTCGGTAATTTTGAAACAGAAACAAAATTTTCATTACCATTCACTAATCCTGGAGCAGGTTTTTAATCAGAATGATATACAAGTATGTTATTATATCGTCTAGGCATTATATTTATCACAAAATATAGTAAGTATCCTAAATCATACATAACTTTACTTTACTTGACTTATAAAAAAATAATGAGAACAATTGGGTCTTTGTACACAGATACTCGACATCATACGAAATGCTTCGTGTCATGCTGTAACTATCGTAGTTACATCCTACGGACCAACATAAATTTTGTACTTCCCAAAACTAAGGCCCTTTACTACGCCCTTCTTTGATTTCTGGACAATGAGGATCAGTTAAGGTATAGCAAATTCTAAAAAAAAATGTATCCCCGTTATTCTCTAGGACATCAGAATGATATATCTTTTTGAATTATCTAAATCGGACTATTAGTTACGGAGATATTTAGCAATGAACTCACACTCAAACATAGTTACAAAAATCAAACAAAACCCTGCGCGTCTATACCGCGGCTCCGGCTAACTGGCAGCGATTTGGGTGATGTGACGTCACAAGCTACCGCGTCGGACACTCGGCGAACTTCTCTAGTTATTTGGTCACAACTTCTTTAATTTTCGTCGTAGAACAAAAATTTTTGCACTGTTTAATAAGGCTTTCTTAGGTCTATAAATCTGCATTATTACCTAAAAACGTTACGGATCCTAATTGGCAAGCATACTTATTTTGCTTGAGTATTTTTGTGATATCTAGCAACACCACATAAAGATCGCAGCATTTTTTTTTATTTATAATCGGCAAATAAAGTCAAACATACCTGAAGCGGCCGTAGAAACCGTCAACTGCAAAGGCGCTGCCATATCCGTGATGACAGCGGACTGTCTCCGTTGGCGAATGTCCTGTATGCGCTGTCGCAACGTCACCCAGAACATGCACGTGAACAGCGACTTGATGAGTAAAGGGACGCATGGCTCGCCCTCTGTACGGCCCAGGCCGATTTGACGAAGGTTTACCTCCTGAAAATGGGTATAAAAAAGGTTTTAGCTGGTATATCGAAAAAACCGTGTGACTTGAGATGTTTCTTTCCGATCGTAAAGTTCCGGGAAGAATACATTTCTCACAAGTAACAATAGGGTACAACCGTTGGTGCTATCGGGCCCATTGAAAGACATTATGGTGAAGCTACATGACGAGATGAGTCGCATGATACTATAGGCACTCTCAACCGCCCTGAACTAAGTTAGAGTGTTCATAAAAAAACAACAGGGACCCTGGGTTTAAGAGAAATCAAATACAACTTAAAATGTAAGTACAAAATTGGGAGACATCTATATAAACGCGCATTTCATTTTACGGTATTACTCAAACTTACCGTTATATTAGAAGGCAGTTCATCCTCAGTGAGATTCATGCCGTATATGTACTGGGCGATCAAAAGGAACATTGCGTAGCAGACCAGTATGGGGCTGGTCTTCAGCATGAAGGAGCGCTGGTCTTGACAGAGCCACACGATATTCGCCCACATTAGGAACACGAATGTGAGCCATGAGTGGAACATTATGCTCCACGCCATCATTGTGATTGTTGTTGCTATGTACGATGACCTGGAAAGGTGATGGATGTTTGATTCTAGCCTGTGTGTCGAATTATATGTTCTATGAACTTCCAGATAAACATATACGGTCTTACTACATAAAATAATTTAAACACTGGTCTAGCATGTGTTTAGTTAGACACTTCTAAAAAGATAAACATATGTCGACCATGTGTTTAAGTTTCGCTACCACAAAACCGTATTTAGCGTGTGTCTAACAAGATAACGTTTATCTCAATCAGTTCTTTTCACATAGGCAACACTGCTCATCATTCGTATAGGTTCGTTCTTTTCTGTTTCGTTGTATTCAAAAATAAATAAATTGAATGACATTATTTTTCTTTTACTTAGTTTCCTTTTCTTTCTACCTTTCAAAAATACAAATTAGATCGTTTTTAATTGAACATTAAATACAAAATGTAAGTAATATCAATAATTTTGAATAAAATAACAATATAATAGCCGAGGGAAGATGAAACGGAACGTGTCGTGTCACTCGGTGTTGTCCACTGACCTGTAATAATATTCGCTGGACTGGCTATTCCATACAAAATGACAGCTACTTTTTTGTGCCGATTCAAAGCGCCTCTGTCGAGTGCAGAACTAAATTAGTTTGCAAATGGCCGTTGTTTGTTTATTTCAGAAGGAGTTTATGTGTGAAATTTCGAATATTTTTAAGTTATTACTGTGATTGGTATAAATTTGAAGTGTTTTGATGTATAAATTTAGTTCACAGTGTAATTAAGTAGATATTTAGCATGAGATCGTGTGTATATTGTAAAACAAGATACGAGAAGGGCTGTGGCGTCTCTTTTCACAAGTAAGTAAATCTAAGAATCTAATTCTTAAACAATTATTATAAAACAATAATTTAGGTTTTTTTTACTATCATAAGCGAATACCCTTCGAGTTTCGGGGATTTTACGAATATTTTTATAACCTATAATGTTTAATAGGGATGTCAAAATGTATATCGATAATTTTCTGTCCAATGCCAAAATTCGTAGTTTAAAAAACAAGAGGCATGGTAAAAGTACTTTAATAATTTAATGAACATATTAAAATTATTAAAAAACACTTAAAATTGTAGTAGATAATCGAAACAGTAACTAACTAGCGTGTGAAATATAACTTAGCATCTATGGTTAATTATTCATATATTGGGTATAGTCGTTAGAAACACACATCAATCAGATTTATTCCTAGTGGACACAAGCCTATTTTAAGAGAATCTACTTTGTTTTTCAATCTTTTTAAAATATGTGATAATTTTCTTTTAAAAATTATACAGATGTGCATTTAAAAATATCCCGTAATAAATGTGTGATTTCATATTTTTTAAATACCTTCCCTCCTCTGTACTTACCTACTGCAAACAAACAAAACTACAATAAATCCTAATCCTAATTAACCTGTCACTTAACAAAATTCCTCTCTGGGCACGGCTGCTTCGGGAAGTAAATGGGAAATAGTTGCCATTGAGGTGGAATAGCAAGTTGGCATTGGCTGCTTCGGGGAGCACGCTCGCACGGCTCACGTTAAGCGAGGCGTCCACCAGGCGGACCGGGCCGCAGCGCAGAGCAAAAATTCGCGTGCCGTACGTTTCATATGAAATTGTGTAGCATCTGCCTTTACTAGAGGCGGGCCGCAACGAAACACAGTTTCATTAAAAACGTATGGCATGCGGATTTTTGCGTTGCGGCCCGGCTCGGCCCATCCGCCTATTGGACGCCTAGCTTTAAGTTCTAACATAACCCAATTATGATTAAAGACAACCTTAATGACTGTGTGGGCTGTGTCCGGTGTCATTTTTCAGCCGATTTACAATAGTAACACTACTTTGGCAACATACCTGCGACCACTGTTTAAGCAAACAAACTCTTTTTTTTATATTAAGCTCGCAAAACTGAATTCGCGAGCCTGATGGTTAGCCTACTTAGGTACTATAAAGTAGTCATTCATATTATGTAAACATCATTGGTACAAAAATAAAATTAACATTGTAGTCGATATCTGGTAAAGTTTTTATCGACACCAAGACAGGTGTTGTACATCACTAGTATTAGTTCCAAGTACATTCGCTAGCTGCCGTCAGCGCCAAATGGCGATTTTCAATTAGGCACACTTTTACGGAACAGATCACCAGTCCAGATACTATTACAGGTCAGTGGTGTTGTCAAATTGTTTGTTTGTTTTTTGAGTGGGGTTTGAACAATGATGTATAATTACTATAGATACGTTATCAACACTCCGAAAATGGCAATACGAAAAGAAGCTAGGTATTTAACCTGACTGCTGTTTAGTACGGACCAACAAGTGTCGCAACAACTGTACGCTTAGCGAAAGTTATACTATCAGTGTTTTATATTCTGTTAGTAAAGAAAACTCGTGAAAAACATGCCTTCGTGGATTTTCAGACAATTAAATAATTACACCGCAACTGTAAAATATAAAAATGTGTCATTAGACATTACAATTTTTTTTTATTTTCTCAACACCACCGGTCCCGCCATTTAAGGTAATAATGAATTAACCACAGAGTACCAAATCACTTCGTAAGAATAGTGACTAGCGAGAACCACTCACGACTAACTTCACGTTCAATACATTTGTGCTGTATTTTAAAGCCGTGCCGTGATGTTCATGCATGACGTGTCTAATTGTATTATATCATTGGGTTTGAGATAATAAAGAGCACTCCAATTTGAATTTAAATTGTCAAATGTGTGGTTTAAACACGCGCTAAACTATCTGCTCCGTGTGCCTAAAGTGATGTCTAACTTTAGACGTGTCTAAATACGAAATCAGCATTAGGCGCTATTTTGTGGTAGAACTTTTTCTTAAACACGTGTTCAGCACATGTTTAATGTTTTTGTAGTAAGACGGATAAAGTTTATATGTTTATTAGCAAGTAAGAGTTTTTGCTATGGACGATGATGCGACTTTACAGGATACACGTTTGACACAACAATGCAGGCTAGAAGCATAAGCCGTTCTTTTTAATCATTCCACCTAGTAATGTAAATCTATTCAATAAATACGTACCTGACTAGAACTTGGAAGAAGTCTATTATAGCTGTGATGATTTCATCTGCTAAGCTTGGTTCACTGTCCTCCGCAAGAGACTCTGTAATAAGAACGTAGCGTCAAGCGAACGTTATCCTACTGCAATAGCAATGTCAAACAGTCTCGTTACCAACAGATATGCTACCACCATAACTAATCCATTGATCAGAAGGAAGATTATTTTAGCCGTGACTGGAGAAATAATATTTTAAACTTTCTATTAGATCCTTATTTATGAATTCCAAGCTCTTTAGGTCAACTTCATGGCACTAGTAATTAACTTTTCAGCTGTGATAGTTGCACTGAATTTTGGGATGTCGTTCAGATTTTCCATCAAGCAGGCAGCGTCATAAGAATCATGTTTTTTGTTACTAGGGTAAGAATGGATAAATATAATGTGTGATATCTTAATAGATATATTACCATCATCAGGAACAACGACGGATCCTGTAGAGTCCTGATGCAACGGTCTTGACGTAGACGATGCGCGCAAAGTGGGCCATCGCTTTGATGGACTTGTGTTGCGAAGAAGCTGAATCATTTAAAAAAAAATGTAAAAAAATATTCTACAGAAAAAATATCTTATAATTTTTTTAATCACAAAAAAAATTAAACCAATATCAATTTTATACCAACTTCTCTTTTAATTTTTACAATTTGAAATTTATGTATCGTATCACCTTTAGATCAAATTAAATGCTGAGAATTTATTGAGATCCTGCTGTTGATGTCGTTTAAAACTATTATTTAATGACAGGATATAATTACTTCGAACCAAAATTTAAAAGATAATTATATCTTGATTGTATGATAGCACCAATATAAACAGAAGTTGAGTTATGAAATTAATTTCTAATCGTTCGAGAGATTTATCCGAGCAAGGCTCAAATGTAGATGGTGATTTGTTACCAAATTAGTAACAGTTATAAATCTAATTCGTAGACAGCAGACTAAACACATTAATGTCACTTAATTCAAATTCGGTTCAGGCTAACGGATCTCATTTAAGTTTTTTCTAATACTTACATAAAAATGTGAATTTTCTTACTTAAAAATAGGCAAAATGCCGTGCAACAACATACAAAACAACACCAATACTTACTGTACGTGATAGATACTAACAATGAATATAAACCCATACAGTTCAGTGCAGACACAAAGCAAAACATTATGCACATTCAATCTAATATGTCTGCCAGTTATAATATGGCACTGTTGTCCAAACGTTTATATACTTGGCTAACCTCATCTCTTAAAGCTTTACATGAAATTTTTAAAATATATTCACACTTCAACAATTTTGCTTTTGTTCATTATGCGATTTTTACATTTTGCGTGTCGTAGTAATTCTCCGTTTTACTCATCATGCTCGGGAGGGCTTTGATCTACCAATATACCTACTGGTATCTTGGTAGGTCAATGAGTACGAAATGAAGTTTAGATTCGGAAGCCAAGTATATAATATCAGGGTATGAACCCACAAAACGTAACCCCAAAAACATTTAAAAAAATAAAATGGATACCTACAGGAGCAGTTTCACCGGTGTCACCACGAAGTGCTTTGGAATTTATGTATGTATATGCAACCTATAAAAAAATGAGAGCAGGTAGCAAAAAAATAAAATTGAACAATTTTGATGGAAATAAAATGGTAATTTGTCCCATTTTCAGCCCAAGCGCCTGTGCTTTCATACCAGAGTGCAAATACTATCACTACTATTAATATTATGTGAAATACAGTCGATATTAATCACAAGTTTAAGAAAACACATGCACAAGTGGAATTCTAAAACTACTAAGACAGCCAATCTGTGAAGTAGCTAAGTGGAGACAATTTATTTACACGTCTATAATGTAACAGTGCCTACAGCGTCATTTGTACAGTGAATATCTAACCCTCAATACAAGTGATAAAACCTTCAGGGTGGATTAAGTGCATTTCAAGAGCAGTTAGTATACTCACTTTTTCTAATAAATACGATAGCTCAGCTGGTTAGGACTAACTTTTTTCGCTACAAGTAAAGAACCTTCGGTTGTAACAATTCATTATGTCTTTACGAACAGTTTACCCCACACTTGTATTCAGAACCGATGTAGTACACTACAACTATGGTGCTTACGAGTATAAAAATGAAATAACTACAAGTGCACCAATATACACAAGTGGCGTATTTCCGCGAAGCTTACTCGCACTTTCTTAGTAGCGTTCTTCCACTTATCCTTGGCGGCGCGTCGGCTCCCCCGGTGGAAGGACACGCCTCGTATGAGCGAGCCGTTCAGCTTGCCCGACTCTACACCGGTCAAGGCGCTCTTTTTTTTCGCCTAGTATCCCAGCACGATAGCATAAGAGAATATTTCTAGTAATTTAAATCTTAGTGAAGATCAGTATAAAACAAATCGCCTTTGAAGACCACAAGCCCATGACCTGCTTCGCAATCCCACAAAGTATCCCAGTTACTTTGGTCTTAGATTTATAGTCTATTAAAACAGGCGACCATAATATCTGCTTTTACTAAGTTTTTCTAAAGAAGTTTTGTTACAGATACATCAGTATTGGATTGCAAATAGCGTTAGACTCATGTATAGGCATATTATAGGGCATTAGCTAACTGCTTAGCTAGTTACAAAAGATCGCAAAACTCCAATTTGAAATCATTTAAAAAGCAGCTCTTATTATTACTGTTAGTCAAGATAGAATTAATAAACATAGTTAAGTACAATGCAATACCAAACTCATACAGTATAAAATGCGTAAATACCTTGGGTTTGAACAGTTCTCGTGTTTCTATCGCGAGAAATAAATATGTGAAAAGAATGACTAGAGGACTCGCTAATGTTGCCCATTGATGGTCATCGGTGACTTCATAAGTGAAAGCTGATGGGTTCGATTCATTGATTACTACCAACTTCGTCAGGCCAAAGTATCTAGAAAACAATAACAAATATTTATTTGTAAGAAATAAGGTCTCAGTCTCTATTTTCGGCAGCAGTCACAAACATGGCTATTCGGTTTAGGTGTTTGTCTACCTACATCTAAAAAAACACTAATCCCACCATTCTGCGTGTCAACAACTATCGTTGAACTTATCATGCTCTGATCAATTCTTCAATATTGTAAGAAGACATAGATTTGAAAGGGAATGAACTAGTATGCTAATTATACCATTATTCGATTCTTCCGCACTCAGAATAGATGCAGGTTCGAATCTTGCTTGAGATCATAATCATGTCATACCTAACTACTAATATTTACTATGAATTAAATGACTGTTTTTACCTAGCAAAATCCTCTTCGGGTGGGTACGCTTCAATCAGCCAAGAGCATTGGTAGGCTAGAATTATTACACTGTGGAAGGCCATAATGGCCATAAGGCAACGGCCGACAACTGCGAAGCCTTTTTCAAGCCCTTGTCCTAGTGCCCAAGCCGTCGTTGCACCCATAAACACTAAAAAGTAAATCCCCGATGTGATACTCGGCCGCATTATACCGGACAGCATTATCAGCATCAGGCATACATATTTTCCTGAAAAAAAGTAAGTAAATGTTAATAAGGCGTCTACAAATAGAAAACAGTTATATCCGTGCGCAATTTGGTCTAAAAAGAAAAACGTCTATCACTTTGAGACGAGTACTTTGTTAGTACCAATTTTAAGAAAATTGCGGGTCCGTCAAATTTAGCACAGCTTTTTTTAAATAAATAAATATTCACGGACATTTTCACACTACGCTATCTGATCCCAAAGTAAGCTAGAAATAATCTGCCTGTGTTATGGGTATCAGACCACGGATATTAATACTTATATACTTTTAAACATAGAAACACCCAGACTCTCAAGACAAACACTTATGGATCACACAAATTTTTGTCTCCGGTGGGAATCGAACCCACGACCTCGTGCTCCGCAGTCGCAAATTTCGACCTCTAAACAAACGAGACAGTCGAAAGTGTTAATATCGAAAGGAGTTTAAACAATTTTTAACATTTAATGAAATACAGTTTCATATCTATTTCATCAAGTTGGTTTCAGCGATTGAGGCGTGAAAGCGTAAACAAACAATCTCACTTTCGCTTCTCTAATTTAAGTTGGTATTGGTACATACCAGCAGTTGTCAAAAGCGGATAGCGTTGATGTTTCGAGTCTCTGTCGTCGGGTGTCGGTGGTGCTGACATTGATATAGATTTCACCGTCAGGTATACCAGTAGAGATACTAAAGACATTAGAAGCTGGAATGAATTAATAATAACATTATTAATTTATTAATGCATAGTTCAACACGTTCAATTTACACAACTACGATGAAATTCGTACATTAGGGGCATATAAGGTATAGGGCTGCTCACTGTCCTTACAGAAGCAGGTCCATGACGGCAGCGTGACGTGAGAGATTCACGCACGAGTCCTCCCTAAGAAGCGGAATTACACCCGAAACCCCCTAAAGACGCGGGATAGCACCCGAACCACCCATAGGCGAGGCCGAAGTGGTAGCCATAGGTCTATTGAGGGTCCTGGGACATCCTTCCGAGGGCTTACCCGGGGCTACCGACCATAAACTGTTGGGCGTTACGTGAGGTTTTTTAGTCGGTAGGAGTCCGGCATAGCATTCATGATGGATTTAACCTCACGTTAAAAAAGAGGCATATAAGGAACAATTTTAATCAATCAAGCCTATTATAGCAGTCCACTGTCGGACCTAAGCCTCTCAAAAATTGCTCCACAACACACGGTTCTGGGTTTTCCACATCTAGGTCCTGCATGCGACCTTTTCTAGGTCGTCGGTCCCTCTGGCGGGTGGACGTCCTACCCTATGCTTGCCTTAAAATATCATCTTGGCTGGTATGTCAAAATGTTCCTCTTTTGGATCCATAATGCCAACATTCTTTTTTATTCAGTGCTATCCACTGGTGAAAACCATATAAAAATCAGTTCCGTAGTTTTATGCGATTATCGCGTTCAGGCAGATAGACAGACAGATGAGGTGGAGAACTTAGTTGTATAGTTATAATTTCTTCCTTTTTATACTACTAAGGTGTAAGACAAGCATACCGTCCACGTGATTAAAATTGGTGGGCCGTAGCTTTTGGGCGTTTGCAACACCAGAGGATCGCGCTGCCGACTCTACAAAGATCTTCTAAGACCCCTTTTGAAAAAATCAATATACACACAAAATCGAAACATGGAAGTTCTTTCCACATTCCAATCGTGCTTGGAAGAAAACCCCTATCGGACTTTAAGGTAGATATAAGAGCGCTCTGGACGCAAAATGGGAGGATAAAGTTCCTGTCTATCTACGGTTTGTTGTTTTGTATCTTATAAAAAAATAAAAAAAAAGTAATTACCTCAGGTGCCAGAAGATGTATAGCTGTCACAGAATCTATCCCGGAGTAGGAGACTAGTCCTAAATTGTGTCCGATGTACTTGACGATAGGGTAATCGTGCAGTAAAGAGCCGTACGGCGCAAACCCCGCCAGCACAGAATGCCATATTATGTGAAGGAGTAGCAGCAGACATGATATTGTTGTCGTCAAACATAGGAATTTGCCCCGCCACCCTGGTTGTTATAAAAAAAAGTATTAGAGAAAAAGTTAAGACTTAAAGGCCGTGCCTTTCCAGTTCCCTAAGAACGCGTTCAAGGGCAAGGGGGAGAAGCTTTTTTAATTCGAAAGTCAAAATATGCACACGTCAATAGATATTGATAGAAGAGGCCAGAATGAAGAAACCTCTCTTTCTCGGAACTGAATTTACTCTACATTTTTTTTCTTACCTCTGAATGTATGTGAGTCTGGCACTTGTGCAGAAGGCGCTATGAGGAACAGCAGCAGGTATATTAAAGAGAAGCCGAAGGGTCGGAGTCCTATACCTGTAAAAATAAAAAGGAAACGTTTTAGGCACAGTTATAAGGTCACTTGAAAGCCTAGCTTATTTATTATCAAAAAGTTAGTGACTTCAAGTCAGTTAAACGTAATGTCAAGGCATCGCTGGTGTCATCAAATATTTGTAGTATCTGGAAGAAAATTAACTTATCAAAAAACATTTTTGATAACATCAAATGTTTACTTATCAAAAAACCGCGGCCGTTTTGACCCTTTGGGTACGAAACCCTAAAAAGAAAATATTTTATATCACAACATCTTTATAGATTCCGGCCTATTCCTGCCTAGGCTACGGTGACCACCAGTACATCTGGTGGCCAATATGCTTGTCTGCCACCTCAGTGGTATAACAAAAAATGTAGACATAAATCGTACCCAAAAGAAACTTAGCTTAAAGCCAAAGTACGATGACACGTTAGCACAATAACTATAACAACCATCAAAAGTATCATCAAGTACAATCCCTTACAAAAATAAAACTATGTTTATACGTAATCATAAGCACGGAACGCTAGCCCTTAGAAAACAATGAAATGGAAAAAAAAAGTCGACACGTTACACGACCAACAAAGGGAAAGTCATAGACACTATAAATCACAGCTAACGCAACGACGCCAGTTGGCTTAGGGGAAAAACAACTGTATTACTCAGCCGATGCCAGAAGTGAAATATTTTGTGCTGGGAATTAACCCTAGAACCCTACACTATTTTGCGCTTACGTTATTCCTACAGTGGGGTGCTGGTGCACCCCAAATTAAAATGTCTGTAATTGTTGAAAAATGCATCAATTATTAAAATGTATGTTTTAATAATATTAATTAGGAACATAAGATATCAAATTAGTCTTAATATATGAAATCAGTCTTAATTTGAGCACTTTGTGCAAACTTTGATCTGATGCTCAAGAAAATTAGTATTTTGCACCTAAGGCACAAAGTCCTGAATTTTGTGTCCTTGAAGCTTGGACAAAAGGCACAATGTCCTTGGCTTGAAGGTGCAGTAGTAGGATCTGAAGATTCTTGAGATTTTTTTAAGGGGTAGCTCCAATAGACTTTTTCAAATCCCGCCCCAAAGATGGTACCCGGTAACGCTTTTGCAAATGTTCACAATTGAGCCTAATTGTTTTAGAAATGTACGTCTGAACTTTGTATTTCCTGTTGCAAAACTGTTGAGTACTTAATGAAAACCCACGACTTAATTCCAGCAACATATTTAGTAACTGGTAAAATAAACACAGTGGCCAATGTCTGTTTTCTCTTTCGACGGAACATTTTTTTGCCAAAGCATGTAAAACATCTAAATCACCTTCAGTTTTAATGTAAATTATATAAATTATTGCTGTCAATTGCACTTATATACATACATACAATATATATACATGCATGTATACAAATACTTCTACAAAACCAAAACAAGTAGTGAATAAAAATACTACCTACACTTATTGCCTATTTTCCTACACTGGGGTGCAGACGCACCCCACAGCACTTGTACAGGCGACCATACTATACGACTATCGTCGCGGCGTTGATTAATCGCAAGCACTAATCACCAAACTAAAGTAAACTAAAGTACTGTAACGCGCAAATCTGTGGTTAGTAAGGTAACTGAGATATTCACAAAACAAATCGGTCTGGGGTTCACCAGCACCCCATGTAGGGTTCCAGGGTTAAGAATGCAAACAAAGTTATGTTTTTATCTATAAAGTGAATAAATGGCGCTTACAATACAGTATAGGGAAGCGCTAGTGGTCCCGCGGACTCAGTGTTTTGTAAACGATCACTGTAGTAAGCATCATTTACCTACTATGGCCGGTTATGGATGGGTGACCACCTCATGACCACTTTGTGACATTTATTTGCGAGCGTTTCCGTGCTTCGGGAGGCACGTTAAGCCGTTGGTCCCGGTTGCCAGTATATTGACAGTCTTTAAGCCAAGTTGAAGGCCTTTATGAGCGGCTTGAAAAATTTTAACAGCGCCTG
Organism: Miltochrista miniata; assembly: GCA_933228765.1. Lineage (NCBI taxonomy): Eukaryota > Metazoa > Arthropoda > Insecta > Lepidoptera > Erebidae > Miltochrista > Miltochrista miniata. The sequence goes on along the minus strand of OW121751.1, from coordinate 11,905,096 downwards.
TCACAACCTGCGCCTGTCCTTATCAACACGACAATACGACTCACCACCTATTACGAGGCTAAAAATCTTGCCTCTGCCTACCCTTTCGAGAATAAAAGGCGTGATCATATGAATGTACAATATTAGTGAAGAATTTCAACTTGTTTTGGTACGGTTCTGTAGCTCAGTTGGCAGAGCATTGCCCTGGTTTAGGCAAGTGTCACGCATTCGAGTCCGCCTGAACCAAGTTATCTTTTTTCACTTTAGAAAAAAAGAATTATGAAATGCATACTAATGGCTTAAATAATTATATACCGTTTATGTTGCTTTGGTAGAGTTAGCAGAAAAATGTTTACAGTAGGAATTGCATACCGTATTTATGGGATGCATGGTATTTCATTCGGTTCGAAAATACTCGGGTTAATGGTCCTTGTGGACTACGCTTTGCGTTATTGACAAGTGCATTACTTTAATGAAATTCCTTGTCTATTTTATAATACGGTAGGTAGTCTAGTATTTATTTATATTAAGCACACACAATAATTGACGCTGCTGCCAGCCTGATGAAAGGCCGGGCCACCCTTCATTCCCAGTAGTTCCGCGGCAGTTGTTCCGCGACGGAACTAGTGAGACTTTTTGTCCCAATAGTTCCGTGGCGGAACTAGTGAGACTTTTTTTTCCCAGTAGTTCCGCACCACGGAACTACTGGGACATTTTTATTCTCAGTAGTTCCGTGGCGGAACTAGTGAGACTTTTATATTCTCAGTAGTTCCGTGGCGGAACTAGTGAGTCTTTTCTATTCTCAGTAGTTCCGTAGCGGAACTAGTGCGACTTTTCTATTCCCAATATTTCCGTAGCGGAACTATCATGGATCTTTATGGACATTATACTATGTCCACTTTAATATCTTAAAACCTTAAAGTATTTTATTTTTTATGAATACTTATCGATCTTTTAGGACATGCGAGTGAAAAAAGATCCACTATACGAAGAACATCAACAGTTTAAAAGAATAAAGTAGTTAAGTAATTTTCGAAAAAATAAAGATCTACAAAAACAAATGAAGATCGACAAAAGCAAATGAAGATCGCCGAAACAAATGAAGATCAGCCAAACAAATGACAGTTGGAAAAACAAATAACGATCGAAAAACATTATGCAGATCAATAAAACAAAAGACTATAAGCAAGTTGATAAGGTAAAAAGTTACTTACAGCCATGTTTTGTAATCAAAATGCGATTAGCATTAAAAAAAATAGGTGCAAACAATTCTCGACCTTAATGGCACTTATTTAAAAATGTGGTTTTAGGCGTTTATAGACATCACAGATCACGAATATATAAAAAATAAATAGATATTATGCATGCTCATAAGGTCGAAATTGGCATGGACCTTTTTTGTAATCTAGATGCGATAACCATTCAAAAAAATAGCTGCAAGCAATTCTCGACCTTAATGACACTTCCCTAAAAATGTGCTTTTAGGCGTTTATAGACATCACAGATCACGAATATATAAAAAAATAAATAAATATTATGCATATTCATAAGGTCGAGAATTGCTTGCACCTATTTTTTAAATGGTAATCGCATTTAGCTAACAAAATATGGCTGCCAGAAACTTTTGACCTTATCAACTTGCTTATATTCTTTTGTTTTATTGATCTGCATAATTTTTTATCGATCGTCATTTGTTTTTCCAACCGTGATTTGTTTTTCCAACCGTCATTTGTTTTGCTGATCTTCATTTGTATCATTGATCTTCATTTGTTTCGTCGATCTTCGTTTGTTTCGTCAATCTTCATTTGTTTTGTTGATCTTCATTTGTTTTGTCAGTCTTCATTTGTTGTACCGATCTACATTTTTTTTAATTGTATGAGAAAATAGCCGTTAGACACCGTAGGGAACTAATAGGAACATAAAATATTCGTATGTAAGAGATGCTTTCTCCCGCGGGACTACTGGGACTTGATTTATTAGTTTTAAATTTAGCTTTGTTCCGCGGAACTACTGGGACTTAATTTATTAGTTTTTAATATATGCTTTGTTCCGCGGAACTACTGGGAATGAATTTATTAGTATTTCATATCTACTTTGTTCCGCGGAACTAATGGGAACTTAATTATTGATGCTTTGTTCCGCGGGACAGCTGGGAAAAAAAGTCTCACTAGTTCCGCCACGGAACTACTTCAACGGAACAACTGGGAATAATCGGGGGCCACGTCTAGCGATTGGGGTTCACTCTCACAGTCCATATGACTTCTGCCATATAGTTTAAAATCAATTGAAATTTTTAATAGCTAATCAAACCTTAGAGAGATGAGATGACGCCCTCAGTTCCTCCCACGTCAAGTCCGGTTAGGGCATAAACGTCTATCCTGGGGTACAAGATCTTTTTATTCTCATTGTAATTATACAGAGTTACAGCTATGAAAAAAATATTTCAGTGGTTCCTTATAATGTTAAATAATAAATACACTTCATATGGATCTTTCAGGTTAGGTGATCCGCGTAACATTCGTCAGCACAGGCGATTGTTAGATGGCGGTTTTAGATAAAATTAGTAATAGTCTGCAACATCAATCCAATCTAATAAACTAGCTAAATGAACATATCGAGTTTCTAAGTGCACCTCGTAAACTCAGTTTTGCTTCGTCATAAAGTTAACACATATTTGTGCCGAAAAGTTAATAGTGTAAGGTGAGAGCACGATTGTTTGGCGTCGTTATTGCCGCCCCAAATGCCACAGTAACATTTAGAATACGTTCCACTTCGGTTTATACCTTGCCCTATTTCTATTGGTCCTAGTACTGCCATAACAAACCGCACTTTACGGTGTTTCGCCCGTATAAATACGTTGATTGGCCAAACAAATTCTATCATTACTGAATGAAAACATTTTTATGCAACATTCAATATCAAGCAAGACTTATCTTTTACATAATCAAATTAAGAATGTGGGTTTTCTGGCTTTTAAAAGGTGTCTAACAAATATTAGAATCGCTATGTTTTACTTTGCCAACCTGGTGAATGCTTAAACCAACTTAAATTCTCATGGATGTTATGACGGACTCCTACCGACTAAAACATTCACGTGTCCTGCTAACAGCCTATGGTTGGGAGCTTACCCGGTAAGCCTTCGGAAGGATACCCCAGGACTAATTACATGTCTTGTCACCGTATAATGCATTCTGATTTTCAATTACAAATCTATTATATAAAAATAAGTCGGGTTTTCCTTCCTGACGCTATAACTCCAGAACGCACGAACCGATTTCCACGGTTTTGCATTCGTTGGATAGGTCTTGGGCTCCGTTAGGTTTATAGCAAAGAAAATTTAGGAAAAATTTCAACAGAAAAGCGGAAAAATCATTTTTCACATACAGCGCCATCGCGGGCGAAGCTGCGGGCATCAGCTAGTAGACGATAAAAATGGCAGTCATGAAAATTTCCATTGTCCAATAGAGGCGCATTTGTATCAGGAGGGGCAGAGCGTTTCAAATTTCTAGCCATGTTTCCAACAAAATTTCTAGGCAAGTCTATATTAACAAGGAAAATTAGTTATTTCTAGGTACGTAGTACTTGCGTGTAATACTGCTCGCATTCCATGGGAACTTAAAAGTAGTAGGTACATGTATTCCAGACTAGAATCTTTACCTGATTTTTACCTGATCCGATTCAGCCGTTATAATATCGTGAAACAGTTAACTAACTTTCATACATTTTAACTTTCGCGTTTATATCTAATATTAGTATGAATATTTAATTACATATAATATTTCATCGCGATAGCTACCTACCTACATGCAGACAAATAGAAGTCAACAACTACGTGTTACGTAAACAAATCCAACAGATAAACAATTGGGGATAATTGACATTAACGAAACATAATGCAAATATTGATACATAGTACTGTACGATAATTAATGTAGATAAATATACTTGCGAATACTCGTTTGATGTGCTACAGAATCTATATTCGATTGTGTCTTTACCATCTATGAAGCAAAGAATGTGAATGGGACGATTCATGAATATGAATTTACATACATATTTATAAACCGTCCCAATTCTTCAGTCTTTCCCGTACCTGCTTAACGAAGTGATGGACGTAAGATCAATACCGAACAAGGACCCGCATACTAAAGATAAATTAATAACAGTTCCTAAGCTGGAATACATAATGAGAAGTACAGGCCGCCGACATCGGCGCCTTGCCTAAATTTGTACTCGTCTTGTGCCTGATCGTTTATGGCTCGTAGTTACAGAAACGACAAACGTTCAGACAAATAACATAGACGCCTCTTCAAATTCTGTTCTAAACAAAATGTAGGACAGTCTCAGAATACAACGCACAAAACGACAGGCCGCCAATTGTCAACAACAATGCGATGAAAGCGTAGATGAAAATTTACTGGTAAACTGACTAAGTCTAAATATAAGACAAATTATATCGTAGGATAGAGAATATTGCCGCCCAGGTGCCACGCATCCATTCCGTCTTAATTATTCTTCTGCCTACGAGCAAGTTACATAAGAGTAAACATAACTAAAAACTCATTGAATCAAACTTGATGGTCTATCTCCGCCACCTAACACTATCAACGCTAGTTGTTTTTTAAACTATTACTTATTCTTTTACAAATCGTCAACTTAGTCCCACCCTCTCCTCTTCCATTCCCAGCGATTCAAAAGATTGTTCCCCTTGCGAAACTTAGAAACTACCTTCCTACTAATAGTAGATTGTGAGAGTGGTGCTCAATGCGCTATAATCGCCATGGCTTTCCATCAAGGCAGCTATTAAGCCTTGATGGAAAGCCAAAACTAGAATAAGAACTATAAAAACGACTTAAAGTAAATACAAAAAAATATCCGTGGATAAATTTCATAATCAGAAAGCGCATATAAAGTTCTACACAAAAAAGATCTTTTCCCAACATTCCCTGCTGTGGCAAGAATCTTAGTGCTAATTGGGTTCGATGAATACAACGATTGCTTATTGTTCATGTCTGTTAATTGTGTAAAATATTATTCACAATACGTAGAATATAATTATCGTGCATCGTACCTAGGCATTGGCAATGAGTCTTGACTTGATTACGACTGAATTCAAAATATACTGCCTGAAAGAATTTAAATAAGGTACCTATACTCGTAGTATCTATTGCTAAACGACGTATGTATGTGCAATATCTATATTCACGTTATGTTAGTCTACTAGAGCTTCCAAATAATAAACTTAGCGCTCCTGTACACGACGCCGCAACCGCACCGGCGCCGCACCGACGGCGACGCCGCAACTCTGTACTGTGTATACGCGCCGCGTACACGCCGCAGCCGCACCGCCGCCGCACCGGCGCCGCACATTCGCCGCGCAAACGCCGTGTCTCTAACCGTGTTGCCATTCCATTACTGGCTGGCTATGATAGTGCATGTGTATGAGTTTTTTAGCAAAAAACAATCATGGAAAGTTTTGATCATGAAATTTTCATAACTTTAGTTGAGGAGAGGGAAGTATTATGGGACAAAAATTTAGAAATTTACAAAGATAAGCGTAAAACTTTAAAAGCTTGGTTCGACATCTGCCTTATTATGATCGAGAATTTTGCGGAGCTACCCGATACCGAGAAAAATAATCAAATATAATAAAAAAAAATAATAAAAAATAATAAAATAATCAAAGAACTTGTCCCCATCTTTTCGTAGTTCTTCATAAAGTGTATGAAATTCACCATATTGCTCCCTCCGCATGAGAATAGGATGTACTCACAACTTTCTAATGAATTTACGCCTTTCATTTTGCCATTTCTTGTAAGTACATATAATAAGACAAGAGCAACTTCTTTTTTTTTCGTTAAATTAGACATCTTAACACGTGTGATCTGTGTAGCCAGCAATGTATTACTAACAACTGTGTAGTGGTATGATAAAATTATGCGGCGCCGGTGCGGCGGCGCGGCGGTGCGGCTGCGGTGTGTACGCGGCGCGTATACACAGTACAGAGTTGCCGTTGGTGCGGCGCCGGTGCGGTTGCGGCGCCGTGTACAGGAGCGCGAAGGTATTAATTTACTATTGAATTTCAAGAGGGTTGTCTTCTAAACGTGATCACTTCTTTTTTTGCATACGTAATCAGGTTTTCTTCATTCCGGTGGAATGTATTAATATAATTTTGCCGTTTAAGGTATCTACAAGCTTGATTTGGACATGTATTGCATTGTAATAGAGGGAAATCGAATGCATTTTCGTTAATACATACAACCTCTTTAATTGCTACTCGTTGAAGGTTTGGCTCTTAATAGACTATACTAACTACAAATATTCAAACACACGGTGTCGGTTTGTTTCTCTCTTTAGCTGTAAAATATTTTGATGGGTATACATATATTATTACAAAACATTATGGAAACAAATATGAGATGAAACATTGCAATTGAGATACTTACAAAAGATACCAATCTCTAAAAACATCAAACATAACTAACAAATTTTTAAACAAACAAACAAATAGTATGATCGACTAATCCAAACAGAGCCAAACGGACTTCTTGAGATAAAACATCTGTAATAAAACTATTTTTATGCACACTCTGAAAATGGTAATCTTAATCAGGTCATGGACTATTTAGGTAATAGAGTAACAAACGGGCTTTTACGGTTTTGGCATTCATGCTAGTCGAATGCTCAACTAAACTCAATCAACTAAATGCCACTTTTATGAAATTTGATCTTACTTCCAAATACGATGTTTGATGAATTGGATGAAGGACTCAAAACGCTCATAAATTTATTATTTGATCAAACTGAAAGAAACCAAAAGTTCTATCTCAGGCCATAAGATAAAAACGCGTAAAACGAAAACTGTAGCCCGCAGAAAAGTGAAGATGAATGTGAAATTGGACACAGTTCAAGCTTATATGATTTTTTTTAAATGAATTACTGTCGAATATTAAAGGCTAACGTGTCAGTAATACGTTTACAGGATGATCAATCTAAATAGGTCAGTAGAGAGAAGTCAGAAACTATGAGAGATAGCGACATCTATATTATTTTTTAAAATGAATTACTGTCGAATATTAAAGGCTAACGTGTCAGTAATACGTTTACAGGACGATCAATCTAAATAGGTCAGTAGAGAGAAGTCAGAAACTATGAGAGATAGCGACATCTATATTATCTTACTAATACTATAAATGCGAAAGTTTGTGAGTGTGGATGTTTGTTACTCTTTCACACTCAAACCGCTGAACGGATCGGGCTGAAATTCGGTACAGAGATAAATTATAGTCTGGAATAACCAAGGAACTTATACTTCTAACTGGAATGCTCACGTACACATCAAAAGCGTTCCGGAAAAGGAAAGCTATGAAAGGGGATGCTATCTCTTTCTACTAATGTGTCCATGCAGACGCTTCAGCTAGTGAGACAATATTTTCTTATTAAGTTGAAAGACAGAGGTACACAATAATAAAATAAATGATATCTATGGAACTTACAGTTATGTATGTTTTAATTAGGTCTTGCAGAAGACAATTTAATAATTTGACGAATTGAATGACTTGTAATAATTGACGTGAAATTTTTAAAATTAATGAATAAGATACTAGATCAGTTATTACCTATGTGGAGCCATTCTTACACTACCGGCTCGGTATGATGGCCGTTAAGTAGGTACGAAGAGTATTTGGCAGAGCTTGCTTGCACTCTCTTTTTTTACAAGGCCTTTTAGTACCACCTAATATCTACTACTTTATCAACTCAACTACTAATGACTAGACCGTTTTACTCGGTCAATATCGTAACTTAGTTAATATGTCAAAAATTATAGCGTGCCGCACGTATAATTACGTATGACGGTTTAGGGGAGAGGGGCCGAACGTCTTATTTATCATTATCAAAAAGTCGGAAACCAATCTTATATTTTTGTTTAGATTCTTACGTATCAAATATTACGCAGTCAGGGTTGTAGGATGTCGGCCTATGCTTGTCATACACAAAGGAAAGAGGGGATGGAAACTACGTAAAACCAACTATCGTATCATACAATCAAATAGGTATATGTATATATTTTTACCGAAGTATCTAACCCCTTTTTGCTTTCGGTAAGAATATTGGGAAAGAGAAATTTCATTCTACCTACACAAAAATCTCACATCAATCCAATTTCCTAGTAATTTAATACTTGTTCATTAGCGCTGGAGGTCCTGGGTTCGATTCCTGGGTCGATACAAATGTTTGTGTGATCCACAAATGTTTATTTCGGAGTTAGGGTGTTTTCTATGTAAAATTTGTATGTATTTAGAATTATATAAGTATGTATATCAGTCGTCTAGATTCCATAGCACAAGCTTGTTTTAGCTTAATTTGGGCTACATCCACAAATATTTATTTTATATTTATTTTATTAAAAGTAAGTCCGATCTAGAACGTACCGTGTTGGCACCACAATGAATCTTCAGAGTTGCCATGCGTACCTAATTTATGAGTTACTACCAATAGTTATTATTTTTCAAATAAATTTATTTTAAGTAACACCAATAATGTATGAAATATTGAAATAATAGAATTTTGAAGTTAAAACATTAATTATTATAATAAACATTAACGCGTATTGACCAGCACGTACGAAAACTGTTACCTCTGATCTGGTCTACTACTGGTCATAAAAACTACCGTCTGTTTCTTTTTATTACCACTTACAACACACTGCGTTGCAAGAAAGAGAAGAATCCCCTTAAGTCGTTGTCCTGCTCGGGAACGTTTTTTACCTTTGACATGAAGTAATGCAATATAAACCGAACGCTGTTGAAAATAAAGTTCAATTTTAATTTGTTTTTGTGATTTCGTAAGCATTCCAGTTAGAAGTAGGTATAAGTTCCTTGGGAATAACACGTAGGCTACCTTTTATCCCGGGAATAACTTCCCGCAGGAACAAATTTTACGCGGGCGAAGCTGCGGGCAACAGCTAGTACTAAATACTTATATTATAATGAGGAAAGTTTTGATTGTTTATTTGTTTGCATCGAATAGGCTCCGGAACTACTGGACGGATTTGAAAAATTGTTTCACAGTTGGGAAGCTACACTCTCTGCGGTAAACATAGGCTATATTTAATTGGCAAATTATTAATGAGGCGACTAACAATTTTTTAGGCGACAACTAAATGGTTCCAAAAAAAATTACTTGGTAGTGATTAAATATTTTAGCAACAACTATATTATAATAAGCTACAAAATGTAAGATTTATAAAAACTAAATAACGGCTGCCACTCTAAGATAGCAAATATATATTAAACAGGAAAAATTTAATAATATGCGAGGAATTAAAAATAATGACTTGGCAGCTAATATTAACAGTGGGATATCAAACATTGTATTATTAGCAACTATTGGCTTCCATATAAAAATACACTTTCGGGCAAGCAGCTATAAAATTAAAGCGGGTCCAAATTTTAAGTACATACTTAGATATCAGAATTTTTGTTTGTAGAATCGTAAAGTAATGAAAAAAGCGACAAATGCGTTGGTTGCATAGAACCAGAGCGGTGGCCGCAGCGTGGGAGGTGGAGCAAAAGCATAATTTTAATTTCATCGAATATTTATTTGCGATAACAACATTTGCGCTATTGATCAAAAATTATAATGCTCATTTCATGATGTTCAGTTGGTATAATATGTATTTCATCGGATATTCAATTGGTATAATGTAATTAATAAAGAAGGGCAGGGTTAGGTTAGGTTAGAACTGTGACCATAACAGGCAAGGGCAGAAAAAAGCAATGAAACCACCGTCAGTTTATTGACAATGAAAAGAAACTAATTATATTACTAAACCGAATAATAATAATATAATAGACCAATAATATTTTTTGCATGCCGCAATTTGCTTTATTTAGACCTTATAAAATGTCGCAAAGAGTATGTTTTTTTTGACCATGTGCATATTTTATTCTCATCTCAGTTTATTTTATAAACAACCTCATTGTATAATATATAAAAATATTTTCCACTTTATATTCGCCGCCAAGCTGTCGCCTAACAATAAATTCAGTTGCTTCACCAAAAAATCACTGCCAATTAAAATTAAAATAAAGCGTAGATCTTAATAAAAAGCTGCTACTTTATACTTAAAATGCTGTTTCACTGTATCTGCCAACCCATTATTTTTTCTACCCGTTTTAATTTATTTTTAAAATCCTAAATAAGATTAGTTTGTCGCCGCGTTAAATACATGCCTATTTAATTCCCGTAATTCCACTGGAACGGGTGCTACGCCGATGAAACCGCGTGACGTCCGCTAGTGTTTTCATAAGAACCATGGCTTTTATTTTAAACTAGCTGATGCGCGCGGTTTCGCCTGCGTGAAATTTGGTTCCCGTTCCCGCTTCCCGTGGGAACATTTTACCGGGATAAAAAGTAGCCTATGTGTTATTCCAGACTATACTCTATCCCTGTACCAAATTTCAGCCAGATCCATTCAGCGATTAGAGCGTGATTGAGTAACAAACATCCAAACATCCAAACATCCAAACATCTTCACAAACTTTCACATTTATTTATTTGATGATGATGATGATGATGATGAAAATTACATTTAAACATTTTCAAATTGTAATACGTAGCCGGAAATCGAACCTAAATTCTGAAGACGCCGACCCATTTGCATTGATCATCCTGTACATAATAAAGACTAGATAACAGTAGTTAAGGAGAGTCGTCAGTTCAGTTCTTTTAATAATAATAATCATTAATTTTAATAAGAACGGAGAAAAAACGGAGTCTGACAAACGAATTCTGGATCGTATTTTCTCATTAAAGAAAATCACTAATCTAAGAGAGCTATTCAGATTAATGGAAAATAGTAGGTTGATTAAATGTAATCAAGTTTGCAAAGGCCAGAACGTCGTATTAACGAACGCAAATAAGTTCAATAAACCAAGTACTTAAGTACTTCAATGTAGTATGATAGAAAGAAAGTTTACGTTCTCTAATGGGCAGAAAATCAAAAATATAAACATACAATTTCATCCAGTCTCAAGGTACCTATAATATCTAACTAGACAACTTTGAAAAGATATAATGATGTTGGTTTGTCTATTTCTTTCTGAGAAAGTTTGTCAACTTCATTTAAAGTGTATACGTGAGATGAATTCCTGCAGATATCTCCTATCTATGATGCCTATTATAGGTATAGTCCAATCCGGCCCGATCTGGCAATAATGTAAACATGTCATGTTTTGACAATCGTTGTCTAAGACGGATGAGTAGAAAAATATAGTATGACAAATCATTGAATTTTTTACTATCCTGAGTAGGTATTTTAAATGAAAATAAACAATATAGGATCAAACATTTGATCCTATATTTCCATAGTTACTTGCAATTGAATATCAAATTGAATATTTTTGTAAAGGAAACTATTTGAACAATTTCAAATTCCACAATGAGAAGAAAAGTATCACTATCACACATCTAGAAGGTGGGAGATGCCATTTATTTCTGTGCATGAGAAAATACGACCTAACGGAAAGCTAATGTAATAATATTTAACGTTTTATGTTTTGCACGTTCGTAAATATGTGAAATGGCACGTTTCGGTTTAGATTCTATGAGTTTCTACGTTTTGCATTATTTTCTTACTGATATACATCTGATTCAATTAAACAGAATTTTTGTTCAAAATTTACCACTATTTCATTTAAATTGTTGGAAACTCCCGTAATAATACTTATCACGATATAATTATACAAATATGACATGAATTCTTTTCGTTTAATAGAAATTATACAGTGAAAACTACGTTATCATCATCATTTTATCACCCAGAACTTATTAACTTAGGTACAACTTTTTGTAATATAAGGATCATGAATGAACCGTGTTTCAGGATTTTTCAAACTTCTACAGATACTAATTTAAGACACTAACTACAGAGACTTAGTTTGGATGAAATTATTTGAGAAACGATTATGAGCCATAATGTTATAGCAAGTTCGAAGTATGTCACGGGCGAAACCGGGAGGCGCAGCTAGTACTTATACGATTTGCACATTAATTAATTTTCGGATGCGTAATACATAATAAGCGTTAGAAAATGAAAAAGCCGGCTAGGTTCAAAAAGTTTAATGTAATAAATATTTACGAGTTTTCATTCAAGAAGAAAGCACAGTAGCGTAGCTGAATGAGTTGAATATCAATACAATACACGCAACATTGATATGTAATCTGTAAATCGATAATAATGATATGGGAAGGATTTCGAACAATGTACATTTACAAGGATTTTCTATTCATTGTGTTGCAATAAAATGCACTTACCGGATAATTTATGAATGTTCCAACATATTATTTTCACGACGGGAAGGCTTCATGATTAGCCGTTACGTTACAGTAATATAATTCTGGAGAGAGCTGAGCAGGAAACATCAATACGGCCGGAATCATTTACTGTTTAAGGTACCTAGGTACCTAGTTATTATTTCTGCTTGCAGTGATGCAATGTAAATATACTTAAAGTCTTTCGTCCGTAGAGCAGTATTTTCAAAACTATGGGTAGATAAAATAACGAGTATCTCCAAATAATCTAATTGCCTTTGGGTGCGTGTTAGTTCGCAGGTCACATTTTCTCAGCCAATTTTTTTTGGTTTGTAGTCGGTATTCATGTCGCTAATGTCATGCTAGGGATATGAAGACAACCTTCTTTGATATAGATTTTTTTCTACATGGATGCTATGACAATCCTACCGACTAAAATCCACCACGTTCCCTACCTACTGCCAACGGTTGGGAGCCCCGGGTAAGCTCTCGGAAGGATGACCCCCCAGGATTTCTTTGATAAGGTTTAATTTTATAGTTATGATTATGAGTTGGTGATTCATTTTCTACTAACTTCACAAATGACGAGCATTTTAAATGAATGTTGTAGTGCACCGGATGCAGGAGTCTCAAAATGAGTATCTTAAATTATGACGTGATTTAGCCTTAGACAATTTACAACCGATACCTAAATTCAAAAACATAATATTTATAAGTAAAAATATTATACGTACTACGTACTACCTATGGGAATTACCAGTTTCGTATAACAATAGATGTAAATTTAATGACCTATTATATTATAACCCAGCAATACCGTGGGAGGGAACTTAAAATTTTTAATATATAATTCTAAACAGCAGCTGCGTGTTTACCGATAATATTCATATTGGGGCAGATACCACGGGCCCAATTGTCACCATCTATTAAAATTCTGTGGCATACTTTAGACAGAACCTACGCGAATATACGTTCCTAGTTTGTTAATAATTTGATACGTACCCAAGTATAATAAAAATATTGTAAGTAGTTCAAAAACTGCTGCACAAGCTGAAAATATGTTGATTATGATCGTAGTCGAGTTTCATTCAATAACCGTTTTCCAGTAGCAATATAAATTCCGCTGACACAATTTCGACTTCCAAGCCAAGTTAAAAATAAGATGTAAAACACGAACAGCATTCAGAGACGAACACAAAAATGCATGTAAGATATAGCATTAATTGATATGTATCTGGTGAGAATTTTGCGTGTAAATTGTTTTAATATTAAACACACTACGTTAACAAAATAATAAGGTACATACTAACAACATTAGATGGATTTTGAGTGGCTTTAAGTCCAACAGTAAATATTCCAAAGCAAAATACGATAGACGAGGAAGTTAAATCGATGCAACATTCGCACAAAATAACTAGTACCTGTACTCCTTTAGTCATACATTCATTATTTTGGTACAACTTTGCTACCGATTGTTATGAAAAATTAGCACTCGATTACGTCGACTACTTACTATTTTCCGATGACCAGTTTTTTCTTATGTGCGTATTTCGCGAATGTGAGCAAGTAGCATCTCTATCTATGCCTGACAGGTTGCCTTGGCCAAGTTCGTTAGCATTTAGGTACCGAGGCTTACATACCTTCAGGTTTAAGAATGTCATGTAACTGTAGAAACTTTTTGTACTGAAGGATCTGATGTCTGTTTCTGTACCTATATTTAAATAAATAAATACCTCAACTCAAAGTTCTGAAATACTATTTTTGAAGAACAAATAGTTATACATGGTTATACTGTTGTAAGTTCAAATAGTATTGTTCGACGTCGGCGATGAGGACACCAGCCACCTACTGTGCTGTATGTAAGCCTACCTAATTTGACTTACTTACCGAAGATAATCGAGTTAGACGTCATTTATTAATAAACCATTGTTTAGTTCAATTCGTACGCAATTGATGACTATTTATTCCGTTGATTATTCATCCTTTTGTAATTACTATGTAAAGACTATAAAGTGCATGAAGATGACTCAAAATTTTACTGGGCGCGATCTTGACTGGAAATTAATTAAGACATTTAAAATCAATGCTATAAAAGATTTATGTATTTCTTGTTTTAACAGAAATCCTGACTTGACAGTAGTTTTCTATGGTCAAGCAAGAGCAAGACATATTGCCAATTCTCGACCATCCGACTTGAGAGCGAAGACAAAAATTGGGTTAAATTTCTTTTCTCTCATGTTTTGCCAGTTCTAAACGCGAAACGAAAGACATGCCTAATTAACCTAATTTTCGTCTACACTGTGAAGCCAAGAAGTAAAGAATTGGTGGCTTAGCTCAGACTTTAGACAGTATTGTAAACATCCATAATCCACTGACAGGCGCGGCGCACGGGCTGTTTGCCACTTTAGTGATTACAGAAAAAAATATGACAGTCAAAATGCTGATAGTCAAACCAGTGCCTTTTAACCCGTTACAATTACTGCAACTGTGTTAAAATTTCGATAATATAGATGAGATCACTGCTATATGTAGGCTGGAAGTTAACCGGTTGAACTGTGGCATGACCTTGTGAATCAGACGCTCCGATATGGTTATGTTATGCTCCACGCTCTACAACGGGCGCCGAATATGTTGCTCAATTTACATAATACGCATATAAGTATGTCTCTAAACGCACGATATACCTGGAGTGAATAAAATTAAAAATTATAATAAACTAGGGTACAGTTGTTTTAGTTTAAAGTCTGTTTAAACAGTTATGCCACATAGAGAGAGAACATCTAAATCTCACATTTTCCAGAAAGAAGACTACTATGATTTTATTTTTCCTAGCTGATCTACTGATGTGTATAAAATAGGCGTTCGTAAAAGAAGGAATATGGTGTAGGTTACAAAAAAAAAACTGTTCAAAAAATCCGTGCGCAAATAATAGTGAAACCTCTTCGAGCTAACGATAAATCGGGACATCAGAATGGAACCTTCTAAAAATTAATAAGGTGGGTAGCTCCATTTGCATATGGCTGAAGAGTCATGCAGCAACTCTTAACAAAATTTTACTACTGAAATATATTTTGTCTAATGTTTTGCCGTTTTCAAATATGAGATGAGACATTTCACCTGAACTTTTCGTCTACGTTTTATCGTATAGTTCAGAATTGCCGCCTAGGTGCGCTTTACGAAGGACAAAAAAGCCCTAAAAATGTTTGGCATATAATAATTATACCCCAAAGAGCACACGGGTCTTTAGTCGTTTCGCACCGTGAGCGGTTCGAACCGCGGTATGAATTGCCCAAGAGCTCTTTTTAAATGAGTCTTTCGCACCGCGGTTCAAATCGCCCAAGAACTTTTGGTAATGGGTTGATTCGGACCACAGTATACGGAACATTTATCTTTTTGGATAGGTGAAGTCGGACAGAAAAGATAATTAGTTTTTATTGGCCTTACATTACATCCAAGTACACACAACTTAATTATGTTGATCAAACTGACTGTACCTAAGTATATGAAACATGATTTATACTTCGCAAATTTTGTTTATTTTTACACTATACACCTTTCTCATCGTCTGTAAAAATAAATCATTAGAAATCTTTAATTATTTATATAAGTTTATATCAGATTGTATAAGACCTAGTAGACCTAGTAGCTACCACTAGTCACTTGGTAAGTTTGGTGTTATTTTTTTATAACTACTTAAACAAAACTTAGGTGGTTATAAAAAAAATAACCCCGAAGGCTAATGCGGAAGCTCCCCTGCGCTCCGCTCCCGCCTTAGCCTTCTAACCTAACCTATCCAAGTCGGATTGAGCGGGGTTAATCCTGTAGTGTACACATTTCGAGAAAAGGACATTTTAGAAAAGGACATTTCGAGAAAAGGACATTTTGAGAAAAGAACATTTCGAGAAAAGGACATTTTGAGAAAAGAACATTTCGAGAAAAGAACATTTTTAGAAAAGAACATTTCGAGAAAAGGACAATCTGCGAAAGGAAATTATGAGAATGGACATTTCGAGAAAAGGACATTATGAGAAAGGACATTATGAGAAAGGACATTTCGAGAAAAGGACATTATGAGATGAGACCATATGAGCATTGAGTACCCTCGCTCAGTGCTCCGAATCGACCCATTCCGAAAGATACCTTGGGCTATTCGCCCCGCCATAAGTACTGCGGTGTGAATGGTCCTATTCAGAAATAGTACTTGGGCGATTCGAACCGCGGTTCGAATAACTCGTGGTGCGAAACGACTAAAGACCCGAGCACACTGGGGCTACTAATCGTGCTATATTATTTGTCTATCTATAAAGAAATGTGTACGCGGCCACCACTAGCATTTTTCATAATCACTTATTTGTTTTAATATTTAACCACTAACGTAGCCTTTTGTCAAACTAAGTACAACGCTGTGTTGGTTGTTAAAGATACAGCATTTACAAAAATTGACCAGATTTAGTGCGAATTGTTTATGAACATTTTAATTAAAAAGATAGTGCCCGTCACATATCACGCGAGTAAGGTTGTGTGCTTTCATGGAAATAGATTTTAGTTTAATATGCGTAAGTGGCATGTGTGGTTGGTAGATATTATGTGTAATTAAAAGACCCTGGTGTAGAGGGCGGCATTCTAACGCGAATTATCTATCACAGGGTGTGTACTAAGATTACATTCGATAACAGTACCTTACCTGACCTTACCTAGCTATATTCCATTAGAGAATCAAAAATTCTTTGTTCTAAAACTTTTTCTGTTCTTGGTTTGTCATCCTATAAATTTCCATCACACCGAATGTGTGATGTAATGAATGACTTGATGAGATTTTATTTTCAAATCAATCAAATGAGTCTATCGCTATAGCCAGACGATTCTTAGCACTTCTTCTCCCGTCCCGCCACCCGAGCACTACTGCGATCGGAGTCAGCTGCAATCGGTACTGCAGCTGTCTCCGATCGCGGGAGTGGACCCGATGGAAGTGCTTTTGCAATAGGTAGGTTTATAACCGTACTGTACTGCTCTAGTCAGACGGTTTGGTACAAGGGTTGGGTTCGGTTTCAAACCTGGCAATAACCTCGTCCGTTGACAGCTGAACGACTTGCAAGTGAGGCTGGCATGGACGCTATGCCGGACTCCTACCGACTAAAATACCTCACGAAAAATTATTCTACTACGACTCTCTAAAAACTAAAGAGCGATGTTTGTTATTTCGTAGTCTGATGTTGAAAAAACGATAGGAGACGACAAGCTGTCTGGCACAACAACCAATTCAATTGACATCAATAAAAGCTTATTATATTAAACGAAACCTAAATAGATTTTGTACAATATCAATCACCCAACTAACAACATTGGGCGCTTGCACACTGCCACGATAACGGTAACGACACGATATCGTACGATATCGTAGGAGCGGTGTTTTGATACAATTACTACTACACGCTTTCACACTGCCACGATATCGTCACGATATCGCACGATATCGTGGACGATATTTACTGTCGTGACAATATACAGATACTTACAACAGTAGAGTAACTTCATAGAAATGTGCGAAACGGCTCACTCACACAGACGTGCGCATCTACTGACCCGTGACATTCCTGGAGCATGACTTGTAGTGAGCCACAAGTCATGCTCCAGGTATCGTTTTAGGGGTTTTTTTGGTATGCTGAGTACGAATCACGTGATAATTTTGCAATCCAATATGGCCGCCGCGCCGTAATCACGAAATTTTATGATGGGTATCGTTAAAGGGGTTTTTTGGTATGCTGAGTACGAATCACGTGATAATTTTGCAATCCAATATGGTCGCCGCGCCGTAATCACGAAATTTTATGATGGGTATCGTTAAAGGGGTTTTTTGGTATGCTGAGTACGAATCACGTGATAATTTTGCAATCCAATATGGCCGCCGCGCTGTAATCACAAAATTTCATGACGGGTAACGTTTAATGGGTTTTTTGGTATGTTGAGTACGAATCACGTGATAATTTTGCAATCCAATATGGTCGCCGCGCCGTAATCACGAAATTTTATGATGGGTATCGTTAAAGGGGTTTTTTGGTATGCTGAGTACGAATCACGTGATAATTTTGCAATCCAATATGGCCGCCGCGCCGTAATCACAAAATTTCATGACGGGTATCGTTTAGTGGGTTTTTTGGTATGTTGAGTACGAATCACGTGATAATTTTGCAATCCAATATGGTCGCCGTGCCGTAATCACGAAATTTTAAGATGGGTATCGTTAAAGGGGTTTTTTGGTATGCTGAGTACGAATCACGTGATAATTTTGCAATCCAATATGGCCGCCGCGCCGTAATCACAAAATTCCATAATGGGTATCGTTTAAGGGTTTTTTCGTATGCTAGGTACCAATTTAATGTAATTGGCCTTAATTTTACAATAAAAATCTTTTGTCATAGTATTTTCGCATTGCTAGTTCAGAATGCCTAAACTTAACAAGCAAATCTTTTTAGTTTACTACTGTAAATAGCTTAGGCGGCCATATTGGATTGCAAAATTATCACGTAATTCGTACTCATCATTCGAAAAAACCCCTTAAATGATATCCATCACGAAATTTTGTGATTACGGTGCGGCGAAGTCAAAGTCAAAGTCAAAGTCCTAATACATAGGCACTTGCGACACGTCAATGAATACAATGAAAATAGTACCACCAGTTCGGAACGCGGCCCGCTTGAGAAGAACTGGCAAGAAACTCGGCGGGCTATTCTTTTTGTGCACTACATATTTACAATAAGTAGATACTATAAACTAAAACTCCATCAGTAGAGCAAGCAGGTCACTTCCAGGCTTCCTTATCAATCAAATAATCGTCAATTGTATAGTAGCCCCTGCAGCACAATTTACTTTTTATACACTTTTTAAACTTAATTAGGGGCATGCTTTTAGTTTCGCTTGGAAGCCTGTTGTAAAAACGTATACAGTTACCCAGGAAAAACAGGCGGATATTTTGGATTGCAAAATTATCACGTGATTCGTACTCAGCATACCAAAAATCCCCTAAAACGATACCCGTCATGAAAATTTGTGATTACACCGCGGCGGCCATTTTGGATTGCAAAATTATCACGTGATTCGTACTCAGCATACCAAAAAACCCCTTAAACGATACTCATCATGAAATTTTGTGATTATGGCGCGGCGCCCATATTGGATTGCAAAATTATCACGTGATTCGTACTCAGCATACCAAAAACCTCTAAGACGATACCCATCATGAAATTTTGTGATTACGGCGCTATGGGGGGCGTGCGTGAGCTTCTCACGTCACGCTGCCGTCATGTGCCTGCTTCTGCTGCCTTCTTCTGCCTTATGGCGATTTGTTTGTCCAGGTTATTTTTTCCCAATGTGATAACCTGCCCAAGGTAGGTATACTCCTAAACAACCTCCAGCCTCGATCCGTCGACGTATAGTATCCCCGGCGCATGACGTGGTCATTGAATATGACCTTGGTTTTTTCTAAGTCCATGCACAGACCAACACGTCGAGACGCTCTGTTGAGGTTGTGCAGCGGAGACACTGGAACAGGTAGGTAAGCGGAACTTACCTGTTCCATCGTCTCCGATACTATAACGATGTCGTCGGCAAACCGAAGGTGCAAGATTCGCGCGCCATTGATGTTCACGCCACACCCTTCACCCTTACCAGTCCAGCGTCTTAAAGATGTCCTCAAGTGCATTCATGAAGAGATTCGGCGATATCACATCACCTTGTCTAATACTAACATTCCCCGCTAACATTTACCGCGGTGGTATTGTCATCCGGAAGTTAGTGTCTTGTTTTTTTAAAACCTCCAACAAATGACACAGTATGAACTCGAAAGTGTTCTGGGTCATTCGAAAAAAAATATTAAACATTTCACTTCGCGCACACAGTTTATCGAAGAGAAGGTAATAAGTTCCCTCTAAATATCGCACTTGTAGAAGAGAGGATCAACCCAGAATGTTCTTCTACAGTATCGTTTTTTTCTCCGTAAATATAAAAGATAAAGTAAACGTAACTTGTTCACTGCTGCCATTATTGCTTCTAATATTTTAATTTGCTTTAAGAATCGCGCGGTTACTGGCGCAAAGCTACTAACCGAATAACAAGATGTGGGTTATACTGTGTCATTTCGTTCGGTTATATCGTTCCACGATATCGTACGATATCGTGGACGATATCGTGCCACGATATCGTGCAATGTGCAAGCGCCCATTCGTTCGGTCACTCGGCCAAGATTGTATTAATTAGAGTAACCCGCTACAAAATGAAATCTTAAATTCATTTAATTTAAGATAGGTCAACGATGCAATAGGCTGTCTGCCTGTCTCTGATAAGTCTATGATCTAGTTAGCAATTTTACGAACATTTTTATTACTACATTGCGCTTGGCATCTACGCTGTACCTACGCAACACATCGGAAATGAATCATTTTCATAGTCTAATATTACTGATGTTAAAAGAAAGGCGTGCGATAACGACAGGTTATCACGCCTCATCTGGTTTTATAAGGGGTTTTACTCACGAAGGGCAATGAGGTTTAATGAATAGCGTTTTGTGAAGGCAGGTGTGGTCCATTAGCTGTGCAAACAATATGAGCTCACGGCAGTCTACGATGGATATGCATACCATAAACTCGGCAAATTCAAAATGGATTTAACGAAGAACTTATGATTGCATTTTTATGACTCATGTGTTTAGTTAATCTGTTACCTACTCAGGCTCGTCAGTTTGTATGGAAAAACGTTGGAAAGGTTTCCTACTTTCATCTCAGCCTCCTTTCAGTTGCTTCCGTCCGTCTTTAATGGCTGTTGGGCTAGATAGCTATACTTTTATGATTTGGCCTTTCATAATGATATATTCTCTTTATAGTCCATTGAAATGTTACAATTTAAGGACCGAATATTGCATTTCTTAGAGGACGCAATTTTATTTTTGGGACATGTGTGGGGGGTCAATAGAAGCTTAACCTCAAGTTTGTGGGGTCGCCACCCTTGTCCCCCGGCCGCAATCTTAAAAAGGGGTGAAAACACTTTTTTCCCAATATCTCGGAAACTATGAGTCTTACAAAAAAATTGTGAAATCATAATTTGTAGCAAATTGTTTTGCCTACAAATATGTTAAACTAATTTTTGCCCTAAATTAAAAATTAGAGAAGTTATAAACAAAAAATTGAAAATAAAATTATAAAAATTTTCTTTTTTGCTCTGTAGCGTTTTTTTAAATTTCTCTTAAAAGATCATTCTACAAGATTAGTCTGAGGTATTTTTTTTGTAAAATGTATAAAAAAAGTTATAGATCAAAAAAGAATTTTTTTATAAATATTTGCTAAAAATTTTGTAAAATTTTTTGTTAAGTTATATACACATTTGTAGGCAAAACAATATGCTACAAATTATGCCTCTACAATTTTTTTGTAAGACTCATAGTTTCCGAAATATTGCGAAAAAAGTGTTTTTTCCCCCCTCTTTTCAAGATGGCGGCCGGGGGACAAGGGTGGCGACCCCACAAACTTGAGGTTAAGCGTCTATTGACCCCCCACACATGTCCCGAAAATAAAATTGCGTCCTCTAATAAATGCAAAGCTCATGTAACATTTCAATGGACTATTAAAACCACGGTTGGTACGGTACCTGCCTGTCAGACAAAAATATTGCATTGTACAAAAGTTTGTGAACAAGCTTGTTGGAGTCAATGACAGTGATAAGAACATGATGACGTAACAGGTCAAGTAATTTTATCGTTCGTTGTCTTTTTTCTCATTTCTCTCTTAGACACTAGTTTAAAAACAAACAGCGAGACTATGATAACTGTAGTATCCATTTTATTATGCCGGTTTTGAGATAAAAGGTGCTGTGATAATGTAATGTGGCACGCTGCGGGTAAATACTGAAGTACAAAGTTACCCTTGCGAAACATATTAGCTGACAAAACAATGACGTTTACTGCTTTTCCATGACCTTAATTGTCGACAAATTTACGATACTAATTACAAAATCAACAACTTTTCGCAGAAAGTGTGAGTTTGGAAAATGCAATAGTATAATACATAGTGGTGGGAACAAGGGATCGGGCAGGTAATGTTCTACTTTGGCGGATTTATAGGCCATGTGGGAATTGAGGTCAGCTGGGGAGTCCTCGCGACGATGACACAGGTTTACATTCTAAATATTTTCATGATTAACTACGTGACTTTTTGCGTTGCGTGTCATTCGGGCATGTTTTGTTAATTTAGTTAGAACTATGTCATGAACATGTACTTTTGGGTGTTTTGCACATTACATATTGGTAACATTAACCTACTCGGACTAGAAAACAACAGACTGCGTATAGACTACACAGACGACACTTTGCATTGAGACGGAATAATGTAACATTGCATTGTATCAAGAGATTTTGGTCTGTGCGCTTGGATCCTAAACTAAATAGTAGTGGCTTTGCTTAAACCTTTATAACTAGCAATGTCCTTGCTAGTTATAAATGTTTCTCATTATCATCCCAATCCCAAATCAACGCATTACACTTGAATGTAAATGTGACATCTTAATTTGGCAGAATTTTATATTCCTTTGTCGTCAAATCGAGTGTGGTTATAATCGGCAATCTCACATACATTTTAGTATTTTCTGTTAGAATATGAGGAACATATAAAATATTTTTATTGGGTTTTTGAGGATTTTGACATTATTTTGATTACGTTTTTCTATGTTTAGTAAGCTATTCCTCGACAGTAAGATTTTAATCAGTTGTTGTACCATTTACTCTTATAATTTGTTTTGTAATATAAAATGATATGAAAAGTGAAAACTGTACATTGGAAATATTTTAAAAAAATACTCACTGGGTGTTCAACATAAAATACTAAAGCCGAAAATATAGTTAATTTTTTTGTCTGTTTGTCTGTTGCTTTGCTTTGTCCGGAAGGATCTCGAAAAGTACTCAATAGATTTGATTCAAATTTTGCACAAATATTAACTAGGGGTAGGGTTTTCAAATAGACTATATATTTTCACGCTACATATCCTAGGGGCTAAGCAGAGAGCAATCAAATTGGCATTACAACATAATTTTCACGCGTAGGAAGTCGCGGGCAACAGCCAAAGACTTCTACATAAACTGAGGTAGACGCGCCGTACTCTAACAAACGTGATTTCAAAAGCAATCCTCAAACACACACATTGCTAAGACTACACTCCACTTATAAATAATATTTACGTAATTGTCACCACACACAATAGCAATATACGAACAGAACAAGAGTAAAAGAGAACGCGTATGGACTCCGATTGCAAGCCGAGTACCTACTCTCGAAGTTTTGACTCACAACAGTGCGAGCAACGCTGCTAATTGGCGCAGTTTATAGGTTTCAAAAATCAGTGCGTAGGGCATGTCTACCTCAGTTTTAGAAATCTTTGGCAACAGCTAGTAGGTACCTAATAAAAGGATAAAAAGTTTAAGCATAATAGTTTTAGTTTTTCATTTTCGTTCCACAGTAAATAAGGATTTACTCTGAAACGAAAAGGACAAACCATTTAGACTTTAGAAGACATTGCATTCCAATAGCAACCTGAGTTGTAACTGCACGCCACCTGCACACCGACTGCAATTGGACTGCAGGGTTTTTGGCAGTCTTAGGTACCTACTTCATTCATGGGTGCAGTACCCATGCTTCAAAATCGCAGTCAGGTTTTGAATGCAGTCAGTCTGTTTAGAGCTTTAATCGAGCTTATGTGCAGAGTTGAATATGTGGCCCCAACGCATCGTGCGAGTAGGTACTACCCGTTCGCTCTAAGTTTGCCGCTGGCGTAGAGGCGGCGTATACCCGAATTCTTAATTAGACGAAGTAAATTGACAGTAGCTAATGTCACTTAGTCATAGAAAATAAGCAACATTGTATGAAGAAGTGACATTAGTTGCTGTCAATTTACTTCGTCTAATTAAAAATTCGAGTTTAGTATGGAGCCGAGCGGCAAAGTTAGAGCGGACGAGCAGTATTTCTTTTTTGAAAGGAAAATCCTCATGGATGCTACCGGACTTCTACCGACTAAATGACCTGACGTATCCTGCCTAACAGCCTATGGTTGGAAGCCCCGGGTAAGCCCTCGGAAGATGTAGGTATTAGCAAGACTTTGTTATCATATATCGTGGGATAAAAATTAACGCATGCTCACGAACCGTGAAGTTAGTTTCTTTCTACAGACAATTTTACGCTTACAAAATAAAAAATTGCCAGCATAGGTACGTTGTTTTTAAATAATATACCTACCTACTTATGTATAGATATTTATGCTTATTGTAGGTGTCATCTCAATTTTCCTTTTAAGAAGTTTTTAAGAATGACAATAATAAAAAGTGTGGCATATAAATCATACATACAAATTTCTTATTACAGCTATTAAAGGGAGCTTCACCAAGGCCATGGCAAATCGGTCAACGGGTCAGTTTACGAATAGTGAGGACGCACCCACTACGAACCGCGCGGCGCTCCCTTTGCGAGGGAGTACGTTACTCCTTCCCGCAATGCGACGATGCGTGTCTCCCTGTATACCCTTCTTTAAGACTAAAATACTGCCAAACTATTCTGAAAGAAGCTATTAGACCGTTTGCTTGAGAGGATCAAATATTAATAACTAGCCGCTGGCTCAAAGCTTGGCACAGGAGAGTTATAATTCACTATTCCGTATGGTTTGAGTCGTAGCTGTTCGTTATAGATATTATTATTCATATAAAATGCACGCAATCTTTTTTATATTTAATGGAAATGTAAGAACTTAATGACCGTTTCACAAGTAAAGTTTCATTATTATTTTATCAATACCTATACCTACCTACCTACTTAGTGGTCTACAGCGTCCTCCTACATCAGTCAGTGCAAAAGTTGACTTGTGTGTGAACACCTTCATGATCGATTTAATGTTAGTAATGAATGATAGTAGGTATCTTATATGTCTGTGGGTATAGTACTTACTGTAAAAAACAAAAACAAAGAGAAATAATCCGGTGTACTGAACGGATGCGTTGGGTTCGTTACGCCTCAAGCTATCTTTAAGCGTCTTGCGTCACTCGTGTCATCAAAATACTTCCAGATATCGCAATAAAATTTTTCAGTTGCTTTTTATTTTTAGCTCAAAATTTTTAGATCAAACGGGAGCTGTCATATTAATATGACAGCTGCCGTTCGATGGTAAGGAATGGCGGCGTTCAGAAAATAAAAGTCGCTATCACAGCAGCAGCTGACAAGGCTAAAATTTAGTTGTGGAACTTGACAACTTACAGTTGTGATTTCTTTAGGGCGCCCCGCCCCGCTTTTAAGAATCTGGGGTTGTGACAGTAACATAAATGCAGACATACATTTTCATGGTTTTAGGGTTTCATACCCAAATGGTACAGATGGTAATGGTCTGCCACAAGGCTGTAGTGTAGCTATCTCAGGTTGAAATTTTTACACATAACTTTTGTCGCTATAACAACAAATAAAGGAAAAATAAAGGGGGGGGACTCCCATACAAACAGACGTGATTTTTTTGGCGTTTTTATAGGTACGGTACCTTCCTTGCGACTCCGCCGACCACACTTGGCCAATTTTTAAGAACCCCATACTGTAAATATTTATGACTTGGTTGAAAATACATTGATAAATTATTTTTGAGGTGGCAATAAGTACTGAAAACATTATCAAGCTATTGGAAATGATGCTACAGGTATATTTCAATAGAAAAGAATTGGATGGAGCTTCCATATGCTCAACTAGAGGACGTCACGCGGTTTCACCCGCGTAGCTCCCGTTTCCGTGCGAATATGGGAATAAAATATAGCCTATGTTCACCGGGGCAAGCATAGCTTCCCAACAGTTAAAGAATTTTTAAAATTGGTCCAGTAGTTTCGGAGCCTATTTGATGCCAACAAACAAACAATCAAATCTTTCCTCTTTATAATATTAGTATAGATTATAATATTATATACTCAATGTACATATAGGTATTTAAAAATTACGAAATTAAAGTGCAAAGAGGTAAAATGTGAGAAATAATATTTCAACTCATGCCTTTGCCCTTGTTGTAGACAGCAATTAGCAATGTATGAGTCACAACAGTGGAGAATGGGTGAAGCAGTATCGGCAGTATTACAAAATGATACACAATTAGGTTGTTTTCACTGTAAAAATCTACCTTCAAATGTTCTTTATTTGTCTCATACTGAAGTATGCAGGAATAATAGGTTTTCACCTACATTCCTTTATACTACAGCGAGATCTACCCAGTATATATAAACAATGATGAATCATCGTCCGGAGTTATTGAAGTAGCTTAACCAAAACTTAGTTTAAATTAATTTGAAGCATGTTTGTTTACAATTATTACAGATAGAATAAATATATGCCTGGGAAAGTGGGCTTCAAAAATATTATCTTTAAGTTCTTTGGGGTCGTCCATTAATCACGTGAGGCTCGAAAGGGGGGGGAAGGGGGTCTGACAAAAATCACGAAACATCACCAGGGGGGGTGGGGGGTTTAGTGAGATATCACGTGTATTTATTTTGAACAGCAACTTTACACCCTGAATTTGAGATCACTGTAATTTCTGAACAACAAAACTTACAATATATTAAAACTTGTATGGAATAATTCATAAAGCACTTAATTCCTTTCTTACATCAGAAATTAATTGAAATCGGAATACCTATGCGTTGATCATACAACATAAAATCATTTTGTTTTTCGTGTCTCCCAAAGGAACCGCGCAGAATATCGGCTTCAATCCGATCAATAATAATCTCAAATTATGTCAGTATTGTTTCAAATGGTACTATCTATAGTTTTGGCATGATACAGAAAGACATACAAAAAAAACTATTTTAGCTTCAGTATCGGATGTAATGGACGTTATCACATAGATAGAATGTCCAGTAAAAAAAAAATCTTGGAAAATAATTACCAAATATATTGGACGTACAGATGTTCGATTCTCTATAGCTTTATTATAAGTTAAATATATTAGACTAGCCGATGCACGCAGCTATGACCCCGTCAACCGGTGATCATTTGGGGGAAGGCCCCTCTCCTGGTTCCGAAGATGCCTTCAGAGCCCACCCGCTCACCGCTTACTACCCTCTCTGCTTCCAGAGAAGCGCTCGTGAGCGGTGCGATGCGGGCGAGAACCCCGAAAGTGTTGGGAGCCACAGGCCGGGCCGGGCCGACGCACGTGAACAATCTTTTGGTGGATCCACACAGGCCGGCGACACGCGTCGGCGGTCGTGCCACCGGCCTGTGTGGATGGCCGGCGGCACTGCCGCCGGCTCGTGCCGCAGGCCAGTGTGGATCCACCATTTGGATATCCATGCCGGCTGTAGGATTAGGAGGGACACCGCGGCGTTTAGTGGGTAGGACGGTCCCTTTTCGGGACTGGGAGGTCCTCCAGACACCATCCCGGCTGCCCCCGCAGCAAGGATAATGGTGCCAAACCGCATTCCCCAGTAACAAAAAAAAAAACGCAGCTCAGTCCACGTGGATATCGATAGTCGTGACCAAAAGCATAATGATCGCATGGAAATTCAACCTTTATTATTGTACTTTTGTTCATAACTTCGCTTCTATTTAGCCAACTGCGATCAAACCAATGTAAGATTTTAAGCTTGACAAACTATCACCTTCATTAGCTCCAAAATAATGAATATATAGCAACACGACAGGAGTAAATGCAACGGGAAATATATTAAAATATTAATACCATATCTGTCTGTATTATGTGATGCAAACGAAGTTGCGCGGATTAGCTAGTATTCGTATAGAAGTATGGATAGATTATAACAAAAGAGACTTTTATGTATAAAATTTAAAAAAAAACTTTGTAGTTACTAAAAATACACGTGATTCGGCCCAGGGGGGGAGGGGTAATCTGAAACCTCACCAAATATCACCAAGGGGGAGGGGGGGTCCAAAAATGCCCAAAAAAAACCTCACGCGATTAATGGACGACCCCTTTGCTATCGAAAAAGTTAATTATAAGTAGAAAAAGGTTTGTTAAAAATTCCACTGCAAATTTTCTTACAGTGAATCAACAATGTAAGAAAAGTTTAGGGTCCATGGCCTGCTTTGCTCGAACCTGTATGTCAATTTTTTAGAATTATTAAGCCACTAAGGTGGCAGACAAGCATACGGCCCACCAGAAGGACTGATGGTCACCACGGTCTATGAACGTTTGCTACACCAGAGGCACCACACTCGCTAAGATAGCTTGATATTCTCTATCAACACATACACCAGGTGCACGTAAGGTTGGCTAGGGTCCAAGAGATCCAAGAGAAATCAAGTTACAATACTGTTTAATCTATCTCAACATGTGTAGATTCAAAATAACTGAGGAACCAGTGAAGAAACTGACCCATCCATCATAACTGAAATTAAATTATTTACCTACATTGTTTTTATACTCTCTCAGGTCACTTCAATAGACTCCTGAATAGCCAATATTCAAAACTCAAAACACACTGCTAAAAACAGGTTTATCATTTGAATAATTATACATCTTTAAAAGACTTAATATTTTTGCTATAGTTTTTTCAACTATCGGGACAGGGCAGGTTCTATTCTCCAGCTTGTAAATATATTACTACTTACTCAGTAACAAGCCAGCTGGAAGAACTATCCGCACAAGTATTAACGAAAGGTAATACTTCGTCATGTTGATGGCTGGAAAAAAATGAAGGAATTAGTTTCAAGAAATAAAGACTCAGAAATCAATGGGTAATGAACAGGCACAATTTTACACACAATTCTTTTTAGTTGTGATCGTAACGAGCAAAAAAATTAATATTTGTAAATGTCGGATTTACTCATGCAACACAAGTGTTTCAAATTGAAATAAAGTGAGTACTATTTATTAATATTTAATATTACTGACTTTTACTCCCTTATTTATAATAGAGAACTGTTACAGGGCTAGCCATGATAATATTGGTAACTGGATCAGAGCCGGTAAATAAAAATTTGCTACTTTCTATGCTTACCTTGATTAAAAGTATACCAAGTTATTTCATAATCACATAGTTTGTATATTCACCACCACTTCAATCTCTATTTAGAATTTATTACGGAAATAAATTCCTAATTATGAACATTTTACGATTTATTAGGATTTATAAAAACAAAAACACGACCACACACTTCGCTGTCGAAATGACACACGCAAAAAGAACTGCCCGGAGCTGTCAATGCCACTGTCATGTGTCAAATAGTTTGTCATTAGTATCTTCTATACTTTATGACCACTAGACTAAACTTTTTAATTGTTCGGTCGGATACCTACTGTTGTTCTTTGTTCTATAATTATTCAACGACTCTCCGAAACAAAATAAATTGTAAATCTAAGCGTTACACCGAATTGCACGTGTAGCCTTTAACACTTTGATTACATTCGAATCCACAGTACACTTATTCTTATATGTCTGTGTGCAAACTGTAATTTTATTTGATTTGAAAATGACAAAAATTACAAGTGACCAGTAAGTGGAAGGAGAGTGTGAAATTGTTCTGTCTTCCTGTCATGTCACTCTCTCTCTCTGTAGGTACTACTATATTTAGTTGTATACACTAGTGAAACAAAGAACAAGACTAGTGCAAAAAACTCAATATTATTTCTTATTTTACGCTCCAGGAATTTCATAAATTCTTCCACACACAGCCACAGACGTGGTCAGCTCTTGGCTTGGAATAGGCCCAACAGTTGCGGTTTACCAATGGTCAATTATGGTCATGACTGTGATTCCGCACCCAGCAGTATGATGAAGTGTAACGCATATGGACCTGACTGAAGCGCTACTTTTAGGAAATCTTCGTCGATTAATTTTAAGAACATTTGCAAGACTGCACTGCAGTTATCTTAGCTTACTTTGGGATCAGATAGCGTTGTGTGAAATGTTTGTGAATATTTATTTATTTATTTATTTAGTTTTGTTGTCGTAGTGTACCTATCTTACTGATCTGTAATACCTAAATAACTACCTACTACAGAAGTTAATCGCAAAAAAATGTAAAAAAGTTCTGTCAATAATTCCGTTTGTACTTAAATTACTCATTGAAATATTGAAATATTGTAGTTCTTAATACTGGCGAGCCGACCTTTCTTACCTGCCACTGGACCGATTGTGGTATAAGACTGTCTTTAGTTGTAGTGTTGGCCTAAAATACTACTATTTGTAACTGTAAAAATACTATTTAATTTAAAATATATGTTTCTCAGTTCCGAAACGAATATAAACTAATTTTTTTATTTTACATAAATTGTTCTTAATAAATTTATTAGTAAGTAATATTTAATAAAAGATCTGTGATTCAAACTATTTTCTAGTCAATTTGACGTGACTGACATCCCTATCGAATTTATTTTTATTGCGAATTAATGGCGTAGCCAGGTGAGTTTTCTTGTTTATTTCTTATTTCATAGTGTTCCATGGCTTTCAATTGTTTTGTCTAAATGTTTTTCATCGAGCAAAATATTTAATCTTCTTTAAAGTCAAAATTTTTCCACCTAATCCGTTTTTATTACACGAAAAACCAATATTACGAGTTATGAACACGTATTGGATTTGTTCCGAATTTATTCGCTAGAATCATTCATTGTCATCACTTTCACTTTTCACACGATTTACTAAAAAGTGGTTCTAGTGTACGTCGAGGCGCTATCGCCATGGATGAGTGAGTTTCCCGATAAATTCGCTAGTTTTTGTGTGTGCAAAATATGACGAAGGTTACTTGTGTATATTCTCCCGACCAAAATATGACAATCATTGTTCTCGATTGTTTGGCTTTTGTCGGTAAACAAGTTGTGTAGTACTATATCATTATAATTGGAAATTGTTTACTTTACCAGCACCATGTCGACCCTAACGAAAATGACCCGCACGGTTAAGAAACTGGAGGTGCCCAGACCCCTGAAATCGACGACCAGTTCTGCACACAACCGCAACTCTGTGTTGGACGTCAAAATAAATTCTGGTAAGAATCTTATTGGATTTTAGTTTATATATTATTCCTATTGGAATCTTGTTTATTATGATAGTATTTCATAATATGTCAAAAAAATATGTTAATATTGAATAGTAATGAAGAATATACAGCATTATTATTTTGATAGGTGTACACTATATGTAGTTTTACACATTCCAATGATCAGTAATGAATGATAAAATTCTGAGTTGCATTGTTCCTTACCCGCTTATTTTAGAAATGAATTTTTAATGTTCAGTCCACATATTTAATACCACCACCACCTGCTGCTATTTTATTGGCTACTAGGATTTATCAGTGAAGCGAAAGCCCTTGGTGCATAGGTGAACATTTTTATTTGTTTACCAACAAATCCCTTAAATAGTTTGGTGAAGTTGGCTACTCCAAAAGACTGTAGCAGACAGGACTGTTTTATTAAAGTTATGAGCCCATTTTTTCTGTTGACTCTTTGTGCCTACATTACTGGCTGCTTTATTGTAGAACAGTCATACTTTAAGATAGATTTTCTGCCTGATGAATGAGAATCTTTGTCTATAATGCCTGATGTCCCCAATGATGCTGGTTATGGTGGAAGTATGACAGCAAATTATCTCTTCGTTTTGATATAGGTTTAATTTTTATGACACAATTTAAATAGCACAGGGTGTATCTGCTGAGCGGGGATACAGTCTCTGCTATTTATTCAGATGGCGTAGGTTTACCAATGTCTAATGGTACATACCAAGTTTAGTTGAAGATTTGATGCTTTGTTTGCTGCTCATCCAGGTAAACTCAATACTGCTTTTGAATTTATTCTTTCTATTCTCTCACATAAGTGGATATTATGGCATGTTCCATTTTCAAACTGATGGGTTGTATGAATGTTTGCCTGCCTAGGTGATAATAATATTGACATAAAAATATTGGCATAGCCCTAGATCTGATCAACACAGCAGTTACAGAAGAGTGTACATCAGCTCCCGGGTGGCACTTGCGGTTGTGCAATTTGTGCATGTTATATAAAATTATCACCTGCACTTGCTTCTGGCAAGAACATTACAGAGGCTGCATTAAGCTATTGCCTATCATACATTTATTCGAAACATTCCTGTTTCGAACAAATGTATCGTCATTCGCGCAATTAATATCAGTACAGTTTCATATCTGAGCGAAACTTCATTGCGTTTAGTCACTGCATTCAATACTGTTTTTTTTCTCCTGAAATGTAGGGCCTCTATCAATGTGCTCCCCACCAATCTTTGCTGTAAGTAGCCTGAAAGGTTTTGAACAACCACAAGTCCGCTACAACACGCTATTGGTCATCTGCAACAATCCATACCATAGCAGCACAGTATCAACCCTTGACCTAAACCTAAAGCATTATTGAGCGAAGTAGGCGGCAGAACAGTCGCTCGGATTGACTGCTCCGGCAGTGCCGACGAACACACAAGAAAGTAATTTTAGGAGGGTATGAAGACATAGCTTTGTCCTTTCATAAGGAGACTTTAATCTCTTTCATTTCCTTGACCTTCCGAGCTTCTTATACCGCGTCTAGTTGTCAGGAAGTCGACTCGTAAAAATAACAAAAATTGTGTCTATTGTTTGGTTGATGGCCATCATGCGCCAGTCACATTTGTGATAATTGGAGCCTCAACTACATACCCAGCCAGTAACTAGGATAACTCATCATCCCTGGAGGGTGAAAGTTGAATAACTATTTGTCCGCTCTGGCGTTACGCGACGGAAGATGCGCGTTGTGCGTCATGTAACGACCTAATGAAGTGACAAACTGTCTGACCCGCGGAGGTATCTTATAACACGAGAATCGTAATATTTTACTTATCTGCCTGAGCTCTCTAGCTAGACTATAGGTGTACTCTCAGTAATAGGTGGTGAGCTGTATTGATGTGTTGAGATGGATAGGAGCACAGACTGCCTACTGTTGAAAAATTTCAACCCGCTCATAAGGCCTTCAACTTGATTAAACGACTGCCATTTTACTGGCAACCGGGACCAACGGCTTAACGTGCACTCCTAAGCACAGAAACACTCATAAATAGAAATGTCACAAAGTGGTCATCCATCCGAGGACCAGCCACAGCAAAAGTTGTTTACTGCAGTGATCGTTGTTTACAAGTCCGCGGAGCCACGAGCCCGTTTCGTTATGTACTCTACACAGTAATTAATTTATTACTTACATCAATAATTACAATAACATTAGTGTAATAAAGCAACTATTATAATAAGTACTTGTTTTTTTGCAAGCTATGATTACATGAGTATTAACGTCCAGATTCTCCTATAAAATAGTCTTGCCTTATCAAATCTATGCAAATGGTATGTAACCTAGATTATCTTATTAACAATCACTTTCTTTGCGAGCTACTCGCATAATATAATGCATAACGCGCAAACAAATAACGTAGTAAATTTTTTCTTTTATTTCCGTGTTGTGGTGGCACAGAAACGCATCTTGACGTGTCACCTAGCGGATTATGGAAATCGTTAGGCTAATGTTTACACACGGAGGGCCTTTAATGTAGGGAAGAGTTCGCAAGAAGATTTACATAGTGGTTGGTACTCTCTTTTAGGGATTCTATGAGCCATAAGTCCATAAGTTTGCGAAAACCTTTGTTAAGGTATCGGATTTGTGATGAGAAATTCTGACTACTGTTTCCTAAACTTCCGACCTACACTGAATAGGTATTAACGGAAGTGGTTAATCAGTATAAAACTTTTATACATGAAAATTTTGTTTCTACAAATTGTAAAATCCGGTCAAGGCCGTGTTGGACGACACGCCATTTATTACATTGTAGCTGGTAATAATGAATAAAATTAAATGTAAAGCATAATTTATAAGGCCGCCCTCGTAGTCCCGCGAACCCAGTGTTCTGTATCAACTTTCGCGTGGCTGGTCCTCGGATGGGTAACCACTTTGGGTTGTGTGCCTTCATTTGCGATCGTTTCCGCTCTTCGGAAGGCACGTAAAGCCGTTGGTCCCGGTTGTCAGTAACGTCGTCAGTTTGAAGGTTTCATGGGCTGCGCAGAACCTGCGCCTGTCTATTTCAACACGGCAATAGGCTTACCACCTATTACGTGTGACAAATAAAAAACTATAATGATGATTGTCGTATCCTCTTGTATGGGACGCCCTCTTATTAAATTATTTCTGTTTTTAACATTGTTGTTATAGCAGCAACAATACATCATCTGTGAACATTCCAATTGTCTAGTATTATCAGGACTCATAGATACAGCCTGGTGACAGATTAGACAGACAGTGGAGTGGGAGTCTCAGTAATTGGTCCCGTTCACATCCATTGAGTATTGTACTTGTATGGGATGAGGCGGCATTGTCACGGGACCTGTGGATTAAAGACCGGCCGCTACCTGGACTTATTACATGCTCTAACTTACCCACAGTTCTACCTGGTGCAAATCGGTTTATACTCGGAACTAGGAGCGTGAGCCTAGATAGATTAACCTCTGTATTCTTTGTACAAACCGTTTTGCGTAGACAGATCTGTGATCAACGTGTCATAGGTTCCTTACAGCCGCGTTTGTTGCAGCAGACGCCCTAAAACATTTGTAATCAAAGTATGTGTAAAGATTAGTACAAAAAAATAACTAAAATACGAACCTGCATAGTATAAGGTCGTACCTACCCATTCGTACCAGGTTAATATGAAAATAATCAGTACCTAATACCTGTATGTATTCAATTTGCAGTTGACGATCTCATCGTGTTGACAGAAGCAGTGGCATACCAAATGATGCAGGGTAATTATGACCGTGCGCTTCAAAGTAATGTGGCCACTATGTACTCTAACCTGAAGCTTTATGGCGCTCAGCTCGAAGCTCTTTACAAGGACTTCCTTGATAGGTATGTATTGAATATCTGTTTCATGTTTTAAAATACAGCTAATAAATATTACATTTGTTGCAGAGATTTTCTCTGTTAGATCTTCCTTGGGGTCTGGCCCATGTTATCTTCGATCTCTTTAGTTTAGATTCGACAAATGTGAGGTAGAACAGTAGACTCCCAGGCAGAAAACTGAAGACCTAGGAAATGTCGTGAGAAGAGGATGTGTGGTGTGAATAGCTCGGCCAAGATAATGTCATACGGCGAAAGCGATGAACTATTTTGCTTGCGATATTTCAATACAATTGCCCTATAGTCCCCTTTTATACTTTCAGATATTTTGTTGTGTTCCGCAATGGTTCACAGGACGAAAGATTGGATAAAAAAACTAGACTTCACCTTCTCGAACTAATCGAGTTGCGCGCCAAATTGTGGCAAGGCTCGGACTACATGAGTCAATATTATAGACACCGCGGCACACATGCTGAGGTAATATTATGATTAGGCTTATCATATAATTTCATAAACAAGCACACCCTAGTTACCAATTTCTTATTTGCAATGCTAACCTCTTTAATTCGGTACATCAATCTAGTATGATCAAGTATTGGATCACGAGAATGATCCTGTACTGTAAGCAACTATCACACGCCCAAATAACTAAACATTTTGTCACGCAAAGTTGCTATTGAATGTGGAGAACTGGAATCTGAACTAATACTCAATGATCTCTCACTAACACTCAATGATCTAATGGTTGTTTCAACAGTTAGTCAAATAAAGCGTGATCTGTATGAACATAATCAAAATGATTTTTTGTTAAAAGGCACAAAAGTATTTATTTATAGTTTAGAAACGTTTGTGTTCTCACTCTCAACATTTTAACCACAAAAGCTTGTAGGTAAAATTCAGTATTTTTGTATCATGTCAAACATCTGTGGAATGGAAGTTATACAAGACAATAGTAAAAATGGTCATGTGGTATTGTCAGCCTCTGTTGGTGCCGACGATGGAGGGGTCGGGCTCGGGCGGCTCCGTGTCCCCCACGCTGGCTGCGCCCGCCGAGCCGCCCTCGCTGCTCGCCCCCGGAGAGATCATCAAGCCCTCGGGCAAGTTCCCCAAACCCACAAAGATACCCGGCAAGAACTATTCCAAGGATGAAGTCGTCATCAGGAATGCCGACTCTGGAAAAGGTATCATCACCTTACATTACTTTTACACTTTTAAATCTGAATGGGGGTATATGCATGTAGACTTTAGAATTCGAAATTTCAAACATTAGCCAGAAACGGTGCATGAATGGGAGTCCAATTTAGCTTCTCCGTGTTTTTACTTGTGCCAATTTTGTTATTGCATGTTGGAAATTGTCAATCAAAATGATTGTAAACTGTAAAGAATATCAAGTGGTTTATTTCTCTTTGTTTACTGTATTAGGTAGCATAAATCTTGCTGTTCTTGTTTCAATATAACTAGTATTCATTCTTGGAAAAAAGAAGTACTGCGTTGTGTTAAAAATGAACGGTTTTGGACGGAGTGCATCCCGAGTTGGCATCTGAAGTTGTGTTGTGGTGTTACAGTGATGGGTATCAAGGGCAGGCGGGTGCACATGATCGAGGAGCTAAGTGACACGATTATATCGTTTCAGCGAGGTATGAACGCACGAGTGGTGTGGAGCGCTTGCGCATGGTGTGCCGGGTTTCTTCTACCTCTATACTAATAACCTTACTACTAACAGCTATTCACAATCTTAACACGAATTCATAACAATTTTTTTTATCACACAGGATAATATTTAACTTTTAATTCATATTATAGGATCTTTTCTTGTACATACTTCATATACTACTAATGTTTTTGATGATCATAATAATGTTTGGGAATGGTTCCGACCTAAATTATTAATTTTTAGAATATAAGCTCATCTTACTGCCTAATAATCGCATCTAGCTACGAGCTTAAACCAATAATGCAATCGATACTAATGTGGTGTGATAGTTCGGTGGAGCGGTGAAATCATTACCAGTGTACTGATTTCAGTGAGTCCCGGAGCCAAGGAGCGTCTTGTGCAGATTACCGGACCGAATGAGGAAAATGTCAAGTA
Organism: Miltochrista miniata; assembly: GCA_933228765.1. Lineage (NCBI taxonomy): Eukaryota > Metazoa > Arthropoda > Insecta > Lepidoptera > Erebidae > Miltochrista > Miltochrista miniata. The sequence continues at coordinate 11,867,850 of OW121751.1, read as the reverse complement.
AGCAACTTTTTGTTTATTATAATACTAATATAGTATTTTAGCTTCTTTTTCATATTATGGTAAGCGTAGCATGAAACTAGAAAATGTAATGGGACGGTAAAAATAATGAGGGAAATGTGTCCAGCTCTGATAATAACTTAAGCAACAAGTAAGTTAAAATCCCGATTGAAACCCGTAACATTCGTCGTCAACAGCCGTGTGAAAGAGTAACAAACGACCTGTCTCTTTTATATTATTAGTAAGATTACTGTTGGCAAAATTTCTACATTGCATCATGAATCTCATTTGTTGTCTCGCAACTCGCAAAGAGTGGCGTCAACCACTTTTACGTAGCTGTAAAGTCTCCTGTACACATTCCAGCCACGCCAAGCATTTGATCGGTGACACGATCCGGCGCAACGCATCACCGGTGCGTCTGGAACCGACGCTAGAGGGCGGCACGCTGGCCGACTCGCGAGCATCGCTTGATTCTAATGGCTCGGATGAAGCGCCGCGTCCCAGGGAGGTAGGGGCATTATGCACTTACCTATATTCTTTGCCTTTTTTGAGGTGAAAGTTTTTCAGAGCGTGTTAGGCATTTTTGTACTGGAAACAAACTCCAGAAATTGCGGTCAATTACGCTTACCGAACTTAGAAACCGTCACCTTGAAACACACCTCCAGCCGAGACACCACAGGGCGGCGCACTTGCCAACTCACGGCTCAACGGCTCGAACTTAGCAACTCCGATAGGCCTTAAGTTAACGGCGATTGACTAGTAGGTAGATAATTTTAAGAGGGGGTGGGGGACAGTATTATGATATGGGTTAATATTCATGTATATTATTTTATTAACATAGAAATATTATGATGAGTTAATTCTACAGCACTTTAGAATGTATGCTTTTTCTGAAAAAGGATACATTCTAAAATGCTATTTCTAACATATCAACAGACTGGTCAATAAATTCAAGTCAATCGCCAATAACTTAAGGCCTACCGGAAATATTTTTTTCTTTAGAAAGTTGCTAAGGACTATGATGTAGGGATGTTTTTCTTAAATTTGGTAATCGTTCTTTACACTAAATTAATGTATTTCTAAGACAAAAAATAATGTGTGTTACAGAAATCTCCGCACAATTCCCGGGCCTTGCTCCATAGCTTCTCTACAAATGACGCCGCACTAGGAGAGTATAAGTACACTGTGACTTTTGGGCAACATTCCATTAAGATCACGGGTAACAATTTGGATCTCGTAAAGGTGAGTTCAGAATTTGATTTTCGTTAGTATATATTTTTATACAATCGCTGTTTAGAAGTATATTTCTTTAGACAAGCAAAGAATTGTGGAAGTTACTTCCTACAAGATCTTTCACAGTGTGATACGAAATAGTTCCAGTACCCATTGCTACGAGTATTATACTAATAAGATAGAAAGTAAATGCTGAGTCACATTGATACAGCACCTGTCGCCAGCAAGACTGGATTCCGGTGCTGGATTTGCACTGACATTAAACCGCGCCGTTTATACGTGTTCAGTAGTCATTTCTAAGTTGTACTCTGCGTGGGGTGGTCACTGGATCGCCAATTACGTGGATTTGAAGCATACGGTCAGAAACGCAAGTGCATTTCGCCAGAAAACGCATGTGGACAGAAACTCATCTCGTCAGATTTCCACCACGGCAGTGACCGAAACTTAGAGATTCATCTCAACAGACTCGACGGTAAATTATTATCACCGCTGCATCAATGAAGCAGTCAAATAAACAATCGTATCTGCCGTATTGCGTGGCTGCATGCCGAACATCATGTCTGTCCAAGTTCCGTTAGATATCTAACGGAACGTGATTGCATGTATATACATACACATACAATCAGTACAATCACGCTTGTCTCCCATTGGGGTAGGCAGAGACGCGTGCTATACGATCCTGGCATACAGCTTCCTCTTCTACTTCGTAAGTGTTTTCAAACTACTCGCCTCGTTTGACAAATTACGGATTTGTCTCGAGAGATGACGAAATGCGTATTTAATTTTGAGCTATTGTGCGCAGACTGCAAAGCTAGTACTAGTCGAATACTTCGAGTCAGCGGGCGCGGGCTTGAACGTCGTCTTCACGCTGTCGCACAAGTCTTACAGACTGAGAGTTATCCCCAATCGCTAGATGTCGCAATGACTTACTATAAGACGGGCGACTTGAATTTGGCGAGCTTTACTTAAAAAGCTTACTTAAAAAAAATGCTTCGTGTGCAGACTGCAAAGCTAGTACTAGACGAGTACTTCGAGTCGGCGGGCGCGCTTGAGGCGATGGGCGCTGGTTCCGGCGACTTCTTCACGCTGTCGCAACGTCCTGCCGCTGCGCTGCTACTGCGTGACGATGCTGCGCTCAACGGCGCTGATGACGACGTGTTTGTGGCCTCGCCCTCGCACCCCGCGCACGACGATAATGGTGAGGGACGTACAGACACACACACATACATACACACACTCCAGGCGACGTTGTCTATTTCCTAACTTGACCATTTCCAAACTTGTCATTCTTGTCGATCAATCAAATCAAACTAACAAACAGTTAGGCTACAAAACAACAATAAAACGACAATTTTAGGCACTGTTTCTGAAAGAAAGTGTTAAATTATTGATCACTACCGGCAATAAAGAAAAAATAACAAGCTTTTAAGCAAACTTGGGAGTCCACTGCTGGACGAAGGCCTCCCACAATTTACGCCACAACACGGTTCTGCTCCTTCCAGTACCACCCTGCGACTTTTTCCAGGTTTTCGGTCCATCTGGCGAAGGGACGTCCTACACCACGTTTCCCGAGTCGCGGTCTTCATTCTAAGAACTTGTTCTCTCCATCGGCCATCGGTTCTTCTACAGATATGACATTCTACTTGCGGACCACGGACAAAACAAAATTAAGAACTAAGGGTGCCTGTAATTGAAAGTGAACAAAGTAGGAGGAGACAGAATAGACAACGACGAATGAGGAATAGACTAGACTAATTAGGAATGGAGCAATAACAATTCAGGAAAATGACAATGTAAAATGGTCAAATTAGGAAATGAGACAGTTTCGTCTGGAACGATTTTTAAGATCCCAGTAGTTGTCAGGTACAGAAATTAGACAATACAGTATTTGCGTACGAGTTTTCGGTTACATTTTTTCTCTTTCGTGTAACCTTGAATAAAAAAAAGCAAGAATTTTAATGATATTTGGTCAGGATTTTTTAATTTAATTTGATACTTTATTTTTTGTGTTCTGTTCTTAGAGCATTTTACAAGTTAATGTTTATTGAAATTCGTAATATTGATGAAATTTGGATTCTTTTCAACTTAGTGAGTATTTAGCTTGAATACTAACCAACAATTCCATTCGCATTCCTTCAAAAGTGTGATGCCTTTCTGTTGGTGATGGATATTATAAGGCTCTTCGAATTTAATACTTCCAATACAGACGGTTTTTCATTGAAGAACATTTATATGAGAGATATTTTTTGATTATTTTTGCTGCATGTCTTTAGTAGCTAGGAGTTACAGCTCGATTTACAGCATGGAATATTGCCGCACTGCCAGTGAGGTGTGATTATAACGCGTTTAACATCCGATAGACAGGTCGACATTCTCTATAAGTGGAGACTGACTGAAGCATGAATATTGTAAAACTATATATCAGTTTATATTATTAAACATCTTCATTACATCAAGTTGCAGCCATCTATTTGTGACTCGTATTTATTAGTTTCGTATCGAATCAATATTGTAATATGTATTAAGTATATTTATTTTTGAGTCATATTATTCTATGTTCATAACCACGTCGAACCACGGTCGCAACAGTACTCTGATTTTCTCATTTGCCTTAATCGGTATCATTTACATAATATCCATAACTATCCCTAGTCATCAGCGTGCAACCGATCATACATACCAATGTCTTACATAATTTTAAATACATAGAAATGATACTGGGTAACTGCTTAGACGAACTATTGATGAATGCAATATAGATTCGGGTCGGGGCGATAGGGTTAGACAGTTGTCGACAGCAAAAAAACGAGATTTTCGTATTAGCGAATATGCCATACTAGGCTCGGATTAGATCCACTTTCAGTTTTAGTATCATTATCGGAAATGGCTAATACCATTTTTACACCGACCTGCCTGACACTGACCTGACACACCGAATGCCTGACAATTATTATCCTGAGGCTTAGGGCCTTTTCGTTGTCCGTCCATCGTCGCCGTGGTGTTAAAGACAGGCCCTAATGGTTTGGCAAGGTTGTGCACAGCACATAAATACAATTGCAGTAAGTGGAAATAATTGTCAACGACTTCTGCTTCGGATGATCAGTGACTCAGTATATGTTCGGTCGGTTGTGTGCGTACGTTCGCGGCCGTGGTGGATGTGTGCGCGGTGTGTGCGTGTGTGCGCGAGTGACGGTGCGTTTGTGCAGCGGCGGGGGAGACGGACGCCACGCCGCGCCGCCCGCGCTTCTCGCGAGCCACCAGCATTGACAAGAACCAAGGTAACTCACTCACACCTAGGGCGTTCGATAAAACTCGCGCGCGTACTGTCGGCAAACGATATGAGTATACAGGACCGCCCCTTGAAATTTGCTCGTAAATAAAAAAATTGCTTTGATATTTTTGTGAAGTCCTCCTAGCCCTGCTGACTCAATGTTCTGTAAACGATCACTGCAGTAATTTTATGATGCGTGACCACATTTTCACCTTTTATTTGCAACAGTTTCCGTGCTTCGAAAGGCACGTTAAGCCGTTGGTCCCGATTGCCAGTAACATGGCAGTCTTTGAGCTAAGAACTTATGGGCGGCATAATTCATTTAAACCGCAGGTTGTCACAACCTGAATCTGTCCATTTCAAACACTGCAGTAGACTCAAGACCTATTATGTGGGGCAAAAACTAATGATAAAATGTGGGCGTATACTATGCCTCTGCCTACCCCTTTGGCTATACGTATGATGCTTGTTATGGTTATTCAATGACTAAATGTGTAACCATACAAAATAGGGCGGTACTGTATACTAATCTCCTTTGTCGACTCTACACTTTGCTACAAACCCCATTTACGGGTTCCCGTTCTATTCATTTATTCAAAACAGGCTTGTGGTCACCTGCACTCACGCGAGTTTTAGCGGACGCTCGTACTTTCACCTTCAAATTCTACACGCTTTGATACCATTATACTCTGAACCTTACAATCATTATTTAGTGGGCTCACTAGCATTTTGGTTCAAGTACAAGTGGTCAATAGACAGTGCTATTCACGAAGACGCGCTCTACTACTTTTTGTGAAAGTGCACCACTCATTGAATAAGTTTATACTGACAGAAGAAAAGTGCATGTGAAAGATGAGAGAGTTGCAATGTAAGGCATTTGGAAAAGAGTGGGGCCTGTCTTGGTGGATGGTACTATCATATCTTTGTCTGTTAATTCGTGATATTTTTACCCCCTGTTTGAAATTATTTTCTTCAAATCAGTTATTTTCGGTGTTAAAAATTTACCTATTTTTATCCTTCCACATACAGTCCTTGTAAAAAAAAAAGGAAAAACGTTCTTCGGATATAGGTCGCTTCTCGCCAATATTCTGACAAAGTTCACTCCATTCCAGAATTCCGACATAGGTCGCTCGTTTCCAAGCTTACGATGTAGACCAGTCCTTGCTAACTCTCAGGCTGAGACATGGTCGCTCCTTTCCAAAGTCTGCCTTTAAAAGTCTTTTTTTTTTGCGTTTTTCCAATGCTGTAGGATGCACGTCCCAATAGCCCACATGCTGGCGCATAAGCTTTTCAAATCAAGAGGTTGCAAAACAATTCTAAACAGAAATTTAAAAAAATTATAGGTACCTGCATTCTTTTTTAATGTTCTCCAAAGAGCTTGTCCAGATACCCTAAAACTAGAGCTAATTCCAGGATTATAATCCAAACCGGGGAATGCAAGGTCGACTTTGGACGTCATGCCCAAATGTGAGACAACCTAAGCGTCTGTCGTTAAAGGCTGCCATTTTTATGTAGTTTGGCTTTATGACCAATACCTATACCTATACCCTCCGTCTGACAACATTTACTTGTAACTCCATATTTTCCTCGTTCACTGTATTACACACTATATGTGTCCTGTAACTGTTCCGGTGTTTGCTCACATCCTACATGTCAACTCAGGAACTTGGTACATCATTTTTATAATACTGTCGAAGTAGAGGGTGGTCAAAAATAGGGCTTTCAGTCATTGATACATTTTAATGGAAGTAAGAGCGTATTTTATATGTACAAAGTTCCCCCCTCTACTTTTGACAATATTAAATTTTAGTTTTACATACAGCATATTTTTTCATTCACATTCCAACAAATTATATGCAACAGTCAGTCAATATACCTATATTACTATGTTATTAGAAATTTTAACACACTTATAATATGCTATTTGCTATTGCATCGTATTTGCTTTTGTTTTGCTGCCGCTTAGAATATTTAAATGCAACACCTGCTCGCAGCACGCGTTTTTGATTTGACGCACGGTTATCCTACACTGTTATTATTGGAACCGATTGCACCATCTGTTCAGTTTACTAGCGATTGTGTAAAAGATTATTTAAATCAACACCGGGAATTCAACAAGCGATCGCCAACTATCGACGGTTCGGCCACGACCGATCGACAAGCGAAACGCGGGTAGAGACTGCAAAGGTCACAATCCGCCCTGCGTTTGTTTCGAGTTTTGTTGGTAGTCGCGTTACGTTTCGCCCCCGTCGGTCTTGGCCGCACGTCGGCGCGTGGCTCGGGCCCGCGCTAGAGTGTGTGTGTGGTCCGGTTGCAGGTGGGGGCGCCGGGTCGCGGCAGACGTACTCGTACGAGACGCTGGTGCAGTACGCGGACTCGCCGCTGAGCAAGCTGCCGCCCAGCGGGCTGGCGGCGTTCCCGGCGGAGCTGGCGCGCAAGGTAACGCCGGGCGGGGCCAGGCGCGCGCCGCCCCCGCGCCCGCTCGCGCCCTTCCGCGTGTGGACGCCGCTGCACCACCCCAACTACCTGGCGGCGCTGCTCTGCCGCAACTTCTACTAGCCGCCCCCACCTCCGCCCCCTCTCCACCGCCCCCATCCCACCCCACCGGCGGCGTCCACCGCGACCACACGCTCGACACGCTGACACTGTTTCGATGATTACAATTTTTTTTTAGTCAAATTTAAATTCGCCAGTGGTCGAGCGTGTGTCCCTGCGCTTCCGTGGCGCTCGCCCGCGCCCGCACTGTGGAGCGGCGAGGGGCGAGCGCGTCCCCCTACTGTTGCACGCACTCCCCGCTTGCACGATTGCACTTTCCTCTTTGAACTGTGTGCACGATGCTTGGGATTGCTCAGGACTTAGGTGTTCGTCCAAAGAATAGTTAAAATTTTCTAGTCGTCCAGATCTCGCCCCCTCCGGGCTCTCGAGGCGGGCCCCGTAGCCGATTAAGCGTAACGCTATTTTGTAAATTAAAATAAGCGACTCTTATAATAGGAAGTACTTTGATCTCGGTAACGTAAGTTTTAAGTTAATTCGTAAGACTGACCTTATAGTATTATGTGATGGGGCTCGGCCGGAGCTCGGAGTGGCTAATATTTGTCTGTCCCTAAATAATGTTACGTTGTTATGCATACGTTAACATAGTTTACAACCGACAAGACTGATTAACAATAGTATTAAGGGTTATTCTAGCTGCAAAGTGGAAATTCATTAGCTTTTAGAAAAAAATATTTTTCATTATTTAAAATAATGAAAGAATTTTTTAATACTAATATATTAAGGTGTTTATTGACAGATGAATATTGATAAATCTTTTACGCAACGTTGTTTACATGAATGAGTGATTTTGAAAGCTTTACTAAGTGTTTGTTACTAATGCTAATATAAATTTGTGTCGTCTGTTTGTTCACGCCGCTCGGACAGAACGGTTACTCGAGAGGGGTTCGCTTCAGGTAGAAACTGCAGTTCGCCAGTTCGTTTGACGTACAAAAATTATTATTGTTGCGTTGTGCACTCGTTTATTATTGTTGATTATTTTTAATGAAGTAAGATTTTAAATTACCAGTGTTTTCAATACTATTGTCAATTTAATATTTTAAATATAAAAATTACAAAACACGTACCGTCTTTGCCTGTTCTTTCGCTTACCTCCCTACTAGACTTAACTTCCGAACGCGTGGTGATCGGTTCTTGTAAATAACCAAGGAAGGCTCGCACGCTTATGTGGCATACTAACCTGGGCGCATGGTGAGGCCGATTGCGGAGGATAACGTGGTATCGTGTCGACAGAGTTGCCTGGACTTCGACAGCGTCAGCTACCTGAAGAAAGTGCGCGCGGCCGGCGGCACCACCGTGGCCGCCGTGGACGCGCCTGACTCGCCCGAGCCCGAGTGAGGCGCCCGCCCCGGGGCCAGGCTCGCTCGCCCACACCACACCGACTCCGCCCACGCCACACCACACCCGCCCACACTACACACCACACGCGCCCACTCCAGTCTCGAGCAGTAGCGAGCGAGCCGTCACGCGCACGCGAGCAGCTCTCATCGCCGCCCGCGCCCGCCGTACGATAAATTTATTTTAGCGAGCTTCACTATAACTAGAAACACTAATTTAGCGAACTTGTAAGTATTAGCACACCAAAATATTTATTTTTTTAGTGGTGGTATAGCATACCTCATTTTTTTATATTTTATCTTGTAAATTAACTGTGGACGTTGATGAGAAATTATTGTGATAAACCTTACAGCGCATACGAAATACGATGTTTGACGTGCACGAATCCAGTGTATTTTGATCTCCCGTCGATGATTTTATTTCCAGCCCGCTATTTGTAGACTCCTTTAGACTCGTATTCCTCAAGACTTCGGCCGACGATAGGTGTTATTTTAATCGAGAGACTGTGTTTTCACTGACTTCGTTGGCCGAAGAGATTAAAGAGTCTGAGAGAGAGTAAGGGAGAAGGTTAGAGAGGCAGCTCTAGTAGGTACATCTAACATTCTGAACACGAACATTTTCAACACATGTTCATTTCGTCTAACAAATGATGACGTTGTTTTCATCGATAATTTTGTTGTATATATTGACTCTGTTAGTTTGGGATATCATAAAGATTCCATTTATTATATAAGAAGAATGCATGCATTTCTTTCGTGTGTTTGTATACTCACTTCTTTTAGTGTCTAGTCCTGACGCGTAGCCGTATCGATTCTCACTATTTCGTAAGCTTTTATATTTCAAGAGAAAGCCTGCCAATCAATATAGCTATAAAAGAGGTTATATTTAATAGATATTTTCATTATAAATATATTAAAACGTTTTATTGTTTTTGTTATGTTTAATTAAATCTTTAAATATAGTTGCTGTGCACTAAACCAAATAATTATTGTAGTGATTCCTAAAATATCTAGTTACACTAATGTGTTTGTGATTGCTCGGTTGTCAGGCTTTCTTTTATATTACACGGGGTCTTAAAAAAGCCATCTCCAAAACGAGACCCGGGATGGTTGGTTTCCCAAAATGCTTAACAAATTTATAGTCGCTGAAAGTGACACAAAAATGAGCGTCACTCGGTTTATTATAAAATAATCACAATCAAATTAAATCACTAAGTATTCTCAGCTCTATTACACACTACTCTTGCAGTTATATTTGCGAGTGACGTTCCTAACTTCAACCTTAAAATATTGGTGCTTACTTCTTGGGGAAAGTATTATCGTTGAATTTATAATTTAAATGTTTACACACTTGTTTTTATATCATAGACGTATGGCTATAATTGTGAAAATTGATATACTAAATTTTCTTATAGATACGCGTTTTATTTTCCATCCTTCACAGACAGATACGTTTGACTAAAAACGTAATGTTTTATTATTAAAATCTGGCTTCGAACCTTTGCTTCATCATTGAAGCACTACTAACATTGAAAATTGTGTTGGAGAAGAGTGGGAAATAAATGTCTAATGAATAGTTGTCCTCTCTACCTCCCAGGTGTTGTTTCGTGGAAGATAAAAAAAACTTATACAATTTCTCCGACTACCCTCCACATTGCTCTGTCACACGTGTGACGCTTACGAAAAATATTCCTTACATCCATCGCATCAGATCAAATTTTACCTCTAGTTGCAGTAGTTCGATTGGTAGTTCGGTTGACCGAACTAATGCAACTTTTTAGTAGCAGAAGTCCGGTTGATTTCAATCACCGAACTGTTGCTGCCTCTCTAGGTGCAGTGGTTCGGTTGAAATGAAGATCGGTAAAACTAATGAAGATCAACGAAACAAATGAAGATCAACGAAACAAATGAAGATCAACGAAACAAATGAAGACCAACGAAACAAATGAAGATCGACGAAACAAATAAGGATCAACGAAACAAATGAAGGTCGATGAAACAAATGAATATCAATAAAATAAATGAAGATCGGCATAGCAAAAGGAGATCGACAAAATAAATGAAGATCGACCAATAAATGAAGATCGGTAAAACAAAAGAAGATCGGTAAAACAAAAGAAGATCGACAAAACAAATGAAGATTGACAAAACAAATGAAGATCGGTGAAACAAATGAAGATCGAAAAAACAAATGAAGACCGATAAAACATACGCAGATCAATAGAACAAAAGACTATAAGCAAGTTGATAAGGTCAAAAACTATTTGCGGCCATATTTTGTAATCTAGATTTGATTGCCATTAAAAAAAAAGGTGCAAGCAATTCTCATCCTTAATGACACTTCTAAAAAAATGTGCTTTTTGGCGTTTATAGACATCATTGATCATAATAAAAAACAAATAAATAATATGCTTATTCATAAGGTCGAGAAATGCTTGCACCTATTTTTTTGAATGGCAATCGCATTTAAATTACAAAATATGGCTGCAAATAGTTTTTGACCTTATCAACGTGCTTATTATGGTCTTATGTTTTATTGATCTGCGTATGTTTTAGCGGTCTTCATTTGTTTTTTCGATCTTTTTTTTTTTGACATTTCACACTACGCTGTCTGATCCCAAAGTAAGCTAGGAATAACCTGCTTGTGTTATGGGTATCAGACCACGGATATTAATACTTATATACTTTTTAAATACATACATATTATACATAGAAACACCCAGACTCTTGAGGCAAACATTTATGGGTCACACAAATATTTGTCTACGGTGGGAATCGAACCCACGACCTCCAGTGCCGCAGGCGGTATCACTACCGACTACGCCACAGAGGCAGTCATCTTCATTTGTTTCACCGATCTTCATTTGTTTTGTCGAACATGTTTGGTTTTACCGATCTTCTTTTGTTTTACCGATCTTCATTTATTTGTCGATCATCATTTATTTTGTCGATCTTCTTTTGTTATGCCGATCTTCATTTATTTCCTTGATCTTCGTTTGTTTGATCTATCTTCATTTGTTTCGTTGATCCTTATTTGTTTCGATGATCTTCAATTGTTTCGTTGATCTTCATTTGTTTTACCGATCTTCATTTCAACCGAACAACTGCAGCTAGAGAGGCAGCAACAGTTCGGTGATTGAAATCAACCGGACTTCTGCTACTAAAAAGTTGCATTAGTTCTGTCAACCGAACTACCAATCGAACTACTGCAACTAGAGGAAATTTTACCATAGCATTATAAACAAAACAAAGGAAGCTCGAGAAAACAAACGAGTACAATACCTATACGCTAATGTGGTAGAGAGAAATACTTTTGCCTAACCATCAACACCGGAGTGTGACAGAGCAGTATGAAGGTTAGTCCGTCAGGAAAACTATCTCATTTTAAAGATAGAATCGAACTAGTGAGACAAGGGCGCGCTTCTCGAATGCCCAGACACTGATTAGATTCAAGACCTAGGGACGAGAACCACAAAGCCCTACCTACCGACGATTACACGAAGCGTGTGTTCCCGTTCGTCCCCTTTACTTCGTCCCCCCGAGGGAGACGAACGGGAAGTCACAAAAATAATATTTAATCAGTTCCCGATCGTCCCATTCCTAATTCAAGAGGGGACGAAATTAATACCGCGCAAATCAGACTTTGATACGTTAGGTTAGAAGGCTAAAGGTGCGGTTGCACTTAGGCGGAGCAGACACGAGCTGTGCCGCGATTCACCAATCACATGGTTAAAATCCACATCTCTTCTCCGCTCCGCACAGTGATTCACCAAATCGCGGCATAGCTTCTCTCTGCTCCGCCTAAGTCGAACCGCACCTTAAAACGGTAGCTCCGCCTAAGTCAAACCGCACCTTAAAACGGGAGCTCCGCGCCCGTATCAGCCTACATGGTTATTTTTTTTATAACCACCTAAACAAAACCTATTTCATCCCACCAAAAAAATTAAGCGGTATTAATTTCGTCCCCTCTTGAATTAGGATGGGACGATCGGGTACTGATTATTTTTGTGACTTCCCGTTCGTCTCCCTCGGGAGGAAGAAGTCGAGGGGACGAACGGGAATACAGTACACACGAAGGACATGCGGACTGACGATTTCGAGAAGAGCCCAGGGCCGAAATATCTTAAAGCTGGAGTTTCACCGGGCTCTGGTTCCTAGTGCTCGAGTCCTTTTAATAAAATTACATTTTTAATAGCTAGCTCACCAAAACGATGCCTCCCGCCTGATGGAAAACCATGACCATTAGCGATTGGAGGCTGGCCTGAAGTGGTCCTCAAGTTGTGTCATGCTCCGCAGCAGAACCACTTTGACTACATTATGTACAAATCACAGGATAAAATGTAGATAATGTCTATATTTTTGTAGCATAATATCAAAAATTGTAAATTGTTAGTTTCTTGGGAAATATCAATTCAAAGTGGTCATGCTACAGAGCACACTCCAGCAGGACCACTTTAAAATACCGGTTATGTCACGCTGATTATGCACAGGTCATAATATAAACAAATGTATATTTATTGTATATCAAGATAACATCTACATTAGTGGACAAAGGGCAATTTTAGATAAATACTTACTGATTTTAGTAACATGTAAATATTTTATCTGAAAGCGCCTGCTATGAATTTGTTAGCAAATAGCAAGATTAATATATTTCTTTACGATATATTAACTAACTAGCTGATGCCCGCAGCTTCGCCCGCGTAAAATTTGTTCCCGTTCCCGCTTCCCGTATTTGATCCCCTTGGGGGAATCCTCCGGGAGAATTGGATTAGTCCGTTAATCCACCCCAAAATATCCATCTAATGGGGTGGATAACCGGAATTACATGTTATGGTACGTCCGGAATTCCACCCAAAGGGTGGATTTCCGGATCTATTCATCAATATCAATCAATCTGTTCGATAACTCAGTGTAGTTAGTGGACTGTCTTTCTGGTAGTTCCTGCAGGCACATAAGACGACACAGGAAGTTCGAAAATCGGACCGCCACCAAGAATGATTCGCCACTTACCTGGATTCTTTCCCGCTCTTCCTTAGGGTTGCTCCGAGGCCTTGATATTCGCTTGAGGTTGTTTTCGAGTTGCCGTGTCGACCGAGGCACTGACACACACATGTATCGCGCACAATAGTTCCGAACCGCGTCCGAGATTTGACTGAACGGTCGATGAGTGGCCGCCCGCCTGGCGAGGCAGCGCGGGGCGGGTGCGGGGGGGGGGGGGGGGGAATAGCCAGCCGAGTGACGAACTCTCCCGATAGCCGACCGTTCGCCGAAACATCCTGCCGCCTAACCAAGGTTCTGCCTTGGTTACCCACTAAACCACCGAAGGCAATCCACAAAGCTTAGAGACAGGTCGTAAGATGTTCCCTTGCTGAGTCCTGACCTCTACAACTCTGACAATTCCGTCCCTACCCGGAAGTAACCTAACGATCCGACCGCGTTTCCATTGGAGAGGGGGTAAATTATCCTCCTTTATCAATATCAGGTCATCGACCTTGGGAGCCTCGTTATGAGAAGTCCACTTATGCCTTTGTTGGAGTGTGTGAAGATATTCACATCTCCACCGAGACCAGAAATGCTGGGATATCTTTTGAATAAGTTGGTACCGAGACAACCGGTGCTCCGGAGTTTCCGTGTAGGGATACTCAGGAAGTGCAACGAGAGGTTGCCCTATTAGGAAATGACCGGGGGTCAATACATCAAGGTCTTCCGAGTCCGTACTAAGGGGGCAAAGCGGCCGAGAATTCATTACCGCTTCTACCTTGGTAAAAAAGGTGGTCAGCTCTTCGAAAGTGAGCTTGGCTTCTCCGAGAACCCGTTTCGCATGTGTCTTGGCACCCTTCACTGCCGACTCGAATATGCCACCGCTTGAAGGATTTGAAGGGCAATTGAAGAGCCAAGTTATGTTTTGAGCCGTCAGCTTCCGATCAATTTCCTGGTGATGGTTCCGTAAGAATATGTATAACTCCTTTAAATATTTATCGGTTCCCGTGAAGTTTGTACCGCAGTCTGATCGGATCAAGGACGGTACACCTCTCCTAGATACGAACCTAGTCAAGGCTGCCACGAAGGCTTCAACTGATAAGTTTGATACAATTTCTAGATGTACCGCCTTAACCGACAAGCAAATGAAAACGCATAAGTAACACTTTTGAACCCTTGCATTACGCAACGAGCTCGTTTTAACGTAAAAAGGTCCAGCGAAATCCGTGCCGACCCCGACGAAAGGTCTGACTCCGGTAACGCGATCGGCAGGCAAATCTGCCATATATGGCTGTTTAGGCCGAGCCCGGTGTCGAAAACATTGTACGCATTTAAACGTTATGTGTCGCGTGACACGCCGCGCCGAGATAATCCAGTAGCGTCGTGAGAGAATCGCACTCAACGCGTTAGCTCCGACGTGACAGTAGACCTTATGATAATGATTGACTAGCAAGTCTGTGAAACTACCCCTCGCCGGTATTAATATAGGGTGCCGTGACTCATATGGAAGGGTAGAGGCGCCGATTCTGCCGCCGACACGAATAATATCATCCCTGTCCAAAAATAAATTCAACCGTCGCAATGAATTTTTAATTTCAGTACCCGTTCGAAGGTTTGTCAATTCATCGGAGAAATTTTTTGACTGCACAATACGAATTAAGCACAGATTGGCGATTCTACGTTCCGACACCGTTAAACTACCGTAAACCTTCTCAGAGTTAATTTTTGAATTGTTTTTAAAGCGTAGTAAGTATGTAGTAACGTTTAGCAACTTTTCATATGAACTAAAACGATCTAATAAATTAAAATCCGATATCAATTCGTTTACATTAGCAACCCTAACGGCCGGCCTCAGGCCAGGTAACAAATCTGGCGGGAACTCTGGGCCCCCGGACGGCCACGTATGGGGCGGCCGCTCCAGCCAACTCGATCCCCACCACAAGGGATGGTTCAAGAGTTCTGCCGCCGAGCAACCGCGTGACGCAACGTCCGCACAATTCATCTCGCCGGGTACGTGACGCCAGTCGATGTTGGTCTTAGAGGTTATTATATCCGAAACCCGGTTTCCTTCAAAGACTTGTAATTTATGAGGTGGTGTCCGTAACCACGCCAAAACGATAGTGCTGTCGCACCAGCCTACAATTTGGTCTAACCGAACCTTATCCTCCATTGACTCGACCGTGTGATTAACCAACGTTGACAGCAACTTAGCACCATTCAACTCCAGTTTCGGTATGGTTAACTTAACCCTTAATGGCGTTATACGTGACTTAGCAATAAGTAGGCGTACGTGAGTCCGTCCGTCTGCGCCCTCCGCGCGCAAGTAGACTGCTGCAGCGTAACCGACGCTGGAGCCATCACAAAACCCGTGAAGAGTATATTTAGTCGGTCCTTCTAACTTGACACACCGGGGAATGGAGATACGTTGCAGATGCGGCAAGTCAGAGATGATATCCCTCCATTGTCGCACTAAATCTATGGGGGCCGGGGCATCCCAAGCTACCCCCTTTGAGTTATCAGAAGTCGCCAATAGGGACTGTAATAAAAGTTTTATTTTAAAAACTACTGGACAGATCCACCCAAGTGAGTCGTAAAGTCTAGCCACTATTGACAAAATACTACGACGTGTGACGTCACTATCTGTGGGCAGATTTACATGGTAAGTGAAATTGTCACATTTGGGGTCCCACTGAATGCCTAAAATCTTGACAAAACCCGTTCCATCCGAATCGCGATCATCGAAACGCCGCGGTGACTCCAAGTGTTCCGTGGGTAAGTCATTCAGTAATGCTGGCATATTACTGGACCATTTCCGTAACTCATAGCCGGCCGAATTCATCAATGAGATTAACTCATCGCGAAGCTCACGCGCCTCAATCAGCGAGTCTGCGCCGCCATTCAAATCGTCAACGTATGTGTTGTCTATGAGTAACTTAGCGGCACGGGTTTTATCAACCTCGTCCCGGGCGAGCTGGTGTAAGCAGCGTATGGCTATGAAAGAGCTCGACTTCAAACCGTATGTATTTGTGTTTAATTGATAGGTAAGTAGGGGCTCCGTGGGCGACGCTCGCCAGAGAATCAACTGATATCTCCGATCGTCCGGGTGAATCCACGTCTGCCTAAACATCATTTTAATATCCGTAGTAAATACAATTTGTGGAACCCTAAATTTCATTATAATATTAGTGATATCGTTTTGCAATCGTTCTCCCGAAAACAGACAGTCGTTTAATGACACTCCCGAACTTGTTTTCTGACTGCCATTGAATACAACGCGAATTTTATTCACATCGCCCGATTTTTTAAATACTCCGTGATGTGGGAGAAAGTAATGTTCTTGCCCCGAATTAATATCAAATTGCGATACACTCATGTGTCCCAGCCTAATATATTCATTAATAAATTCAATGTATTTCTCCCGAAATTCCGGATTCCGTTGCATCCGCCTCTCAAGCGACATAAATTGCTTATAAGCGGGCTGGCGTGAGTCTCCTAATAGACGTCTATCACCTGCCGAGATAAGAGGTAAGCGCGAGATATATTTACCGTCCGGGCCTCGCGATACCGTTGAAACAAATAATTGTTCGCATTCCAAGTCCTCGGGACTTTTAATTTTATTAAGAGGGGGTTCCTCAGATCGCCAAAACCTTTCCACCGTTTCCTTGAGTGTCAACTGGTTAACCGACGATTCGGCCAGCTCCCGCGTCTCCGGCGAAACTGGTCCGAATACCGCGAAATTAAATACCGTGCCCAACGCGTAGGGCCCACCCTGACACAAAGTAATCTTTTCCCCATTTAAGATTTGACCGAGTATATCACATCCAAAAATTACGTCTATCTCTGAAGAATTCAATGAGCCGTTATCTGCGAGTTTCAACTCTTTAAAAACCAAATTTGTTCTGTTAACCGAATAAGACGTAAGCCTTCTTAAAACTGCCGCCGTTACCGCTAGTACTGGGTGTTCTGAATGTTCTGGTTTGAAATATATAACAACAACGTGTTGATATGTATTGGCTTGAATGCCACCGATACCCGTGATTTGTACATTACTATAAGACCGTTTCAATCCGAGGGTAGATACCAAATCCCCCTTTATTACCGACATTTGAGCCCCTAAATCTAAGAGAGCCCGTGCTTTAACGAATTCACCATTTTTATTCTTAATTTCAATAATAGCCGTGGGTAGAACAACATTATACGGGTTTCGATGCAAAGACGTTGAAGATGAGTCATCATGTAACCTTAATTGCTATGCTGAATATTGCTTTTGAGAATTATTACGTGACTGACCGCGCGATTCGTGCGATTCCCGCCGTTCGCAGGCCTGATAGCCGTTGCGCGAGCTGACCTGAACTACACGCTCAGCTGATGAGCGCGACGGTACCTCTCTTCTTTCGCGAGGAGAGGCCGTGCGCGTGCGACGACGCGGACGGTGGCTGCGGTAGCCAGGTCCCTCCGAAGGCGAGCTAGCGCGAGACGCAGTATAGTTGTGCATGCATATTAAGTCGTTGTGACCCCGATGGCCACAGCGTTTACATGCTGTCCTTTTATCGCACGTAGATGCCGAATGCTTACCAAAACATTTAAAGCATACGTTTTCAGCTCGCACCCAGTCTTTACGCTGACCCGCGGTTAATTTTTTAAATTTAAAACACTCCGAAATCATGTGACCGCTTATTTCACAGTATAAACAGCGCCTAGCGATTATTCGTTCATTCCTGTAAGATTCACTTTCGTTTCCGATAATGTGTATGGTGCGGCGGGTACGATTGTCCTTCAAGGTCGCGCCGTCAGCTGTTGTCGAGTCTATAAGCCGACATTCATTTTGCAAAAACTCCACAAGTTGATTGAATGTGGGTAGGGTGATTATATTTCCGCCGTACTTCTGTTCAAACCGAGTTTTAACGTCTAACGGAATTTTATTTAAGCTAATGAATAATAATATATAAGACCATTGATCTATAGGAAGGCCTAAATTATTCAAGGCGCGAGTGGACTCCAACAGTGGGTTTAGAATTTTAGAACGCAGATCATAGGGTTTATTTAATGTAGGTAGCTGTAGGATTCTAGAAATGTGACTATCTGCTAGCATCCTGATATTTTCATATCTACCCTTAAGAATTTCTAAGCCTATATCTAGGGATTCGTCTACCATAGGTAAATGCCGTATTAAGGTATGCGGTTCATTTAACACATGAGAAACTAAGTAATGAAATTTTTCCGTCTTTGATATATCTTTCCGTGTTAGTACCAACGAACTGAATAGGCTTATAAAACTTGTCCACTGAAAAACGTCACCATCAAATTTGCATAAATCGATTCTGGGAAGTCTTGCCGTATTTGAACTCTCGGACGGTCTATGAACCCCGTCCAAACCCGGGTAAGCCGACGAGACCGCTTCCAGTTGATTATAAGCCAACTCCGCCTCATTATAATCAGCCGTATAGATTTTAATCATTTCCGGATCTACCGTATTATCCAGCAATAACTCATACTGTTCCGACAAAAGTGCGTATCGTTCATCGAGTTTACGTAATCTCGCCGAAATAACTGCATTGGTTTGAGTTTTTCCCGCGATCATTTCTAACGTGCTTCTAAGCCATTCGACTTGAATTTTAAATTTAGTTGATGATACCTTAGCCATTTTAAATCGTTAAGACTCCAAATCGTGATGCACCCACCCCCGGGTAAGAGAAAAAAAAATATATAACGGAACCCTACAATAAATCAATTAAATTGTTCTAATAACTGAGGATAATTTCACAAATATCGCATACCGCACAATATAATACAATAACCGAACCGCAAATGACAAACAAACTTAACGACTTTAGTTTGAATTGTATCCGACCGAATCGAGACTTGTGTCAGAGCTGTAAGTGGCGGTTAGGAATTTCAATTTTTAAATCTACAACCGACTTATGATTTGAAAAAATACCAACAAATATACCGAAATCCGGCTGAAATCCGCTCGAATGGACCATATATATGTTCGATAACTCAGTGTAGTTAGTGGACTGTCTTTCTGGTAGTTCCTGCAGGCACATAAGACGACACAGGAAGTTCGAAAATCGGACCGCCACCAAGAATGATTCGCCACTTACCTGGATTCTTTCCCGCTCTTCCTTAGGGTTGCTCCGAGGCCTTGATATTCGCTTGAGGTTGTTTTCGAGTTGCCGTGTCGACCGAGGCACTGACACACACATGTATCGCGCACAATAGTTCCGAACCGCGTCCGAGATTTGACTGAACGGTCGATGAGTGGCCGCCCGCCTGGCGAGGCAGCGCGGGGCGGGTGCGGGGGGGGGGGGGAATAGCCAGCCGAGTGACGAACTCTCCCGATAGCCGACCGTTCGCCGAAACACAATCAATACATATAATAAAATCGTAACAGGTCGCTGTCTGTACATGGAAGATAAATGAGAAAATATATTATAGGGGGGCTTTATGAACGCAAGTTATTATTTATACAATTAAGCTCTTTTATGATTAAGCAAACAGGGCAGTTTCACACGCTGCTTGATGAGTCTGATGAAGAAATACCCCTCCTTTCATACAACTTACCTACGTGACGTAAACGAAGTTGCGGGCTCAGCTAGTGATAAATAAAAACGATCAAAAAAACAAATGAAGATCGAAAAATCAAATGAAGATCGGCAAAACAAATGAAGATAGTCAAAACAATCTCCATGTGTTTTGTCCATCTTCGAAATCCACCCAATTCATGGGTAGATTAACGGACTAATTGGATTAATGATATATAATTCCGGAAAAACCCACCCCTTTTTTTTTTTTTTTTTTTTTTTTTTTTTTTTTTTTTTTTTTAACGAGGGAAAATCCTCATAGGATGTTATGCCGGACTCTTACCGACTAAAAAACCTCACGCCACGCCTAACAGCCTATGGTTGAGAGCCCCGGGTAAGCCCTCAGGAAGGATGTCCCGTGACTCCCAACTCCCAACAGACCTACGGCCGCCTATGCGGCCTCGCCCAGGGGGTGGTTCGGGTGCAATCCCGCGTCTATGGGGGGTTTCGGTCGTGACCCCGCTTCTAAGGGGGGGGCGTGCGTGAGTTGCTCACGTCACGCTGCCGTCATGGGCCTGCTTCTGTAAGGACGGTGAGCGGCCTTCTCACCGTCCTCAGACCCCCGGTCATGGAGGCCGATAGTCCTCGGCGAAGACACGTCGGCGGCGCCCAGGGCGCCGACTGCGGAACTCGGGTGGGAGAGTTCTCTCCCGCACCCGGCCCGCCGCCTCCTTCGCGAGCATGACCTGCTCGCAGAAAGAGGCGGCGCGGTCCCACTTACTCCTGCTGGAGAGCATGGCTCGGACCATGGCCTCGAGCGAGAGAGTGTCCACGCCCAGACCCACTACGAGGACCTGGCGCTGTTGTGCCCACGCCGTGCACTCCACCAGACTGTGGAGCGCCGTGTCATCGCTGCGGTCCTCGCAGTGCTGACACTCGGCCGTGGTTTCCCGGTGTTTTCGCCACAGATACCTACCGAAGCTACCGTGCCCGGCAAGTATCTGTGTCAACCGGTAGGAGAGAGCACCGTGTCTTCTCTCCAGCCACTCGTCCATGACCGGTCTGCGGAAACCCACCCCTTGGGAGAATTTTCGTGGGTGGATTATCGGACTATTTTGATTAATAAGTTATAATTCCGTAAATCCCATATAAACCGGAAAGGGAAGGATTTTCATCGGTGGATTTACGGACTAATTCTCCGAGAATCGGATTACCCCAAGGGGATCAAATACGGGAAGCGGGAACGGGAACAATTTTTACGCGGGCGAAGCTGCGGGCATCAGCTAGTTAGTTTATATATCGTAAAGAAATAATATTAATCTTGCTATTTGCTAACAAATTCATATTCCGATAAAATACTAAATATACTAAAATCAGTAAGTTTTTATCTAAAATTGCCCTATATCCACTAATGTAGATGTTATCTTGATATACAATAAATATACATTTGTTTATATTATGACCTGTGCATAATCAGCGTGAAATAACCGGTATTTTAAAGTGGTCCTGCTGGAGAGTATGCTCTGTAGCATGACCACTTTGAATTGATATATTCCAAGAAACAATATACAATTTTTGATATTAAGCTACAAAAATATAGACATTATCTACATTTTATCCTGTGATTTGTACATAATGTAGTCAAAGTGGTACTGCTGCGGAGCATGACACCTCAAATTAGCGGCCAAATGTGCCTCTTCACGCTCCGCATAAAGAACTCGGGGTTGTAAGAAGAGGGAAACATGTGCGCTGGCAGGTCGTTCCAGGCTTTTATGGTTCGACTGAAAAACTGATCTTTTGAATCGCTCAGTTCTGGCGAAAATTTTCCACCTGTGAGTGGCACCTCTGCTCTGCACGTGTTATTGGGCCCTTTGTCCACTAAAATCCATTAAAAAGATCCATCATGGATCTTTGTGGACATATCATGTCCATATTTTAATCTTAAAGTATTATTTATGAAAAATGGATCTTTTAGGACAAGTGTGTGGAAAATGATCAATTATAGGTTGTGGTATACAACATCTAAAAGTTAAAATGTATAAAGTAGTTAAAGTATTTTCAAAACAAAATGAAGATCAGTAAACAAATAAGATCAGCGAAACAAACGAATCGACGAAACAAATGAAGATCGGTAAAACAAATGAAGATCGACGAAACAAATGAAGATCAATGAAAATGAAAATCGGCAAAACAAAGATCAATGAAACAAATGAAGAGATCGGCAAAACAAACACTAAACAAATGACGGTCGGATAAACAAATGGAGATCGACAAAACAAATGAAAATCTACAAAACAAATGGAAATCGAAAAAACAACATTAAAATCGACAAAACAAATGACGATCGGCAAAACAAATGACGGTCAGATAAACAAATGACAATTGACAAAAAAAAATTATCGTAAAAACATGCTGATTAATAAAACAAAAGACTATAGGTATGAAAAATACTTGCAGCCATATTTTGTAGGTAATCTAGATGATTGCCATTAAAAAAAATTGGTGCAAGCAAATCTCGACCTTAATGACTTTTCTCTAAAAACGTGGTTTTAGGCGTTTATAGACTTCACTGATCACGAATATGTAAACATTAAATAAATATTATGCATGATCAGAAGGTCGAAATTTGCTTGCACCCATTTTTGTAATCTAGATGCTATATCCATTCAAAAAAATAGGTGCAAGCAATTCTCGACCTTAATATTATTTATTATTTATGTCTATGTCTATTTGTTAAGTTGGCAACCTTCCGTAGCTTCTTGAATTCTGGTAGGATAGCCCGGAGACCGTTAGTACTACGGAAAAAGAGGGATTCTGTAATAATACCTACTAATCTTAGATCAAGAATAACAACATTCCTGATCTAAGCTATTAAGGCCGCGTGGGCCAGATTTTGAGTTTTTTGAAACAATCCTAGTCAAAAAGTAAAGGGTTTTTAAATCTGAAAAATATATATATAATAGTTAAGGATATAAGCTAAACATATTCCGAGCCCGTTACACGATCCAATAAATTTCACTAGATAGAAAAAAATCCCAAAGTTGACTCTCTCAGAAAAGTTTTTTCAATACTGTGGCTAAACTATTAACATTTTATATATTTTTTTTGCACTCAATTAAAGGTAATTAGTTTTTATACACATTTTCCGAGCGTTTTTCTATAAACAACTATTTACATAGTTATCATGTACGAATATCTACCAAACGCAATAGAATTGCGCCGCTGACGGCCGATCAGTCTCGCCCTGGCGCTTGTGGAGGCAGGACCTGTGTCAGTTTTTTTCGCAACTATTTCGTAATTATTATGCCAAATTACGTTGAAATCGCGCCACAGTATAAAAATATCAGTAATGGGCAAAATGTAATTAGATTAACCGTTACAAATACATAGGTGACTCATGGTAAAAATGTGGTGATCTTTTACTTTTTAAGTGTTTTCACGACATGGTAACCAGCTACCTAATGCATTAAAATGTCTACGAATTACATGATAATTTCGCAATCCAACATGGCGGCCACGCCGTAATCACAAAATTTCATGATGGGTATCGTTTAAGGGGTTTTTTGGTATGCTGAGTACGAAGTACGTGATAATTTTGCAATCCAATATGGCCGCCGCGCCGTAATCACAAAATTTCATGATGGGTATCGTTTAAGGGGTTTTTGGTATTCTGAGTACGAATCACGTGCTAATTTTGCAATCGAATATAGCCGCCGCGCCGTAATCACAAAATTTCATGATGGGTATCGTTTAAGGGGTTTTTTGGTATGCTGAGTACGAATCGCGTAAGGTCAGTGTGGGGAAGTGTAGCTATGGGGCAAGTGTAGATGCCCTTTATATTACGAAAACTATTAGAGCTTTTGTTGACAGTGCCATCTGTTGTTGTGTGGAAACAAATATTTATTTACATAATTTAAAACTAGTTGGCACCGTCAAGTATTTATGAAGTTGTCGCCATTTTTAAATATGTCACATTTTGTAAGACGAATTAGAGTTCACATCACAGATTTCAATCGATAAAAATCTTGGTATTTTGTGTAAATCTGTGTATTTTGTACCCGGGAGTAGTTATTATACTAATTAAACTTATTATTACTCGTATAATATTGTTGGAATTGTTGAAAGTGAGAGAATTACGTCCATTAAAAAAAAATCAACCTCTAAATCAAATGACTGGGAAAGTGTGTCTACCTTCCATGAGGCAAGTGTGTCTATATGACACACTTGCCTCAAGTCAGAGGTTATAAACAAGGTGTTTGATTTAACTAATTAGATAATTTCTAAGGCAAAGTTTGTAGTTTGTAATTTTGTTTGTAGGCAGTAATCTTATTTATATAATTTGTTAACAATTTTACATTGTATTTGAAGGGATAATTTATCTCTGGTACTACTGAACTGATTTTTAAAATTCTTCCACCAGCTATATAATTTATTATGTAGTTTAAATTATTCACCAATGTTCAATTTTAATTGTAATTAATATTTTTTATTATAGAGTGTTTGAAAAAAATGTCAAATAACATTTTTGCAACGAAGTTCCTTAACACGACGATTTGAATTACAAGAAACAAACAAGAAAAACAACAACTACGAAAAAAATAAACAATTTTAAATTTGGTACAAGAAAATTTACCTTTATATTTCATTTGAATACTTACCTTTGAATATTATTGATATTAAACTCGAAATAAAAGTGAAGATTATCCGCCAGTTATGCTTATGACTTTTACCTAAAAATGTTTTTTATCCCTGCCCAACGTAATATGACACACTTACCCCATAACTTTTACACCCTTGAACGATTCGCACACAGTATATTACGTAGAATTATCATCATTTGATTCGTCCACGCGATCGAGTAGCTTAAACATTGCATTTCTAAATAAAAAAATATTGTCTATTGTACACTAAACATATAGTCACACTTGCCTCACTTTGTTGGGAAAGTGTGTCTTCCATAGCAATTTACAGTTAGACGTTAAAAACTAATTCCTAATGAATATTATTAACTAAAACACTTTGTTTTCAGCCAATTATGAACCTTATCATGTTTTGTTTGCACAGAGAGTTAAAAATTATACCTTAAATTACGTGATTTTTAAGTTCAAAGTAAACTTCGTAAAAAGTATGACACACTTCCCCGTATTGACCTTACTAATTTTGCAATACAAGATGGCCGCCGCGCCGTAATCACAAAATTTCATGATGGGTATCGTTTAAGGGGTTTTTTGGTATGCTGAGTACGAATCACGTGATAATTTTGCAATCCAATATGGCCGCCGCGCCATAATCACAAAATTTCATGATGGGTATCGTTTAAGGGGTTTTTTGGTATGCTGAGTACGAATCACGTGATAATTTTGCAATCGAATATAGCCGCCGCGCCGTAATCACAAAATTTCATGATGGGTATCGTTTAAGGGGTTTTTTGGTATGCTGAGTACGAATCGCGTACTAATTTTGCAATACAACATGGCCGCCGCGCCGTAATCACAAAATTTCATGATGGGTATCGTTTAAGGGGTTTTTTGGTATGCTGAGTACGAATCACGTGATAATTTTGCAATCGAATATAGCCGCCGCACCGTAATCACAAAATTTCATGATGGGTATCGTTTAAGGGGTTTTTTGGTATGCTGAGTACGAATCGCGTACTAATTTTGCAATACAAGATGGCCGCCGCGCCGAAATCACAAAATTTCATGATGGGTATCGTTTAAGGGGTTTTTTGGTATGCTGAGTACGAATCACGTGATAATTTTGCAATCCAATATGGCCGCCGCGCCGTAATCACAAAATTTCATGATGGGTATCGTTTAAGGGGTTTTTTGGTATGCTGAGTACGAATCACGTGATAATTTTGCAATCCAATATGCCCGCCGCGCCGTAATCACAAAATTTTATGATTGGTATCGTAAATGGTAGTATCGTAAGTATGGTAGTATCGTAAATCATACGTAGCAGACTGTAGTGTAAAAGAGATAGAGACACATGTTCCATTATTCGTTCTAACATTTGTGTGTGGTTGGATTGCATGGAACGACACAGACTAAAAAAACTTGTTCGGTTTACTGTGAGTTAGTTAACCGCGTGCCAATTTGCAACTGTGCAAGACGTGGTCAGAGTTAAGAAGTTATTTATTTAACTCAGAGCTTACTAACTCTATATTTATATATTTAACTCGACTCTCCGCGTAAGTGGGCCTAAATAGCTTAGGCGGCCAAATTGAATTCCAAAATGATATTCATTACGAAATTATGTGATTACGGCGCGGTGGCCATTTTGGATTGCAAAATTATCATGTGATTCGTCCTCAGCATACGAAAAAACCCCTTAAACGATAACCATCATGGATTTTTGCGATTAAGGCGCGGTGGCCATATTGGATTGCAAAATTATCACGTGATTCGTACTCAGCATACCAATACACCAATAGGCGCAAATTATTCCCATTCCCAAAAAGCCTAACCCTACATCCTTCGCTGAATATCGTCCCATAGCCATTTTACCTTTCCTTTCCAAAGTTCTGGAACGGCTTGTATACAGCCAACTAAGCTCATTCCTAAATAGAAACCTGCTTCTCAATCCTTACCAATCTGGTTTTCGTCCGGGACATAGTACGGCCAGTGCGCTGATCAGCGTTACGGATGACATCAGGCTCGGCATAGAAAATGGAAATCTTACTGTACTTTCCTTACTTGATTTTAGCAATGCTTTTAATACAGTAGATTTCCAAATCCTGCTTGGCATACTACGCTCGATTAACATATCTCCAACAGTAATTGACTGGTTTCATAGTTACCTGTTTGGACGGCGTCAGCGTGTACGCATTGAAGAATCACTTTCTTCTTGGTGCAACACGACTGTGGGCGTACCACAGGGTGGCGTTTTATCACCTTTACTTTTCTCTATCTTTATAAACTCTATTTCAAAATCTCTACTGTCATCCTACCACCTTTATGCAGACGATCTACAGATATACATGCAAGCTCCAGCACATGAAATTACCGAAGCCATATCAATTATTAATTCTGACTTAAGGCGGATATGTAGGTGGAGTAAGCAGTATGGACTAAGAGTGAACCCCTCTAAAACTCAAGTGGCTGTAATCGGCAGTCCTGTTATGGTGTCGCGAATAGATAGGGCACAATTGCCTCATATTATGTTCGATGGTGTTGTGCTAAATATAAGCGAAACTGTCAAAAATCTGGGGATTTTGATTGATGGCACGCTGTCATGGCGTCCCCAACTGCAGGAAGTCAGCCGGAAGTTGTTTGTTTCTGCAGGATCCTTGCGCCGACTAAGCAATTTTCTGCCAAAGGCCACTAAAATTGCACTAGCTCAATCTCTCCTACTTCCTATGCTAGATTATGCAGATATCAGCTATCTCGACATTACTGAAGAGCAATTTGATAAGCTTGAGCGCCTACAAAACTTCTGCATAAGATTCATATTTGGCTTACGCAAATATGATCACATAACTGAATATCGCAATATGCTTGAGTGGCTCCCAATTCGCCTTCGTCGGAATACTCATATTCTTTCTATGTTATACAGTATACTGTTTGATCCACGTTCCCCGACTTATCTTAAAGAACGATTTATGTTCCTCAATGACACACATTCAAGATCCTTGAGGTCGTCGGAATCTTTGGAACTAGCAGTACCTACGCACTCGACCAGTTTTTATGACAAGTCATTCACCGTACAGGCAGTGCGGCTATGGAATGCATTACCTATACCGATTAGACGTGCTCAGTCTCTGGATGTCTTAAAGTATCTGTATATATATGTATGTAGCTATGTATGTATGTACACTCGAGAGCAATGAATCCGGGTCACTTAAAGAATCCTAAAAATCTCGGAAACTAAAAATGCTAGGTTAATGCAATAAATTGTATTTAATAGACAATGTAATACTCCTTAAATGAAGGTATTAAAACTTCTTAGTTATTGTAAAGTTATATCATAAAAAAATCAAATTTGAAAAAGGGCCACTTTCGAAGATGGAACTACGAAATTACAGCATTTGGTGTTGCTTTTGTTTGTAATCTGTCATTTATGTGGGTACATAAACCATGTTGATAGTGCTCTATATTCATTAATCAAGCTGAAATTATGTCGCTTACGCCTGAAGAATGCACCAGAATACTTACAATGCTGGAAACCGGCCGGAGTCAGCGCGATACAGCCAGGACTGTCGGTGTGTCGCTGTCAACAGTACAAAGAGTTCTCCGACGTTACGAAGAAACTGGTTCTAACCTACGCAGACCAGGAACGGGCAGAACCAGGTGTACCACAGCACGAGAAGACCGATACTTGGTGAACACCATGCTTCGAAATCGCTTTCTCACAGGAACTGAACTCACCAATCAGTTTCGACGCCTCGGAGGAAGTAACCCAAGTGCATGGACAGTAAGACGTCGGCTTGCTGAATCTGACTTAAAACCCCTTAGACCTGCAAACGGCCCTAAACTGGAGCGTGGGCATCGTATTTCGAGACTAAGGTATGCCCAGAGCCACGTAAATTGGAGTATTGAAGATTGGTCAAAAGTTATGTTCTCCGACGAATCAAAATTTATGCTCTACAAGCACGATGGAAGACACAGAGTGTATCGAAGACCAGGGGAAAGATTCAAGCAAGCATGCATCGAAGAAAAAGTAGCCTACGGTGGTGGGTCTGTACTTGTGTGGGCCGGAATTTCTTCTGAAAGTCGCACAGAGCTGGTGATCATAGAAAACGGCTCTTTAACTAGCGTAAGATATGTGGAAGAAATCCTCAATGATCACGTTGGTCCATTTATGGTCAATTTAGGTGAGGATGCTATATTTATGCATGACAATGCCCGACCTCATACAGGTAGGATTGTGAATGACTACCTTCAAGAGATGAACATTACTCGTATGGATTGGCCAGCGCGCAGCCCGGATATCAACCCGATCGAGCATGCTTGGGACGAGCTAGGCAGATGCGTAAAACAACGAAACCCTCCCCCAATCACGCTTCGTGAGCTCAAAATTGCTCTCACAGAGGAATGGGAGAATATTCCCCAAAATCGTATAAGGAACTTGGTGTACAGCATGCCAAACCGCGTAAACGCAGTAATGGAAGCACGAGGAGGCAATACGAAGTATTAAAATTCAAGAAAATCGTAATAAAGTTCAAAAATTTCATGTTTCCTATTTTTGTTTTAAGGAGAGATCGGCAGTTTTTTCTTTATGTAATTTTGTGTTAATAAAATGTATGGTGACTCATATTTTTTTTACTTTCATTTAAGGAGTATTACATTGTCTATTAAATACAATTTATTGCATTAACCTATCATTTTTAGATTCCGAGATTTTTAACATTCTTTAAGTGACCCGGATTCATTGCTCTCGAGTGTAGTTAGGTATATGTGTATTTGTATATATATATTTATATATATTATGTAGGTATGTATGTATGTAGTTGTCTTATAAATATGCTTTATCTCTACACCTAAACTACCCATTTATATTATAACATAAATCTTTTTCTGTCCATCCTAAGGTTTTCTGGAAGAAATTGCTTTTTAGCGATAAGGCCGCCCTTTGTACAATATTGTCTGTTTAAATTTTGTAAATAGTTTTTAACGAGGTGTACAAATAAAGTTTTATTCTATTCTATTCTATTCTACACCCCTTAAACGATACCCATCATGATATTTTGTGATTTCGGCGCGGCGGCCATATTGTATTGCAAAATTATCACGTAATTCGTACTCAGCATACCAAAAACCCTTTAAACGATACTCATCATGAAATTTTGTGATTACGGCGAGGCGCCCATATTGGATTGCAAAATTTTCATGTGATTCGTACTCAGCATACCAAAAAACCCCTTAAACGATACCCATCATGAAATTTTGTGATCACACCGCGGTGGCCATATTGGATTGCAAAATTATCATGTGATTCATACTTAGCATACCAAGAATTCCCTTAAACTATACCCATCATGAAATTGTGTGATTACGGCGCGGTGGCCATATTGGATTGCAAAATTAGTACGTAATTCGTACTCAGCATACCAATAAACCCTTTAAACGATACCCATCATGAATTTTTGTGATTACACCGCGGCCGCCATTTTGGATTGCAAAATTATCACGTGATTCGTACTCAGCATACTAAGAAACCCCTTAAACGATACCCATCATGAAATTTTGTGATTACGGCGCGGCGCCCATATTGGATTGCAAAATTATCACGTGATTCGTACTCAGCATACAAAGAAACCCCTTAAACGATACCCATCATGACATTTTGTGATTACGGCGCGGCGTCCATATTGGATTGCAAAATTAGTACGTGATTCGTACTCAGCATACCAAGAAACCCCTCAAACGATACCCATCATGACATTTTGTGATTACGGCGCGGCGTCCATATTGGATTGCAAAATTAGTACGTGATTCGTACTCAGCATACCAAAAAACCCTTTAAACGACACCCATCATGAAATTTTGTGATTACACCGCGGCGGCCATTTTGGATTGCACAATGATCCCGTGATTCATACTTAGCATACCAACTTTAGAAAACTTTAGAAATTTTTATGACCAGCTATTATGTAATTTACATTTTTTACGCAACTGTAGCAAACGTACGCAACGGAAACTCTCAAAAGAAATGAAATATCCTAGTTGTCGAAAAATGTTTCGTTGCTGCTAAGCTCTTATTCGCCTTAGCGTGATGTTATATATTTTGGTATTTTTCAAAAATGGACATTCTATTAAGAAACTCTTGAAATTCAACTAGCAGTCTCTTAGACTCTAGAGTTAGAACAACTGAACAAACAAACAAACAAACTCGTTAGCTTAAAAATAATAGTATAATATACATAATTTATTTACGATTAACTCATTTATTTTTATTTACGAAACTAATAAATCACTACACTTAATAAAGTTAGATGCAGACTCTAGAGTTAGAACAACTAAACAAACAAACAAACAAACTCTTTAGCTTAAAAATAATAGTATAATATACATAATTTATTTACGATTAACTCATTTATTTTTATTTACGAAACTAATAAATCACTACACTTAATAAAGTTAGCTGCATTTACTACGTCAAACAAAGTTAACATGCTGTTTCTTTCTACTACACTGTATAATGTGGCATGAGAGTTGACTGCCGCTGCCGGCGCGCGGTGTGTCTTGCGCCCGGGGCGAGGGGAGCGCCAAATGCCTACTTGTGCGGGTTAACCGCCCCTTAATGAAAAGAAAATCAATAAAATATATGTTTCGTTAAGAAATTCAAGAAACTCCTGAATCTAGATGTTTAGATTGAGGAGCCACTTTGACATAAATGTAACTTTTTAACTACAAATTCAAAGTAGCCTACAAATTCCAAAAATTGACCTACAAAATTTTCTGATTGTGTACTAAAATAAGGATGTGAGCTCTATTTAAAAAGGTGAAGTGACTCAATAAAATTTATACGGACACCAGAACACTCACCGTAAAAGATTCAATAGAATGCAGCCAAAAATGCAATAGTTTTCTTTCCTGCGCCAACGGCTCCAGCCTTCCCGTTACTTCAGGGCAATCGACGAAGCTAATAGCACTCAATCACGCAATACATCCGGCATTGTGTTGCCATAATTGGTTGGTGGTAGGGGGTTGCATGCCACAGTCGTGGGTTGACCGCTAAGAGGCGAATTAGTTCAGCGCCCAGTATCCACGGCTACCCGTAGGATCCGAGGCAAGCTCCTGACCAAGCCGTGCGGCTGGGCGTGCGTCCGTTCTCTTGCTGATCATAGTGACTCTGTTTTAGGGTGCCTTGGATTTTTGGAAATTGAAATCCACATACCGCAAGGTCCGGGCTGAATGGAGGATGACCATCAAATATTAGTAAAACCAAATTGTAAACATAGGTAGGTAACTTAAATAAAAACTTTTTCATTGGTATATAATTTATTCTATACATTTCTATATACAAAGTTAATACATACACCTGATTATAATTATAACTTATAATTAATTTCTGTTATGTTAGCAAATGCAACAATTTTAATTGGATACATTAATTGTTCGCAATAATTATTCTAATATGAAATGCTTCTTTAATTAGCATGTCTAGGAAAGCGTTATACAAGTCTTTGAGCCTATTGTTTTGGCATTTTGTAATGACCTTCAATATGGAATGCATGATGAATTGATTAAACAAGCATATTATGAAATACAAGAGAGGAGTGAGAATCGGTGGAACCGACCAATAACTACCAGATGAAATTTCAACGTATGAAAAAAACCGTTAAAGAATCTCGCTGTCAAGTGTATTGTAAACTTTCATTAACAACGTTATGTTCACGGCGCTCGTTCCCTGAGGCAGAGGCGTAGGTACTATATTCCAAATGCCAACATTTTACCTTTCAGGCTTTGTGCCACGTAATATGTGGTGAGTGACCCGTATTGCCATGTTGGAATGGACAGGCGCAGATTGTCCCTTCTTTTTTATCCACTAGTGACAACCCGCGATTAAAATTTTTAGCCCATAAGGCCTTCGACATGGCTAAAGGACTGCCATTTTACGGGAAACCGGGACAACGTGCCTTCCGAAGTACGGAACAAGTAAATATAAACGTCAGAAAGTGGTCACCCATCTGATGATCAGCCACAGCGAAAGTTGCTTACTACAGTGAACGATTAGAACTCTTGAAAAGTTTTTGGACAGCAGAACTAGAGAGATATAGCGATTTGACCAAG
Source organism: Miltochrista miniata (assembly GCA_933228765.1). NCBI lineage: Eukaryota > Metazoa > Arthropoda > Insecta > Lepidoptera > Erebidae > Miltochrista > Miltochrista miniata. The sequence goes on along the minus strand of OW121751.1, from coordinate 11,835,215 downwards.
GGCTCTTTTATTTTCATCGGTCTGATCAAGGACACAAAAGATTGGGATGTGGGTAGACTGAACTGTGGACGTGGTTAACATAATCTAACCACGGATGCAGCACAGTCATTACCAAAGCCAGTTGGGTAACCTATGTGATGGGCAGCACTTTCTGTTAGAGGATAGCAACGGTACAAATGCTAAAAGCAAACAATAACTGCTCAGCAGAGTCAGTCAGTCTGTCAGTTTAAGTAGGTAGGTGCTCCGACTATTAGGGCATGTTTCGTGCAGGACCCGATTACGACGTTATGGAAGACAGAGAATCTACTAGGCATCAGAATATGAAACTTAGCATACCGGCCACACTTCAAATTGCAGCGAAGATACTTGTCGATCGTGTGCATCTGGATTGAGGGCCCAAAAATTAAATGTTCTCAAAACAAAATAAGATTTACAGGGACGTTAGTTAAAAGTTTCTTAAACTTAGGGCACTGTGCCAAAAATTTCTTAAACACGAAATAAAGCTTTTATGATGAAATAACTTGGGCCCTCAATCCAGATGCCTGCATTAAGTGGCATAGTCTGATTCTCAGAAAGTACTACCTCTGGGCTGATAATTTTTATTTAAGGAGTTAATTAAGAATTTCTTAGAACTTTTAAGAAATTCCCAAATATGTAGAATACGATATTACAGAGTTATTGCGGTATATCTTGGGCCCTCAGTTCATTAATGTTTGTACTGAGGAATCATCAAAATATGGGTTTGTCTAAAGAGATACTTAAATACGACTGTAATATATTTTACTTAACCGCGTCTATAAATTCCTTAAAAAGAAATAATGACAAAAAAGTAAATAGTTAAAATTTAAATTGGTAATTGAATTTTCCTAAAATGTCTGAACTGAGGGCCCAATATTTTCGGCAGTATTGACTAGGATAAGGCTTCTACACTACCGCACATCAGGGTAAGTACTTTAAGAAATTTTTAATTAAAATTTAACAAAGCGTTTATTCTTCTAAATGTCATACTTTAAGAGAAATTTGAATTTTTATTTTTTTGTAGGAGAATATTCTGTAGGGTGACCATAATTTCCATGTAAGTATACAAAAGTATTCGATGTGTTCTTGTAGTATTTTGTAAAGCGCAGATGGACACGTCCACGAATATAAATCAAAGTATCCAGTAAGTACCAGTTCAGAAGCTGGCCCGCTTAAGAAGAACTGGCAAGAAACTCGGCGGGCATTTCTGTTTATTCTCTTTTTACAATAATTAAACTAAAAATCACAAACTATTGTTGCATGAATGCTGTAGAGCAAGCAGATCATTTCCAGGCTTCCTTGTCAAGCAAATAATCGTCAATTGTATAGTAGCCCTTGCAGTATAGTTTACTTTTTAATTTATATACACTTTTTGAACTTAGTTAAGGGCATACTTTTAATTGCATTTAGAAGCCAGTTGTAAAAAACGAATACAGTTAAAGTATACAGGTAGGAAGAATTACTGACCGAGTGACTCAGTCTACATTGATGACCAGCAAGGCTATTTTTATGTCTGATATTTATATTATTTATATCGCTTAACTTAACGAAACTAGATATTTTTTATAAAGATTTTCAAAATAGGTATACCTATTGCGATGCTACAGTGAGAATATTTATTATTATTTTTTTAATATTTATCATTCTCTTTTTTTTTTTTTTATCACGTAAGGTAATATATTTACATAAATTTACAAGGTTATTAAATATTAAATTAACTATGTACAGAGTAAAATAAAGAACAGAAAAAAAGAAAAATAACTACAACAAAATAAAAATAAGGGGGGAAAATACTTATCTATACAAAACTGACAATGCCCCGTCTAGGTGTCGAAGAATTCCTCCCCATCACCGTCAAATGGTAAGGTTCCCATAAGACTGGCCGCATTACCGCGTTGAATAGCTATGCTTATTCGCTGAGCGAAGAAGAGGCCAGCCCTATGGTCACGAGAAGAGTCGATCAAACGCTTTGCGATGTCTCTGTAAAGCATATGTGCACTTGGACCCCACGAGCCCAATGTCTCGACCCCAAACGGCTCAAAAATATAATTTCCTATCAAATTATTATATTTGCGCCGTTTGAGTGTCTCGGCAGATGCAGCAGCAGCACAGGCGCAGGTCGCCGTGCTAGGAAGATGAGAAGGGGCCAGGGTATCCACACAAGTAGCGTCCCAAACTAAAGACCTTCCCATCTTCCAAGGCACCAATGACATACCGTCCGGCCTCTTGCCATCGTCGCGAGCCAAACCATTAGGTTCTAGCACGGCTGGAACGCCGGCGGTGACAAGAGCCCGGCGGATAATATCATTGATGTATGCATGGCGGGACCTGCGACCAGCACTCCTGCTGCAAGACAGGCCGTGATGCCCAAGGCTGTCGACTGCTTCTCCACATTGACAACAATGAGGAGAAACGCAGGGAGCACCTGAACGAAGACAGGCAGCAATTCTGAATGTAATATCGTCCAACATAGTACCTATGTTGGGCGACGGAAGAGCCTGAAGCCAGACACCTGATTCCCATTCTCCCACAGCCAATAGGCGAGCACGTTCTGCAACATTCGAACACGTGTTCAATAACTGTTTCCTTACTTCGTTGCAGAGCGGCCTATCCCATTGCCTCTGGGAGCATGGATGTGTGGGCAAAACAGTATCCGGGCAAGACATTTTCCAAGCATTAATGGCTTCAATCTTGCCTGGCACTTCAGAATTAACCAGTGTAGGAATTAGGATTTTCCTGGTTAATTCATCAGTGCCATGGACTGAAGACAAAAATGCTGGTAAACTGATGTCGGAAATTTTGCGTACGCCGAGGCCGCCCAAACGTATCGGTAAAGACGCTTGGAGCCACGCCCGGTCGTCCAAATTTGCATTCAAAATTTTACAAAGCGTGGTATGAATAATATTGTCAATTTTTTCCAAAAGTGTTTTATGTTTAAAAAATTGAGATGAACGGAGAGCATGAGTTAATTTTGGGACGAAAAGACAATACCGAATGATAGTAAATGCTGAATGTATATTAATTTGAAAGAGTCGATCCGAAACTTCACAAAAATTTTGAATTTTTTCTTCAATAAAGGAATCATAGGCATCTTCTAGAATAGGAGACCCCAGGAGGCGTAGAGAATGTCTTTCAAGAATTTTAATATTTGGTGCCAAATTATGAAATTTTCTTATAGTAGAAACACTGTCAATATTATCATTAACAAATAATTCACATTTTGTAGGATTTAGTTCCAAACCAATGGTTGTAAATTTATCTTTTATTAAATCAAAATCTTTAATTACTGTATCAACATCCCCTCCCAGAGTGCCGTCATCTAGATACCAGATGTTAAATTTCGAATTTAGTTGGCTAATTATTGGGTGAATTATTATTGTGAATTATCATTCTCTTAGTTTAGAAGTTAAAGGGTCACACATTTTTCCACTTTGGAAGTATCTCTTGCGCAAACTATTCACTTTAGAAAAAAATGATGTTAGGAACCTCAATAGCATTTTTTAAGACCTATCTATAGATATCCCATACGTATAGGTTTGATGAAAAATAAATTTGTTCGCGTAACATTTTAGAATATATATATTATATAATCTGTGGTAACATTGCCCCAGAGATACCATGATACAGCGAACATGGATAAAGTACAATGTCAAAAAATTCTTTATGAGTTTATTATGTAGCTATTTCTATAATAAATAACTAATAAAGAAATTAATATTACTCTCTATGTAATCAATAATCAGAACGGGTGGACCAATTTCACTAATTCTTTTTTTGTTGTGTAAGGTATTGTCAGGAGAAGGTTCTTATGGAAGAAAAAATATTGTAGTAGTTCCCACGGGAACGGGAACTACGCGGGTGAAACCGCGTGACGTCCGTAAATAAATAAATAAATATTCACGGACATTACACACAACGCTATCTGATCCCAAAGTAAGCTAGGAATAACCTGCTTGTGTTATGGGTATCAGACCACGGGAGAGAACTCTCCCACCCGAGTTCCGCAGTCGGCGGCCTGGGTGCCGCCGACGTGTCTTCGCCGAGGACTATCGGCCTCCATGACCGGGGGTCTGAGGACGGTAAGAGGGTCGCTCACCGTCCTTACAGAAGCAGGCCCATGACGGCAGCATGACGTGAGGAACTCACGCACGTCCCCCCCTTAGAAGCGGGATCACACCCGAAACCCCCTCAAAGACGCGGGTTAGCACCCGAACCACCCCCCTGGGCGAGGCTGCAGAGGCGGCTGTAGGTCTGTTGGGAGTCCTGGGACATCCTTCCGAGGGCTTACCCGGGGCTCACAACCATAGGCTGTTGGGCGTTACGTGAGGTTTTTTAGTCGGTAGGAGTCCATGAGGATTTTCCCTCACGTAAAAAAAAAAATAAGGGTAGTGACCCTAGAATACTCACACACACATTGAAGCTTGATTTAAGCATTCACATTACGTGAATGCGAACGAACATTTTTGTATGAAGTTTCCACCCTGTGCTATAAATGACAATATCAAACTCAAATCATAAAACTGATAATAATTATTATAAACTGCATTATTTAATTAGAATTATTGCACCACACAAAACATCACTTTTGACGGTTCAAGCAATAACAACCTTGTATTAGGGGACATGCTGATTAGTCTCAAAAAGTAACAAAATCATATCTACCCTACAGTATTTTCTCCTACAAAAAATTGAAAAATCAATTTTCTCTAAAAGTATGACATTTAGAAGAATAAACGCTTTGTTAGATTTTAATTAAAAATTTCTTAAAGTACTTACCCTGATGTGCGGGAGTGTAGAAGCCGTATCCTAGTCAATACTGCCGAAAATATTGGGCCCTCAGTTCAGACATTTTAGGAAAATTCAATTACCAATTTAAATTTTAACTATTTACTTTTTTGTCATTATTTCTTTTTAAGGAATTTATAGACGCGGTTAAGTAAAATATATTACAGTCGTATTTAAGTATCTCTATAGACAAACCCATATTTTGATGATTCCTCAGTACAAACATTAATGAACTGAGGGCCCAAGATCTACCGCAATAACTCTGTAATATCGTATTCTACATATTTGGGAATTTCTTAAAAGTTCTAAGAAATTCTTAATTAACTCCTTAAATAAAAATTATCAGCCCAGAGGTAGTACTTTCTGAGAATCAGTCTATGCCACTTAATGCAGGCATCTGGATTGAGGGCCCAAGTTATTTCATCATAAAAGCTTTATTTAGTGTTTAAGAAATTTTTGGCATAGTGCCCTAAGTTTAAGAAACTTTTAACTAACGTCCCTGTAAATCTTATTTTGTTTTGCGAAGATTTAATTTTTGGGCCCTCAATCCAGATGCACACTTGTCGATCTCATCAAATAAATGCCGTCAGACCTGGGATCACTAATACGAAACGTAAGCGGTGGCTGGGTTTTGAAATGGCACTCCTCAGATTCAACGCTTCCGTACGCATTGGGATCGGCATCCTGTAGGACCCATCATATTGTGGAGTGTACATATCAGTACCACTGTATTCTTGACCGGTGTGATTTCGCAGTACATTTCCGTAATTGGGGAAATAAGACTTCTTTATGAACATGGGCCTGTAGGTCTAGGAGACATTAGAGCAGGGTCTGAGACCAGCTCCGCAAGAATCAACCACGAAAGGGGAAGTTTTGTAGCGGATTGGGTGCGGGACGAACGTAGACAAATTACCAAGGTCTTGGCTGACTTTAGCACAGTATGCAATATTCCTTGGCGTCGAATCTCGAAGGATCATAAGATGACAGATATTTATTGCCGAAAATACTTTTAATTCATGTATTGGCATTTCTAAATATGAAACAGATGGAAGATTTTTGTTATTCAATCACGCTTTAATACTTGAACCAATTATTTAGTCTTTTGAGGGTAATTTGCACTATCGAAGATCGAGGGATTTCCCATATACGAACGAAATTGTTGTGGTGCTAGAACTGTTGCTTGTTCTACCAACCAATACTATTTTAAGTATCTTACAGTTCACACTAATATTATAAATTTGAAAGTGTAAAGGTATGAGTCCGAACTCGACCGCAAGCAGCACTGCGGTCGCTGCAGTGCTGCAAACCTCACCACTGGTCCCCATACATTATGTATAGATTTCTATTAGACTACATTCCGAACTCGGCAGCAGCGTCGCGACTGCACTCAGTATCTACTGTCGCCTTACCGCCGCGACAGCAATGCTGCTTGCAGTCGAGTTCGGACTCATACCTTTACAAGTCACAAGATTCCAAAAGAATAATATTCTATTGGGAAACAAGTTTGTGCGCTAACTCAATACTAAAGTACGATTATTAATCTCAGTCAATAAAATGACAAGTGTAACTGTCACTTATACTGAACTAGCTGACCCGCGCAACTTCGTTTGCGTGATAAATGAAGAACCGCTCTACCGTTTTTGTGCAAACTTCACATAGGTAAACCATTCTTCTAAATAGTCCGGACAAAACCTAAACATTTGGTTTGAATAGATGACCCTGTTCTTGAGTTATAAAATTACAACGAAATGTGGCATTGATTTTTATATATATAGATTTAGTACTGAATTTTCTTTCAAGAAATGTCATTTTACTGACTGAAATTATTAATCATAGTATACACGGGCGGAACCTTGGGCGTTAGTACCTATTTCAGCTTAGTTAGTCGGGGTGGGAAGACAAATACATACCTAATAAATAGCATGCAGTTCGTTCACCTAGACCTAGACCGATTTCACCTTCAAAGTAAGAATCTATAAATTAATTTACTTATTTAAAAACCTGTTTCACATACCTATTTTGCGTCACTAATTTCTTTCAGCTAACTTATCAGTGATATTGGCGCATCTTACCCTGGCTTGTTGCATTATGTCTACCGATAGATCCTCTACATTAGTATACCTACATTTGTGAAAATTGAACAAATCCGTGATAAAACCAACTATTTCTGCTTGGAAAGACTCGCAGACGTCGCGGAGACGCTCGTTGGGCCCTAAGAAGCCCCACACTAGGACTGGTAGCAAATGTTCTGAGATAGAGTAGAAGTGTGCCATAAAGCCATCTGGATATTGCAAGTAACGCCGCTTTGCTTTGATTACCGACCATACGGCTGTCGTTAGGGCCTGAAACAAACAGTCTTGTTAGATTCGTATAAGTGGCTCACTCCGGAAAAATCATAACAGTTTATGTACAGAACAACTAGATAATGTTTGGGCTTCGGTTAATTGTATAGAAACTAATGGTAGATCGAAGACGTGCCCCACCCTTTCTCAAATTGCTGTCTAGGCGAGTGTGCCATCATGCATATATGTATTTTCTTTCTCACTCATACTTATAGAATTCGGGACTTCACGCGAAATACTAATTTCTTACATTCGCCGACGTTTCGAGCACGTTGCAGCGCCCGTGGCCGCGGTTGGACTGAGGCGAGGATCGATATTTTCTTTCTTTCTGTCGATGAGTGTGCAAAAAAGCATTGTATCGACAGAAGGAACAAAAGTATATCGTAATGGGACCACGAGTTATAATAGTCTATTAACGTTTGCAACACCAGAAGCGCTACACAAGCGTTGCCAACCTTGCAAGACCCTTCTAATAGGTACCACTTTTGAAGAACCCCATATAGGTACTGGAGGCGTTTGGTAAGACCGTATGAATGTATCGACTCACGCTCTCCTTGAACCCGTCGGAAAGCCAGCGGTTCCGTACAACGGCCAGCACCGAGGACGGAGGCGACGCCAGATCTTCAAACGCGTCCAGAAGAATGTAGTCCAATACTACGTCGTAGAACGTCAGCGCCTGGAAACGGGAATAGCAATAATATTTACTTATATTTTTATGGTTGAGTATGATGTTTTTCAACAAGACGTATAAGCTGGAGTTTTCATAATGTCTATGGATGCGTTTGAAATACACCGATCATGTGGAATATTTCTCAGTCGCACAATTTGACAATATTAACTGACAACGTTACATGTGAACCGAGACTCTAGTAGACAGAAAAACGGTAAAAGTTTATTAAATTGTTGCCCTTAGGCTGAGAATGACAACTTTCTAAAATAGACAATTTTCGAAAATGAAAACCTAAAACGAGCAGTGGAATAGTCGGAAAATGTCAAAGTATTGGCTATATCCAACTAGTGGGACCACGAGGGAGAACTGTTGAAGCTAATAAAAGCGGGTAAGATGAGGAGGTGTCTCTTTTACTATTTTCTGATTTTTATAGGAGGCTCACTGACTGTGGATGGGATGTAGATAAGAGAAATGTACCTTAACGCCTTTGGCAGTGAGTTCATTTTCGATAGTCGCCCAGTTGCCACCGTCTGTGGCCCACGAGACCATTTCTTCATACGCAACAAGAAATTCTTTTGGCTCCTGTAAAAAGGAACAATTGGACAAGTTTGTAAAACGGCTTCATTAAAATAAGTTGCATTAAAGTGAACGATAATAGACTTTATTTCGAACAAAATAAGTCTTTAATGCGCAATCGCGCCCACACATAAAGGGATAAGCAGTTGCATTCGTCGTATTCTAGTAGTTCCATGAAGGAACTACGGAGTTCCTTGGATACGTCCCGGAACACGTGCGTGAGCGCAGCGCGCAGGCAGTGCAGCTTGTATGTATGTATGTATGTACCTTGTATGTATGTATGTATGTACCTTGTATGTATGTATGTATGTATGTACAGACGAATTTGAGAATGCATGGTCAATCCGAAACGAAATTGCTTTGCACTGAGAATTGACGCCATCTCTCGGATAACATTGGAAGTCAAGTATCTAGCGTTGCCGATTTTTTAATACCTCACACAGGAACGCGATTATTGTCATAATCGCAACTAATAAATCTTTTGAGTAATGTAAATATGCCATCTAGTACATTTTTTGTGATTCTAAGGTGTCTATGCAATATTATATTCGAGTAAAGTTGCGCCATCTAGTGGAGTTTTTGTGAATTTGGACTCAAATGTGCATGGGATTATAGATCTTAAGGGGCCCATGCAATATTGGAGGTGACTGTACCTTGTATGCATGTATGTGTGTATGCACCGTATCTTGTAAGCGTGTATGTACGTAGTATGTATGTGTGTGTATGCAGGGTACCTTGTCCGCGTAGAGCAGCAGGTCGGTGAGCACCTGCCGGCCCGCGTCCACGAACCACGCCCACACGGCCGCGTCGCGGAACACGTGCGTGAAGGCGGCGCGCAGGCAGTGCAGCTTGCACAGGAACTCGCTGTCCGAGCCGCACGACACCACGTCTGTGCGCAGCGTTCTGGAATCACATTACACATTGTATTTTAAAAAAGGGCATCAAGAAACTTCCACATCATCACAAAATGCTGGCGGCATTACCACGCTGAATTGCCATGCTGAACATCTGGCCCAAGTTCACAGTATACACACCAGCCCTCTGGTCATGAGAGCAGCCGATCAAAAGCAGACAATTCTCTCGGACTGCAGTAATACAGAGCTCCTCAAAACATACATTATAAGTAGCTCTGTATTACTGCCGTCCGATTGCTATATGGCCGTTAGCCCAGAACTGAACACCCATCCACAAAACCCCTCGGGCAGCCCAAAAGGGGACAATTTCGTAAGAGACCACGGTGCCCGATCAGGTCAAAGGCCTTAGAGATATCTGTGTTAACTGCTAGAGCCTCGCCTTTACTCTCAATAGACATCGCCCAGCGGTATGTGAGGCACACGACAAGATCTCCAGACGAACGACCGTGGCGGAAACCGTACTGCCGGTCACTAAGCACAGGCCGTATACTTCAAGGTAGCTCAGAGTATTAATAACACTCCATCATCTTTGATAAAAGAGAGATGACGCCACAGCTATACGCCTGCACTTGCCTGGGTCGTTCCTATCACCCTTCTTCAAGCCGGGACTTGTTTCATGGAATACGAAATCGTGAAAAGACGTGTAAGTACCGGACACAACTTAGAACCTCACCGCATCAATACCACCGCGGAGGGTATGCCGTCTGGCCCACTCGACTTATAAACAATAAACGTCAAGGGATTGCAGCTCCTGCCTGCCTGACATGAAAGTGCCACACTAGGGAATGTCAGGCGGCGAAGTACTTCCATGTCAGGCAGGAGCTTCAAGAGAACTCAGAAGCCTGCCTTTTTCGTTGGCACTCTCGAGACAGACTACTATACCGGTTTATGTAGGAGTAGTAAACTCGACTGGCAAAAGTTTTCTTCGGCAGCTTTGGTAAGCGACCAGAATTCACGACTCCCAGAAGGGTAGCCCGCCAGTCGTTCTTCAATTTCGGTTTTTTGCTGTTCACTTTATTTGCGTTTCGCTTTAACGAAACAGTGTCTGAATTTAACGAGACTCCTTCAGCAATTCATTCCGTTCTCTGCAAAGCCGATTAAACCACGGTTGCTTTTTTGCCCCTACAGGGATCCAGCGGTGGGAAATATAGCATTTCCTGTCCGCCAAGATCCCCTCAGCAACATGCTGTTAAAAGCTTGTATCTGCCATCCCCATTGAACATCACCCTAAACTAATTTTGAGTAATAGTGGCGCTCTTCTGTCACCATTTTTTTTTTCAATTTGAGCAAAACACTCAATGAGAAATTGTCGATGACGGTTTTATTCCTTTGTAAGTGTGTTTAATTGCAGCAATGTACTCTTCGCCCGTATCTGCAACAGTTATTTTAGCCACTGCAGTCCATTTTATAAACCCCTGATATACGTCCTTGGGTGTATTAACGCCTCTGAGACTCCGTCCTGAGAATCTATTGTGCTGTCGGAGTGCTCTCTGGGGCCCGTGTTAAATGTTCAAGCTCTGCCTCAATTTACAGCATGCTAGCATGCCGCGTACCACCACATCAATAATCTTTCTCGGGTAAAAAAGGTATAAATAACTTTAGCAAGCAGCTTCACACAACTACTATTGATAAGTATTATTATTAAACACTAGCTGATGCCCGCAGCTTTGCCCGCGTAAAATTTGTTCCCTTTCCCGCTTCCCGTGGGAACTTATCCCGGGATAAAAAATAGTCTATATGTTAATCCAGACTACAAAAGTATCCCTGTACCAAATTTCAGCTAGATCCGTTCAGCTGTTTGAGCGTGAAAGAGTAACAAACATCCACACTCACAAACTTTCGCATTTATAATATTAAAGTAAGAGATTAATAAATGATCGCGTTGACGTGTACGAACCTGTAAGGAATTCCATTTTCGAAATGTTTTACAGCTGCCTGATACAATTCTAAGTTTTCTAATTCTGGCAGTATTTCATTAAGGTCATCGAATTCTCGAAGGTCAGCAACCTGTAAGTACAAAAGCAGAATAATGTTTGATCAGGCAGATTTTAATATGACAGTAAAATGTTTGGAGGTTTTCCTTTTTCAATTGTATTAACTGCGGATCATCTCCATAAAAGCCAAAACCAATCACTCTAGCTAGATATTGAATCGGACTCCCGAGCTCCAAAACTAAAGCTTGATGACCTGTAGTCTTAGATCATCTAACCACAGGATGCGCCTTACTTAAGCATTGTTTTCTGCCATTGCACATGACCATTTGGTCTTTTGGCTTTATGAAAAGCCTGTACATCAGTACATCATTTTATATGATTAAACTAGTACATTACATTGTAGTTGACTGTACAATAACAATTAACACACAACAGCCATTACGCGTTTGTCGATTAATACATTTTTAAATGCAATGAAATTTTATATGTCTTTGTGTTTCCCCCTTCACTTGTATGAAAACTGGCAGAATATTTTTGTATGCGGTGGTTCGCAAAGGCTAGTCCCGTGTTATATGGTCTAAGCCTGTAGTACGCGTACTGCTTTTATGCGCTTCCTCTTTTAAAGTGGAAAAATACGGTACGTATACAAAAGAATGTATTTGTGTAACATCCGCGTCCTGGCTGTTGGAATTTAGGTACGGATTGCACGATGGTTATTGGCACCTTCGACCCCTACCGCCGTCGCTCTAAACAGCTACATACACAGGGTAGTACGTACCTGGTCCTCGGCCGAGGCGAAGGACTCTATGCTGGAGTGGTGCTCCCGGCGCGTGTGCGACGAGCCCGTGTGAGTGGACAGCAGCCGTCCCCCCTCGCCTCGCTCTGTACGTACATACACAGGGCGGTACGTACCTGGTCCTCGGCCGAGGCGAAGGACTCTATGCTGGAGTGGTGCTCCCGGCGCGTGTGCGACGAGCCCGTGTGAGTGGACAGCAGCCGTCCCCCCTCGCCTCGCTCTGTACGTACATACACAGGGCGGTACGTACCTGGTCCTCGGCCGAGGCGAAGGACTCTATGCTGGAGTGGTGCTCCCGGCGCGTGTGCGACGAGCCCGTGTGAGTGGACAGCAGCCGTCCCCCCTCGCCTCGCTCTGTACGTACATACACAGGGCGGTACGTACCTGGTCCTCGGCCGAGGCGAAGGACTCTATGCTGGAGTGGTGCTCCCGGCGCGTGTGCGACGAGCCCGTGTGAGTGGACAGCAGCCGTCCCCCCTCGCCTCGCTCTGTACGTAGGTACATACACAGGGCGGTACGTACCTGGTCCTCGGCCGAGGCGAAGGACTCTATGCTGGAGTGGTGCTCCCGGCGCGTGTGCGACGAGCCCGTGTGAGTGGACAGCAGCCGTCCCCCCTCGCCTCGCTCTGTACGTAGGTACATACACAGGGCGGTACGTACCTGGTCCTCGGCCGAGGCGAAGGACTCTATGCTGGAGTGGTGCTCCCGGCGCGTGTGCGACGAGCCCGTGTGAGTGGACAGCAGCCGTCCCCCCTCGCCTCGCTCTGTACGTAGGTACATACACAGGGCGGTACGTACCTGGTCCTCGGCCGAGGCGAAGGACTCTATGCTGGAATGGTGCTCCCGGCGCGTGTGCGACGAGCCCGTGTGAGTGGACAGCAGCCGTCCCCCCTCGCCTCGCTCTGTACGTACATACACAGGGCGGTACGTACCTGGTCCTCGGCCGAGGCGAAGGACTCTATGCTGGAGTGGTGCTCCCGGCGCGTGTGCGACGAGCCCGTGTGAGTGGACAGCAGCCGTCCCCCCTCGCCTCGCTCTGTACGTAGGTACATACACAGGGCGGTACGTACCTGGTCCTCGGCCGAGGCGAAGGACTCTATGCTGGAATGGTGCTCCCGGCGCGTGTGCGACGAGCCCGTGTGAGTGGACAGCAGCCGTCCCCCCTCGCCTCGCTCTGTACGTACATACACAGGGCGGTACGTACCTGGTCCTCGGCCGAGGCGAAGGACTCTATGCTGGAGTGGTGCTCCCGGCGCGTGTGCGACGAGCCCGTGTGAGTGGACAGCAGCCGTCCCCCCTCGCCTCGCTCTGTACGTAGGTACATACACAGGGCGGTACGTACCTGGTCCTCGGCCGAGGCGAAGGACTCTATGCTGGAGTGGTGCTCCCGGCGCGTGTGCGACGAGCCCGTGTGAGTGGACAGCAGCCGTCCCCCCTCGCCTCGCTCTGTACGTAGGTACATACACAGGGCGGTACGTACCTGGTCCTCGGCCGAGGCGAAGGACTCTATGCTGGAGTGGTGCTCCCGGCGCGTGTGCGACGAGCCCGTGTGAGTGGACAGCAGCCGTCCCCCCTCGCCTCGCTCTGTACGTAGGTACATACACAGGGCGGTACGTACCTGGTCCTCGGCCGAGGCGAAGGACTCTATGCTGGAGTGGTGCTCCCGGCGCGTGTGCGACGAGCCCGTGTGAGTGGACAGCAGCCGTCCCCCCTCGCCTCGCTCTGTACGTAGGTACATACACAGGGCGGTACGTACCTGGTCCTCGGCCGAGGCGAAGGACTCTATGCTGGAGTGGTGCTCCCGGCGCGTGTGCGACGAGCCCGTGTGAGTGGACAGCAGCCGTCCCCCCTCGCCTCGCTCTGTACGTAGGTACATACACAGGGCGGTACGTACCTGGTCCTCGGCCGAGGCGAAGGACTCTATGCTGGAGTGGTGCTCCCGGCGCGTGTGCGACGAGCCCGTGTGAGTGGACAGCAGCCGTCCCCCCTCGCCTCGCTCTGTACGTACATACACAGGGCGGTACGTACCTGGTCCTCGGCCGAGGCGAAGGACTCTATGCTGGAGTGGTGCTCCCGGCGCGTGTGCGACGAGCCCGTGTGAGTGGACAGCAGCCGTCCCCCCTCGCCTCGCTCTGTACGTAGGTACATACACAGGGCGGTACGTACCTGGTCCTCGGCCGAGGCGAAGGACTCTATGCTGGAATGGTGCTCCCGGCGCGTGTGCGACGAGCCCGTGTGAGTGGACAGCAGCCGTCCCCCCTCGCCTCGCTCTGTACGTACATACACAGGGCGGTACGTACCTGGTCCTCGGCCGAGGCGAAGGACTCTATGCTGGAGTGGTGCTCCCGGCGCGTGTGCGACGAGCCCGTGTGAGTGGACAGCAGCCGTCCCCCCTCGCCTCGCTCTGTACGTAGGTACATACACAGGGCGGTACGTACCTGGTCCTCGGCCGAGGCGAAGGACTCTATGCTGGAGTGGTGCTCCCGGCGCGTGTGCGACGAGCCCGTGTGAGTGGACAGCAGCCGTCCCCCCTCGCCTCGCTCTGTACGTAGGTACATACACAGGGCGGTACGTACCTGGTCCTCGGCCGAGGCGAAGGACTCTATGCTGGAGTGGTGCTCCCGGCGCGTGTGCGACGAGCCCGTGTGAGTGGACAGCAGCCGTCCCCCCTCGCCTCGCTCTGTACGTAGGTACATACACAGGGCGGTACGTACCTGGTCCTCGGCCGAGGCGAAGGACTCTATGCTGGAGTGGTGCTCCCGGCGCGTGTGCGACGAGCCCGTGTGAGTGGACAGCAGCCGTCCCCCCTCGCCTCGCTCTGTACGTAGGTACATACACAGGGCGGTACGTACCTGGTCCTCGGCCGAGGCGAAGGACTCTATGCTGGAGTGGTGCTCCCGGCGCGTGTGCGACGAGCCCGTGTGAGTGGACAGCAGCCGTCCCCCCTCGCCTCGCTCTGTACGTAGGTACATACACAGGGCGGTACGTACCTGGTCCTCGGCCGAGGCGAAGGACTCTATGCTGGAGTGGTGCTCCCGGCGCGTGTGCGACGAGCCCGTGTGAGTGGACAGCAGCCGTCCCCCCTCGCCTCGCTCTGTACGTACATACACAGGGCGGTACGTACCTGGTCCTCGGCCGAGGCGAAGGACTCTATGCTGGAGTGGTGCTCCCGGCGCGTGTGCGACGAGCCCGTGTGAGTGGACAGCAGCCGTCCCCCCTCGCCTCGCTCTGTACGTAGGTACATACACAGGGCGGTACGTACCTGGTCCTCGGCCGAGGCGAAGGACTCTATGCTGGAATGGTGCTCCCGGCGCGTGTGCGACGAGCCCGTGTGAGTGGACAGCAGCCGTCCCCCCTCGCCTCGCTCTGTACGTACATACACAGGGCGGTACGTACCTGGTCCTCGGCCGAGGCGAAGGACTCTATGCTGGAGTGGTGCTCCCGGCGCGTGTGCGACGAGCCCGTGTGAGTGGACAGCAGCCGTCCCCCCTCGCCTCGCTCTGTACGTAGGTACATACACAGGGCGGTACGTACCTGGTCCTCGGCCGAGGCGAAGGACTCTATGCTGGAATGGTGCTCCCGGCGCGTGTGCGACGAGCCCGTGTGAGTGGACAGCAGCCGTCCCCCCTCGCCTCGCTCTGTACGTACATACACAGGGCGGTACGTACCTGGTCCTCGGCCGAGGCGAAGGACTCTATGCTGGAGTGGTGCTCCCGGCGCGTGTGCGACGAGCCCGTGTGAGTGGACAGCAGCCGTCCCCCCTCGCCTCGCTCTGTACGTAGGTACATACACAGGGCGGTACGTACCTGGTCCTCGGCCGAGGCGAAGGACTCTATGCTGGAGTGGTGCTCCCGGCGCGTGTGCGACGAGCCCGTGTGAGTGGACAGCAGCCGTCCCCCCTCGCCTCGCTCTGTACGTAGGTACATACACAGGGCGGTACGTACCTGGTCCTCGGCCGAGGCGAAGGACTCTATGCTGGAGTGGTGCTCCCGGCGCGTGTGCGACGAGCCCGTGTGAGTGGACAGCAGCCGTCCCCCCTCGCCTCGCTCTGTACGTAGGTACATACACAGGGCGGTACGTACCTGGTCCTCGGCCGAGGCGAAGGACTCTATGCTGGAGTGGTGCTCCCGGCGCGTGTGCGACGAGCCCGTGTGAGTGGACAGCAGCCGTCCCCCCTCGCCTCGCTCTGTACGTACATACACAGGGCGGTACGTACCTGGTCCTCGGCCGAGGCGAAGGACTCTATGCTGGAGTGGTGCTCCCGGCGCGTGTGCGACGAGCCCGTGTGAGTGGACAGCAGCCGCACGCGCCGCGTCCCCCCCTCGCCGCCCTCACCCCCCGCGCCGCTCCCCACTCCTGCCCCTGTGCCGCCGCCGCTCTCCGAACGGAACAGCACCGATCGCTGGTCCAGGAATAGTAGCTCGCAGCGTTCCTGTACATCAAATCATTTGTATGGCTTAGATAGTAACCTAATTTTGGTATTGCGTGTGCGTTCATTTTGGTATAATCTTCGTCTTCGCCATAAAAATTCCTCCCTAATATGCATTTTAGTACCTACTGCTCTCTTCTCTCCTGAAGTGGAATTACAGTCTAGCCCTAAAGCGTTCCAATACCTTCGATCTGATTTATTGCTTATAAATGTTATAATACCTACTAGTAAAAAATGTTTTTTTTTTACTCAAGGCTACTTTCTAGTTAATTACCTGCAGAAGATATGCATTCTGTAAAAGCTCCTGTATTTCCCTACAGAACTCCGCCTCTTCGGGTGAGGTAAGCGCGAGTGTGCCGGTGACTCCCCCTCGCGCACCTAGTGAGAAAGCTGCCAGCGCGTCTTCCCAATAGTTTATACTCGTTTCTAATGCCTCCATGCCTGGAAATAACACAAATAACAGACTTATCAATCAGTTTATGGACAAGGTTCGTAGGTAGGTACCTAAATGAATCGATTTTGTGAGCAAGTCATGCTTCAGGAGGTAGCAGGGAGAGACCGGGAGAGCAACCTCCCTCCCGAGTTCCGCAGACGGCGGCGGGGTCGCCACAGGCTGCTACAAGACTACCGACCTCCATGACCGAGGGCCTGAGAACGGCGTAGCTCGCCGTTCTTACAGAAGCAGGCCAAGACAATGGCGAAGATCTCTTTGCCCCTCACAGTGGTGATAGTCGTAAAACAATACCCAATCTACCCTCCCCCCCCCCCCCCCCGTTCCCTAAGTAGCGGGATAACACCCGAACCAACTCCCCAGACGTGGGATAGCACCCAAACCCCATCGGCGAGGCTGAAGTGTTCGCCAAAGTCTGCCTAGAGCCCTGGGACATCCTTCCGAGGGCTTACCCGGGGCTCCCAGCCTTAGACTGTTGAAAGAAATCGTGTGGTTTTAGTCGGTAGGAGTCCGGCATAGCATCCATGCAGGATTTCCACACGGAAAAAAATAAACCTAAATGAATCGAAGTCGTTTAGGCAATCGATTGAGATCGTATTGTGATATGTTGTTATGGCGCTAGTCTATTCAGTAAAGTACTAACGCGCGTGTTGACCACTCAGTATTTCGCCAGGTGTACCAACATGCAGGCACAATCAACTTGGGCAGAGAAGACCTTATTGAACCACTTTCTACCGAATAGCCACGAAGAAAATTCTTTAGAAGTGAAGTCAACCTCATCTTCAAAAAGACTATAGGCTTTCTACCATCTCTTAAAGCAGTATTATTACCATCTTACTATCCAGACTAGGTACCTGACACACATAACACAAATTAGAGATAGTACAGATGGAAAACTCATTTATGTACTTTTTTTTTTCACACCTACCCTCTGCTACACACACTCGCGCACAAATCAGTATCGACAATTCTGTTGAGAGTGAGACCGCCTGACCTCGTGTCAGTGAATGAGTTGTCTATGTGTGCATAGCCTCAGCGAATTTAGTATGTAGGTTTCCATCTGTACCTACTATCACTAATTTGTGTACATACACTGTCAAAGTAGATTGATATAATTTTGTTTTTATAGGTGGGTAGTTTCTCTGACTAGGTTGGCAGTCAGTATCTGTATCTATGGTTACCGATACCTTGAGCCCAAATCACAATGATTAGTGGTACCTAAGTAATAAATGTTGCCGATACCGTCCACTTTAGTCTGGTCTTATCTTCTTGTTCACAGTACCCTTGACGTAAGGATATTTGAAAGATTACTCTCATACACAACAAGCGGGGTGTGTTGGACAAATAATTACACAATTTATCCATTCAATCATTTATTTTCGTAAAATTTACATGATTTTTAATATAATTGTAATCTCAGTCTGATCCTAGTTCCTAGTTATAGTCTTTGAATTAAATACACAACTACATACTATTAAGTATACTTAATCAAGTATACATATAATAAAAGAAATACGTAATAAACAAGAAGTCATGAGACGGTCTCACCCGACTGCCCCTCTCTAAAACGTTTATTGTGAAAGTTCAATCCGATTGACGTTGTCATTTTTGTTTTATTTCAAACTTTGAACAGATGATCCACGTGACCTAGTGCCGTAGTTTAATGCAACAGAGTCACAGACTACAGACACATTTAAGTCTCGCCATATGCCCCTCTGCAATCTATTTTATAGAGAGGGGCTAAATCTCATAAATAAATCGCTATCATAGAAGGATTTCTGTACTAAAAAAAACGTACTTATGGCTTCGACCAAGTAATAGAATAGACGGGTCCATCCATAATTTAATTGTGCAGTTAAAGCGCATGCGCTCACTTGGCGGTAGACGGTGATATTGTTCCGAAGGTGAAACACGTGTGGAAAGATAATATTTTACGCAAGATGCCTTCCTGTGCGTTCCCGAAGTGTAAAAATCCCTACTAATATTATAAATGCGAAAGTAACTGTCTGTCTGTTACGCTTTCACGCCTAAACGGCTGGAGCGATTGTGATGGGTATAGGGATAGTTCGAGGCTCTTGGAAGGACATAGGCTACTTTTTAACCGACTGCGCAAAAGGAGGATTATGATTTTACGTGATTACGACTTCTACGCGGCCGAAGCCGCGGATGACAGCTAGTACTACCCTAAATTCGAAAAAAGAATCGGGTATTACTTTTCACTCGTAAGTACTAACTTTGCATCTAGTACTTATCTTAGTCTAACTTTTTGAGTTCGTAATGTATGACGTGGGTCAGTCTATACTATTACTTCGTCGAAGACTTATGGCATAAACTTGCGATCTTGACTCCAATTTCTATAAAAAAAGTTTCCTAGTCATGTAGGTACCTAGTTAAAAAGTAGACGTAGATATATTAAATTACCCACCTCATAGGTATTACCTTAAATTCGTCTACAGCGCAGGGCACAATACCTAATTACATAGCTAATAATCTCCGCGGTACTGTCCGCATATTGAAGTTTCCCACACCTACTCTTTTTCTCTCAATAATAAGTTCTTGTAGGGAATCTACAAGAACTTATTATTGGGACAAAAAGCACCTTTCTCGAACCTTTTAGTATAGCAATATTATTTTATTTTGATTCCCGACGCATCCGGCCGGTTTAGCTGGGCTTTATTTAGGCTTTGCGGAGAAATTTAGGTTTAAACATTAATGTAAAAAATATATTTGACTAGTCAATTGGATAATCTCACGTCAAATACTGCAATGTATGAGGGTCATACTGGCCATAACTTAATGAATACTCTTAATATTATCTTCAAGCACAATTTTAAAGTTGTTAATGAATAATAAATTTACTAAATAAAATTAATATTTAACTTATAAAAGTTAGACTAGATTTTGCTAAAACTTGTGCCTCACTGTTTTTTTTATTATTACTACAATAGGCAAAAAGTATGTTTGTTCTTTTTCAAATTTAAGAGCTATTTTCTTGCTAACAAAACATGCTCCTTCCAATATTGCTTAGTAATGATATAATTCTAAATAATAATAATGCAATGATGCATGGTATGGTAGCCTAATTTCCTCAGTCTCTTTCCATTAGCTCTTTAAAATAAATACATTTAGTCCATACACAATGTTTGCAGGTTTTCTATAAGAACACATCAACTTTTTCTTGTCTATTAGCGTGCAATGGCTGAACTTGCTGTAAATGTGACAATGCTTCCTGTACTCCACTGTTTAAATCCTGCACTGTACCCGCAATAGTACTCAGTGCATCTGCTATTCGTTCCTCGAGGAGTCCCCGCCGTTCCTCCTGTGTCCTCATTATTGAAGCCATTGATTCTAATGCCTCTGCCATTCGTTCCTCTGCAGTGACTCTACGCTCTTCAAATTCTAGAGCCCATTTTGGGGGAGGTGATATACTGTGTAAATTATCATCTAAAATATAAAGAAATTTATGTATTCGTCAGTATCATTATTAATGTCATCTTCAATGATATGGAGGTGGTTTACTAAAGGCTATAATCATTAGAAAACAACTTTCAGCCCTGTCATCTAAAGTCTTGGTCTTTAAATATGATTTCTTAGGGCCGGCGCCCATTATCGGCATCGGCAAGGAAAAGGATTTTTTGGTGGCAAATAGCAATATACTATAATATAATGGCAATAAAGTAGAAATTTCCGTGATAAGTGGTCCGAAGCGGTATTTTTGTTATTACGACCACATATCACGGAAATTTCTACTTTATTGCCATTATATTATAGTATATTGCTATTTGCCACCATAAAATCCTTTTAAAAGAAGCGCTCGTGGTCCCGCGGACTCAGTGTTCTGTAAACGATCACTGCAGTAAGCAACTTTCACTATGGCCGGTCCATGGATGGGTGACCATCCATGTGATCACTTTGTGACATTTATTTGAGCGTTTCCGTGCTTCGGAAGGCACGTTAAGCCGTTGGTCCCGGTTGCCAGTAAAATGGCAGTCGTTAAGCCAAGTTGAAGGCTTTATTTCAACAGCAGGCAGTCACAACCTGCGCCTGTCCACTTAAACACGGCAATACGGCTCACAACGTATTACGTGGGACAAATTATATAAAGGTGAAATGTGGGTATATAATATGCCTCTGCCTACCCCTTCGGGCATAAAGGCGTGATGATGAACCGAACCGAACCGAAAATCCTTTTCCTTGCCGATGCCGATAATGGGCGCCGGCCCTTACTTGACTGAATATGGTGTTAGCTGTATAGATTTATGGGTGAGGGAACTGTTGAGGCAATATTCCTGAGCTATAACCATACTTGTTTGAAACAATATCACATTGACTGACAACCCCTTTTGACACCTGTCCAATTCAATACGGTAAAAAGCTATAAGGTGAAGTGAGTATAAACTGTGTCTTTGTCTACCCCTTCGGGGATAAAGGTTCATACTTACGGGGTGTCCCAGAAATCGACGTCAAGCCGGAATCGGGTAACAGGCTATTATTTATTATTATTTTCTTGTGGGGACGCCGGCACCGCCGAGCGGGCGATCCGACAGCCTTGTTGCTGCCTATTTCGTCCATTTCCCCAGAACATCTCCAAGGGATATGTTTGGGTATCCCAGCAATCTTCACGTCGTCCCATTGAATCTTCCGGTTCTCTTGCATAGGCTTATTTATTATCTGATCCACCTTCAGATTCTTCAGGTCCTCTTGTTCGATTCTATCTGTTCCCATGATTTCCCATCTGCCTAGCGAGTACATTGGACACTCAGCCAATAGGTGGATGCTGGTTTCCTCTTCTTCCAGGCATTCTGGGCATGTTGGGTCGTTCTTCACTCCTAGCACTGTGAGATGCCTGTTTAGGCGACAGTGTCCTGTTATAATCTCTATGACTAGCCTCATGTTTCCTCTGTTTAGTTTTACCAGTCGGCTAGTACGCTTCGCATCTATTCCTTTGATGAAGATCTTTGACTGTCTCATTCCAGTTGATGATCTCCATCTTCGGTTGGTTTCTACCGTTATTCTTTTGTTGATTTTGTGAGCAATAGGGAGCCCCGGCTCAGGTCCCACCAGGTGTTCATCCGCTCCTTCTAAAGCTAGCCTATCTGCCTCTTCGTTACCCGGTACTCCCTCGTGTCCGGGCACCCAGGCTAGGCTTACCTCAGCTTTCTCCGCCAGTCGGTCAAGGGACTCTCCGCACTCCTTGACAATTGCTGACATTATTTCTTCTTTGCTAAGTGCTTTTAATGCTGCCTGGCTATCGCTATATATTGTCGCCTTTCTCGCGTTTGTGTGCTGGTGCATCACTCTCGCACATTCTGTAATTGCATTTATTTCTGCTTGAAAGACGCTAGCGAATTTGCCCAAACTTATAACCCTGTTTATCTCCGTCCCGTCCTCGCATTTTATATGGACACCTGATCCGGATTGCTTTGTGGACTCTTTTCTTGATCCATCTGTGTGTGTGTGCAAGGGAGCTATCTGCTATAGCTCCCTTGCAGTCATCTATCTGCCAACTCTCTCTATGTCCTATATGTATTCTATATTTTTTGTCAAAAATCCTCTCCTTCTTGATTAGATCATTATTGGAGAAGATCATTGCCATTTTATCTTCATAGTCCTTGCTAATGGTTGCATGTCCGCCATCTCCTGAGTTTGCCCTCCAAAGGCCCATGCTCTTTAGTTTAAACCATTGTTCAAGTGCTTTCTTTTTTATATCTAGGTCCAAGGGGTACAGTCCTAGCATGATCTCTAGCGCGGCTGTGGGAGTCGTTCTCATTGCGCCAGTAATCATTAGGACCGCCAGTCTCTGGGCCTTGTCCAGTTCGGTCTTGTTGGTCGTGTTTGCAGCTTTGTGCCACCAAACTATTGCTCCGTGTAGTATTCTTGGTCGGATGATAGCTTTGTATATCCATCTCACTGTCGCGGGTCTCATTCCCCAAGTCCTTCCTATTGCGTTCTTGCACTGCATCAGTGCCATTTTGGCTTTTGTGCAGGTATTCTTAATGTGCTTCTTGAAAGTGAGTTTGCTGTCCAGTGTTACCCCCAGGTACTTTATTTCCCTAACCACTTCGAGCTCGTGGTTATTCAGTTTGACTGGTTCAGCTCTCCCCAACTTTCTCTTGTTGGTGAATAGCACTACTTTAGTCTTGTCGGGATTTAGGTTCAGCCCTTTGCTCTTACACCATGTCAGGGCAGGGTAACAGGCTAGGTCATAATAGTTGTCAGAAAAATATTAAAAAAATCTAGGTCTTGTATTTTAAAAAATTATTTCGCGGTCGCCGTTCTCATCTTAACCCCTTACCCTGCCCCTCTTGTACCCCGCAGTCGAGGACTCAGTAATGCTGTTTACCTACAAACACCATGGAAGGGGAGCTCACGCCCTTAGCACATCTCCGCCGCGAAACCATGATAGCGGAACCGCAGTAATTCCGCCAAGTTCTGTCACATGTAGGAGGAGCGGAACACTAGCGAAACCGCCTGTTCTAATGCATAGATTTAACTATTTTCTATCTCTTTCACCGCATGGTTTCGCCGATCTGCTCCTACGCCAGTCAAACCTCCGCGCTTCGGTCGCCTTGTTATTGCGGTGCCGCGTTGTCTACGCGCCGGTTTGTCAAAATTGACAGAAATACAGAGCGGAACGGCGAAACTAATATTTTTTTCAGTAAATGGACGTGAAGTTCACGGAAAAACTACTTCAAGCCATCAGAAATAGACCCTTTATGTATTTATTAAGTCATCCAGATAATAAAAATAATATGATAAAATTGCGAAAGCGTCACATCGACTACTCGTGTCAGGTTCCGTTGCCCAGTTCCGCTGTTCAATCCACACTTGATCACAGCGGAATTCATTCAGCGGTTACGCTGTTCTGGTTTCGCGGCGGAGGTGTGCTTAGGGCGTCAAGATGCTGAGTTATTATTGCCTATTAAAGTTTTTCTCTACTTTTTATTGAACATCCATAATTTACTTACAAATATTATGACCTAGCCTGTTACCCGATTCCGGCTTGACGTCGACTTCTGGGACACCCTGTAGACTTACAGGAATAAACTAGATACTGAACTATATGTAAGTATGTATCTCTAGATCTCCATGATGAATCACTAACTATCAGAACATGTAGATTAATATTATTAAGTAGGTACAGAGTAATACTAAGGTACCTACTATTTCTGGTGAAGGTATGGTGGTGACTTTCAAATAAATAATTCAAAGAGAGTACCTGTTGGAGATTTAGGATTGCTGGAAATGGACTGTCTGGCCTTAAAAGTAGGTCCTGCTTTCATTTTTATACTTTCAAGTGGTTCCGAATCAGAATCTTCAGCTCCAAAATCATTGAACAGTACAGGTACAGATTCATTACATTTAATTTTTTCAATTGATTCTGTATCTTTACCACTTAGTTCAAGTGCTCTCACTTCTAGATCATTTAGTGGCACAAACCTTGTCGAGTCCTTGTCAGACTCGGACTGAAGTCTGCGGGCATTGGCAGCTTTTTTTCTACATTTGTGACGCCATTCAAACCAATACTGAAATATAAAGTAAGGCCAGTTTTTAATGTTTGGTATAATGGTATGAAAACCTAATACCTAGGATATATTAATAAAAATAAATATAATAGGTAGGTAATTTAATGTGGTATTATTACCACATTAAATACGAGGGACATCTGCCTGAAATGTTGACATTTGTCTCTCGCTTACCTTCAGATCAGTTAAATAGTTCTCGTAGATGATTACATACAAACTACCTAATATGTATTCTATAAAATGGTATATAAATCTATAAAATGACAAGATATTTATGATAAATATATTAACCTTTTTCCAACTATCAGGGGTCTTGAGAGCGCCTGACTGAACCGCATTCAATTGTTTGGCTACAGTAGCCCATTTCTGTCTGGTTTTCTTATGAGAAACTGGAGTGCCTGGCAGTAAACCTTTAGACACATCTCTATTTTCTTCTAAAAAATCCATTAATATCTCTAGCTGCTGCCTTAAAATGCGTCGAGGTGGTGCCATTTGAACTGTAATTTTTAAGTTTAAAAAGTTTCAATTTGTTTACCAAAAATTTTATCAGATTAATAAACAATTTAAGCATTTTTAACATGTACCACTGGTTTCATTGAGTACATAGTATTTAACTTACCTTAATATTAACTGTCCGTCCAAGTAAACAAACAACAATATAATACGGACCGGCACGTATTTTGGTATTTTTTGATTAAAATTATTATCGCGCGCTATACACTTGACATTAGCAATCGCCTTTAGTTTAGCTCGTGAATGCAACAAAGAAAGTCATTATGTCATATCATCAAACTATCGAATCGACATGTAATGGCGACTGCACTAGTGTTGCGATGCACGCCGAAGGTTATCGAGTTTTATTATGGCAGCGGCAATCATTTATAATTATATTAGTCGCTGGTGCGCAGTATTCATAATTTGGGAATTTTACGTATGGGACCTACAAGAATAACTTTCATATACACTACCTTCGCCCCCTGAACACTAAGGACGGCGACGGCACTTTGAAAATTCCCTTCTTTTCGGTACCTACATTCTATGGGTAGTATATTAAAAGAAAATCAAGTGTCTATGTTCTAAGGGTGATTTTACTTTAGTTAGACCACTGACTCCAGCCATATAGCGTAAATGAAATATTCTCTTATCTACTAAGTCATTTAATTAGGGTTCGCCACTGTCAATAATTATTCTTGCACAAACAAAGCCATTTTGCTACCCTGCATTATGGTAGTATCTGTATAGCACTATGACGACGACGGTGGATGGTGAGATATTTTGCAGAGAACAGTGCCATCTTGCGACGAGTAGGTAATTTACATATAACAACAGTATGTAGGTGAACTACGCGTCTCCTTTCGCTACCGGCAGGTGGCATGATATTACTGTTTTAAAAGCAATTGGATTGGAATTGGAACACTTTCTTCAATAAACCCTGGATTGTCCTTGCGAGGTTCTCCTGGATTGTCGTTGTATTTTTGTCATTTAATTATGACATTATTGCATGCCAATATATGGCTGACTTATGGTGGAACCAAAAATTGTAAATTGTAACATCACTGTACCTACCCATATATCGCAATAAAATAAAATAAATTGAGAGTGTAGGTTACCCGCTCAGAGCTCTAACTGTGAGGTTGACTTCTTTGAACCATAACAAGATTTTGTTTCTCCCATGTAATTATTAAAGCGCTGGTGGGCCCCGCGAACTCTGTAAACTCGTGTTCTGTAAACGATCACTGTAGTAAGCAGCTTTCGCTACGGCCAGTCCTTGGATGGGTGACCTTCCATGTGACCACTTTGTGACATTTATTTCCGTGCTTCGGAAGGCACGTTAAGCTGTTGGTCCCGGTTGCCAGTAAAATGGCAGTAGTTAAGCCAAGTTGGAGGCCTTTTTAGGCGGCTTTAAAAATTTCAACAGCAGGCAGGCACAGCCTGCGCCTGTCCATCTCAACACGGCAATACGGCTCACCACCTATTACGTGGGACAACTTGTAAAAAGGTGAAATGTGAGCATATATTAGGTACTAGCTGACCCGCGCAACTTCGTTTGCGTCACATGAGAGTGAGGTATGGTATTAATATTCCGAGTATTATAATGTTTCTCGTTGCATTTACCCCCCTCGCGCTTATTCTCGTCGCGTCGCGTCGCTTGTATTCATTAGAGCTAAACCGCTTATCTTCGTTTGCGTCACATGAGAGTGAGAAGGAAAGAAGTGTTAAAGTGATATAATGTTTCACGTACATAATTTTGAAATGCAACCAGTAGTTTCTGAGATCCTAGCACAAATAAACTCTTCAGTTTCATTATTTCGTGAGCGAACCTTAAGAGATAGACAAATTAGGTTATTGTGAGCGAAACTTATAAGATAGACATATGCTGTCGCAGACCTTTTTTTAGAACTTTTTAAGAGAAAGAATATTGTAATACACAATTTTTACCTAACTGTAATCATTTACGCAGCGTACGCCTCGGAAGCTTTCAGACGGTAAAAAATATTCCCCGTTTTCAAAACATTCTTGATTGCTGCTCCGCTCCTATTCGTCTTAGCGTGATGTTATATAGCCTATAGCCATCCTCGATAAATGGACTATCAAACTGTAAAAGAATTTTTGAAATCCAACCAGTAGTTCCTGAGATCCTAGCGTTCAAACAAACAAACAAACTCTTCAGCTTTATAATATTAGTATGGATGCTTCTGCCTAGCCCTTGTAACGTTGTGGAACAACGGGTGCAATTAGGGGTTCAACATTAGGGGTTTTAAAATGAAAACGTAGATTAATAAATGAAAGCGCCATCTACCGAGTTATTGTCGCAACGGCGGAAGCCTCATTCGTATTTAAAAAGCGGTCTTGACGTTTAGTAGTTTCGAGTGGTGCCGCTAGAGGCGCTGTACAAAAATATAAAAACAACCGCGCGCGAATTTCGAAGCCCCCATTACTCAAATAATGTAAAGTCACTAGTCGCGAAGGCGTAGGTGCATCAGAGTATAATTTCAAAGTGAAAAAATATTGTTAGGAGCCAGGTGCTCCCAAAGTGATCAGCGATTTAGCTGCGAGCGTCAATAACCCCATCATTGGGTGAGTCAAATTATTTATAATGAATCTAGATTTTTAAAACAGTGAAAATTAACGGCTGTTGGTCAACCCTGTTATGGGAGGGTAGATTAAAGGGGTGTGAAAAAATCTCTTTGTAAAAGTAGAATATCAGCAAACATTGTGAGACCCCCGATTCCTGAAATGGTTAACAGGAGTCGGCTGTCTTAGCAATGGGCGGGAAAAAGGGTTCCAGCTAACCCGTCATCTGGAACATTCCAGGGTCCACCCTGCGGGTTCCAAGCAGGAACGTCCACCCTACGGGTTGTCAACGTCCACCCTACGGGTTGTCAGCATCCACCCTACGGGCTATAGAAGTCCACCTTCGGGTTCCACGAAGGTGAAGACGCACCCTTCAAGTCTACGAGCAGTCACCCACCCTGCGGGTCGAAAACACCGTGCCAGCCGAATTTGTGGACGGCACGGCTACGTCGCGGACTGCATCAGCCTTGAGAACCACTAAGATAAGTCGGAACCCTGCGAAGGCCTTCGGAGATCGCACTTGCTGCCCGAAATTACCACGACCCCGAGCTTAGATTATAATACACCATCATTTGAAATTTTAATTCTATCTTTTTATTTCTCTCTTCTCCTTTTCTGAAAGCCCTCAGCTTTTCAGTGGCGCCCACATCGTGGTTTCGGGTAGCGAGAAAGCGATTTCCGACGGGAGTCGGAGGTCATAATTATAAGATTATTCAATTTGTGTAAAATAGTCTTAAGAGTGCCCGTTAGCGGGGTAGTTTCCCTCCAAATTATCACAACTACCCAGGAATTTGGCTCTCCTGACCTCTGCTGCCAACTTGTTATTTCCGGCTTATTTCGTGTGTTTTTTTTTAGTGATTTTAGACAGATTTCGGCAAACTCAAGAACAAGGCAAAATTTGAATTTTTCTCAACGTAAATATTGTAATTTTCCAAATTTTAACGGTCCCCATTTTATTTTTCACACCCTCAGATATTAATTTTATGGTGATAATTTTTAATTAAATTTAAAGTAAAAGTTTTTTTGTTTTGTTCCAATTTTAAATAGTACTTCGTGAAAGTCTGAAGTAAAACTTCTCATTTGAAACGCTTACATTAATTTTAGTAAGTGAGTTAATTGCCTATATTCATCGTAAAAAGTAGTCAAAGGATATCACCACCACAATTTTTATTTTTTTTACGGCGTCAAACCGCCTCAATTTGTGTATTATTTTGTTGTATTTCCCATATGTGAATTTACAGCGAGACCAACAGCCGATAATCACACGTCTGTGTAACAATCCCTATTGAAATTTCACTCTAGTAAAACGGTAGAACAAAGATTTTACGAATTTCACTTCACGTAAATTATAAAAGAATCATAATTGTTTCACTATTCGAACTACGTCGAATTCCAATACACTGAAATACAACTGTAAGAAAAAACATTCCAAGCGTAGATCACGCAGCGAAAACATTCTTGCCGAAAAACAATAGTAAACTCTTAACTCTGATTCGTGTTCTGAATAAACAACGGCAGATGTTGCTTTCATAACGTTTACGAGTAAGTTGAATTACTAGCTCGATAGTAGAAGAATTTTTTTTTCCATATAAACTGTGGGTGGAAGTGAATATAATACACTCCGGGCACCAACAGTCTCATACAAAACATTTCCAGAATCGTCCAAGTACGAATCGGTTTTCAAACAATTCGAAATATTCAAGGGTTCCGTAGTGGTGAGGAACAATTTACATAAAAGGTTGGTTACTACCATATAGTTTATTTCAAGAACCGTCCAAGTGCGAATTGTCTTTGACACAGTTCAGAATAATTAAGGGTTCCGTAGTAGTAAGGAACGATTTAAAGAAAAAATTAGTGGTACGAGTTAAAATACAATTAACTCGTAGTACGTTCGTGTGAATAGTTACATTTCAATAAAAATAATAGCAGCGTCGAAAATTGCATTATTCGAGTAAAGCTGTAAAACACTTAGTTAATTTCATCAACCCATCATCACACACTTCACTTTCACTACTCACTGCTTAGGATTGGATTACATTTAAACACAGACAGACAGACAGACAATTAATTTCTAGAAGGGTCCAATCTATTAATTGAGTGAAGGAACCCTAAAAGGTACTATTTCCAAACTTAAGTATTTCCTAAAGCAAATACTAAGTTTTATAAAGGTTCAATTTATAATTCGGTTCAACGAACCCTAAAAAGTAGAATTTATTTTTCGTTATTCGGCGGGTGGATCGAAAAATATTCACATTCCTTAACATTCAACAAGACGTAAACAGACAACGATAAGGGCCGTCGTTCACTACAACAGAATTCGTTAGCGAATATAGCGAACATTCGTTGTTTACATAAAATTAACTTTTCATGTAAAATAAGTAGCAGATAAATACACTATACATTGGTAAATAATCATCATCACTAAAGATTCCCGGCTAGAGTAATTGAAATAGTCAGTACAATGGCATTCAAATCAAATTTCACATCGCTTCCAAAAGCGGAACTTGCATATGAAGTTAAGATCCGGGGAGAGGAACCTGGTTCAACGGTGGCACATAATGTACCACACCAAGACCGCGCTAAGACGCATTTGCTAATAGTTGATATAGTACATCAGCACAGTAACACAATAGGTTTTGATAATTATTTTTTTGGAAAATATAAGGGTGTTAGTCATATAACTTTAGTACATAGGTGGCACATATAGGTACCACATCTCGTGTCAGGTTACACGCATACATATGATCATACGGAAGTTTCACATTTACACTTACATAATAATTAAGTAAGATATAGTCATTACATATTCATCACAATTATCTTCACACAAAATTCCAAACACTCAACAAGCAGTTTTTTTTTTGTTTGTTTACATAGTGTGACACTGGCCTTAGATGCAACGATGAATAACACGTTTGCATCAACACGATTACGTCAGCAGCTTACGCGCAAACAAAACAAAACTTGCACAGGGGAGATTTCATACGTACATACATACATATTATTTATTTAAGCACGCACATACATTTTTCACTGCCATGGTGGCAAACAAGGGCACCATATTTTGTTTAGATATTTGGCAGAATGGCCAAAGATCAATGATCTTCGTCATTTATTAAGGTTGACATAATAGTCATAGTCAACATTCTTCTACTAAAGTTGAGAATAAGCATTTGTCTTTTGTTATTGATACTAAGATTGCGAATATGCACTTGGTTTTTTATTTTATTTGGTTAAAGGGCTAAATAGCCTAGTAATTAGTTAGGGACACTACACACTACACACTACACACGACTTTCAAATAAGTACACAGAACAACGTGACAAACACATGCCGTGTTCGTCATGGGGACATAAGGGTTAATTAGCAACACGAAGGATTCTGCAAGTAAATTATTTTCTATCACTTTTCTGTTTCTTGGTTTGGTTGGGAGTTTTCTGTTAGTTGGAAGCATGAGTCTATCCCTAACAGAGTTCGTCGTTTACTGTTAGTTGGCAGCATGGTCTTGCCCTAACAGAATTATGGTGTAGGTTTGTTACTGTTACGAGGAAGCATGAGGCTTACCCGAACAGAATTATGGTACTGTTATTTGGCAGCATTTGTCTTGCCCTAACAGTCGTAGGTGTAGATCACCGTTATGTTTATTTTCGTCATATGGCTAATCCTACCACTCGGAAGCTAGAGGCTTGCCCTGGGGGATAGTCCATCCTATGAGTCGGAAGTGTTACACTAGCCCTAGTAGGATGTTCTTCTCTGGGACGGTTGTATAAATCCCAGCCTTCAGCAAAAAGCCTTATTATACACACCCCACTTTCAGGCGGTGCGTATTACCTGAACCTTCAACCCAAAGCCTCAAATACGTCTTTTCTCTTTCTGTCCTATAAGATCCTTCAGAATCACCTTAATACATCCTGCGAGTTGGTTTCATTAAAGTTAAGGCCGACTCTTCGCTACACCCAGCATCATCTCATTCACACAACACACTAACATACACACACACATAGACGAGTATTAGGTATTATGTTAGGGGCGTTCGAGGACGAACGCAGCATTTGACGCGTTAGGGTACGTCAAACGCTCACCGGGGAGGGGGAGTATGTAACGTTGTGGAACAACGGGTGCAATTAGGGGTTCAACATTAGGGGTTTTAAAATGAAAACGTAGATTAATAAATGAAAGCGCCATCTACCGAGTTATTGTCGCAACGGCGGAAGCCTCATTCGTATTTAAAAAGCGGTCTTGACGTTTAGTAGTTTCGAGTGGTGCCGCTAGAGGCGCTGTACAAAAATATAAAAACAACCGCGCGCGAATTTCGAAGCCCCCATTACTCAAATAATGTAAAGTCACTAGTCGCGAAGGCGTAGGTGCATCAGAGTATAATTTCGAAGTGAAAAAATATTGTTAGGAGCCAGGTGCTCCCAAAGTGATCAGCGATTTAGCTGCGAGCGTCAATAACCCCATCATTGGGTGAGTCAAATTATTTATAATGAATCTAGATTTTTAAAACAGTGAAAATTAACGGCTGTTGGTCAACCCTGTTATGGGAGGGTAGATTAAAGGGGTGTGAAAAAATCTCTTTGTAAAAGTAGAATATCAGCAAACATTGTGAGACCCCCGATTCCTGAAATGGTTAACAGGAGTCGGCTGTCTTAGCAATGGGCGGGAAAAAGGGTTCCAGCTAACCCGTCATCTGGAACATTCCAGGGTCCACCCTGCGGGTTCCAAGCAGGAACGTCCACCCTACGGGTTGTCAACGTCCACCCTACGGGTTGTCAGCATCCACCCTACGGGCTATAGAAGTCCACCTTCGGGTTCCACGAAGGTGAAGACGCACCCTTCAAGTCTACGAGCAGTCACCCACCCTGCGGGTCGAAAACACCGTGCCAGCCGAATTTGTGGACGGCACGGCTACGTCGCGGACTGCATCAGCCTTGAGAACCACTAAGATAAGTCGGAACCCTGCGAAGGCCTTCGGAGATCGCACTTGCTGCCCGAAATTACCACGACCCCGAGCTTAGATTATAATACACCATCATTTGAAATTTTAATTCTATCTTTTTATTTCTCTCTTCTCCTTTTCTGAAAGCCCTCAGCTTTTCACCCTTCGGGGATAAAGGCGGCGTGACCATATGTATGTGTGTATGTAATATATCAATAACTCTCTCTTTCTCTCTCTCCCTCTTAAGTGACGCAAATGAAGTTGAGCGGGTCAGCTAGACCTAGTTACGCATCCCTACTAATATTATAAATGCGATACTCATTCTGTCTGTTAGTCTGTTACGTTTTCACGCCTAAATCGCTGAACCGATTTTGATGAAATTTGGTATAGAGATAGTTTGAGTCCAAGGGAAGGACATAGGCTACTTTTTAACTGACTGCGCAAAAGGAGGTTATTGATTTTACGCGATAACGACTTCTAGACGAAGCCGCGGGGAACAGCTAGTAAATTATAACTGGAATGAAATGTTTTAATTGTAGGTAAATCCGCTGGCAACTCTTATGCCCGCCTTCCACTGCGAGCGAGTCGGACCCATTACGGACTCCGCTATACTCGTAACGACGATTTTCATACATATCCTTCCACCAAAGCGGACATGACATGTATCGAAGATCATCGTTACGACTATACCGGAGTCCGTAATGGGTCCGACTCGCTCGCAGTGGAAAACGGGCATTAGGCGCGATCAACCGACCCTCCTGAAGTCCTGAGTGACAAGTGTCAGCTTAACGGCTAGAGTCGTCATGACCTCATGAGTAATTAATTTAACCCTAAAGTCATTTATTTGGGTCCCGCGTCAAATAATACCATCATAACAGACATTTTTATTGTTCACGACTCTTAAGGGGCGGTTATAGCGCACAAGTAGGCATTTGGCGCTCCCCTCGCCCCGGGCGCGAGACACACCGCGCGTCGGCAGCGGCAGTCAACTCTCATGCCACAGTATACAGTATAGTAGAAAGAAACAGCATACTAACTTTGTTTGACGTAGTAAATGCATCTAACTTTATTAAGTGTAGTGATTTATTAGTTTCGTAAATAAAAATAAAAGAGTTAATCGTAAATAAATTATGTATATTATACTATTATTTTTAAGCTGAAGAGTTTGTTTGTTTGTTTAGTTGTTTTAACTCTAGAGTCTAAGAGACTGCTAGTTGAATTTCAAGAGTTTCTTAACAGAATGTCCATTTTTGAAAAATACCAAAATATATAACATCACGCTAAGGCGAATAAGAGCTTAGCAGCAACGAAACATTTTTCGACAACTAGGATATTTCATTTCTTTTGAGAGTTTCCGTTGCGTACGTTTGCTACAGTTGCGTAAAAATGTAAATTACATAATAGCTGGTCATATTTTTTTTTTTATTTTTTTTTTTATACTACTTAGGTGGCAGACAAGCTTACGGCCCACCGGAAGGTTGGTAACCGTAGCCTATAGACGTTTGCAACACCAGAGGCGCTACAACGCGCTGCCGACCCGGGCGCAGGTTGTGACGACCTACAGTTGAAATTTTTCAAGCCGCCCATAAGGCCTTCAACTTGGCTTAACGACTGTCATTTTACTGACAACCGGGACCAACGGCTTATCGTGCCTTCCGAAGCACGGAAACGCTCGTAAATAAATGTCACAAAGTGGTCCACGTGGTGGTCACCCATCTATATACGGCCATAGTAAATGTTGCTTACTGCAGTGATCGTTTACAGAACACTGAGTCCGCGGGGCCACGAGCGCTTCCAATTACTAAAGTTTTCTAAAGTTGGTATGCTAAGTATGAATCACGGGATCATTGTGCAATCCAAAATGGCCGCCGCGGTGTAATCACAAAATTTCATGATGGGTGTCGTTTAAAGGGTTTTTTGGTATGCTGAGTACGAATCACGTACTAATTTTGCAATCCAATATGGACGCCGCGCCGTCATCACAAAATGTCATGATGGGTATCGTTTAAGGGGTTTCTTGGTATGCTGAGCACGAATCACGTGATAATTTTGCAATCCAATATGGGCGCCGCGCCGTAATCACAAAATTTCATGATGGGTATCGTTTAAGGGGTTTCTTGGTATGCTGAGTACGAATCACGTGATAATTTTGCAATCCAAAATGGCGGCCGCGGTGTAATCACAAAAATTCATGATGGGTATCGTTTAAAGGGTTTTTTGGTATGCTGAGTACGAATTACGTACTAATTTTGCAAACCAATATGGCCACCGCGCCGTAATCACACAATTTCTTGATGGGTATAGTTTAAGGGAATTCTTGGTATACTAAGTATGAATCACATGATAATTTTGCAATCCAATATGGCCACCGCGGTGTTATCACAAAATTTCATGATGGGTATCGTTTAAGGGGTTTTTTGGTATGCTGAGTACGAATCACATGATAATTTTGCAATCCAATATGGGCGCCGCGCCGTAATCACAAAATTTTATGATGGGTATCGTTCAAAGGGTTTCTTGGGATGTTGAGTACGAATCACGTGATAATTTCGCAATCCAAAATGGCCGCCTCAGTGTAATCACAAAATTTCATGATGGGTATCGTTTAAAGGGTTTTTGGTATGCTGAGTACGAATTACGTGATAATTTTGCAATACAATATGGCCGCCGCGCCGCAATCGCAAAAATCCATGATGGTTATCGTTTAAGGGGTTTTTTGGTATGCTGAGGACGAATCACATGATCATTTTGCAATCCAAAATGGCCACCGCGCCGTAATCACATAATTTCGTAATGAATATCGTTTAATGGGTTTTTTCGAATGCTGAGTACGAATAACATGATCATTTTGGAATTCAATTTGGCCGCCTAAGCTATTTAGGCCTACTTGCGCGGAGAGTCGAGTTAAATATATAAATATAGAGTTAGTAAGCTCTGAGTTAATAAATAACTTCTTAACTCTGACCACGTCTTGCACAGTTGCAAATTGGCACGCGGTTAATTAACTTACAGTAAACCGAACAAGTTGTTTTAGTCTGTCGTTCCATGCAATCCAACCACACACAAATGTTAGAACGAAGAATGGAACATGTGTCTCTATCTCTTTTACACTACAGTCTGCTACGTATGATTTACGATACTACCATACTTACGATACTACCAGTTACGATACCAATCATAAAATTTTGTGATTACGGCGCGGCGGGCATATTGGATTGCAAAATTATCACGTGATTCGTACTCAGCATACCAAAAAACCCCTCAAACGATACCCATCATGAAATTTTGTATTTACGGCGCGGCGGCCATCTTGTATTGCAAAATTAGTGCGCGATTCGTACTCAGCATACCAAAAAACCCCTTAAACGATACCCATCATGAAATTTTGTAATTACGGCGCGGCGGCCATCTTGTATTGCAAAATTAGTACGCGATTCGTACTCAGCATACCAAAAAACCCCTTAAACGATACCCATCATGAAATTTTGTGATTACGGCGCGGCGGCCATCTTGTATTGCAAAATTAGTACGCGATTCGTACTCAGCATACGAACAAACCCCTTAAACGATACCCATCATGAAATTTTGTGATTACGGCGCGGCGGCCATCTTGTATTGCAAAATTAGTACGCGATTCGTACTCAGCATACCAAAAAACCCCTTAAACGATACCCATCATGAAATTTTGTAATTACGGCGCGGCGGCCATCTTGTATTGCAAAATTAGTACGCGATTCGTACTCAGCATACCAAAAAACCCCTTAAACGATACCCATCATGAAATTTTGTGATTACGGCGCGGCGGCCATCTTGTATTGCAAAATTAGTACGCGATTCGTACTCAGCATACCAAAAAACCCCTTAAACGATACCCATCATGAAATTTTGTGATTACGGCGCGGCGGCTATATTCCATTGCAAAATTATCACGTGATTCGTACTCAGCATACGAACAAACCCCTTAAACGATACCCATCATGAAATTTTGTGATTACGGCGCGGCGGCCATATTGGATTGCAAAATTATCACGTTCTTCGTACTCAGCATACCAAAAAACCCCTTAAACGATACCCATCATGAAATTTTGTGATTACGGCGTGGCCGCCATGTTGGATTGCGAAATTATCATGTAATTCGTAGACATTTTAATGCATTAGGTAGATGGTTACCATGTCGTGAAAACACTTAAAAAGTAAAAGATCACCACATTTTTACCATCAGTCGCGTATGTATTTGTAACGGTTAATCTAATTACATTTTGCCCATTACTGATATTTTTATACTGTGGCGCGATTTCAACGTAATTTGGCGTAATAATTACGATATAGTTGCGAAAAAAACTGACACAGGTCCTGCCTCCACAAGCGCCAGGGCGAGACTGATCGGCCGTCAGCGGCGCAATTCTATTGCGTTTGGTAGATATTCGTACATGATAATTATGTAAATAGTTGTTTATAGAAAAACGCTCGGAAAATGTGTATAAAAACTTAATACCTTTAATTAAGTGCAAAAAAAATATATAAAATGTTAATAGTTTAGCCACAGTTTTGAAAAAACTTTTCTGAGAGAGTCAACTTTGGGATTTTTTTCTATCTAGTGAAATTTATTGGATCGTGTAACGGGCTCGGAATATGTTTAGCTTATATCCTTAACTATTATATATATATTTTTCAGATTTCAAAACCCTTTACTTTTTGCCTAGGATTGTTTCAAAAATCTCAAAATCTGACCCACGCGGCCTTAAGTCGTGAACAATAAAAATGTGGTCTAGCGATTAAAGCTAGACCACATTTTGTATTCATATTAATCCCCAAAATATTAATAGGGTCACTAGGTAGCTAACAGTTAAGTAATATGAAGAGATATTGCTTTGCTGAATTACAATTTTTTTGTAAATCCTGAGGATTACTGATTGGCCTTAGTAGGTATGGAAATTCTGGATTTAGATGCATTCAATTTTACTGTAAATGAACGATATTTTGGATCTGACACTAAAATAATAATAATATTTATTTCTCAAAAAGGTACATTCATAAGTTACACAATGTCTTACTTAGCCTATATGAATTGTAATTATTATAATAATGCTTACTGGCAGCAGATAATGTCTACATCCAGTTATAGAAATTTGGTGTTTTACTTATAGGAATTAAAAACCGGCCAAGTGCGAGTTGGACTCGCCCATGAAGGGTTTCGTAGTAGCATGTAACATAATATTAAAGTTCTTATGACGTTGTAACTTTGATTGATGTTTTAACACGTTCGCAGTGGTAGTGATTTTTCTAACCGAAAATTGCGGTTTATGACGTATTAAAAAAAAACCACCAGCTCTATCTCGTTCAAACCAATTTTCGTTGGTAGTTTTTATGGCAATGTACATCATATATTTTTTTTTAGATTTATCATTCTCTTAGTTTAGAAGTAAGAGGGGGGGGGGCACACATTTTTCCACTTTGGAAGTGTCTCTTGCTCAAACTGTTTACTTTACTTAAACTTTAGAAAAAAATTAGGCTAGAAACCTCAATAGCATTTTTAAAGACCTATCTATCTATACACGTATGGGTTTGATGAAAAAAAAAATTTTTGAGTTTCAGTTCTGAGTATGGGGACCCCCAAAATTTACTGCTTTATTTCTAGTTTTTTAATACGCTTTTATTAGGTCGTCGTGTATGTAACTAACAATGTAATGGAATCTAAGGAAACTAATTTAACCATCTTCCAAGGATCGTAGCGTCATGAAAATTGGCAGATGTATGTAGTTCTGATGACAATACAATTATATAGTACTGTCAAACTGATATGATGATGGAGCCGGAAGATAGGCACAGAAAACAAGTGGAATCTAAGGTAGCTAATTTAACCAGCTTCCAAGGATCGTAGGGTCATGAAAATTGGCAGCTGTATGTAGTTCTGATGACAATGCAATAATATGATACTGTCAAACTGATATGATGATGGAGCCGGAAGATAGGCACTAAAACTTCGATGGAAAAAGTGGAATCTAAGGTAGCTAATTTAATCAGCTTCCAAGGATCGTAGCGTCATGAAAATTGACAGATGTATGTAGTTCTGATGACAATACAATAATATGGTACTGTCAAACTGATATGAAGATGGAGCCGGAAGATAGGCACAGAAAACAAGTGGAATGTAAGTTAGCTAATTTAACCAGCTTCCAAGGATCGTAGGGTCATGAAAATTGGCAGCTGTATGTAGTTCTGATGACAATACAATAATATGGTACTGTCAAACTGATATGATGATGGAGCCGGAAGATAGACATTGAAACTTCGATGGAAAAAGTGGAATCTAAGGTAGCTAATTTAACCAGCTTCCAAGGATCGTAGCGTCATGAAAATGGGCAGATGTATGTAGTTCTGATGAAAATACAATAATATGGTACTGTCGAACTGATCTGATGATGGAGCCGGAAGATATGCACTGGAACTTCCTGATGAAATATCGTATTATATCTGTTTTTGGATTCGTCAGAAAAGTCTTGTAATGAACTTTGACCCCGCTTAGGTTTCAAGGTTATAACAAACCTTTTTTTTAATTGACTTGTAAAACTATGCAATGGAATCTCAGGTACCTAATTTAAGCATCTTCCAAGGATCGTAGCGTCATGAAAATTGGCAGATGTTTGTAGTTCTGATAACAATACAATAATATGGTGCTGTCAAACTGATATGATGATGGAGTCGTAAGAAATGAACTGTAACTTCATGATTGAACATCGTATCATAGCTGTGTTTGGATTTGTTAGAAAAGTCTTGTAATGAACTTGACCACGATTAGGGTTTAAGGTTATAACAAACCTGTTATATATATTGAAGTTAATATTGAGTGTAAATATTGACATAGGTACCTGCATAAAATGTATATGTATTAGAGTATAATGAAATATTTTCACATTAGTCGAACTCAGGCAAAACACCATGTAATACAGAAATCCCTACTAATATTATAAATGCGAAAGTAACTCTGTCTGTCTGTCTGTTACGTCTTCACGCCTAAACCACTGAACCGATTTTGATGAAATTTGTTATAAAGATAGTTTGAGTTTAAGGGTTCTTCCCTTAAACTCAAACTGACTGCGCGAAAGGAGGGTAATGATTTTATGCGATAACGACTTCTACGCGGATGAAGCCGCAGGGAACAGCTAGTTAAGGTATAAATGTTGTGACTAAAAAGTATAAAATAAATAAATGGTTTAAAAAACCCTAGAAAAATACGCTTTTATAATGCACGAAAAATCCAAAAATAAATTATGGATCGTTCAAGTTGCCTCTATTTCTGGGCTGAAGTGTTAACTATGTGCTTTTAATTATAATATTTGATTGTAAAAGCGTGGGGCGCTAGAACAAGAAAGACTTTTTTGTAAGCAAATTCCTATTAATACTAATCTTTATATTATAAAAATCCTGGCGATAGCTGCATGAGGTCGCACAAGAGCATAACGTTTATGCTACCAAAGGGAACGCCTCTTCTTTCAGGCAATTAAGTAAATACATGAGGGGAATACGTTAACAGTGGCAAAATGTAGAGTTCTTGTTCGAGAACGAGATATCTTTGGTTACCGTTAAAAACCCGCTTGGGGTTATATGCGTTTGTATTCATAATACGTGATTACTTCATATTGTACTAAATATCTCGGAATGCCGAAACTTTAAGAACCTACCTATGAATTATATAGTAGAGATCCGTAACGGTAATAGGTTTGCTCCTATTACGCGGGCGTCACGAAAAACTTGCAAAAGTGGGTGTTGAAAATGCGTAGGCGTGATTAACTACTTTACTTTTCAAGTAAGTATGTTATGCAATTCAATTAAAGCCTATCATCGTTTATACATTTCCGAAATTTAAAATGATATTAATAATAGTAAAAGTCACAATATATATATATAAAAGCGTGACAGTGTCAATTAATAGTTTAAAAACACGAGAAAAACACGCTTTTATAAATGTCCTTATCCTGAATCTGACAAGACATCATGCAGCTTCCGCCAGGAAAGTCTTTCTTGTACCAGCGCCCCACGCTTTTACAATCAAATATTATAATTAAAAGCACATAGTTAATACTTCAGCCCAGAAATAGAGGCAACTTGAACGATCCATAATTTATTTTTGGATTTTTCGTGCATTATAAAAGCGTATTTTTCTAGGGTTTTTTAAACCATTTATTAAATATAAGAATCTTAATGCGGTTCACAGAATACATCTAGTTACCAAGTTTCAATAGCATAGGTCTTATAGTTTCGGAGAAAAGTGGCTGTGACACACGGACGGACAGACAGACAGACATGACGAATCTATAAGGGTTCCGTTTTTGCCATTTGGCTACGAAATCCTAAAAATAAAAAAAACAATATATAATCAGATCTGATGATAGAGAAGCAAATAAATTATGATACATTATTAACTTAATATTCGGTGCATAGTCGATACTGAAGACACACAATGCAGGCGTCTGCTCGAGTTATTTGCCTTAAGTTAGGGTTACACTTGCATCTTTTTAAGAGCCATTGTAGAATTTTCTTTAAATATTAGCACAGATTATATAATATATTCTATACAGATGCACGAACAGGAACAAAAATCGGTTACACTCGTAACTCGCTCCACAGACCTGGCCGCCTACCTGTCAGTGTGGAATCCTCAAATGTAACTAGATGGCGACGATATTTTTAGCAAAATGTTCAACTAGATTTCAAGGTCAAATTTGATTTCGTTTCAACTGTTTTGATAAAGTATTTAGTTATTTCAATCGTGACGTAGTCACTTAATTAGCACAGACTGGTAAACGGGCGGTATCCGGTGCTTGCAAGCCCCAGTTCGATTCCCACTTTTCACACGATTCTTTTTGTTATCTTTTTAAGTTTTACTTTTTGAACGTACCCACATTTTATACTACTCAATATTTTTATTAAGTGAAAAAAGACTACTTACTCACACGGGACTTTGTCATTTTTTATTATACAAGAAAAATATTATGAAAAAGTTGACATACTAATTGCTTTAAATAAGCATGCTATCTTTGTATTGAGTATTTATTTTTTGCAATTGATTGATTTAAAATTTAAATCAATCATCAACTGTTCTCATATCATAATTATAATGATATGAGAACAGTTGAATTCGTTTCACCTGTTCTGATATGACTAAGTATTTCACTTCATGCGTCAGTCGCACAGTTAGCTCAGCGGGTAGGCGGGTGGCGCCTGTTACGAATTGACCCAGTTCAAATCCAACGGGTAGCATGGTTCTTTTTGTTTATTTTTTTTAACTATTTTAATTATGAAGTGAAAATGACAGGACTTCTCTTTTTTTTAATTTTACAATAAAAATAAATACTTACTATGGAAAAGTTGGCATATGTACTAAAAAATAAATATTTTATCTTGGTAGATACTTATTTTTACAGCGGGTGGCAGGCGGAATTATATAAAAAAATCCGGCCAAGTGCGAGTCGGACTTGCACTTAGGGATCCGTACCAAAAAACGGCAAAAAGTCACGATTTTTGAATGAGATTCCCCTTAATCTTTCCTTTTTTTTTCTGATTTTAGTATTTGTTGTTATAGCGGCAACAGGAATAATACATCTAGGGCTGCCAACTGTTTTTAGAAGAAATAAAGTATACTTATCTGACTTCAATGGGGTAAAAAAGTACAGACTTACAAAGAAGAGTACATTTTATTTACAATTTTAAAATTGTACTTTTTAGAACCTTGGCAGTACACAAGTGCTTTTTATTATTTTTTAAACTATTGGACGTTACGTGGTTTCTCCCGCGTAATTCCCGTTCCCGTGGGAATTCGGGAATAAAATATAGACTAGGTTCACCGCAAAGAGATTAGCTTCCCAACAGTGAAAGAGTTTTTGAAATCGGTTCTGTAGTTTCGGAGCCTATTCGATGCGAACAAACAAACAATCAAATCTTTCCTCTTAATAAATAACGAGCGGAAGTCACGCGGTCCCGTTCCCGTGGGAATTCGGGAACCGTGGGAATTCTGATATCTGTGTTCCTAACAGTGAAAGAATTTTTGATATCGGTTCAGTAGTTCCGGAGCCTAATGCAAACAAACAATCTATTCTTTTCTCTTTATAGATAACTAGCGGACATCACGCGGTTTCATCCTCGTAATTCTCGTTTCCGTGGGAATACGGGGATAAAATATAGCCTATGTTCACCGCAAAGAGTGTAACTTCCCAACAGTGAAAGAATTTTTCAAATCGGTCCAAAAGTTTCGGAGCCTATTCGATGCAAACAAACAAACAAATCTTTCCTCTTTATAATATTAGTATAAACTAGCGGACGTCACGCGGTTTCACCCGCGTAGTTCCCGTTCCCGTGGGAATACGAGAAT
Source organism: Miltochrista miniata (assembly GCA_933228765.1). Lineage (NCBI taxonomy): Eukaryota > Metazoa > Arthropoda > Insecta > Lepidoptera > Erebidae > Miltochrista > Miltochrista miniata. The sequence continues at coordinate 11,792,391 of OW121751.1, read as the reverse complement.
GAAATATAGCCTATGTTCCCCGCAAAGAGTGTAGCTTCCCAACAGTGAAAGTTTTTTTAAATCGGCCCAGTAGTTCCGGAGCCTATTCGATGCAAACAAACAAACAATCAAATCTTTCCTCTTTATAATGTTAGTATAGATTGTAAGTCCATACAGGTAAACTCTAAACTTATGTACTTACTTAGATCAGGAGAAAAGATTCATACCTATTTCCTATAATTACTTAAGTCTGGCTCCACGGCCGGGGATCTTGGCCCATTCCGTTATACGAAAAAATATTCAGAGGAAACTTTTCAAAATCCCTGAAAAATCAAATCATGCGAAATAAAGTATTTTCGCGTACCTTATTGTTCTCATAAAGTACAAATACAGGAAATAAAGTACAATACTTTATTATAAAGTACTGTTGGCAACCCTAAATACCTACATCATCTGTGAAAATTTCAGCTCTCTGGCTTTAACGGTTCCTGAGATATAGCGTCATGGCGGACAGACAGACAGATGGGGAAGTCTCATCAATAGGGACCCGACGTTTTTACCCTTTGGAACGCTAATAAAAGCTGGTACAAAATCTCGCTGGAACATATTTCTCTTACAATTATCACATAGATTACAGCTTTAATTTTTTATAACAATAACGTGAAACAATTCTGAAAGGAAAAAAAGGATTATAAAATTCGAGAAATAAGTAGGACTATTTAATAATCTATGTTAGATGAAGTGAAAAAGTAAAAAAAATTAAGAAAAATACAAAAAGAAATGCAGTCAGTGGGATTCTAACCAGAATTAACTTAAATATACTCCCAAAGCACTTCAAAGCAGCTTGCATACCCGCTGAGCTAAAGTGCCACTGAGAGAATCGGCCAAATAACACTTTATATTTAAGTTCATCACCGTCACCGTTGCCGCTTGCTTGTTTCGATAACGTAAACTGGCCGTTCGTAAAAACTAATGAAATAATAATTTCTTTAAATCGATAAAAGATGGCGCTCATGAGATGATTAACATAAGCGCCATCTTTTATCTTTATCAAACGCTATCGAGACATAATTTTTACACAATCTACGTTTATTCTATAATCAACGAGTTTGATGTGCTACTATAGCAGCCAATATCATGATTTAATTTTTAAAATAATTTGCCATGCATTATATATCTAAATAAGATATTTTGAAATTTGAATTCCGGAATATGAAACTACTAGTGCCATCTTTTGATATTTTCTGTTTATTAAAGATATGCTGTATGCGTTAATACCCCGTGATATTAGTTCATAAACTTTTGTTATACGTGTAGACTGTAGATATGTGCCTTCATATCATTCACAAAAGCAATGTCTGATGTCCAGTATGCCGAGATAAAGCCATCATGTGTAATACCACATTATACCTAATATAATATATTCTATAGTAATACCTAAGACGAAGGCTAAAAAACTGAAACAAGCAAAAATCATTTAAAAGAAACTAATATTTAAAGAAGGCTTTTGCAAAGATGCAAGTGTAGCCCTAACTTAAGGCAAATAACTCGAGCAGACGCCTGGATTGTGTGTCTTCAGTATCGACTATGCACCTAATATTAGGTTAATAATATATCATAATTTATTTTCTTCTCTATCATCAGATCTGATTATATATTGTTTTAACTCACTATTCCTCATTTTTAATTCCTAATTAAGTAAAACACCAAATTTCTTTAACTTGATGAAGATTTGTTGTTGGACTAACTAGAAAAGATTCGAAGCAATTTGCATGCTAACTTGTAAATTAAATCAGCGGCAGTTCCTTGGACTTGTTCTAGCAAGTCAATGACAAAGTTTAAGGTGACAGCGGAACAATCTAATTACCGACCACCACTGCTGTTTTAAAGCCGAAGGTTCAGAATTCCATGATCAGAATGACTATTTGGTCTTTACTTCATGAATGTGATGTAGGAACTAGCAGAGTAGATCTATACTAGCGTTTAGTCTAACATCGACATTAAAAAACTTGAGAGGTGTCAAGGGACACCCAGATGGAACGAAGTTCCTTTCGATTAATTAGTGAAGGAATTGTAATAAAATTTTATTTTTTTTAATTAATAATAATATTTTTTTTATTATTAACCCCCATTTTATTACCCCCCCCTTTCCCCCCTCCCTTCCCCCCTTCCCTCCCCTTCCCCCTATATTTAATCCCCCCCTATTACCCCCATATTAAAGGAGGGTAGAGGTACCTCTACCCTCCATATTATAGCAAAAAGTGTAGTGACAACTTTTCGTAAGAATTTTTTCCGTCTAGAGTCTAGCCCCCTTTCACAACGCGCGATAAGGAACTTCGTTCCAAAAATATTTACGATGAAAATCGAAAAATAAGTTAGTATGTGACCCGTATAATGTTCAATCATGGCGACACGAAATTAATTTCATTGAGCAACATTTGATTCCCCCCCCCCTCCCCCCCCTCCGCCCTATATTAAATCCCCCCCCCCATATTACCCCCATATTAAAGGAGGGTAGAGGTACCTCTACCCTCCATACTACAGCAAAAAGTGTCGTGACAACTTTTCGTAAGAATTTTTTCCGTCTAGCCCCCTTTCACAACGCGCGATAAGGAAATTCGTTCAAAAAAAAAACACTGGAGCAGTTATGAATAGTCATATAAAGAAGAAATTATTTCAAGACCTGCCCCAGTTTAATATACATACCAGGATATTTACAATCCACTATCACAATAATCACCTATTTTAGTAAAACACACGGGGAACACTGCATTAACATAATTAATTAATTATTACTGAGATCTATGATACAGGCAAATAAATAATTAAATGTTATCACGCCAAATAAATTAATAAATAAAATTCTTAATTTAGGGTTATGTTAATTTATAAATAACGAATGATTGATACCATGCTCTGTCAGCCCTCATGACTTTCCCATGGTGCCACAGCAAACCAATTAAAACCACACATGGCTCCTTCAAGGTTGTAATTGGGAATGGAATCTGGCAGACAATCGACAGGAAATCCCTAGTACTTTAATTGAGTACTGAACGTCAATTTTGTATCTGAAATTTATTTATTCCAATCGAATCCGCTTAAATGTGTAAACAGAATGACCACCAAACAAGCCATTACAACCGAAATGCAATCCAAATCCAATTGCAACTTAGTTTGCGTAATCAAGGGTCCGTCTGCTGCCGTATCGAAACTTTTTTGCAGCAGGTGTCGGCGCCGTGCGGTGCGGCGCGGCGCGCAACCGACGCGGCCGCGGGGTGCCGAGCGTCATTCGAGCATGGTCGGTGTCAGGCCTCCGCCCGCCGACCCGCCAGTCTACCGGAGTCTCCGCACTGCGGCGGTGTACCCTATATCGAAGCTCCTTACTGACACCGTGCTTCATCGAAGCGATTTTTCTCCAACTGTCACCAATCAAATAATTGCGGATATTATTCTACGAAGTGATTGATTATTAAGTTTATGTGCTGTGTATGAATTGCTACGATTTTTGAGAATTTCCCAGAGGCTTCTCTGCTCGTCCAGGCTTTATTGACGTCGATTTGTATCTTTCGGACAGGTAAGATGAGTATGTGCATTTAAACTAAAAAGAATTTGGTTTGTGGTAAAATAATTAGAAATGTTACTTTGAAACTTCATCTACTAATTACGACTTTTTACCCTCTCAAACCGCAATACCAATTTCATTATTAGATTCTTTTGCAGTTTTGTTTTATTTATTTGTATTTTGCTATAGAAACTGCAAGTACATTATTGTAAGATAAGATACAGTTTACTTATGAGTTTCTCACGATATGGACATAGGAGGTCTCAAATGCTTAAAGCGTTTCCCGTACGTGAGCACCGAGAAGAGATTCTCCTGACACGTTACTTATAACCGGTTCACTCGGATACACGAGTTATGCAATCGTAAGCTTAATCGACAGAACAATGCCCAAATTACATTAAAATATTCTAAGGAATGCTGCCTGTCTGTATCAAATGAGGATAAGTACGTTGTTTTTAAATTTGCTTGACAAGTAATTGTAGAAACACTTACATCAAGTATAAGTTTTTACATATTAGTATTCTATTCGTATAAAAAAAAGACATCAACTGGTGGCTGAACTCTGTGATAAAAATGTTATAAATTACTTCAATGTCAATGCTAATGAGTAGTAGATACTGGGAAAGAAACTAAGTACGATTTTTTTTTGGTTCCGACTCTGATATAATTAAACAGTACAACGATGTGGTTCATTGCCTTTAAGTATAATTATGCTTTCATGTATTTCGATGTACCTGCCATTAGATTCCATCAGTGGAAGCTGATATGTTCAAGGCTTTGTATTTTGTTGAATCAGCTATGTGTTATCGGTGGAAATCGCTCAAACATCTGCTAGATAAAAGGACACTGAAGATACAATAGCTCTGGATGCTTACCTGGCAGCTGTAGTTCCAATTATACATCACATAGATACCTACGTATACAACAAACGTATCATCACAATTGTTAGAATTCACATTGTGTCGAAATCCGGCAAATACATTTCACAGAAAAAACATAATAGCATTTTGGAGCGAATGGACAGAATAATTCACGAGTTTTTTCTTCTGTATCTAATTTTATATACTAAAACGAAGGTATTTAACCTCGGAAATGAAGAAAATATATCTCTGGTCAATTTTGAAGAAGGCAATGCTATTGTTTCTATAGTTAAAATTTCAGTACTTGCATTAGCGACTGACAGGCGTCACACTATCGATCTAGATACAGTCCATTCTCTAACGTCATACAAACACTATCCACACCCTGAAATAAGTAAACATATAACTTCTCTCAGGCTATTTACATCTTTGTCTATAGAACATGCAAATACAGCTGACATTATAAAATGAAAGGTCATTGCAGTAACGTTTTTAGACTGTTTAGTAAATGCCCGTGCCGCACGGGATGACCAAGCGACGTTTATTGTATGTAAAAAAAAAAGGAATTTATGATGGGTTATTTGTATGGCAAAGTTTGACCCGTGAAGATACTGACTGAAGTTGATAGAACCTTACAGCCAGGGCACGATTTTAATTAAGTAGCAATTATAATATGTACCAGATTTTATAATTTTACTTTGTAGGCCAGATCAAATTATTTTTTTATTATAACTAACAAATGCGCGCGGCTTCGCACGCGTGAAATTTGGTTCCCGTTCCCGCTTCCCGTGGGAACATGTTCCCAGGATAAAAAGTAGCCTATGTGTCATTCCAGACTATACTCTATCCCTGTACCAAATTTCAGCCAGATCCATTTAGCCGTTAGAGCGTGATTGAGTAACAAACATCCAAACATCCAAACATCTTCACAAACTTTCACATTTATAATATTAGTAGGATAGTAGGAAGTAGGATTACATTTGCGTCGTCTTTGAGTAAAGTAAGGGACAAATATTACAGACGGAAATTTGAAGCTTTTCTGGTTAAACTAGCTGTTCTTCGACCGCGTAGAAGTCGTTATCGCGTAAAATCATTACCCTCCTTTTGGCAGTCGGTTAAATAGTAGTCCTGTCCAGTTATGTCCTTCCCAGGGCCTCGAACTATCCCTATACCAAATTTCATCTTAATCGCTCTCGCCGTTTAGGCGAGAAAGCGTAACAGACAGACAGACATAGCAACTTTCGCATTTATAATATTAGTAGGGAAAGGAGCATCTACGGGTTCTCTTCTATCTGAAACTTTTACCATATCAATCTAAGCTATAGTTTTTGAGTTTTGTCCTCTAATAAACTAAGTATAAATTTGATTCGTATCATAAATAATTACTTAGTTAATAACATTATTAAATCTTAGTAAATTTGGTAATTAGATACAAAATTGATCATAGTAAGACAATCGTTAATAAGACGCCGCCCGGGGAGAAGGCAGGCTAAATTGCCTTGGTCGAGTCGTCTCCGTTCCTAGTTGCCCATTTCCGTTTGCTCGATCAACTTGCTGCTGGTTATGCATCGATATTGTGCACTTTATTCATTAAGGTACTTGTTGCTAAAAGTTCAACGAACCAATACAAGCTTGTTTGCCATATTTCTAATACGGGAAATGTACGATATTTATGAACGAAAACAAATGCAAACCCACTTCCTCTATACAATATAGAATTACGTTTGAAATATGTTTATGGTATACAATAATCCGAATTTAATATTCCCAATTCGAACCCCACAGTTATGAAATTTACACGAGTATAAATCTATGGGACCCCCATTGCCCTACTTAGGCGGGCGAAGGCGTCTCAGGGACATTTTGCGACGCAATAAGTAGGCGAGTTTTCGGCTGGAAAATTGCTTTAATTTTTGGGGTGGAAATCATCTTAAAACATAATCAGCTAAATGGCCAGACAAGGCACTTATTGTGGCAGGGAATTGCACAAAATATTTTCGTTGAATAGCAATTAATTATTCTGATGAAACATGCCAAAGTAATATTAATCATTAATAAAAAAAGTCACAGTGAGCTTTTTACTTTTATCTGCCTCGACTGAGCCTTAAAGTTTTACTTGAAACTTGTAAAAACACAAATCTTATAAGCTAATATAAACAAAAGTTCCCCTACAAAGGTTGTGCTTGAAAAGGCAAATAAACTGAATAAGGAAACTATGTAAATCGGAGCATTTGACTTGAAAGCTTTTGTTTTACTCGATGTTCCATACCATGTACGTTACTACTTAGTTATTGAAGTTTCGTGCCATAAGTGCTAGTTCTACGAATATATTTTTTCGTGTCTTTAACATCAACAATATCTTAAATTGGAAGTTTGGCAAAGCTATGTTTAAGTATAAATTCCAAGAACATTGATCAGGAGAGAGCAGTTTTATTATAGTATGATGTCTTTTTTGAGGCAGCTTAACATTCAGACATTTATGTGACAGTAAGTAACTACCTGCATACCCTGCATGACCTCATCACCAAGTCTAGGCAAACGTTGTCGTCAAACAGGAAATGAGGTCACATTTCTCGCACCGAGGGAAACAGGGAAAGCTTTTCGTATTTTGCATTGTTATACAACTGATGTCATCGTGAATGACATTGGTGTTATTATGTGTATGTAATTATGAGCGCTGTAAATAGTTTTTAGTTACGTCAACAACAACGAAGTAAACATTTATGAAATGGAATAAACTGTAGAGCTTTTTGAAGTAGTTAATTTACTAAAAGTGTATTTGTTTAAGCCGCGAGCGCGACCAGTTGGCACATAGTTGACATAACAATCAAGCGGGTCACGACACTAACGAAGGGCTTGGAGTCTAGTAGGTGAAAGTGGTTGATAAGGGGCTGAACGGAGGGCGATTCTCGTATTCGTATGCTGGCCGCGCTGTGGAGGCTCGATCGATACGCGCCCGCGCGACGCCTCCCTCGGTAGGACTTACCCGTGTCTGCTACAACATTTACTCAGCTTATTAAACTTCTTTAAGACAACTATGTGGCCAATAAGACAACTATGTGGTCAATAAACATTAGGTCCATTTATAAGGAATAGGAGCTTTTATGTAACAATGTTTGGGACTATATACAACTCTTGGTGAACATCTACCAAATCATCAGGCTTTATAATTTATGCCACTACTTAAGGATTTTTTTTTTTTTTACCTGAGGGAAAATCCTCATGGATGTTATGCCAGACTCCTACCGGCTATAAAACCTCACGTAACGCCCAACAGCCTATGGTTGTGAGCCCCGGGTAAGCTCTCGGAAGGATATCCCAGGACTCCCAACACCACTACAATCTGATAATTTGAATTGAATTTGAATCTGGATATTCTGATATTTAAGGCACTACTATTTTTATGTAAGTATTTTGTAATAAACTAAAAAGTACATACGTCAACTTGAATATTTATAGTGCAAACATTAGCTGCCAATTTATCTGGTTAGGATCTATGGCGAAAACTGGGAGAGGCCATGTTCGGCATTGAATTGCGATAGGCTGTAGGCTGACTCGATTGATTGATTGATATCGACATCATGACGATACAAAAATAAACTTTGGGGGACGATTTGAACAAAACTGACTGCACCTTTGTTATGAGTCGTATGTATAATAAGTACTTTCCAATAGTGATCCCGAAACTATCAGTAATAATGATATTACAAAAGCATTATATTTAAAAAATATCTATATTAAAGGCGGTGGTCTCTGGATGTTAGATAAGGAAATTGTAAAAAAACATCCAAATATTGCCTAATTCTTTAATTCCAATCGTGGCCGTGGTGGTGGGAAATAAAGTGAAGGAACTGTTGATAGGTAGATGGGACTGTTTACAGATACTTAGACAGGACTGCTGACAGTAATGAAATTATTAAAATGTTATATGTATCTTAAAACGTTAACATTAATGATCATGTTAATAAAATCCTACAAGGAGCGGAATAAACACCTACCTATTAGTAGTGATCAAAATATTCTACCATTAATAACTTATAATATGTTAGTTTAAGTTGAGTTGATTTAAAATTTACTAATAACAAATGATAATTTTCCTTATCTCTCACGAACAGAAAACATAATCTAGAAAAAAAAAATAACAAAAAACATTTCGCAATGTAAATCGAAGAAGTATTTTAAGAAAATAATATGACATCATCAACGGGGACGACCAACGGAGAGAATAAAAAAACTGTTGACGAGAACAATCTGATCAGTGAAGCGTACAACGCGTTCGGCTACTTACCGCATGGCCCTGATCTTGATGGAATAACCTCCAAGATGACCTTTTGTTACCAAAAAGAAGTTTGCCGCTGGCATAGAGGCAGGTGTAGAAACGACCCGCAAACTTAAAGCGAACGGGAAGTAGATTTCTACCAGCAACTATTGACAATGAAAAGAAACCTACAGAATAGTAAAGAAGTTATGTCATCAATAGTAATAAACGTATTACGCCTCGTTAACAGGTCTAAGTGCCTTAATCGTGATTTATTGGATGACATAAATGGTAGTGTTAGATTATTAAATGAGTAATCATAATTATTGCGTTGGTGTTTAATGCCTCGAAGCCTCGTACTGATTCGCCATAAGTACATAACCTTCATATACGAAGAATTTACCAGATGATGAAGTCAAATCTTAAAAGAAACATAGGTTCTTGTATTAGTGAAACTTAATCCTACGAACATCTTCCCTAATTTTGCTCCCCCATTTTATCAAGGTATACTCAAAGTAACTAATAGCTTAATGGTTACTTCGATATCGGTTCGGCATAATATATTAGGGGAAAGATCTTTATAGATCTGCTAAGTTCAAGCACTCACTTATTCATAAAGATGAAGACGACGAAATATGACATCAAAAATTTTATAACTTGATGAGCCAAACGAAAATCAAGAATTATGGTACAGTTCTTGGAACTATAAAATCCAACCCAAAACCTATTTATTTTAATGAAAGGCTCATTACGATAAATATGAGATGTAGAAGTAGAAACATTTCTAAAACGGATGATAGTAATGACACTTAAAGTATCACAAACTCGGTAGTAATAAACATCTATGTAATGCGAGTAATTAACACAAGCAGTGAGCGCCACACTAAGTGATCATTAGATAGGAACTAAACTCCGTAACAACAAACACAGCCTCGTATGAATCAATAAATTTCAATTAACAGATGAACAGAATTGCAACGGAACCATCTTCATAGATGAACAAGTTCGCATTGCGCAAACATACGCATTGTACTGTTAGTTATTGTACGCGTTCGGCCGTGTACTTTCACCAGAGCCATGAATTGTATCGTCAATTTGTCCTCAGTTAAATTGAAATGCCGTTATGAGTATAAAAGTGTGGCATGGTACTAATTGCATTGAAACAACTAGAGCAGAGCTGGTAGATAAGATAGCTGTTCATAACATTATGCCTTATAACCAATATCAAATTCTTTTGATTTCATAAATCGGTCAATGGATAAATCAAAAGAATTTAAAATTTCGCTGATGACTCAAAATACAGGTTTTCTTTACCTAGTTTGAGAGTCAGAGATTATAGCAACGGTAATCTATTCATAGCCTAATTACTTCACTAGTTTATTTATAAGCGAAATCTGTATATTGGCTGAATAAACTATTATCTTATCTTATCTTAAATGGCATGCCGCGAACAGAATACGTACGTACGTGGATGCAATCTTTTATTTACACCGTAGCTATTGGTCTCCCTTTTTTGGCCGACCCTATAAAAGAATAGTGATTAAAGTGAGGGGAGCGTGGTGCAGCTGCTCCTTTCCTCAAAAGCTTATTTTTGTTATGTTAGACTTAGGAAGTAACTGGGTCGCAAAATGCGGCCAATTGCATTTTCTCTGATAACACCAAACAATGCATTGAAATGGATCTACGATTGGATTTTTATTGCTCGTAAATTGTGCAATACTGATTAGCAGTTCAGTTTAATCTATACTATACTATACTATACTATCTTCACGCCAAATCCCTTGCGGGGTCTTCAGTTTAATCCTTGGAAATAAAAAGAAAAGCACATTTGCTGATGCCTGCTACGATCTTATAATTACGATGAAAGTTGTCTGAGACTGTTTCACAGTAAAAAGTGGTCAAGATGCCACTGCACACTGTACGCTTGTGATGCAACGTGAAACGCAATGTGATCTCTACGATGCAAGTTTGCTACTTTTTCCCTAGGCGCCAGACGTTGGAGAGACTACGCTATCACCAGCACCATAGTTTCTACTTAATGAATAATGGTAATTTGTCGATTCCCATGAACAAGGTGATATGTTGCGATTACATTATCTTTAGTGGTTGGTTTTACTTGTGTATATACATTAGTACCAGTTTTGAATTCATTACTTTTATTTGTTCGAGAGCTTTCCGTGAAACAGCGTCTGCGTTAGCTCTTCACGGTGCGAGATGAGGTTCGAGTTCATGGCCATTGGAACAATCGATCGATTCGGTGAGATTGTGCGAGCTGCGTGTTAGGCACGAGGCTCCGGTAGCAGAAATCTTTATAGTCGCTAACCTTGACTTACGTTCCATATTTACATAGGAATAAATTTTAATATTTATGTGAACTTGTTTATTATGTCAGACCTGTACTATAAATTAAACGATTTACGGTTGTAATTTTATTTGCTTCCCAGGTCGGGTTGTTAAAATTTGTACCGAAAATGTAGATTATCAGGTTACTTTAAAAAATTATAAATATAAAAGCGACAAACAGAAAATCATAAGAGGAAAGGCTAATTTTATTATAATTTTACAGAGCGGGACAAAAAATGTTAGTAATAAAGATAATTCTAGAAAACAAGCAAACAATTTAAAGCTGACACGCTTGTTGACTATTACGAATAACGGCAATCATCTGCAAAATTACATCCATGAATTGTTTAACATCAAACAATACATCAAAACGAATGAAGTGCTTTAGTACGAGGACCATGCAAAACATTCTTGCCGTTATGCCTTACAGAGGTATTATTGAATTGTCTCGACTGCATCAACGAAGCTCTGTAAAATTAATCACTTACATTGAACCAACAAGCTGTTATCGCGGTCAACGCGAGGAAATTAAATGATCTCTCGGACGCATCTTTAGAGAGGTTTATTTGTTAACTGTTAGCTTTGCATATTATAAGGTTTCTCATGTTCTACCTATATCTCTTTATTAATTTTATACAAACGTGATGTATTTCTTAGTTTGTTTTATTGATAATTATTTCACGACTGAAATTCTACATGAAGTAAATGCTTTATTATATTTCGATAAAAATACTAGACTGAAACTTAGTTTTAATTTGAAGAGAAAGCTGCTTTGAAACAATTTGTACCTATATTTAATTTTCCCCCAATAGTTTTTCTCATTAAGTTATTTGTATCCCTCTAGTCACGAACCTATTCCAAATTAAATTTAAATTAAGTAATTCGATCTACTTTAAATTCTTTACATGATTAGACACAACAGGTGTTTGGTTGAAACAATATCAGAATGAACTATCGTAAGTTTCCGGCGCGTGCGCAACCACGTGTTCTATCCACGCATAATTACAACTACGTTATGGGAATTTTATTACATGTTATTACGTTTAAAGGATACGTTATTGATTGTTCAATCCATATAAGTGCTAGTCCGACACTTTATAAATATTGATAGCCTATCCTTTTGAGAGTCATTGTGATTTATACTTCATTGTTATTGATAATTGGGTTGTAAAGTTTGGGCTACAATGGTACCCGCACCGCGTAATCCGGCTCTTACCGTCTATAATTTAATATCCGCCCGAATATAATCTCATTTCCTCGGCATAACAGTACTAATGCTGTGTTTATTGTCCTTGACAATGACGAAAGGTGACATTTGTAGGACTTCTTCAGACTTAGGCAAATTATGTCTACTTTACTCGTACCAATGTAATTTGTTGTTCAGCTCACATATCGGAGGCTATGATGACTTCATTTACTATGTATGTATAGAAACTTGGAACAGGTCTTATCGTCTCTTGAAGTTGTAATGTATTATAAACTACTTAGATAGAATTTATAGCTAGGCGTTATTTACCTGTCGTAAAAAAGTAAGGATTTATTGATAGCTTGCATTGACCGTTGGCCGTTAATATATTCTGCTCACAATAAAAAGTTATCGACATGTGTGGCAAACTGATAAGTATTTATACTATATGTAACATAGTAACATACGAGTTTTATGAGTTCAAATAATATTGTTCTTAATTTACATTATCTGAAGAAACTATTTGAATCGTTACTCTCGTTGTAGACTAAGTTTTGTCTAATACACCTTCACTTCATTCATATAGAATGTAAGCAAGTCACACCACACGTCGCAGATAGTACCTACCATATATTATCCACTAGTATAGGTATTCCTCTTCATTCTACATCTGTATTACTTGGGCTTGGGACTACATTTAAAAATGTCTGTGTCAACAATTTGGTGCGGGCGGTGTCCTATTGTGTCTTCAAAAAAGTCGACCAATAAGTTACAAAGTTGACGAGCAGCTTCTGATATTCTGATAAGTCACATATTATATTGTCAAGGAAATAAAAAGGTCCGTCATTAGCATTAATTAGAATTATAATATGACCGTGACCTCACTAACCTTTTTATGAACCATCACCTTATTTTAATGAATATGAACGCGAAATTTTGTTTAATTATAATTCAGGCAGCTGTCGCATTTTACGGTGAATATATCCGGTGTCCCTTTTGGAGGACGCACATTAATTATGTAGTCATATGAACACCAACTTTCTGAATCAGTACCGGGTTAAAAAAAATCTAGGACTACAGAGATGATCGAGGAGACATGAATAATTATTCTTTCTTGTAACTATTTAAATAAAGAAAAACGATATTTTACCAATTGCAGAGAAAACTCATGTAGACCTATCGACCAAAATATCAATCTATAAATAGCATAATTCATTCGTCATTCACACGTCAAAAGTTACCTCTAGCACTGAATGAAATACCTGTACAATTGAACTCAAGCAGCACTGACCTGGGACTAAAACATTGTGAGGAAGTGGAAGAAGAGCTAAATTCTGAACTTGTTCAGTCACCAAAACTGGTAAATAAAAACTACTGTAAAGGACACAGAGAAGGGACACCTCCCAGCCCCAAGAAAAATCCATGCACTCCAGCTATGAAACTTGGCACCCGGCCAAAACTGCTAATTCTTGGTGGCCAACAATGCAGAGGGCTAGCTATGAAACTATTACAAACAAGACAGCAGACGAAATATCAAAAATACAAAGTCCAATCAATAATAAAACCCGGTGCTTACACTGACCGTATTCTAGTAGAAAGTCTCAAATTTCAGGACACTGCCTCTAATGGGCTAATTGTATGTGTAGGCGAAGATGACAATAACCCCTATAAAATTATAGTGGAACTTTCAGCAATGTTAAAGAGGATACAGTTTGCCCAAGTGATTATTTTGGGGGTTATTAAAAACAATAGTCTCAATGAATATATGTTAAATACCACTATAAAAACCATCTGCAGCAATTTCTCTAACTGTACATTTATTGACACAAATTCCTATTATTGTAATGATAATTATTGTGATTTATTAACCTTATGTTACGACATTAATTTAATTCTAGACTCGATGTACTATCGTAAAACTTTTCTGCAATATAGTTTTAAGTCACCAAACAATTTTGACAAATCTAAATTTTTACTGACTTCACCAAAGAAATTGTATAAAAGGGGTACCATACCATACTACTTTCCAATAATTGATAAGATACAAGTACCACGTACAGAAGAAACTTTTTTTCGGCTACAAAATCGCCAAAAACATCGGGTCACTTAATTAGACTACTACACCAAAATATTGCTGGCCTAATCAATAAGCAGGACCGACTAGAAATTTATTTAGCTGAATGTTTTGAAAAGAAAATGCCACTGGATATCTTGTGTTTTTCTGAGACCTTTATAAATCAGGGGGATGAGAGGTATGTTAATTTAACGAACTTCACACTATCAAGCTGTTACTCAAGAGTAGCAGGTAAACGCGGTGGCGTCTGTATTCTTGCCCGAAAATTTATAGATTGTCAGCCTTTACGTGTGTGCCAACTATTGAGCACCATAAAAACTTTTGAATGCTGTGGAGCCGAAATTGGCTCCTTGCAGCTTATTGTGGTCTGTCTGTATAGGATTCCAGGCGCGGATTTGACAGTGTTCTTTACGAAGCTGAGAGAGTTATTGCATCAGCTAAGAAAAAAATCACTGCAAAACTTAATTCTAACTGGTGATCTGAACATTAACACTTTGAAAAATTCTAGTGAAAGTGAGACTTTAAAAGAGATACTAGCCAGTTACAATCTAAGTCTGCACATTAACCAACCTACGAGGCAAAAAACATGTATAGATCACATAATCAGTAATATAAAAGGGGCAAAGGGTGAAGTTATTCCATTGTTCTTGTCTGATCATAATACTGCACAATTATTAACGATTCCTATAAAAGAAAGGAATCCAAAACCAAAGTTTTGGTTTGTTCTAAAGCGTGACTATAGTGATACAAACTTAACTAAATTCAGGGAATGCCTGTCGAGTCTATCGTGGAGTGATATTAGTGATACATCGAATTGCAACGAAGCATTCAACCGATTTCATGAAACACTGGATATGTTTTATGATCTTTGTTTTTCTACGATTAAAGTTAAACTAAATTCAAATTATAAAACTCCTAAATGGATCACAAAAGGAATTAGAAAATCGACAAAAATAAAACGACAACTTAGACATAACTATTACAAAAACAAGACCCTAACTAATAAAAATAAATACCTCAAATACGATAAACTGTTGAAAAAATGTATCAAAACCTCAAAATTTAATATCAACACAGTTTTCATGAAAAATGCCAAAAATAAATGTAAAGCTGCATGGACGCTAATTAAAAAAACAACAGCTAACATCCAATCTCAAGAATACATAAAGTCCATTGAACATAACAATAACCAATTCACAATTCCCTTAGAGATAGCTACAATATTTAATGACTATTTTATTAATACCACTAACATAGATAAAAATCCTAAACCAAACTTGAAATTATTGAAAACAGTAGGGCCAACAATATTTATCACTCCAACGTCAGAAACTGAGGTCTTAAAAGTTCTTAATATGCTAAATAACACTAATTCTGTTGGCTACGACGGTATATCCATGCCAATACTGAAAAAGTGTAGTAATGAGCTTACGAGGGTCCTGACGCAGCTCGTAAACTTATCCTTCGACCAAGGGATATTTCCTGATAAATTAAAATTCTCCATCGTGAAACCACTGCACAAAAAAGGGAATAAAAAAGACTTAGCCAACTACAGACCTATAACTTTAATCCCCGTACTCTCGAAACTATTTGAAAGACTGATGTACAACCGCATAATTAATTTTCTTAACAAATTCGAAGTCATAGTTGAAGAACAAAACGGCTTTCAAAAAAATAAGTCTACAACCCTAGCCGCATATACGTTGATAGATCAAATAACGAAGGGTATTGATAAAAAACTACGCACCTCAGCTATCTTCTTCGATATGAGCAGGGCATTTGATGTTGTAGATCATAAAATATTGCTCACAAAATGTGAACTCTATGGGATACGAGGCCAAGCGTTACATTGGCTACACAGTTACCTGTCAAACAGAATGCAATGTGTTCAAATAGATCAGATCTGTGAAAACCATACTCTACGATCAGTCAAGTCGCAATACAAACTTAATAGGTTCGGTGTACCGCAAGGCAGCATTATGGGACCGCTGCTCTTTCTAATC
This sequence comes from Miltochrista miniata, assembly GCA_933228765.1. Taxonomy (NCBI): domain Eukaryota; kingdom Metazoa; phylum Arthropoda; class Insecta; order Lepidoptera; family Erebidae; genus Miltochrista; species Miltochrista miniata. Next base: position 11,776,126 of record OW121751.1, on the reverse strand, counting down.
TATATCAATGATATCCCGAAAGTTATACCTCACCAATGTGTCCTCTTCGCAGATGATATTTCTGTGATAGTCTCGGAGGAACGCGATCTAAATACCTATAGTAATGTACTGAAATCGACTATTGAGACAGTAACGGGTTGGCTGGATGATAATAACTTAACTATAAATCTAAATAAAACTAAACTAGTCCAATTTCACAATCATAAAAATAGTTATGACATAATAAATATTAGATATGACAAAAATGTTGTCCAAGAGGTAAATGACATTAAATTTCTAGGTATGAATCTTGACAAACACTGTAATTGGAAGGCTCATGTTGAAAATGTCTGTGCCCGAATAAACAAATTTGTATTTGTCCTGAGGAATATAAGAAATCAAGTTGGAATGGATGCTGCCCTATACGCTTACCACGGATACATTGGATCTGTACTTAGATATGGAGTACTGTTGTGGGGTAACTCAACTTTTATAAACAAAGTTCTTATATCACAAAAAAAATGTGTCAGAGCCGTATGTAATGCCGCACGACTAGAGTCCTGTAGACCACTATTTAAACGAACTGGAATCCTCACGGTGGTATGCCTTTACATTTTGGAAATAGCATTGTTCATCAGAGAACATCAAATAATGTTTCCAAAAACTTGCGATCATAAACCCTATATTTCCAGGGATAAAACCAAACTCATTGTGCCAAGATCTTACAGTGCCTTGCACCAAAAAAATTGTAGTAGCATGGCAATCAAAGTGTACAATAAATTGCCCAAGAGGTTAAGAGAATTACCGAATAACATGTTTAAAAAACGCATTAATGAGTGGCTTCTGAAAGAATGCTTCTACTCGATGGAAGAATTTTGGACATACAAAAACAACATGGGCACATTATAAGGTGGTATGCAGGTTAAAAATAGCGATGGTATGGTAATCCTTAAAATTTTGACTAGAACTTAATAACTCGTGTAATCGATTTGAGTTATATTAAATACAATACTTGACATTTTGTTAATATTATAAATTTAAAATAATAAGTATATATTAAAATGTTGACTAAAACTTATAATTACTCGTAAATTGATTTGATTTATATTAAGTAGGTACAATAATCGACATTTGTTAATATGTTATTATAGGTGTAAAATATGACATAACTATTGTAATATCTAACATACATTATTTCTAGAAATTACATGTCGCGCGCTGTCCGGCGTAACATGTTGGACTATAGATTATAAGAAGATCAAATCAACCATGTTTCCTGTAATAAAGCATTTCATTCATTCATTCATTCATTCATTCATTCATTCTCATTTTAACATGAGCTGTTACTCCGATCTCCTGGAAACAATGAGCTCATTTTCGAGTTCGAGTAACAACATGCAGAAGTGTAAATAACGCGATTGCCTCAACAATAGGTACTTTTGCTTCTAAAATACGAAATACAAAACAATCTGAGAACTTTCCATTAAGTAGGTACAAAGGAAAATAACAGGCAGAGTAAGCAAAGTACTAATGCGGACAATGCGCCGGTAACGGGACACGGCACTAATTATTATGAACCAAGAACTCAACTCTTCCGTTACCCGCTGCATAGCAGTAGCTGCTGCATAAGTCTCGAGAGACCAAACATTCTACTCGACTACATTTGTAGAGCCAGGAACTATCAACGTTAGGCTAATTACGACGAGTGCAATAGCCTCTATTCAGAGTGCCGGGTAAAACCTGAATAGGAAAACGTTCAAGCCTGATAAAACCACAAATCATTTCACGATGCTGATGTAAAAACAGTGCAGTTTAATTTTACAAAAGTGCTCGCAAATTTTTTGCCATAAGCCTTTCTGCTATACAACAACAGGAGGTTTCTGAACTACAACGGTACATGTTTTTGTGTAGTTAACGTCACTAGCAGTTGTGTCAAGCTGAAATGATGGATGACTGGATGTTGAAAACCTTTTATCGATGATTTATCTGCTAAGTACAGGATAGAAGGGTACTCGTATCAAAAGAGTTTACAAGTTTGACCACTTAAAACTTCTTAGTTATCATGTTGATTGGGAAAACAGCATTAGGTATAAATATAGTGGTTTTTTTTAACGTGAGGGGAAATCCAACATGGATGCTATGCCGGACTCCTACCGACTAAAAAACCTCACGTAATGCCCAACAGCCTATGGTTGGGAGCCCCGGGTAAGCCCTCGGAAGGATGTCCCAGGACTCAATTGTCACAATTTTGTAGGAAAGATAATTCGAATAAGTCCAGCCGTTTAAAGAGTCACTTTACCTTCTTTATAACGTCACTATAATTTATCATTAGGTCTGATAGCATCGGGTGCCCTTCACCACGATGACCAGAATTATGGTTAATCTTTTCTAACTCCACTTCTCAAGGTCTTCAGTCTTCCTACTAATGCCTTTTCAAAATATAATCATTTTCAGAAAAGGTTTCCTTTTCTCCAAAAGTATCGAATTCTTAATGATTTTAAAGTAATATGATTTCATTCTCTCACAGTTTTTCATAAGTAAAGATTCAAATTATATTTAAAGTTTAATTAACTTCGGTGACTAATATTATAAAATACATAAAGATTATTTGAAACCTGCAAATGAAAGCATAGGTTCAAATTGTAAATACTGAAACTTAAAATATGAGGGAATATGTGAATTACAAATTAATACTGTTACTCAACAGATTAAAGCACAAATAATGGTTGTATATGACAAGAATGAATTTAATAAGAAGAATATAGTCCAAAGTGTACGTGCGTGCACTGTAAAAGAAAATAGTTTATTGTTATCTCTAGTCACGAACACGGAGCAGCGTACGCACGTACTACATAATTTTAGAATAAGTATCGTTGCAGAATAATTAGTTACAAATTAAGTACTAACATTATCCTTCTTACGAAGTAAACGAAATTCACGACTATGAGGCTTTATTTTCCGTTAAAATTAGACCATTTAACTAAAGACTAGACTAATAAAGAATAAGAACAGAGTCAAAAAAACACATACCCGAAACGCTCGTACTTATGAGAATTAGAAAAATAATGTATGTTAACAATCAATGCTATGCAAGAAGTTAAAGTTTGCAGCTAAATAACCGAAACTCAAGTTTAGAAACCCTTAATAAATGAACAAGAGCTCTCGTCCTACGAGAGATATCCTTCAGCTAGTTATACCGAAATTCAAATGAGGAACCCTTGAAAACTGTGGAGGATTCTGTGTGAAATCTCGTCGTTGGTATAGTAGACTAAACAGAAGTGGTAGACATGTTGCCTGCTCTTCACAGGAGACATGTTGAACAAGCACTCGACATGACTTGTACTTCAAGTCACCACGCCCAACTTAAGTAAAGAGCACTTTATCATGCAGTAAACTTTGTTCTTTGTTCTTACTGAACACAAACAAATGTTTGTTTACTACGGTAATTGGATGAGATTTCTTCTTAATATTCCTTTTAATTCTCATAAGGAACGGGGTCTCATTTTAGATTATCCGGACTTTTCTCACCCCTAATCTTCTCTCACGGGTTGCACCAAGAAAATGTTTGTGTTACATTCAATTGACATCAGTTTCAAACTAGTAGCATGAATATGACTGGGGAATTGATAATGAGACTGGTATAAAATTTTGGATTTTATTCGTAATCAACACTATTAGTACCCTCGCACCATCTTAGCTTAGCAGTACTTTGTTTACATTTGATAATCTATTATATAAAAATAAGTCGGGTTTTCCTTCCTGACGCTATAACTCCAGAACGCACGAACCGATTTCCACGGTTTTGCATTCGTTGGAAAGGTCTCGGGCTCCGTGAGGTTTATAGCAAAGAAAATTCAAGAAAATTTTCAACAGAAAAGCGGGAAAATCATTTTTCACATACAGCGCCATCGCGGGCGAAGCTGCGGGCTTCAGCTAGTTCTATATGTACTTAAATCTAATTTTAGCGATTCCAAAGTTCTTTGGGATATTTATTGATATTCACACTGCCAACAAGGGTATCAATCACAATTGTTATGAAACGCTTGTCAAAGTGGGTGAAATGATTTATTTATTTCAAGCTCCAATCGTAAAACGCACCAATTGAGGTTCGAGAGCTTGATCGCACGCAGGCAACGTCTACAGCAATAAACTGTACAACTTTATTGTTATAGCCGGTAATAATAACGCTCGTTATTATTACGTCAAACCATTAATTCACTTTAACATATGCATTTGGCTTTTTTTAATGTTTACCTTAGCTTACAGGCGCTTATCACATCAGGTTATCGTTTTGTACAAGATTGGCACACATTGGAATTCATTACTTTTAACAGATTGTATAAAGATATAATCTTGTTTAATTTGCTTTTCATCCCGTCTGATCTACGCTAAGCTATCTCATGATTAAAATGGTGGCAAGTTTCTAATCATTGCAACAATGGACCAATTAAACGGCAGAGCTTTGTACGGTACAAAGTTATACAAAATATTAAATGAGAGTTTTAACTTCGGATCGACCATACTTTTAACAATTTGATTAGATGATATAGTAGGATCTGCAATCACATTGATGGCATCGTTACTGTTCATCTTTTGACATTGATTTACTTTATTGTTAATGCTTATACTATGACTGTTTATGTACTCGTAAAAGGCGCATGTTTACAATAAAGCTTCGATTCTCCAGCAGCAGCATACAAAGAAGAGTGCGTGAGCAGAATATATTTGTTAAGTAAAAGCAGCACGAGCTTTTGATTAAATTGTCATTACAAATAAATCGCCACTCTCAGAGTTAGTCTATGCTTAGATGAACATTCTATCTGCGATGCAAATACACCTGGGGCATGTCGCCGTGCACTTTAAACGTCTAATAAATTAAATACGACGAGATTGTAGATATTTCGTTTCAATATATCATATGACCGTTGTACTTGGAGTGTGACTGCCGTTAGTGTACGGTCCAATGATTATCTATCTCTAGTTACTGCACTTGCTAAACACTAATATACACCTGCCCCGGATCGCAATTTACATATCAATGGATATAATCATGAGGAGAAAATTATAGTGTTTGTCGGACATGTGGACATCGTGTAAGTATGCTACAGGACATCTCAATATAACAATTTAGATGTAAATACATTCTCTCGGCAATAACAAATGTGTAAGGTTATTTTTATGGATGATAAAACGATGTTTGGAGTGACCACGGAATTAATCGGCGACACGACCTTGCCTCGGTAATCGTTGACACGTCTCTCTTTAAATAATATGCAAAATAAAACCGCTTTTGACCTTGCCTTAGTATCTTCAATACTTAGGTACTTTTAGATATTTATATTTTAGAGATTTATTTACAATAGATATGGATATAATACCTAACATGGAAGATATAAATTCGACATACCAACTTTATAAGGCAGCATATAAATTGAAATTTCCTAGCATCAGATAATTTATGCAATAAAAAATGTGAGCATTTCGACCTCGCTGTATATAGACGTAATTTCTCTGTCCCGAATTTTCGACTGACTGAACGAAGATTGAAGGTCATGCTCTACTAGCTGCGTCACTCAGTAAATAGGTCAAGTTTATACGACCAGGGATCGTTATCGAATAAATGTTCTTTATTCAACAAGTATTGCTGATAACATGAATATTAGTTTCATTACACATCATTATACGTAAAGATTTTAGGAAATGACTGAGTATTGCGGTCCTTGCCATACTGCGCTTGCAAATTGTTAAAAATTCTTATGGCGAATAGCTGTGTTCTTGAATTCTTCTATTACTACGATTTTCATGTGAATGGATATTCAATACCCCTTGTTCATGTTCCATATAGAGCGGAGTAATGTTCTATTATCCCAATTGACCTTTATATATCTTATGATTGGTTGCATCAGGGACGTCATTTCGGGCCAAAGTTCTGTACCAGTTTGGCATAAAAATACCCGTGATAAAGTTTGCTTGTGCTTCGAGCATATAAAAGCAGTTTTATCTTTTATACGTGACTGAGTTGTTAGCGAATATATTTTCCATCTTGAGCACTTAAAAACGTCAACTGGAACGAACTTTCGCAAGCAAAAGGAGAATTGAAATGGTCTTATCATGACTCATTGTTATGTTAAGTTCATCGACCTCCATGTTGCCAGCGGCGGTTATTAACTACACCGTGAATTGTAGCCAAGATTTTTTCAGTAACAGCAAAAATTTGACACGAAGCTGCGAAGGTTTATTTTACTTGATTTCCTTTATTATAATCTGAGTTTTAGTACCGGTTCGGATTAAGGTCTTCGCATTGGAGTCCAGGATACTTCAATAGATACTTGTAATAACCATACCCTTGTCCTCACACTAAAATCACTGATTTAGAATTATACTTATTGAAATGACTACGTTGGCATTGGAAACTAAATCATTCATCTTAAAGCTCGAATGACTCACTGAAGTATCGTAAATGACGCATAGAACTTGTGAGTAATCCGTAGTAATTTCTTAATGTTGCATCGGAATTGTATCAGTATTATGATGACTCACTTCTCCGTACAATCTACATTTAAAGCATACGTTGCTACATGATTTAATCCCCACACCGTACATCGGACCACTAACTGCATTTCATATGCGAACTGCAAACACTGTCGCTCTGCCCACATTTTGTTTACAAAGCGAAAACCTTTTTGGTTAGGGGAGCCGAAACTTGGTCCATTTGCGATAATTTGAGGTGAATAAAAATGCCATTTATCCAATGGGAACTATTCGCGTTGTGCTTTGTACTCAAAGTTAGGAAACCAAAGTATAGGAATAGTGTATATTTTATTATAATAACCATAAAGCTGTCGTTGGTTAAACTTTGTCAATTGGTAAAGTTAACACCATGAAACTTAATTAGGGAGATAGGGCACATTGTTGAGCAGTTAGTTCAACGGATGAAGGAGTTGCTTGATTATAATTAATGCTAAGTTGGAGAGTTCCCAGCCCAAAGATCCCACCCACGAAGTTAACAACCATCAAAATATTATATGTGAATTTTGTGCAAATGTTTAAGAATTATACACTGTGCCTAATAATATGCATGATGTTTTTGAATAAGTATTCAAACTTAACAGGAAAGATTTTTAATTCCATCAAAAATTCAACTCGAATTACAAAACCCATTCGAAAGCTCAGTAACTCAGATAATATGGACGCATCAGCAACGGAATTCTGAAAGCTGTCCTACCGCATCGTGGAGTGATGATGACATCTTGAAAAGTTACAGGAGCCTGCTGAACTCAAGCAAGGCAATACCGAACAATTGGGGGCATCCTTAGGGAAGGCTTATGCCCGGTACTTACTAGGCTCAGTCAATTTGCTGAGATGCTGATGACAGTTAATCATGTCTGGATAATAAAGTCATAGGTACGTCAAACGGCAAATAGTTTTTGTAGAGAGCTGAATAAAGTTAACTAAATTTTTTAAAATACATAAACATATGATTTTTTAATAAACCGGCCAAGTGCGAGCAGGACTCGCCCATGAAGGGTTTCGTAGCAGCAAGTAACATAATATAAAAGTTCTTATAGTTCGTTGTAACTTTTATTGATGTATATCACGTTCGCAGTGGTAGTGATTTTTCTAACCGAAAATTGCGGTTTATGACGTACTAAAAAAAAACTACCAGCTCTATCTCGTTCAAACCAATTTTCGTTGGTAGTTTTTATGGCAATGTACATCATATATTTTTTTTAGATTTATCACTCTCTTAGTTTAGAAGTTAGAGGGGGGGGACACTCATTTTACGACTTTGGAAGTCCCTCTTGCGCAAACTATTCACTTTAGAAAAAAATGATGTTAGAAACCTCAACAGCATTTTGGAAGACCTATCTATAGATATCCCACAAGAATGGGTTTGATGAAAAAAATAATTTGAGTTTCAGTTCTGAGTATGGGGACCCCCAAAATTTACTGCGTTTTTTCTAGTGTTATATAATAATCTTAATGCGGTTCACAGAATACATCTAGTTACCAAGTTTCAACAGCATAGGCCTTATAATTTCGGAGAAAAGTGGCTGTGACACACGGACGGACAGACAGACAGACAGACAGACAGACATGACGAATCTATAAGGGTTTCGTTTTTGCCATTTGGCTACGAAACCCTAAAAATGAGTGCAATAACAAGATATTAAAGACAAAGAAACAGCTGCAACTAGTAACTTTGTGTTTACAACATTATCATTATTCATTACAACATATCAGCATTATAATGCCACGGAACCGCCATAACAGTAATAATTTAAACACATTAATACGTGAGGAATCCGCATCTTATGCTGAAAGAATATTTTACACATTTTATTACGATAAAATATTCAAGAAATGCGGATCAATAAAGGACTGAAAACCAATGAATATATAGATTTGCACATTTCGAAGAGTACAAAGTAAATTAATTATACAGTCGTATATCCCCGTACAAAATACAGTACCTACACAAAGAAAATACTCTTTCTGGGTCTCTTCACACACATATTTTGTGTGTTTCCAACTACATACACTGTAATTCTAGAATTTCTCTATGATTAATTATCTGATAATAACGTTAAGCAACCATAGACGATATTTATGTAGGCTCCAAATCAGACATGCTTCGCTACTTATATTTTTTCGATAACTATTCGAACGACAACTTGGCAGGTAATGCTGTCAAAGCAGTCAGCTTTCAAGATCTTTGACAGATAATGTTATACTAATTCGCTAGGCTGGTCATTTATTAAAACCTTACAGTAGGTCAGTTAAAATAATTCAGTAAAATGATAAACTTGTTGAATTTGAATGGTATTTAATGACCAAATATAAACCAGTACCTAGTGAGGTAGATACAACAAAATCGAACGAAACTTTTAGCGGGAAAATAAAGTGCGGAGGCCATTTCCATTTTCCTCAGCGACCCCGAGACTCTGTTTGCAGTAAATGTGTAATGGATGTACCCGGTATCGATTGCATTACTAAGAGGGGAGTTTTTAGTACTGAAACCATGACATCAGCAGCAATTTGTTACGTGACATGAGTTTGTTGATGGGATTTTTGATATTCAATATTGATGTTCTTACTAATTCTTAATACAGGCTGCGTTATCAATAGTACTCCTAAATGATATGATTTTTAACGTAATTAGTAGTGACATAGCATACACTCTATTCATGTAACAAAGAAATAAGGTACTGAACAAAATGGCTAAGTGCTCATAATAACCAAACTCAAAGGCCTCATTACAGAACGTTTCTCAATACTCAATAAACCCTTGAGGTTAGTTAGTTATCGTTATCGCCATATAAAAACGAATTCAAGTGTTGCATGAGTTGTGAGAACCATTCTGTTTTAACAAGTAACAACCTTTCCATTGGTGAATGAAATGCCACGAAAGCGAAAAAGAGGGCTGATAGAAAGAAAGATAGAAACACCGAATTTAATAACACCAAAAATACTGTTTATGTACATATATTACTAAAGCGTTTATTGACTGGATGAAGGTGTAACCAAATTGTAAACCAATAAAATATATAGGTAACAGATAGATTTTATAACATCCAATTTAAGATTATAATCTACAGGAGATGAATTAATCAGATGAAATAAAAATCTACATAGCTATCAGACCATAAGTTAGGATTATCTCGAGATTCAATCCGATTAGAATTTCTAACCGAATTGTTTCTCAACGATTTATCAAAGCGTTATCCGTTGGGAAGCTCGAGGCCACCAAAGCGATTAAGGAAATCTTTTTTTCAGCAAATGATTACGAGCTCTGAAGCTAAATTAAAAGTCGAAAGTGTAGGAATATTCGGTCGACTTTTCCCCAAATCCCTGGGAATTATTCACACCATTAGGGATGAACAAAATGTGTTGGGGAACATTTGTAACACTTACAAAATGCTTGATTAAGTAATTAATTGCTGAAATTTAAGGCACCCTTAATACACTCGAGAGCAATGAATCCGGGTCACTTAAAGAATGTTAAAAATCTCGGAAACTAAAAATGATAGGTTAATGCAATAAATTGTATTTAATAGACAATGTAATACTCCTTAAATGAAAGTAAAAAAAATATGAGTCACCATACATTTTATTAACACAAAATTACATAAAGAAAAAACTGCCGATCTCTCCTTAAAACAAAAATAGGAAACATGAAATTTTTGAACTTTATTACGATTTTCTTGAATTTTAATACTTCGTATTGCCTCCTCGTGCTTCCATTACTGCGTTTACGCGGTTTGGCATGCTGTACACCAAGTTCCTTATACGATTTTGGGGAATATTCTCCCATTCCTCTGTGAGAGCAATTTTGAGCTCACGAAGCGTGATTGGGGGAGGGTTTCGTTGTTTTACGCATCTGCCTAGCTCGTCCCAAGCATGCTCGATCGGGTTGATATCCGGGCTGCGCGCTGGCCACTCCATACGAGTAATGTTCATCTCTTGAAGGTAGTCATTCACAATCCTACCTGTATGAGGTCGGGCATTGTCATGCATAAATATAGCATCCTCACCTAAATTGACCATAAATGGACCAACGTGATCATTGAGGATTTCTTCCACATATCTTACGCTAGTTAAAGAGCCGTTTTCTATGATCACCAGCTCTGTGCGACTTTCAGAAGAAATTCCGGCCCACACAAGTACAGACCCACCACCGTAGGCTACTTTTTCTTCGATGCATGCTTGCTTGAATCTTTCCCCTGGTCTTCGATACACTCTGTGTCTTCCATCGTGCTTGTAGAGCATAAATTTTGATTCGTCGGAGAACATAACTTTTGACCAATCTTCAATACTCCAATTTACGTGGCTCTGGGCATACCTTAGTCTCGAAATACGATGCCCACGCTCCAGTTTAGGGCCGTTTGCAGGTCTAAGGGGTTTTAAGTTAGATTCAGCAAGCCGACGTCTTACTGTCCATGCACTTGGGTTACTTCCTCCGAGGCGTCGAAACTGATTGGTGAGTTCAGTTCCTGTGAGAAAGCGATTTCGAAGCATGGTGTTCACCAAGTATCGGTCTTCTCGTGCTGTGGTACACCTGGTTCTGCCCGTTCCTGGTCTGCGTAGGTTAGAACCAGTTTCTTCGTAACGTCGGAGAACTCTTTGTACTGTTGACAGCGACACACCGACAGTCCTGGCTGTATCGCGCTGACTCCGGCCGGTTTCCAGCATTGTAAGTATTCTGGTGCATTCTTCAGGCGTAAGCGACATAATTTCAGCTTGATTAATGAATATAGAGCACTATCAACATGGTTTATGTACCCACATAAATGACAGATTACAAACAAAAGCAACACCAAATGCTGTAATTTCGTAGTTCCATCTTCGAAAGTGGCCCTTTTTCAAATTTGATTTTTTTATGATATAACTTTACAATAACTAAGAAGTTTTAATACCTTCATTTAAGGAGTATTACATTGTCTATTAAATACAATTTATTGCATTAACCTAGCATTTTTAGTTTCCGAGATTTTTAGGATTCTTTAAGTGACCCGGATTCATTGCTCTCGAGTGTATTTTGATGTTTGCTACTGAATGTGTTTGGCTATTAAGTTCTACGCATAAGGAGAAACTAATGAGCATCTGGGGCAACAGCCCTCCGTGCTTGCTCTGCGATTGTTTGAGGGTTCTAGAGCCTTGAATAAATAAAATGCAATTAGACATTTGCAAGGGAAACGATTTACTATAAAAAATGTTATGAAATATCTGATAACAAATGAGGGAGGTGAATTGTCAGAATGAGGGAGGTGTGATTTATCAATTTAAGAGCAATATAATACACCGCTACAATATTCGTGTTCCGTATCGACAATATTAATGGGATACCAAAGAGTTGGCTGGTTAGCATTTTCCTTGGAAATTTCAAAAGTCTAATATGCATGTACCTACCTAATACTTTATTATTTAGATGCTTATGGGTCGACAGAGACATTCATTCGAATGTATTTCTTTTAAGTTATTAACAAGCAGACGACCTATTTAAGAGTATTGCGAAAGCAACAGGGGAATATTACCCAACTGTCTATAATGAGAATGACCTACATGGCGGAGTCGATACTATCATTAATAATGACATTACAAAAACGTTTAATTCGAGGATAACATTCGTCATTACTAAAGACAGTAAGGTGATATTGTTTGTGCTTCATTTCTTTATTTAAGTCATCACACTTATTTTGAAAACCTCTAAGGTACCTAGTCGATAAAGCTGCTAATAGTAACGAAATGGCTTGAGAAGGCTTCAACAATCAACTAGATTTAGCCTAAAGTTCTTAATTGAATTCTACCTTTGTTAAATGTTGTTATTTTATTAAAGAGAACCGCATAGAAATAAAACGTAAGGTAGGTAGGTACTTTCCTTTATATTTCGTTATGTTCGACCTTTTAAAGGTAAAATGTATCGTAACACAAATATTTGCTTCAAAAGGATCGCCATCAAACCAAGCGACCCGAAATAATAACTCTATTACACAAAGGGATGATGCGAGATTTTGTCAGCCTGTTTCAAATTGGGAGTGTGGGGCGGTCTGCATGAACAGCCATAATGAACACCAAAAGATATAACATATTGTGTAGGCGGATCCGATTGTGTTAAAGGGGTGTGTAAAGAAAGACAATAGAATTGTAGATTATGGTATTACAAGGGGAATAACTAGAGAACAAAAAAGCACCTATAGGGTCGCTTGATGAAAGTAGATTTCCATTGCCTAACTTGGTTAGTAAAAAAAACGACTGAATATGTTACATACATAGAATGATTCTGGAACAATTTAATATTCACAAGGCATTTTTTGCATCAATATGCTTTTCAGGAAAAAGTGATAGCAAAGTTCTTATTAATTGGTATACTTAATGCTATAAAACTATTTTCAATTCCGAGCACGGCGCGATACGATTTTACAAAAAACTTTTTAACCCTGCAATTTTCACCCCCATGAACCAATTTTTCCCAATGCAGTACGCAGTTTCAAATTATGCTTAAGAATTTATGAACCGAGTTTGGTTTCGATAAAATACGAATTGCGACTTGCAGAGTGTCTGACGTCTTTACAACTTGTAACCCCTACAGCTGCCACCCCTTTCCTTTAGGGAGAAAATTTTAGCTCTTAACATGTTTTTCTAACTTCTAGTATCAACCAAAAAATTTTAGTTCAACGCTTGCATTTTTTGACGTATTTAGTTTGAAGTTTTCGCTCGTCATGTCATCGACTACAATCAACACATCCTTATAAATATACTAAAAAGGTGGAATTATTAATAGATTCTTGATGGTATTGTACCTATACTAAACTTATGAATGCAATAAAATCATCATCTAACTAAGGCGTTCACTGGCTCATATTTCTACTTGCAATTAAATATAGGTATGTATGGCAAAGGTTGATCGAATTTATCCAATCCCTTGCCTATTTGGTTATTTGACCCCTGTCAAGACAATTGCCTGTCCATCGGCTTCCCCTCGCATTATTGGAAATCCTGGCTCCTCCTGCGTTCTTGTGGTTAACTGAGCAATTCTGCAAAATTGGATAAAAACTACACATACAAAATATACGAGTATTCTACGTATACTATCGTAAAATATACTAGCGCGTATCTTAATCACATTACTTGGTGCACAAAATTACGGCGGAAAAATAGATTAGGAAACTCGTAAACGATAACTTGATTTCGTACAATAAAACAGAGTAATGGGCATCAACTGACGTCCAATTTGATATACGAGGCCGGATGTCGGCTCATTCGCTAATTAATGGCATTGTCAATACGAGTTTCGGTGATCTGGTAATGATATGATCTGGAATAGTGATCAAAGGAATGTTAGTACTGGCAAATTAAAACATCCCGTATAGATACCGTGTAATGATTAAACCGGAGATAGCAGACCTAAGACGTTGGTATCTGGTTTCCAAGTGTTCATTGTAGCTGTTGCAGACAATGGGACCGCTGCCGTGGCGAAGGCCAAGCGTCGCCGCATAACGACTGCATTACAGTACAGCGCATACGCTCACTTTAACACGTCTTTGAATGAACAGCGTTTTTTTTTTCAGTATGATGATTACATCTTCATGATATTATATGTAAACTAGCTGGGCCGTATACAATGTAATAACTATAGTTTACGTACAGGAAAGGTATCGTATTATGAGGACATCAGACCAAATTATCAAAGTTAACGCGAACATAGTTATTGACATTATCCGCAATTTGAAAAATCATTAATTCTTCACTAAGTCTTTGTAGACATTCATTACCTACTCAAAAATATTCTGCATCCAGTCCCTGACTGACCTGAGTCATGATATTATCAGACTCTTGCATTAGTATTTTTATGATAAAGTGGTACTTAGAAAGCATACAATGCCCACTACCTCTCTAGCGCCATGTTGTCGGAGCTTCGCAGCAAAAATGCATAGATAATACTTCTGCTGTGGTTAACCGCATGTTCATTGTGTGTTTCAGTACTTGCGGTTTCCACCATTACTGGGTAACGTTCAATAGAATTTATTTTATTGTAAAATAATTCATCAATCAGAAAGACAATTTAGATTCTAAATGTATCTTCTTTTCTTTACCAGCAACATTTATTTGAAATCTCATCTAACCCGATTACCTTTACTATTTTTTTTTGTCTTTAAATAGACTCACATTATGACCAATTGAAAAATTGTAGCAAATTTATGCAGCTGTCTTTGCTTAATTCTGCAATGCATATGTTCAAAACGACAATGGCTAGCAACGTGGACAGCTGGACATATTTTACGACTAGGAGCTTTAATATCTTTATTATTACTTTCGTTTTGCCTTTTTACAACCAAGTTATTAGCTTTATTAAGAAGTTAAAACCTAGTGTGGGGAATATATGAAATTATGGATGTTTTATTACGGAGCAGATTATATTCTGTAGGTGTTTAGCTAGAATTTTATATTCTCTGTGATTCTTGATAATTTTATAAAGAACCCAGAAACAAAAAACTGTATTGGTTTCTTTTGAAATTGATCTTAAACTTAAAACATAGATAAATGAACTGTAGTGTCCAAGTTCCTCATTCCTTCAGTGAGCAATTCTCATTGTTAATAGATTTGGTACATATAAATTGCCACCAAACATCTATGTAATCTATGGTCCGAATTAAGGACAAGGCCGAACAGAAAATTGAACCAAAATAGTTATGATCATGCGTAGGTATGTCAACAATCAACAGAAGCCAGATGTGATACGTTATTTATCAAATATTATTTTTGTTTCAGATTTGTTTCTTTAGCTGAGATTTGTCGTCAAACTGGAAAAATTATAGCCTTTACAAAAGGTAACTTAATATATTGATACTTATAGTAGTAATTAATGCATCATGGTAATGTCTGTATCAGAAAAGCAGTAACGTCAAAAGCAACATTTTCTATGAATAGCTTTTCGATATTTTCTATTCTAAGCATATAAGATAATGAATGGTCGCGATCGCGATATTAATGTGTCAATTAACCAACGATGACTGGCTTACAAACTCCACGTCTCATGTCAGCTAGAAGGCAATTTATAGCCGCATTCGAAAAAAAAAAAAATTCTTATGAACTTTAGGATATGAAGACTTGGTATCTTAAAGCGCGACGAATAATATTAGTCGCACTTTTGTAATCATATTATGATAATTCATGGTTTCACAAATTAACAATAACTTGTCTTCTGATACATTTATGCATAAATGACGTGTCAGACAATGATGCAGCTCAAACTATACCCTAAACCTTATTAACGTAGCCTAAACAAACCGCGCTATGTAATCACATTGTCAATTTGAACTTGACATTGTCGAATTATCTTAGTCACGGACACATTTCATTCACATACCATAAATTCATTGTGCCAAGTGAAGCGAGACGCACTCGACGCAAAAACAAAAATTATCAATTCAGTGGAATGTTTCGGTGATGCCATCCAAGCTCTAAAAATAGTCACAACAAACGTGTCCGAGAATTGTCCACTATCATCCTGTCAGGAGCCATGACGGACAATTGCTCTCTCAATATCACCCGTGTTACACCGTGAAGTACACAAATGGCAATTATTCTAACGAGTTTAATAGGGAAATCCAGGTAGCTCAGGACAGGAGTGACCATGAAGAGTGTACCTTTAAAATACCAAGACATTTGTTGTAGCAAGTACTTTTATCTTACAAACTGTAGAAATAACATTTTAGACAGGGAATGTTAAATGTTATTTCTCTAGATCAAATCACCTGCTACAGCTAAAAGGCATACGCGAAATTGGGCCAATGTGTCGTCGTCGGTATATCATAAGTGCGACTATTACTGACAATCAGCCGGCGACCTTGCTGCTCGTTGTCGCAAGTCGTGGGGAGACCCAGATTGTCATCATCCACTCTGGCATCCGCCTTTTGCACTTCATTACATAATACCATTTCTGCATATACTTCAATGATTTGGAAATATTTAAGGAAACGTTTATCTATACTTTACCAATCATTTTGAAAATTTTACAGTTCAAGAGGCTTTAAAACACCATGCATGTATTGCACTTTGCTAACGAGCGACGAGACGATCAGAACGACTTGGCTCGGTTCAACAAATGGCCGTAATCAATATGAATTATCTTCAGTCATGTCGTTGGTTTCCACCCGTACTGACACGTTGTACTTTCTAATGTCAGCTATTTTAAGTGTGTTTATAGTTCACAGATTTAGTGTAACGTTTATTTTTGGGACACTTTCAAGATCAACATGTATCAAATAGTTGTTTTTAAAATGATTATTTTGGGATATCCGCGAAAAGCAAGAATACCGAAATCATAAAAGTGCCTACTCTCACATGCAGCAATAAAAAAACTATACAGCACGTGAGATAAACGGATAACCGTGGTGTCTTTACTAAGTATTTGGCCATACTAAACTTACGATCTGAATTAAATAGTCAAACTAAATTAAACTACCGTACGATAGGAGAAATGAAAATTTTAAAGACTATAGCAGTAAACACCTATTAAAATTATCTTAAACTACATATGCGTTTATAACTTTTTGTCGCCCAAATAAAATTGTTTAGG
The DNA here is from genome assembly GCA_933228765.1 of Miltochrista miniata. NCBI lineage: Eukaryota > Metazoa > Arthropoda > Insecta > Lepidoptera > Erebidae > Miltochrista > Miltochrista miniata. The sequence goes on along the minus strand of OW121751.1, from coordinate 11,759,067 downwards.
GAACAGGTTGTCCAAACTCGTTAAAAAAGATGTCATACCTCCGAGTATGTTTGGACTGGACACACAACTTTAGTTTGTAATGCATTGTCATCTGTGTACACAACTACACACTGGTAGACTTGAAAGTTCAATGATATGTTTGAATTTTATGACGACTCGTAGCTTCCGTTTTAAGTTGGAATAAAAATGTTCTAAAACTATGAAGTATGAACCAATATCGGAAAAGGTTTAGGTACATAATTTTTATGAAGAATACGTTTAGACCTTAAATTTTTAAATTATACCTTTTCACAGTTTTCATCGTTTAATCGTTTCACTAATCGCGGTTATGTTGCATTTTAACTTTTTGCCTGACATTTCGTGCATGTTACACATTATACCAAAAAGGCATGCAACATAATATTGTAAAGTATGTTAAATTGTTTGTTTTCGTATTACAAAAATAAACACATTACATCTGATGAATTTGTAGCATAATCGTCAAAATACATAACGTCGGAAAACGCAAGTCGACACTTTGACAGCGTGCAAAGCCTTTGAATATCGCCATAAACAGTATTAAATTTATTGGTAGCTCATTTAACACTGTTTGATACGGAAAATTGCTGCCAAGGCACTGCACTATTGCTTAATCGTTTAGAAGATCGGCGGCAGGTGCGATGATAGGGACTCTATCCGATCTAGTGTTAATTAGCCCCTTGCCGGTTGATTTATCACCTCACTTTGTTTAAGGGATAAATGGGTTTAATTTATTTTAGTGCTAGAGAACACTGGTACCTCTCCATCCGCCTAAAATTTGGTTAGCAATTTATAGACTATGGAGGCTGCGGGTAATGCTGCCTACGTGTTTGGTTTTTTCACAAATGTGTTTTTCCCGTGGCAATAAGAAACATTTTTTTGCCACGGGAAGACACATTTGCAGGAAGAGAAAATAACAATTTATGGATACAAAGCATAACATACCTGACGCGGAAGAAGCACAAACAAACACACTCTTACATTTATAATATTAGTCTAGATATAGACAGGGGAGTGGATAAAGGATGTCAGCTTAAAACGGAAATGTCAACAGTGATATAAAAGGTATAATTACAAGTAAAGCGGCATTGCTGTTATTATCACGGGACATCTCCCAACACCGTCACGCGCTGCAACTCAACGCTGAACTCAATACGAATAAATAAGTACAGTGTCCGCCCAAACGGAACTATCTCATTCATTACGTTAACCGGCGGAAGCTAACGGCACTTACTATTACCATTATTATAAGCGAAATATGTTAGGTTTGATCGAATGTACAAAGAGGATGAGGGGAAATCGAAAGTCGCATGACGAATATGAATAAACGCTACTGAAAGGTAAGATCATGATCGGTTTGCACATCTCTGTTACAGACCATTCCCACAAACAATTCTACCTAATTCTTCTAATTCAATGCTGACTCATCTCATAAGTGAGTATTGACATATTCAGTCGATGTTAGCTGTATACAGCTGCATCTATTTTCTTTTGGAAAAATTGCTCTTTGAACACTAAGTTATTTTTACTTGAGCAGCTTCCTTCAGTAGAACCATAGGTATCGGGGACGAAATTCAGATACTTATTATATTTTATTGGCACTTAGTAAATTGAACCGTTAATGGTATTGTCAACTTCGTTTATGAGCCAAAGGCGATGTCAGTTCCACAAAGTTCTTCATTAATAAACCAATAACTCAATAAGCAAGTCAACCCGCATGCTCTAGCTTCTTAAGCTTTGAAGTGGTGTACAAGAAAGGTTATGTTTGTGAGTTAGTAGCGAAACCCCCTCGATTTGTTGCTCGGTCAATGCTATTTATGTCAATAAATTATACAAACATTTCAGAATAACATTCGGCACATGCCGAATTTTTCCTTGACACGTGTGTCTTTGCACAACATATTTACAAGTTCTTGTTTTATTCATATTCCTTTCATCTTCCTGTTGTGATATCTTAGTGAATATATGGATATAAAATCTGTAGTTCCACAACGTACTTTGTTTGTACGTTGTGATGTTTTGCATTTAGTGTACTTGTTTCCCACGCTATCAGCTGGTTTACGCGCCAGCGCGCATACGCGCCAGGCCACAATACCGCCTGATGCCATATTAATCAGCATTGATTTCACAAAAAAACCCTCGTTGTTATTAGTTAAATAGCAAAATCTGTGGTTGATTTGGCACTAAACCTAAGTCAGTACTTAATAAAAGAATGGCTTACACTGTAACAGCGGCTGTCGATCTATCATGGATAGGTAGCATAGCACTGCTATTTACAAAAGTACCTCCGTTCTACTTAGGCCAGAAACTAGTCGAGTTATCCTACAAAAAATGTGAATACAACTGTTTAGTTTAGCAATATGAGTAACAGGTAACAGTCAGAAAAGCTCTTATTCAAGAATGAGTTACAGACAGTTACAAGCGGTACACCGATAGTAGTGGCGCCTAGCGAGCAATTTGCTCCGCCGCAAAAACTCATATCACCGGTACACAGGACGGACGTGCGTATGTTGCATTATTGCGCATATACCGCTAACTTATTTATAACAATAAAGCGAAGAATAACACGTATAAAATTTTACATAAATAAAATATGTGCCGTACTGTTAAATTCATAAATAGCTTTCACCACGCTGAATACCACACCGATGTGAAAAATATAAAAAAACGAAGTACAAAGATTTGTAACGGTACCCAAAAATTCAATCGTGGGTACATCGTTACAAATCACCGTGACTATAATCAAATGGTAGTGATTTATAGTGAATGTAGACCAGCAATATGAAGTGGCAAGCGTGACCAGACCGATGCAGCATAAAAAAGTAACCTTGCCCCTGCTTTCACTGGCCTAACAATGAGCGGAAACAAATATATCTACTTATCCGGGGATAAAGGAAACCGAGCTCTTTTAATTAAAATCTATGGAGATGAAACATACATTGATAACGAAGTCATTAATTTTGATAATTGCCTCTCGTTGTGGCTTGTGACCTACTCGCACAACAACCGACTGTATGTAACACAAACAAGAAATGCAATGTGGTTGAGCGCAATGATAAGATGTATAATGAAATGCTGAACGTAGAGAAGTAGAAGACAGTAGTGAATGTAGGTAATTGATAACTATGATGCATCATAAAAAATATAATGATTTTAAACTGTCGAGCGTGATAAGAGAGTAATAATTCACCGGCGGAAGTGAAAAAAGAAGCGTAAGTTATGTATGTATATTTCTTGTGTATTCATTAAGGCCGCGTGGGTCAGATTTTGAGTTTTTTGAAACAATCCTAGTCAAAAAGTAAAGGGTTTTTAAATCTGAAAAATATATATATAATAGTTAAGGATATAAACTAAACATATTCCGAGCCCGTTACACGATCCAATAAATTTCACTAGATAGAAAAAAATCCCAAAGTTGACTCTCTCAGAAAAGTTTTTTCAATACTGTGGCGAAACTATTAACATTTTATATATTTTTTTTGCACTCAATTAAAGCTATTAAGTTTTTATACACATTTTCCGAGCGTTTTTCTATAAACAACTATTTACATAGTTATCATGTACGAATATCTACCAAACGCAATAGAATTGCGCCGCTGACTGACGGCCGATCAGTCTCGCCCTGGCGCTTGTGGAGGCAGGACCTGTGTTAGTTTTTTTCGCAACTATTTCGTAATTATTATGCCAAATTACGTTGAAATCGCGCCACAGTATAAAAATATCAGTAATGGGCAAAATGTAATTAGATTAACCGTTACAAATTACAATTACTTTGTAATGCTTAATTCAATTATTCTGTAACAGATTACTTGAGTAACTAATTACTGAGTAATGGAATAACACGTTAATCTAATTACATTGTAACTAGTTACTCATTAATTCAATTAACGAACTCTCAATTAACAACTCTGTCCTGTGAATTCGTCACGGCCCAAGGGGTGGATCGATATGATGCGGTTTTTTGATCGTAAGTCAATGTATCCATGATGGTACTTAGCTATACATTTTGAAGACCATCAGATTAATTCCTGAGTGACTTCATCACTCAGGAATTAAGCTGATGGTCTTCAAAATGTATAGCTAAGTACTAAAATTTTTCAATTCCCATACGCGACTCATGGTAAAAATGTGATGATCTTTTACTTTTTAAGTGTTTTCACGACATGGTAACCAGCTATCTAATGCATTAAAATGTCTACGAATTACATGATAATTTCGCAATCCAATATGGCGGCCACGCCGTAATCACAAAATTTCATGATGGGTATCGTTTAAGGGGTTTTTTGGTATGCTGAGTACGAAGTACGTGATAATTTTGCAATCCAATATGGCCGCCGCGCCGTAATCACAAAATTTCATGATGGGTATCGTTTAAGGGGTTTGTTCGTATGCTGAGTACGAATCACGTGATAATTTTGCAATCCAATATGGCCGCCGTGCCATAATCACAAAATTTCATAATGTGTATCGTTTAAGGGGTTTTTTGGTATGCTGAGTACGAATCACGGGATAATTTTGCAATCCAACATGCCTGCCGCGCTGTAATCACAAAATTTCATGATGGGTATCGTTTATAGGGTTTTATGGTATGCTGAGTACGAATCACGTACTAATTCTGCAATACAAGATGGCCGCCGCGCCGTAATCACAAATTTCATGATGGGTATCGTTTAAGGGGTTTTTTGGTATGCTGAGTACGAATCACGTGATAATTTTGCAATCCAATATGGCCGCCGTGCCATAATCACAAAATTTCATAATGTGTATCGTTTAAGGGGTTTTTTGGTATGCTGAGTACGAATCACGTGATAATTTTGCAATCCAACATGCCTGCCGCGCCGTAATCACAAAATTTCATAATGGGTATCGTTTAAGGGGTTTTTTGGTATGCTGAGTACGAAGTACGTGATAATTTTGCAATCCAATATTGCCGCCGCGCCGTGATCACAAAATTTCATGTTGGGTATCGTTTAAGGGGTTTTTTGGTATGCTGAGTACGAATCACGTGATAATTTTGCAATCCAACATGCCTGCCGCGCTGTAATCACAAAATTTCATGATGGGTATCGTTTATAGGGTTTTATGGTATGCTGAGTACGAATCACGTACTAATTCTGCAATACAAGATGGCCGCCGCGCCGTAATCACAAATTTCATGATGGGTATCGTTCCAAAAAACCCCTTAAACGATACCCAACATGAAATTTTGTGATCACGGCGCGGCGACCATATTGGATTGCAAAATTATCACGTACTTCGTACTCAGCATACCAAAAAACCCCTTAAACGATACCCATTATGAAATTTTGTGATTACGGCGCGGCAGGCATGTTGGATTGCAAAATTATCACGTGATTCGTACTCAGCATACCAAAAAACCCCTTAAACGATACACATTATGAAATTTTGTGATTATGGCACGGCGGCCATATTGGATTGCAAAATTATCACGTGATTCGTACTCAGCATACCAAAAAACCCCTTAAACGATACCCATCATGAATTTTTGTGATTACACCGCGGCCGCCATTTTGGATTGCAAAATTATCACGTAATTCGTACTCAGCATACCAAGAAACCCTTTAAACGATACCCATCATGAAATTTTGTGATTACGGCGCGGCGCCCATATTGGATTGCAAAATTATCACGTGATTCGTACTCAGCACACCAAGAAACCCCTTAAACAATACTCATCATGACATTTTGTGATTACGGCGCGGCGCCCATATTGGATTGCAAAATTAGTACGTGATTCGTACTCAGCATACCAAAAAACCCTTTAAACGACACCCATCATGAAATTTTGTGATTACACCGCGGCGGCCATTTTGGATTGCAAAATGATCCCGTGATTCATACTTAGCATACCAACTTTAGAAAACTTTAGAAATTTTTATGACGATTATGTAATTTACATTTTTTACGCAACTGTAGCAAACGTACGCAACGGAAACTCTCAAAAGAAATGAAATATCCTAGTTGTCGAAAAATGTTTCGTTGCTGCTAAGCTCTTATTCGCCTTAGCGTGATGTTATATATTTTGGTATTTTTCAAAAATGGACATTCTGTTAAGAAACTCTTGAAATTCAACTAGCAGTCTCTTAGACTCTAGAGTTAGAACAACTAAACAAACAAACAAACTCTTTAGCTTAAAAATAATAGTATAATATATATAATTTATTTACGATAACTTATTTATTTACGAAACTAATAAATCACTACACTTAATAAAGTTAGATGCATTTACTACGTCAAACAATGTTAGCATGCTGTATATTTCTACTCTACTGTATACTGTGGCATGAGAGTTCACTGCCGCTGCCGGCGCGCGGTGTGTCTCGCGCCCGGGGCGAGGGGAGCGCCAAATGCCTACTTGTGCGCTATAACCGCCCCTTAATCGGATATTATAGCAAAATAAGGTTTCGATAACGTCACACAACAAAGATAGATGACATCTGAGGATGCTCTTCAGACGTGACGATTGGCATGTATAATCTGTGGAAAATGTTGTAATGTTTCGTGTAAGTCACGGGAGACCATTAAATCAATAATGAACACACATAAATGTTATATGGCCGTTTTATAGGAGCGGTAACGGTACGTACTCGTACAAAGTTACAATTACTAAAGAATCTTCCACTAAAAAGAGTACACCGTTAAAGTAATAACTTCAACACTTAGCTGTAAAATTATTGAAAGTTTGTTACAGAACTATAAGCGATCGTAAATTTAATTAGCACAGTGATCGACTTACTTCAAGTTTCGCTTACGATAACGGAATATTTGCATTGCACAATACATTACAAATACAACTAGGTTAAAAGCTTAGCGTTGTTCCAAAGGGATTAGGACTAGGACTGACGCCAATAAACCTTTCTTAGACAATAGGCTTGGAGTACTTTAACATCAAAAGTTACTTTACTGCAATATGTATAAATGTGTATGAATGTAATATGTATTGGATAAGTCATATTCCTAATCACATTTATAATAATAAACTTCAGATGCTTGACTCGCAACCGACATTTAAATCTATTAATATCATGACGTGACATTTTCGTTAGCGAATTTTCTTTTATAGAACATGTAAAATTAGACTGACTGAACACACAGCTTCAAGCTCTTGGATGAATAAAAATTTGGTCAATACTAAGTTCATCAAGTCATTTAAAAAGTTTAACGATTAAACACTATTATATAGTAAACATACACGATGACTGACTTGGTTTTATTACATGACATCAGAGCCAGCTTATTCAGCTAGAGGGGTCGGTAATCTTGCATGGTATTATTGATTCCTTACGGGTAATGCGATTACGTACAAGCTGTTACCCTGGGAGCTTACCTAATAATAAAACTATTAAAGATGGATGGAAGATATTAGACTTTCAAAATAGAATAGCCGCAGTATCTGTTCACAGCATAAATGTTTTTGATATTCGTATTTTGATTATAACTTTAACTCTACGGTAAAATATAGGAGACCTAAATTTGGTTATGAAAGAAGCTTTAGTCTTTAGTATCAGAAACTGTATGTTGTATCGTAAAACACGAATAAAAGTCCCTTTATATAGTGTGACCAACTTAAATTACAAGGAACAGTTATAACTGTAGTTAGTAGAGAACAAGATTAATGATCTCACTCAGGACAATGAAGCGTCGGAACTACAGATAACAAAGCACCATCTCGTAGAGCTTGGAGTTCTGATAAATAATAGAAATGGACGTTCGGTAATTGTAGGTACTCATGGAAGTTGATGAACTTTCTTGAGACAATATGGATAAAAACCGTATGAAAGGAAGCACTCAAATGACACGTCACGATGTAGGCTCTATGAACGATGAACTAGGTGTAGACATTAAAAAGTCTATACTGTAAAAGAAAATTTGATAACAGGAATCTATATAGCCAGGAACGTACAAATATGAGCGAAATGTAAGTACTATTAAGATAATTACCGAAGGGCATTATTAACTTAAAAAAATAACCTCGTGACTCGCTCACTCATTAACGCTTATACCTAGAAACTTGGCATTTTTGAGTTAGCTACCCGAGTAGGCAGACAAAAATATAGAGTTTTTCAAAATTCCACACCGAAGGGGATGTAATACGAGTAGGATAGCTAAATATCACGCGGGCGTCCGTTAAATTGTACGTATAAATAGGAACAACCAAATTAACATTGACATTGACAAAGACATTGAGCAAGTGCTTACTATTTAAGTATGACACGTTCCGTGTACCTATTATATAACATGACCTCTGATGCAGTCACCACGTTCGGTGCGCATCATAAAATTTTATTGCCCACAATAATGTTACAAAATACAAGTTCGCCTTTACTCAATATGATGTCATCTATGCAAAATAACCTTTGTGTGCGACAACTTTGCCATCAACATTTAGTTATGGTACACGGGTGCCGCATTTATGACGGCTGACCTTTTGTCTGGGCAAAATAATGAGAGACAAACAGATGAAAGGCTATTTATGGAATTAGATTATAGTAATATTACATACATTTCAGATCTAGGCAATTTGAATTTTATGATATGTATAGATATCAACGTTTGACAAAAAAAAACGACAAAGACCAGTATCTACGTTAAAGAGTGGTGATTTAGTGTGGTGAAGTGAAGTGAGGCACTCAGACGAAAGTTTTCCCTGGTTTTGTTTGTAGTTACATCTCCCCTCGTCGCATCGAGAGTTGTTCAAAAACACGCAGACGGAAGGTATTGTGTGCGAAGGAACGAATGGGGTGTTTAAATCGACTCATTAGAGCCACCGCTGAGTAATTGTTCGAGTTTCCTTTATACATTGTATACGTTATCATCTCTAATTTCAGAGGAGAGTCTATTAAGTCAGCGCAATTACGTGAATGCTATAGACAGAATTAAAGTCAGACGACAAAGTGTCATGAATACAAAATATCTTTTTAAAAAGTAGGCTTTAGAAAAAAATTAATTTGTTCTGTTTGTCACTGTTACAATACTCAATGTTGTAAATACGCTCTTGTTTGCATAGAATGATATCAGTCAATCGATTTTGCTAGGTGTCATGGCGGGTACACAAAGACAGCATTTGGTCACGGTATCTGCATTAGCAACAAAGTGCTGTTTTAGATTCACAAAATATGGTTTGGTTTGGAGTTAAATTTGACAAAACGCTGTTATCAAAATTGCTTCCATGACATTAGATTTATTTTATAAATGAATGGTCAATAAAACGGATTTTTTGGATTCGATACAAATTATGGTTACATAGAAAATTGTTTCTCTTAACCACATATTTTTTAAATAAATAAAAGTAATTTGAACTCAGTAATAAAGAGAAACGTAAAAGTTGAAGTAGCAAAATAGGCAGTTACTTACTTAAAATAGACACAATCAGATATAAATAAACGGTACCGACTGTGACTTTCTAAACTTACCTTCTAATAATTGAGAGACTAGGTGACTTACCTGAAAATAAATAAGAAATATTGTAAGTATAAATATCGGATAAAATTTGAACTCTTAACAATGATGTTGTATTATGGTTATACAACGTATTTTAGAAAGAATATTACTGGATATACTAAAACAATAAAAAAGTTGTGTCTTTAAACTGCACATGGAGTATTTTGTTTTAAGGAATTTCTGTCGGTTCAACAAGTTGGCCGACTTGGCCGTTTGTTCATGATAGGTGCAAACGGCACTGAAAAGATTAACTAGTGTATGCAGCCATAACTTTAGTTCTTCGATCAACCATATACCCAGTAGTAGGTATATTGTTGATTGAAGCTTTAATTATAATAGAAAGCTTCGTCTGAGCGAAAAATTGTCACATTATTTTATTGCAGTCGGTAATTAAACAGAAGATATACCAAAAATATAGGTAGAAGATTCTACCTATATTTATGGTCTCATCTTCAAATTTCATAAAACTAGTTGAAAACATCAACGTGGAATTACTACTTAGCCCAAATTAGGCATTTCACATTTGTAATATGCATAAATAATGAAGATAAAGCTATCGATGAATGACCATTTTTGGTAGTTATCATAGAATTAGCATTTATATTTCCATTTTATAGTCACTCAGCAACGGTAGTAAAACACTTGTGTAGGTATTTCCTATCGTCATAAAAGCTATTACATAACACACATTTCAAAGACATTCTCAACTAAAGCTGGTGTCGCGAAGGTCAGTTTTCCATGGAGTTTTCACATTTCGAGGGGACCAACCTCTATAGCCGCATACAGCCTTTCTTGAGCAACGTGTGATTTTAATCGGTTCGAGGTTGACTTGTCATCGCACTGTTCGTTCTAGTGGTTAGATCATAAGCACCATAAGATAAACACGCAACAAGAATAGTATGTCCCCCAACATTCTATACCAGAATTCAATCATCCTTACGAACTTTATGAGAGAGTTGTACTACATAATGTGGCTTTATCGTTATAATTGGCTATGTACACCAAGTAACGTAATTGCTGTGTCTTCTCCATTCTCGAAAGTGCTCCATTTTTATAAATAGATATCAAACTTAATAAAAGCATAAAGTACAAGCCTAAGTGTCTCCTTTGCCGTTTCGCTCTTCCTTAGAACACACCTAATAAAATTTAAGGGCGCTAGAATTCAACTTTGATCATCTTTGTTACATATATTATGTTACACCTGAGATATTTTCTAAAAAAGATAAGCGAAGATCCGCTACAAAATCTCATCTCCTGTATCAACACTTGCTTGGGGCGACATGGCTGCGCTCGAGCGATCTGCTTCTCCTAACTTTATAAAGTAAATTGACTTTACAAGCGATCGAACCTCACCGTAACCTTCTTTGATACAATTCATTACGTACCTATCTGTACTTGGATTTTGAGCTTTAGAAAGCTTTGTTATAAGGTTGTTATTTCTTAACTTCCAGAGTATTGTTTTAAAACAAAGAATACTTAAATAGCATTGATCAAAATTCTTAGTACGATTGAAAATCGAACTTGTAGATTCAGATCGTATTCCACTCTTAAATATTTATAGATACCATTTGTACTGCCTGCAAGTAAACGCAATAACCCAGGAGACTACTTTTATAATTGTACAAATGTATATCTAGATAAAGTTCGGACCCAGCCAGGGGAATTTTTTACTTGGGGTGGTACGGAAGCGACGGTATTTTCTGTGCTAGCATTATTTTTAATGTTTTCCGACATAGTAGGTACTGCAAGGAAAAATAGGTATAATGTACCTATTATTTTGTTTAAACTTTTCAGATTTTCTACTTTTTGACGATTTTTGCCAATTTTCAATATGTGATGATTACATTTTTGTTAAATATAAAATTTAGGTACCTATCATATTTATTTAATGTCATTTTCTTTCGCATAGACTTTGCGTGTAGCTGTAACAGAAATATAAGCACGAACATTTCTATCTAACCCACACGTGCCTACCTACATTGTACATTTTAAGATTTACGAGTATTTTAAAAGCACTAATATGAGTTTTATGAACATTTAAAGGTACGATTGCACGATGTTTCCATTATACAAGAATAGATAACTGATGCTTACCAAACATTCAGTATACTTTTATAAGTAAGATTATTTCGTATGCCTCGTATAAGATCAGGTGGTATAAATATAAACTAAAAATAAAAATACATCTTTTGTTACAGTGTGAAAATGAAGAAAAGCAGAAATTGTGAAAGTGGATGGTGGGTGGTGCTCCTGACAGCCACTCTAGCTGTTACAGCTGCAGCAGAAGCTGGAGTTGGGCTATACAATGCTAAATTAAAGCAAGTAATCACCTCGAGCACACTAAAGTGGACTAATCTGAAGAAAGAATCAATGAGCAATTATGTGATTGGGGCAGAATCTGAAAAAGGTACATTTTTACTAGTTACATAGAGATGGAAATAAAACATAAACGATACTTAAGTAGAACAATTTAATTTAAAGATAATTTTGTTGTCTTTTCAGGGCCTATCTATCTCTGCAGGGCTCGCCATGAAGGGGACATGATTTTAGGCCAGCTGAAACCAGATTATACAACGTGTGCTGTTTCCGGTAGCAAGAGCTATAACATATTTGAGGTCCTTGAAAATATTGAAAATGCTTCTTTGATAAATTGGATTGATTGGGTTAAATTCAATAGTAAACCCAATGGTGCGGTCGTTGTAGACTCATCTGTAGATTCCGTTTTTATCGGTCGTACAAAAGCACAAAGTGGTTATTCACATTTCATAGGTAGAATAGCTTATGAGAGTTCAACTGGACGTTTGATAACTTTTGACGATAAAAATAATGAATTAACTGAATCACATGGCGAGATTTTAAAGGAAATTGAACCCTTAAGTTACAAATTAGAGAACGTAGTTCTAGACCGGGACACCGAACACATACGTCAAACAGAACCTGAAGTATTTGAAGAAAGAATTTTGAAGAACGAGGAGGATAACGCTGCGACCGGTATTACTGAAATTCCTTACGAGTACAACTATACTGTTTCATGGGGGCATGGGCACGGAATAGCCATCGGTCTAAATACGTCTATAGAAATGGATGATGGTACAATGTTCCCTCAGATTCAGTGGGCGAATCAGTATACTGAGAGGAGGAGCGAACTTTACAATTTAAAAATATTTTTAGAACCTGGCACAGCCTGTAACGTCACGTTCAGGGGCAATCTTACAAATCGAGACGTGCAGTACACTGCTAAGTTAATAACTTTCTACCAAGACAGTGACCCAAGATCTAGACTAATGAGAGGGCAGCGAATTGAAAATACGCTGGAAGTAGAAGCAATTTATGGTGATATATATTACATCGGAAACAATAGCTTAGTGCCAACTACAACCACCACAACTACCACTACTACAACAACTACCACCACAACAACTCCAGTGCCAGAGATACCACCGCCAGCACCTGAGGAAAATGACGTAGCAGCTATGAAAAAGTCCGAAGAACCTGCACAAATGGATAATAGTATTGCAAAAGACAGCGCTGAAAATTCAGATAAAACCACGGTGCCAAAAGAAGATATCAAAAAGTCTGTCGTTGGTGGACTCGGCAGTAACCCGTCTAGCGCCACAAGTATTGCAATCCTTACGTTTACACTATTTATTCCAGCTCTACTTTTAGTTTAAAATGACAAACAATCTTTGTAAATAGTCGGAAAATATCACTAAAGTTATAATTGCTTAGTAGTTGAATGAAATATGTATTTACGTTTTGGCTGAAAAGCTTGATGCTGTTGTTTATAAATCGAGGCGTAATTAAATTCATTGCCCTCGATAACATTGTGCAAATGTAAATATTATGTTTTCTTAACATTCCTGTTATGTGACTTTATTCCAATTGTGTAAATTGAGGAGCCAAAATATAATCACATAACTGTAAATAAAAGTAAAATGTGTAAATAGTTAAGTGAAGTGGGAGCTGCAGAGCGGCTGGAGGGAAGTATCACGATATACAATGACAATGGGGGACATCGTAGATAGAGATAATGATACAGAGAGAAGCAAGACGCTGTTACCAATGACAATCTATAATATAAATCAGTACATTACACCACAACAGATGAGCCACTATTGTGATATTCAAAGTAAAATATAAAAAAAATGTATCAATTTTATAGCGGTTGTATGTTACCGTCAGTATATCAAATGTACAAAAAATGATGATAAAACTATGACTTCAATTCATGTCACGTGATTAATTTTACATGAAGATTTAGTATTATTTCGATTACTTCGTCTCAAACAGTTAAGTATAAAGTTTTAAGTAATTTATTTATTCTAATCAAACATGTTCCGTTAGCTAATACCATACATTGTCTAGGTTCGATATTTTATTATAAAGCGTTTAATTCTAATGTTAGTAGTTAAACGTTGTTTTAGTACGATAGTAACAATTGAACTTTAAATTAGTTTCAGTGTTTAAGAAGTTATAAAATTTATTTTCAGTATTGTGTACTAAACGCACATACACTCGAGAGCAATGAATCCGGGTCACTTAAAGAATGTTAAAAATCTCGGAAACTAAAAACGATAGGTTAATGCAATAAATTGTATTTAATAGACAATGTAATACTCCTTAAATGAAAGTAAAAAAAATATGAGTCACCATACATTTTATTAACACAAAATTACATAAAGAAAAAACTGCTGATCTCTCCTTAAAACAAAAATAGGAAACATGAAATTTTTGAACTTTATTACGATTTTCTTGAATTTTAATACTTCGTATTGCCTCCTCGTGCTTCCATTACTGCGTTTACGCGGTTTGGCATGCTGTACACCAAGTTCCTTATACGATTTTGGGGAATATTCTCCCATTCCTCTGTGAGAGCAATTTTGAGCTCACGAAGCGTGATTGGGGGAGGGTTTCGTTGTTTTACGCATCTGCCTAGCTCGTCCCAAGCATGCTCGATCGGGTTGATATCCGGGCTGCGCGCTGGCCACTCCATACGAGTAATGTTCATCTCTTGAAGGTAGTCATTCACAATCCTACCTGTATGAGGTCGGGCATTGTCATGCATAAATATAGCATCCTCACCTAAATTGACCATAAATGGACCAACGTGATCATTGAGGATTTCTTCCACATATCTTACGCTAGTTAAAGAGCCGTTTTCTATGATCACCAGCTCTGTGCGACTTTCAGAAGAAATTCCGGCCCACACAAGTACAGACCCACCACCGTAGGCTACTTTTTCTTCGATGCATGCTTGCTTGAATCTTTCCCCTGGTCTTCGATACACTCTGTGTCTTCCATCGTGCTTGTAGAGCATAAATTTTGATTCGTCGGAGAACATAACTTTTGACCAATCTTCAATACTCCAATTTACGTGGCTCTGGGCATACCTTAGTCTCGAAATACGATGCCCACGCTCCAGTTTAGGGCCGTTTGCAGGTCTAAGGGGTTTTAAGTTAGATTCAGCAAGCCGACGTCTTACTGTCCATGCACTTGGGTTACTTCCTCCGAGGCGTCGAAACTGATTGGTGAGTTCAGTTCCTGTGAGAAAGCGATTTCGAAGCATGGTGTTCACCAAGTATCGGTCTTCTCGTGCTGTGGTACACCTGGTTCTGCCCGTTCCTGGTCTGCGTAGGTTAGAACCAGTTTCTTCGTAACGTCGGAGAACTCTTTGTACTGTTGACAGCGACACACCGACAGTCCTGGCTGTATCGCGCTGACTCCGGTCGGTTTCCAGCATTGTAAGTATTCTGGTGCATTCTTCAGGCGTAAGCGACATAATTTCAGCTTGATTAATGAATATAGAGCACTATCAACATGGTTTATGTACCCACATAAATGACAGATTACAAACAAAAGCAACACCAAATGCTGTAATTTCGTAGTTCCATCTTCGAAAGTGGCCCTTTTTCAAATTTGATTTTTTTATGATATAACTGTACAATAACTAAGAAGTTTTAATACCTTCATTTAAGGAGTATTACATTGTCTATTAAATACAATTTATTGCATTAACCTAGCATTTTTAGTTTCCGAGATTTTTAGGATTCTTTAAGTGACCCGGATTCATTGCTCTCGAGTGTAGATTCATTTCGCGCAATAGAATATATATTTGGACAAGATGTCCATCTTTTATTACATAATATTGTTTTCATTAATTTTAAGTTACGAGTCTCAAATCCAGAATTAAGCGATATTATTACTTTAGAGCATTTAGCGTTTATTGATAAATAATTTATTATGTTTTATTATATATTTAATTTTATTATAAATTTAATGAAATACTTAAGTTTAAACACAGAACTTTTACTGATCAATAATCATATTACATGTTAATTGTTATGACTTTGTTATCAAAACCAAAGTTATACTTTATAAGTGTCTTCTTTAGACCAACAAACCATTTCAAAAATCTCATCCCTCCGTCAAATGGACTCATCTAATAGTTAGCATAGATTCAGATAACCTCCAATAGTTTTTGAATCGTTCGGTAGTAGTATGCTTAACGGACTTTTGTCAACGTGTAAAGAAAATGGATGATATTTTTGTATGAATTGAATCGATTGTAAGTGTTTGACTTAATTGTAAGTAATATTCAGCTTTAGATGTTCTTTAAAATGTCATTAGTTTCGAGTTCAGTTATCCTATCTGTGAATTACTAGTATAGTTTAGTTATAGAAATGGCAATGGTATATACCTTGGTTAATATATAATTTTATAAAATCAACGTCCCACCTAGTGTACCATTATTGAGTAAGATTAAATATTACAAAAAAACTATATAATATTATTTATTGGTCACTTTCACAAGCTTTTTTGGCTTCAGAATATTTCTGTCGTTACTAGATATTAGAGTATTGCAAACTCCACTAAAGTACTAATCAAAGATCAACGCCTAAATGTTCAACGTCTAATATTTTAGAAAATCGCTTATATGCTCCGGTAGGTAAAAATCTATTCCATAATATTAAGGCATGTTCTATTGTTGTACCTATATTTGTAATTGAAACAGGCCCTTCAAATGGGTAGATATTATCGATGAATCTCATAAGATCAATATTGTTTTGCGAAGCATAATTGTGATGTTCCATGTAAGTTTACTTTGTTTAAATTCAATAAAGTGTAATTGAAACAGAATTATCGACTTAATTTATTTTGCCTTCAACAACCCTTTCAGCTCGTCCTAGATCAGCTTATGCTCTAGATGGCTTTGGCATTTATGAAGACGATAAGTACAGGTATCTCCAACGTCTTGGGCTTAGCTTAAACTAGGAATTAATCTACCTTTCGTATAAGTTCCAGAATATAGAACACTACAAAGCCATCATCAGCTAGATAGCTTTGGCATTTCTGAAGGCGATGCAGTTATCTCCAACGTCTTGGGCTCAGCTTAAGCTAGGAGTTAATCTAACTTTCACGTAAGTTCAAGACTATAGAACACTTGTTAGGGTTTCGTAGCCAAATGGCAAAAACGGAACCCTTATAGATTCGTCATGTCTGTCTGTCTGTCTGTCTGTCTGTCTGTCCGTCCGTGTGTCACAGCCATTTTTCTCCGAAACTATAAGGCCTATGCCATTGAAACTTGGTAACTAGATGTATTCTGTGAACCGCATTAAGATTCTTATATAAAACTAGAAAAAAAGTAGTAAACTTTGGGGGTCCCCATACTCAGAACTGAAACTCGAAAATTTTTTTTTCACAAACCCATACGTGTGGGATATTTATAGATAGGTCTTCAAAAATGCTATTGAGGTTCCTAACATCATTTTTTTCTAAAATAAATCGTTTGCGCAAGAGACACTTCCAAAGTGGAAAAATGTGTGTCCCCCCCCCTCTAACTTCTAAACTAAGAGAATGATAAATCTAAAAAAAATATATGATGTACATTGCCATAAAAACTACCAACGAAAATTAGTTGAACGAGATAGAGCTGGTAGTTTTTTTTTTACTACGTCATAAACCGCAATTTATGGTTAGAAAAATCACTACCACTGCGAACGTATTTATGTTACTTGCTGCTACGAAACCCTTCATGGGCGAGTCCAACTCGCACTTGGCCGGTTTTTGTTTTTAACGTGAAGGATGGATGCTATACCGGACTCCTACCGACTAAAAAAAACTCACGTAACTCCCAACAGCCTATGGTTGGGAGCCCCGGGTAAGCCCTCGGAAGAATGTCCCAGGACAAGGCCTGCAATAGTTTTAGTGTGTAAGAGCCACCATCGCCGCATCGCACGTTATTACGCGTAAGATATCCCATCCCACATACGATGTAACAAAAAAGGCTTGATCCATTGTCGACCAATTTCAGCCATTAGATAAATGTATATTCGGCCATAAATATCTCGATGAGGCCATGGAAGTCTGCTCAAGAGTATGCTTATTATGTTGACATTATTTACAAACGTACGTCAACTAATCACGCCTTTATCCCCGAAGAGGAGGGTCCTCTTCGGGGATACCACGTATCACCACTCTTACCGACGCACGTTGGATCCTGTAGTATGAGCTGGTTGGTCATTAATCAAAATTTAAAAAATGCCGGTAGATAATATTTTTTCATAGATTTAGCAAATAGAGGGTATACCACATTTATTATATGTAATTAAAGTAGTATTGGTTGTCTAGTATACTTTTTATGATACGACAAAGTTGACCATATTTGTATTTTCCTTGTAGTCAATTACGTTTTTTAAGTTTGGTGCAGTATTGAAACATTGTATTACTTTAAAAGTAACAGGGTATAATTTATAAAAAAAATCATGAGTGATGCTGAAGGTATGTAGTATTTAAAATGTATAAATTTAGTTCTTCACGATAAAATTACTTCTTCATAATAAATTTTTATTTAAAAACCACTTTTTCTTCAGATGTGCAGTTTTGATACTGTTTTTTTTCGAAAAAGTGCATTTTGTCAGGGTACTAATTAGTTCTCCGTAACTCGTTGGTTAGTGTATTTTATATAGTTGATATCAAAAGTTCAGACAAAATGCTCCTTTTCAAATGGCAGTGGTTTATAGTTTCACGGTAGTAGATTAAAAATATGAGCCAGTCGTATTTCGGTTAGTTATTACACTTAATTGTGAAAATTTTCGTCATTAACATGAATGAATAGTTTCGAATGGTATTGTAGCCAATCATATAGGTTATTTTTTCGTTTTTTTTTTCTTAGGAATAGTGGATTATCCAGTAAAAAGGAGAGATTTGTGTGACAAATTATTTTTAATTCAATACAAGAAATAAGATAGCAAGTTTTTAAAATTAGAGGAGATAATTATTGCAGAAACCAACTGCCTTACTTCAGATATAACTTCCCTTAAAGAAACACTGCATATTTTTTTAAAATCTTTTAAATTAAAATTGCAATCTTCGAACTGAATCAAAGAAAGGTTTGTAAAAAATAACTCAACGTAGCTAGACGAGACTTGCATTTTTTTAAAATATATTATTAAGCAAAGGGTGAGCCCAGGTAGGCCCCCGAAGGATTTTGAGCAGTGTAGTGTCCGCAGTAAGCGTAGGAAGTCCGAAGTTTTACGTGCGTCCGGTTCTGGCAGTGAACTTCTTTATTCTGCTTAAATGTATTTTCGAAATGAAGGCTACCATTCCCAAATAAATAAATTAAAAGATATTCTATCACCGAAAACCACAGTAAATGAACAAGAGGCAGTATCTCCTCAAACCGCTTTGTCTATGTTTAGATACTGAAGCGAAATAAAGTAAGAAGCTGTATAACGTGGTACAAAGCTACGCGCCTCATTTCTTTCCTTCTTAACTTAACGCTCGTAAAACTTCGAGAAAGGACACTCTAACGGATGTATTTAATTTGTTTTTATTTTTTTCGGATCCAGTAGTATCGTGCTTAAGGGTTGTGAGAAAATATAAGACCACTCTTCCTAGTGAGGTGCTAGAAATGATTTTACCAGATTAAAAGAATCTAGCCTTCATAAATCCATTTATTGTGATATATATTTAAATTGTTTAGAGTAATAAAGACATTGATAAAGTTATTTTGCCTCAAAACACCTTTAATAAAGACAATTATGAAAGTTAAGGAATAGAAAGATGTTTGCAAGGAGCGTTGCAAGTGGCAATCAGTGGTCTCTGCCTACCCCAGTGAAAAATAAGCGTGATTTTATGTATTTAGGTACGTATGAATGTATTATACACCTTTAAGACTTAGCTTAAGTCTCGGAACGTAGTTAAATAATATTGACCAACCATCCCATACAACAGGATCCACCGTGCGACGTGAGGCGATTGCTATGTTGAAAATTAATAGGCGCTAGTAGTGAGGGTCCATCTCCTATTGAACATTGTCAAGCCGCCCATCAGGCCTTGAACTTGGCTTATCGACTGCGACTGGCATTACACAAACAGTGCCTACCGAAGCACGGAAACGCTCGTAAATTAAACCGTCACAAAACGGTCGAGCCATAGAATAGAAACACAGTGATCGCTTACATAACACTGAGTCAGTGGGGCTGCGAGCGCTTGATATTATTGATATTATTAACTTCAATAATTTTCTTAACAGATATATTGAAAACAAAACAGTTTTCGGTATAGTGTCACCTGTTAACCTTTGGTAATGCTGTGAGGCGGAACCGGTCAGGTTTATAAATAAATATTGTGGAAAAATACAAGTGATGTTTTCAATATGTGTAGCAGGTTCCAACAAATGCCATCACTCGACACTATAAATAATTCTAGATAGGTAGATAATTTAATATTGACACTGTAACAAGAAC
The DNA here is from genome assembly GCA_933228765.1 of Miltochrista miniata. Classification (NCBI taxonomy): domain Eukaryota; kingdom Metazoa; phylum Arthropoda; class Insecta; order Lepidoptera; family Erebidae; genus Miltochrista; species Miltochrista miniata. Next base: position 11,738,839 of record OW121751.1, on the reverse strand, counting down.
CGATTGAGACAGCTCGACGAGAGAAGCAAGAAAATTTGCACGAATAGGCAACTGTCTCAACGAGTATTTATATTTTACAAGGTTAAGGATAATTAACACCTAACAAATGAATTCAGCAAACTTATATAATGTGGTGTGGTGACAACATACTTAGAAGATTTCCATCACGAAGATTCTATTATGTACAATCATAATATATAACGAAAACATTCGCAGTATAATCGTGATCAGTTGCTTATATTTAGAAAGGATGCGCTAAGCTGAACAACAAGTTTAATAAAATGGTCACACCTATATGCAAATACGTGTATAGTATGACTTTACATGATTTCTTTGCGTAGGTAGATAAATATGTACCTATAGTTTATTATACACTCGAGAGCAATGAATCCGGGTCACTTAAAGAATGTTAAAAATCTCGGAAACTAAAAATGATAGGTTAATGCAATAAATTGTATTTAATAGACAATGTAATACTCCTTAAATGAAAGTAAAAAAAATATGAGTCACCATACATTTTATTAACACAAAATTACATAAAGAAAAAACTGCCGATCTCTCCTTAAAACAAAAATAGGAAACATGAAATTTTTGAACTTTATTACGATTTTCTTGAATTTTAATACTTCGTATTGCCTCCTCGTGCTTCCATTACTGCGTTTACGCGGTTTGGCATGCTGTACACCAAGTTCCTTATACGATTTTGGGGAATATTCTCCCATTCCTCTGTGAGAGCAATTTTGAGCTCACGAAGCGTGATTGGGGGAGGGTTTCGTTGTTTTACGCATCTGCCTAGCTCGTCCCAAGCATGCTCGATCGGGTTGATATCCGGGCTGCGCGCTGGCCACTCCATACGAGTAATGTTCATCTCTTGAAGGTAGTCATTCACAATCCTACCTGTATGAGGTCGGGCATTGTCATGCATAAATATAGCATCCTCACCTAAATTGACCATAAATGGACCAACGTGATCATTGAGGATTTCTTCCACATATCTTACGCTAGTTAAAGAGCCGTTTTCTATGATCACCAGCTCTGTGCGACTTTCAGAAGAAATTCCGGCCCACACAAGTACAGACCCACCACCGTAGGCTACTTTTTCTTCGATGCATGCTTGCTTGAATCTTTCCCCTGGTCTTCGATACACTCTGTGTCTTCCATCGTGCTTGTAGAGCATAAATTTTGATTCGTCGGAGAACATAACTTTTGACCAATCTTCAATACTCCAATTTACGTGGCTCTGGGCATACCTTAGTCTCGAAATACGATGCCCACGCTCCAGTTTAGGGCCGTTTGCAGGTCTAAGGGGTTTTAAGTTAGATTCAGCAAGCCGACGTCTTACTGTCCATGCACTTGGGTTACTTCCTCCGAGGCGTCGAAACTGATTGGTGAGTTCAGTTCCTGTAAGAAAGCGATTTCGAAGCATGGTGTTCACCAAGTATCGGTCTTCTCGTGCTGTGGTACACCTGGTTCTGCCCGTTCCTGGTCTGCGTAGGTTAGAACCAGTTTCTTCGTAACGTCGGAGAACTCTTTGTACTGTTGACAGCGACACACCGACAGTCCTGGCTGTATCGCGCTGACTCCGGCCGGTTTCCAGCATTGTAAGTATTCTGGTGCATTCTTCAGGCGTAAGCGACATAATTTCAGCTTGATTAATGAATATAGAGCACTATCAACATGGTTTATGTACCCACATAAATGACAGATTACAAACAAAAGCAACACCAAATGCTGTAATTTCGTAGTTCCATCTTCGAAAGTGGCCCTTTTTCAAATTTGATTTTTTTATGATATAACTTTACAATAACTAAGAAGTTTTAATACCTTCATTTAAGGAGTATTACATTGTCTATTAAATACAATTTATTGCATTAACCTAGCATTTTTAGTTTCCGAGATTTTTAGGATTCTTTAAGTGACCCGGATTCATTGCTCTCGAGTGTATATGAATAAAGAATTGCAATCATTTACGTATCTATACATATAATAAAATGATAGAAAAGTCAAAACTGTACATTGGAAATATTTAAAAAAAAATACTCGCTGGGTGTTCAATATAAGATACCGAAGCCGAAAATATAGTTAGATTTTTTTTTGTCTGTTTGTCGGTTTGTCTGTTTGTCTGTTTGTCTGTTTGTCTGTTTGCTTTGCTTTGTCCGGAAGGATCTCGAAAAGTACTAAATGGATTTGGTTCAAATTTTGTACAAATATTAGCTAGGGGTAGGGTCTTAAAATAGGCTATATATTATCACGCTACATATCCTAGGGGCTAAGCAGAGAGCAATCAAATTGGCACTAAAACATAATTTGCACGCGTACGAAGTCGCGGGCAACAGCTAGTCTCTATATAAAGCCAGGCGAAGCGTATAAATTAATTACGTTCTACGATAGGAAATTGAAAATGTATCTTTCAGAGTACATTTTCCTTTCACAAATGTCTTCGATTGAGAAGAGTACTACACTGATGCAAAAATATTTTCACTCGTTCCAGTTCAGATTCTAAAAAAAGGCGCGTCTATTACGGGGAAAACGGAAATTTATTTATCTTCAATGTCGACATTCCTCTATTCAAGGTGTATTGTGATAGTAAATTGGTAAACATCACAAGATTTGTAGCCGCATCAATGTGAGACGGCAAGACAATATAGCCTGGGGGAAGACGGCGCCTGTGGGTCTCATTGAATCTGACTTAACGGAGCGTAAAGGAATTACGTACCGATGTTCCTGTAAAAATGAGCACTCGTGCAATTTTAAATTTCAGGTTGCTTCAAGGATTTTCGCCACCGACTTCTATAAACCCTTTTAAGGGAAATGCGTTGTTTCAGGTCAGACCGTCGAGTATTATATTTACAGCTTCTTTGATCGATATTGCAAATATACTTAAATCAAAAACTGGTTTTAGTTCATTTGCAATATCGTATAAAGAACTTAGTTCTGAATCTTATTTCGTTCCTGACTATTTGTTTGGTGGTTTTAAATCAGCTTCTTTACATACGATGATATTGTTAAGCGTTGCTAGAATACATAATATATAGATATATATTATGTATTCTAGTAATACTTCATTTAAGTGAATATTTAAATTTAGACATGATATTGTTCAAGTAGAATTAGATAATAACCTGTTGTATACCCAGTACCCACGCAATGCTTTCCTGCTTGATAAAGGAACCATTGAGTGCATGTGCTTCATCTTTATTTATCCAGTCATTGCCTATTACGCAAGCAAGAACACTTGGCACTAGTAACTAGTTACTGAAACATTGCATGAATATTTTATCATGGGTCCGAAATACATGTACAGCTTTGGGCATGTATTCATAACATAAAAAATGGAAATGGCATTGATATGATCGTAAAAAGAAAATTTGTCCGTACCCTTGTGATTTCGAGCGTAATAAATGTCCATAGGGCAAGCGTTCTTCAGTGTCTTATAGCATTTATACGAGTAAGGGTAGGGGCGGGCTGACAGCCAATACATTACGCATTTGAAGAGCAACAGAACTACTCCAGTTATAAACCAAGATTTAGATGGAAATAGATATTGTCGTGATCTTTACTAAGTACTTAAACAGCATTTTGTCAAAGGATCAAGTAAAGCTTGAATAAGGCATGAATAAGGTAAGCTGAAACCTCAGCATTGAACTTAGGTTTCAGCTCACCTTATTCATTTCTAAAAGGAGACAAGATGGCTCTCTATGTGACAGAAAGGTACAACAGGTACATTGCATACAAAGACGTTTCACTATCTTGGAATTAATTGTTTACTGTTATTGGATCATGCGTGACGGGATTTTCCGTTAATGGTCGTGAGAACATTTGATTGAGACAAACAAAAACATTGTATACTAATTAGTAAAGATGGCAGTCGTTGTGTGGGGAAGTTTGTTGCTTGTTCATCGTGTTTCGTTATTTTTGCTCACATTTGTCAACATCCCGACCTTAGAACCTGGGTTACACAGAACGCCGATAGAAGTGATTTGATTGATTGCCTGGCTTTCAGGAGTCACTGTGATTTGGCGCTTTCCTTTGACAAAGTTAGATGTGAACACTATATCTTCGTGGGTCATTCAGCAGGGGCTCACTTGCGTGTGACGTCGGCTTAGGCCCGTGATCATAAATCAGAAATCTTGTTTATAACTTTCATTGTCTTAAATTCTCATGCTTCCTAATTTAGAAAACTGGAAAGCTAAAACTAAAATAACCTTATTAAAGTTCTATAAATACTTGTGATGTAAAAGCATAATACGCTGTCAATTTATTTATTATGTTTGACACAAACAATCTGTCATCAGCGAGGCAGTGCCGATCCCACAGCAAAGTGCCAACACGTCATCACGCCAACATGTCATCACTCAAAATTTAACAAGAGCCCTTCTATTATTTGAGAAATGTCATTAAATTAACCACCAAAATTTTGAGTGGGACGTTCATATTATATTTGGACAAATAACTGTTACAATAAAAGGTTAGTAAGTGATTACTGCGACCTGCGCTGGCCTGGAACGAAAAGAGAATATTCTAGAAGTAATTTTTTGACAGCCTCTGCGGCGCTGGAGGTCGTGGGTTCGATTCCCAACGGAGACAAATATTTGTGTGACCCATAAATGTTTGTCTCAAGAGTCTGGGTGTTTCTACGTATAATATGTATGTATTTAAAAAGTATTAATATCCGTGGTCTAATACCCATAACACAAGCAGGTTATTCCTAGCTTACTTTGGGATCAGATACCGTTGTGTGAAATGTTCGTGAATATTTATTTTATTTATTTATTTAAATTACCGTAGCTTGGCCGAAAAGGGGGATACAGGAAGAAATATTGAGAAGGTAATGGTTATTGTAGGTCAAGATGATAGTTTCCTAGTTGAGCAAGTTCTTACAGAATATATAGTAGGTGTGTAGTAATAAAGTGAAATCACTCCCATGATCTACAGGCACTCTATTAAAAGCCATGGATAAATGTAACTATTACAGAAAATCCAGTTACAAAAGGCTGTGATTATGATATAAGGGACCTATTAACTGCACGTAGTAAATTCAGTATGCAAGTCGTAATTCTATTGGGCACTGTATATATAAATTACACAGGAAATGCCAACTAGAGCAATGATTGTTTAGTAAGTACACTAGCAAAACTTTAGTCTATTATGTAATAGATAACTATGCTAACTAATATAAACACCACGATAAAGTAAGCGGTATCCAGGTGTGGTAGGTACTGTGTTCACCATATATTAGAAAGTGTAAAAAGATTATTAGTAAGTAAACATAACGGAAAAGGTATTGGTACAGTAGATAAACAAGAAGAAGTTGATACATAACTACTAAGCTATTGAACACACATAAGGAGGCGAAGTATCTTTGATACAGAAAAATCTCGATATCACGAATACCTAGGTGTGTGATTGTTGTCAATGTATCAAGGACACATTAATTCCCTGTCATAATGCTTCTTGTCCAAAGACCGGTCATATTGGTATCTCTAGAAAGATGCATAATATACCTCCCTACCCAAAACCAAAAGTGATACTCAATGTGTGACCGAAACTGAGACGTAAAAACTTATTATCACTCCACAAACGTGTAATGTCTTTAAAATCGATTGCATTCGTAACTTGCAAAATTAATAACCTTTTATCGGAAACCATTCGCTTAATTAATGCTACATCAGCTACACCTTGACATTTTAACGGGTTTAGAAACTATGAATAGTTAAATAAGTTATGCTAAGAGCAAAACTAGATAAAATTGGAATTTAATGACCTAGGTCAATGGATTTGTATCTAAGAAGTCTAGAAATCTAAGGATAAGGGTTGTATTGCCAATGCATCAAATCAACCTACCACATTCCACTGTTGAACGTAGTCCTCTCCCTATCGTTTTGTGAGGGCGATTGGCCTTACTGTACTAGCCTCTCTGGCCTCTTTTCTGATATCTGTGGTACTAGCTATATGGGATGGTACGGGGCTTTGTTATGCATGAGGTGTTTAGTAGTAAGAAGGTATGGCTCAAAATTATTTGTACCTTCATCATACATGAGCATTCCAGCCACAGTATTAAGACTATGTACCAATTCCATACCAACTGCTGCTATAATATGTGGTAAGTGTCCTGTAGCATGGTACAATACATATATCGTGAGAAATGAAATACATTATTCTTTAAAATAAGATACCTACCCAATGTTAAGTTCTGTTACAAGCGTGCTTCTGAAAATTTATTTATTAAAGTTTTGCATGAACTTGTTGTATTACATTTACAGATAGATGTATCTACGTCATGGTTCCCCTTAAATTAACACTGACGAAAAAGACGTTAGACGAGTGAGTAAACTTTACTTGAACCAGTTTTGGCAATTTACTGAAGTCAAATTTCAAGTTCAGCAGCAATGACTCACCAGGAGACAGGATAAACGCAAGCTATTTTTGACTCAGTGACGCAACTCAGGATGAATAACTGGGAGACAGAGGGCACTTATTGGTTTTACCATCAACTTTAATTGGTGCATGGCTCTTTGGGTGCATTTTATATCAGTACAGTTTATAGTAGCATACTGAGACTCTGCGTACATCCAGTTAGATCTATCATCCTCTGTATTAGTAGTAGGTAGTATAGTACTAGTAGGTACACCAAAAACAATTTCTCTGAGAAATATATTATTACAAACGAATAAAACTGGATCTTCAGTTTGTCTTTTTATTCCCATAAAGAAACAATAAGAAATTGGTAAACTTGCATTAGTGTTTACTGCTTCCGTTGGAAAATTATGCAGAAAAAAATTCAATTGCAAACCTTGTATTGCAGTCGTTAATGAAATTAGCACTTGAATAACTTTATTAAGTTTAATATCTAATTGAGTTATAACATAACTAGTTTTATGGGAAATATAACTGTACATTTTTGGATTTTTCACACGGATTAAATAGTGGATATTTGCTAGTCGAAAAATTAAAGCACAATAGCAGGATTGCGGACTCATTGCAAAAAGCTAAATTAAGCCAAGCTTTAGACTAGTTTACTATAAGAATTTAAAAAACCAAAACAGGGTCCATGTTCCTTGGACAGAGAAGAACAGCTAAACGCAAAAATAGAGAATGGAGGTGGTAGTCGACAAGTCCCTCGAAGAGATTCATGATCATTCCCCTTTATTTGATCGTTATATTGCGTTTCTATCTTATATTCGAAATTATTATTAGTTGTTCTAATAGTCATCTAAAACCATCGACACCGACAATTATTTGCGGTGCCGTGACATTTGAGTATCTATCTATATTTACCTATAAGGAAGGCGACATCGTCGCTTTCAAAGTTCATGGTACTGACATTCCTTTTTAGCACCAATTAGGTACGTCTTATGACAGACATTGACCTGCAAACATTCGTAAAAACCCCCATTTCGGCCCAATGCCATAGCGTGAATGCTGCAAAAGTATTTCCATAAAACGTTTTATATAACTGTAAGAAGGACATTGTAGGTACTGTACAGTTTTGAAGAAAATAAGATAAGAATAAACTTTATTGCACACCAATGTTAAAATTTCTTATACAGATATTACATTTCTTAAATGTACAGAGGGCGGCCTTATCGCTAAAAAGCAATCTTTTACAGGCAACCTTTGGATGGAAAAATACTACAAGAATCACGTTGTAAAAGTGTGTGTTGAAAATCTGTGTGTAGTTCATAAGGAATTAAAAAGTAAGTATGTATGTATAATGCGATCATAGCTACACTCATTAAATCCAAAATAGGTACGATATAAAAGTGTGGGGGAGTCAGACTTCGAACTAAATAGGACCCTAACGAACGTAAAAAAACTGTTTTATAGGTATGAGCAATACCGTGGAAAAAAAACTAATAAGTATTTTATTGTAGACATCGCTGTTCGAAACGGACAACGTTACCATTGCAACAAAGTCCAAAACTTTGCAGGCAGCCTTAACGGCTTTTATGTCTCATAAATCAGCCAGAAGACTTCAGTAAGTCGACGAGGACCCGTATTGCATAATTTAGTTCCCTCCTGTGGATAATTTTGAACAACATAATGCAGTTGATTGAGTACCGAATTTTACTGCTCTTTTACAGAAGGGCTAGCTAATGAATGATTTGATTCTGATATGGAAACAGACACTGCTTACACATAATTTGTCAAGTTTATTAAAATATTTTGTTGGGTTTTGCTATTTAAATTAGACTTGGATGGAAAGAAAGGAAAAAGAATGTTTGTCTCGAACAGCTTGGACAAACAATATAATACCAATCAAGTTAAACTATTGACTCATAAATGAAAAAGGATTCAATTAAATTATGACTTATTCGACTCTAGAAAAGTCACTGAAAACCGGTAGCGGCTTTTCGCCAATTCAGGCAAACCTCTGGAAAAGCCGTTTGGCGATAAGCCGCGTAATTCTTACATACCAAGCCGTAGTACAGACAGGCTGCAGCAAAATTATATAATTGACTGCTGTCAGTACTATTTTCGTCACAAATCTATGGCTTAATTTATTCTATTGGCTAATTATATATGCCTCTATTTGTGATGATTCATAACGTTTTCGTCCATATTTTTTTGGCACAGGGACATTCTGAGTCTGAGACTCTCATGAAAAAGACTGTTAAGGCAACCAGCACCACCTATAGGTTTCAGTTGGTTGCCTTAACATATTTTTTTTCTCTTCTGTTGGCTGCCCTAATTCCTGCAGTGACATGTGAGTTATTTATTTATTCCTTCTTCCAAAAATTTAAAAGCTGAATTGTTCAGTTGTGTCCTCCTAAATCAATTTTACCAACATCACAGCGCATCGCTGTCGCTCGGCTGAAAAGATGTGGTCTATAGTTATATTACAATGACATGCTAGTTACAATTTCATAGCGTATTTCAGATCATAAAACATTTTGTTGAAGAAAATATGAGTTACATTGTGAAACAGAATTTAACAGCGCACAAAAGCCAGCAGTTTGCATGTCGGATAGGCATTAACTGAAAGTTCTGTAGGTGTTTGTAGACTCTGAATAGTTATAAAACATTTTATAGGTTTGGCGAAGACATTTTTGCGTTAAGTACAGTAATAAAACTCTTGGCGACAGGGAAGTGTACCTAGGATAGGCAGAATTAGTACCTAATTACGTAAGTAGCACACACTTTTGTCACTAAATTATCTTCGACCATAGTATTGGTTTTATCAAGTAGGTAGGTAGCTACATATACTTTTAATAACTCAACAATTAAGGTAAAAAACAATAATTATGTACTTATATGTATAGGCCCTATAGCAGCTACTCTTTCAATGTAGCTTCAGCTAGTAGGTAATTACAATTTTTGTAGAACAAACAAGATAATTGTATGTATTTTTTTATAGAGCTTCTGGTATATTCAGAAGATGACGCGGTGGATGAAGGGAAAAGGACATCTAGGCTGCTCATCCATGTAACCGTATTGACTTGACCTTTATTTCGTCTTGGGGACCAATGTTTACCAAAGTTACGCTGTTAAATCAAAGTAGACTTTCGCGAGGTAAAAGGTATACCAAGGCCTACCCACATCACCGGTTTTCCGTACATCTATGTTTCATCTTCCAGTTATCATACCTGGAGATATTAGAAACAATGAACTCAACAATAACATAGGTATAAGTACAAACGTTCTAGGTAGCTAAAATCTACCCGCTACATGAATATCTACTGTTCCTTTACACCCAAGGCGTATTCACAGCCCTTTGTGAAGACATTTCAGTTGAGAAACGCTCAAAGGTACGTTGGAAGCGTTTTAATTATTCCCCATCCCTACATACAAGGGGGTAGGAATATGGAAAGGGATCTGAAAGCTATCTCTAGGGAGTACCGCAGGAAACGTTTGTTTACAAAGTGGGTGCAATCGCTGGGATCAACAGCAGGCTTTGTAATTTGTATACTTACTCTTATTATATGATCTCATTTACAATGTTCAACTGCTTTGTTTAAACTAATCTATTCTAATCTAACAAGAGATAAAAGATTTGCCTGTTTGTAATTGATAAACTCTGAGGTCTCAGAATACTTACTGAGCCGATTTAAAAAAAAAATTGTCATTAGGATGTCAACTTTTCTGATGTAGCATAAGGCTATTGCATCATCAATTCATCATGATACCATACTACTCAAAAGGAGCGGCGCAGTAATAAGTGTACCTAACTAGTGATCATGTAGTGTAACTAGTAAATGTAAAAAAAGTTAATGTTGGATTCTATGAAATAAGAATGGTTTATTTACATTAAATTCTAATGCTTTATTAAAATTCATACAAATTAACAACAAAAAAGGATTTGGGCTCGTCCGGGATTTGAACCCGGGACCTCTCGCACCCTAAGCGAAAATCATACCCCTAGACCAACGAGCCGGTTGTAATATCTGTCGAAATAGTTGTTTAGTATTAACAGCTACACTTATTCCTTACACAGTACAAATGAAGACGCTTTTCGCGTATCTGCATTAAATACCACAGATTAAAAACGTAGTTTCATAATATTGATAACATTATCAATCGCTCACTAGCGTAAAGCGCCATCTATTGATCAGTAGAACACATGATCCGAGGCATTGAAAAGGCATAGGTAGGTACTGTACAGTATTTTTTGTATTATTGACCAACTGATTGAAATTAAATACTTTTGATGACGACATGATGATAAATCGTACTAAGTATAATTTACAGAAAAAAGTAAGTAGGTGATGCTCTCATTATCTTGCCAAAGTTCATAAAAAAGATTTTTTTTTCTACAAGTAACGAGAAATTATAGCCAGTCGATCAATAAATTAATAAACAATTGAGTAAAACCGGCAACGGAAAATTCTGTGAATTTAAATCTCTGCACTTTGACCACTTGACACTCTAAATACAGCTAGCGCCATCTAGCAAAGAAGAGCCAAAACATTTCTTTTAATTACCATTGCATTGTAAACCCTCTTTCCCCCGTTGGATAAAGTATTTTATTAAACTTTTGAGCACCTATAAATAAGTGTCAATCTTAGACCATATATCACGGGACTAGCCTTTGCGAACCACCGCATACAAAAATATTCTGCTAGTTTTCATAGCGGGTGAAGGGGGAAACACAAAGACATATAAAATTTCATTATATTTAAAAATGTATTAATCGACAAACGCGTAATGGCTGTTGTGTGTTAATTTCTATTGTACAGTCAACTACAATGAAATGTACTATTTAATCATATAAAATGATGTACTGATGTACAGTGCTTTTTATAAAGCCAAAAGACCAAATGGTCATGTGCACTGGCAGAAAACAATGCTCAAGTAAGGCGCATCCTGTGGTTAGATGATCTAAGGTGTCAATACACCGTGTTGTGATTCAACATTAGAACTTTTGATATATCGTTTGTTCATAAACAATAGACCATTTCAAATCGTCCTACTAGGTGTCCGCAAGAGGGACATTTCACAATAGCAATCGTGATATAGATCATCTTATCTGACCATCAAGGGTCACAATACCAACAGTAGTTCTCATACGACTATAACTAGGGCGATGTGTGTCGAGGACGCGACAGTTGACACAGAATCCTATGGGATTAGACTCTTCGCAGTAAATACACAGTGGCTAGTACAGACAGCAACAACAATCGTAATGAATCACAATCAGGCACTTCAGTAAAATGGTTGCAAACATTGTATTTTGCTTCCTAGCATCTTCTTCGGACGAAAAAATTAAATTCACAATTTATAAAGGTTGTGATGGGTAACCCGATTCCCTTCCTAGGTACCAACCAACTAAAATTCTAATTATAATCCGCGGGCAATGTGTAGAATCCGAAACGCGCGGATTATACAAAATTATCAATTAATTTTTCAATGTCGGTTTTTTTAATAAATAATAATAATAATAAATATTCACGGAGATTTCACACAACGCTATCTGATCCCAAAGTAAGCTAGGAATAACCTGCTTGTGTTATGGGTATCAGACCACGGATATTAATACTTATATACTTTTAAATACATACACATTATACATAGAAACACCCAGACTCTTGAGACAAACATTTATGAGTCACACAAATATTTGTCTCCGGTGGGAATCGAACCCACGACCTCCAGCGCCGCAGGCGGTATCAGTACCAACTGCGCCACAGAGGCAGTATTTAAAGTATTATTTAGTATTTAAAGCATTGACTAAGCCTGACTAAGGTACCTTGCCCTGGGGTTATCCTTCCGAGGGTGTAGGTACCCGGGACTCCCGGCCATAGGCAGATGGTAGGGCACCTTGTGGTTTTATTCGGCAGAAGTCCAGCATATGCATAACATCCATGAGGATTCCCTCACGTAAAAAAGGTATCTAGGATATATCTAGCTAAGTACCTAGGTTCTATTTTTTTAAACTTTAGCGCAGTGTTAAAAAGAACAAAACAAAAAGAGAATTCTCTAGTCTGTGAAGATATCAATTGATATTCTTTTGAAATAGTATGAATTATAGACCAATATTCTCTTTCTGTGTTATTATGATTAATTGATTATGAACGATATATTTCCCATAGACAGAGATCGAAATATTTTTTCTGATTGGCATTTATAAATCTGGATCATCGTGTTGCTCAATTTGATATAGGTCAAGCTACATCTGCATTTCAATTATGATTATGAGCCTATCTTAATATATCTTCTGGGAGTGATGTCTTAGCTAAACGACTGTCTGATTATTTATTAGATGTATTTAAATCACCAAGGTCTTTTGAAAAGCCGTGGTTCTCCTAGGTAACTTCTATCGCGTTGGTCCACCGTGGTGTTGTGTTACACGATAAAACGTGCATAATTCAATAATTAAAATTGCTTTACTAAAGGCATTTTAAGTGATTGCAGAAACTGATTTTTGCTGGTTCATGTAAAAAATTTAAAAACTAATAAATTCCAGTATGGTCAGTAGTCACTACAAGAGAACAAGCGTAAGTCTGGGTATAGTTAAGTCTACTTTGTTTAATAAGATGTATAGTGTTGATCGAAGGATAAGTAGTCACATTATTATAGTAGTCAACGACTTTGCCTGCTATATTAGATACATAGTTATGAACCCCGTTGCAACTCATAATTTTATGCCCGATATTATAAAAATTTATGGAAATATGCCAGATTGGTTTGACATTTATTAAAACTGCTCCCCTCCCTTGGTTTGTAACATGATGATACATGGCCTATATGGATACCTACTAGAATTTCTGACTGTGAAATATTTTTTAAATGAGTGCAGCATACCTTGAGTTTTCGATTACAAACCAAAAATCTTTCCACTTTACAATAAATATAATACTATATGGCACCCGCGGCTGTATCCACGTTAAATTAGGTCCCCGCTTCCTATGGGAACTTTTTTAGCCATTACATCGTTACCAAACATCCAACATTCCACACTCACAAACTTTCGCATTTATAATATTAGTAAGACTTTCCGGGGGCCTGAGGACGGTAAGACGGAGAGACGGAGAGACGGTGAGTCTGCTCAACGTCCTTACAGAAGCAGGCCCATAACGACAGCGGGTCGTGAGGAATTCACGCACGCCCACCCTTAAAAGCGGGATCACACCCGAAACCTCCCAAAGACACGGGATAGCACCTGAACCACCCCCTAGGCGAGGCCGCAGTGGTAGCCGTAGGTCTGTTGGGAGTCCTGGGACATTCTTCCAAGGGCTTACTCGGGGCTCCCAACCATAGGCTGTTGCGTTACGTGAGGTTTTTTAGTCGGTAGGCGTCCGGCATAGCATCCATGAAGGATTTTCCCTCACGTAAAAAAAAATATGTTGAGGCATTTCTCCTTTGCTAACTGTACCAACCCCGTATGGTAAAGTAGGCTTTTAGGCTAGTACGTGACAGTAATTAGTTAAATGGAATAAAAACCAACTAAAGGAAAACCAGTTATAATCGTATTGACGTAGGCGTAGGTACAATTTGTTAACGATTCATGGACAATATTTTTTCACGAACATCTTTATTTACGTGTGAAAATTCACGAAATCTCCACGGATCTAATGCCGGACTCGAAGCTTCTAAAACCACCGCGTTTTACCAATTCGTGTGTTGCAGGGCGCCGCGCCGGGTCGTCTCAGGGTCCAGGGAACTGCCCAGGAGGAAGTGCCAGGAACGATTTTAATGCTTAGTTTTGTATAGCACTGCTAATATAGTCAATGTTGTAAGAATTAACGAAAGTAAGTAATTAGGTATGCTACATGCTTATTATAAAAACGTGTAGGTAGTACCTATATGAGACCAAATGGAAGGAAAGTATCAGAAAAACTATAAGAACTTATGTAAGCAGTTAATAAATCCGTAAATTTTGAAGGCGTTTATTTAAAAAATATTTCTTGGCAGTCGGAACAAAGCTGAACTAACAGTTTCGTGATCCGTTCTGTCTAAAGTACCCAGGGTTTCAGGGTAAAAAATTACAACAAAAAGCGGGCTCGTCCGGGATTTGAACCCGGGACCTCTCGCACCCAAAGCGAGAATCATACCCCTAGACCAACGAGCCACAGAATACAACTCGGAATTAAGTGATCGCGCGCGGCCTTCAAAGTGCAACGTCACTGATACGACACGTTAGTGAAAGGCACGCCACGCCAACGTAGCACGCAGAGTAGGCAAGACTAAACGGCTCTAACAAACAAAATAATACTTCAGCTTTTTAACATAAGTATGGATTTGTAAGGAATCATCAACAGCCAATAACATGGTACCTTCTTCTTCATGTTCTCCTCTCGCCGCCGGTCTGCTGGTAGATATTCTTACATAAATAAGCAGTATCATTGTACCTACATCTTTGTCTACTGTTATTGTTATTTTTCTTGTACATGATACATGAATAAAAATAAAAGTGTTTCACCGAGCCAACCATTATTATATCAATCACTATTATGGTTGCCTCACTAAATCAACATTCTGTAATGTTTGTGGAAATAAACCTAAGTATACAATTTATTAATCCTTTCCTATTAAGCTTTTAGCAGTGTTTCTCAATTACCACGTCAATCTGCATGGTAGGGCGAAACGTGGTCGTTTCGTGAGCTTCTGCCGATCTACCCCTTTAGGAAATGGGGTGCAATATTACTTATAGAGAAATTTTCCATGAACAAAATAACCGTATGATTTTTTTGGAAAATTTCACACAATGTCATCAGGCCCTAAGTATTTATTATATGTGACAACAATCAACATAGGTGGTGAAACCTTTCTCTTTGATGAAATATGCGTGACTGTACTGTGTGTATGAGATTCCATAAAGTCGTTTCGTGTGCTTTAAGCCAATGCTGACTTTAATATTATAATAATTTACTTAAAACGCCTTGTCATATTTCAAATAGGTACCACACCCGGGCGAGCTGACCTTAAGTTGATGAAAATATAAATTTAACCTTGCCATCGTTTTTAGAATTGAATATAAACCATTCATACATATTATACATAATAGTAACGCCTTTATCCCCTAAGGAGTAGAGCAGAGGCCAACGTAAACCGTACCTTAGTTATAGCTCGTGAGCCTATTGCCGTTTTTAAATGGTCAGGCGCAGGTTTATTTTATTTAACAATTTATGTACACACAATATGTATTATACAGAGCTGTAGTTAGGAAAAAAAAGAGTACAATGTCACTGCTTATTTCTTTAAGAAATCTCCTCCAGCAGGCCGACGAGAGACAATGATATAGTTGAAAAAGCAACAAAAAGCAGGTTGTGACTTTCCACTGTTGAAAATATTTAAGCAATTAATAAAGACTTCAACTTGGTTTATGGAAACGCTCGTAACTGGAAAAGCAATAAGGTGGTTACCCATCTGAGGAAAGGACCAGCCGTAGCGTAAAGAATACATTATACTGCACACGCTGTACACGTGTCCAATGTTTGTATAACTGGCACATACCTACCTGTATGATGTAGAAGTCTATAATATCACAGCCGACATATCTTCCGTAGTTCTCTTTATACTGTGATAATATAGCCCATAATTATGGTTGCTGATTTGTAGGTTGCAAATCAGCAACTAGGCTCCTACTTTTACAAGATTTATTGCTGAAATTAAGTTAAATACGTCAAAAACTCAGAGAAAACTTTGAACCAAGTCTATAGCATTGCATCCTGTCTAACAGATTTTTTTTAAAAAGGGCATTGATATCCTCTATTGAGGCCAATATTTGTGTACTAAAGTAAGTACACAAATATTGGCCATTTACAGGAAAATAAAGAATAAAGTATACTTTTGGCAGACAACATTGGTCTTATATATTTGTCTCCATGATGCAATCATAATAATTATAAAGGCATGTAAATGTAAGCTATTATAGCAGTAGCGAATAGTCCCAAGACTAAAGGCAACGTTAGTTGCATTATAAATTGTTTTCTCAGCATTGGCTCTCATCTCATTCCATTCTATAGGTATGTATTTAGTCTAAGAGACGCTGAAGAGCAACCTTCACCCATCTGTTAACCAGCTGCGACATATTTTTTATCAAACTTCATAGATGCATAAGCACGCTTGGCTGCAGTGTTCATGGAGATTTTATATTTAGTTAAATTTGATCCCATTTTTTCGCAAACTTTACTATTTTGATAACCCTTCAAACTATTTTTTTTTTAAATTTTAACTGCAGCTTACCTTAATTAATTTACATTTACGGTATAGTTACCTATTATTAACTTGCCTGTTCAACTGGCTTGCCAGGTGGCCATAAACAAAAATAAGAAGTCAAACCTGCCGAGGCACACTCTTTGCAGTAAACTATTGGATTAAAATGAATTTGAACAGTTTTCAAGATTTTGAATGTTGTAAAAAGAAAAACTACAACTAATTAATTGAATTATAAAGCCAAGAAACTTTTCGATAGTCAAGCAATCTATGGAATTTGAAAAAGGAAATTCTCATCTGGTTATCACATGGGTGAAGGCTGCTTTTCAGCGTCTCATTTACTATAAGTATAGGTATCACACGATTTCTGATGTCAGACAGTAACATGCTTTGCCTCGACACACTTGGGTATAAAACGTGTTTTGAAGTTATACACACAATACCTACATAAAATAATTTGTATGGTTGACTCGGATTATAACATTTAGGTACCCATATTTTAACATTTTATGGAAGTTGATCACAATTCACAATCATTAATGATATTGACTCAGTGTTGTAAATTAATTATCACTGCCGTAAGCGTCTTTTGCTGTGGCTAGTACATATTCGGATGGGTGACCATTTTGTGACATATTCATTTATGAGCGTTTCCATGCACGTTAAACCTTTGGCCCCGAATTCCAGAAGTCGAAAGTGGTCACCATTGCGTATGGTCGTTTGCCACATCAGGGATGTTACACAGCCGGCCCATATATTACCGTGTCGAAACTGATAGGGGCAGGTTGTGGCCTTTCGCATTTTGGCCATCGGTACAGAAAAGGTAACCTATTCTGTGAATGTATACGTAAAGGGTGTAGCGTGATATTCTGACTACACACCGTGCACCCATCCTGGGGTACTCTTTCCGAAGGCTTACTCGGGGTTCCAAATCGTAGGCTGTTAGGCAAGATACATGAGGTTTTTAGTCGGTAGGAGTCTGGCATAGCATCCATGTAGGATTTTCCCTCACGTAAAAAAAAACACCTTGCCCCCAGTTCTTTACCAGGTACAGCCTAGCAGTCATTGCCTGAGACCAGGCAACTAAGTAGTGACCTGTTTTCCATGCACCTGGTCTCGAAATCTCCACAACGTGCAGTAAGCAGTTCTTGGCTGAGATCTGGTATGGGAAAGATCGCGTCTCCGCGCATTAGTGGCAACAGAAATGCTTAGGTACATGATCTGTGAAAATTTCAGCTAGGTATCTAGTCATCACGGTTCCTGAGTTACAACCTGAAAACAGACAGACGGATAGCGGGGTCTCACAATAAGGTCCCGCATTTACCCTTTGGCCACTCCTAAAATAATGCTAATCAAAAATATTAGGTAGTTCAATGAAAATTACACATTTTCGAACCTTTTTTGCTGACGCTATACTTGAAACCTGTCCATTTCCCATTTTCTTTGACAAGGTTCCGCATTCTACTCGTTGCGGCGGAATAAAAACTGAGATTTGTGGTAGCGATGCGCGATGGTCAATGGTCTTCACAGTTGGCGATGCTATCGCAGAGCTAAATATAATGTGCCAGAACACAGAATTAACAAACTGATTTCAACTTTTCACATCAGCCAGGCTAAGTATATCCAAGGTGTACTGAAACTGAATTTTTAGCGGCGATACTATTCGCCATGAACTCGGATTTGGAGTTTGGGAATTGAAATTTTATTGTTTAGATTCTGGATTTTAAAATTTGCATGTTTCACATTTGCAGGCGTACCGTAACGACTCACATTTTTTTTATATTCCACAATGCGCGACATCTAGGTTATTCTTAGGAAACTTCGTTTACATGTTGAATCGCATAAACACTATACATTCATGTAGTTCAGCTACTCAATAAGAGATGGCGCTTTAAAAAATTTGTTACAACCCATCCTATAAAGCATTTAAAATATTTTGGACGCGCAGTCTTTTACTTTCTTTTAAAAATTGTTATGCTTCAACTTGAAGCTTTGCTTATGTGCTTATTTATTCATGATAGAAAAGAAATACACCATATTCAAGATACGTACGAATTCGTACACTAATGAATGTTGTGCCAGGAAAACTACCTAAACAAAGCTTAAAAAAGTAAAGGTAATGTTACCATTACTTTTTTAAGCTTTGTTGAAAGTTTATGCAGACCAGTTAGTAGTAATAGATAGATCTAAAAGAATAGATAGTCTAGAAAAATATTTAAAGAGAAACAAATGAAAAGCTTTCTTTACACTACTTCACAACAGATGACGCTGTTCCAAAATTTATTTTAAATCACTTACCCATCACTCCAAGCTGCTGTGGTGACAATGGAGCAGCATCACCAGCGCCTGAGCCGATGGAGCCAGATGCCAGCGACAACCGCTCACTAAATCCGAGAGGACTGCTGCGTCCACCACTACTTGCCACTGACCCCATTCCTTAACAACAAAATGACCTCCATTGAAAATCTTTACTGTGGGAAAATTATATCATTATTATTGTAGTGAGTTCATTACCAGATTTAAGTTTTAATACTGTTTAGACAATTACTTAAGGACATTTAGATGACAGTGGAACAGTGTACAAGGGATTTGTCTTTTATGAATGCTCAAAATTCAAATTTTAGAAATTACAAAGCACATTCTGTAAAGTACTAGACTACAGGAAATTTATGGTGATAGTTTGAATTTGAAAAATTTGATACCTAATCTATCCCCTGTAATATCAGAACCCCAAATTTAAAAAAAAAACCCATCTGAATACAGACAACTCCCCTAAGATAACTTTGTTAGTGGTTAGACCAACTTAAGCAGATTTTAGACAAACTGGACTGTGACAGAAAACATCTATTTAGTCACTACTATAACAACAAACAAATACAAGTTAGGCCAGGCTGTGTACACCTTGGCCCAAATACAAGGCTAAGCTGACTTAGTACATGCCCGTTGGTTTATCAAGTGGTGTTCTGCAGCAAATTTATGGTATAATCCTCTGGCCAGACTTCACATGGCCACCACAGTCTCGACAGTGTAGAACTTAGTACCCAAACTTACTTCACCAGCCAATTAATATTCTGTGACATAACATTTTATTTAAATTACCTCCATTTGGACTCCTCATACGAGATATTCTTTTATTAATTGCCCTTTGTATTCGAGGATTTATAATGGGTTTTGCTCGTCTTCGTGCAAGGTACCTTGACAGCACTCCGACAACGACAGCGCTTGTGCCTACTACTCCGAGGCTCCATAGCACCACCTGAAATGTTCCAATGCAATGTAATTACTTCTCTGATTCTCCATGTGCAATTATAATATCATTCGTAACTTTACATCATTTAAGTAAAATTGAAAGAGGGAAGTTATAAGTTAGTATGTCAGGATCAGAGGGCCAGTAGAAGGCAGCCTCAGTCCACCACAATGGGAAAGAGTCGTGTCGTGTCTGTACGTTGTTAACATTTAATAAGCTAATTGCTAAGAATGACCTTAATGTGGAAATTATGTAGCTTTTTTTGTTCATGTTGTTGTTTCCAAATTCATAGAACTTTGATAGACAGATGTTCAACTATAAGTTTAATTCATTAAACTAAATGACCCAATGTGTAGTGTACAAATGGCCAAAAAGTTCCTTCTTTAAACTACTTTAATAACTACTTTAAATAAACACAAACCTTCTGTGATGTTGTTAGTTGCACTTCACTAAAAGATAAAGTTCGATGCCAGTGTTTCAACTTATCTACTAAAGGACTAGCGTGTATCAACAGCTGCATTATAGAATTTCAACTATGTTGTTATCTTGACTATGATTTACCAAAATAATAATATTATTTACAAAGCTGATATAATCACAGTTCTTTTAGGTTAACTGTCAAACTATACCATATGAATTAAAACGTCCTTAACAACACTGTACACTGATAACTGCACTCACGTTCTACATAAAATACTAAAGTAGTGGAGTTTTTCGATTTACATGGCCACAATAATTAGTATTTTAACCGAGAGCATATTTAATTAAAATTCAAACATTCGCGGTTCGTATTGTCAGTACTGTCACCTTGACATTCGTTATCGAATAAATGACAATGACAGTAGCCCATCTCTGACACTATCATTTTTTTTTGTTATCTTACTAACTGGCCCCATACACGTACAATATTATTGACTCAATAATATTGCATCAATATTTATTTCCGTCCGATTAAAGTCTGTTTAAACCTCAATATTACCCATACACGGTCAATTTATTGCTGTATTGATCAATATTATTGTACGTGTATGGGGCCGGTAATATTATAAATCGATGCCTTACTTTCTCAACCTCGTATCTCAAAAAATGCAACTTTTCAGGAGACCAAAAGAACTGTCTATCTTTTGATACATTAAAAATTTTGTAATAATTTAAACGCAGTTATTTAGATAGCGATTACAGCTATGTGTAATAATCATAAAAAACTTTTTTCGTTTAAGCATAAAACGCATTTTAGGAGATACGAGTTTGAACTTAAGTTACTTAATTGTCGCATTTATATCCATACTAAATCACACAAACACATACATACATTATTGACTTGGGCATGTCTTTATCAATATGTCAACACGCCTTTATCCCCAAAGGGATGGGCAGAGGCCTAATTTCAGTTTTTATCCCTCATGAGCCGAATTGCCGTGTTAAAACGGACCGGCGTAGGTTTTGACTGTTGCAATGAAACCCTATTCTACATTATATAAATGTATATTAAAAAAGAAGCTGGCATTCTCTCCCTTAAAGGCCCTCTTGCTAGCCCCATTGTAAGCTGCTTTGAAGCGGATCATGTTAATGCCCTGCACCGCTTAAGCCATGACCCAGGCGTTGTTTCTTTTGAGCAGCTTCGGCGCAATCGCGCCCGAAGGGGTGAGTTTTGGAAGTTGGCGACATCAGTATTATGTATAATACACTGGATTCACCAGCAACTGCTGAGGCGCTAAACGATGAAGCCTTAAATGCAAAGCAATGTTGACTCCATGGGACAGACGCACCATAATCGCGGGGTCTATTCCAGTCTGTCAACGTGTTGTGCCATAATCACTGCGTCATTTTTACTGCACGTGCAGAAGATAACGCCTGCAGACATGTAAATCACTGTGGCCGGAGGTACCCAGTAAGTCAAACACCAACACACTATACTGTGCTAAATAACTCGTCTGCAGTAGGTCGAGCAGAGCATTGGGCACATGATCCGACCTGTGCGATATTCGTGTGATGCCGGCTATCACTTGGGTTTGATCCTGGGAAAGAACGAGCGTATGGGGGGCGCGTCCCACTAGATTGGTTTTGAAGGGTCATCGTCCTCCAACTCATCAGCACCCTCGCTGAAGTTCTGAAATGGCCTTTAGCTCTTCGGTCTTCTGCTTTGTGGGATCGGTAGACTAACATGTAGTCTGGTTCATGATCTACGTGTAGCCAAAAGACGGGGAAAGAAAGGTCCTCAAGGCACCGCAGACAGTGACAGCAAACATCCTCCCTAATGAACGCGCATACCCGGGCCCAGCGTTATCTCGAAATTTCTCCTCGATGTTATACACAGGTACGGGTATCATTAAGATGGCGTTTTTGTGTCACGATGAGAAACGTCAAATATCGTAGCTGCCCGTGCCATCTTTAGATGGTGGAAGACGGCGTCGTTTATTTCATAAACGTGTGATACAGAATTTCAATGAAAAACCTTGTAATACTATACCTAGGTGTCGCGACAATCACGATGATACGCGAGATTTGGAGGTTGTACTCCAAGAAAGAAGGTTAATGCTCGAGTCATGAAATCAAAATAACTGGTAAGATTGTAAGTCTATTTGTCCCACGACTTGTTCTGTATTTGAATTTGAATCTGAGTCCGTTTCTAATGTCAAATAGATATTTTTCAGTTCACGTCGGGCAACCGGAGCGGACGTATAACGCTGGTCTAATAACAAATTATCGAGACAAGTTAACTATATAGTCCAGTACACAACGAACTGAACAGTTTGTCAATAACGCGTGTGAACTGAACGCGTGTGATCTGAAACTCTGTTGCTGCTTGGCAGCTAGCCTACACAAATAAAGGCTGGTATTCTTTTTACATGTTTTAACTTGTTTATTGGTGCTCCGTATAGCACATTTAGTAATCATGAGGTCAATCTGCGATTCACCGGGCCTGTGTGTCATCATGCCGGCCACAGGGGGACGTGAATGCAGTCTACAGTGGAAAATGTTTATGGAATGGGAATGGATTTATTATATGTTATATCGCAGCCAATAATCCGCGGTCCACAGGCTTGGTACCAGCTCGCGGTGGGTGAGGTGTATGCAACGCTGATACATTTGATGTCCTTCGGTATAAGGAGTCAATGTACCCATGAATGGGCTATAGTGACCTGAGTATGCATTCATGTGCATTGTGACATGTAAAATGCGTACCGGCTGCTCTCCTTTCCTTGGAGAGTAACGGGTACTTCTTTTAATTTGTTACAGATGGAGCACACGGGAGCAGCTGTGGACGTGGACGGCTGTGATAGACTCGCTCTTTATTTTAGGGGTGAGTCTTAAGTTTCAAGAACCCAGCAAGAAAGAAGTATATCTAGTTATGCTTCTTTCCGACATGGTGGAGATGCTGTTCCTTGACACCGGCTCAAGGGTTGAATTTGATACATTCTAATAATTTTGAGAGCGAAGCAGCTGTTTACGTTCATAATTTTTCAATTCGTAATTTTTACCGTATGACATAATTCTTGACGTCTTTTTAATCTTTTTAAAATTTGAACATTTGACCACAAATAAGTAAGTAAATTTTTAGTAAACAATAAATTGTAAAAACGATTCCAAAAAAAAAAGATAGTATGGAAACGGCCTAATACCAAAAACAAAAATATCGTGCTAAGTGCCATTATTTTGTTTGAAAAATTGGAATGTCAATTGAAGTGTCATTAATGAAATGAAAAAAATTGAATTTATTTTGCTAAAAATAATAAGAAGTGTAATACTGTAATAATTCGAGCAACTGAAGTTCATGCCTTACAACCTAATGGTTATATTGTAATTTTCCTTTGGTCGGAGGGTCGATTTCTTCGCGAAATACGAATGTAAGTAATGCACTATGCACATAGGTACTAAATTCTCTTTTCATTCTTTTTTCCTTTGTGGGGAATGTCGCGACGATTTGCCAATCTTGCGAATACTAAATTCTAGCTTTTCATTTTCTTTTTCCTTTGTGGGGAATGTCGCGAAGATCTGATAACCTTGCGAAGTTCTGAAAGGAGATTGCTACTGTGGAGGTACATCCTCCATGGTAATTATCGCGTCGGTCTATTTGTTTTTTATCTTTTGAATATGATTCCGTTTCTAATGTCAAATGGATAATTTTCTTTGCACGTCATTTAGTTAAAGTCGAACAACGCAAGACGCAAGGTTTATGTGTACGGTCAAGTTTATCCTGTACCGCGTGTGCGAAGTCTGATAGCACATTTACGAAGGCTTGTATTCCTTTTGCATGTTATTTCTCACCCGTGTAATAGATAAAACTATTGTGTTGTCATGAGTGTCACGCATGAGTAAGTGAGCCGACCCTGTATACCTACATTTGATGGTCCTAGAACTGGAGTCAATGATATTTGATGTTACTAGAGCTGCGATGCTCTGTGTGGGCCACTGATGTTTGATGATCCTATAGTTGGGAGTCAATGTAGTTATCGTATCACCCGGCGGCCTACCTCTGTGTTATAACGTGTTATATGTCTATGGCTGTGAACATGAGATTTACAGCATCTAGGTCTTGGATCCAATACTGTTGTACTTTTATGAAATGTATAGGAATGCAAGCAATTCTCTTCGTGAGAATAACGTTTATTTCATTGGTTACAGATAAAGCAAGCAAGAACATCCCTGGACGTAAACAGCACAGCATTTAGTGAATTTATCGGAATTAATATGAACCCAATAAAAGAACCCACAAATCAATCATTTTTTTTTTTGGTTTTTCTTTGTTTTCCGACACTAGGTAAAGTTTGTTTTAGTAGTGGATGGTTGGTTTGACTCAAAGACCGACGAAAAATAATGGATGCTCGCGGAATATCAGGCGGAGACAGCGGCGAGACCCTTGGACAGCATTTAGGACTAGCATCTTGTTCTTGTGGAAACTAAAATTCAAGCAGAGATTATCATCGAATGATGATAATCTCTGAATGAATTTTGTATTGCTTGTCTAAATACGAATCCTCAAATATTTTGGACAAGTCATTCCGAAACGAAATCTTCACGAACCGGCTTGTTATCCAGAGACATGTGCAGGGCAAAGGATCGTGCGTACAATCACCTATGCGATGGACAAACCTCGTGAAAGTCATGACACAAAGCTATTTACTGCTGACGACCGGATATCGGCGTGGGGTGGTTGTAACCATTCAAAATACAACACCATCCACCACGACTTCTCTTCCAAGAGTAAACAACTAAGAAGAAGAACTATTTGTAGGTATTTATTAGCTCACAAACTAGACTCACACACCTGCAACTATAGAATTTTTGTCAAATTTAAATTAATTTTATCTAAGTAAAACAACTTCGATCACAACAGCAATGCTTTCACACTTACTAATTGCTAGAAAGTTCTACCTGCGGTCAATATTTTGCGTCCTAATGGTTAAATTAGATTCTATGGAACTAATGTAATTTTTACTAAAATTTATTGATACTACAAGTACGGCAACCTCGTATCTCATGAACGCGGTAACTTACACGGGACACTTCGCCACGAAATAACATTCACAACCACGTATAACGTAGATACGAGTTTGTCACAGTTATCAAAACAGGAGTAAAAGAGATACCAGAATGATTGTTATTTGTTTTCATGCGATAGACACAGCATATTAAGTCAAGAGTCTGTTGCAGTTATAGAGCAAAATGAGAGCAATCGTTTGATAGTAAAAAAGTAAAATCCCTATTTTCTAAGATACGAGGTTTAGAAAGTAAGGCGTCGAAATGCGAAATTTGTGAGTGTGGATGTTTGTTACTCTTTCACGCTCAAACCGCTTTACAATAAACATTATAGTCTGGAATAACACATAGGGTACTTTTTATCCCGGGAATAAGTTCCCACGGGAACAAATTTTACGCGGGCGAAGCTGCGGGCATCAGCCAGTAATTAATATTTTTTTGCGAAAAGTTTTAATCCAGTAGTATGTACCACGGGTAAAATTGAATTACCGGTGGTACTAATGGGACCACTAAAGGGCTCCCGACACGGGTCAATATATTGATTGAGTCAAGTCTGAAATTTATGAATAATGGAAGTTGTTTCAGTGTGCGTGATTTCTTTGCATGCATGTGTGCATTGACGTGTATCTATACATGATATTGACGTAAAATGACAATTGCAATTTGACCGTGCCGTGTCGCTAGCCTTTTAGTAGCACCACAGGTAATTTGTTTACCAGTAAGTAGTATTACCAGCAGTACCACGGGCAAGAAAACTGTCTTCCGTACCACATAGCTATGTGCTTGCATGCGTCTTGCATTGGTCGCGTCGCGCCCATGGATTTAGAATTTTTCGCTATTATATTCTCGTCGCGCCACTATAGACTATAACTAACAGACTGTTTGGAGGTTCCTTGCGATAGAGATTGTTGGGACAATGTCTGAGGAAGGCTCTCACTTGTTACAGTTAGGATGATAATTTGACAGCTCACGCCTATGAAGTACCTTATTTGTTTATGTCAAGATCAAGAATACTTCAAAAAATTACCGTAGCACATAATAGACGAGTACCGCCCACTTATCGCAGTGAAGCGTCTTTCAAGATTCAAGAATAGGTACCGAATTTGACTACATGTAGGCATATAAAATCAAATATTTCGAATTTATGTGTATGGGTCACTGTCAGATTAAAAAGAAAGGTTATGGACTCTCGACACGGTCAATCAAACTGCACTTGTCATGCCTCGTTAACATTATGTGTACATACACGTCGATGCACACACCGTGCAAAGACAGCACCATGGTGTTATCACTTAGAACTGAGCATTGAATTATAATGTAACCAACTTACGTAGGTTCTCAACGTTGCAGTTACGTTGAGACTTGTCATGATATTTAATTTCGTTTCATTATAACGTAAGAGTTTCCAGAAACACGTGGTAGTTGGCGCTGTATGCAATATTAAAAAATCTAATGTTTTAGTTAAAAATTCACAACTAGATGGCGGTGTGCCTTTTTTTGAATCGCGGTATGGTTTCGTTACATAGGGTTATATAAGTAAGACTACTTTTCTGCCCAAGGTAGTTTATAATTATTTTTTACGATCTTAAAACTAATTTTTCTAAAAGATTCAAGTTTACTTAAATATATTTGTTACACTCGATTTTTATTTCATGGCCACACTGTCAGAAAGTTTCTTGCAATAGCTGCTTGGCACCGCTGGTGTCGTCACTTAGTCGAGTGACGTCTCTATCTCATAATATACAAATATACTCTGTGGACAGCACGCACACTGAAACAACTAACATTCATATTATCTATCAGGCATGAGAAGTGCAGTTTGATGTTTGACCGTGTCGCGGGCTCCCGACACGGTCAAATGAGGTATGACAAGTGTCATTTGATCGTGTCGGGAGTCCATTAAAAAAAAGGACGCTGTCAATGTCAATTTGTCAAGTCAATTGTCTCGTCTCGTATCAAATTCAATACAATAAAATACAATCCATGTTCAATCCATTTTATTAGAAATCTAATTTATATTAGCCTCAGAAATTGTTTTCAATGTTTTCAAATTTGAGCCTGAGTATTCTGCAATTGTTTTTATTCCAATTCAAGTAATATGATAATTGAATAACAATAAAATCAGTGTTCAAAAATGGATGCAATGCACCTATCTCTGAGTGAACATACCTTAGAGAGTAATATTCAAGACCTTCCTGACGAAGTTCTGGAATTTATTATGGGCTTTTTACCACCATACAAAGATCTACAAAACTGTATGATAGTTTGTAAACGATGGTATAACTGTGCACAAAGTAAGTATGTACAAATATGCATAAAAATATAGATGTTATTTTACATTCCATGATTAAATTCTACTAATATAATTTTCAGATGTCTTGCATAAAACATCAATTAAATTGATCAAAGCTGTGGGAGAATTTAACATACTATGGAGTAAAATAGATCCCACTGGTGTGATGCCAACTATTACAAAGAGATTTTCACATGCAGCTTGTGTTCTTGATAACAATATGTATATATTTGGTGGTTGTACTACTAATGCAACATCATTCAATGATCTTTGGAAGTTTGATTTATCAAAACGGCAATGGCTGAGGCCCTTAGCTAGAGGTACATATCCTGTGCCAAAAGCATACACTTCGATGGTTCAGTATAAAGACTGCTTAGTGGTTTTTGGAGGCTGGACCTATCCTTCTCATACTCAATATTACCAGAATGTTACTATGTTTAATGAAATCCATGTTTACTGTGTGAACACCCATAAATGGGCTCTTATACATGCTACAAACAGTCCTCGACCAATGGCAGGTCATTCTGCTTGCATGAGAGGTGATGAAATGATTGTGTTTGGAGGGCTTGTCATGACGACGGCGGCTCAAAATGACCAAATTCAATGTTCAAATGATGTGTGGGTCCTGGATATACCTTTATATACATGGAGGAAACAACCAACAACTAAGCCTAGACCATCTCCACGATATGCTCAATCACTTATTAGTTTGGACTCTGAAAGATTGATGCTGCTAGGTGGAGTCCAAACATTGACCAATCGTTTTGTCTACAGTGATTGTTGGATACTTACAATGAAAGGTCCAACTTGGACCTGGAAAGAAATAGCTGTAAAAAATAAGGAGTGGGCTGCAGCAAATATATGGTGTAATCCAGCATGCAGGGTAGGTGATAAGGTTGTGAGCTTAAGTAGAAGTAGAAATGGTTGGAATAGTGCAAAGCCGTTAGTGACATCAGCTGTCAGGTTGTCTGCCTTGAATAGACCTGAAGGGGCACCTGTGTCAGTGCGCATCGAGCAAAGTTTACAAAGGCCGTTAGATAGGGATCACAATATTAATGGCAGGAGAGGAGTGCTACCAAGAAGACCATCAAATCATCCTCGACAAGAGCCAGTACAACAAAACAATGAGCCTGTAGCTGGCCCTAGTAATGAACTAGATCAACCAGTAAACCAAGCAGCAAGTAAGGATCCTAATTCTGATCAGAATGGTTTAGTTATTGCAGTTAGTAATGGTTTAGTAGATGCAGGGAAAAAAGATTTGGAACTGAGAAGGAATAAAAATAAGGTTAGTAATATTCATTTGTAAATTGGAACTCTCATGTTTACAAGTGAAGACATCTAGAGAAACAGTCAAATATAGACAGTGACTCTACATTTTGATAATGGATGACATAACTTGAGAGGTACTTGAAAGGTCACACGACACAGTATCGCACCGAAGTTGTAATCGGAGTGAATGTGTGGTGCTGCATTTAAGCACTGTTGTGGGTATCACTCATATGGCACCTTACACTATGTATTTATTGCATTCCTATTATACACCATGTGACCTCTCTACTTCCTATTTTTCTACTATATATTTTAATACTTTTACAAGATTTAAACTATCCCATGGTAACATTTTGGGACATTGTTACGCAAAGCTATCAAGCGCATATTAATACCTATGCTAGACAACCTATAAACATACTTACTTATAAGTTTTCAATACATATTATATTATAGAAAACACGACATGTAACAAAGGGATTCTATTTTCTCTATTTCACTGCATTAATTGAATCCTAGGATAATAAGAAAACTGCCAATATAATCACTAATAACCTTGTCAGTAAGTATAACATCAAGTTTACATATATTTTTTGTTTTCTTTTCAGAATAAGGGAATGAAAATAGTAAGGCAGTTACAGGAAGCCAATAAGTACAGAATGGCAGCATTTGCCTGTGACTCGTCGAACAATACAGTGCCTGAAAATGATCTCATTAATCAAAGACAAATAGCCCATTTAGAACATAGACGAGAATCACCGCCTCCACCTATTCCACAACCACAGCAACCAGCAGTTAAAAAAGTTAAAAGAAACACCTTGTCTATGCATGTGTTAGACATTTCAACAGTTGTGAATGGAAATGATTTTAATTATGTTTCATGGCTTTGTCCGCGTTTAGGCGAAATGTCAGGTGCTCCTGAAGAGTTAGTAATGTATTCCTTGGTAAAGGGAAACGGGGAACTAATCATGTTTGGAGGTGTGCATAATGATATCAGTCATTTAAATTTCTCAGAGCAACAAAGTATGTATTCAAATTCATTGCATTTTATCACTCCACCCAGAGATGTAATATAAAAATTCAAAGTCTAATTACGAGTTTGTCTAAGCTGAAGTACAGAGCAATGCAACCAGTACAAGGGGAGTAGACATAGCATGTTTGCTCGAGTTTTTTGCAGTGTATTAATTTTATTACATAAGAAGGTTTTTACAGGGTCAGCAGCGCGAGTGTGACGCCTCTGGTGTTGCAAACGTTCATAGGCTGCGGTGACTACCAGTCCTTCTGGTGGGCCGTATGCTTGTCTGCCACCTTAGTGGTATAAAAAAAAAATAAAGATGGGAAACCGTATATACACCACTACACTAGCAATCGGCTGTCTTGGGAAAGGAACTTCCATTAAACAATAAACTAATATTGAGACCATTTTCTCAGCACTTCATGGATGCACCGTGTGGGCGCTGGGTCTATAGCGTGGTATAGGGGAAAATACTGTGGGTGTGTCTGGGACTTGCAACCCATTTGAGTAACTTTAGGAAGCTACCTTAAGACGCGTAAGCCACCGTTCCCGCTGTTGCCCCCTCTGCCTAACCAGCTTTAGTAAGCTCCTCAATGCCGCTTTGGATATTCGTTTTAGTAAAGAACCTACTGAAGCTCTTGGCAATCCTATTATTATTTTCTTGTGGAAACGGGACGCCGGCACCGCCTGTTCTGCCGCCCATCTCCAAGGGATTAGTTTGTGTATCCCAGGAAGGTTCTCGCCGCCCCGTTTTTCTAGTTTCCTTGCAGAACCTTATCTTATCCCGTCTGTGCCCATAATCTCCCATCTGCTCAGAAAGTCTTTTTCAAGATAAGTTTTTATTGTCTTTATCCATTTGTCTCCTAATACTACCTAGCCTTACAATAATTTATGTGTGTGTATAATCCATAAATAATATGCTTCAACAGAGGTAAAAATCTCCCTTTGTTTTTTTTTTCTCATTAGTTCGACCGTCGAACTACTGAGACTTTTTTCCTCATGTGTTCGACCGTCGATCAGTACGGGCCTCCCCTCGATAAAATAGGTCGTGTTGCTCTATGAAGTGATGAGCCCTTCTGCTTATTTGGTTAACATATATAGGACAAATTCTAAAATGGTGAAATGTGGGCATATAATATGCCTCTGCCTACCCCTTCGGGAACAAAGGCGTGACCGTATGTATGTATGAGTGAAACTATTAATATGATAAATATACTTAATGTTTGATTATGTGGCTCCTCTCTATATGGTTGACTTGCGGATACTTGGGCCTTGGTCACCTACATTGTCTCTTATATCCAGTACACTCATAAAACTTGGATCCTACCTGAGCGTGGACCACCTTTTTAAACGTTTAGAAGAATCCACACTAAATTACTAGCAGGCAAATAGAATCGCCAGAAGGAAAAAAGAAATCAATAATTTTGTCTTCATACTTGTTTGGCTCATGCTGAGAAATTATGGCTGGGTTGGCCAAATCTGAGAAAAAAATTCAAAGTTTAAGTACTTCTTTGTGGTACATAATGCATTTATAATTTAGTCTTTGAGAGTGAATACAGTAGTGGCGCGTGGCATTTAAACAGAGACAAACTCTACTAATAAAGTTTGGTCTGGTTTTTGTTATCTTGTTGTTTGACTTTTTTAATGTATAATAAAAGTTTATCTTGCTTAGCAACACTGAACAGAGAATCTGTTTTGTTTATTGAATTGAGTTATTTTTTATCTTTTTCATATTACTAATTGAGTCAAGGTTAAAAGTGCTTCTATTGTATTAAATGCCGTGTAGAGATTTAATTTCCGCACTTCTAATCCTATACGATGTAATAACTACAATCATAATAATATAATATGTTCTGTGATATCTGTTGTAAATATGGCTTCATATGTATAATGTAACTAAGCTTACAAATAAAAGTTGATTTAATATTCTTAGGTGTATTTATTGTTACAATGATGCAAAGGAGTTTTAATCATTTTCCTTAACCAGTCCACCAAACACAGCAGCCGGTATGTCTTTCTTCTGAACTGGTGCAACTTCACCCTCATCTTCACTGTTACCTGATTCTTCATCAATGTCAATCTCATCAGGATTGACCACTTTGTCACCACTTTCTTTATTAAGACCTTGTGTTTCACCACGCACAAATGCAATATTTCCTTTACTTTGTCCTGCCATTTCAGCAGCTTTTGCTTCTAACATTCTCATACCATCCTTCATACCAGGGGCAAGGTCTGATATTGTTCCAGCAGCTTGAGCTGCTGAACTTAGCATCTGTGCTGACATCATATTGACTTGAGTGTTGTAAGTAGCTTGGACACTTCTCTTAATTCTAAGCATTTCTCTCATAGTGTCTTCATTACCATGCCTAACTTCAAATTCTTTCCAAGTGTTCCAGAATTCAGCAGTAATTCTAGGATCACACATTTGGCTACAATGAGCGTAAATGGCGCGGGCTCTATCAATTTCGCCAAGACGCGTTTCCATCTCAGAAAATCGCAGACACATTTCTCTTGCCTTTGCATCGGGAAGTGTTTCAATAGCTTTTTCATATATTTGTCGAGTTTTTGGTACACCATATATTTCAGCGGCCTTCTTAATGTAAATATTAAACATCTCAAACATATCCTCTGGCAAAACTGCTGTAGTTGCACGTTCATATACGGCCATAGCATGTCTGGCCAAACCATGTTCTTCTTCTAGTTTTGCATAAAGAAGAAAAATTGATTTGGCAAATTCTGCTGGACAGTGCTCTAAACATTGTTCAAATAAGTCCCTAGCACGTTCAAGTTTTGAACCACCATACCTCTTTAAAAACTTTGTCAAGTAAGTATTCCAGATGTCATAAACATTAGGCCATTTAAATAGTGCTATACCTTTTTCATATGCTCTAAAGGCTTCTTCAAAGTAATTGTGTTCTTCTAAAAACAAGCCATAGTTAATTATTATCTGTGGTGTTGCGATTTTCAAATCTATGATATGATCATATACTGCTTTACATGATTTATAAGTACCAAAACTTTCTTCTAGATCTGCATACATAGACCATACTTTTAAAGACTTGTACAATCTCATCTGTACTGTTTCATTGTCATCATGATAAGCAACTTTCCTACTGGGCAGTACAGTAGCTTTCTGCATTAGTTTCAAAGCTTCTTCATAATTTTCATGCCTGATTTCCATTTCAGCCCACTCGCACCACACTGAAGCAAGATCATCAACTTTGACATAGTTGACTTGTGTAGCCTTTTCAAAAATAAGTCTTGCATCTTCTATTTGTTCATTCTTTTCATAAAACTTTGCGAACCCAACCCACAGTGTGTATAATTTACCAACAGCCAGTTTGGGATCTACAGTTTGAACAGCTTCAGTATATGTGTCAATGATTTCATGTGGTTTATCTTCATATAGCTTAACTCTTTTGTGCCATTCAGCTACATTATGGGGGTTTTGTCTCAAAAGTACTGAGTTTAACAGTAATAATCTTCTTTCCATTAGATATTCAAATCTAGCGAGTCGAAGTTCCAGATCTATGTCATCATCTTGTGTAGGGCTTGTTTTCTTTGCTACATCTTCCATCTTTTTACTCAAACTGAGTTCTTCAAACTGTGCATAAGCATCAAAGACTTGTGTAAAGTCCCTCACTGTGGTTACTGTTTGTATAGCTTCTTCATAAATATCTCTTGCCCTTTCAAACAAACCACTTCTGACATAATAATCAGCTAAAGAATTCCATAGATGTCCCAGTTGATCTGTGTAACGTCTTAATCCACCTCTTATAATTGCATCCACATTCAGAGTATGTATTTGATCAGGATTTTTGGATATAAGTTCACACAGCTCATTCCATAACTGATGATTTGATTTTCCATGTTTTGATTGAAAGTTTTCATTGTTTACAATTTGAGCTAATTTAACTGCAGCTTCATCCAATTTATTTATGTCTATTAAATAATCAATATATTCTTCAGTATCTTCAGGACTCAATTTCAGGTACCTTCTAAATACTCTAACGGCAGTTTCAGGAATATTATGTTTTTTCAGAAACTTCAAGTATAGCGGCCATATTCTATGGTGCTGTGTTATTGGTAAGGCTCTCAGAGCACTATCAAATGCTTTTCTTGTAATTGTGATTTTACACTGATCAGTTAGGAATGTACAATAATCCATCCATAACCTTGGCATTTTGTGCATAAAAACTAGCGACCTTTCAAAGCAATTATTAACATCTTCATAAGTTGGATCTGTAATACACTTGCCTTTAATTTGAGACCTCCTCAACTTAAGATAGTTGTACCACAACTTGAAGGAACCTGGTAGTTCCTTTAAAGCTCTCTCATATATCATATTAATCTCATTTTTTGGTGCAGCTTTCTTGTGTTCAATGTACCTAAGCCAGTGTTTCACCGAGAAAGGATTTCTCAATATCTCTTCTTCATATGGAAGATCTTCTTCACTCTGAAACAATCAGACAATGTGACTCGAAGGAATAAAAAATATTGATGTTTTATTATCACAATGGATCAGGAATAGATGCAGTGATACTAGCATAAAGGCTACAAAAGCCACTCTTGCATGGTCTACAATTTTATTGATATAATTGTGAAATACAGTTTTAAAATTTTATAAAGAAAACCCTTGACTTATTTTAGGTACTGGGTCTCTTTGAGAGTCAGCAGTCAATTTCTTCAAAATTCTTTCTTTAATAGCAACCCACACATACAATGCCATACAAATCTGGGGTATGGGTAAACAAAGTTACTGTTAGAATAAAGGTTATGAATAAAAGATATTGCAATGTACTAATAATCAATGAAAAATAAGTTTAGAAGAGTAATATCCATAAATACTCACAAAAAAGATATCAATTTCCTTTCCATCAAGCACTGGCATGATGATATCAACTATTGTTTCGTGTCGGTAAATAAGTAAAATATGACACAGGTACAGTACACAGCACTGTAATTGTAAATTGTAACAGAAAAACTATCTTTTACAAATTAATTCGCTTGATTTTATACCACTCATTCAAACAAACATTACTGCAAAGATATTGGACTGGCGAGGGCACTCTTGCTGCCCTTGTTTGTTGGGCAGTGGGCACTCACTCGCACTCGCTTGGGCCACTTCACCAGGATAAAAGTGCTCTGTGCACTTCACAGTTCCTCAGTTCCCACTTGGCTTGGCCTTTGCACTTTGCAGTTTGTTTGCCTTGGCACTCTAGACTCTAGCAGTCGGCAGTGTGGCAGGCAGGCTCTGGGCCTCTGGGGACATGTCAGAAACAATGGCAGTCAATGTCAATGTCACTCACTGTCAACTTAAACCAGTTTTTTTTTATGCACAGCTTATGCCAAAGCTTCAAATATGTAAGCTTTGTCATTTATGCTGTGCCTATTTGTTCTCAAATTATCTCCTTGGTCTCCTCACTATATTTGGACCTGTTATGGTGGCTGATCCACCTATCACGTCACAAAGAAGTATAATTTTATAAATTACATATTTCAATCTTCAATCGACAACTCTGGGATCTTAGAATACTCAGACGTTCTGGCTAAAGAAACGATGCCGGCAGCAACTACAGCGTGAGTTACAGTAGGCGCACACTGAATGACATTTATTTATTTTTCATACTTAAAACTAACATTACAGGTTGCCCCAATTCAAAATCTAGAAAATAATGTCATCCTTGTGAATTCACTCCGAGAACACGAAAACAAGTCTACTTTGACTGCTGCCCTGTTGACGGTCCGCAGAGAACGTGTAAGATGCGTCTCGCCCGGAAGGTTGGTGCGCGCTCGGTGCCTTCAATTTCAACAATTGCGACCTGCTCTGGCGCCACACGTACCGGTCCGGCACACACAGACACAGGGCCCCAAGCCCCAACTGTGAGAGTTCCTTAGTGCCCATTGAGAAGCGCTTACCTGCTTCGTTGCCCAAATCATACATAAAAAAAAAAAAAAAAAATTTCATACATAAAAGCTGGTCCTCATCCAAAAGAAGAAATGGGAATCAGTTATTTAATCATCTTACAGAAGTAATGGGAATCAGTTATTTAATCATCTTACAGAAGTAATGGCACTGTATACTGTAGTTTGACTCGGCCGGATTTTAGAAATAAATGCCTACAGCCGCGCGGTACGTAAGCATGCGATAGGGCTGCCCACCTACAGCATTTTAATAATATGTGCCTACTTTGACTTTCTATTTAGTATTGCGATTGTAAATATGTACATACATACATTCATATAGTCACGCCTTTATCCCTGAAGGTGTAGGCAGAGGCATAGTATACGCCGACATTTTACCTTATAGTTTTACGTACGCGTAATAGATAGTGAGCCTAATGCAGTTGAATTTTTTCAATCCGCCCACAAGGCCTTCAATTTCTATTAAGGATTGTCGTTTTACTGACAACCGGCTTTCATTTCGAGTAAATATGTACCTTTTTTTATTTAAACAAAAAAAAAATATACATTTATTGTTAAAAATTACAGAGAAACATAAATATTACATATCTATATTTACACTATTACTATCTAAACTAAACCTAAATAAGGCCCCCGTGGCATTGTGCCCAAAAGACTAGCAGCATTCCCCCTTTGAATAGCAATACCTATTCGTTGAGCGAGAAAACTGCCAGCCCTTGGGTCACCAGTTGACTCCACAAGGCGCTTTTTCAAATTCTTGAAAAATTTTTGCGCATTGGGACCCCATGGACCTAGGGTCTCGACACCGACTGGACAAAAACGATACGATGAGTCGAGACCCTTATATTTATTAATTTTAATATTTTCAGCCGCTTCCGCTGCGGCACTGGAAAAAAACAAAAAAATACTTTGTGAGTAATAATATAATATCCCCGCAACGGCTGGCGGCGCGGGGCGGCGGCGTGGCGGCGCAGCGCCCGTTATCTACTAACGATTGAGTGAGACGGGTATAGAAATTTGAAAATGAGTAAGCGGCGTAGACGGCTCATCACATGTTTCGTCAGTGATAGAATCACGAAATTCTAGTCTTTATAATCATTGCGTTAAATTTTTGATTTACAAAATTAAAACAATTTTTCGATTTGAAAGTACCTACTAGTCAGTCTCTAGTACACTAGTACTTTTCGTACATTGTCAAGTTGTGTTAAATTTTGGAAGTTCATATTTGTATGCGCGCATTATATATATCATATACTGGTTGAATTTATAGTCGTTCTGGACCCGAGAGGGGGTTACTCGGAATCAATAATGGAACCATTTCGGAGTGTCAAAACAGCTGTGCAGGTAATAATAAAAAAATGACTTCTATGTAATCTTTATCACTCGTTCGAGTTGAAACATTAGTAGCGCTTCGATTATTCATTGAACTTTTCAATGAATGAAATTCCGAAACCCATAGGTACCTACGCCGCGGCGCGTGTCTCCATGTGATCAGTTCATTGACCGAATGCATCGTTTCGATAATAATAGGTACTTAGATAATAATAAAGGACTCCAATTTCTCCTTCATACTTTACGCGGGCTTAGGACCGGGGATACTTTAATATTGTTCTATTTTACGGTGAATTAATAAGGTTTATGTAATAATAATGAAAATAAACACGAACAAATAGGGAGTATTTCCGGCGTATTTAAAAAATTGAAGCTATTTACAAAATAATCAACTTAAATACCTAGACCTACCTATT
Organism: Miltochrista miniata; assembly: GCA_933228765.1. Lineage (NCBI taxonomy): Eukaryota > Metazoa > Arthropoda > Insecta > Lepidoptera > Erebidae > Miltochrista > Miltochrista miniata. The sequence goes on along the minus strand of OW121751.1, from coordinate 11,701,265 downwards.
CACAGTTTATTTACACTTCCCTGTACTTTAGCAACTGCTCAAAATGGAGTCCAGAACGTTCGATACACAAACGGGCACGTTTTAGGCTATTGTCTTTTAGTTTATTCAATGTGTCTCTGTCACTTTTCACTATTTCAAAGGCGTCCACTATCGCACTGCGTAATTCATCACGAGATACGTACTCTCGAGTGTAAACTAATCGTTTTATTTCCGACCACAAATAAAAGTCGATCGCGACGACAATACTGCGCGCGAGTTATAGTCGAACTGCGCGCCGCGGTCGCCGGTCGGCGGCGCGGTCGGCCGAGCGTATTTATCTACCTACAAGACGTAACTAGTCGAGTACCTACCGACGTTACCTGGCAACGAGTCCACGTGGACCGATGCGTTCATGCGTTGTGATTGGTCGAATTTTCCCGGCGCTGTGACTCTTCGTAATGATTGGAACGTTAGACATTGAATGAAAAATTGTAGTAGAAAATCGTAGTAAACGTATTTCGTGAAATTTAAAGGAATAACCAGGTGTTCTCGTTTTGATTTTGGCAAACGATGTAGATTTTGACATTTTCGTAATTTTTTATTGTTGATTTTCAAATTGACAGTGCCGATCGGTTCTGTTATCGAAACTGGGCCTAAACCTTTCCGTTCCAAAACGACTATAAATTCAACCAGTATAATGCGTGTAATAAAAATCAAAGGTAACAAAAATGCTGTCAATCAAAGTCATACGGTGCTAAGTTTACTGTAACATCGGTCATCCACAAAGAAATGAATACTCTTGAAACATACCTAAATCATTGCTCTCAATTAAATAACTACGAACTGACAACGGAACTAAATGTACTACCTACACGTACTAGAGTTCTGAACTAGTTTTTTTTTTGGATATTGTACTATATTGGATCGCACCGTTCACTGACTGAGCAAGCACAAGTCTAGTTTTAAACACAAACATACCTACGTCATGTAACTACCTAGTTCACTCGTGTCAATCACTTTGTTTAACTTTAGTCAACTAGTAGTATAGTACCAATTAGTACTTAAGTAAAATCAATAGTCTTACCTTTCGGAGTTTCCAGGTAATCTAAAAAACGTTATCTCTGGGTGCGTTATTGACGAATTCATGCAACCAAAACAAGCACAATAGACTCTAGTTGTCATATTAAATATTTTTAGTAAATAAAACACGCGCGGTTACTATTTAAAAAACGACACACCGTCCATTCGTCTACTCGGCACAATCGCGACTGCGGACGCTGCTTGCGTGCTGAAAGGCCTGCCGAAAACGAGAATCGTAGGTATAGCTTGCGCTTCGTCCGTTTGTAGGGAGCTACAATACTGGTTAAACAAGATATATATGTATACTGTGGTAATGGGGTCGCGACACGGTCAAACTGCAATTATCAAGCACGTACAATAACATGTGCACGTACACTTCGATGCACACACCATGCAAAGAAATCACGCACACTGAAGCAACTTTCATTCATATTTAACGTGCTTGACAATTGCAGGGCATGATCGTGTGGGATGCCATTATTAGGCTATGTTTTATCAGTTTTGTGTGTGAGCAATGTTTTAGTTATAGGCCACCCCACGATGCAACCCGGGACTGTATAAAAATTGTAATATATTTTTCGAACCCTTAAACACAGACATAATAAAATAATACGCTTAACAAACTATCTATTTCAGAAATTCAGAAGAATAAATAATATGAAAATTGGTAACTCTATCCTAACCATAAACCAAAAACGCCAAGCCAATAAAAAAATAAATCAAACCATAACCAACCAACAATGGCGACTGTTTTTGTGCCGGTGGAAATGTGTGAAAATAAAAGCTTTTAGTTGTGCCAGACCAATGTTTTACATTTATAATGTCAAAACAAGGTAAAAGAAAAATTACTGTCGAATTACCGAAATCAAAAGATTTAGCTAACAGGCCTAGTGTGTTTGAGCGTCTTGGCACCAAAAAGTCAAACGCTAAGAAAACAACTGAACATTGTAGACAGTGGGCTCAAAACGGGAGTTGCGCTTACGGTAAAAGCTGTAAATTTGCATCAACCCATACGCTAATAAGTCCTTCGAAACAACGGGCTGCTAATAAAGACAGTGAACACAAACGTGGTGTTAAAGATGATCCTAAAAGTAGATTGCACTCGACCGTGGTGGTACGATCCGGCCGTAGTCCAGACGGTGAAATCGACAACTGGGACCAGAATGACTTAGAATACGCAGACACAGACGTTCTGGAGAAACGGCGGCAGCAACTGCAGCGTGAGTTAGAGTTGCAATTGAAAATGGACTCTAGTAAAGATATGCGCAAAGATAAAAAGAAAACTATGTCGAGTACATCTTCGTCACGCAGCTCGAGTTCGTCTAGCGTTTCATCGTCTTCATCAGATAACAGTTCATCATCTTCATCTTCTGGCAGGTATATATCTATCCTTTACATGCTTGTATTCTTATTTATTAATTATAATTATTAAGTATGTTATATTATTAGTCAATCGAAACCCCTATTACGTGGAACAAAATCTAAAAAAATGTGAAATGGAGGCATTAAGATGCCTCTGCCTACCTCTTCCGAGTTAAAGGCGTGATTATATGTATGTATGTAATTTTTTTACATATCGGTGTACGTTTATGTTGTAGAGAAGCCAGACGTAAAGGAAAGAAGGGGAAATTGAAAAGGAATTCCAGTTCATCCTCTGATGGTGATGTACCTTCTAAGAAGAAATTTATCAAAAGTGACAATGTTAAAAGAGATAAAAATGATACTAAGAAATCTATAGTAAAGAAAGATGACAAACTTCTGAAAAAGCATGACACGCCTGGCAAGAAGAAACCTGTCACTAAAACTATTGGAAAAAAGTCCCTCTCTCCTGGAAAAAAATCTGGTGGAACACCCCCAATTACCTCAAAGGGTCTTAACAAAAATGCAGTAAAGCATGGAAAATCTCCTCAAAGGCGTAGAAGTGTTTCGCCTCATACTGGAAGGGAACGGGATAAAGATAGGGATCGCTTAAAGGAGAAAGACAGAGAAAAGGAGAGGGATAAGGAACGTGACAAAGAAAGAGATAGAGCTAGAGCTCGCAGTAGGTCACCTAGAAAAGCAAGGTCTAGATCTCCTCGTCAACATGCATCACATTCAAAAGATATTAGAAAAAAGGAAAGCTCTGAAAGAAGTAGACCAGTTTCCCCTAAGAAACAGACAAGAAGAGATGGAAGTGTTAGAAAGAGATCACCAAGTAGAGACAGGGATAGGGGCAGAGATCACAAAGATAGATCTTTAGAGAGAAGAAAAGAAAAACATGATGATAAAGATAGACATGATAGAAAAGACAGGGGCAGGGACAGGAATAAAGACAATAAAAGAGAGGACAATAAGAGAAGGGGCAGAGGTTTGGGTGGACGAAGTGGATCTGACAAAGGTTTAGAAAAACCAAATAAACCTATGGAAAGGCTTCTACCCAGACCAGAAGAGCGTTTAGCTGCTTTAGCAGCTATCTCAAATAGAGCCCTTGACATAGATAAAACTTCTTCAACATCTAAAGACAGACAAGACACCCACTCAGATAGAGGTGGTCGAAAACCGGATAGGGTTGAAAGAGATCGTTCAACAAAAAGAGATCGATTGGATAGTATTGACAGGGATCAAGCTGACTATGATATTGGAATAGACCGTCAGTATGACAATGATCGTAACATAGATCATTATGATAGGGGTGAGGACCGTTATGATGATGGTCCCCGTGAAGATGATAGGTCTCCAGGTTTTAACATGCAGGGAAGAGATAGACACTACGATCCTGGCTACGAAGTATCAGTACCACCAAGGGGATATCCTGAAGAGGAAGATAGGATGTATGGTGAGCGCATGGGTGACCACAGAGGTGTTGAAATGGGTAAGCTACTATCTTTCTTGCTACTCTTCTCACCATCTTGGAAAATGTGAATTTTCTCAGTGCAGTATAATCAAACAACCAATTCTTCACAATAGCATGTTGCAGTCTATTAAAACCTATAAAAAGGCTTTTCCTAAGTTTTGCCATAAAAGCAAACTTAACAGTGGCATTCTGGCCAGATAGGTTTGTACAGGGGTTTGTTTCAAGTTTCCTTCACTTCACCGTGGCCTCATCAGGTGCACCATTTGCAGGTGGGCCCTGGGACCTCAGTAGGACATCATTTCACGGTTCTGGATCATATAGAATAGACCATAAAAAAAACTAACTTCAGTACTGTTTATGGGTGGAACTGGCTACACTTTTTAAACAATCAATTTTGTAGGTTTGTCTTGATGGTTAAATAAAATTAATATTAATTTTCATACAAATTGCTCTTTTTCTTTTAGGTTATGATGATCGTCGTCCACATCGTGACCGTTCATGGGAAGGGCGGGCAGGGTCCATGGATAGAGAAAGAGGATACATGCATCCTCATAAAGAATGGGATAATGAGAATTATCGTGGGGGAGATTGGGGTAGAGAGCGACGTTGGCCAATTCATGATCCACAGGTATAGTTAAACATGTTTGTAATGTTAAATGAAAGAATCAGTACAAAATGTATATATTCTAAATGGCTTATCTTTTTCTTTAGATGAGTTTGTACCACCACACTTTGTATTGGAATGAACTAATTGATTATCGTAAAAACAAACCTCCCTGCTTTATCCTATCACACATATTCCTTGGCTGTCCTTATCCACACTTTGGTATGTTAATATGCATTTTATAATGATTTCCTTTTCATTTAGTCATTTTTAGAATGTAATTTGCATACATACATACATATAGTCACGCCTTTACCCCAAAAGGGGTAGGCAAAGGTGTAGTATACGGCCACATTTAACCTTATAGTTTTTTGTCCCATGTAATAGGTGATGAGGCTATTGCAATCATGCCTGTTTCCCATCGGGGTAAGCAGAGACTGGTTTTCCACCTACGATCCTTGCATACAACTTTCGCTCCATCTACTTTCATAACTGTTTTCAGACGCGCTCGCCGATTTAGGGTACTCTTGACTTGGCCTTTTTCCAGAAAGTCTTTCATTTGACCGGCACGCGTACGCCGAGGCCAACCACTACCAGTTTGCCCATTCACTATCGCCTCATACATCTGTGTTGTCAGTCTACTCTCATCCATTGGTGCCATGTGTTCAAACCATCCTATGTACATTATAATAATACTTTTTTTATTTAACAGATGGGTGAATGGGGTGATAAAGAGCCCGAGGTGGATTCTTGGCATCACAGAGGTCACCCTGGGCCGCATCGTGGGAGGATGCATGGCAAAGGTAAGGAATTTAGTCAAATTAATCAAACATTGCCCTAGTTCCTACTAACTTGTGTTTTAATACAGTATTTATCCATTATTTTAGAGGAATATGGACGTGGCATGAGAATGGATCACCGCAATGAGGGTAATAAACGAAGACCCATAAGAAATGAACCAGAGCAAACTCCCAAAGAAACTCCACCTTCTACTCAAGCAGCGCCCGCGTCGGCTCCGCGCCCAGAGGTCGAGGCTGACGATAAACCTATACCTGATGACCTCAGTGAAATCAGTGATGATCCTGATGACATCCTTGAAAGAGAAGATGTAATTTTTATATTTTTCGAATCCTTTTTTTATTTAATTCCCCTACTATTTAAATCGACTATCTAATTATATTTCTGTTTATAGATGGTTGATCAAATTATGGATGAAGATAGTCAAACTGGATTACCAAATGACGAAAGTGCTTCAAAACCAGAAGGTTCTGAAAAGGATTCCACTCAGGTAGTTTAGCTAAACAATATTTCTTTCTGTTAAAATTCATTGCATAATATGTTTTTATAAACTGGTACCTAATTTCCTATCAGGATACAAGTGGTGCAGGTGAAGATAAGGAATTAAATGAATCTAAGGATGATGAGGATGTAGCAAATTTAGATTTCGAGGAAATATCTGATGGAGAACTAGAAGAGGAAAGAACCAGAGGTAAGTAAATTGATTAGGTATAAGAGTTCTATATTTAAATTATATTAGCATCTAACTGTATTATTTCATTCAGCTGGCTTAGGGGATGCTCTTGGAGTAGACTGGGCGAGCTTAGTAGCAGATGTCCATCGTCGTGAACAAACTAGTGTCTCTACCGGAGGCGCTCGAGACCGTTGGAGACCTGAGAGAGTGCTTGCTCGACTGGGCCTCTCTATTCATATGGCTGGAAGGGAGATTGTAGAAGATGTGTTGAAGAAAAATGCTGAAAGCTTACAAGAATTCAACATAACGCAGACGGATAGATCTGAATCAAAAGATAATGTGTCACAAAATGGTACACATGAAAATAAAACAGAACCTAAGCTAGATTTTTCATCTATACATCCTGTGGCTGCTATTCAGGTATGCATTTTCCGTAGTATCTTTTTTTATAATAATATTATATACTTATCAATAACCTGCTTGATTAAAAGTGCTGGCTGTGCTCTATGGATGTTTGCAACGCTAGGAGTGCTCGATTTTCGCTACCAAAGCCTAATCTGCAACCAATGTTGCTCTTTCTAGGAGGACCCTTAAACATAGAAATGACCAAATCCAAAACAAACATTACTGGTCCCGGAAATCGAACCCAACACGTCAGCGCGGCAATCGTTTACACTTCCGTCTGCGCCACTGCAGCAGTCAAATTACTAATAAACTTGCTTGCCCATGTAAATAAATAAAACAGATTATCTTTGACGAGCAACAGAAAGGGATAAGACCGGTTTTAAAATTTACTTCCTTCAGGCTGACTAGTAGAGCCAGTAGCTATTTGTATGCCTTTTCTGATTACGCTCTATCAATAAATGATTGGTCTATGAATGTTTCACACCTTACATTATAGTATCAGCCGCACAGTCCCTCCTCTAGAAAAGTAAAATAAAAATATGGTAAGTACTATTTGTTTTGCAGAGTATTTGATATTTTTTTTGTTAACAGGTAGCAGAACAAAAGCGAAAAAAGCAACGTGCTGTGTTATTTGGAACTGGTTGCGAGATAACACGTGGCTTAAGTGCTCGAAGGGATTTAGCTCTACGCCGATACTTGTGTCATCTACCAACAGCAGAAAGGACTGGGCAGACCCGAGAGGCACCACAGCCTTCTCTATTCCATGCAGCCAGATCCATGTTATTGCGTACACCGGTCACTGGCTGACACAAACCCTAACCCTGGAATTCCAGAGTTAGGCGTTTTTAAAAAAAAGAACTTTCAAAGTGCATTTCAGACACTAGTGGTAAGATAAGTTTGCAGTCATGAAACTTGTGCATTAATGTAAAAGTTATATGTATGTACTTTATCTACAACAAACTGTTGTAGCAAGTGAAAATTGTGGATATTTAGTGGTTCTGCAGTATACATAAATTGACAAAAAATTTCAAGTGATACAATCAACTGTTTTGATAGACTCCATTTTAATATTAATAATATAACAGTGCAATGTGGTCTCAAGATTTTAAAGAATATATTATGTTCTTTGATTAAGTTTATTATGTGTCTAACATGTTAAATATATGATAATTCTGTATTCAGTTGGTTATTATTTTCAGTAGATTATTTAATATTGGATCTTGCTTAATTTACGAAAAAATCAAAAAGGAAACATCTGATCCAACAGGATATTCAGTCTTCTTTTCATTTCTGAAAATGAAAAAAACAATTACAATAATGTGAAAGACAAACAAAACTAAAGAATGTTTAAATTGACAATTTGGTGGCACGGCAGTGCCCCCAAGCCAAGGCGAGTGCGAAGCAAACATTAAACTTACGGTTTAAATAGAACAGCACCGGCGATTCCTTTTAGAGTTAATGTATTACCCTCGACGTGCAGCATAGATCCTTCCCTCAATCCTAGCACTGGTTTTGCATGATCCATTTCCAAATATTCTGATATTCTTTGGTCCCTTGTCTCTCCTTTATGAGTAGCACTTTCTATTATGTCAATATAGTGAGGGTTGATGTTAAAAGGTACAATGCCAATAGCTTCAAAAGTTGGTGGAAATATTATGGGCATATCATTTGTGGTGTGAATACTTTTAGTTGCTACATTTGTACCTGCACTACTTCCCAAATACACTAGGCGACCCATATTTACATTACTTCTTATTAACTCCACTAAATTGTTTTCATACAGTGTTTTTAAAAGAAGAAATGTGTTGCCACCTCCTACAAAGATGGCTTTGGAGCTGTTAATGGCGTTAGCTGGATCTGGGTATTTGTGTAGTCCTGAAACATTGAATCCCCAAGGTTCTATTACTTCTTTCATTTTAGCTGTGTAGCGGTCATAGTCCCTTTGAGCATAAGGTATGAAGACCAATTCAGTCACATTATTTCTGAAATAAGGTAAGTACTTCAATGATGATACAAATTTCTTTGCAAGTTTTAAGTAGGTATTGAACACACACAGTGTACTTACTTTCTTAGCAAGGAACATATTTCCTGCTTAGCAAATTCTAGCGTAGAATAACCATGACAGTTTGATGACGATAGTAGCAAACTTTGGCGATTTGTCGACATATTGGTCTGAAATGCTCTTTGTGCTACGGTTGCAAGTACACTGGGACCTGATATAGTAATATACTGATATTGATACAATGAGTAATAAAGATACTTAGAAAAAAACATTCACAAGATGAATTTGTTATCGATGCAAGAATTTTATTACAACCTTATCAGATAGAGGTAGGTAGTAAACATAGTAACAAGACCGAGAACAATAGGACAGTCTATAACGTTCGGTTATTTATGTGTTCTATTCTAAGACTGACAGAGAATGATTACCTATGGCTAGTATGTAAAGGCTAATAAGATATTCATATTTACTCCAAGCAACTAGGTGTAATAGTAGCAATAACATGAAGTTAATTATGTAAAACAAAGCGTTACAAAATAGACGATGGAACCGAACAACAATATTTACGTTTTGTGACCACAGAACACTTATACTCCGAGAGTTTGTGACACTTCACTTGACAGCTGTCAAAGTGACAAATACAATTACATTCTTTTTAAATGTTGCATACATAACGGCTTTTAGCCCTGTCATATAGGGTAAACCACCCAATTATTGGCACTTTAAGAATGAATTATTGGCACTTTAGTTAAGAGTATATTTCGAAAAATAAGTGAAACCTAGTTTATTCCAGTTCAGTGTTGCCCATTATTTAGTTGTAGGTATGCATTAAAAAGTAAAATAACATTATTTTTCTGTTAGAAATGGGCAATATACCCTAAAGTGCCAATAATTGGAGGAGTGCCAACGATTGGGCGGTTTACCCTATTATGTTTCTGTGAACTTTTGGAAGTAACTAAACGGTGTTTCACTGCATTATTATTTTACTCATATTTTGCAGCAGCTCTTTTTTGTTGCGTTCCCTTTGTTCAACATCTTACACTACTGTCGTGTCGGTCCTCTTCATCTGTAGTCATTTCTGGCATAAACGTAGTAGCTACGTACAGTTTGTCTATAAAGTCGTGAAATTAAATGAGGGCGCTGCTGAATGCATGTAGCAACCCTATATAGTACGACCAAAATGATTTTGATACGAGGAGTTCGTTCCGAGTAAAATCTTACTAATATTATAAATGCGACAGTTTGTGAGTGTGGATGTTTATTACTCTTACACGCTCGAACGGTTAAAGGGCTCTGGCTGAAATTTGGTACAGGGATACATTATAATCCGGAATAACCATGGCTACTTTTTATTCCAGGAATAAGTTCTTACGGGAAGCGGGAACGGGAACAATACAAATATTATAAATGCGAAAGCTTATGAGTGTGGATGTGAATTGTCAGACTCTTTCACGCTCGAACAGTTGAACTGATCTGGCTAAAATTTGGTACAGGGCTACATTATAGTCTGAAATAACACATAGGCTACTTTTCATCCCGGGAATAAGTTCCTACGGGAAGCGGGAACGAGAACAAATTCGACACGGGCGAAGCTGCGGGCATCAGCTAGTGAGTTAATAAATAAAACACATTATACATTTTTAATTTTGTTTCTGTTTTATTGAATCAGATCCAGAATAAAGTTATTGAACCAGATCCAGAAGCCCCGGTCCAATAGCGTCTTACAACCCACCAGCAGGTGCCTAGCAGTCCCAATTGCTTCGCCACAATCATTTAATTACATGTTTTATCTGTAACTTTCCCCCATCTGACAAGGATTTTTTTGGCGCAGTGCTCAAATATTAAAATCGTCTATTTCTTTCTTTGCCGACCTTTTCTGTGTTTCCCAGGAGTTTCAAACTTTCCTTCATTATTAAAACCTTCGTTAACTATTCGCCTAACTGTACTCTCTGATTTTCCTGAAAAGAGTAAAAAAAGAAAATTAATTACCGTCAATCGTGGCAACTTTACCATATTTTTTGACTTTTATGCAATTTACTCAAACATGAAGCTGGCTATGGAAGTTTTGCTTGATCAATTTGGTAAAAAAGGACAGTCTCTTTTGGTTGAATTATTGAATTCTACAAAAAGCTGCATAGAATAGCTGTAATCATCAAAAGTATGAGCGGGGTAAAATTGACACATTTTTGGCAACTTTACCTAGCCCTTTTTTCATGAAATGTGTGCCCCAGATTGCACACGACTTAAAGTTACTTATAGCCCTGGCGCTAAAAAAGCGATGTATGTATTTTTGATGCAGCCATCTTCGTTTAAATAGGTAATACCAATACATCGGGAAAGTTACCACAAGAATTTCTCAAATTTTATAAAAATGTATGAAAGTTATCAGGGTTGTCAAAAAAAAAAAACTTTTTTATTGAAAACCTCAATTATTAAAGAACCACGCAACAGGAACAGAACAATTCTCCAAAACGATAAATAATTAAATGCCTACATACCTACTTAACATGAAATATAGGCACATAGGTAGGTAGGTAAAGTTGCCTTTGTGCCAAATGAGGTAACTTTACCTAACCTCAAACAACATTACCATTTCCAATAACTCCAGAAATAAAAGTTTTATAACATTAAATAATAGTGATACGCCATAGTAACAATATTTCCCATTACATTTAATATAATTCACTGATCTGAACTATATTTTCTGCAAGAAAAACCAATCTTTAGCCGGTGACACAGCAAAATTAATTGACCACATTCAATGAAAAAGTACACTATTTTGACAGTTGACGAAGTTGCCAGCTTGAAAAACTTTTTGGGTTACAACAATTTATTATAAAATCTACCAATAAGCGTAAATTTGTGCTAACTGTCACAGATAAAAAAATATTGAATGTAAACTAGTACAGGGTATGCTTAGGTAAAGATGCTCACGAAAAGTAAAGATGCCAAGATCGACGGTACCTAATGGAAACAAACTATTGACATGAAGCAATTAATTCAAAATAAAAAATTGGTAGAAAACCAGATTGAACTGAGTATCAAAAATGTAGGTCGTACTATAAAATAACCTACTCACAATGTTATTCTAACCACTGAGTTACAATATAGGTAGATTGTAAGTTTAAGATTCTAACCTAAAAATATGCAACGTAAACAATGCCTTTTTTGTCTCCAAATCATAAATTCAGTAAATTTGTAACTTCAGACAGATTCAAAACAAACAATAACACGATTACATACCCACCAAAGATGCTGTTCGCTCATAAACATCCTCAAAATCCCACAACAATTGTCCAGCTTGGTACTCCGCGAAACATCACTGGAAAACTTTAAAAATCACTTCCTGCGCACCACTCCGATTTTCTTTACTCATTTCTCAAACCTTTATGCGTAGTTTGGTTTCAATTTGTTGCAGTTTAATCCAAACATTAAAGTTACGTGTGTAGCGTAGGTACTCGGTAAAATAAAACTAATGGAGTACTTAGCTAGCTAATTTTATTTAAAAAAGAATCAAGGACGAACTAAGGTCGTGGGTGGTAAAGGCCCGTCAATTTTTGCTCCGGTAGCGGTACTTCCCGTGCGCGATGCGACGATAGCAACTCCGCTGGTCGGCTGCGTGGAAGGTCGTCGCTGGGGCTGGTGATGTGGAGCCGGGGACTGGACCGCGGTCAGTAATAATGTAGTGCAGGTTCCGAACCCAAATCTTGGACCCTAAAACAATGGAACCAGTCAAGCTATGTCCCAAATATAGCCGCGATAAGCGACACCGATGATGTCAGATGGTGATGGTGATGGTGACGATGTCCCGCGTTAAGCGCTTGGGAAGTTTGCCATGCGGAAGGTGCAGTGCAGTGTAGCAATCAGAGCGGGTCATGGATAGTCATGTATTGCAAAATAAAATGATGGTGAATGACTTTTTTAAATCAGGATCGATTCACAATTAGGTATTCACTATGGGATGCAAAATTATCATAGCGAAATGTACATTTGTTTACATTATTATACAGGTAGGTACTACAATAGTGAGAGTGAGCATTTCCTAGCAATGTTACAAAATATGTTAGACACTTACCCAATCCGGGGTTAAAATTCCAATTTTGGTTAAACAGTCGACTAATAATACAGACAATATCATTATCATCACTGACAGGCAGATTCTGAAGTTTTACAAAGGTAACTATTTATTAATGGCAATATAAATCCACAATTAGTGCGGACGTGATTAGCACTTAGTATCGAGGCGCAGTACGTGCAACCGCTAACTAACTTTTTCGCCGACTGAGATGGCCGCGCCCTAGGCTGCGGTCATTCAATGTCGCTCGCGCAGGTTTGTGACGTAAGAATCGTACGTTCTAGCAAGGAGGCAACTCGAAAACAATAGAATCCGATGGCCCGGTACAGTCAAGGATATAAGTCAATGAAATAAATGCATTGGGTTTGATATTTTATTGTTTTTTAGTTTTAATATTTTTATTTAATTGGTATATATTGTAAATACTGTTTGTACATAATATTTAGGCTATTTGAATTATTTTAGTGTAGGTTTTGTTAGGTAAGTTTGTTATTATTATTAAATTATAAGGGTTTTTATAGATAACTAGCTGACCCGCGCAACTTCGTTTGCGTTCATAAGAGAGACAGAGAGAAAGAGCGCTATTATTTTGATATCATGTTTCTTGTCATTTACCCCCGTTGCGTTAACTCCCGTCGCATCCCAAAACTAACTCCCAAAAACGCGAGATAGCCCCCAAACCCACTTAGGTGAGGCCATAGTGGTAGCCGTAGGTCTGTTGGAAGTTCTGGGCTTAACAACCGTCGGCTGTATACGTGTGGTTTTTAGTCTTTAAGAGTTCGGCATAGCATATATGCAGGAATTTCCTCACTTTAAATAAAGTGTAACTGTGAGCGAACCTTAAAAGATAAATAAATAAATAGCTATTTTGTTTTAGAACTTTTTAAGAGGAATAATTTTGTAATAAATAATTTTTATGTAACTTTATCCCTATACGCTGAGGCGCAACGGATACTCTTATAACGATTAAATGTTTTCCGTTTTCGAAACATTTCTCATTGCTGCACCGCTCCTATTAATCTTAGCATTATGTTATGTGGCCTTAAGCCATTCTCATTAAATGAACCTACTTACTATCGAACAGTTAAAGAGTTTTTGAAACCCTACCAGTAGCTTCAGTAAGGCTTGCCTTGGTATGATGTGATCATGGTCCCTTTGCAGCGTGTGTCCAGTACCAGCTACACTTCCGACGTTTGATCTGTTGGTGGATAGGGGTCTCACTGCAGCGTTCTAGCTCAACTTTAGCTAATACGCTCCTATTAGCTCTGTGTGCAGACATACATGACGGCGTGAGTGTGCCTCAGCAGGCACAGGTCATCGGCGTCATTTAAATCCTCCAGGATATCAGGATAGTCCCCATTCTATGCCATGCCGCTTGTTCTATGCGGTATTCAGCATTGTAGCATCTATTTTCTATGGATGGATGTTAACTATCCTGTTATCTTCATAACGATCCTCTTAGGTAGGTACAGTATGTATTTTCAAAAGAGTTTGTGAACTCTGTGTTTAATTTCTTTTTCAGAATATTGATGACATTTGATTGATGTCATTTTATACACGAATACGTCTGCTACATTGATACATGTAATAAAATTCTAAGATGCCGGTGTTTGTATGTAAATTGTTTATACTGAGGAAAATTCTATACTGAGGAATAGCTTTAATCATTAAGCTTTATTTTGATTAAGCAAACAGGGCAGATTCACACGCCACTTGATGAGTATGATTAATAAATACCGCTAATTTCATAGACCTTATGAGACGTAAACGAAGATGCGAGGGTCAGCTAGTTAAAAGATAAAAGAGTACCTAGGTTTCTTCTTAACTACTTAAAAACTATTTTTACACTTTTTATGGTAATAATAGACATTCTTTGAAATGTACATTCATGGTATTGTTGTGATGTTTATGACATGTTTTAAGTACATAGGTATGGTTCAGAGATGGCGCTCGCGGCTACGTCAGCGTGAAATTTTATTTCCCACTTCCCATGGTAACTTTAAAAAGTAGCCTATGTGTTATTCCAGACTATAATGTATCCCTGTACCAAATTTCAGTCAGATCCGTTCAGCCGTTCGAGCGTGAAAGAGTAACAAACATCCACACTCACAAACATTCACATTTATAATATTAGTAAGATTATTTATTTTACACAAGTTAACGTGTATTTACGTTACATTACCCCCTCGGGCACGGAAAGGATTTTATCCTAAAATAAAATCCGTAACAAATGCGCTTACGTATTTGTTTACTCATTCATACTTCATCTATCATATTAAAATATTCATACGTCACGCAATTAAACAACAGCTGTATATATTTTATAATCACACAGCCGCCACCTAGTACATTATAAGCAAGGGTATTGTTGCTACGAACAAATAACCTAACAAATACAGTAATGGTAGAATATTGATAGGGTAAGTAACTAAAAGTTTGCAAAGTAGTGTAAAAATTGGTAATTTAAGTTAAGTGTCTGTTTTAATTATTGAACAATTTTAAATCTTTAATATGCCAGGTTCCAATATTCTTTCCTTGCATATTTTCTAAGACATAAACAAGAGGTGACTTTTTACCTATAATCTTGCATTTTATATATTTTGGAGCCAATTTTTTGCTAAAATATTTATCTTTATCGCTAATGACATAAGTGCGCTTCATTACAAAATCTCCCACCTGAAATTCCGCCGATTTACGACGCAAATTATAATGTGAGGTATTTTTGACATGGGCGTGCCATAGTTGTTTTTGAACTTCGTCAAAGATACTTGATAGACATCCTAAGTTTTCGGCATATATATCCCTGGGCAGAAAGAAAATCTCAGATCCTAGGTCATTATCAACGTAATGAGAGCCACATGGGACAAGTTCACGACCATATACTAGGAAAGCCGGAGTGTAACCAGTAGCTTCACTAACAGAACTATTTATCGCGAATTGAACTTTGGGAATAAAAGTGTCCCATGTTCTATGATCATTTTCCACGAATGTTGAAATGCAAGTCATTATAGTCCTATTATACCTCTCCACGGTATTAATCTGTGGCGTATACTTTGGCGTGTAAAAAACATTCGGTACGTTATATTTTTTAAAGAAATTATCTGTTGTACTGCTAATAAACTGAGTGCCATTGTCCATTAACACGGTTTGTGGCACGCCATGAACTAGAAACACCTGATTTTCCAATAACTTTACAACGGCATCCGCTGTAGGCCTTCGAATAGGGAAAATAAGGCAAAATTTCGAAAAACAACAGGTTATTACCAATATATAAGTATTTTGTGCACGGCTAACTGGAAGAGGACCTACGAGATCGACCGAAATCATTTGGAATGGACGACAGCATTGCTTGGGACGACCCATTTCTCCTAAAGTTTTGTGATTTTGTTGCTTGTACTCGAGACATTTAATACAAGAACCTACGTATTTGACTACGTCATTATGCATTCCTGGCCAAAAATAACGGAGAGCCAAACGGCGGTAAGTCTTATAGACGCCTAAGTGACCAGCTGTAGGTTCGCTATGGTTCTCGGCAATAGCTTGATCACGAAGTTCCATAGGCACAACTTCCTTCCATGAGAACTCCGAAGTTAGCTCATGCTTATTCTTTGTCAGACGGTACAGTGAGTTATTTTTAATATGAAAATTAGGGTAATTTTTAGCTGAATTTAATACGCCGTTAAAAACATCTTTATACCACGTGTCAGCAGTATTCTTATAAGAGTTGGCTGTGTAAATAGCGCTGACAGGAACGGCTCTTGAAAGAGCATCAGGGATAACGTTATCTACGCCGCGCCGGTGTTTAATCTCGAAATCGAAAGCAGACAAGCGAACGCCCCATCGTGCTAATCTACCGGTGGGGTTATTCAAGGAAAGGAACCATTTTAAGGCACTGTGATCGGTATAGACAGTGAAACGTCTCCCATTCTCCAAATAACACCTCCAGTGCTCGATAGCGGTGATGACAGCTAATGTCTCGCGTTCTGTGATGCTGTAGTTCTTCTCGGCGGCAGACAAAGACCTGCTCATGTAAGCGATAGGATGCTCCTTGCCATCAACTGTTTGTGTCAACATGCCACCAACACCATAGTTTGAGGCATCTGTATGTACCTCAAAAGGCATGTTATAATTTGGACATGAGAGAACCGGTGCTGAAATTAAGGCCTCTTTAAGATTCTGAAAGGCAGAATCGGCTTCTGGCGTCCATTTAAAGGGTGGAGTACCTTTCTTATTGGAAGTCAACTTATTAAGAGGACCAGCTACGGTACTAAAGTTGGGGACAAAACGACGATACCAGGTTGCAGTACCAAGGAAGCGTTTGAGGTCCTTCCGACAAGATGGTGTCGGATAATTGAGGATCGCCTCGACTTTTTCTGGATCGGTACGTAGTACATTGCTATCTACAACGTAGCCAAGATATTTAAGTTGGGTTCTGAAAAATTTACATTTCTCAAGATTAACAGTCAAGTTTGCGTGTTTAAGTTTATCTAGTACACGTAACAAGAGAGAAACATGGCTGTTAAAGTCTTGGGAAACGACGATGACGTCATCCAAATAACAGAACACCTGTAGGTCAAAATCTCTAAATAAAAGATCAACGAGCCGTTGTTGTGTTGCTGGTGCGTTAGTGAGCCCAAATGCAGTTCTTTTGAAGCGCAGCGTGCCTCTGCCAGGAACGTAGAAAGCGGTTTTATCCCTGTCCTTCTCTTTTATAGGGATCTGCCAGAAAGCTTTTGACAAATCGATACTGGACAGATAGCGAGCATCGCGAAGATTGTCAAGTATTTCTGAGACGTACGGCAAGCTATAGGCGTCACGCTTAGTAATGGAATTTAATTTGCGGCTATCAAGACAAAAACGCGGCTGTCCATTCTTCTTTGTAACGAGAAGAACTGGGGAAGACCAAGCACTTTCACAGGGCTCGACGACGTCCAAAGACAACATTTCATCAACCTGTTCAACCAGAATCCGTTGTTTTTCCGGCGACATTCGGTAATAACGTTGACGAATAGGTTGTGCGTCGCCAGTGTCGATGCTGTGCGTTATAAGGCTGGTTTCTCCCAATCCCTTTCGCTCATACGAAATATCTTTGAACTGCTCGATGACATTATCTGCTAACCGACGTTCTACCTCATTTAAATTGTCATATCCGTGTAAGTGCCTACCTGACTCTTCGTTAATCAACGCTTTGGGGGCATCTGTAATGTCAATACTATTTAAATACTTAGGACAAATGCCAAAGTCACGCCAGAAATCAACACCTAGAATGAGATTGGAAGTTACAGATGGGATTACAAAACCTTTAATTACGTGGAATCGGTTATCAAACTTGATAGGCAAGAGGATAAAGCCGATGCTTTGCATGAATTGACCACCTGCGGCTTGAACCGTCATGCTATTGTCAGAATGCATCAAATGACCACGTTCTATTAAATATGAATGAGCATTATTACCAATAATTGTTATTGCAGATCCTGAGTCCAAAAGACCAGCGATTTGAAAGCTATTTACATCTACAGAAACATAAGGTCTAGTGTCATGTTCTGGTATATTATGCAGAATTGTGTCAATCCTAAACGTTCTAAAGAAATTGCGAACAGTTTTAAGCCAAGAATTCCAATCATCTTGATCGAATTTACTGCTACTAGTATTGGCACAATTCTGATCACTTAGTTTTTTGAATTAGAAGAACTATTTTTAGAACAATCAGGGCACTGTGGTGTTTTAACATCTTTACGACCACACACAAAACAAAATATCGCATCTTTGTTTGCTGTACACTGACGTAAATTGTGACTGTCTACACGGCAACGAGGACAGAAACGCTTTCTCTCAATCCTAGTATTAGTATTGATAGCATCTAAATTTTCATTTCTTTCACTTTTATTATTATTATAACTTTTATTATTGTAATTATTGTAGTTGTTGTTCTTGTAATATGCATTATTTGGTTTGTTTCTATTTTGATTATTATAATTTTGTTTTTGGAAAAAATTGTTTTGTGTTTTGAAAGCTGTATTACCAGTGTATGCAAATTCAGGAGCTAAGGTGTCAGCAGAGGCCTTAGCTGGCTCATGAAAGTGAGCGAGGCGAGCTTGGAAATTCTCATAATTACGGCAAATAGACTTTAAGGTTTCTATGTCTTTAACCTCAGAAACGGCAGCTAAAGTGCTAGTATAAGCAGGCCTGATGTTATGTAGAATTATTTCCAATCTCTCCTCCTCAGACAATGGTTTTGAGAGACGAGAGAACATGCCCGTCATTATAGAAAGATAAATGGTAATGTTCTCAGACTCGCCTTGTGTACGTGACCGAATTTCAGATATAAGTCTGTAGTCATAATCCGCCTGATCAAAATCCTTTCTCAACAAAACAACTAAATCATTCCACGTTTTAATATTATCTTTAATACTTCTGTACCAATGAAGTGCACCTCCGGTAAAAATTTCGGTACTATAAGCTAAAAGTTTTGAGTCCTCAATACTCCTCGCTTTGCAAAATTCAGAAACACGTTGAATAAATGTGCGCACGCAAGATTTGCCATCGAATTTAATTTTAGTGATTTCATTTGAAATTCCGCGCTCACAAGTAACTTTAATATTTAAAGGACTAGATGTTTCTGGTTCGGGAGTTTGTAAATCAAGAAAATCCACGACATTATCTTTAATAGAGTTATATTTAAAATAGTACTCTTTAAATTTTGCGGCAAATGAATCACGGGTTGATTTATTTCTATCATCGTCAGTTTGTATACGCTTAAGGCGATGATAGAGGTGATGTAATAAGTTTTGAGTGCGCAGCAATGTGTTTTTATCTGGCAAGTCTTCACAATCTAGGACCGAGGAAATTTTAGACATAACCGTATTGATACCAATTAGATCATTTTCGGTAGTAAAACTACTATTCAGAACATCGTCCGAAGGGAAAAGTACAGCTAACTTAGATATTTGCTTACGTAATTCCTGGACTGTACCAGCCGGAGTTTCGCCTCTAATGCCTACTTCATACTCTAGCTCTGCCTTGTTCAGTGATAAAAATTTAATATTATACGCCATTATAAAGAAGGATGTAAAATAAACGGCTTGGGTAAATGTAGAAGTAAACTATTAAGTTCTAAATAAAACTAAGCTACTGATGAACTAAAAAACCCAGCTCTGTTACAATGAGCGTTACAAGTTACTACGTCCAAGTTGTATACTAAAAAAAATACTACGATACTTACCGTAACGAAAAAATACTGAACCAAGCAGCAGAAAAGAAATCTAAATAGCAAAAAAAATTGTGGCTAATTTGCACATATTACAGTTTGTAATTAATTTATGTTGCTGACTGTACGTCGTAACAAGTAGTTTGAAATTAATAAACAATACAATTTTTTTTTTATTAAATATTAATTTTTTGTTGACGACTGTACGTGACTGTACTTTACGTAGCAAGTACGGTATAACAAAATACTACCTATGTTTCCGATGCAGAAACGGTATGAGCAAATTAGCCAAATCAACAAAAAAAAAACAAGGCACGTATCACAAAAACAAAAAAACACAAGCACATACACACAACCACTTACTACCAAAGCAAAAATGACCTTGTTTAAACCACGTTGGCGCCACTGTAGCGTAGGTACTCGGTAAAATAAAACTAATGGAGTACTTAGCTAGCTAATTTTATTTAAAAAAGAATCAAGGACGAACTAAGGTCGTGGGTGGTAAAGGCCCGTCAATTTTTGCTCCGGTAGCGGTACTTCCCGTGCGCGATGCGACGATAGCAACTCCGCTGGTCGGCTGCGTGGAAGGTCGTCGCTGGGGCTGGTGATGTGGAGCCGGGGACTGGACCGCGGTCAGTAATAATGTAGTGCAGGTTCCGAACCCAAATCTTGGACCCTAAAACAATGGAACCAGTCAAGCTATGTCCCAAATATAGCCGCGATAAGCGACACCGATGATGTCAGATGGTGATGGTGATGGTGACGATGTCCCGCGTTAAGCGCTTGGGAAGTTTGCCATGCGGAAGGTGCAGTGCAGTGTAGCAATCAGAGCGGGTCATGAATAGTCATGTATTGCAAAATAAAATGATGGTGAATGACTTTTTTAAATCAGGATCGATTCACAATTAGGTATTCACTATGGGATGCAAAATTATCATAGCGAAATGTACATTTGTTTACATTATTATACAGGTAGGTACTACAATAGTGAGAGTGAGCATTTCCTAGCAATGTTACAAAATATGTTAGACACTTACCCAATCCGGGGTTAAAATTCCAATTTTGGTTAAACAGTCGACTAATAATACAGACAATATCATTATCATCACTGACAGGCAGATTCAGAAGTTTTACAAAGGTAACTATTTATTAATGGCAATATAAATCCACAATTAGTGCGGACGTGATTAGCACTTAGTATCGAGGCGCAGTACGTGCAACCGCTAACTAACTTTTTCGCCGACTGAGATGGCCGCGCCCTAGGCTGCGGTCATTCAATGTCGCTCGCGCAGGTTTGTGACGTAAGAATCGTACGTTCTAGCAAGGAGGCAACTCGAAAACAATAGAATCCGATGGCCCGGTACAGTCAAGGATATAAGTCAATGAAATAAATGCATTGGGTTTGATATTTTATTGTTTTTTAGTTTTAATATTTTTATTTAATTGGTATATATTGTAAATACTGTTTGTACATAATATTTAGGCTATTTGAATTATTTTAGTGTAGGTTTTGTTAGGTAAGTTTGTTATTATTATTAAATTATAAGGGTTTTTATAGATAATTATTTATTTTACACAAGTTAACGTGTATTTACGTTACACGTGAGAGAGTAAACGAAATTCGACGATAGCATTGACAACTGACGTACTTGTTTCGTGTTCTGGCAACACGAAACGTAAGTGTTGCCACACACATAACTATTTTTAGTTCCTCAAACATTCATTTCACGACTTTATAGACAAACTGTACCTACTATGTTTATAACTATAAACATCTTCAAGTCCCTGTTGAGAAAAGTTGTTCAATAGAAGTTTCTCAAATCAGCCTATGGCTGTCCATTGCTGGACATAGGCCTCTCGCAATTTACCTCCGCCTGACCACACGGTCCTGCGCCTTCCGCACCAAGGCCCATCCTGCGACTTTTTCTGGGTAGTCGGTCCATCTGGACGTCTTATCCTACGTTTGCTGTGTCGGTCGCAGTCTCCACCCTAAACTCGTTAACTTCATCGGCCGTCGCGTCGGTTCTTCTGCAGATTTTATTTTGTAGCAGATATGAGATAGGTGAAGGTGGGACTAGAAGTTGTATTTTGTTTCATTATTTTACTAGTAGAATACTTACATAAAGAATTTGTATAGGTACTCAGGTTCAAAAATTGTTAGAAATGGAAAGTGTGTCTACCAATGACATTGAGAGAAGAGTTTTGGAAGGAAATCAAGTAAATGGGGCGATGTACACCTCCATGAGCAGTTGGAACGTGTCTAAGAAGGCAAGGGTGACTGTGCAAAGGGGTGTACTTACTTATTCTTATCTATGTATGGTCATTGACATATATTCTACCGATAGACAGGAACGTCCGTACATTTAAATGTACGCGCATGAGCGAGAATGGACTCGCCCAACGGGTGTTATAAAACACTTATTTTGGTGTGAATAATACGGTCTAAACGTTGTCTACTTATATTATTTAGCATTAACTTTAATATGTTTACCTCTGTACATTGCGTTTACAACACTGTACCTACCGCAATACATGAAATTATCTCCTAATACGATACTAATAAACTGTCCTAAAAATGGTATCGTCCAAATTGACGGGTGCTATAAATCACATATTTTACTATGAATATTAGTCTAAAATGTTGAATAATTATATTACCTAGCATTAACTTTAATGTGTTTACCTCTGTACATTGCGTTTACAACACTTTGTTTGATAATTCTACCACAATAAATCAAAATATCTCCGCCATATGCGTGTCATCCGTATTGTGGCACAAACCGAACTAACAAGCGATGAGTAGGTACATGTACCGCGGCTGAGTTGTACACGACGCTTGTTCTGATCGCCGCATCTAGTACGTAGTACATATAGATCGATGTAGTACATTATAGATCGACGTAGTACCTATAGATCGATGTGTATGGTAGTGAAAGTTGGGTGTGGCAGAAGAAGCATGAAAATAAAATTAATGCAGTGGAAATGAGAAGTCACTGATGGACAAACAATGGAATAGCGTGATTAGAAAGCAATGTGGAATAACTGAGATGTTGTGACTAAGATAGAAAAAGGGAATGCTTAGATGGTTTGGACATGTGGAGAGGATGGATGAAAATAGACTAAGCAGATTTAGATATAAGGCGAGAATGAATGGGTAGGTAAACTGGTAGGGGTCGATCTCGGCGAGGGGATCAAGTTATAGACCTGTTGGGAAAAGGCCAGGTCAAGAGTAGGTACCTACCCTTAACCGGAGATCGTGTATGGGAAGCACTTATGAAAGTAGAATAAGCGAAAGTGATATGCCAGGATCGTAGCTAGTGGAAAGCCATAGTGTCTGCATACCCTGATGGGAGACAGGCGTGATGATATGTATATGTTACGGCTAATACCCGAAGTGCGGCTGCACCTAGTTTTAGCCGGTTAGAACTAGGTGTAGCCACTTACTCTTGGTTAAACCTAGTACGAGCCGATTGTTTTCGGGTAAAACTAGGTCTAGCCTTCATCATGCCGGCTACAACTAGGTTCGGCCATTCCCTGTTGGATAAAACTAGGTCTATCTGATATTATTCCGGCTAGAACTAGGTCCAGACAATCCCTGTTGGATAAAACTTAGATGCGTGTCCCGCCAAGCCTATATATGTATACCTATATATGTTACGGCTAAAGGTAGGTGTGACCATAAACTTAAGATTAGTTGGCTAAACTTAGGTTTATCTTCGAAAAGCAGCTAAAGTTCGATAACATGTTAGTTTGCGTCGGCATATTCCATCTTTAGCCGTTAATGTGCACATTAACCGAAACGAAACGGCTATAAATGTATTCGATGGTGTTGAATGCTTGTCGAGGTGTTAACCATAATAAGCGCGACGCGTCTCGCGTGAGCCAGGCGCCTGTTACTTGTTTCAACTTGTTTGCATCTAGTTTTATCCAACAGGGAATGGCTGGACCTAGTTGTAGCCGGCATGATGAAGGCTAGACCTAGTTTTACCCGAAAACAATCGGCTCATACTAGGTTTAACCAAGAGTAAGTGGCTACACCTAGTTCTAACCGGGTAAAACTAGGTGCAGCCGCACTTCGGGTATTAGCCGTAACATATATACAGGGTGGAATTTAAAGACGGTAGTTGGAGGGAAAGTACCCTTAATGTTGATAATTGCAAGTTTAGCTGAAAGGAAACATTCCTTTATTTTCAAAAGTAAGTAACACTGCATTTAAAGATTTTTGAAAAAACACCTGCTTGAACCGGGAATCGAACCTGGGATATGTGAAAAAAAAACATTCTGTATTTTATGATACCAACTGAAACAGTCTTCAATAAGGATCAATTTCTTTTTAACAACATAGTATCTTAAATTAAAGGAAGATCAAGTAAAATATGTTTTTATTGTAAAGCTTACTCACTATCTGAAGAAAAAAACAGTCTAATTGAGAACCTCCTGCTTTTTTTGAAGTTGGTTGGTTAAGTGACCAGAACCAATATTCCCATTCACAGAAATTAGAACATTTTTTTAACCAACTTCAAAAAAAAGGAGAAGAATCTCAATTCGACTGTTTTTTTTTTCTTCAGAGAGTGAGTAAGCTTTACAATAAAAACATATTTTACTTGGTCTTCCTTTAATTTAAGATACTATGTTTATGAAAAGAAATTGTTCCTTATTTAAGACTCTTTCGGTTGGTATCATAAAATACAGGATGTTTTTTTTTCACAAATCATATCCCAGGTTCGATTCCCGGCTCAAGCAGGTGATTTTTCAAAAATCTTTAAATGCAATTTTACTTACTTTTGAAAATAAGGGAATGTTTCATTTCAGCAAAACTTGCCATTATCAATATTAACGGTACTTTCCCTCCAACTACCGTCTTTAAATTCCACCCTGTATACTTACTTACATAATCAAGTTAATACCTACATGAGTAGTCAGGACTTAATCCCCGAAAGAATAGGCAGGGGTGTTCCCCGGCCTATTTTTCAAAAAACAATGTATTGTTTCTTGTCCCACGTAATAGGCGGTGAGCCTAGAGCCGCGTTGAAATGGTAAGGCGCAGGTTGTTGCGAATGTTAAAAATTATCAAGCCGCCATTAGACCTACAACTTTTTGTAAGAACTATCAGGCTACAAACAAAAAGGAATCACTTTAATAAATCAAAAACTAAAGTTATGTAGGTACAACTTTAATGCCCTTTTTTTAACTTGAGGGAAAATCTATCATGGATGCTATGCCGGTCTCCTACCGACTAAAAACCTCACGTAACGCCCAACAGCCGACGGTTGGGAGCCCCGGGTAAGCCCTCGTGAGGAGTCCCAGGACTCTCAATAGACCTACGGCCACCACTGCGGCCTCGCCCAGGGGACGGTTTGGGTGCTATCCCGCGTCTTTGGTGGGTTTCGGGTGTGAATCCCTCACGTCACGCTGCGGTCATGGGCCTGCTTCTGTAAGGACGGTGAGCAGCCCTCTCACCGTCCTCAGGCCCCCGGTCATGGAGGCCGATAGTCTTCGTCGAAGACACGTCGGCGGCGCCCAGGCCGCCGACTGAGGGACTCGGGTGGGAGAGTTCTCTCCCGTTCCCGCCCCGCCGAACTTTAATCCCTTATTTGTTGATCGTAGCCTATGTATTTAACATACCTACTTAGATATCTACTTATCCTAATAGAAGTAGGAACGATTTAAGGGGTCATAGGTACATACGTTACAGATAGGTGCATAGTTAATTAAACACGTATTTTATTATGTAAGTTGGTATATTGATATATTTATCTACAACATATTTTGATTTACTTACTTACTACCTACCTACCTACATTCACTAGGTACTCACGTTTAAACAGATCGATATACTTAATGCAAAATGTAGAGCTTGGTTGTCTTGTCTGCTTGGCGGTGGTGCGTCTTTAGTGCACTTTGTACAAATTAAGAAGATGTGGCCTAAGGCCTTCATTTCATCCTCAAGTTGGAATAAATATTAACTACTTATATTTAGAAATATTACAACATACAATAGGTATTATGTAGGTACTTAAAGATCCATAATCTAAGTCTAACTCCAGAATAATCTAATACATTATGTATTATTCTAACAAGGTGCAGAATTTCGATTTCTAGGGCAGATGGCAGTCTCAATCTCAATATCGAAGTAGACTAGAAAACCGACAAAAAAGTCGACACAGTGGATGACGAATATGATAAGTATACCTAGGTACATGATGAATACGATATCTCTATCTTATAATTTACGTAATTTCTCTTAACTAGAGAGAGACCAGCCGTTGAAATTCTACAGTAATTATAAAAAAAATGCTTTGTGCATTTCTTCTGCATAGGTACTTTATATTTATAATTCTATATGCGCAATGTTTTAAAAAGGGATGCCAATTTTTTGCTTTACGTAATAAAGTAGGTAGGTATAGGTATATGTATTAGACTAGAAAAAGGTTCGTTGCCTTCCGGTCGACTTTGTCCATTTCCTTACTTGACCATTTCCAAACTTGTCCACTCCGATATTGGCCTTTTCCTGAATTGTCATTCCTCTATTCCTAATCTAATTCGTCTACTACAGTCTATACTTGATTCGTCATTACTTAGTCTGTTCTGTTAAATGCTCGCAGAAAGACGCAGCGGTGACTCACTTACTCCCGCTGGAGATCGTGGCTTGCACTATGGTCTCCAGCGAGAGAATGTCCACGGCAGACCTGCCACAAGGACAGACATTGTTGCGTCTATGCTGTGCGCTCTACCAATGTGTTAAGCGCTGTGTCCTAGTTCGGATTTAACTTGACTAACCAAAAACGCACTAAAACGATTTTAAAATAAAGGAACTAAGAAAAGGACGAACCGGGAAGTAGTCAAGTTAGGAAGTGACAACTTTTGAAATGGTAAAGTTAGGATGGATACAATTTAGGAAATGGATAAGTTTGGAAGTGGTCAAGTTAGGAAATAGACAAAGTCGACCGTACGGATTCGTTGGCCTCAGAAATGCGAGAGTCAATAATTTAATAAAGCACTGTTCCATTGTAAAATTTCACGTTCATTCGCGCAGTTTTCTTTAAAGGCGTACAAAGTTTTCAGTTCTCATAATAATATATGACGAATGCATTAGTAATATTATATTAGGTAGGTACTTAGGTATTATTTACATATCTTACTGGAATAATAGACAGTTACTTTAAAATAAAGAACAACATCTATAACGTGTTGTCAGTTACGAGTCTAGGATAAAGAATCTTTCTTCCTGGGACTTGTTACAGTCCTGGCCCAGGTAGCGACGTCTCAGCTCAAGGTCTATCGGCGCGGATACGTCCCCTTGGAGGATATTGTAGGCTTGCTCTATAGTACTCTCGATTTCAGCTTTTATTTCCTGTAAATATACGTGTAAATTTTACTTAGATATATTATAAACACTAAAGTTTGTAAGTAGGTAAGAATGAATTAAGATTATTTTTGAAAAGCAATTAGTATGCTAAGTGATCATAAATTTTAAATATGCAAAAAGAATTGGATTCGAGCAGGATTCGAACCTGCATCTTCTCAAATTCCGTGTAAAATGCTAAGTGGTTAAGCATCTTGCACGGAATGTGAGAAGATGCAGGTTCAAATTCTGCTCGAAACCAATTCTTTTTACATATTTAAAATTTAGGTAAGAATGAATGTAGATTGGGCTGAAATTTGGTAGGCACAAGGATAGATTGTAGTCTGGAAAGGATTGCATTTATTCCCGGAAGATGTTCTCATTGCTTGCGGTAACTAGAAATGAATTTCATGCAGGCGAAGCAGGTTAGAAAAAAAAAGAACCACAATGAACAATCTTGTACGTGAAAAATTGCTGCAACATATAGTTCGCCCTTATCCCCGAAGGGTTTGTCAGAGGCATAGTAGGTACTACCCGTTCGCTCTAACTTTGCCGCTGGCGTAGAGGCGTATACCCGAATTGTTAATTAGACGAAGTAAATTGACGGTAGCTAATGTCACCTCGTCATAGAAAATAAGCAACATTGTATGAAGAAGTGACATTAGTTGCTGTCAATTTACTTCGTCTAATTAAAAATTCGACTTTAGTATGGAGCCGAGCGGCAAGGTTAGAGCGAACGAGCAGTATACGCCCACATTTCACCTTTTAGGTTTTGCCCCACGTATTACGTGGTGAGCTTATAACTGCGAAAGTTTGCAAGTATGGATAATCTATACTTATAATAAAACTGTAGAGGGTCGGGAGTCTGTACATGGAAGATATTTTGAAAATTTTAAGTGTAGGGCGTTCTCTAATCGATACTGAAGCCGAAAATGTAATTTAAAATTTTCATGTCTGTCTGTCTGTCTGTCTGTCTGTATCCCGACTAAGTATCACGCCGAAACTACTGAACCGATTTGAATGATACTTTGTACGATGTAAGCTTATAGTCCGAGGAAGGTTCTTAGATACTTTTGATCCCGATATTTTGCGCGGTTCCTTCAGGAGAGGGGATGAAAGGCAAAATAGGTTTTTAGCTATAATTTCTCACTGCATGGTTCGATTTCAAATATTTGTTTGGTGTCTGAAAGGGAGTACTTTAAGCATTATTCCATACAATTTTCAATATTGAGGGTTATATAGTTGAGAAATTAGGGGCATCTCAACTTTCGGTAAATCTAGAATTCAACGTTTCTTTTGAAAGTGAGTCTAAACGGGCGTGTTGGCTTAATCATAAAAGAGATCATGATTAAGCAAACAGGGCCGTTTCACACGCTGCTTGATGAGTCTCATTAAGAAGTACCCCTCCATTCGTACACCTTATGTGACGTAAACGAAGTTGCGAGGGTCAGCTAGTATGAATATATGGATGTTTGCGAGTAGCAAGTTAGTGTTTCGCGCTCTACATCTAGTAGGTACTATAATATTATAGACACGACTTGTGTAAGTACGACTACGTCTGTCTGTGGTTATCGTAGTTTTCGTTATATCGACGACACGACGACACCGCCAATGTGCGCCGGGTGCCGCCGCACTATGGATTTTGAAGTATGGGGCGGCTGGCCATAAATCTTTTTTTCGAATAGGTGATTTTAGGTTTTTGATTATGTAAATTGAAGGTATATTGCATTACCTTTAAGTGATTAAATTCATACTGGTATTCTAGTATTATTTATATAATACGTCTAACATGACCTATTTTCAGTTTTCGTAGGTAGTTGTCTTTTGCGGGAAGCCAAGCTTAGTGTAAAATTTGAACACAATGTATCTTTAAAAGTAACTGCATTAACCTATACAAAAATCATGAGTATTGTCAAAGATGTTTAGTATTTAAATTATATAACTATAACCGTTTACGATGTTTAATTACTTGATAAAAAATATACATAAAAAGTCAGGAGTTCTAAGCCTACATTTTAGTTTTTTTTTCATTTCGGGGATTTGCCCGGACAGCTATTGGTTTCAAGTGACTTGTATAATAATGTAGTACTAAAATTTGAACTCAATAGTTCGGGAAAAATCCCCGAAATAGGAAAAAAATTAACAAAACTAAATTGAAGTCTCGAAACACCTTACTTTTATCAATATTTTTTTAACAAGTGATTAACTATCTTAAACGGTGATAAATATATAATTTAAATACTACATACCTTTGACGATACTCATGGTTTTTTGCATAAGTTTCGTGCACTTACTTTTAAAGATACACGTGTTCAAAGTTGACACTGAGCTTGACTTTACGCAATAGACAACGACGAAAACTGAAAATAGGTAATGTTTGATGTATCATATAAATAATACTAGCGACCAATATGTATTATATATATTATATAATATATATAATATGTATTATATATATTATATATTTACAAAATAATATACAATAATAAATAGCACTATCAAATAAATAAAATCTAAATTGTCAGTAATAAGCATAACTTATCAGTCAAATAACCCACCCCTAACCGTTCCCGGTGCAAAGGTGCCCATAACGCTAGCGGCATTACCACGCTGAATGGCTATGGCCAGCCTTTGGACCAGGAACGATTTGGAGCGGGAGTCACCCGTTTTTTCCTTAATCCTTTGTCCCAACTCATTTATTATATTTTTGGCTTCTGAGCCCCAGCATCCCATAGTCTCCACGGCGATAGGTGTAAATAAATAATGTGGCTTCATCGCAGCGTACTTGTGCTTTTTCTTTTCGGCCGCATCCTCTGCAGCCGCCGACGGTGAATGCACAGTGCGACCCAAGTGACTGGCGGCCACCGTACAGACACACGTCACATCCCACACCAGGCACTTTCCGTTCCTCCACGGCACCAAGGTTAGGCCGTCCGGCCTCTTGCCATCAGACCTGCAGAGACCCGGAGGCTCAAGGACGCAAGGGACACCCGCGGAGACAAAAGCCCTTCTCACAACATCATTGAGGGCATGGTGTCGCGGAAACCTCCCTGTACAACGACGACAACTCAAAGCGTGGTGGCCGTCAGCCCCCACCATGGAGCCGCAGGTGCATTTATGGGGCTCACACACCCTGCAGCCCAGGCGGAGAGCAACTGCCACACGCAGAGAGTCGCAGCCATGCCCCCGACTCCGGCTGTGACACAGCAAGAAGTCTGGCCCTATCGGTCGCAGTGGCACCTTCCAGCAGCTGTCCCCGAACTCGCTTCGAGCCTATATCATCCCACGCCCGTTGACTGGACAGGGTCCCGGGTGTCACCACACTCACGTCCAGAGAAGACCACGCGGCCAGGGCATCCGACACAAAGGATATACCATCCACGCCACCATTAGAACGGAGTATGGTAGTGACGAGGCTGGCTACCCCATGCGCAGAGGCCAGGAATGCCGGCAAACCAACATCATGAGCGCGTCTCACACCGAGACCCCCGCAACGAGTCGGGAGAACGGCTTGAATCCACTGGGGCCCATCCAGGGAGATGTTCAGGACAGATTCGAGAGTTAATTTTATGGATCTGTCGAAGCTTGAAATCTCCCGCGGGAAGAGCCATGTAGGAGTCGTACGCAATAAGTACATGAGTCTCGGGACAGCGAAGCACACACGCAGTAAGACAACTGCAACGTGCGCGGAAAGTTTTTTGAGACGCTCCCGAGCGACAAGGAGAAGTTGTTCACAAGAATTGATAGCCTCAGGAACTGCATCCAAGAAAATGGGAGACCCTAAAAGGTAGAAATTCGATTTTGTAAGTTCCCTGAGACCTGGTAAAAGAAAGTCAAATCGAGACAAGTGTTTGCTGACATCGATACTGCAAGGAAAAAACTCGCACTTTGAGGCGTTAACCACTAAGCCAAGTTCACTTAACCGAGGAAGAAGCATCTCCAAATCCCGATACACTTCATCCGGTTTACCACCGAGGATGCCATCGTCAAGGTACCAAATATTCAGAGGACACTCCACTTCTCGGATGACCCTATGAATGGCCAAACTAAATAAGAGTGGCCCGAGAGGATCTCCCTGCTGTGCCCCCACTTGCGAAAGAATAAGATTCTCATTAAAAAAGAGATTAGAAGAAGGCTGATACACCTGGTAAAGAAAAGGATAGATAAAAGGAATTTTATCCCTGACCTCGCTCAAGAGAACGTCTCTCTCCAAAGTATTGAACGCATTGCATATGTCAAGCTTTACCATGATGCTACCCTCACTCCCCGACCCCATGGCAAAGGACCGCGCGGCATGCACCGCCGCCTCGCATCCCAGGCGCGTACCGAACCCCAGCTGATGTGCCCGCAAATACTCAGACAACTGATCCCTCACGGCACGGCACGCAAGTTTCGCAGTCAAACGGCGCAAGACACTACCAATAGCTATGGGTCTAATGCCCCCATCCTTTTTTGTTAGTGCACAAAGAGAAGCACCGTAAAGATAGGGACAAACGATAGAGTTAAGTTGACCTCTCAGCAAAAAATTAGACAGTCTTGCCAGGCACTCCAACAACCGCAACCCATTTTCTCCCGCCGAAGAAGTCAGCTCCTTAAGATGTCCAGGACGGAGCCCGTCCAGCCCAGCTGCAGATCCACTGTAAAAAGAACCCAAAGCCAACTGCACGTCCGAAGCGGCAACCGATATCGCCGCAACCGAAACGTCCGCTTCGGGTGGGAAATCCAGCGGACGTGATGGAGCTGGATGCTTGAGCTTCAGGGCAGCCAATGTATCGGGATCGTGCTGGGCAAAAGAGTCGTCAGACATCAACAGACGGACCGCTCCCCTCAGATCACCTTCGAACACCTTTGATTCTATGATCTTCTTAGTGGAGCGGCCCCCAGCGCCACCGGCCCCCCCTGTCACCTGAATATCATTGTGCTCACCAATTCCGTATGACTCAATATTGGATATTATATAATATATATAATCTATACTTATAATAAATCTGTAGAAGTGAAAATTCTGTACATTCAAAATATCAAAAAAATAAATAGCAGGGGGTGTTACTAGACCGACACCGAACCCAAAAATGTGATTAAAAATTTTTTTGTCTGTCTGTCTGTCTGTTTGTTCAGGCATCACGCAAAAACTACCGTTTCGATTACGATGAAACTTGGTATAATTATTCTTTAATAGCCTGGGCACTACACTGGGTACTTTTTATCCCGGAAAAGTATATAGAATTCAAACCAAACTTAATTTTGCGGTTCGCTCCCTAGACCGAAAGTTATTATCAATTATTGCTTAAACGGTTAATGGTGCGATGATGAAACTAAGCATGCGCGTTGTTTGTTACAATTTGAATAAAGTAATTTTAACATTTTTGCAAATTCCACCTCTAAAGGTATAAAAAAGGAGGGTAAAGTTTGTATGGGACAACGTGATTCCTTGGTCCGATCTACTTAAAATTTGGCATATAGCATTATTAACATAATTGATGGAAGACGTGTTTCGTATTTTATTGAAATTTATACTATAACGAGCTAAAAAGGGAATGTAAATTATTTTAGTGCTGATTTTCTCCGGAGTTGATATCAATACTCCTTAAATACTCTTATTTTATACTTAAATTGAAGAAAGCGTTGTCATATAAATGGTTTTACTTCAGACTTCAAAGATATGATTTTACTACAAAGCCATACATAACGTTAAATAAAAAGCGCTATTTTGGTATAATATTAACCAAATATGCTTTATGGAAGTATTATTGCTAATTTAATCAAATTTTGTGTGACAAAAATACATTTGTGAAAAGAAGAAGAAAATTCTAAGATGGCTAGCCAGAAAAAAATTAAAGACCACGCTTCAGGTAGTATCCACTGGTCAATAAAATAACACCGCATGTTACCATCTACGCTCAACCCATACGACAAAGATTATCAGCAGCCCTAAGCGACTGGTCATGGAAGGCATGAACTTTATTCTACATATAGTGCCGACTGCATTCTGTCAGGAAAATGACTCACTAAGTCTTTGTAAAATACGGGAATGGCCTCTACGTAGACTACATTCGACAGGACTGAAAAGAGCCATTACAATGAACATGATTGCTCAGCTGATGAAATTTACATTGTTATTACGTTACCAGGTCTTGGTTGGACCATCAGTATTAGGAGGACAAAGCCTACAGTAGTTTGGTTCGTCCAAACGTCGTAGGCTGGGACTACCTGAAGAAGTAACTAAGTTACGATGTCATATGCTTAGAAGAGAAGTTGTGTCAAGTAGTAGTTTAGCCATTGAATTAAGAAATGTATTTAATAAATAAATTTACTTAGTTCATATTATTATGCATTATGAATTTGTTAATCAGAAATCTATCTTACTAGGTATTATTATAAATGCGAATTATTGAATTAAGAAATGTATTTAATAAATAAATTTACTTAGTTCATATTATTATGCATTATGAATTTGTTAATCAGAAATCTATCTTACTAGGTATTATTATAAATGCGAATTTTGCGAGTGCGGATGTTTGTTACTCTTTCACGCTATAACGGCTGAACGGATCTGGCTGAAATTTGGTGCCTACATAGATACCTATGTTATTGTCTAGAAACAAAATTTCACGCAGGCGAAGCTGCGGGCATCAGCTAGTACATAATATAATTTAAATTTAAACTTTGAAAAATGATTGAACGATGAATATTGGCCAACCGCCCCATACATTATGAACCATAGTGCGCCGGGTGCACACTTTCTCATTGTTGTATGTGAGTAGTTACTTACCTCATACAGGTCTGAAACCTGCCTGGCGAGCTCTGCCAGCGCTGCATGCAAGTGATACAGAAGCAGCCCTCGCAGGTACGCATCGCCCACGCCCAGCGCCGCCAGCGTGCGCAGGATGCCGCGGCACAGGCTCTCTTTGTTGTATGTGAGTAGTTACCTCATACAGGTCTGGCATCCGTCTGGCGCGCTCGGCTAGCGCGGCATGCAGGTGGTACAGAAGCAGCCCGCGCACGCCCCCGCCGCCAACGTGCGCAGTATGCCGCGGCACATGCTCTTTTTGTTGTATGTTAGTAGTTACTTCATACAGGTCTGGTGCCCGCCTGGCGCGCCCTGCCAGCGCGGCATGCAGGTGGTACAGAAGCAGCCCGCGCAGCTACGCGTCGCCCACGCCCATCGCCGCCAGCGTGCGCAGGATGCCGCGGCACAGGCTCTTTTTGTTGTATGTATGTAGTTACCTCATACAGGTCTGGGGCCCGCCTGGCGCGCTCTGCCAGCGCGGCATGCAGGTGGTACAGAAGCAGCCCGCGCAGGTACGCGTCGCCCACGCCCAGCGCCGCCAGCGTGCGCAGGATGCCGCGGCACAGGCTCTCTTTCAACGCCAGCCGGGACTCGGACAGCTCTGTCGATTGAAATTGTACTGATTGATTGATTGGTTGCTGAGCCCTACTTTCAAGGAGTCACTAGGTTCCCTGAGAACTGAAAGACGGAAAAGAGGAAAAAGGAGATTGGATGAAAGCTTCCTACATACGATATTGCTTTATGGGAGAGGACTAGATTCTTTTACCTGGCATGTTATTTTTGAAGCCCAAAGAAATGTATGGTCACGATAACCCTCGAGTCCGGCGACCTATTCTATTTCATGGAAGATGATCCTGGTCAACAAGTGCCTTTTTCAGCAATTTGTCTCATTACGTGGTACAGTTATGGAAATACTGAAAAGCAACTCTACAACAACGTTACTATATGGGTATTTCTATATGGGAGACTTTAACAACGCCACAGGTGGGAGCCCACGTACGCAGTAGGTAATTTGAATTTCAGGTCCTTTGATGCTTTTGGTGTGGCGTTCGAGAAAGTGCGAATGGTAGGTGTACATATTAAACGCACACAACATTATTGCGACACTTCCTATTAGACTTTTACTTCTGAAAATAATGGAAGTGTTCTCTATTTCAAAGTTATTTACCAGTCAACCTCTACCGACCCCTCCTAAGAGAAATTTAATTCAAATACGATAATATGATTGAGAGTGATAGGATGATCATCGTTTTACATATCTAAAAAGAGAATCAGGTTTAAAAGGTTCCGTACCAAAAGCGGCAAAGAAAAATACATTTGTTGTATAGGGGTCGTCCATTAATCACGTGAGGCTCGAAAGGGGTGGGGAGGGGGTCTGACAAAAATCACGAAACATCACCAGGGGGGGGTGGGGGGTGTAGTGAGATATCACGTGTATTTATTTCGAACAGCAACTTTACAACCCTGAATTTGAGATCACTGTAATTTCTGAACAACAAAACCTACAATATAAAAACTTGTATGGAATAATTCATAAGCTCTTAATTCCTTTCTTACATTCAGTGTCATTTCATACATAGCGTGGATCATACAACACAAAAATAATTTTGTTTTTCATCGTGTCTCCCAAAGGAACCGCGCAGAATATCGGCATCAACCCGATCAATAATAATCTCAAATTATGTCAGTATTATTTAAAATATTATTTAATCCATAGTTTTGGCGTGATACAGAAAGACATACTAAAAAAAACTATTTTAGCTTCAGTATCGTATGTAATGGAAGTTACATAGATAGAATGTCTAGTAAAAAAAATATATTGGAAAATAATTACCAAATATATTTGACGTACAGATTTTAAACTCTCTATCGCTTTATTATAAGTTATATATAATGTATTAGACTAGCCGATGCACGCAGCTATGACCCCGTCCACCGATGATCATTTGGGGTAAGGCCACTCTCCTTGTTCCGGAGATGCCTTCAGAGCCCACCCGCTCACCGCTCTCTACCCTCTCTGCTTCCAGAGAAGCGCTCGAGAGTGGTGCAATGCGGGCGAGAACCCCGAAGTGTTGGGGGCCCCCGGCCGGGCTGGGCCGACGTGAATAATCTTTGGATATCAATGCCGGCTGTAGGATGAGGAGAAACTCCGCGGGGTTTAGTGGGTAGGTGCTGCCCCCGCAGCTAGGATGATGGTGCCAAACCGCGTTCCCCCGTAACAAAAAAAAACGCAGCTCAGTCAACGTGGATATCGATAGTCGTGACCAAAAGCATAATGATCGCATGGAAATCAACCTTGATTATTGTACTTTTGCTCATAACTTCGCTTCTATTTAGCCAACTGCGATCATACCAACGTAAGATTTTAAGCTTGACAAACTGACACCATCTTTATTAGCTCCATAATAATGAATATTATATAGAAACACGACGTGAGTAAATACAACGGGAAATATATTAAAACGATATCCGTCTCTACTATGCGACGCAAACGAAGTTGCGCGAATTAGCTAGAAGTTTGGATAAATAATATCAATAGAGAATTTTAAGTACAAAATTTTCAAAAAAACTTTGTAGGTAAGTACATATTTACTAAAAATACACGTGATTCGGCCCAGGGGGGGGAGGGGTAATCTGAAACCTCACCAAATATCACCAAGGGGGAGGGGGGGTCCAAAAAATGCCCAAAAAAACCTCACGCGATTAATGGACGGCCCCATAGGAGCCTTACTTAACTACCTATTATTATTTTTCTGGTTTTAACGCCACAACGATGCCTCTGACAGATACACACACACATATACAGGTCAAATTAATACCCTTCGTTAAGGCCATACCCAGGGCTAACGACCTTGAGCAAATGGGCGATATGACTCGCTAACATAGAGTAGCGCAACTACAGAGACATCAGAGTAAAAGAACCACGGAAGAAGAAGAAACATAGTAGCGGAAATGCGTTCCTCGCTTCACCAAATAAACAAAAAGCTGTGAGACGGTCTCACCCGACTGCCCCTCTCTAAAACGTTTATTGTGAGAGTTCAATCCGATTGACGTTGTCATTTTTGTTTTATTTCAAACTTTGAACAGATGATCCACGTGACCTAGTGACGTAGTTTAATGCAACAGAGTCACAGACTACAGACAAAGTCTCGCCATAAGCCCCTCTGCACTCTATTTTATAGAGAGAGGCGAAAAGTAAATTAAAAACAAAGAAACGTTTGTATTTCAATTTTCCTTTGTTTTTAAGTGTAGTAAAATACACTGCAAAAAATGTGATTGATCATTACGTAAAACTTAAATGTGACGAATTCACAAAGACGAATGTTCATATATTCCACAGACATACAAGAATAAGATATATTCATTGTTTTGTACTTAAATTATTACAAACCCAGAAAGGGGGGTCTTCCACTCGCTTAAAATTTTTGTTAGTTTTGGAACAAAATTTCATTTCATTTTATTATTACAAACAAACAAAAATAGACGTAAACGCAGTTGCGAGGGTCAGCTAGTTATGTATAAATAAGAAGCACTCGTGGCACCGCGGACTTAATGTTCTGTAAGCGATCACTGTAGTAAGCTCATTCACTATGGCCAGTCCTTGGATGGGTGACCATCCATGTGACCACTTTGTGACATTTATTTGAGCGTCGTTTCCGTGTTTTGGAAGGCACGTTAAGCCGTTGGTCCTGGATGCCCGTAAAATGGCAGTCGTGAAGCGAAGTTGAAGGCCGTTTTGGCGGCTTGATTAATTTTAACAGCAGGCAGATACAACCTGCGCCTGTCTATCTCAACACGGCAATACAACTCACCGCCTATTACGTGGGACAAATTCTAAAAAGGTGAAATGTGGGGACATAATAATATGCCTCTGCCTATATCTTCGGGGATAAAGGTGTGATCATATGTATGTATGTAACTAGCTGACTCTCACAACTTCGTTTACGATGCTTAAGGTGTATGAACATGAGGTATTTCTTCATCAGTCTCATCAACCGGCGGGTGAAACTGCCCTGTTTGCTTAATCATAAACGAATTTAAAGATTAAGCATATTGTAAAACTAGCTAACCCTCGCAACTTCGTTTACGTCACATAAGGTTTGCAAAAGAAGAGGCACTTCTTCATCAGACTCATCAAGCAGCGTGTGAAACGGCCCTGTTTGCTTTATCATAAAACAGCTTAAAGATTAAGTTTATTCTAAAACAATTCAGTCCCCGACTTCGGTGCGGACAGAATTATTTTACAACAGCCTTAATCATTAAGCTCTTTTATGATTCAGCCAACACGCCTGTTTAGATTTACCGTCACATTCCAAGGAACCCTTGAATTATAGGTTTTGAGAACGTTGAGATATCTCTAATTCCTGAACTACAAAACCCTCAGCACTGAAACTTGTGTGAAGCAATCCTAGGTTGAATTCTAGGTTTAGAGAAGTTGAGATGTCTCTAACTCCTGAACTTTCTCGGATCAATTTTCATTCAAATCAGTAGTTTCGGCGTGATACGTATTCGGAATACAGACGGACATGAAAATTTTAAATTTCATTTTGGCTTAAGTAGGTATCGATTAGAGAACGCGTTCTTTTTTTTTAAATAGCTTCCATATTCAGACTCTCGACCCTCAACAGTTTTATTATTATGTATAGATATAGACTAGCAAGAAACTCGGCGGGCACTCACTTTATTCACTTTTATACCTTAACCAATTTGCCGGTAGATGGTGCCTACTTGTGGCGACCCACAAGACGTAATAAGCTAAAAGAGTCAATTCTTTCAGCTTAGGTTGAGAGCAGTGTCTCAAAAAAGCAGTGTTTAAAATTAAACTATAATATAAGTATTTTCATCAGTAGACAACTGATGAAAATACTTATATTATAGTATCCCTTAGCACAAGGTTATATTAGCTTAAATTGTGTGCGAATGTCCACAAATATTTCTTCATTTATTTATATTGAAATGATTAAGTACCGCTTACAATATAAGCATGATTACCTTACGAAGTAATTTAATAAAACAATACGAAAAATAAGTTGAAATGCATTATATTCTCATGTAATGCAGCATGCATTGTGTAACTCGGGCTCTGGCTCTGTTGCACGCATTACTCTGTACATGAATGAAAATATAACATTTTACGAGAATATTTTGCAGACCAGAGCGACACACGTCCGTCTAGCAACACGACTCCCCCCGCACTAGATTTTCGGGCGAGCGCGGGGAAGCAAGCAACGTGATGTATTCTTTGAATACTTTATTAGTTATAATTAGTTAAAACTTATACTAATTCAAAATTGAAGAAAACCATTTTAGAGGTCTATGTTTTCTTTAGTCTCTGATATAAATTTTATTATCATTCATTAATAAATAGATGTCATACAACGACTTCTTCTAAAAAATTATGGGCTATTTCAGTGATGTTTTACTAGTTATTTATAATAAATACACAATTTCTGATGAAACCATCCTCTGGAACACATCTTGTAGATTTCAAATCTACTTTTGGCTGTCATTTTTCGTATACTAATACCGAGAAGAACGTCTTTATTTGCACCTCTTTTTCGCAAACTTTGTCAACCACTCCCCTTAACAAAAAAATATAGCAATCGAATTGAGAATCTCCTCCTTTTTAAGAAGGTTAAAAAAGAAACCGACCTAACTGGTTCTACAATCCTTCTACGCCGTAACTCGTCGTAGGGGTACTTCTTGGGTTTTCTACGCACGGTAGTATGCTATTTACTAATGGGGTACATTAAATTTGGGCCAAGGGGGAGCAAAACAGTTTGCTCCCCCTTGGCCCAAATAGTGTGTA
Organism: Miltochrista miniata; assembly: GCA_933228765.1. Taxonomy (NCBI): domain Eukaryota; kingdom Metazoa; phylum Arthropoda; class Insecta; order Lepidoptera; family Erebidae; genus Miltochrista; species Miltochrista miniata. Next base: position 11,661,665 of record OW121751.1, on the reverse strand, counting down.
TTCCGACGAAGTTCACTCTATTAAATACGCACACCAAAACCGGTGTTTGCGATGAATCTATCTTTAACTGTGGTAGTCATGTTTTCGTACCTCCCCGCGAGGAAAATATTCACACCTTCATCCTTTAATCCATTGGTGTTTAAAACTTCAAAAAAATAACCAGACATAATGTACCTACACTTTAAAGCTGATAGTTTCGTAAACGTCCCAAAATAATGAACTTGGTCAAGTGCATCGTTCACTAGCAGTTCCTTAGTTGTCCTATTGGTCAACGGTCTACCTCGAAAGGGAATAGTAAACATTTTACATTGGTTTTTTACACAACATGGTTAATCTTCTTATTGTAAAATGAACTTTGTCAAGCATGCATCAAGTGATCAATGGCAGAAACGCTTATCAAACATCATTACAATCCATAAATGCTTGCATATAGGTACTTCTCTAGTAAATCGGAAGCCAACCACCTGTATGAAGCAACAAATTGATTTCCAATAGATCTTGGCGAGAAAATATAAATAGTTGGCAGTTACAAACGTATAGGCCTTCATCCATCTTTGTAACGGCAAAACGCCAAGTTTAGCGTACAATGGGAATGCTGAGAAGAATATTTATGATTACTTATCGAATTCACATTACTATATACCACACAAATTAATAGAGGTATTAATCGAAATGAACACAATGATAAACCACACTACATTATGGTCACTGCAATTAAATCCTCTGCACTACACAGTTCATTGTCAATGTTATGTAATTTCAATAATATTTCATTCACATGTTTGGCAGTGTTTCACGGTTGTTAATTGAGCGTATGATAAAATTATGAATGATGTTTACTAACAGTTCAGGCAGACAGATCCACCTGGACACGACGTGAGGGCGGGCGTTCCTCGCAGCTGCGCCCATGTCAATCGGCGGACAATTGCACTACTACTTCACTCGATACTATCGTCGTCGATTTTATTTGCCTGTTGCGTAGTGCCTTGCACACGTTGTACTGAACTCACAATGCAGTGATAACTAGTGGTTCTATAAGAATGTTTAAAATACGCATTTGCTTTTGCCATACGACGCAGTAATTGCTAAACAAATCATAATAATGCAGCAAACTCATGTTGACCTTGAAATGTAGGTAGAATGAATTTCCATACTAAAATGTACATTTAAATGAAGTTGCTGTAAATTTATTATGGTACTAGCGGACATCACGCGGTTTCACCCGCGTAGTTCCCGTTCCCGTAATATAGCCTATGTTCACCGCAAGGAGTGTAGCTTTCCAACAGTGAAAGAAATTTTCAAATCGGTCCAGTAGTTCCAGAGCCTATTCGTTACCAACAAACAAACAAAAAAACAAATCTTTCCTCTTTATAATATTATAGTATACAAGTATAGATATAGATTAAATGTTGTTGCTGTAAATTTATTATGGTAACACAGTGTTGTATATATGAATTGTTGATAATTATTAATATAAGTTAGGTAATAATTAAGGCACTATCAGAATTCATAGGTAGTGCTAGAATAAAGAACAAACGCATAAAGAAGACTTAAAGAATACAACGACGGCATACAGCCAAATGTGTGATCGTTTGGAGAATACAAGGTCATAGCAGTTAATGTTGTAATTTATTGTTCTGAGTAGGTGTTTGTTGTAGGTACTAAAAGTAGACTTAAGTACAGAACTGAAGAGCGCTATGTCACGCTCCAGATGTGCGGTGGCCGTAACGTTTAATTCAACGCAATATTACTTTACATGCGTCAAACCTAGGGTTGTCAGAATATTCGATACTGATAATTCACACATTTAAGTATATGAGATTTACAATAATTATTGGTAAGTATATAAAAATGCTATAAACAAGAAATAATAGAGATTATATTTAGATCTACGAAACATAAAGCACTGTGGAGTTTAGTTACAAGATCTGACTACGAATCAAGGATTAGTTTTTATACTACTTAGGTGGCAGACAAGCTTACGGCCCACCGGGAGGTTGGTAACCGTAGCCTATAGACGTTTGCAACACCAGAGACGCTACACACGCGCTGCCGACCCGGGCGCAGGTTGTGACGACCCACAGTTGAAATTTTTTCAAGCCGCCCGTAAGGCCTTCAACTTGGCTTAACGACTGTCATTTTACTGACAACCGGGACCAACGGCTTATCGTGCCTTTAGTAACGCCAAAATGGAATGTAACATAATCAAAACCTCAGGGGATTACATCGGTTTTCAAGAGCATCAAGTGGGGAAATTACCGAGGAATAAGGGTGATGCTTATGCCCCCCATAAAACATTTAATAAATTCCCGACTCTAACTAGAGTAGTATCAGATCGGAGTCTAATTTTTGGATTAGCCCTGATGTAAGAAGCATGAACCCAATTTTCGTCGCAAGGAAATACAGGTCTCGGACTATACCTCTACATTTCAGAAGGCATTAAGCGTAGGCGCAGCAGTGCCAGGTGGTCTTCGTGGCAGGTCCGGACATTCCTCGCTATTGACCACGTTGCGAGTCATGATCTCCAGTGCAAGTAAGTGGGACGCACCGTTGCTGTGTGAATGAAACTGACGATAGGGTACGGGAGAGAACTCTGCCACCAGAGTTGCGGTTGATATCTCTCTACAGACTCCGAAAGTCGCAAAGATGAAGTCTGAAACGTGATTTGAAGCTACGTGGCAACCCTAGTTAAACTTGAACTTTTGTACATGTTTACTATAACTTCAACTTTTTTTTTAATATAAAACGGATATGTGTCAACGTGATTAATATCAAAGGAATTTATATCGTTTGCCAGAAGTAGCTTTCGAAATCATAATTAGTTTGGGCCTGATACCTGATATTTTTATTGGGTTGCTATAAACGGCTATTATTTTATAGTCTCGTAAGTAATCTGTGTTTAGCAAGATTTCATTATTTTTGGGTTCTTTAATAGGGGTCTTAGAAGGAGTTTTGGCAGGATCGTAGCGCGAGAGTAGCACCTCTGGTGTTGCAAATATTTCCAACACAGAAGCATGCTATACATCCACATTTAAAGGTGGGTCTACGCTAGACGAACCGAGCACGAGCGGAGCACAAGCGGAGCCGTTCTCGGTTTCGTCGTTCGCGGTGTCAAGTGTGGACGTGCAACGAACCTACAACGATCACTGTCCTCGAACGATTATTATAGCAGTGGTCAGCAAAAAAAGAAAAAGGCCTAGACGATGGGGATGTACAAATATATATAAAATGAGATCCAATCAACAAAATTTAGATTTGCTAACCATTTTGAGAGGTCAAGAAGCAACTGGCCAATTTAAGAACTTTCTTCGAATGACATCGACAAACTTTGAGAATCTACTACGCTCAATTGGACCGCACATTGCGAAAATATCTATACTAATATTATAAAGAGGAAAGATTTGTTTTTTTGTTTGTTTGTTTGTTTGTTTGTTTGTTTGTAACGAATAGGCTCCGGAACTACTGGTCCGATTTGAAAAATTCTTTCACTGTTGGGAAGCTACACTCTTTGCGGATAACATAGGCTATATTTTATTCCCGTATTCCCACGGGAACGGGAACTACGCGGGTGAAACCGCGTGACGTCCGCTAGTCTTATATAAAATATCTATAATTCTTGGGATATACGAGACCATGCATCAATCTTCTTATTTTTTTTATAGTAATCCTCATGTTTTGGGTCCCATATCAATGGATTATTTTGATATAATTCAATAAATTGCACGGAAGCATCTTCGGTCCTCGGTTCCATGATGTTCGGCTCGAGCGACCGACGTCTGTCACTAAACACGTCCTGCACGTCCACGAGCGCACTGCGAGCGCGAAGCAAATCCCTTTGTGTTCGTCAAAAAACCGACAACAGGCGGAACGCAGCCGAGCACGAACGAAATGCTCGCAGCGCGCTCGTTAGAGGCTTGTAAGTCGGTCCACACTATACGAATTGTGTTCGGCTCGTGCTCCGCTCGTGCTCGGTTCGTCTAGCGTAGACCGACCTTAACGATTTGTTTTTATCCTACGTTATAGGTGGTGAGCATATTGTGGTATTGAAATGGAAAGACGCAAGATGTGACTACCAGCTGTTGAAAACTTTTCAAGACGCCCAAAAGCCTTCAACTTGTCTTAACGACTGCCATGTAACTGGCAACTGGAACCAACGGCTTAGTATGCATTTCGAAGTACGGAAACACTCATAAATGGAAAAACCACATAGTGGGCACCCATCCGAAGACCAGACTTAGCGTAAGATTTCTAACGTTTTGATAGTTACAGTAAGTACGCAAGGAAAATCCTACAGGTATGCTATGCCGGACTCATACTGACTAAAAATCACACGTATCCTACCTAACAGCCCACGGCTGGGAGCCCTGAGTAGGCCCTCGGAAGGATGTCACCAGGACGAATTATGAATTAGTTCAAAAGATTTCTCAAAGAATTTGTAGGTAAGCATTAATACCTTGACTTAGGGCGAATTTACAAGCTGCTAGTTTGCGAGTTTGAAAGCTAGCGAGTGATTTAAAATGGTATAGTCACATTATTTATACTGTTGATTGATGGCACTCGGTGGAACCTGCTGCACATATTGAATAACGTCACTTAAACAGTACAGTTTAATTTTATTTATTTTACACTTGATCGGTTCCGCCTTTCGGCATTTTCAAAGGCAAAATTACCACTTCGCCTCTGAAATACACGTAAAACATATAATTTCAATGAGTTGAGTACCTCGAACACTATAGAGGACACCAGCTTTCAAACTTTCACAAAAAATAGGGGTTATGGGAAGCAAATTGTTAAAAAAACTTTATAACACGAAGCGCGTTACAAGCTGTTCGCCGACTCGCTGGCTAGTTAACTCGCTCCAGGTCATCGAGGCTTTATAATCACCTTTTATCGATATAACAAACCATCTAGTAGTTCATAAACTATGTAAAATTTATATATTTTTAAATTTTTCTAAATATTAATTCATTATCCGATGTCATGCGGTTTTACCCGCGTATTTCTAGTTCCCGTGGGAATACGGGAGTAAAATAAATAGCCTATAGATGTCTTCAGGGGATAGTTTAGCTTCCAAACAGTCTTAATAGCTAAAGAATTTTTGAAATCGGATTCGTTGTTTATGAAACAAACAATCAAATCTTTTCTCTTTATAATATTAGTCTACATAGCAAAAATGTGAGTAAAAGTGAACAACCGTGTCAGGAAGAAAGAATGGAAACAAATTGAATTACTTAGTTAAATGATAATTTCACACTGTTTAATTAATTATGTACATTTTTATGAAACCTGTTTAATGGACATAATATATGATGAATAATCTCTACTATTCTAAAATTGTAAAAATAGCTGTGACGGTACATACATTTTAAAAAATAACTGTAGCCGTAACTTACTAATTAGGGCTTCTGAGTCCAAATCTATATTTTTTTCTTTGTGTCTGTTTGTTTGTTTATTAGTTCGGTGTTGGAGCAAAATTCAGTAGCTTGATCATAATTAACCTGTTAGGAATCTGTAGGTATTTTTTCAACTTAAAAACTGCTGTATGTTTCATCAAAATCGGTTCATTGGAAACGATAATACAGCTTGACCTTATGCTTGTTTTACTAGAGGTCAAAGTCGTTTGATTTTTAGTTAAAAAATCAAACGACTTTAATACATTTATATTTAAAAAAAACTTTACTAAGTATAATTTTTAGTTAAAAAAACGACTTATATACACGGTGTTTCTTTTAGGGTGTCAAGCCGCCACTAGCTGGTAGCAGGGTTCCATACCTATCGATTTAACCCCCATGTATGTTCTGCGATTTTTTGTAGTTTTCGAGATATAATGTTCTGCATAATTCCCTATTTTTTTATTATCGATTAAAATTTTTACATCTTGTATCAAAGTTAGGAAGGAGATTATTTTGTCTATAATACTGCAATCAATAGGCATTATAATAAAAAAATATCCAAGAAAAGTCGAACCAAAAAGAAGTTGTAATTATTTAAAGCCACGTGGAAAAATAACGAAAAAAAATTATATCTCGAAAACTACAAAAAATCGTAGAACATACATGGGGGTTAAATCGATAGGTATGGAACCCTGCTGCCAGCTAGTGGGGGCTTGAACCCTTCATGTGTGGGGCGTCTGTGTGCGTCGACCCCGCGTCTGTGGGCGCGTCTGTTACCCCGCGTCCCGCGGCGCGAGCGGTGTCGGCTGATGTTCTTAAAATGGCGATTTCTCATAACTTTTCTATGGTAGCCATTTAAAATACTTACCTCACTGGAATCGTTATGAAACAAGCTAATGATAAAATGATAGATAAGACCAGTTCTGCCTTGTAATGTATTACAAATTTCTATTAGAAAAAAGAATTTGTAATTTTTCACCAGTTTTCTCTACAAAAATTGTAAAAAAAAAAAAATAATGTAAAATTCCAAAGTTTTTTTTTTTTAGTTTTTTAAATACATCCTATTTCACAATGTTCAACAGACACAATACAACTCGTCATACATTTTTTTTTATTTACAAGCTTTTCAAAATACGACTCATTTCGGCGACCCGACCGCCGACCGCCAAAAAAAGGTTAAGTTCATGCCATGATTCTGAGAAAACTGTGCTTCAAGTGGCTTTCATTCTTTTTTTATTCGTAAGTATGGTCCTTAAATTTTTTTTACACAGAGTTTTGTTTGACAAACGTGTTTAGTTTATTAGAAATTGAACAAAGAACCAAGCACTTAAAAAGGGGCCCAAAAGGGTGGTCGTAACTTTGTTTTTTTTTTTTGATTTTTTTTTGTGTATTTTTTTTCAAAAAAATTTACAATCTACAGCTACATGACTTTTCCTAATCGATAAACATAAAAAAAAGGTGTGCTGGCATACAAATATATTTCAGAAATAATTATTTGAAATTTGAAAGTTTTGCAAAAAATTATCGAGAATTTCGACCCAATTTTACACAAAATTATTGAAATAGATTTTACATTCAATGCTTGAAAACAATAAAAGAATACATAAAAATACATAAAATAACGATAGATTGTCATCATTACAGTATTTATTCTTTGTATTTCATCCAAATGTATGGGCTTGGCGCCGCGCCGCCGTGACGCCGACGGCGCGTAAAAATACAATGAATGTTCGTTGAAAATAACTATTTTAGGTACAAAATCTTTATGAAATACACAATCTACGAATAAAAACTCTAACCTAGTCATGATTTTGTTAAGTTTTGAAAGTAAAAAACACCAAACACAAATGTAATTACACGCAACACAGTACCGGTCGTCGTCACTTAGCCGCGCGGAATGGTGCGCGATGGAGGGCACTTTTTAAACGAGAATCATGAGGTGCAGCTGTGACAGACAGACATACAATGTACTACATACTTGTCCCGTTTCTGTCTAAGAACACTCCATAAAAATTTGAACAGGATAGAGATAGTACTTTTTGCGCTACAAGACCGCAAACTGTCTGACGGCAAGGTATCGCTAGGAGATACTTACACAGATGCGAGACATAGCAAGGAATAGAGAATCATGAGGTGCAGCTGTGACAGACAGACATACAATGTACTACATACTTGTCCCGTTTCTGTCTAAGAACACTCCATAAAAATTTGAGCAGGATCGGGATAGTACAGCCTGAGCTAGAAGAGCCCGAACTGTTTGAAGGAAAAAGTGTTCAAATATTGAATTCAACAGATGCGGACATTTGGAAAATGTCTCATATTTTGAATTCAACAGTTGAAGGGAAGAAACATCCAGTATAATACTAGCAAAAGCTAGTATTATATATAAGTAGGTAAAGTTTGCGAGTTTGTGAGGTTGTAGGGGGTAATATCTGTATTTATCGAACTGATTTTTAAAATTCTTTTACAAATAGAAAACCACATTGACAGCTGCTTTTAGAGGGAGCTTCCGATACGCTGGGTGTAAAATTTGGAATAACTCCGCCTCTAAGAGCCATTAAAACTATAAATACCTTCAAGATAAAACTGCGACTGTATTTGATCGAAGCACAGCGTGAATTCGGCATGATAAATTTTGATAAGTCATTTATTTGATAAATTGACCTTGTTAGGATGTGATGCGAGTGTTGCGGGTTGGTTAACATTTTTTTTGAGTTAAACGGATTGAGGAATTGTGTGGTTGTTATTAATTGTATTATTGTTGTTTTCAGTGTTTGTGTTGTTTTGGGTATTATTATTGTTGTTGTTTTTGGTAATTATTTATATGTATAAGTGCAAAACTGATGGATGGACTTATTGGCATCCATGGGGAGAGGGGGACATCATAAGGGGTCTGGTTGAAAACCAGCGCTAGGCAGAAGCCTTGCACATACTGAACCAGGGCTATGCTTATGTTAAAATACCATTTTATTCTTTTATTTAATATTAATGTAATGTGGCTGTCGAATTAACATTATTTCTTTCTTTCTTTATACATTTTTTGTGAAAGTCATCCTACTTCCTACTAATATTATAAATGTGAAAGTTTGTGAAGATGTTTGGATGTTTAGATGTTTGGATGTTTGTTACTCAATCACGCTCTAACGACTGAATGGATCTAGCTGAAATTTGGTACAGGGATAGAGTATAGTCCGGAATAACACATAGGCTACTTTTTATCCCGGGAAAATGTTCCCACGGGAAGCGGGAATGGGGACCAAATTTCACGCGGGCGAAGCCGCGCGCATCAGCTAGTAAGTTATAAATAATCACGCTATTGTTCAAGGGAGCGATACAGTAAGCAGAAAATATTTAATTATGTCAGTAAATCGGGCCGACTAAACATACCTACAGTATGCAATGTTAGTTAGTATTTCACGGACAAAGCCGGGAGGCACAGTTAGAGGTATAAAATATATTATTAGAATTTATTAGAGCATAAATCTACAGTACACAAAATTTCTAGACAGCTAGATTATGCCACTACTTCCGACTACTTTTTATCCCGGGAAAATATTCTTACGGGAAACATATTTTTGTGTAAAAACTGAATATAAATTTTCCGCGGGCATCCTGTAGTTATAAATAACTAGCGGACGTCACGCGGTTTCACCCGCGTACTTCCCGTTCCCGTGGGAATACGGGAATAAAATATAGCCTATATTCACCGCAAAGAGTGTAGCTTCCCAACAGTGAAAGAATTTTTCAAATCGGTCCAGTAGTTCCGGAGCCTACTCGTTACAAACAAACAAACAAACAAAAAAACAAATCTTTCCTCTTTATAATATTAGTATAGATATATTTTATTATACCTATCATTCACGGGTCACGACGTGGTGGGTTCGGGATGAGCTCCGAAATTAACTATCCGATTTAACATTTTATAAATATTGTGTTTTTGAAAACTATAATATAATGATTCTCGTGTTACGATGTTGCTCAAGCTGAACTCTTTTACTATACCTAAAACCGACTTTCACATTTCTTTTTTAATGTGTGTTTTGCTGCCATACCTAATATAGAAAAGTTTTATATTGACGCAAACAAAGATGCGGGGAACTTTTTGTTTATTCATATGTCAGAGTTAAGTTTGTAGCTAGTAGGTATATAAAAAAACAAACTATCAATAAGTATGTCATTTCCAAGTATTATTTCAATAAATTTGTAGAAGTATTGTGAATTAAAGTAAAAATATAAAATGCATATTCCTGTACCTTCGGATTATAGTTAAAAGAAACCTCGACATACCTAGTTTGTATTGGCCGCAAAATGTCCTAGAAACATAATACGAACACAGTTTGCTTCAAACATAAATCAGTTTAAAGATTATGACTTAGAATTTTAAACATCCATTTACCTAGTTTCATAGTCATTTACATAATTTATATATGCACAGAGGAATGTGGTCGTAAATGTAGAAGGAAACATACTGCTTATTCTTTTAGAAATATCTACTAGTAGACCAGTGAGATAAGAACGCGAAGAAGTAGGAAAATAACAAGTAAAAGTGTGTGAGTAAGAAAGCATTATATAACTAATTTAATACACATACAAAAGAGGAAGATAAGCCAGGGGTGAATCACATACGAGCACTTTGGAAATGCACTCATCGATCAATTTTATTAGTTGGTATCGAGAAACTGCACACTTCCACTGTAAGCGATCAAAAAAAGAGTTAAACGCGTCTTCGTATATTGCCGTTACAGAACACTAGGATAAAGAAGAAAATCTATAATAACCATTTGGTAATCCGAATAAAAATTTCAACAGCCGGGGAAGAGGTATGTATCCACAAAATACAATATCTGCAGTTCAGACAAATATTGCGTGAATTAATAGAAATAACTTTATTTTGAAATCAATAATAAAAATAGAGTGCATCATGTGGACCAATCAGATGGTGTTGGTAAATCAGGCTGCCTTAGTAGATTTTCACTTATAGATGCATTAAACAATACAAATGAGCAGAATGTTGTTTAAAGTCAATTCTAATTAAATCATATCGCTCTTACTTTAGGTTAGTATAACAAAATTTTGAATACCGTGCAGTTTGAGTCCAATATATCCAAGCCGTAGAGTCAATCGCAATCGCATTTCGATGAAAATGTGATTGGTATTCGGGATGAAACTTGCTAGTCTTGCCAAAACTGGTCCTTCGAGACAAAACCGATCATCTAAGTCCAAAGATCCAACCAAGCTGCCAAGAACACTTTGAATGGTACGTATTTTTGAGGCCGGAATTTTGCAACTACAATTATCACAAATCCACTCAACGTCACATATAGTTGGTACTATTGGAAGGAGAGTACCGAGACATTCCTTCTTTAAACATTTCAAAGCCGATAAATTGGTTCTTAATTCGGTAGAATCTTCGCATCTTGAGCATTTGCACCAGAAATTTTTGGTTTTGTAAAGATGACATCTTCTTGCGGAAGTGCACCACAATAATCCTGTGTAACACGTCAAAATTTCTTTACCGATTTCAATATCTTTGGAAGCATAAACTTTCATAGTGTAATCATCAGTAAACACGTTTCTCGTGTTGGGAATACAGCTGTGGTTTAAAAATGATGACAAGGGATAGAGTCCTCGTAGTGATACTTTATCTTTTTGAGGATTGTTTGCAATCCTGAATGAGTTGAGTTTCATTATAGAATGTACAAACTTCATGAACTGAATTTGTTCCTCAGGTATCTCAAATGTAGAGCACAAGTTTTCAAGCTCCCCTATGTCGGATTTGATGTAACAGGTTTGAAGTACGGATATTAATGATTTTTGTTTTTCCCTTAAAAGTAAGAAGCGCAAGTATATTTGGGCTGCCTTTACTACATCAGTGTAATTGCCGATATCTCGTTTAGCCCTCCAATTATTCGTGATAAAGGTACATTCCAATTGGTGCTGCTGTGATGTTTTACATTCTTCGCTGCATGTAACTAAAGAACATTTTTCACAAACGATGAACGAGTCACTAATATTATAGCATATTGTGCAATACGTTTCCAAAACACTGTCAGATCGAGGAGCTACCACAACAGGTTTGTTGGTAAAAATTAGATCTCCTTTCTTGATAGCCTGAATAGCACATATTCCGCGGCCACCAAGGTTCGATTGTAGGATTGTCCACTGAGGTGGTGAACAATTCTCAAGGTATTCCGTAAGGAGGATACTTTCTTTGTCGAGTCCACAAGCCATGTTGTCGATATTGCTGTCGAGCGGTAAATGCGAGAGAAGGCATCATGGACCCTGGAGCGCGTCGGTCTAACTGACGAAGTTAACCTACAATCGATGAGTAGGTATATGTTCCGAAATGAAAATAGCCTCTGGAAATAATAAATTCATGGAGTTAGCTCTCGTGTCGATTCTGACGTAATCCATGTCGGAATAGTAAATTTATGTTTATAAATTCACGACCTGCAAGCGGATTGTTTGACGAGCAATCACTAAAAATAGATTTGTTTGTGTTTTTGAACTTTATAGCATTGGCCTTTTGATCCAAAGACGTATCATATATTTTGATCTCATTTTTTCTGTAACCTTATCACGGTGGATGGATATCTTAAATACGTGGTTGGCGGATACTATTTTTTCCCCCAAGGATGGCTATTTACGAAGGTTGGTACTTACTATAGGTAAGGGATAATTTTGAAAAGCAATTAGTATGCTGACTCAATCACAAATTTAATGTGAAAAAACTTTTGGTCTCGAGCAGGATTCGAATCTGCGTTTTCTGGTTTGCCGAACCAGACGCCCTAACCATTGGACCACCGAGACACTGCTCTCGACCGTCAATTCTTTCACCTTATTACGCCTTACTATAGGTAACTTTAGAAATTGTAAGTTTTCTAATTAGCTTCTCTTTCTAAAAATCTTGGATCCAAGTCTAGATTCTAGACTTGGATCCAGCTGCTTAAACATATAACCTGATCAGATAATATAAAAACATCATCGACCGCAATAGGCTCATCTCAATACCTCTATAGTTAAAATATGCCCTTATCCTTTAGATAAGTGTACTTATTTGCAGTTTAGATAAATTCTTTATTGCTTAGGTGCATTTGATTATTTGTGGTCATGCAAATGACGTGACGCAGTTTTCATGATAACTAGATACTTACCCATTCATGAGCCTGATATTTACACAATATCTTGCAAAGCTCACTTTATATTATTCTAAACATGATTGTTTTAACTCTATTATCTATCTCGGCTTTGATTATAATAATATAATCAAAGTACTGAGTTGGTTGCGTCTGAGCTGAGACCAATATTAACCTTTGAGTTCCAATAAACTTCAGGAAAGTTTAATATTTACATAGGTAACATCAATTTTAGACACACTTCAGCGTGTCTAGCCGAGTATGAAGGAAAACGAACAATTTCAAACTGCTTTTGACCAATTCAAAATTCAAAAATAATGAAAGTAGTCACAGATATGAAACTTGGTAGGTAGTTTAATTAAAGTCTCTTTACTACAATTTGAGGTTGTACAATCAACAGAGGTGTTCTCGTATGGGAATAATCCCACATAATATATATCAATGCTCGTTATTACGAATAAAAAAAATCATGATTTCCATAAACGGTTATTGACATTAACTGTGACCTATGGTCAACCGGAAAAACTGTTGCACCTCTCCTAATTGACAATGAACATTATTTGTATTTTTACACCACTAAGCAGACAAGTATACGGCCTACCATTGGTCACTCACTGACACAATGGACACCACTGGTGGTCACTGTATCCTACGGACGTTTGCAACACCAGAGGCCGACCCTCTAAAAACTTTCTAAGACCCCTTGTGAAGAACCCCATACTGTAGGCGTTTGGGAAACCGAAGCAGGGAGATAATTCCACAATCTGAGCGTGCGTGGAAGAAAGCACCTATCGAATCTTACTGTGCTCGAACGCTTCGGACGCAGTGTGAGGATGAACTATATGTCTGTGGCATTATGCCATATTGTGTGATATAGGATTTATGTAATTCGTACTATGTTATTATCTTTAGCCGTATCAAGTTTCCGGATCGGATTAAAAGCTACGTGTGCTATACGAACGCATCTTGAATGCATGCCGTAAGCTCCGGTTTACAAAATAAATATTGTAGGATAGTGCGAGTGGTGCTTTTAACACAAGTGGTGAATGTGTGGTAGTATAGTCGTACCTCTCCTAGTTTATAGATTTTGATGTGATCTTGACGAATTTCAACTTTGCCACTGCTAGCTAGTCAATATTGGCTCTTTACCGCTAGTGCTACCATATTGGAAATTAAAGGCGGATTTTTTGTGAAAACATCTCCATTCTTCCTCATTCTTCGATAACAATATGTATTGGAAAATTAATCTACAGAAAATTTTCTTCACCACAAGACTCGGCGTTTTTATGTTACCCTTATTATGTTGAAACACGACATACCTACTCTACCTCAAAGCGAATTGGAAACGAGCTATTCAGTGAAAACGCGTGTTGAATTGCAATGACTTTGCGGCGCACGGAATATCGAAACTACGAGTATTTAAAAAAAACGGGCCCATAAATAAATTTTTGTAAAATTTGTAATACACGTAGTTTTATTTTATTTTATTGACGCCGGGAATGTCTGTCCGCGCAGCTGGGACGTAGTGTGGGACTCCCGGCTCGGTCCGGATAGGAACCGTCCTACCCACTAAACCCCGCGGTGTTCCTCCTTACCCTATAGCCGGGCCGAGGGATATCAAGAAGATTATTCACGTCGAAACGGCTTGGTGCGCCCCGTTAATTCGGGGCTCTCCTCGAGGGAGCCAGATGAGCATATCAACATCTATAAAATTAACAAATTTCAAAACTCCTGAAAATTTTTCTAGCTAAACCCCTTAAATCGCATCGAATGACTATTCTAAATATACATTATGTTAATTAAAACATCACTTATATCAATTAATAAAGGTGCTACACGTTTATTAATTGATCTATGTGATGTTTTTGACAGCATTGTAAAAATGTCACCATCATCAAAATTTGTCTTTTTTTGCCAAGCTGTACGGCAGGTACCATTCAGCTTTCTTTCGGGCACTTTACAAATCAGGTAGCTTGAAGCCAGGTTTCACTCTTATTAAGGCAACTTATCAAAAGGGCAAATTCCTACATGCGCGTTGGCAAGTAGATGACATCGCTGAGTTGTCGTTTATAGTATAGTTCATCCAGTGTGACTATGTACTAACTAGATGATGTGACGCATTTGTGCATACTAGTCTATACTATTAATACATTTGTAAAGAGCAATGCCGATGATGTTCTAATATAGGCCTGAGTGAATGAAAACATATCTGGAATTTAAAACCGATAAGCTTGAACAGCTATCCCGAGATATCCTTCTGAGGGCAAAGCCGAGGCCGCCAACCTTAGATGTGGTTTTAGTTGCTAGGATTCCAGCATAACATTCATTAGAGATTTTCACACGTAAAAAAACGAATAATAGTAGTTTATGACACTGTTGCATAATAAGGGTTCTTATAACACGAGTTTTTTTTATATGTAGTATCACACGAGTGTTATAAGACCAAGTTATGTACAGTGTCATACACTACTTTATCTACTCTCATACTATAATACCTGATTTCATTTTGTGATATATAGTTGCTCCTTGATTTCGCCGGTAACAGGTTCATGGTCATGTTTGACGCAGTTTCCAGAATGTCTGGTGGTGTACAATTACCACCATCCTCGCTTTAAGACATGTTTTTACACAAAAAATAATTTTTACAAACAAAATCAAACTTTGTTTAATTTAAATGTATGTAAAATGTTGGCGCGAAGGCGCAAACATCGATTGCGCATGCGTGTTTCTTTTTTTTTTCAGACTGCGGAGGCACTACCTTTTTTTAAAGTAGAGGTTCAAACTTCTTGTTCCAGCTGAAGGTTGTATAGGTGTATCGTAATGATTAAAACCAGCCAAGTGCGAGTTGGACTCGCCCATGAAGGGATTCGTAGCAGCAAGTAACATAATATAAAAGTTGTCATAGTTCGTTGTTACTTTGATTGATGTTTTAACACGTTCGCAGTGGTAGTGATTTTTCTAACCGAAAATTGCGGTTTATGACGAATTAAAAAAAAAACTACCAGCTCTATCTCGTTCAAATCAATTTTCGTTGGTAGTTTTTATGGCACTGTACTTCATATATTCTTTTTAGATTTATCATTCTCTTAGTTTAGAAGTTAGAGGGAGGGGGGGGGGGGGGGACACATTTTTCCACTTTGGAAGTGTCTCTTGCGCAAACTATTCAGTTTAGAAAAAAATGATGTTAGAAACCTCAATAGCATTTTTGAAGACCTATCTATAGATACCCCACACGTATGGTTTTGATGAAAAAAGCTAAATTATTTACGTATTCATATTTTTACGACATACGTACAGTCTATCAACAATTATTAGAGCTAATGCGAATTGCGCGGAGTGTGGTTACAGATTTAGAAATACATTCTACTTCTCATATTTTTGGAATGGTTAAACCGATTTTCATAAAACTTGTGTTTGTGTTTAAGTTATGACCTTTCATTTGATACCCAACACGGGTATATTTGAACATATTAAATTTTTCATCAACCCTTTCACCCCTTATATCTTTGAAATGGCTTAACCGATTTTTATAAAACATAGCTAAGAACACTCTCCCCTAAGCCATCTTTCAAACAAAAGAAGCAGAATCAAAATCGGTTCATCCGTTTGGGAGCTACGATGCCACAGACAGACTTACAAATACACACACACACACACACACACACACACATACCCACACACACGTCAAACTTATAACACCCCGTCCGGGTTACCGTCGGGGGTTAAAAAACGAGTTCAGTATCGATTATAGAATGTCCTATAATTAAATTTTTCAAAATATCTTTCATTTACACATTTTCGATCCTCTGCAGTTTTATTATATGTACAATTGCTGACCCTAGCAACTTCGCTTACGTCACATAAGGTGTATGTATGAAAGGAGAGGTATTTCTTCATCAGACTCATCAAGCAGCGTGTGAAACTGCCCTATTTGCTTAATCATAAAAGAGCTCAAAGATTAAGTCGATGCTAAAACCATTTAAATTAAGTTCTTTTATGATTCAGCCAACACGCCAGTTTAGTTTACCCTCACATTCAAAGGAACCCTTGAATTCTATGTTTAGTGAAAGTTGAGACGTCGCAAATTTTTAAACTACATAAGTCTTAATATTGAAACCTATGTGGAACAATGCTGTAAGTACCAGCGGCGAAGGCTGAATTTTTCCAAAAGGAAAGCCGGTGAAAAAAATAATATCCAGTTGGTCACACCTGTAGTGTAGGTATTTTGCGTATTTATTAAATGGTGGCGCGCGGCGGTGTAATGCCTTTTGTGTTTTGTTTGCCACCTGTACTATACTCGTAAGATCCATGTATTTAATTCAAAACAATGTCTTACGTGCATGATAAATTGGCTTATAAAAAAGTATCATAAATTATCTACTGATGACTAAAAAGATATTCAAATTTACACTAACTGAAAAGGTCTTAACCGACATTAGGTGTAAATAATAGACTGTATATCCTTGTACTAAAATTTTTTTTATTAAAATAATATTCACAGCTATATATGTCTGCTCAGGTAACGAAACCATACCGCGATCTAGATACTATATACAAATAAACCGGCCAAGTGCGAGTTGGACTCGCCCATGAAGGGTTTCGTAGCAGCAAGTATCATAAATACGTTCGCAGTGGTAGTGATTTTTCTAACAAAAAATTGCGGTATATGACGTATTAAAAAAAAACTACCAGCTCTATCTCGTTCGAACTAATTTTCGTTGGTAGTTTTTATGGCAATGTACATCATATATTATTTTTAGATTTATCATTCTCTTAGTTTAGAAGTTAGAGGGGGGGGGACACACATTTTTCCACTTTGGAAGTGTCTCTTGTGCAAACTGTTCATTTTAGAAAAAAAATATTTGAGGAATCTCAATAGCATTTTTAAAGACCTATCTATAAATATCCCACACGTATGGGTTTGATGAAAAAAAAAATTTTGAGTTTCAGTTCTGAGTATGGGGACCCCCAAAATTTACTACTTTTTTTCTAGTTTTATATAAGAATCTTAATGCGGTTCACAGAATACATCTAGTTACCAAGTTTCAATAGCATAGGCCTTATAGTTTCGGAGAAAAGTGGCTGTGACACACGGACGGACAGACAGACAGACAGACAGACAGACAGACAGACAGACAGACATGACGAATCTATAAGGGTTCCGTTTTTGCCATTTGGCTACGAAACCCTAAAAAAAGATGCCATCTAGTTACATATTTTGAACTAAAACCTGACTTGAACACTAACCATGTTTTGAAATTATTCTACTACTCTCTGCAAGCTCATACCTACCTATTTCAAATTGTCTCGATTGAAGTTAATTGAAAATAATTCATAAATTTGGGACTTAGACGCGAAATAGGTATAGGTACTTCTAATGTTTTTAATAATATGCATGTACTAGCTAATGCCCGCAGTTTCACCCGCGTAAAATTAGTTCCCGTGGGAAGTTACTCCCGGGATAAACAGTAGCCTATGTGTTATTCCAGACTATAATGGATATCTGTATCAAATTTCAGCCCGATCCGTTCAGCCGTTCGAGCCTGAAAGAGTAACAAACATCCACATTCACACTCACAAACTTTCACATTTATAATATTAGTAAGATTTCAAGTACCTATAGAGTATTAAAAACCGCGATATTTTACAATACAAAATTGAAATAAAAACATAATTCTTATCTATTTTTTCAAAAATATCTGACAAAGTGATTCTATGGAACAAAACTGCTTTATTATGTTATAAACTATTAATGAAACATTCAGCCAAAATAAAGATTATTAGGTATCCCAAGCCATTGAACTAATATCACTAGCGTATTCTGAGATACCTACTTGATAAATATAAAAAAAACACTGACCTTTATTTTTTATCGAACCCGTAATACCGAAGGCCTACGTCCATCAGTGAGCATTATGTGACTCCAAAACAATAATCATGTGTACAGAAATCACAACAAAATACAGAACACAAAACACAATTTTACACACTTTCACGATGTATTTAGTACTTGAAGTAGATAATTATTTATAATTAACTAATAAACAGCACAATACTTTATAAAGTCAATTGAAACTATGTTATGTTTTATTATTATTCACGGGAAACGCATGTGAAATCATAGATTTAGAATGTACAAGATGAACAGTGTCAAACTGAAGACGAGACCAAAAATGAAAGATCTATGTGTGGGTTAAATAGTGTTGTTGAATGGTCACACCTATGTTATCGATAAAAGTATCTGTATAAATGGATGGAATGGAAATGAAACTTCTAAGCACACAAAGTGCTTAGAAGTTTCATCTCCAACTTCTTGTTTTGGGGAATAAATTGTTAATTTGAATGTAATCGACTATGAAAAAGTAAAAATGGGATTATATGGGGTAACTCGTAATATTAGAAATTCTGTAGTGATTTTACGAATTTTGATTCAGTGTGTGAATGTGAAAATACACTTTTAACATGTAATTTATGGCATCGTACATTGCATTGTTGCCGTACATATATATTTTGCCAATTAAATTTGAAATTTTACTAAAAATCCAACTCTTATCGTAATACGAAACCTAGAAACTCATTTATTATTGAACCCTATTAACAATAAAAGATATTACTCGTAGATTGTTTTAAATATATTAACCTCGCCAAATTGACGTCGCCACTGATGGAAACTAATGGAAAGCCGTGGCGCATCTAGCGAATGGGGGCCATGCTTACAGCACACAAGACTTCTGACAGTAGTCCTCAAGTTGGCGACCCTATGATGTGCCTCTTCACGCTCCGCTTGCAGGACCCGGGATTGTAAAATGAGGGAAACACATGTGCGGGCAGGTCGTTCGAGGATTTTGTAGTTCGACAGAAGAACGATCTTTTGATACGCTCAGTTCTGGCGAAGATTCTCTCCGCTATATATGAGTGGCACCTCTGCCCGACGTGTTGTTCGGAATCGGAAAGGAGATGGTGGGATCAGGTTGAAGAGCTCTTCAGAACATTCGCCGTAATACATTCAGTAGAAGGCAGCCAAGGACGCTATGGTTCTTTGCTGCGCTAACGGCTCGAGGCTTACCGTCATCTTAGGACAACCTATAATTGAATCGGATAACACGTCTCTGCATAGCGCCAAGCGCGTCCAGTAAGTACCTCGCACAGTCATCCCAAAGGTGAGAACAGTATTCGACGCAGAGGCTAATCTGCGCCTTGTACAGCAAACATCCCGGTGTGGCGTGGAGTACCTTAAGTGAAGTAAAATTATAAAAATTCAACTCAAAATGGATCACAAATTTTGGAAATATTATATTAAAATAGGCACAAAACCCTAAAAAAAAGGTTAAATAACACAGTTCGAGTAAAAATCAATCATATTTATAGTAAATTAAATCCAGATAAGTTTGTTTGTAGCAATGTCACTATAATGAACTATCGACATCCTTATCGATACATACCCATGACTATTTTACTGTAAACAGCCCTTTCTATTTCTGCCTTATATATCCTCCAAAAATGCATTTAAACATTAAATATTGTGTTATGTATGAAGGAAAATGCATAATCTACGTTATGAGTTGAACTTTCAGTGAAATTTTACATCCAATTTGGCAAAATATGTACGTCAAAAATGGAATGAACGAAGTCACAAATGACCTGTTAAACGAGTCTTTCTTCGTATAATTGCGTTTTGTAATATCCTATTCACACACTAAACACGACAATATTGTTGAAAATATAAAATTTTCTATTTTAATCGTAAGATCACTACAGATTATTGGATATTATGAATAACATAGAGCCGCCATAGGATCCCAGCGGGCTCAGCGATTCAAAATACTGACATATGAGTACACAATTTGCTTTCTCTTTTCCTCTCGAGCTAAGTGCTATGGATAATGAGGTCTCGCTCGCACGCTTTGTATATCTATTGAGAGTAGCGAAAAATTCTAAATCTATGTGTGAAATGAAGTAATAACAACACATCAAATTAAAAACACACTTCGATGCAAAACGTTTCGACGTGCGTTAGGTGCATTTAAATTGGTCGAGTTTTCAAGTCAAATACGTTGTCCTTTTCTATTAATATGACTGTCTCAGGTGTAAGCCACGAACTCATGGCTTACTTTAGGCGAAAATCCACGAATCAAATCTTGAAAAAATGTGAGAGAATAGGACGCATATATACATTTGCGTAGTACTAACGAAGCAGACGCAAAATGATCAGGAAGCCGGGCTTACCGCGTGATGTCAGAGATAGGGTCTTTGAACTTTGACTCGAAAATTTATTGCTATGACTTTTGTAGCAGGGGTTGAGACGAAAATGCCGACTTACCATGTAAATTTGCAAATATTTTTATATTTGAATGAGTGTTCGAGAATATATAATTGTGTTTATTAGTTATGAGTAAATATTACATGTCACTGCCCGATCTGAAAAGGGAAGCCACAAGGAATGGGCTTCTATGGACAATTCGCCACTGGTAAGTACTCCCTTTTTGATATGAAAAAAAAAATAGAAATCGGGCCACGCTTTGAGAAATTACAGCTAAAAACGATTCTATCTTTCATCAATCTCCTGAAGGAACCACGCAATATATCATCGGATCATAAGCTCAAATTGTACCAAGTTTCGTTCAAATCGATTCAGTAGTTTCGGCGTGATACTTATTCGGGATACAGACAGACATGAAAAATTAAAATTACATGTTCGGCTTCAGTATCGATTAGAGAACGCCCTACAATTAAAATTTCCGTGGGAATACGGAAACAAAATATAGCCTATGTTACCCAGGGATAGCGTAGCTTCCCAACAGTGAAAGAATGTTTCAAATCGGTTACAAATTGCAAACATAGATACACAAAAATACCAATTTTTCCTCTTTATAATATTAGTGTAGATTAAGTTGCTTGTCTGATTTAACTTTAAAATAAAGAAATATTTAAACACAGTAACTTTAAGAAGCCTCTTGGTCAAGTTACCTGATTACGAAAGTCAGCAGGTCAGTAAGAAGACTGTTGGTCAGTGGTCAGATATCTCACAGGATCAGGAAAAATATCCTTAAAACGTATTAAGGTAAATATATTATAGCTAAATATCAAATTAGCCTATTGCAGTCCAATGCTGGACGTAATTAGTAAATGAAGTAAAAACTAAATATTGTCCTCGACGCAAATAGAGGAAGGTTTATTATTTATTTATGTGCAGGTAATACCCGTATCTACATGGTTGCGTGAACAGTTGAGAGGTTTGACGTCATTCTCGATACCAATTGGTGATTAGTATGGAATTATGATGGTGGTAAATCTCCGTAAGGTACTTACTTAGATATTAATAAAAAAATAATGTCCCGATTTCAACTGGAACGATGTTCCAGGATCTATATGACAAAATATTTACAAAATATCAACCATGTCCAATAATTCGTTCACTTTTTGCGTTTATTGCAGTCAAATCAGACAGATAGACTAGGATGCTAATGTATGTATGAATAAGTATGTAAGAATTCAATATGAAGCTATTGCCACTACTCTAAAAGGTGTCTTAGCCTCTCGCCTTTCCTCTACGGAGGAGAGGCGAGAAACTAAGACACCTTTGAGCCTACGGGCTACGATGTCAACTTTTCATCAAGCTTGTCTGCCAAGTTAGTGGTTAATAATAAAAAACAAAATCTACTTATCTTTCGATTATCCCTAAAGGTACTATACTTAAGATGAAAGTTTTCTAATACTTATCTACTATAGAATTTTAAATTAGTTAGGTATCTTTAATTTAGAATTAAATCTCTTAAGAAAAGTTCTTAATACGAAAATAATTTAAGATAACGATAACGTCCGTCAAATTTTGAATACCAATCTAAATCTGACAACATAAACAGACTAATGTTATTTTTAAACTTCTGCTGTATAAATATGCCCACTTGGTCTACTACTTACGTCTACGAAACGAGAGGCCGTGGATTTGATTCCCACCCAGGACAAACCTCGTTGTTCATGAGAATGTTAACTTGTTCTGTCGGGATGTAAATTATCTAATACGTATCTATTTTAAAATATATAAGAATGTAAATATTTTAAATATATTTTGAGTTATCTGGATTATCAGCATAATTTGTGCAAATGTTCACAATGTAACTTTTCCAAACGTCTCGGTATACGTAAATGTTACGCTTTACTTCGTGAAAGTCCCGAAAAATATAAATTATCAGAATTAACAATATCAAAACACTTATAAATTTACCTAATTTGTTTGAACAATACCTATCACTGAAATAAAATTTCACTCACAGTAATTGAAGTTATTAATACTCACCATGCCATCGGTATCCTTGTACTTCTCCAAATGCCCAAATTAGTCGACACTGCAGATCAACTACAATTTGATTTGTCTTTGGAATAAACTTTATAATGCGTTGGGTTAAAAAATATTCTAACTGCTCCACGTTTTCAAAATCAAATGTTCCCATAAGGCTTCCTAAAGCCCCTTGTACGGAACAAATATTCTTGACGGGAACACGCATATCACACTCTAAACATCGCCAGGTAGTCGATGAATTTAATGGTTCTATAGGGAGCAAAGAACCTGGACACTCAGTAGAAAAGCACTTCAGAGCACCAAGAAATGTCCCTCGTTCAGTTGGATCAGCACAACGATCACATTTACAAAGAAAATGTTTGGTTTTGTAAAGGTGCGTGCGACGGGCTGGAGTTCCCCACAAAATTCCAGTATAACACGATACTATCTCTGACCCTGCTCTGATAGGTTTCACCGCTTTTACCGTCATTTGAAGATCGGCATTGAAGCAAGATCTAGTATTTGGTACGCAGCAATGATTCATCAGTCCTGATACAGGATATAGGCCGCGTATGCTTGCATCCTGGTTACATGAATTGGAAATTTGAAATGCATTGGTATCAAGAATGCAGCATGCCATTATCATAAGCAGTTCCTCATCTTCAGGTATATCGAAAAATTCCTTTATGTGACGGATTTCGATACTATGTTGAGGAAGCATGTGAGCTTGAAGAGCAGTCATTAATATGCGTTGATCTTCATTTAATAGAAGCGCTCTTATTGCTGTCAGCGCTCGTGATAAATATGAGTCGTCGACGTATTCTATAGGTGTCTTGTTATGCCAGCGAGTAATTACACCACAGTCTTTATAATGCATATCGGAATTCTGACACTTTTCAGAACACAGTAATAAAGCACACTTTGTACACTTAAAAAAAGTATCACAGTTTATTTTTGCACACACTGTACATCCTCGTTCTACAGCAAAACCGGAGCGTGGTCCATAAATCAGAGGATGATCAACGAATATCACTTCACCAGCACTAATATTTTCAGTAGCGACGAGACCTCGACCGCCAAGGGAGGATTCTTGGATATCCCATTTACATGGATATTGTATATCGTTGATATAGTCGCACAGGCCGAGGTGTTCCTTAACCATTTGTGACAATTGCTCCAACGACAACATCCTGCCGCGAGTCGGCTGGTGACGGCACTGCACTGCGCGCACAATGTGAATATACAAATCAGCGAGTTTGATAACAGCTAGGCGATGATCGGTAATGTGTTACATCGCCAAAACGTAAGCGTTCTTCTCCGCAATTAACCGAGTTCGATTGAGGTGAGCCGCTTGTGTGGAGAGTAGTAGGTACACGTTCTTGACGTATTATTCATAGGCGTTGCCAACTCAGTAACGCACGTGAAGAAATTTGGTGATTTATGTACAAAATTTCTTCAATATGCTATGTTCTCGGTACGTATTGTACGGACACAGCGGTTACCTGAGACTGACGCTAGGTGAAGTGCAAACTGTGTGAAAGACGAAACTGTGACATCTGGGAAAAATGCTAATACCAATGCTATAAATATAGTTCGAGTAAATTACTATTTTTATATCAGCGTGAAGTTAAATATATTAGCTGCTTCGTGTTCAGGTTAAATATACATAAATATTCACTGTGAGGTAATTTTGTTACATAATCCTCATAAATATCGCACGTTATATATTTACTTCCTATAGAATGTTTTGAGTGAAGTTTATTATATTTGTTTTATGTTTAAGGGGGTTTTCGAATAATGTTTAGGTGATGACAAAAAAGCATGCACCATTAGAGATAAGACTGACAGACAGACAGGTGTTGATAATTTTTTGTCTATGATCTTTGTAAGAGTGATCATTATTCCCATCTAAGTGTTTATCCTGGTTGCATCCCACTTCGCTTTATTTTCAGAGCCTCTTTTAGTAAGAACATTACTAATTATGCAGATTATAAACCACTACGTCAAAATAGGAATCCCTGTATGTATCATATACAGCGGCGGGGCTTGTAAGTAGTCTTTCTGCGGGAAGATTCCTGCAGACGAAATTACCTTTAAAACGAAATGAAACGAAACCAACTTATCAGTGCAATGCTCGCAAAAATGGCACCATTTTCCCATGTAAGGAGCCATTATGTACTTGACTTTTGAATTGGTGTTTAGATAATGAATTGATTGGAATTTGCATTGCCTGATGCAGTTTCTTTTCTTTCATTATCTATTCTCATTTGATTAGGAAGTCAAATGAAAGGGCAAACAGTAACCGAGTGTATACCTACATAGTGACACGCTTCTGGGAAGTCCAGAGTGCTCCCAGGAGTTCCCAGGCGGTTCAGTAGTTTAGGTAAGGTATAATTTGTCCTGGAGTCAATAATGCAAGTACTACAGGGTATTATTACTTTTATTTTCACAATATTAAAACTTATATATACTTATAAACTAGGTACTCATCCGGATTCTGGGACGACTTCCTTCCTCCAGGATATGTAAATATGGATATATGCTTATATTTTCAATAAATGGATGCTTATTTAATAGTTGCCACACGGGCATAAGCAGGTTTTTTTTTAAATATAAACTTGGAAGCTCATTCTGAAAAGAACAAACAATATATTTTATATACACCCTCTTCAACCATAGATATCCCTAAGCTTTCCCTTATTACTAATTTTTACTCCCCATTTTAAAACATTTAATATACAAAAGAACATTACCCCCTTTTCTAAATTTCACAAACGCCTGCCTGATAAAAATAAATTTACTTAAAATATTCTTTTTTACATGAAAATTACCCACACTTAAATTACTAAATAAACTTAAGTAATGCAATTGATGCTTACCAGAGCTTCCGTTTTCAAATATATAAATTTAGTTAAATAATTGGGCTATGTACGCCACTCACTGTTATTTCAGTGAAATATATTTTACAGAATAATTTACTTTGATGTAATTTGATTTGATGTAAATGAAAGATTGTTCTTTTTTACATGAAAATTACCCACACTTAAATTACTAAATAAACTTAAGTAATGCAATTGATGCTTACCAGAGCTTCCGTTTTCAAATATATAAATTTAGTTAAATAATTGGGCTATGTACGCCACTCACTGTTATTTCAGTGAAATATATTTTACAGAATAATTTACTTTGATGTAAATTTTCTTCGACAGTATGAAGTAAAATAAAAAATTTAGTTAGTTCCTCCTTTTTTTTTACCATTGCGCACGCCTATATATAGCTTACATCCCACCATATCTCCTTCCATCAAATATCCCTACTTTGACACTATTAAGGACACACCCATTATACCGACCTAAGTATAATCATTATACCTACGCTTAATAGCGCCTAATAAACTAATTACAGCAAATCTATGATTTACGCCACAATATCCCCTCCCCAAGAGAAAATTTTGTCCCTATAGACAAAATTTAAGAATACTAATTCAATTTAAAAAATTTGAATTAGTATATAACAATCAATCTATAACAACTGTATTACTTAGATAATGTCTCCCCAAAATAAATAATTTAAATATTCAAATAGAGTAACTCTGATGGTGTTCACAAGATAGATAGAAGAAAAGACGTATTTAAGGCTTAATATTAAGAAATCCAGGTAATACGAACCGCCTGAATGTAATATAGAATATGGCTTAAATTGAAGACTGAGATTTCTATAACCGTCTCAGAGAAGAAAATTTATATAACAACCTATACAACGATGTAATAACATTGTATATGTCTATATAACTGAATGCAATATATTTGCATATGATAAGCAAGCCTTTAAGAGCTTCCTATAGTACCACGTAAATCTGCGAGGGCAAGCTTACTGCTTCCGAGTGGCAGTATTTACTACAAAAAAACCAAGAAACAGAAATATAGCACTGAATACACCTACAGAATCATCCTACCAGAATTCTAACCACAAATATACAAACAACCCAGAAAAAAAATCACATTTACCAACCTTAACATTTCACTGAAATCCAAATCCAATATGTAATAACGTTTTCAAAACGTATGCATCACTATTAACATAATGCATGTGCATAAAACTTTCATAACTTTGTAATTCTTAATACTTTGTAATTTTATAAACTCACGGCACGTACACAACTTTCACATAACATGACAATGAATTCACAATGTGACCTCAAGCTTAACAATATTTCGAGGTACCCTCATAAATTTTCACAATTATTCATAAGGTCTCTTACACACTGACTTAAATTTCTCGTGTATGTTTGACTGTCCGCGACAACATCCTAAAGTAATTTAATGTTCATTTTTAAATAACTGACCTGACATTGCTATTCTTGTCTTACTTACTTTAATTTAACTTGCTAAAAATCTAAAAATTAAATGAAGTTAATTTTGTTCTAGAATAGGGGAAAAAAAATTTTTAGCGACGCATTTATGTGTATGCAAAGTAACTACTGACTATTTCAACTTTCATAACTCACCGGACTCACCCATTCCTTTGAATAATGTGCCTTTCATACTCTCATATTCATACCTTTCATACATTCATACATCCTCATACATTTCACGCTCATAAAATACCCATGCACACTTGTGTCATCAATACAATCACATGATGACGCAATTCTTATATACAAGAGAGTTTAGCTTAAATTTTACACTAAATCTCAACACTATTCATTAAAACCGTATCCTGTCCTTACGCTTATGGAATTATGTTAGCGTGATGAAATGCAGTCTGTAAGCAGCCTAAACGATATTCACATGATATTCACAACTACCCATACTTAGGAGAAAAAAATAATGATACTACGATTTACTTAGAAAATATTTTTGGTTATGAAGTTAATTTATTGAATTATTTTATGCAGATTGTAATCAATTATTCTTTGTAATTATATATTTTAAATATTCGTATTGCTAACTATTACACAGCATTATTGGAATGGTTTTAATGACGAATATTTGTTACCTACCCCAAATTTTTTTTTATATTACTAAGGTGGCTATCGATATAGAAAATATATAACTTTATGAAGGTGGCAAACAAACATACGGCCCACCAGAAGGACTGGCGGTTACCGCAGTCTATGAACATTTGCCTCACCATAGGCGACAAACTCATGCTGCCGACCATGTAAAACCCTTTTACGACCCTTTTTAAAGAACCCCATACTATTTTTGCCGTAGAAACCGGCTCAAAACCGCGAATAACTACTTCATACGTTAATTTATTTTTATTGAGCAAGAAATATCTAATTTTATTGATATCCATATTAAACGGCTCTGGTAAGCACCGAATCACTCACAATTTTTAATACACAAATCACTTTTCTATTCACATAGAACTACAATATCATTCAGATTTTCCTGAAACAATACACAAATTATACAAAACAAAACCTACCGTGAATGGTTTGCATTCATGTATCTTTAAAACATCAACAACAATTTTACTTCTAACAAGAAGGTTCGTAACAATTTAATTAATGTGGGTATATTTTTTGCGTTAAATTTATTACAAGGAATTGTCAAAAACAATGAGGGTAGAATTTTTTCCTTACGATGAACAATACTAAATATGAATTTGACTATAAGCCAACAATTATATAATAAAAGATATTCTACTATTACAGTTTGAAATAAAATAAAAAAACTGTAATTAAATTTGGGGACAAGCTACGTTAATAAAAATGATGTTGGAGAATTTTCAAATTTCGGAATACCCGTTTAGCCAAAAATTTATGTAAATGCAAAAAAATGTTCAAATTTCGGGCATCCAGACTCGCATAGGCCAAGGGCGTCTGTTCCTTGAAGTAGCACAAATTTCGGGGGAGGCTACCTGCTAGCGGGCAACAAATTAAACTGTAAATATTAATTACACGTTATCAACTACCAGGACAATTACTTAAGTTCGGGCGCCATGACACGCTTCTGGGAAGTCCAGAGTGCTCCCAGGAGTTCCCAGGCGGTTCAGTAGTTTAGGTAAGGTATAATTTGTCCTGGAGTCAATAATGCAAGTACTACAGGGTATTATTACTTTTATTTTCACAATATTAAAACTTATATATACTTATAAACTAGGTACTCATCCGGATTCTGGGACGACTTCCTTCCTCCAGGATATGTAAATATGGATATATGCTTATATTTTCAATAAATGGATGCTTATTTAATAGTTGCCACACGGGCATAAGCAGGTTTTTTTTTAAATATAAACTTGGAAGCTCATTCTGAAAAGAACAAACAATATATTTTATATACACCCTCTTCAACCATAGATATCCCTAAGCTTTCCCTTATTACTAATTTTTACTCCCCATTTTAAAACATTTAATATACAAAAGAACATTACCCCCTTTTCTAAATTTCACAAACGCCTGCCTGATAAAAATAAATTTACTTAAAATATTCTTTTTTACATGAAAATTACCCACACTTAAATTACTAAATAAACTTAAGTAATGCAATTGATGCTTACCAGAGCTTCCGTTTTCAAATATATAAATTTAGTTAAATAATTGGGCTATGTACGCCACTCACTGTTATTTCAGTGAAATATATTTTACAGAATAATTTACTTTGATGTAAATTTTCTTCGACAGTATGAAGTAAAATAAAAAATTTAGTTAGTTCCTCCTTTTTTTTTACCATTGCGCACGCCTATATATAGCTTACATCCCACCATATCTCCTTCCATCAAATATCCCTACTTTGACACTATTAAGGACACACCCATTATACCGACCTAAGTATAATCATTATACCTACGCTTAATAGCGCCTAATAAACTAATTACAGCAAATCTATGATTTACGCCACAATAGACGTGAAATCTTTTAAATTATCTTTATGACATGTTAAATTATTATGCGTCTCTGATCCATATTTGTTACCCTGGGATTTTTTTTATACTGCCTCGGTGGCGCATTCGGTAGTGTAACCGCCTGCCGTGCTGAGGGTTCGATTCCCGGGTCGATCCAAATATTTGTGTGATTTACAAATGTTTGTTTCGGAGTTTGGGTGTTTTTAATGTTTAATATATATGTATTTAGAAATATTTGAGTATGTCTGTCAGTCGCCTAGATCCCATAGCACAAGCTTATTAGTTAAATTTGGGATAAATGATTTTTAAAAATACCCATTAATCATTCTCAATTGCGTGCAATGTATTCCTTTTAATATCTAGCTAATAAGTGATGTTTTTGCTTGCCGGACTACTCACCGACGAAACATGACGTGAAACCTATTAAACTGTAACACGTATAACAACCATGTTTCAGCAAATAAAACATATTCTATCTATTCTGTAAATAAATAACAAGGAAGGCAAATACTTAAACCTGCAATAAGCGGGTTACTTGATAAAGGGCCGATAAATTCAACCATGTACAATTTTGTTGTTCCTGATGTTCAAGCGTACCCAACCAGCGTGTATCATACCGCAAATTCACGCCCTCGATACCATACACAAAGTGGCATCAGGAATTGTAACAGTATCCACATCCTTTGTAAAATCAAGTCCCTTCGCGCTGGTTCGACAACCTGACCAGTCTCTGTAACAACTTCTACTACGTGGACGCTTGTCTCTTTATGAAAATTCATCTAAATGCGCAATAGATGTTATTTTATAGTAAACGTATTTAGTGCAGAAACTTTAGTGATTGGTTGAAATTGGGTCTTCGATATGCAAACTTTTTTCGAAGACCTTCAAGATGAGTGTCCTTGGTATTATTTCGATAGTTCATACAAAGTGCTTCTGGGATCTTGTCTTGTTGTGTTCGGTAAGCGTATTTATTTCAAACTCACATTATTGTCAGGAGTTTCCTCTGCATGTTGAACTACTTGAATAGGATTTTTTGAAGTAAAATTCCTTTAGGCGCGACTAGAGAGTAACAGACATTTTTTTTCTGACGGAAGTAACGCTTACTAGGTATTTGAATTTTGAATAGCGGAAACGTAGTTTACGCTATTCAAAATGGGTGCTAATTAAACGACCTTTTTTTAATAGCATTATTGGCCTCCGCAAAAATACTTTGCCTCCTAAATTTATAAGTCAGCCACAATTGATGAGCGTCAGAATTTATAGATTATAGCCACCAATTAACCTCTTTATTAGCCACTGTTAATATAATTCAGCATCGTGATTATTTGTTAGCATCTAATTTTGTAACATGCATTCAAAGAGTAAACTTCTAAATTACTAAAAAATGGCATCAAAATAGACATTATTTATTAATATAGTAGCTTCTAATTTCCTAATTCAGCATGTTTAAAATGTAACTGTAATCCACATTAATGGATCATCAAATTTAAGTAAAATTGCCATCAAAAAGTACTTATATTATGGCCACTAATATTACCTAAATAACTAGAACCACATGTAGCCTCTGACACAGTTTTTTGTAAACGATCACTGCAGTAAGCAACTAGCGCTATTGCTGGTGTTTGTATGGGTGACCACTTTGTAACATTTGATTTGCGAGAGTTTCCTTGCTTTGCAAGGCACGTTAAGCGGACTGTGCGGGGTGTCACAATCTGGTGGAAGCGGACAAGCGAGTCCGTTTGAACACCGAAGCGTGGGACAGACCTTCGGGCATAAATGCTTTTATTTATTATTTAGTGTTACCTGCAGTCTTTATAATTCAGATATTTTATACAATACCTGCATTCTAAAAAAACCTGCCCCAGAATCCAGACGCCCAAGTAATGTATGAAATGTTTTGAATAAGTATGTGACTGTTCATACTTTGTCTAGGTATTGTACGAAATTCCTAGGGATTGCAAAGAATACCTGATGGTCCAGCGGCAATGTGTAAAAAAATAGGTCAACATAAATTTGTAAATACCACAAAATATTAAATGTACATGACATCTGGCGCTCGGCGGCCGCTGCCGCGGCATGCTCGCTTCGCTCGCTCGCCTTCGCCCGTTAGTGGTCACTGTTCCAACCTAACCTAACCTTCGCAAGCAGAAAACGAACCTTCCATACTCTCGTATATTTTATACATTGCCTTGCTTGGAAGTTTCAGGTATTCTATGTATGGTGACATTATGCATGTAATACAGATTATAGAACTAAAACAGATAGCGCTTACCAACAAAAAAGTAAGACCAAGAAAGTAAATACTAAATCAAAAGTGAGTACTATAACGTGGCAGTGCTACACACTGTTCACACGTAACAAGTAATTTCTCATTAATCGTGAATATTTATGACGACATTATCCACATATTAAACTTAATGTATATAATTATGCTAAACTCAAAAGTATATAATGTATCTATTATACATTTCTTAGTTTAGTATTTGCTTTCTTGAACTTACTTTCTTGTTCAGTAAGCGAAATCTTTCTTTAGTTACAAAGTGATATCAAATAGCGGTCTCTGATTGATGCAAATGGCCGGTCGCTGTCGTCCTTTGCACTTGCGTCAAGCCTTGCAGTGGCTATTTTTACGAAAAAAGAATATGATATATTTATTTTACACGCTAAATTATAAAAACCGATGTTGTCTGCGGAGGCCTAAATTTTTTATTTTTGAGGCTCTCGTTTTGAAGCTGTAAAATATAAAATGGTGACTGCATGTAAAATTTGTGGCTGAATTAGTAAATTAGGTGTTAATATATTAATACACAGGACAAGTTTAAATAATTGTTGATCTTTATTTGATGCATATAATGGAACGTTTAGGTGACGTTGTAAAGAGGACGAATTAGCATATTAGAGGCTATTTCATTTTCGCGTGGCTTAGTTATTAAATCAGAAGCTAAATGCCGTGGCCGATAGAAATTTTTGAGGCTCAGTTTATTATATCCCATTCAAAATTAGAATGAATGATATTAATATAAAAGGCCATTCGATGGCGTCAATGGCAAAGAAGTTTTACTTCATTCGTGCGTTACAAGTTTTTGCTATCTTTTAAGTTCGCATGATATGAAATATATATTCTTAATATGTAACTACCTGAAAAAGGTCGCAGGGAGTGACTGGATGTGGAAGGAGCAGGACCGTGTATTGTGGCGTAATTTGGGATAAGCCTACGTCCTGCAGTGGACTGCCATAGGCTGATTTGATTGAATGATTGATTGATTCTTAATGCTATTGATTTAATAAATGGCAATAAATTGATTTTGCTTCACATCTTGTCCGGTCAAATGTTTGATTTCAAGAATATTCTTAAGATTTAATAAATAGATCAAAAAATACACTTTTTTTTTTTTTTTTTTTTAACCGGAGGTTTTACACTTAAAACCTATAAATAAAAAGTTGAGTGATAATGTTGTTGAATATCTATAACACAAATGATTGATAATACTGAAATATCTTCTCTTATAAATTATGTATACTCATCTAACTAGATTAATGTCTTCATTAAATTAATGTGATTTTAAATTTTAATAGGTGTGTTCGGGGTGCTCCTCAATGGCTGGCTCTTTGCCACGTTCATCCATAGTCACCTACTTATATTCAGAAGTCACATATTGGTACTTAATTTATGCACAGCCTCACTTGGTCGAAACCTTCTCGGGTTCCCATTCGCAGGATCTTCAGCCATAGCAAAAAGGTATTTAAATACTTATATTATTGTTGCAATATTATTATGTAAGTTGTTTTAATAATTTCCGGCCCCCAATTTCCAGTAGAGTTCTCGTCTAGATAAATATCATAAGTTGTGAAATCATTGTTAGTTTAATTACTTATTATGTGTAATAGTTACAAGAGACGATGTGGTATAGTTACAAAGATTATCATAAATTATGACTCACGAAACATTTCACCAATGATCAAAAATGTTTATGTAAGTATGTATGTCATTGTCTTACTATTTACTCCCTCTACATGACGTAGAGGGAGTCTCGAAGAGGATGGAGGTTACATGGTTTATTATATGATAAATTTTATTCTACACAATTATGTTATACAATAACTTAGTAAAATATCTTAAGTATACAATGACTTACTTTAAAGAGCCTCTGATGCCACAGAAGATACTCATATCTGCCAGTCAAACTGTTAAAACTTGTAGGGTTTAGTTTAAGACCTTATGCGCCATCAAAATTTCAACAGCAGAAAGCCACAACCTGCCCCTATCCATTTCAACATAGCAATAGGCTCACTACCAACACAGGGGACAGTATGCTTGGTGTAATTTTGATTTACGACTTCATATTTAATAGATATTACTAAGTACTAAGACTATTTAATAAATAAATAAATTAGCGAAACATTACCATAGCAATCGAATCTTCAGATAGAGTTAAAGATGATATAACATAATAGAAGGGGGTATAAGCAACTGTCGTTTGGTACACACGAACGGCAGAAAGCTTCAAATTACTGGGCACCAACCGAGTCGTTAGGTAGTAAAAAGTAATTCTAGTACTATATTTCATTTGGTATTATATTTTTAACCCCTGACGGAAACCCACAGTAACAGTTTGTCTCGTTGGGGACCGCTCACCTAATCATAACATAATCGTACGTCTGTCTCAGTTTAGGTATAGAGCGGTCCCCCCGACGAGACAAACTGTTAGTTAAAAATATGAATGCGTAAATAACATAGCTAGCTATAATAATAATAAAGGTTCAATACTTAGGGTAGATAGGTCATAATATAATAGTTATTTTTTTACTTTTTACAGGTTTTTTATTGTAATATATTTTTGTGAGTCGGGGAAATTTTTAATTTAATTTTTTTATTTATTTTATTTGGTAGTGAATAAGTAATTCTGTTTCAGATGGCTCTTCGGTCCAGCGTGCTGTCAACTATTTGCATTTTTGAATCAATTTTTTGGTGTCTTTCAAATGACAGCATTATTTGTAGCAGTACTGGAGCGATATTTGCTAGCAAAATTCTACAGGCGTGGTTCGTATCTAAAAAAATATAAGTTAGGAGATTATTTAATTTTTTAGGCAACCTGTTGGGCTAGTTAGGAGATTCCCATTTCCTATTGCACTGCCAGGAGCGCAATAACTGTTAAAGTGGAGTTATTATAATAGGTAACATTTGAGAATTCAATTTCACAATCATTTGACAATCAAATTATGTTGGTACTTGTCTTATTTTGCTCTATAAATTTTCGAAAGAAAAAATAATAATGGGACAGGGATTCGACTGATGATTTTTAAAATTCAAATAACTTTCAAGTCCGTATCGATTCATTCACTTTCTCATTCATCATCTCATTACGAAGATAAAACTGACAGACGTCAAATGTTACCTAATAAAATGACGCCACTTTAGAAATTTATCAAAACCATATTTTAAATTTAGATTTGGATTAGTGGCGGAAAATATAGTATGTAGTTGCAACCATTTCTAATTTTTGAATCTCTATTTCTAGCTGCCGACTATAAACAACCCACCCACAAAATTAGCATTGATGCAACAAGTTATTTTTGAGATAAAGTGTTGAAAGACTTAATACTTACAAATTAAACGTATTTTGAAAGATAAAATCATTTATGCGAAGATATTGAAAAGCTTATCTATATTCTTTTGCATGGAAGAAATTATCCTTTGGGACAATGCCAGCTGTAGAATGTATCTAATATGATAATGCGCTTTGTTCAGTGATCAATCAATGCCCAGCCGAAACGCTCTAAAAGTAATTAAAAATGTTTAAGGTTACTAATGAAATCAGGTGTTATATGGCCTTCCTAGAATGATACGAGTAGTAAAAGAGGGGAGGGAGAGAAACCCGTCTGACATCCTCGATTCGTCAATCCTAACATACAACAATGAAGGATAACCACAATGAATTGTAAGGGAGGGATGACGAATCGAACTTTGGATGGAAAGGAATTTTGGATGTTGGATAGGAAAATTACCTGTACCATCCAAATTGTTCATAATGAGCACCAATCCGCTTAACAACGTGACTGTTAAGTCGACACGATTTTATGAATGTCCAACAATATTTAAACACGTGTTTCGCCTACACACGTGGCATCTTCAGGGCTGTATGGTAGCAAATGAGCTCAGCACGCTGTGTTCCGTTTTTTTTTAGAACAATTAGAGATTACAAAACACCTAGGGAATGCATTGCTGAATGAAAATCCATGAATAAAGGGTTTTTATAAATTCCGCCCATAAAGGGGTGAAATGGAATAACAAAATTTCACTTGCCTGGTTCTCATATTATGTCCACTACAGAATCAAAAAACATTATAAGATGTGTGTTGACGACAATTCTACAACTGTGTTACCGTAACGAACGTTAATTTCATTATGTAAACTGTTGAATCTCACTGTAACGTTATTTTATATAAGATTTTTTTGACATTTGGTTTTATTTCAGAAAGATCTCTATATTTACGATTATATTGGACATTGGTTGGCGTGAGCTGGATGACGTCAGCGATATTCGCCACGCCCCCGTTATTTGGGTACGGGAAGTATTCGTGTGACGCTACTGGAACTGCGTGCACATTTCTTTGGCCGTCATTGACGTCTGGAGCTAAACATATAGGATTCACCATACCATATATCGTAGTATGTGGAGTGATACCTGTAACAGCTATGTAAGTAGTTTATAGCATGTTAGTGTTTAATGAAAGTATATTTAGATATCCCTTTATGAATACGAAAGTAACTCAGTCTTTTATGGTTTCAGTTTCGAACCACTGAACCGATTCTTATAAAGGTAGACTAAAGTAAGGGTTGGACATAAACTATATTTTTTCGCGAAAAAGGACTAGGTGTTAAAAGTATTGTTTGAACATCAACGGTCTTACTACATAAAATAATTTAAACACTGGTCTAGCATGTGTTTAGTTAGACACTTCTAAAAAGATAAACATATGTCGACCATGTGTTTAAGTTTCGCTACCACGAGGGGGGGGGGGGTGGAGTTGCGTCGCGTCCGTAGGAGTTACCACCTTTCGGGTGGTGCTAAACGACGCAACAATGCCGAACAACAGGCGGCAGCCCAGTAACCTGACCAGGTCTACCACAGGCCCTGAGGAATTACCTAAATAGCCTCCTAAATAGTGGCAACAACGCCTTGGGGAAGTGTTGTTTGTGATCTCCCAATACCGTAATGGAAATGTCAGATTCAGAATGTGTTATGTCATGCGAACCGGCTAACACCCGGCGCTCTCCAGTATCCGGTGTGAAATATGTTACCAAAAACACTTCGGGAGCGGGTAACCAGGCTTCCGGAGGAGTTAATGTTACTAGAAACAGGAAACTTGTGCAACAAGCCTTTCATCCAAGCTTGTTTTTCACAAAAAGTAAAAAGGCACCCATCGGGTCTCAATTAAATAAATTGGATGAAACTGTACCACCACAATATGTGTCACCACAACACACAATACCAGAACAGAAACAGCATGAAAATGCTGGTCCCCCTGACTGGCAAAGAATACCCTCATCAGGCAATAGAAAGCGAAAGAAGATCTCGGACAGTCCACCACCTCCATCTTTGTCTAACCAATACGCATCTCTAAATATAGATGTGGAAGATAGCGAACTCAGTCCTCAGCCTGTCAAAGAGATTCAAAACAAATCTCCGCCAATAATCCTCTATGGTGTTAATGATGTCTCGAAACTATTGGAGCTAATAAAGACTGAGAGAAATGACTCTGACTTTATCATCAAAATAGTAACCAAAAATCAAATACGTATTAATTGCCGATCGGTGGACTGTTATAAGCAACTCATGAAGATTGTACGAAAAAAT
The DNA here is from genome assembly GCA_933228765.1 of Miltochrista miniata. Lineage (NCBI taxonomy): Eukaryota > Metazoa > Arthropoda > Insecta > Lepidoptera > Erebidae > Miltochrista > Miltochrista miniata. The sequence goes on along the minus strand of OW121751.1, from coordinate 11,624,146 downwards.
AACCTCATAGGTCACACCTTCACAAGAAAGGAAGACAGGCCATATAGAGTAGTTATAAAAAACCTTCACCCAACAACGCCAATGGAATCCATAACAGAAGCAATAAAGGCTAGTGGCAATGAAGTCAGGGGCAAAATCATAAATGCAACTTATGGACCTGAAAAAATTCCTCTTTCCACATTCTTCGTTAATTTGGAACCACACCCCAACAACAGCTTGGTCAAAAATATAAAATACATTTACCATACCTGCGTCACAATTGAGGACCCTATAAAGAGAAACACTACACCGCAATGTAAAAGATGCCAGCAGTACGGACACACGCGAAACAACTGCCTAAGACCCTTCAGGTGTGTAAAATGCGCTGGAGATCACAACACTATAGATTGTAAAAAAAATTCACCCGCCAAGTGTGCCCTATGCCAGGGAGAACACCCGGCGAATTACAAAGGATGTAGAGTTTACTTAGAAATTCAAAATCGTAAAGGACAGAGAAAGCTTAATAGAAAACCTTATATCAACCAACAGCTGGAAAACCAAAATAATGGAAATACGAAATTTAAAATCCCTCAACCTCAGACCCACCAGAAAAAGTCATCATCAGATAGAAATTATAACCCTGGTAATAAAACTTACACCGAAGCTGTCAAAACGAATGAACTACCTCCAAATGAAACAAAATTAGAAATGTTAGTCACAAAACAAGCTGAAAAGCTAGACCATCTTAGCAATCAAATTGGAACCCTAATGGGACTACTCACAACAGTTATTAACAAACTTGTCAAATAAAAATGCTCTTATTAAAAATTGCAACGTGGAACGTAAATGGCATTATCAAATACAAACAGGATGTCACTTCTTTGCTGCAACTTCACAAACTTGACATTCTTCTGGTCTCCGAAACACATCTAAAAGAGCCAAACAACTTCTCAATAAAAGACTACACTACCTACTCCACAACACACCCAGATGGAACTGCACACGCAGGCGCAGCTATCCTAATAAGAAAAAACATCAAGCATGACTTATTGCCGGAATATAGAACTCCACACATCCAAGCTACCTCGATATTGGTATATGATGGGAATGGACCCATCACAATATCAGCAATATACTGTCCGCCAAAGCACAAGCTTAAGGAGGAGCACTATACACACCATTTTAAAACTCTTGGCACTCGATTTCTAGCTGGTGGGGACTGGAATTCTAAACATACGTATTGGGGTTCCCGACTCACGGTAACAAGAGGTAGAGAGTTAAAGCGAAGTGTAGATACAAACAGACTCAATGCACTGACTACTGGTAAACCTACAAATTATCCAACGGACCCCTGCCGACTACCTGATTTGCTCGACTTTTTCATATATAGAGGTCTGTCTGATATGTACCTGAAAATAGAAGGCTGTGATGACAGCAGTTCGGAGCACACCCCAATAATAGCCACCGTTAGCACCACACTAATTAAACAGGCAATGAAACAATCACTGTTCAACAAATACACAGACTGGAATGCTTTCAGAGAGCACATCGAAACGAAAATCTCACTTCAAATGTCACTTAAAACCGAAGATGATATTGAAAACGCTGCATCATATTTCACGAAGCTCATGCAGAACGCAGAAACGCAGACTTAGAAGAGTATGGCACAACACCCGCCACCCTTCAGATAAGCGCGCATTCAATAAAGCTGTTGCTGAGCTAAAGCTATTCCTGAGACAGGTCGAAGTCGACACGCTCCAAAACAAACTGGAAACCCTAACACCGACAACCTGCAACGAGTACTTCTATGGAAATTTGTGAAATACTATAAAGATGCACCACGAACAGCAAACTATCCGCTGAGGCTGGGTAACGGTTGTTGGGCAAGAACTGACAGTGAGAAGGTGAAAGCCTTTGGAGAGCACCTAAAGAACGTATTCACCACTAATATCGGCAGTGATGAAACGGAAGAAGAGCTGAACAAGTACCTGGCAACAGACCTACAACTAAGTCTCCCTATAAAGCATTGTTCGCCCCAGGAAATCAAAAGCACTATCAGAAGCTTGGAACTTGGGAAGGCTCCGGGCTTCTGTTTAGTGACCGCTGAATTGGTGAAACAACTGCCAAAAAGAGCATTAATATTCCTCACACAGTTATTCAATGGAATACTCAAAACATCACATTATCCAAACATATGGAAAGTATCAGACATAATTATGATACCCAAACCGGGAAAACCACAACACCTTGTGAGCTCATACAGACCTATCAGCCTTCTCCCAATTCTTTCAAAGGTGTTTGAAAAGATAATCTCCAAAAGACTTAATAATGTTCTGCAGACCAATGGAGTTATACCGCCGCACCAATTTGGGTTTAGAAGAAAACACGCCACCATTGAGCAGGTACATAGAGTATGCAACAAGGTCAGAGAGGCTCTAGAAAAGAAAGAATACTGTTCGGCAGTGTTCCTTGACGTCCAGCAGGCGTTTGACAGGGTGTGGCACACTGGATTGCTGGCCAAATTGAAATCATGCCTCCCTCATAGCATGTACCTATTGTTAAAGTCATATTTGGAGGATCGAATATTCAGAGTAAAGCTGAATGACGAATATTCCGAATTTTTCGAAATCAATGCCGGTGTGCCTCAGGGCTCAGTTCTGGGGCTTACCCTATATTTGATTTATACAGCTGATCTGCCTGAAACCACGGACGTTCTCTCGGCTACTTTTGCTGATGACACCGCTGCACTATGCAACAACAAGTGCCCTCATAAAGCATCATCAATGTTGCAAACCCATTTAGATAAGATCTATGAATGGATGGAGAAATGGAGGATCAAAGCAAGTGCCAGCAAATCAGTTCATGTCACTTTCACCTTATGCAAGAGTGACTGTGCACCGGTAAGGCTAGGCCCAGACATACTGCCACATAGCCAACATTCCAAGTATCTGGGTATACACTTGGATCGAAAGCAAACATGGCGAAGACATATTGGAAAGAAACGTGATGAGCTCAATTACCGTTTGAGGGAACTTACCTGGATCCTGGGCAGAAGCTCGAGACTTACCCTTAACAATAAGGTCCTCATATACAAAGCTGTCATTAAACCCGTGTGGACTTATGGCATAGAACTGTGGGGGTCGGCGAAAAACTCAAACCTAGAAATACTACAGCGATTTCAGAACAGAGCTCTGAAAACTATAACTTGCGCGCCGTGGTTCACTAGAGCAGCCGACACTCATAATTACTTGAATATAAACACAGTAAAGGAAGAAATAGAACACCGAAAAAGATCATACAGAGACCGTATAACTCACCACATCAATGACCTGGCAGTAGCATTGAGGGAACCACTGAGCATCAATCGGCTCAAAAGAAAACACATATGGGATGCCTTACAATGAGCATCATTAATTCTAGAAAGGAGTACCTTCAATGGAAGGTCATAACCTTGCTCGACTGAAACACAGAACATATCTGCTTAAGGCATGAAAGCCGATTGCAAGATAAAACACACAAAAAAAAAAAAAAAAGTTTCGCTACCACAAAACCGTATTTAGCGTGTGTCTAACAAGATAACGTTTAACTCAATCAGTTCTTTTCACATAGGCAACACTGCTCATCGTTTGTAGTAGTAGTAGTTTTGTTTATCCATTTTCGGATAGGCAAAGGCAATTTGAGCCATACAGCCAAGTCTTGTATATTTATTAACTCTTCATTTTGCTTTAATAAGTCACAGTCCTTGTCCTCTAAGTCCAGTCAAAGTCAAGTACAGCCCTAAGTCAAAGTCAGTCTTCCTTCAGAAAAGCGGTGGATACATTTCTGAAAGTTCCTTTGGATTTTTTGTCAGAAACTGCAAAGTTGCGATTCACTACGTTTTATCACTTCCCAACACTAGTGCACGTTGTCGGACGTTTATGTTTAAGAATCCACCATTGATACACACAAAACACTCGAAATTACACTAATTTTGCAAATTAACAAAACGACGCGATACGATTCCTTCCAGTTCCCGCCAAAGAATCCTGCTCATCGTTCGTATAGGTTCGTTCTTTTCTGTTTCGTTGTATTCAAAAATAAATAAAATGAATGACATTATTTTTCTTTTACTTAGTTTCCTTTTCTTTCTACCTTTCAAAAATACAAATTAGATCGTTTTTAATTGAACATTAATTACAAAATGTAAATAATATCAATAATTTTGAATAAAATAACAATATAATAGCCGAGTGCAGGATGAAACGGAACGTGTCGTGTCACTCGGTGTTGTCAAATTGTTTGTTTGTTTTTTGAGTGGGGTTTAAACAATGATGTATAATAATTACTATAGATACGTTATCAACACTCCGAAAATGGCAAGACGAAAAGAAGGTGGGTATTTAACCTGAATTCTGTTTAGTACGGACCAACAAGTGTCGCGACTGTACGCTTAGCGAAAGTTCTACTATCAGTGTTTTATATTCTGTTAGTAAAGAAAACTCGTGAAAAACATGCCTTCGTGGATTTTCAGACAGTTAAATAATAACACCGCAACTGTAAAATATAAAAATGTGTCTTTGACATCAGAAATATACTTTATATTTTCTCAACACCGGTCCTGCTATTTAAGGTAATAAATGAACCACAGAGTACCTAATCACTACGAAAGAATAGTGACTAGCGGGAACCACTCACGCGACTAACTTCCCATTCAATACACTTGTGCTGTATTTGAAAGTCGTGCCGTGATGTTCCTGCATGACGTGTCTAATTATTGTATTATATCATTGGCTTTGAAATAATAAAGAGCACTACAATTCGAATTTAAATTGTCAAATGTGTGATTTAAACACGCGACTATCTGCTCCGTGTGCCTAAAGTAATGCCTAACTTAAGACGTGTCTAAATACGAAATCAGCGTTAAGCGCTATTTTGTGGTAGAACTTTTCTTAAACACGTGTTCAGCACATGTTTAATTTTTTTGTAGTAAGACGGCAAATGTTTTGACCTAAGCAATTCGATAAGAACTAAGAGTACTTAATGTAGGTACAATTTATCACCATCATATACAGACAGATGCTGGTCAACTTAAAATACTTTTAGTACCTGTGAGACTGATCAATAGGTCACAGATTTCGAAATTTGTGACCTCACAAAGGCTTTTGACAACGTTCAGCATACTTTTAAGTGTTTTGCAGTAACATAAACACAGGTGGAGTTCAGGAAAAAACATATAATATTGCCACAAGTGCCCTATGCTAGACATTACCTAAATGTATGTATTATGTTGATTTCATATCGTTGCGTCCTTTCAAGGGCTTCCACAGGGGTCTATTTCCCGTTCTTGTTTTGATAAAACAAAAATCTTTTAAACTTACTCTACAAAAGCTGACACCTGAACCCAAATCTGAACAGGAGTGGACGCATGTCATTTTTAAATAATTTTTAAATTGAAATGTGTGTATGTATGTTATATCGTTGATATAGCTATATTTGAAAGGCAATTGTCCATTCGGATATAACTGAAAGTCAATCCCTGTCCAGTTTCTTATTACTGTTTCAATAAGATAAATAAGTCTGATGTTGTCCGCAGATTATATTACATGGGCAAGGCGGTTCGGTTAGAACGTATATTTTACAAGGGTGAACTCCAGAGGGAACAGACGAAACTTACTCAGGTAATAACTTACAGCAGTGCATGCTTGTTTGACCTACTTATTTAAATTCGTACTTTGCAAACATCGGTAGAACTGTTTGTTTGGCGAGACTTGCTAACTGAAATACATAATAATGTATTTCAATTAACCGCAATATTATGTTGGTAGTTGGTTGGTAGGTATAGAACTCTCAAATTTGGAATATGGTCATTACTTTATGTCACCTTTCAAGTTACAATCGTTCACGGGCTTGTTTGCCACTTTAGTGGTTAGAACTACATTAATACGACTTTGCTGACTGATTGTAAAATAAACTGATGGCCTGACATTGACTGCAAATATTTTTTTTAGGTTATAATTATCATCACCAAATTAGGTAGCCGTTAGGTCAGTGATAGTTTCTGACTTGCTGTACCAATTTGATCACTAAGCTATGGCTAGGCCCGAGGTGAGCTGCCGTTATTATAACGTGTAACAAAAACATAACTGGTTTGGTAGGTATCCTTCTGCGTACCTTGTCGGGAAAAATGGCGTGATTGCATGTATGTCTGCAGGCCAAATTAAATTAATCCTACTTCCTACTAATATTATAAATGTAAAAGTTTGTGAAGATGTTTGGATGTTTATTACTGAATCACGCTCTAACGGCTTAGAGGATCGGGCTGAAATTCGGTACTAAGGCAGATTGTAGTCCGGAATAACACGAAGTGTACTTTTCATCCAGGGAAGCGGGAACCAAATTTCACGCAGGCATCAGCTTGTAGCATATAACTAACAGGGGTTAGAGAAAGGCAAGAAGCATTAGTGGATGTTTAGCAATTTACAGTACTTTCGCAGATTTGCAATAAACCCGTCGTATCAATTCCAGAGCATTCATACGCTGTGTGTCGCAACACTGGCGCTATGGATTCCTGCTGCCATCCTGATTGGATGGCAATGGCTACCGCTGCTCCTGTATGGCTATAATACCCATGTACCACCAGCTTTGGCCATGATAGCGCCTATAGCATCTGAGGTAAGAGTAATTCTCTTACTAAGTTATGTATTCCATGCTTCACATTTATTCGACATCTACATAATTAACTCATAACACATTAACAAAGTTCCCGGTTGACTCGCTCACTTATCAATGCTTAGCATTTGGATCTAGAAACTTGAATTTAATAGGGTAAGCTACACTTATAATGTATAACCCAATTAAGAGCAGATTTTTCCAAGTTTTACCCATAAGGGAGTACTATCTGCGAGACGGAAAGCGAGGATGTTTTATAAATACGTGTGAAGTCGGACAAAATCTTAATTAAGTATAGAAACTTTTCTACATTTGGAAATTCCGGGTAAGCCCTCGTAAGAATGTCCCACAATTCCCGACAAACTTTGGCTACCACGGCCTATAGATAACGCATAAATTTATTATAGTATTGCCTAATTATTAGTTGCTTTTTTTTTATACATTTGCGTTGGCTGACAGGCATAGTGCTACTGCAAGTAATACGACCACCGGTTGCCACAAAATGTTTGGGACTAGTACCGAGAATAAAGCCCGGTCGCCAACGCTAGCTGAGCGGGCCTTTTAAAGAATCCGGTAACCCAAAACAGAAAACTGTTTATTTATCTTCCGGCCACTGCACCACAGTTTACTGGCCCTAGTTAAACGGGTTCATTAATGAGCCTTCTCAGCTCCAGGTGGATATCGGCCTTAAGCGACCCAGGTCCTGTGTTAGATAAAGTCCTCGTTTTGAACTCGCCAATTCTATCGGCGGCTACCTATTTGTAACGCTATCGATATGAATTTTCTTGGAACACAACGTGTTGTCATAATGAGGTCATACTCGTATTTGTAATCACCTGTACAATTTGCAGGCTGCAACGTGTATTCCTGTGCTGTGTTACATTGCTGGCGACGAAAGGCTGCGAGCTGCATTACTTGGGCGCATGCGAAAACACTACGCTCTTCTTCATCCACAGAGTGCCAAGAGGTTTAATTCTGACTAGAATTTGAAAGAAATATCCTTGAGTTACAGCGGCCATTATTGGGTTCTTTAAAAGGTTTTGAAGTGCAGAAAATGTGGATATTGTAAAAGATTGTGAACATAAATTTATTGTAATGCGACTGAACCTTAAAAATAAAAGTTGTTTCTATTCAAATTATTATATCTTCTTACGTATTCCCAGTTATTTCCAAAAGTGGTTTGCGTGTATGGTTATGATTTGACTTTCATTTTCGGTATTGCTATCTATTTTACTCCAAACAGTAAACCATGGTGAAAACAAATCTGCAGTTTACTGAACAGATTCATTAATGGGCCTGTTCAGCTCGCGGTGGAAGCCGGACATTACGTCTGAATTCTGAACACTGAAAGGGCTCATGCGCCAGAGCCTCGTCTTTTGGTCATCAGTCCGGTGGAATTAAACCCACACACCTATTTAAATAATTATGTCTTAAAATATTAACACCACGCTTTGTTTTAAAGTACTTACAATTCTAAGCTTCTGCTATAGAAATCATACAATGAGTGATGCAGACCATGACCTAACTGGTATTTGTGAAGGTTCAAGATGCAATATGAGATACTGGGACAAACACTTATTAGATTGTTGTGAGTCAGCCAGCCTTTATAGCTGTTCTGGCAAAACATTTGTTTTCATTTAGCTAGGAGAGTTAAAATACTTTGTAAAAATAGATTTCTGAAAATAATTCTACACAAAGTTTTATTTATATCAGTTTTTGAAATTTCATTCACAAAATGAAATTAGAAAGATTGATAGAGAACAATAATTTTAGTGATAATTGTGTTTGGGAAGGAATATTTAATGATGACGAAATAATCATATTAGAAGATGGTTTTCTGCTTACAGGTAAAAAGGTTTTATTATTAATTTAAAGGACAGAAATAAGTCACTTTCTCTTAATTGCTTTTAAGCTCAACCAGGAATTGAAGACCGGGCCACTTAGGTCCGCTTTTATTGGCAGTTATGATTTTAACTGGTTGTGACTACCTTCAGTTGCAAATTTTTAATCCACCAACTACTATTGCCAGCGATGCTATGATAGAACATAGTTTATTTGCCGAACACTTCAGTAGGAACTCAAAACTTTTAAATTCTATATACATTTTCAGGGTTTCTGTCAGTATCGCTAAGTTCTTGGCTCAGCGTGACTCTTCTGTTTAGTAGTATTGGGTTGGACAGAAGTTATCGAAACTTGGCAAATTTTATTTTAACTGCGTGTATCAGACGGGCGCTACCGCTTTTGATATATCTTCCTTTTGTGAAGTGGATTGCAATGTGAGTTCTTAACACCTATTTTGTTCTTGTTCATATTATTTTAGTTTGAAATACCGAGTACATCACGCTTAAACCTAAATTATAGGTAGTTAAAGGTCTTTCATGATCATTTATTTATGTTTAAGTAACGCAGCATACCTTCCATACATGTAAGCCGTTGCCCTAGCTGACAGGTGGGGCTGACCCGGGCATAGATCTAGCTAGACATTTTATGAAAATGTGTGTGTAAAGATACATTTATATTGTCATTATACCTAATACCTATACCATAAGTAAAAGACTTCATTAAAATTCCCATAAGTCGTAAGCAGCGGCATAAAGACTTTTCAAATCAACACTTGTTACTGAAAGTGTCTGATTCCCGTAAGTGTAATTCTAAAATTTTTCAGTTCGTTCGGATTTCATGCATTCTCGTGTGGATTTTTTGCTTTCTGGGAGACATTTTTGGCAGTGTTCGAGGTCGAGTGTCTAACACACGTCTGTATTGAAAGATATGTGCTTGCCAAATACGTTATTAATGGTATGTGCATTTTAGTTTATTATACTTATTAATGTCTATTAGAACAATAATACTTCATTTTCGTAGATCAATGGCTCCACCTGATTTTAGAGTTATGATTATAGTTAGTGACCCAAAAAGTCCTCTCTTATCTATTTACAATGGCTTTTCGTTCGTTCACCCATACTCATATAATTTAAACAAATTTTAAAGATTTATTACCTACAGTTACTTAGTTACAGTTCTATAAAACTATCTATTTCCGTGTATTTGAGTTGACTTAATTATTATGAAGAAATCTTCTCTCCTGCTATTAGTCTCGACTTACAAGTGGTGCACCTATTGAGTAACAAAAGAGATCACGAAGATGACAAGCAAACCTTCAAATAAAACCCAGTACCAACCCGTCTGGTCAGATTAGAAAAACTGTCTGACCCTAAGCTGAAGGTGGTGGAAACTCAACACAGGGAGAGCACAGTCTCAGTTTGCTTCCTCTTACCACAACAATTTCTTCAGAAACATGAGGGTCACTGTTAATGTTCTCGTGGTCTGTAAGAGTGGCTCTAAATTCACTAGCTGTCGCCATGACTTTCCATAACGTAGGTGGCATTATTTTGGCGAAAATAAAGTAAAGAAGAAATGTCTATCATAATTTGCTTTTTTTATAGGTTGGCAAGTTAAACAAGAGCATTACTACTTATACCCTTGCCTATGCTTGCTTTTCTCTTGCTTGTACTCCGTACCACCGCTGTTTGGAATCGGACATTATGGCTCCGATTTTCAATGTACTTCGTGCACCTTCGATATTGTTTTGCCGGCGAACTGGCTAAAATACATTGTTGTAGCCATCTTTATTCTGCGCAGTATCAAGCCTACAGTTGTAATGTAAGTGGGTATTGTTTACGTACCTATATTTCAGCTTAATTTATCTGGGACTCTGGACGTTGAGTGTTATTCTTTTGAAAGGGTGAAATGACTGTGATAGTGGCCCTAAATCGCTGGATGAACCACGGCTTTCTTTATATATATATATGATACATAGACATACTTAGTACAAAGTATAACTAAAGGAAAACCACTTAATCTAATTTAATTCATCTTTATCTTCTTCGATCTTAATAGGCAACCGGGAAGAACGCTGGGATGACGGCTGAAGATTAAGAAATTGGTGTCAATAATATCACTATCTGGCTCTAGTTTTATCTTTAAAGATTATCATGATTGGCAAATTATAGAGAAGAAATATCGATGCCAAAAGACCGATTGCCCATCTAATCAGTTATACTCTCAACAAAACCCTGGGAAAAATACTATTTACTAACATTTATAACGCCCATGGTGGTATGATAGGTACATTGTAGGCGTGAGTAAGTTAAAAAAATATGACACAACTAGCTGACCCGACAGACGTTGCCCTGCCTTATCTATGAAGAAGTGCTATTCCGCGTTCTGAGTACCGGTCCCCTGTTCCCGTTCCCGGTTTAGGATTGAGTTCCCGATCCACTGCTCCCATTCCCGGTTTCAGATTCTGGGTTTCCAGTTTCGAGTTCAGAGTTCCCGGTTCCTGGTTTTCGGTTACCGGGTTCCAGTTCCCTGTCAGTCTTTCTGTTCCCGGTTCCCATTTCGGAGTTTCCAGTTCTAAGACCCGATCCAAAATCGCAATAGAAACCATTTCTTCTAACAGTTCAAGCAGGTTACAGTTATTTCAAATTTTCCACCTATTTTTTTAAAATCCTTCTCCTGCTAATAAAAAATAGAAAAAAAGAATTAGCTAAATCGGTCCAGCCGTTCTGAACTTATGCGCGTACATACATTTCGCAGATACATTTTTAACACGCTTTTATTAGCTTCACTTGTAACTATGTATGTAATAAGAAAATCTTGGAATGTTAATTTGACCCACTTCCCGTCCTTCGATCACGCTGAAATTTTGCACACGCTCTGAGTTCTGATGACAATACATGACTAGCTAAAAACGTCATTACAAATCCAATATGGCGGCCTCCCCAAAATGGCGGACTGTCTGTTTGAAATGCACCTCCATGATATGGGTATCAAATGAAAGGGTTTGCTGTCAGGAATACGAAAAAAATTGTCACGGGAAGTGCTAAAAGCGTGTTTTTTAGTTTTTTAAACTATTATACTTATTATATAAATTTTAATTTTCTTATCTTATTTTATCTTCATTTTTAAAACGATATTCAGTATTTTTACATCCTTTTTGATGATATTTGTATCACGCATTCTGTCAATTCTATTGTTTGTACATCCCTGGACGCTCTAAGATGTCTGACTGCGCATCGCATCCACGTCCAATAAACCGTACACCGTTTTTTTGTAGAAAAATTAATTTAGAATCTAAACTAGGTACTTACTCACAGATCCCACCAAAAGTCGATCAAAAAATAAATCTAATTTTCCTAGATCCAAATATTGGTCCTACTAAAAGTCAGACATGCTTGAGCGAGACCTCTATGTCCAACTTCGAACTGTGGTAAGCTCATTTGATATTCATAATGTACGGAACGTCTAAAGGATATACCGCTAAGTTCGTACAAATTATAATATGCAAATGCCAGTAAACTCGACTGTACTGCAATTTGCTTGCTCAAATTGACTTAGACCTTGTTATGTAAACAGACTCGGGGCGACGACAGATTATTGCTTCAGATTCATCTTCGAATTCAAATTAGGCGTTAATTGGACAAGAACCGCAACGAGAAACGCTTTGAGGTGTCAAATTGTCACGAATTAAACGAAAACTGAACTTACAAAGTTGTCATCTATTCCATGCGTAAGATGTGAACTTACGACAGACAGAGCTATTACAGACAAGCATACGGACCTGATCGAAAAAGGTCATCTACCTACGGTTACCTCTTTCGATCAGGTTATGGACGTTTTTCTAAACTAGTGGTGCTACACTCACACTACCAATAGAAACCTTCTTAGATGCCTTTCGAAGAACCCCACTGGAAACGCGTTTTCACATAACAACTTGAATTATGTATTTGTATTTACCTGTGTTTCGCATTGAATAAACGATTATGATTAGGATTAAACGTTTGAAAAACCAGAGGCAAGGAATTTATTATAGAATACAAGCCGCAAATAAAATGTACCCTTGACATTTTTTCTTTCATTATTTCACGTACCTAATAAGTACGACATATCTATTATACGACTATTACCTATGTTTTAGGATTATGATGCTTATATGGGCAAGAGTACTAGAAAGCAAACTTCCTTTTGCAATGAGATATCATCAGCATTTTACACGGGTAAGTTAAAAGAGCGTATATAAAGCATGGCATTGGTATCTACTGCTCTGGGCGTCGATTCCCGATCGATGTATTTTTTGAATGCCTGGACGATAACTTACGGGTGAAATAACTTTCGTCTCTTAATTAAAAATGGCAATAGATGAGACAATAGACATTTCACCAGTCAAATTTCATCGATGCTTTTAAGTCGTACGATCAAGAATTGGTGCGTTAGGAAAAATTGTATGTGATTTAACAATTTGTCTATGCACAAGGTAGAATTTCGTCTGTATGCAAGTTGACATACCAGCTTTTTTTAACGTGAGGAAAATCCTACAGGGATGCTATGCCGGACTCCTACCGAATAAAAACTACACGTATCCTACCTAACAGCCTGCCGTTGGGAGCCCCGGGTAAGCCCTCGGAAGGATGACCCCAGGACTTCATATATCAAGTCCTGGGGCTGAAACTAGTGGACACCAGGGGTTGGAGCTAGTTTCAGCTCTAGAAGTAATTCATGTTAGAATATCATGTAACGCCTATTAATATGAGCATGGAAACAAACCTGCATCAGCAACTACAGGAAAAATTGTTTCAGAGTACAATTGTAATAACTGTGGTAAATCTTCTGTGCTGGACTCCCATCGCAATGATTAGAGGGAGCGTTGTGATATCGCAGCTGACGTTTGTGAATTTGTTGTGGATGACATCAGGAGATTATGTGATGTGGGCAATGTGGATTCATTGGGTAAGTAATAGTAAGGAGCAACTACACATATTAAAGGTATTCTATAACTCCTGTGAAGCACTCGTGGCATCGCGGACTCAGTGTTCTGTAAACGATCTCTGCAGTGAGCAATTTTCATTATAGCTGGACCTTGGATGTGTGACCACTACGTGACCTCTTTGTGGCATTTATTTGCAAGCGTTTCCGAGCTTTTAAAGGCACCTAAAACCGATGGTCCCGGTTGTTAGTAACTTGACAGACATTAAGCCAGGTTCAAATCCTTATAAGGAACTCGTAAAGCTTCAAGAGTAAATAATATAGAAAACGAATGTGTACTCATTCAATATTTGTAGTAAATTTCATCATGTGTCATCAATCAAAAAGCATATGTTCTATGTTCAATAATGTAGTCCCGCTGTTATTGCCGAGAAAAAGTGTCAAGGCTAGTGAATAATGTCTTTAGTTGGTAATATGCCAAATTTCGTAGTTTGTGAGATTAGCTGAAAGCCTTGCCAAATTGTGTTACACATCCCCAATCGCTTTAGAGGCTGTGCCTGTTACTGCTTAATTATTAACGAACATTACAAGTATGATACCAGTTTAACGATATTTCCCATTAGTGCAAGTTTCAATATACTTATATTGGGAAAGGGTAACTTGACAGCCTTGTATAAATTCGGTATGGTTTTGACACCTGAACAGTACTAGAATATCAAAACTGGAATGGTAAGTTGCGAAGATAAATAATAAACCGGCCAAGTGCGACCAGGACTCGCCCATGAAGGGTTTCGTAGCAGCAAGTAACATAATATAAAAATTCTTATAGTTCGTTGTAACTTTTATTGATGTATATCACGTTCGCAGTGGTAGTGATTTTTCTAACCGAAAATTGCGGTTTATGACGTACTAAAAAAAAACTACCAGCTCTATCTCGTTCAAACCAATTTTCGTTGGTAGTTTTTATGGCAATGTACATCATATATTTTTTTTTAGATTTATCACTCTCTTAGTTTAGAAGTTAGAGGGGGGGGGGACACTCATTTTATGACTTTGGAAGTCCCTCTTGCGCAAACTATTCACTTTAGAAAAAAATGATGTTAGAAACCTCAACAGCATTTTGGAAGACCTATCTATAGATATCCCACAAGAATGGGTTTGATGAAAAAAAAAAAATTTGAGTTTCAGTTCTGAGTATGGGGACCCCCAAAATTTACTGCGTTTTTTCTAGTGTTATATAATAATCTTAATGCGGTTCACAGAATACATCTAGTTATCAAGTTTCAACAGCATAGGCCTTATAATTTCGGAGAAAAGTGGCTGTGACACACGGACGGACAGACATACAGACAGACAGACAGACAGACAGACATGACGAATCTATAAGGGTTTCGTTTTTGCCATTTGGCTACGAAACCCTAAAAATATACCTATTTATTACGTGGGAAAACTACTTTAGCAACTATAGCAACTTCCAACTTCCAACTTTATAGGATGGAAATATCTGCACGATATCCAAGAAATGCTGATAAATCGTAAAGAAGTACATACTGTAAATCCATATAAATTTTGCATAGGAACAGAAACTGTCATTATTTGAACTGCTCTCAAGTTTATCGTCGAATCGAAACAGTCCTAAATCTAAAGTATTAGTAGAAAACGTATATGTCTCTTTTGTTTCAGTTTGTTTTCGATGTTTGGTGGATCTTTATATTTACACAGGCATTCGAGATAAAATCCTATATTCTCGGAAAGCCTAAGCGGCAGCGTGAATTTGTTATTTTAGCAAACAGAGACATGTTTTATAGATAAAATATGTTTCCTTTACACAATAGCAATTCTTTATTATGTCTTTCTACTTGTTGTACTCAATATGATACGCGTTAGACTACCTAGTTGTTCGATAAAATAGTTCGAAAACTGCATCAAAATTTGTCATTCTGTTGGTTGGTGCACTTTTATTTTTGGTTTAGAAGTTAGGGATCTTTTCTCTGGAAGATTCATATTGTATGTCTATTTGATAACTTTAATAATCTTATTGATAAAAATCTGCAATGTATGGTTTGCTTTAACATTACAGGTAGCACCTGCGCTGACTGTAATAGCACTTTGTATTGTCGACGACCGCGTGCGCTGCGAAATGTTCAACATTGGTACTCGAGTTGAACCACACAGTATCGACAATAAGCAAGAGTAACAGATGATGTAAATTGTATTGTGTTCTACTATAAAGACCTTGTGACTCTGCTTCTTTTAGGTCACTTTGTGATAATGAGAGTTAGGGAGAAAAATGTACCTTAGCAACAGTGTGAGTTTTATTTTCAATAAATACCTTGTTGAAATAAAAAGATCTTGTTTTCAATTTGTAGTAAGAGAATTCAAAGATATAATACGTTTTTAAAGAAAAATCTAAAATATTGGAGGCGCATACTGTCCCCCATAGGTATCTATTCCACACACACATATTATAGTAACTTTACTATTTTCTCTTCAAATGCATTTTCTGTATTTTATACGTTCAAGTTTCTTTCTAATAACTTCCCCATTTTCCTCGTTCTTACTTACACTTGTATTGACTAGCTATCAGATTACATCAAGTATCTACTTACTTTTAGGTAAAGTTATACGTTTGTTTGTTACACAGATTGCTTAGCTAACATAAGATACACTTATGTCAAGGGTTGAGGGAATAGAATTCGCTAAATGTATTGTTTCTCTCTGTTAACACGGATGCTCTGCTAAGATTATTATAGTACTGACATCATAATAATATCGAATATAGTAAGTTTCGAAATGCCAAAAAAGCTTCTCCAAAGATTTTAGAGAATTGATACTAAGATGGGTTGTGATAAACTCGTAAGTCAAGGTATTATACCTATGCCAGGCAAAGAAAAAAAAACAGATCATGTTAAATATATTGTAATTTTAAATATTTATGTATATATAATAGTAACATTAGATAATGCACGAAACCGTACCGAATATAATTTACAAGAATGGCAAGAATGCTAACAATTTAATAAAAAGTGAAAAGATTTGTACGAAGAATATCAGCGCAGTCCATCTGCAGTGTATGATACCTAATGGTTACCTAATTCAGTCAATATTTACATTATATTATGCATAGTATTATTATTTATTGGCAACAAAAAATGGCACAGAAGACGCAGAGAAAAATATTCAGATTGCCACTCACTGACTTCAGTTATATATTTTGCACCGACTAATACCCTCATGTTACTAAAGAGTTCATTCTCGACAACGGCATTTACGAAAAACAAAAATGTGAATACAATGATGTAATACAATATTTCGAAGACAAGAGTATTTTATACATTACAAAAATGTCCTTCAAGTTATGTAGTATACAATTTTATTATGTTCTTATTCCTAAAATTACGAAAGCATAATATGCCTTCTCTAGATACTTATTTGAATGCAATCTCATTCTACTGACGATTGGTCCACAGTAAGGCCTTCCAAAGAGGACAAATATATATACACAAGTAAAAGAGCAGTATGAAATTGATTGTACCTACTGATAACCTATTATTGGTGCATATTGCTTAAATATCTTGACAAGAAAGTTATCACTTTAGAATATTGCTGAAATCTTTGGACCAAATTTTCATTGATACATACCTATTAAAATCTATTACAGTGATGGTAAGTTGTATACTTAAGAGTAATTTAAAATCAACTTCCTACAAAATATATCACACTTCATGACAATTACAAATGTACGTATCTCACTACAGTGACAATGACTAATTTAATATTACGATAATAATGTACTTAACAAAATATTTTAAGTTCTTGGCTAAGATCCGATTGAATTGGACCTTCCCTCAGGTCCAGTTCAGGAGGATACGGATATCATCGATAATGTTCAAGAAAATAATATGGATCCAGAGCAAAGGCATTTATTTGACTCGTTTACGCAAGCTATCCGCAAAGCTCTCTCAAGTTTACGAAGGTTAAATGAAGGAAACCCAGGTTACTTTTAGCTAATATTAATTCTGGTGTTATCATTACTCTCATTGTCTCGCAGCGTATTTACTCGAAGAGCATCTCGTATTACGTATCTAGAGGACGAATACGGATTTTTGACCAACTACCTCACTTCCTGCAGTTCTATCCAAAAAAAAAATAAGATAGAATGAACGAAGATAACTAATAAAAATTTGTGGAAGTAATTACAAGAAAATTTGAAGGATGTATTTATACGACAGTTTTCCTTAAAGAAAGGGAACATTACTGTAACATTGTTTTATATTGCACATATAACATAGTCTTTCTACAAATATTGCTACTTACAGCTAATCAATTTGTTGCAGTTCATAGAAGACGTATAGTCATCGGCACTTTATACATTATAATATAGCTTAAATTATTAAATCTTCTAAATATAAAAAGATGTTAACTAAATTTGCATTGCACCTTTTATTTGATTCTAACTATTAATAAAATCTCACACAATCACATAATAACACTTTGGAATGGGTTCAATAGTTCAACGAACGTTTATCACATTCATTCATCACGTCAATATTATTTACAAAGTCATAGATATCATCTTCATCATTTACACAAGTATTGTTTATTTCATCTATTATTGTTGGTTCGTATACCCTGTTACTGTAGGTGTCCTCACTAGAGCTGCGATAGGACGGTGTAGAGGGGCTGTTAAGCACGATTATTGGATAATCGCGCCATAACCCGCATTGATCCTGCTATATCTCTGCCATTGCAGTTTCTTCGTAGGTTCGGCCTTTGTTTCGCCTTTCAATCAATGGAATTAGGAACAAGATGATGCCACTCAACGCTATCGTAACTCCGCCAACGTAAAAGCCTGGAGCGTAAGACTGGGTTGTATCGAATAGCCATCCTAAAACAGAAGAGTAGTTAATTAAATTCACAATAGTGATCCTCTACTAAATGTTGTCTTTAAATCTTTAAAAGGGAAAATGTTGATTAAATTTTAGAATTAGAAAAAATTGCCTCAAGACAAAAACGAAGTTTTGACATGTATTAATCTATGAGATAATAAAAACCATAGATTTAGAATTTTTCGCTATTAAGGGTAACGTATGATATATTACCTGCAAATGGTGGTCCTATTAGAGAAGCAATGCCTTGGAAAAGTAGGAGAAGCCCAAAGGCATTAGTCAATTTCTCAAGACCCAATAAGTCCACAAGGACTACTGAAGTCAATCCCACGTATGCTCCTATTGTGAAGCCGTATGTGGTGGAGTACAAGGCTAGACCCCAGAATTCCCAACAGGCCATAGATAACGCTGTACCTGAAAACGTAAAAAAATGTTTTGAAACAAGTGTGTAAAACACAAGATATATTTTCAATTTTAGAAGCATACCAAATTTTATTTATTACACGGTCATCTGGTAGGACGTTCACGCTAGAAAAAGTCGCAGGCTGGGATTGGATGCGGAAGGCGTAGGACCATGTCCAAGGTGATTTAATTTTGGACTGCTACAAGCTGATTTAATTTTGATTGGACCAAATTTTATTGACATAATTTGTGCAATGTTATGAATACTTACTAACACCAGCAATAGTAAGGCACACATTATAAGCCAGTAATCTGTTCACCCATGGTTTGTCGCTGATGTACCCAAGAATTATTCTTCCAACCAAATTTGCAGCTCCAATTATCGAAATTAAGAAAGATGGATTTTGAATACCCATCCTTTCACTCATCGGTACTATGTAGACATATGGAATATAAAATCCTATACTAGTTAAAAAATTTGATACTGCAAACAAAATAAAAATAGGATCTACAAGAAGTGAAAAATCTAGCATTTCCGATAAGGCAGACTTGAATTCAGCTGGACATGGTAGCCAGCTACATCTTTCATTTAATTCTTTTTCATCCACGTAATCATTTTCCTTTTCATGTTCCTGTGATCTATCAGGTATGTGTGAAGTCGATCTATATTTACTGATACTTTGCATACTTCCTAGGTACAATATATCTGGCTTATGCATTATACCACTGCCACGTCTCGACCGCGAATGCTTTTGCTCATGTGATTGTGGCTTGTATAGAGCAGGTTGAGAAAGAGTTAATCTTGCCGTATCATTATCCTCAACTTTTCCATTAGCTCTTATCACATTTTCAGTACTTTGAGATTTTTTTAGAGGACTCTTATTCTTTGCAGGTAACATGGGTTCTGAAGCTGGAGTTCGTGGGAGTTCGGGAACTGGTAGGAATATTAGTCCTAATGGCACACAGTTTAGTATGAAGGCACCTATTATAGCCATAGCTCCTCGCCAACCGTAGTATTCTATTAAAGCTGTTGTAATTGGCGCAAATAAAAATGTTCCAAGACCTGACCCGCATACCGCAATACCTGAAAAAAAAAATAACATGTAAAATAAAACAACTGATGAAAATTACTAGAATATAAAGAAAGGCAAGATCTACAAAATTTGTTATTATGTATGGCAATGGCACTTTTACGAGTAGGTACCTAATGCATGCCAATAAATAAATATTGTTGGACATTCTCACACAACATCATCTAGCCCAAACTAAGTTATAAAGCTTGTGCTATGGGATCTAGACGACTGATATACATACTTATATATTTCTAAATACATACATATCATACATAGAAAACACCCAAAATCCGAAACAAACATTTGTGAATCACACAAATATTTGGGCCGACCCAGGAATCGAACCCAGGACCTCCAGCGCCGCAGGCGGTATCCCTAAAGACTTGAATGTTTTCGTTTATTCGCTGCTGACCGAACTATGCTTTGGTGCAACCATTCCTAAAAAGGTTGAGGTTATAAACAGTACGAGAGAGAGTATGAGAAAGATAGAGAGAGGGCTATTCAAGGCTATTTTTAAACAGTCTTTTATTATAAGCGTAAAAAACATAATTATTACCTGTGGCAAGACTTCGGTATCGTTCAAACCAGACAGTTACGCTGACTATGGCTGGGAGGTAGATGAGTCCAAAACCGAAACCTGCTCCGATACCAATGGAAAAAATAAGTGTTATCACATTGCCAGCAAACGCAGAGACCGTCACGCATGCGGAGGACAGCAGTGCACCCGCTACTGTTACCCTTCGGCAACCCCATCGATTCACGAAGGAACTTGATATTGGACCTGGAATATTAATATTCACAATCAAACAAAACACCCTTCCATAGTCCATTGCTGAAAGCACATAAGCCTTTCCTTATTTCATTTTGTGGGATGGTGATTAGGTTTAACTGTTTCCCTGTAGTGTACTGATCAGACTGGTCGACACATGTTTTTGTTTCAAGTGTTTCTTCTCTTCGCCATAGCCTCATTCTTTAGTTAGCAGGTGTACCAATAGCAAGTAAGGTGGGCTGGGGTTCCGAAGATAGGCCCCTATCGTACTCAGCAATAACAATGACAGTAACGATGTAGCAAAATTCACTTATTGTACACATACAGGAGGTATCTACTAATGGTGATCTATATCTAGTCACACGCCCCGTGTGGCGACGGGAAAGAGTACAAAATGTCGCCAGCCCAATTCATCCCGGGGGTGTCGTAAGAAGCGACTAAGCGAACACTTTCACAAAACGATCCATTGCGTAGAGAAGGAAAACTCGAAATGAAACCCGGTTGCCAGTAAAATGACAATCGTTAAGCAAAGTTGAACGCAGAGGCGCGGCGGCGGAAGCCGGCTTGAAAATTTTAAACTGCAGGTTGTTAGGACCTGCTCCTGTCCATTTCAACACCGCAATAGGCTCACCACCTATTGCGTGGGAGATAAGGTGAAATGTGGGCGTATACTATGCCTCTGCCAACCTCTTTGGGGATAAAGGCGGGATGTATGTATGTATCTATTTATACTGTATTTCTATAGCTTTGCGCAAAAATGTAAACAAACACATTTAATCCTATATATCCATGGTTACTTGCAATTGAGTATTCACCCTGATTATATTCCAGTATCCAGGAGTCATACAGTGTTCTTACAATCATTTCGATACCAAATAACTTCTTTATGATAGTTTATTTTCATATAAAGTACCTACTCAGGATAGTAAAAAAATCGATGATTTGTCATACTATATTTTTCTACTCATCTATCTTAGACAACGATTGTCAAAACATGACATGTTTACATTATTGCCAGATCGGGCAGAATTGGACTATACAGTGTATTTTGATGAGCTTTTGAGTAAAGACTTTTTATAAAAAGAAAGAAGGAACTAACGATTTTAAAATATTTAGAACTGAAGACTTGGCCAGGTACCTAGGATTTTAGAACATTGGATAAGGCTAAAATTGTAAATGTCACTCCCCGATGCACAGCAATCTACCCAACATCGAGGAATATCGTTCTAATTTACATACATATTAAATGCAATACATACCCGAGCTTAGTGTGACCCCAACGAGGATAGATATGATCCAAGCAGTCTTGCCCTTGCCCTCATTAAAGTAGTCTAGGAATTCTGCGTAGAACACTCCGAAGGAATATGTCATGCCATCGGCTGAAAAAGAAAACATTTCAGTTATTAATGATTATTTTAAAGTTGCGTAGCGAGAAATGGAACGAGCTATGCTTGGGGTGTCTCTGAGGGATACAATCCGGAACGATGTTATCCGTCAGAGAACTAGAGTGGTCGACATAGCTCGCAGAGTATGCAGTTGGAAGTGGCAGTGGGCTGGCCATATCTGTAGGAGAACCAATGGTAGGTGGAGCAACCGAGTTCTGGAGTGGAAACCGCGACTCGGTACACGTGGGGTAAGACGACCCCCCCACCAGATGGACCGATGATCTGAAAAAGGTTGCAGAGATTGACTGAATGCGGAAGGCGCAGGACCGCGTGTTGTGGCGTAATTTGGGAGAGGCCTACGTCCAGCAGTGGACTGCTATAGGCTGATTTGATTGATGATTATTTTATATGTAGAGAAAATACCTAGTTCATACATTTTAAATATGGAAAAAGAATTGGTTTCAAGCAGGATTCGAACCTGCATCTTCTCGCATTTCGTGCAAGATGCTTAACCACTTAGCAATAAGGAATTCTTTTTCCATATTTCAAATTTATGATCAGTTAGCATACTAATTGCTTTTCAAAAATAATCTTAAATAACTAGTTTCTTAGGCGACGCCGCCCGTGCTAGTAACCAAAGCTTGTCGGATATCCTAGTAAATCCTTGTGAGAAGTTATCCAGGACGTCTGGTGCTAGACGGATAGCTAGGGACCGTGTGGCTATAATCGATTCGAGATTGGCACGACATTAGCGGTTAGCGGTAGTTTCCGTCAGTTAAAAAGTCTGCAGCTCATCAATAAGTACCTATAGGTATAGCAATGTGCAAACAAAATTTTGAATCCCTAGACATATGAGTCAAAGTGAAATGTGGTATCGTAATCGGTCCAGATACTGGTGCGTATTATTGACGTCAACAATATTTCATTTCCGTAACAACAACTATGCCAATAAAAATAATAATTACCAACAGCAATTGAAGCGCTAATTTAAAAAAATGCGAAAGTGATTTTTTTTACACATAAGTGTCTATAAACACACAATAATAAATTTTGCATCAGAGACCGGTGACTTAATTTCAGTCATTAAAATGTCATAAAATCAATCACTAATGACTATCATTATCATATCTTACTATATTATTACAACTAGGTTAAAATAACTGTGACTATAATGTCAATACTAGTATGATACACGAGAATACACGGACACGTCGGACACTGTAAACAAAAGCTTCCACTAACAATAGAGAAGAGTGTGACGTGGCATCAAAGCGCCTCCCTTTGCTATTCAAGCGTACAAGAGAAAAATCTCTTGTCAACTACAATACAAATTCACGTGTATTGTGTCCCTCTTCACGTAATTCTTAGCACAGATAATGCGATAAAATATGATCGTATTCAGAATATAAATGGCAGAGGTGTTTACTTTACGAAATCATAAATATTGTTCTCATATAGAGAGATCTGATTTAGAGTGGAATAATATCATGTTTGCCAAATGCTTTTAATTGACTTTCGCAAACTTAGGACAGATCAACTCTGAGTTGATTTAAACTTGAAACATTCTGTACTCGAACTTCGACATACTTTTGTGGATCACACAAAATATTTGATCTGATCCGGTATTCGAACTTGCAACTTCAGGAACAGCAGTCGTATAACTCCCACTGCACCACTAAGGCAGGTGCGACAATATCCATAGAGTTTATGGCTGTGCTACTATAACATAGAGCCTCGAGAATAAAGAATCTTGCTCATCAATCCGCAGGCCTTTCAAATTCATGTGCATTAATTTGCGAGAATGTGGTAACTACAGGAGATGTATCCTTTGCCAAGTTGTGGCATGAATCTTGTGACAAACGCCGTTTATTTCCGTTTCCGTGTTAGTTATTTCCCTAGTTTGAAACGAACTAAGGATATGAGTTTCCTCACATTTGCTGTTAGCGCGGTAGATTCCTCAACAGTTTCTTTAAAGCTTAATTTCAAATACACACTAACATATATAGAGTTATAGTAAATTGTTTCCTGAAGGGTGAATACGTGGCACCGCACATACATTCATATAACGTGTGTATGTGTGGTGCACGTTTATGCATTTCAACTACAGTAAGGGTACAAACACCCATATTTCATCAGTTGTATTTTTCCTTTCAACGTTGTATCTAGAGATACTGCCGGACGGTAAGTTGTGGATACCTGATGTTGATATTTTCAAGCTGTGCACTCTACACCCTCAATGTATTAAAGACTATCATTGTTACTGGGAGTCAATATCAAACTGCTATCGACAGCACGGAATCTCTTGGCAGTGCCACAAATTGCCTCTCTTAGAACTGACTGTAGTACAAGTATTAGATGCTTAAGGGACATAGTTCACCTTTATAGATTTACGAGGTTCACTCCATTTCGGATCACGTCTTCCTTACAAACATAGTGCTCAGAAATAAATATCTTTATGAAGAGAACTAATATTTTATTCACACACCTTCAATATGTACTTACTTAGACCAAGAACCGAGAAAATGATCTTAATACCACAACGGAATGTCATTATCCTGAAAAGTTCTTGAGTACCGCGGTATTGAAACGTGGGCCTTCTATTATTTACATCGATCTAATTCTCCAAAAGAATACACACTTTACGTGATAACATTACAATATTTGGGGCATTGGTATTTGTAAAGACATATTAATTTTGCTAATCCCAGCCGTACCCTTTGTTTATTCCCTAAACGATTTCAGTCACGCAATATTTTTTTTTTTTTTTATACTACTTAGGTGGCAGACAAGCTTACGGCCCACCGGAAGGTTGGTAAACGTAGCCTATAGACGTTTGCAACACCAGAGGCAACACCAGAGGCGCTACACACGCGCTGCCGACCCGGGTGCAGGCTGTGACGACCCACAGTTGAAATTTTTCAAGCCGCCCGTAAGGCCTTCAACTTGGCTTATCGACTGTCATTTTACTGACAACCGGGACCAACGGCTTATCGTGCCTTCCGAAGCACGGAAACGCTCGTAAATAAATGTCACAAAGTGGTCCACGTGGTGGTCACCCATCCATATCCGGCCATAGTAAATGTTGCTTACTGCAGTGATCGTTTACAGAACACTGAGTCCGCGGGGCCACGAGCCCTTTTCGCCTTTCGATTTCGCCTTCTTACATTCTCAAGGGTCATGTAACCCAGAATTTTTTTTATTATATAAACGAAAGTATTTGAAATTGACTTGTAATACTTGTTATAGTGATACTAAAATTATGAAGTTATCGTTCATTCTTAGAGAAATGTTTCAAAGATTAAAGTGTAGAATCTGATACAAGAAATCTAACGAGAGTACGGTAATGTATCTCAAGAAAAAATATGATTGATGTTCCTAAGCATTGAGAACCCTTTTTCTATACTTTTAGGGTTAATGTTGTGCTTGTTGAGCAATTTGTTATGCTTAAGTAAAACAGAATTTTGGATAACGTTACTTTTTTATTATTGAAGTGATGATGGTATTAGACTAAGCCTTTGCTGTCGAGACTTCTCTTTGAAGCCACTATTGTTGTCAGAACAACCAATTATATCAAAGAGCATATATTTTAGATGATCAAGACATCCCTGAAGTACTATAAAAGTTTTAGATAAAAGTTTTAGAATTTCAAGGTTACCTCAGTATAGAAGAGTGTAGCACCTGTCAAAGCTGTTAGAATTTTCCTCCGTATTACAGAATAGTTACCGATTCTCTTCTGTACATAGTACCCAGTTACGGTTCAGACTTGCCCCCTAATACGTGGCACAAAAATCAACTGGCAACTTGTGGGCGTAAATTCATTTATGTAGTAGTATGGGACGAATCGATATTACCGCAACGAAGTCGCTAAACAAGGTTTGTTTCCAATAATAGCATTAAGAGCTCATTAACTTTGCTATAACTTTTCATAAGGGGATCATCCTGGCCTATAAAAGTTAGCCCCACAAACAAACTGTATAGAGGAAAGCACCCAAGGGCGCCTCGTAATGAATTACGAACAAACTTATCTCTAGCTTTTCTTTGAAGATATCGCTTCTTTCATATTTTTTGTCAATAAGTATACTGGCATTATATTCTTGTATTTTGATTGATTGATGTTTGACTGTTCTTGTTTATTTTACTGCAGAGTGATAGGCAAAAATTGGTGTATTATGAAAAGTAAAATCGTTGTGATAAAATTTCTTGGCAGCCTTCTGGCGCCATGACATAGGTAACGGATAAAGTTTTGTACTTATAATGTAAGATTTTTTTTATTATTTAAGTAGTATTTTATTGTTGTCGGACTCTTTAAATCATAATAGCATACTAAACTGTAGTTAAACTGAAGCATAGAGTAGAAACTAATTGATTATCTGAAATGGAGAGTTTGGCGGAAACGCAAATAGACGCGGACGCCCTTGATCGTTGCATAAATTTACCAAACCTCGAGTATTTATGTGAAAAATAGTGGATTATTATATATAAAAGGCTCCACACTGTGGACAAGCGTACCGAAGTCATATATCACAGTGAAACACCTTTCTACATAGTTTCTTTTCAAACTGTACATATATCTCCGGTAAAGTTTTCACTGTTGGATTACAACTTTGATCAACTTGGACTTGAGCTAGCTAACAATAAAACCTTAAAATAGGTTAAGTATATAGATCTTCACGTAATTTAAAAATATTTTGGCAAATATCTATACTATTCTAGTATAAACTGCTCTGACAAATTGCAGCTATTTAGTGATATATTATTGACACGGAGTTAAAATTTTATTAATTACAAGTTTGTATATACGGTTGTACGAGTATACGGTTGTTTCAGAGCCTTTTCGAAACACAGAGTATTGTAGTGCCGAGATGTTTCAAATTATTCACTATATTTTTTTAACTTGTCTGATTGAAAGCAATAGTGATTTAAGATTTAGGGGCCTCTATTTTTGCAACCAGTGATAATCTTAAATTTAAAAATGAAACAATTTTTATTACTGCTCTTTCGCTCTAAGTTTGCCTAATGTCTAACTAATGCCTAAGTCTAACTAATGTCGAATTTATAATTAGACGGAAGTAAATTGACAGCAACTAATGTCACTTCTTCATACAATGTTGCTTATTTTCTATGACGAAGTGACGTTAGCTACTGTCAATTTACTTCGTCTAATTAAAAAATCGGGTTTACGCCTCTACGCCAGCGGCAAACTTAGAGCGAACGGGTAGTATACGCGTAGCTCCCATACGATTTGACATCAGAAAACAGATTTGACCAATCTGATCTAAATACGGTATATTGTTTAGATCAATTAATTAGAAGAGGTGCAACAGTACTTCCGATTCCGATTCCGAGGTCGACCTGAAGTCCCGAAGGGCTATTTACATGAGTTGTTTTTAAACAAAAAATCTATACACATCTAGTTGTATTAGCCCTATCAGATCTGTCGTATTAATTAGGAAATGAGGTCAACGACATGTAAATAATACTGAGTTCCAACACATGATTGTTTAATTCGATTCTGTGTGAAATACTCGATACTCGTACATATACGAATACAAACAGCTGTGAACTGAACTGACCTGGCGTGTATGATTTCACTAACTTCATTAACGATATGACACTAAAATCACGGAAATAAGTAATCGAATTATACAGGGTCGTTTTAATTTTGAGTTTTCAAACTTTTCTGTCTATGGAAAGGAATTCCACCGTTAAGTTTTCTCCAAAAATGTTGTTATTATTACGGTTAGTTTAGATTTAAGAATTTTGAAATACGTTTTCCCCATCCAGTTCCAGCCTACCTTTTCTTCGTCACCGGCTCAACTCAATTTCTACTAAAATTCACAGAAATTTGGTTTCCTGAAAGAATTTCCAGAAATTTCCTACTGAAATACCGGATCCCGATACTTTGCTGTTATTTTCACGACATGGTGGACCACGAGCCTAAAAGTGGCTGCTTTATCAAGTAGTTTGCGGGATATCTAACTTCTCAGAAAATTACAGCATTACTCAAGTTGAGCTATTTTCAAAATTACAAAATAATCACAACAATTATTACTTTGGAATCGTCGTTCTCAATCTGATGTTACATAAATTGTATCGAAATGATTACACCGTGATTGATATCGTACATTCTAGTAGCCATAAAATACTTGTGCCTGCCAACCACAGAATAAATAATAGTACTAGTACTACTGCAACGATAATACGTACTATATCCGCAGTGTTACTGCACAACACTACAGTCTACCATATACATTTAAATAGAACAGGGAGTGCCATCTAAATGTTACCTCAACCTTAACCTCCATGCCCCGATTAAGCGCGAGCATCATTTGTAAGCTTCGTAGGGGTTGCTCTTTTAATTTAGAACAAATTGCTTTTACAAGGCTATAGAATAAGATTACATTCGTAAAGTACTTTTCAAAAGATGGGATAGGTTATTTTTACGTAGGTAAGGCAACGCGTGTTTTGATGTTGATGATTCTATTTGTTGTCATTTAGTGTTATTGAGCCCTGAGGTGAGAAGTAATGGAATGGAATGAACACTAATTATTTATTTTCTACACTTTCTTTGTACTTATAAGTAGTAGAATAATTTTAGATATCTTTTTCATAAAGCATAACTTCCCGGATAGGTGCGACCTTTATCTCAAATATATTCCACTTCTTTTCGAGTGGCTGCTTTGTTTTTAACCGACTTATTTAAATATATATTTTTTTATGTTCGTTCGCGTAGAACTCCGTCGTTTATGGACCTATTTAAATTTTTTATACTCCTAAGGTGGTCCCATTTTAAGGAAGTCAGGATCTGATGATGGCATCCTGGAGAAATCGAAGGGAACATTTAAAAATTGTAGGGGCATCTAGGGCATTTGTAATTTTTTTTAATAAGGGCTTTAAAGTAGTACAACTTAATCTAGGAGTCGATCTGATGATGGAGCCAAAGGATTGTAGAGAGAATTCCCTAACGATATACGGCAGTTACCTTGTGTTTGGGCTTGATTAACTTGTATTGTCGAGAACTTTACACCTAGATACCTAGATAGATTTTCAGTCTACACGTCACTAAAAATTGTGAAAATAAAGTTAACAAGAAAGAAACCGACTTCAAACAAAACTAAAAACTGAAAAATAAAATTTACTTAGCACAAAGTTAGTATGTTCTGATTTTTCAGATATCATTAAAGATAATACTGAAAATGAAAATTCCACAAACCGTCACAGATCTTATTCTATAGGATAGGTCCTCAGTTCTAATTTTTTGGTGCTATTTTCATATTATGTGCTTGACAGACTATGGTCACTATAGTACGTTTTGTAGCGTACAATAATATTTTTCACTGGGAATTGGGTTAATTATAAAGTGTAATCAACATTATTTTACCACTATTAATCTGAATTGTCATTGTCACAACATGTTTTTCTCAGAGACTAATAGTCAAGGACGGCTTTGTAATAAATTGATGAAGTCTTACCATCTTGGCATAAAGCTTCGGTTTCACACAAAATTCCCCTTCAAGTCTTTGAAGTTTCCTTTGAATTAAGTAACTGTGTGTGGGTAGAGACGAAGCGACTCTGTGTTAAATACGGTTTGGCTATATTTAAACCTTCCATCAAGTAAATGTTGTATGTACCTAGCACAGAAAACGTCAAAGAATTAGAAACAGACTGGGACATCTTTCTGAGGGCTTCCCCGGGGCTCCCAACCACAAGCTGTTGGGCGTGACGTAAGGTTTTTTAGTCGGTAGGAGTCTGGCATAACATCCATGAGGATTGTCCTTCACGTTAAACAAAAAAAAAAGTGCGAGTTGGATTCGCACATGGAGGGTTCCGTACCAAAAACGGCAATAAATTACGTTGGTTGTATGGGAGCCTGCTTTGAATATTTTTATTTTTCCGCTTTTACCGTTTCGTACCCAAAGGACAACAACGGGACCCTATTCATGAAACTTCGTCGTCCGTCTGTCTGACCGTCACGAGGCTGTATCTCAGGAACCGTGATAGCTAGAGAGCTGAAATTTTTACAGAAGATATATTTCTGTTGCCGCTAAAACAAAAAAATAGTGAATTCAGAAAAAAGGGGGAATTAAGGGGGCCCCCATACAACAAACGTACATTTTAACCGGTTTTATTTGCTGTTTTTTTTGGTACGGAACCCTCTGTGTGCGGCAGGTTCTTATTATAAAAGCAACAGTAACACATAATCTGTGATAATTTGAACTCTCTAGCTATCACTGTTCATGAGATACAGCCTCGTGACAGAGAGACGAACAACGGCGTCTAGGTAATAGGGCCACATTTTTACCATTTGGGTACGGAACCCTAAAAATGACCTTGTTGCAGGGCAGGTTCTATTTTTATTATAGCGTTGTGCGATACTCATATGTATCACCTATACATTTGAAGAAGAAAAATTATAATTACCTACTTTATATCAATTTTGCTGAAAAATATTTTATCATCGTCCCAAAATGACACATATGATCGATCTATTTACATTTAATGCCTGATTCGTAAAACAAAAGTCAAGTATCTAAAAAAAAATCGTTCGTACAATAGGGCAGTACGTGCGTCAAGCCATTCCCCATTCATTTACAAGTTCCACGATTATATAACTTTTAACCTAGATAGGGGACATTTTTGGTGTTAGTTTTCATGTCGAATACAATATCGTACAATTCTCTAACTAAACGATGTAATTTAGCTTTACCTATCTCATAATTTATAGTATGTATCAACCAAAGTATATAAATTTATTTCAAATCATGTTACATTAAAACGAAATGGAAATTTGCTTCTGTAAGTCGTCATGAAGGCTTTTATAGCTTTGTAACGGGTGGTGTAAAATGGAAGGACTATTAAAATGTATAATGTAAAGTATAGGCACAAAGCGGAAACTCCATTGAAATGATTCGTTTTTAATTCTGTCTGCCTACACTAAAACACGTTGTGTTTGTACAGAGCTTGAATGTGTGTGTGAAGGAAACGTTTCCTCAAAATGCTCTCTAAGCCTCCAACTATTATGACAGCTGTGGCGAGGGGGTGGGGAAGCTTGCTCAGTGGGAGGCAGGTAGTTGCCTATCTGTATGTAATACTATTAAATTATCTTTTTGGTATAGGTACCAAGCGCCTATAGTAGGTATATCTAGTCTATAAATTATACAGAATTCCACTAGTTAAAAGATGTCTTTAACATGTGGAAGTTATTAGCGAGGTGGACATGTCATTGTCGGATTGTGTGTTAACCACACATAGTCTTCTTTTGGGCTCTGAAACATACCTCCGACAGACGTATCTCTGCCGGATGAGCCGCCGACAGAACGTTTCAATTATGAGTTGTTCACCGACAGAACCTTTCAACTACGAACGTTTCGCCGACAGAACGATAAATTCAACCATAATAAGTGAATGGTTAACACCCCAACTCGGATAGGTTAAGTTAGAAGGCTTACCTTAGCATTCGTGGTCTTTTTAGGGTTTCGTAGCCAAATGGCAAAAACGGAACCCTTATAGGTTCGTCATGTCTGTCTGTCTGTCTGTCTGTCCGTCCGTGTGTCACAGCCACTTTTCTCCGAAACTATACGGCCTATGCTATTGAAACTTGGTAACTAGATGTATTCTGTGAACCGCATTAACTTTCTTATATAACACTAGAAAAAAAGCAGTAAATTTTGGGGGTCCCCATACTCAGAACTGAAACTCAAAATTTTTATTTTCATCAAACCCATACGTGTCGGGTATCTATAGATAGGTCTTCCAAAATGCTGTTGAGGTTTCTAACATTTTTTTTTCTAAAGTGAATAGTTTGCGCAAGAGGGACTTCCAAAGTCGAAAAATGAGTGTCCCCCCCCCCCCTCTAACTTCTAAACTAAGAGAGTGATAAATCTAAAAAAAATATATAATGTACATTGCCATAAAAACTACCAACGAAAATTGGTTTAAATGAGATAGAGCTGGTAGTTTTTTTTTAATACGTCATAAACCGCAATTTTCGGTTAGAAAAATCACTACCACTGCGAACGTGTTAAAACATCAATGAAAGGTACAACGAACTATAAGAACTTTTATATTATGTTACTTGCTGCTACGAAACCCTTCATGGGCGAGTCCAACTCGCACTTGGCCGGTTTATTTTGTTTGTTTTGTCGAAGAATTCTTATTTGGTGAACGATTCTGTCGTCGATTCACTCATAACTTAATCGTTCTGTCGGCGAAACGTTCGTAGTTGAAAGGTTCTGTCGGTGAACAACTCATATCCAAACCTTCTGTCGGCGGCTCATCCGGCAGAGAAACGTCTGTCGGAGGTATGTTACAGAATCCTTCTTTTGTTTGTGTATGAAGTTGCCTCCAGGGCGCCGATTCTCGACCACACGACGTGAATGCGTGGACGAAAATTTACGGGTGAAACATCGTCCGTCTCATGTTTCGTCGTCAGGCGACGCGTCGCCCGCCGATTTCCGTCCACGCATTCATGTCGTGTGAAGCGAGAATCGGTGCCCAGGTCTCCAAAGGCATGCCATACCTCCTACTTTACCTACTAGTTCAATCAATCAAATCAGTGTATGGCAGTCCACTGCTCTCTCACATCACACATTAAACAACGCAACCAGATAAGTCATGAAAAATATAGTAGAATTTCTCGGTTCACAGTTGAACTAAGCCTTACGTTTACTTGCTATGAATGACGTTTACTACATTTTACTGTCTATTGTATTCCTTAAATTGTATATCTTATCATTCGTGTACTCATGCCACAGTAAATGTATTCCGACACAGATAAAATAATATACCTATTGTTCTGATAATCAAATTCAAGTGGCGTCTATTGATCTGGAAATGGGACAGTGTTTGATGGATTGATTATATGGGACTTGTAATATCCAAATTCGCACTTCCACTTTTGGTGTATACGTATCAGATTTGAGTGTTACTATAGATTACTCTTAAGTGCTCTAGGTGTTTATATAGATCTAGTTTTATATATTACTAGCGGACGTCACGCGGTTTCACCCGCGTAGTTCCCGTTCCCGTGGGAATACAGGAATAAAATATAGCCTATGTTCACCGCAAAGAGTGTAGAGCTTCCCAACAGTGAAAGAATTTTTCAAGTCGGTGCAGTACTTCCGGAGCCTATTCGTTACAAACTAACAAACAAACAAAAAAACAAATCTTTACTCTTTATAATAATAGTATTAGATACCTGTGGAGATATACTCCTAAGGGTCAGTTCATACCAAACGGAAAAATACTCGCGTGCGCTCGGGCATCCTCTTGGGATTTTGTTCACACCAAGAGCAAAAATGCGCTACGGACGTGGCGCGCCGCGCGCGGTTGCGGCGTCGTGGTAAGAATGCCCGAGACCACGCGAGGATACCCGAGTCTGCCCGAGGACGCGCGCGGCTTCGTGCAAGGTAAGTGCAATTGCCAGTTCGCAGAAGTTCGCAGACGTGACATGTTCTTGAAAATGATAGACTGGGATATGATCATATTGCACTTTTGGCAGAAGAAGAAGAAAAACACTTCAATGCCTGTAAAAATCACTGGCGACACTGAAGAAGATCCGAACGCCGCGCCGCGCAGTCATCGCGAGCGGCGTGGGTCACGCACGCTCGGGAATTGTCGCGCGGCCTCGAGGCTGCCCGAGTGGTCTCGAGGATGCGCGCGCGTTTCCGACGACGTAAGCGGCCGAATGCTCGAGCACGCGCCTTGGA
This sequence comes from Miltochrista miniata, assembly GCA_933228765.1. NCBI lineage: Eukaryota > Metazoa > Arthropoda > Insecta > Lepidoptera > Erebidae > Miltochrista > Miltochrista miniata. Next base: position 11,590,531 of record OW121751.1, on the reverse strand, counting down.
CGCTTGATGTCTGCGTCGGATTTTGAACCTAAGTCTATGCTAATACAGTTTATTATACAGCGATATCAAAAAAGTGCGCGAGCATTTTTCCGTTTGGTATGAACTGACCCTAAAGGTTGCTAAATTGTGTTCTATCTAGCAATATTTCAGTGGTTCTACAAGGATGACAGTAGGATATTTGGCACAGGTCTTTTTGACCAGCCTGTTCTTTCGAGTTTCTTCCATTAGGGTCAGTTCACACCAAACGGAAAAATGCTCGCGCACTCGAGCAGACTCGGGCGTCCTCGCGTGGTCTCGGGCATTCTTTCCACGACGCCGCCAACGCGCGCGGCGCGCCACGTCCGCAGCGCATTTTTGCTCTCGGTGTGAACAAAATCTCAAGAGGATGCCCGCGCGCACGCGAGTATTTTTCCGTTTGGTATGATCTGACCCTTATTCACAGGTGACGCTGTATTTTTTTTATTTACGTATGGAAATCCTAGATGGATGACATGCAGGACTCGTACCGACTAAAACCACACGACGCCTTAAAACTGTCAACGGCCGGGAGTTCCAGGTATGCTGACTTGGACCCAAAGATTTTATTAATGCGGAGTTTCTATAATTACCTATTTTAACTGGTTTACTAGAAGAAAAGTAAAATCGAATTATTCTACAACGTCTCTAGGGCTCGTTTAAGGAGACGCGGGGCGTCAAGCGTCGCGTACGGCGTGGCTTGCAGCGGCGCGTAAAGCGATTTGACCGTTTATAGTCAGGCGGCGCGTGAAGCGGCCCGCGTAGCGTGACGCGCAAAATCAAACATATAGAAATGTAGGAGCTCGTTTAAGGAAACGCGGGGCGTCGAGCGACGCGTGCGGCGTGGCTTCTCTCGAGGCTGCATCCGCCGCGTGGTACGCAGCGACACCCGCTGCGTCACCCGCTGCGTCACCCGCTGCGTCACCCGCTGCGACACCCGCTGCGTCTCGTCTCGACTAGGGATGTAAACTTTATTTATAAATGACTAGCTGATGCCCGCAGCTTCGCCCGCGATGGCGCTGTATGTGAAATTTTGCTGAATTTTCTTTGCTATAAACCTCACGGAGCCCGAGACCTTTCCAACGAATGCAAAACCGTGGAAATCGGTTCGTGCGTTCTGGAGTTATAGCGTCAGGAAGGAAAACCCGACTTATTTTTATATAATAGATAATGATATGTATATCAATATTTCAATATCGATATATTGATATTTCAAAAATATCAATATATCGTTTATAAATATCGATATTTTAGTAACGATATTGTAACCCAAAATATCATAAAATCATTAAAAAATAAAATCATTGTTTTGGGTTGTATTGCGTTCATAAAGCCCCCCGTATAATATTTTTTCTTATTTATCTCCCATGTACAGACAGCGACCTGTTAGGATTTTATTATATGTATTGATTCGGAGGGTTCTGCTCCGGAGGGATTTATTGTGGTGTAAATTTGGAGAGGCCTACGTCCAGATTTGATTGATTTTGGCTATCTAATTTGAATTACCAAAACTATTAAAATGTAAAATATCAAGTTAACACTTGGCTGCCACCGCCACGGTGGCGAAGTGAAAGTGCATGCGACTGCCACACTGAGGTCTTGGGTTTGATTCCCGAGTCTGATCTGGGGTTCAAACCGATCGGCCGATCGAAAAAAAAAATTTTTTCCAAGTTTGGGTGTTTTCCATCTACATTTTGAAGTTGTCGTGTCTGTACAACAGAGATATGGCTATGCTACATGGAGGGAAAGTACCTTAAATATTGTAGATGGAACATTTTACTGAAAGAAGACATAATTTTAATTTAAAAAATAACTTAAACTGCATTCATAGATTTTTAAATAATTACATGGTTGAGCCGGGAATCGAACCCGCTACACGAGAAAAAATAATCACCCCTTAGGTTATTATACAGGATGTTGATCTGCATTTGTGCATTACTTGCACACATGACTGTACTGCCTACACTCGTTGATATTTCGGGATAAAACGAGACACCATTTTTTACACTTTTTTTTTTCTGCTTAAATTCTTTTCTATTTGCTACGGGAACTCTACTTCTTATACTAAACCAATATTAAGTGAAAAAATGGGGCAGTAAAATTAAGTTCTTAATAATTATTAAATAAAATAAATTTAAAAAGCAACTCGTATGAATCGGTTCTAAATATTCTAATAATACTATTACCTACATAGGTACATTTTCACCGTTCATTCAAAACCGTTTCTTCTTTGCCTACAGTTTAGTAGGCACATACAAATGTGTAGGCATAGGCAAAGGAGGCCTGCGATGGCGGCGCGGCGCGTGTAAGTTACCCCTCCAACCCCCGCGCAGGAGCGAGCGGCTCAGGCGGCGCCTTTGATCGGTGAATTTGAAATTTTGAATTGATTAGTCGCTCGCCCGCGTTCAGCGTGAGTATATCCGCACGCGCCGATATCTACGTAACGTCCGTAACAACACCGGTAACGATATCAGAGCGTTACAGTAACGTTGAGTTGGTGGAAATGGTGCGCCTTTACGCTATTTCTAATAATAACGTTGTTGATGCAATTCGCATGTTCAGGGAAATGTTTCCAGACCGACCAATACCATCTCGTCGCATGCTTGCCGCCACACAGCGCTTAAGGGATCACCGACAGTTCGAGGTTCCTCGACATGCACAAGGTCGTGGTACACAAGGCCTATCAGCTGATCGGCAAGAGCAGATTCTCAATAATTTTGAGGAAGAACCTCGAGCCAGTACGCGTGAAGCCGGTCGCCGTTTCGGTGTTCATCATACCACAGTGTGGAAGCTGCTGAATCGCGAACTAATGCATCCGTTCCATTTCCGACGTGTTCAAGAGTTGCATCCGCAGGACAATAACGCTCGGACAGTTTTTTGTCACTGGCTCCTTAAACATCAGGACGTGAACATTTTGTGGTCCGACGAATCATTGTTTACGCGCGTGGGCGTTTATAACGTCCACAATGAACATTGGTGGGCTTACCGACAACACAACCCACATGTTACTACGCGGGACTCGTTCCAGGTCCGGTTTAGTCTGAATGTGTGGGCTGGTATCATCGGTGATCATCTACTTTGCCCATATTTTATTGACGGTCGTTTGAACAGTGCTACATACTTGGTGCTACTCCGACATGTGGTTAATGAGATGCTCGATGACATTCCACTCGCATTTCATAGGGACTTGTACTTCCAACAGGACGGTGCGCCACCTCACTATGGACGCCAAGTGCGCGAATATTTAAGTGAAGTGTTTGGTACGCAGTGGATAGGCCGTGGTGGACCGGTAGCCTGGCCGCCGCGTTCACCCGACCTAACGCCCTTAGACTTTTATTTCTGGGGAGATATTAAAAGACTTGTTTACAATGAAGACATTGTGAGTGTTACACAATTACGTGAAAGAATTGTTTTGGCATTTGAACAAATAAAAACAAATGTGCTAGTGCTTCGCAGCTTAAAACGCAACTTAGTGCGCCGCGCCAATCTGTGCATAGACACTGGGGGTGAGCATTTTGAACAATTATTGCGTGTTACATGATTTTGTAAATAGGTATTTAAGCTTTGATTCTCAATTAATTCTGTAAATAAGTTGATTTAAAATTTTTAACTACGCCAGAAATGCTTCATTTCAGAATACTTTTCTCATACCTAATGTTTACTAACTAAATTACTAATTAGTACTTAATGTTTTTGTTTGCAATTGCATGATAAATAGCGTGTTTCTGCCGGTCCTAAGCCCTTGAAGTAGGAAGGAATCTTTTAAATCAACATAAACTCATCATCAAATCATTAATATCAAATCAAAAAAGTACAGAAAGGTCACCGAACTTGTCAGCTGGAACTAAAAACTCATGAAACCTAATAACTAATGGCTCCTCTACACTGCCCGCAAAGTTCATAGGCGAAGTACTCTAGAAACTTTGTCTAAGTTCGAAAAAAGTGCGTCACTACACACTCAGTGATGTCAGTAGCCTGCGCACGCACATTGCCGCCGTTTGTAATGAACAAAGAAATTTGTGTGGCAGAGTTTCCAGGAACAACATAATTTGCTCCTGACCACTGTTTGAAGCTGATAATTGGATCACATACACCAAAACACTAATTATAGCTTAAATCACGCGCCGGCAAAGCACCGGCACACACGATGTCGGCCAAGTAGTGTAGAGAGGTACTTCGTGAACGCACTTCCCGCATCTTTGGGCCCATTGACTGAGGCGCAAAAATCGACAGCAAATAAAGTCGCCTGAGGGGAGGTATAGTTTTTGACGAGGTAAGCCGAAGTGCCTCTTTACACTATCGTATTCATTTAACTTCGTTCAACTTCGCGGGCAGTGTAGAGGAGCCATGAGATGCGATACGTAGCCGCATTATCTAGGTACCTACTATTGTCTAGCTTTAAGCCCAGGCCACACCGCCAGCGGGCGGGCGAGCGAGCTAGGCGGGCGGGTGAAGTGAGATATTGAAGTTATGCAAACTACGCGACATTGCCGAGCTAAACTATGGGGTTTACACCAAAAACTACATACGGAAGGGCGAACCGGGTAGTGCGGATGAGACTAGACACGTGGACACTGCTATTCGAATGACAAGCGACGACTAGTCTGAGTACCCGAAACGGGGAGGACGGTAGTTAAGCTAGCGAAGCGGGCGCGCCTAACGACGAAAACGAGTAGCTTCGCTCGCATCAGCCACGTAGGTTATTCGGCAGCTCGCAGTGTGCCTAGCTCGCTCACCCGCCCGCTGGCAGTGTGACTTGCGCTTTAGCGTTGGCTCGGCGCCGTATACATTTAAATACACGGGTGAAGATTTTTTCTTCGTAAATCATATTTCACTAAAAACAGGATTTACGGGGGTTTTGTTATCTACGTATGTTTGTGTTGCTTGCAATCGATAATACCTATAGTACACTACGCACTGAAGGAGGCTTTGTTGAATACAAAGTCGCACACTTTTGATTATTTTACTCCTTGTCGATCTTTTGATCTTGGTGTGGTGGCTATTTATAATAATACGTCCAAGTTCTGTTTGTAGCTCGTGGACATTTGCATTTCTTGTAAACTACATTTAATATAGGCTGCGGTGACCTTCTGGTGGGTCGTATGCTTGTCTGCCACCTTAGTGGTATAAAAAAAATTACATGTCATAACCCCATAAAAAATCTAACGTTGTTAGATCTGTGGATCTCGGCGGTCATCGTATTTGTCCCGATCCAGGAACGAAAGTCTTCATTGAGATCACCGGCGATGCCAGCTTTTCATTTTTGTGAACAAAGTTTCACATCAAATGTTAAAATACATGCTCTTCCTTTTATTTTTGACACTATGTTACTTAGCAAAAAATAATCCTTATGATGAAGCCTTTCGATCGGTATGATAAACCTACGGAATGATTATTTTTTCTCGTGTAGCGGGTTCGATTCCCGGCTCAACCATGTAAGTTTTTAAAAATCTATCAATATAAATTAAATTGTTTTTTAAATTAAAATAATGTCTTCTTTCAGTAAAATGTTCCATCTACAATATTTAAGGTACTTTTCCTCCATGTGGCATAGCCGTGGGACATCCTGTATATCTTTCATAAATATCGATGTATCGTTTATTTTGCGTACATGACATTTTGCTTTCATGACGTTCTTCTCCAGAGGGTTATAAACATCGATTACATTTTTTTAAATAAAATATCGATATTTTATTTTGAAAAATATTTTTATTTTAATATCGATATTTTCTAGGAACTTAATCGCCCGACATTCCTAACGCATACCCCGCACCTCTTCCACCCCTTCCTTGGCGCGGCCTTTGCGGCGTCACCCGCAGCTTCATCCGCCGCGTTCCTCCATTGCGAGACTCGCTGGTTTACCCGCCGCGTCCTCCGCGGCGTCACCTGTCGCTTCATTTGCCGCGTCCGACGCGACGACACTCGCCGCTGTGGCAGCTACAACTCAAACAAACGCCTACAAAAACGCTTCTCCTTGAACGCTCTGAACATTTCCATATGTTTGTGTTTCTGGCGGCCCGCCTTGCGGGCCGCGCCGCTCGAAGCGCCGCGTCTCCTTAAACGAGCACTTAAGTGAATTAAGACAATGCTAATGATTTCATTGTCATGTCTTTCGTTTGACCTGCATTTTATCCGTGATTTTATGTACCTACGTATAAAAGCGGGCAAATACAGAATTTGTTAGTATAATAGGTACGATACCGTCTCAAACAATTTATTGTCTGTGGATACCGTTCTCAACTCAAAGTGATATTTGTTTTGTGTAGTTTGCTTCCAAACAATACAATACACTCGCATACATTTCATTATATATACTGAAACAATTAATTTCATTACGACATTCCTTGATAAACTTATACTTTGAAGCGTCTGGTATACTGTGGTCTAGGTCCATTGTCTAGACTCCAGACAGATAAATAGACTATGTATAGAATGAATATGCATGTGGGAAGGGAGAACAAAAGATACATTTAAGGGTCGTTGCCTTACTTCCTGTATAATCTTACCTTCAAATTATGAAAACCTTTAGATTGTAATCCAAGAAATTACAATCTAAAGTTTTTTCCCCGTTAGATTGTAAACTAACGAAAAGACAACAAAAGAAACAGGGCATCTGGCTAAACGTTTTTACAATTTTACTGTAACATAATGTGTGTTGTATTGTGGAGTGCATTGGGAAGGGTCTTGATTGATTAATATAAAACGGAAGCAATCAGAATGAAAACGTGGATAAATTGGCCATCTTCTTATACAATGAAAATTAATTGCTGTTCCTGTGTCTCGCTGAAAATTCAGAATGCTTGAACTAATTTGGTAGATTTTGGTCTTCGTACGATTGTCAATACAGTCTTTGAAAGGTAAAAAAAAATACTTAAAAAGGTTTTGAGGCGGAACGAAGTATAGTCATCTAGGGTTGTCTTTTGTGTGCTGCTGCGTATAAATGGTATTGATATTTTGAATGGCGTATTAGAAATAATATTGGAAAGCCTGGATTAGTATGCTGACATATTATAGCTCCGGGTCAGAAAGATTTTTTTTAAAATATTCACGGACATTTCACACAACGCTATCTGATCCCAAAGTAAGCTAGGAATAACATGCTTGTGTTATGGGTATCAGACCACGGATATTAATACTTATATACTTTTAAACATAGAAATACCCAGACTCTTGAGACAAACATTTATGGGTCACACAAATATTTGTCTCCGGTGGGAATCGAATCCACGACCTCCAGCGCCGCAGGCGGTATCACTACCGACTGCGCCACAGAGGCAGTCGAAGTATTGAAATAGAGATACTTTTAGCCACGGACCCTATTATCATTTTACCTGCCTGTAATCTCAGCAACCCTTCACCAATAACCCCTCAAAGATTAAAAGATCCTCACGACATAAATAGGGCTGCTATGATAAATTAGGCTAAAAGCATAAAAACATAATAATAATTTGGCAGAAAAAATTCGAACTGTTATCATTTTCAGAGTATCACGGAGATATCGCTGTGCCCTAACCTATAAATCAGTGATCATGTCAGGTAACTAAAGGTATCGTGTCTTACCCCAGTTATATGGATGTTGTACTTTGTTTAGCAAGAATAATTGCGTTTTAACCTTTTTGGGCCTTTTTGAACCTCATTTAAACCTTATTAGACCTTATTTCACTTTATTTTTGTTGAAGTTTAATTTGTTTTATACTTATCTACTTACAATAAAGTTTTACTAAATATCTTACTATAGCTAACGAATCATGTTATATTTTAATATGTCTAGTATCTCTAGTCATAAAGAGTGCAAACATTTCAAATATTTTGTCCTAGCCACCAAAATAATATTCTATTGTCACATGGTTTTCCGTTACTAAATGCGAGACAACATTTTTCACAAGTAAAGCATGTACGCTGTTTGGTTGTGGTCGAGTTGCTAAGAGCTATTTTCCTTTGACATCTGTGAAAACTGCTGCCGTGGGACTGCTTTTTTTAACCCCATAATGGGCGTTTGTTATATTTCTTTGTGTAATACCACTTTTAATCGCTGATACAGTTCCTGTTTAATGAAAATAGGTAAGATCACAACATGACCCAATACAAAACTGTCTGTCTTAAGTTACGGATAAATAGCCTCCCGGCGCATTATGTCACATTCGCATAATGTCACACTGTGTCTTGACAGTTAATTAACACTACTTTCGCATTATGACACGTTCGCATTACGTCACGTTCGCATTTCGTCACTTTCGCATTAAGTCACTTTCGCACAATGCCACGTTTTTCTATCGCATTATGTCACCTTCGTATAAAGCCACGTTTTTTTTTCAAATGAAACAAAATTGAAGATCAGTTAAACAAATTAACACCGACAAAACAAAAGAAGATCGACAAACCAAATGAAGATCGGCAAAACAAATGAAGATCGATAAAACAAATGAAGATCAATAAAACCAAAGACTACAAGCAAGTTGATAGGGCCAATAATTATTTGCAGCCATATTTTGTAATCTGAATGCGATTATCAATCAAAAATATAGATCACTGATAACGAATATGCTATAATGAAATATATATTATGCATGTTTATAAGGACGAGAATGCTTGCACCTATTTTTGAATGGTATTGCATCTAGATTACAAAAAATGGGTGCAAGTCAATTTCGACCTTATGAACATGCAAAATATCTATTTATTTTTTATATATTCGTTATCTGTGATATCTATAAACGCCTAAAAGCAAATTTTTAGGGAAGTTTTATTAAGGTCCAGAATTGCTTGCACCTATTTTTTGAATGGTAATCGCATCTAGCTGTTCATTTGTTTTTTCAATCTTCATTTGTTTGCCAATCTCATTTTTTTTGCCAGTCTTCATTTGATTCTTAGATCTTTATTTGTTTGTTCGATCTTCATTTGTTTTGCCGTTCTTCATTTGTTTCTCCGTTCTTCATCCGCTTTTTCGATTTTCATTTGTACCGGAACTATTGAGACTAATTTTCTCCGATATAAAAATCCCAGTAGTTCCATCACGGAAGTAGACAACAGAACTACTGGGATATGGCGCAATAGACCCCCCCCCCCCCTTCTCATTCCCCAATTTCCCCTTTCCCATTTCCATTCACTTTCCTATCCCATCTCGATTCCTATTCCCACACCCATTCCCAATTCCATCGGAATACCGAGAACGTGACATTCTGAGAACGTGACATTCTGCGAAAGTGACAGTCTGCGAACGTGACAGTCTGCGAACGTGACAGTCTGCGAACGTGACATTCTGCGAACGTGATATTCTGCGAACGTGACAGTCTGCGATCGTGACAAATTGCGTCAAGGTGACCTAACGCGAACGTGACATAATGCGCCGGGAGGAATAAACAGTACACTTATACTTCAAAAACCATCGGCAGAGCTTACATAAACAATTAAACAACACACTCATAAATTCAGACACACATATATTTTTGTTTATGGTCGCTTGGAGTTGTGTATTGAAGGAGGGGAAGTCTCCGTATAGCGCCTCCCCTACCGATAAAAGACATAGGTAGTGTTGCTCTATGTATCTAGACTATCTAGGCTAGTCTAGTCTATGCTTATCCCATCAGTGATCAGTGAAAAAAAAAACAGGATCAGTCCCTCAGGAGATCAGTCCCTTGAATATGTACTATGCTACTAGAGTGATAACGATATGATTATGTGTGATGAATATTATGGAAGTGTGGGGTTCATCGGCCAATGTTTATCGATAACGGCGATACAACAACAAACAGTAGGTCAAATGGTCAAACATGCTTTTGTTGGCTCTCGTAATAATGTATGTAAATATAACACAAATTAGTAGAACGGCAATTGTGTAGTTGCTATATTGAAGTGTGACAAATTAGAGAATATTTATTTAAGGGATATTTTTAAATGCTCATCTGTTTAATTTTTCTGCACACTATGTAACTCCACTAATTTATTGAATGCAAACCTGAAAATTAAATGCTGTGCAAAAAAACCAATTGATTAACTAAACATGTTCTACTTATAAAACTTAAATATTACTCAGAACGAGATAACCTTTTTAATCAAATTCACACCAAATATGTGGTTCGAAAATATGATTTGTAAAACAGAAATACGAATTGTATATCAAAAATACTAACTTGCACTCTAAATTGTACAATCTTATAACTGAATAGGTTGGGTTAGGTTAGACTTTTATTTTTTTAATCGATAAAATTTAATTTTGTAGAGGTCACTGATTAAATTGGGGTTTTACTTAAAATAAACGATGTTCTTAATGCGATGGTTTTGCTTAAAAAAGTGTTGATATTTTTGTTGAACTAAGGAATTTTTTGATATACTATTTTGATAATAGTTATTCGTTCAGTAAAACAGTTCTGCAAATACCATTAAACAGTATAATGAAATTGATTTATTTAGTGTCCAAAATTAGTGTGCAAGTCAGTATTTTTGGTTTAACTTGGAAATATTTAGTTCAGAAAAAGGGAATATACAGATATCGATTTAAATACATGCCTTTATTTAAATACTAGCGGTGGCAAAAGTGACTAAAATAAATCCTGTGCGACGAAGATTCTGTTTTATATGAAAAACTAGCTGACCCGCGCAACTTCGTTTGCGTGATAAATGAAGAACCGCTCGGCGATTTTTTGCAAACTTCACATAAACCATCTACTAAATAGTCTGAACAAAGCCTAAAAATTTGGTTTGGATAGGTGAGCCCGTTCTTGAGTTATAAAATTACAACGAAAAGTGGCATTGATTTTTATATATATAGATAATAGTCACGTAATAGTGAAAGAGATGGCACAGTTTCACATATTTTCACTACATATCAAAAAGTTGTTCCGTATTATTGCTCTTGGTTATCTATGTCTATGGTATTTTTAACCGACTTCAAAAAAAGGAGGAGGTTCTCAATTCGTCTGTATGTTTTATTTTATGTATGTTAAGCGCTATTTCCGTCAATTATAGACGGATTTCAATTTTTTTTTGTTGTTGAATAGGGTTTGATTCTGAGGTGGCCCCATTTTCACCAGGTCAGGATCTGATGATGGGATCCAGGAGAAAACGAAGGCAACACCCGAAAATCGTAGGGACAACTAGTGCCCTTGTAAACTTTTTAATTAAGTGCTTTAATGTTCTACACTATAATGAAGGTCTGGAGTCGATCTGATGATAGAGTCGAAAGACAGTCTAGGGCATTCCTTGGTTTGAAGTCAGTTTTTTATTTTTTTTTAAATCTTTGAATGGAAGGTTGGACTACGATTGACTATTATGTTAAGTATCGAGACTAGCTTATGCCGTGCGAACTCATCAATAATACCCCCTCTGGTGGCAGTTTTGAAAAATATCCAGAGATTTAGAGCCACATATAATTTTCAGAAGGGACTGTGTTCTTCAAGTTGGTGGTTATGTCTTTTCATGGATCATGGAAAGGAGTCACATGTTTGTTTTTCAGAGAAAAATCTGACACAATCACAATCTACGAACCATAATTTTGGTCTATTTGGGTTTATTTAGGTCAATGTAGATATTATTTTTAACGTAGTACACTTTTAATGTTGTATTTTATACACGAAAAACACGCGTTATGTTTTACGAGTCCTAAATATACAAAGAATAAAAATACCCTCACAGCTCAGCTCACGCGATATGCGTAAATTTGGTACTTTACATAAGTGTAAAGTTTTGTTTACATTGTGTTCTTTTTAAAAAGAAAAAAAAAGTGTAAAGGCTTATGACGTATTTCATTCTATATTTCAGTTTGTTGTTTAGATTAGATTTTTTAAAATATATTATAGGTAATGTGAGTACATTAAAATCCTGTGCCGTAATAGTTACATATACAAGTAAAATCACACACCTATATTATTTAAATCGGGCCTATTTTCCTTGCGAACATACCTGGTATTTAGCTAAGACTGACGGAATTGGTCCAATACGCAGAGGACCTTTGAGAATTTTAACTAATAGAAAATGGCACGCCTTATGTAGAAGAACGGTAATAAACAGTCTGTAATGGGAGTCACATGGATGAAGATAGCGTCTGTCATTTTATTGTATTATTTGCATATTGTTATACCTATTTACATATATATTAAGTATTATATTACCCACTGACATAGACTAGACTTTACTAAGGTCAATGCCAATATTTATTGGCTATAATCGTTTAGCTAGACTCGTGTAATAAATCTATAAAGCCGATGTCATCTGCACAATGTTCGATACATGAACTATCACAGTATTTCCGATAATGGCCACGATAAAACCAGCAAACAGTATATTTACTGTAAATAGGTATTTCTGATTTCATCACTGCATGAATTTTGAAAACGTCGTTTTGGCGCTTTATGTACATAGAATATAGATTTATGTCATTACGTCATAGAAAATAACCTGCCAATAGGGTGACAAACTCACAATCGGGAACGTATTAACAGGATATATAATACTCAAATAATAATGAAGATGACGACCTGTATTATCTAGTGAATTCTGGTATGAATTTAACGGCTAAAGACCTGGATTATTACATTTTCATTATCCGAACAATGGCGGAATTTTTACAATGAAGATTAATTAAAACGTTCAATAAAATATGCTTGATATTTTATCACAGTATCATTGAAATAATCAACATGATTTGCAAAGGTAATCCAATTATAGAAAATAAAGAATTGTAGATGCCTATAATGTGAGTAAATTGTTAAATAACTTGAATTTCATGTCTGCTAAGTAACAAGTATTAGGTAGGTACTTCAAGGTAAAAAGATTTATATCTTAGAGTTAAGAGATGAAATCAGACAAATTGAAGGCACTCGTAGCCTTGCCTGCTACAAGTGCTTCCAATTTGTACAAGTTTGGTTAACTGTACTAAGCAACGTTTTGCGTTAGACTTGTGACCGTTTATGCTATTTCCTTAAATTAAACTTGATATTTTATCACAGATTATATCACAGATTATATACCTAGTATCGTTGAAATAATCAACATGATTCGCGAAGGTAATCCAATTATAGATATCTGCTAAGTAACAAGTATTAGGTGCTTCAAGGTAAAAAGATCTATATCTTCGAGTTAAAAGATGAAATTTGACAAATTGAAAGCCCTCGTAGCCTTGCTTGCTACAAGTGCTTCCAATTTGTACAAGTTTAGTTAACTTTACCTACTAATCAACGTATTGCGTTAGACCGTTTATGCAATTTCCATTACAGAGCATAGTGCTTCCGAAAGTACATTTCACCATTGATGCGCTGAGAATTTATAGGCTGGCTGATAGGTTTCTTAATTTTCCTGATAAACGAATAGCAAATATAAGAAGTGTGGACGTGTTCGATGCTCCTGTTTAAACGGAAACTGGAAATGCTTGATAAATAGATGTAGGTACATTGGTGATAAAAAGTTTTAATATTCTAGTTCAAATCAACCACTACGTTGACTTAGTCTCTGTAGTAGTTTTACTGATTATCTAGTTATGTTTACCCCTAATGTTCGATTCTGAATCACTAAGAACCTCGAAGGGCCTTCCATAAATATGAAGAAATAAGGTTGACTGCTTATGCATAAGGTTTATTAGCTGCTGTAAAGTAAATGCTTCCTCTGAAATTTGCGTATAGAATCTCGAATTCAGTTTAAATGTTTAACAGGCTACAATCTTTAGAGCAATTTAATGCTTTATTATAATGTTATCATTACGTTGAAGGCTAAATGTAGGTGGGTTTTTAATAGCTGAAATTGTTTTATTTAAACAATGTCCAGTTTACAGGGAGCTCTGAAAGTAATTATGTTTTAAACTTTTACTGTGCCAGGAGGATTAGGACGAGAAAGGCCTTGAATATGTTAGCCTGTTTTTGGTTTATTGCTGTATCTTGTTTCTCTACACACATTTCACTCAATTTAAGCTTCATCCGTATCTCATGTATGTTTTATAAGTGAAGCGCTCGTAAGCCTGCATGCTCAATGTTCGGCAAACCGTTTGTGGCCTATTCATTTACGAGCTTTTCGTGTTTCGTAAGGCATGTCGATAGTTGGTCCAGCGAATAAAATAACTCAGTTATCTAATGGATTATGAACTCATATTGTACTTTGAAGCAATGAATGAGCCTGATTAGCGAAACATGAGGTAAATGGGAAACTGTTCTTTTTAAGGGCACTATAATAAGACAGCTAATGAATTTATAACATCTAATACTCCACTGGGAGCCACATTAGTCCACGTGGTATCTATTGGACTTCAGCTATCCTCTCGTAATAAAAATTATCGCACACATGTATCACAAACACGTGATTACTACACATGTACGATTATCTATTATATCGGTCAGTAATCGGGTAGTCTTATTATTTTCGATAGACCTATGTGATATAAAAAAAATGTATGCTATCATATCCTACTCAGTAAGTGGCATTTGTTGATAAAATAAACCTGAAGATAATTTATTTATCGTTGCCGACACTAGACACTGTCTCCAACCTACTGCGAAACTGATAATGGTATAATTATCAGAATCTGGTGAATGGTGTCTATTAGATATGACGATCACTTAGATACTGTCACATGGATCATATCAATGTCTCCCACCAAATTGAAAAAAAAAAACAACATGTTTTGTTGAAGAAACAGAATAAATTCTATTTATCTTTTTCACACAGGATAAATTTGAAAGCTTCGACGTCGGATAATTGACTCGTAAGCTGGTTACGGTAGCTTACGCTGTAAAAGGGTTACCCACAAACCAACGCCACCAGTACAAGGAGAGTAGACATCTTTATTCATTATCTGTCTGTCATATATTGCGGGGGAAATCGTATTCATTTACATCACTAGAAACAAAACAATTAAAACAATACACTCATTATTACAGACACGCACATTTATATCAGCTCCACTAGGAAACCGTGGAGACCTGAGAGGTGCGACTTGAGGAACCCAATGAGGGAATCGTCAAAATCGGGGTGGTCAGACCGGTCATGGTCGAGTTGACGGCGCTCTCTCCTACCGGTTGTCACAGATGCTTACCGGGCACGGCAGCTTCGGTAAGTATCTGTGGCGAATACACCGGTAAACCACGGCTGAGTGCCAGCACTGCGAGGACACAGCGCTCCACACATTGGTGGAGTGCACGGCATGGGCGAAACAGCGCCAGGTCCTCGTGGTAGGCCTGGACGTGGACACGAGCCATTATCTCTCGCGGAAGACATAATAATACGTGAAACGTAAACTTAATGAATTTCTGTCCAATTTCGACTGCCAACGAGTCTGTAATACTATTTAATATATTAAACAAGCATCGTAGCAAACAGTATCTGTATGTCTGTAAATAATAACTACCAAAACCAACATTTGAAGAAAGATATGTGTTGAAGGACGTTATTTGTTTCATTAAATTCAAAGATAAACTTACACGTGACAGTTATGTTCAAATATGTGACCTTTCTCACTGTATGTTTGTTATGATAAGAAAGATATGATTACAACTATAAGTTAAGAATATTCGATGATTTTATATAAAGTGTGAAGGAATGTCATACAGCATTTGAGAAGTATCTTCCCAATATTTGGACTGCCTCTGTGGCGCAGTCGGTAGTGATACCGCCTGAGGCACTGGAGGTCGTGGGTTCGATTCCCACCGGAGACAAATATTTGTGTGACCCATAAATGTTTGCCTCAAGAGTCTGGGTGTTTCTATGTATAATTTGTATGTATTAAAAAAATATATAAGGATTAATATCCGTCTGATACCCATAACACAAGCATTTTATTCCTAGCTTACTTTGGGATCAGACAGCGTTGTGTGAAATGTCCGTGAATATTTATTTAAAAAAAAAGAAATACACCTAACAATAACATTAGTCACAGCTAACAAATAAATATGTGGTCCCTACCGCCTTACATTTGATACATTGTTTTTGTTATGGACAATGTGATTAATGCATTATGTATAATGCCCGCACAGGTATATCCATGTCAGTGTTTGCGTGCATCGTCAGATGGTTTGTGGACCAGTAACATGGCCATCTTTTGTTAATTAGTAGGACTTAAGGATGACTTGAAACCACGTGACATCCCTTTATTTTTTTTGTACTTGATGCTTGTAGTTGAGTAATTCTAAAACACTCAATGAATGAATTCCCTCTGAGCTACTACTTAGCTGCGCGTGCTTTATCAGTTTGCGGAAAATGACAATACTTTCAGGAAATACAATAATTTTATCACTTCATAAATAAGTATAAACCTAGTACATACAATGTTGTGAATAGTTTAAAACATTTCTACTTATTTGTTAAAGGAACGAAGCCAGTCAATTCAGTAAGTAGCGAATTGATTAAATTGCTCAGAAGAACAATTTACTTAGGGCAGATTAAAGTAACTGAGTGAGAATATCTTATTCAATGGAGACCGAGATAATGATATTTCTAAACCCTTCATTGTGACGAGTTGGTAATAATGCAGAAACTTATTGCTCATAGAATTACATTCTCGCGACTTATTCTCCCAAAGGGTAGGCAGTGATGTTAAATTCCACGCAAAAGATGGTGATCCTGTTCAGGGAGGGATTTTAACGACTTGCTCTTGAAAGTTTTTAAATGTTACGATTTTAACGTTTCTCTATAAGTAGTTAAATACCTCGTGATTCAACCCGCGTTATGTGCTCCATTGCGTGTAAAATGGCGATCATTTTCACAATCATGATTCAAGTTAACGTCAGAAGTTTAATTAGTCCTAATTTAAGAAAGCTTTTTTGTATTATGTTACGTTTCATCACATTTAGTATTCATTTAGTATTGACAGACGTTCGACCGCTTTGCCAAAAAAGGGACGTAGAGTTACTTCCTTTGCAAACTTCCTCAATTTTAGCCCCTCTCTATAAAATAGAGTGCAGAGGGGCTTATGTCGAGACGTTATCTGTAGTCTGTGACTCTGTCACATTAAACTACGTCACTAGGT
The DNA here is from genome assembly GCA_933228765.1 of Miltochrista miniata. Classification (NCBI taxonomy): domain Eukaryota; kingdom Metazoa; phylum Arthropoda; class Insecta; order Lepidoptera; family Erebidae; genus Miltochrista; species Miltochrista miniata. Next base: position 11,573,571 of record OW121751.1, on the reverse strand, counting down.
CACGTGAATCATCTGTTCAAAGTTTCAAATAAAACAAAAATGACAACGTCAAACGGATTGAACTTCCATAACCAACGTGTTAGAGAGGGGCAGTCTGGTGAACCTCACGGCTTTCTTATTTCTTCTGCTTAATTTCGATGCAAGTTACAAGACTTTCTAATGATTCCGACTTTATTCTTTAACCTGCTAAGCTGCTAACCAAAGACAGTAGACATAATGAATATTAAAATAGATTTATTAAGGTTTATGGAAAAAACGTGTAAAGGAGTTTGCACTAGTTGAGTAGACCGCAGGGGCTATAATTTGTCAAGAGGTAAGTCCCCTGCCACGGTCACGTAAATGACGCACATTCATCCGTGAAACTATCGGGCCTTTTGTGACGCCGACCGCGACCGTCCAAATGTTTGGTAATCTAATAAGTTTACCAGGTATTTACGATGTTAAAATTATCTTGATAATTAATATCAGTAGTAATAAGATACAGGTGCCTGCTAATGTTTGTAATGGAATTATATACTTACATAAATTATTGTTATCACGCAGAATGTAAGACAGATGCGTTGATATTATAAGCGAATAACAAAGTATGGATGTTATATTATTTAAATATTATTATGTATGTTATATTGTTGATATTAAGTACTGAAGCGCTTGCGACTTTCTCTGTGATTTCTAAACGAAACTAAGTTACTAAGCATCTTGTGATATGGTTATTCTTGAGATAGATGACCGTTTGTGGCAATAGGCTCACTAGCTATTCCATGAGACAAAATGTAACTGGTGAAATGTGGGTGTATTTGCCGGCCTTTTCGAGGAAAAGGCATGATTACATGAAATACTCATAAATAGGCACACATATTTACATTGTAAAGACAAGAGGCCTATGAACTAAATTACCCTGTAAAAGGTCCCTGCATGAAATTATCCATGGCTGCGAGTAGATATACCTACTAGAAAGTAAATCTCATTTCTGTGCCGTCGTTCTTATAAATATTTATCCTGACCCGGGTTTCGAACAGCCTGTTGCCATGAATACATGAATTTCTGTCTTTTTCATTCTTTTTTTTAATAGAAATTGTCTGTTTGTCATCATGGATGCTATGCCGGACTCCTACGGACTAAAAATCTCACGTAACGCCCAACAGCCTATGGTTGGGAGCCCCGGGTAAGTCCTCGAAAGGACAACCCAGGAAAACTGTCTGTCTTATTAAAACAGAATAGGTCTGTCGTTTTTTTAGTTAATCTGTTTATAGAAACAGGGAAAGAACGGGCATCTTTTACCAAATAGGATCATCTATGTTATAGCTGTAAACATTAGAGCAAATTTGCACTGTCAGTGATACCTACGTACTATCATCAAATAATTAGGTAGTGCCAGCTTGCATGCGATTAGAAGCATTTGACAGCAGTAGAACATAGTACAAAATTACATGAATTTCTGTCTTTTTCATTCTCAGTTAATGGAAACCAAGAAACTGTCTTATAAAAACAAAATATGTAGGTTTCTTTTTCTTCACTGTTAATAGAAAACGGGAAACTGTCTGTTTTTGCTTAGTTTATAAAAATAGGGAAAGAGCGGTCATCTTTTACCAAACAGAATCTATGTTAAGGCTGTAAACATTAGTGCTAATTTGTTACGCCATTACAATCAAATAATTAGGTAGTATCAATTTGCAAGCGATTAGAAACACTTGACAGCAGTAGAACACAGTACAAAATTACAGTCAGTAACTAAGTCCTTAAAGATTGATATTAAAATGAGTTTCACGTCAATTTGGTTTATTTTCTGAATTAGGTAAGACGCCTCGCCAAAGTAAAACGCTGTAATGCCTACATATTCTTATTGTGGGCATTTTCGATCTTCCTATTTTAACAATTAAAATTAATTACTACATAATATATGTAGTAATTAATTTATGCTTATTCTGGAATTTGCACGTATTTACTATCCGACGCAATATTTATTACTTTCATAACTAACAATTAAGCTGATATTTGGTATATACATGTATAGAAAGTTTTTAAATTTTTATCCAAGAACAAACAATTGTACTTTTTATCCAAGCACAAGAGTTTTGTGGGAAATGGTTGCGGAAAAACTTCAACAAGGGGCGAAGCAGCGAGCTATAGATCATTACCTTAATACCTCACAACAAGAGAAAATTAATAAAATGTGTGCGTTGTAGTAATTTTGGAGAATAGGTATGTAGTTTACTGTAAAGACATTTTCTGTGACACCCTCACGTCAGCAAAAGGTGGACGGCAATAGTACTAGGGGATATCTTTTGTGATTTAAGGATCTTAGACCTCTGAAAATAAAAATAGGCTATTATATTTTTACGATAATGAGGACTTATTATTAACACGCTTTTATTAGCTTCACTTGTAACTATGTATGTAAGAAAATCTTGGAATGTTAATTTGACCCACTTCCCGTCCTTCGATCAGGCTGAAATTTTGCACGCGCTCTGAGTTCTGATGACAATACATGACTAGCTAAAAAACGTCATTACAAATCTAATATGGCGGCCTCCCCAAAATGGCGGACGGGCTGTTTGAAATCCACCCCATGATATGGGTATCGAATGAAAGGTTTTACTGTCAGGAATATGAAAAAAATAGTCACGTGACTTAAATCAAATATGGCGGACGTCCAAGATGGCGGACAGGCTATTTGAAATGCACCTCAATAATATGGGTATCAAATGAAAGGGTTTGCTGTCAGGAATACAAAAAATAACAAGAAGATTAAAAAGTATAAAATAAAAAAATAATAGTTTAAAAAACTAGCGTGGAGCGTTTATGTAATCTTTACTCTTTTTGGACAAAACGCTCCACGCTTTCTTTCATAATAAATTGAACAGAATTATTTTGTAATTTTTAGTGCGTTCTAAAAGCGTGTTTTTTAGTTTTTTAAACTATTTTTTTTTATACACAGCTCAATATTCTGTGAGTATTTCAAGCTTCTACTTGCTGCTCTTATTAATAGGTAGATATTTAAAAAAAAACTAAAAATCTAAACATGTTTTTTGTATGATAGTCCCCCTTAAATATTATTATTTTTCTGATTTTAGTATTTGTTATTATAGCAGCAACCAAAATAAATCTGTGAAAATTTCAGCCTTCTAGTTATCACAGTTCCTGAAGTACAGCCTCGTGACAAGGGTTTGTCACAGTTTTATCCAAGAAAAAGGTTTTGATGGAAAATGGTTACGGAAAAACTTTACCAGGGGTGGAGATGCGGGCATTATCAAACTTCCGATATCAAAAGATAACTAGGTAGGTACTTACCTAATTTTAACAACAAAATAAATTTAATAAAATGTGTATCGTGGTATGTAGTAATATTGGAGATTAGTTTCCTATACAGACATTTAAGTCACACCCCGGTGTCAGCAAAAAGTGAACGGTAACAGTACTTGGGGCAATCTATTGTGATTTAAGCACCTCAAGCTCCTGAAGTATACTAGAACGTGCTGATAATTGAATAAAAATCGGCTATCACATTTTTACGTTAATGAGGACTTAAATTATTAAGGTCACTTGCTGAAAGACAACTTCACCAGCACTTTGTGTAGGTACAAACGACCCAAAATATAAAAATTGTCAATAAAACATACTATGTATCAAATATGATTTGTGTGACCACACAGTTGTGAATGATCCTGGGATTTCTGGTTTACCTACACTTTACTGGAAGTGCCATTGTATTCCTCATATTTGACCTGAATAATAATGCCGTATTAAGTTTCTGAGTTATGCGTGTAATAAGAACCAGAACTCGCACGGAATAAAAGAAAGTAGAGAAAGGGGTTATTCAAAAATATAGTTGCTCCTTGCAGCCGATAAAAGCATATTCCAGATAAAGTTTAGCAGTAATTTATAAGGTGCTACGATGAAGAAACAATTTCAGTCATCTTCTTAAGGAATAAAGAACGCGCCATACCTACTAGAATAAAATTATATTTCATACTTTTACTTTACTGTAACGATTTTACAGACTTATGAATAGTATATTTTAATCACTTTGCTTCTAACAGCCTTACAGCCGAAATGGAACAAAAAGAAACCTTGACCCAAAAATCTATCCATATTTCATAAAGTTGCCTCGTCATGACTATACGTAATTGCTAGCAAGTTCAGTTGTGGGGATTCGTTTGAAAATAAATTTAACAAGCTGTTCCATTTATTTCTTGCCAAGACGCAATTTCTTCTTCTTAGTTGTGTAGGTTGTTAAGGAAAGGGGAGTTAGACTAACTGAAAATTGGACAATATTTTAAACAAACATTGGACAAATCGCGCATTGGACTAATTGCGCCAAAGGTCTGAAAGGACGCTTAACTTAAAAATGCAGAAATTTAAGCGCTATATCGGTAGCCGGACCATAATATAAATGTAGACTCTGCACTATTTCCAAATAAATACGTATGTTTATAAGGTCTACGAGATAATTACTATATTTATAAGTCTAGATCACTTAAGCTCTTAGTATAATTTGAGTTAAACAGCACTGTAACGTTCATTTGAAAATAAAAAAGCTCCTTGGGGAGCCGTCTTACTTAATCACATAATTATAATTGAAATGTAGCTATTTTTGGATATTTCTTTGACAAAATGTTATAAATGGAGCCTACTTACTGTTTTAGTATATCAAAGGAAAACGAACTTAATTTAATTTTGCGAGACTCCGGATAGCTATGGCTCTTTCTTGTACCAGTCGAACCACTACCACGTGCTGTGCTATCATAGAGCAAAACATGAAGCAACCATTATGTGTGTTCAATCTTTATAAAGTGAGAAAAATCCTACATGAATGCTATGCCCGACTCCTACCAACTAAAAACCACACGTATCCTACCTAACAGCTTAAAGTTGGGAGCCCCGGGTAAGCTCTTGGAAGCATACCCCAGGACTCCCAACAGACCTACGGCTACCACTGCGACTTCACTTAGAATGTGGGTTCCAGGGTTGTAACATTTACTAAATGCCTATACAAATGTCATGAATATCGCCGGTAAGTTCCAAATACAGAATGAAAGTTGAAGAAATATAAAGATTGAATGAAAGTTGAAGAAAATCATAAAGAAAATTGATGTAACAACACTTACTGACTATGTGGATCATGAAGGACGCGAAGACCACCATCCACCCCCATCCTCCATCTGGCGGCGGCGGCGGACTGACACATTCCTCTCGCGAACTTTCCGATGTTTGTGCTCCATCACCATTCCCAGTCTTCCCATTCTTCACTACTCCATGAGTCATCCTCTGTTCTCAATCTTAAATAACTCTCTTTGGCACGGTACTTTGGTGTCGAGAAGGCTGTTTGATATGATTACTTAAGCTTTCATAAATATCACTTCTTAAAAACCTGTTTCTTTTTTTTTTATTAAAAATATCTTGTACGTATTTTTTTAACTATAATATTGTCGCTAAGATATGTTACTGATGTATTTATGTACTTTAGGTTTATATTTCTTATTATTTAATATATTATTTTATTAAAAAATGGTTTGTGTAAGGAAGCGAATCTTCTGGAAGAAATAGAATTTTATTTCGCTAATTTTATTTTCTGTCGTCGAAAACCATTGTCAGTTACTCTCTTTGTAATGGAAAACTTTGGATGTCTTCAAATTGTTCATCTGAAACAAAAAATAAAGCCTTATTAGCATCGGTTGAAGTAATTTTGATGAAATGTGAGGGGTTTACAAATGCTTTTTATGTTGCTCTACATTTTTGGTATTTCCAAAATAACTGATGTTTAAAACTCTGTTACAAATATAACTTTCAAACGTAATATTGAACGGATCTGGCTGAAATTTGTTAGAGGGATACATTATAGTCTGGAATCACACATAGGCTACTTCTCATCCCGGGAATAAGTTTGACACGGGCAAAGCTGCAGGCAGTGAGTTAATAAATAAAACACATTTTACATTTATACTTAAAATATAAATTTAGATGTGAGAATTTTATATTGCGTCTAGTCACAGAGCAACGCGAGTAGACAGTTCGCGTTGCTCTCGGCGTCTAGTGAATGTAAATCTGTACCCAGGTAGACAAATCTTGATTGAAAAGTAAATGAGTATCTTTTTGATAAGACCTTTATGGCGACTGTGTGAATTTCGATACTTAAATAATTTATCACTATTTTATTAATAAGCTTTTATTAGGTCGTCGTGTATGTAACTAACAATGTAAATCTAAGGAAACTAATTTAACCATCTTCCAAGGATTGTAGCGTCATGAAAATTGGCGGATGTATGTAGTTTTGATGACAATACAATAATATGGTACTTTCAAACCGATATGATGATGGAGCCGGAAGATAGGCACTGAAAACAGGTGGAATCTAAGGTAGCTAATTTAACCAGCTTCCAAGGATCGTAGGGTCATGAAAATTGGCAGCTGTATGTAGTTCTGATGACAATATAATAATATGATACTGTCAAACTGATATGATGATGGAGCCGGAAGATACGCACTGAAACTTCGATGGAAAAAGTGGAATCTAAGGTAGCTAATTTAACCAGCTTCCAAGGGTCGTAGGGTCATGAAAATTGGCAGCTGTATGTAATTCTGATGACAATACAATAATATGGTAGTGTCAAACTGATATGATGATGAAGCCGGAAGATAGGCACTGAAACCTCGATGGAAAAAGTGGAATCTAAGGTAGCTAATTTAACCAGCTTCCAAGGATCGTAGCGTCATGAAAATTGGCAGCTGTATGTAGTTCTGATGACAATACAATAATATGATACTGTCAAACTGATATGATGATGGAGCCAGAAGATATGCACTGGAACTTCATGATGGAATATCGTATTATACCTGTTTTTGGATTCATCAGAAAAGTCTTGTAATGAACTTTGACCAGGCTTGGGTTTCAAGGTTATAACAAACCTTTTTTTAATTGACTTGTAAAACTATGCAATGGAATCTCAGCTAACTAATTTAACCATCTTCCAAGGATCGTTCCGTCATGAAAATTGGCAGATGTTTGTAGTTCTGATAGCAATACAATAATATGGTGCTGTCAAACTGATCTGATGATGGGGTCGTAAGATATGAACTGTAACTTCATGATTGAACATTGTATCATAGCTGTGTTTGGATTTGTTAGAAAAGTCGTGTAATGAACTTTGACCACGATTATGGTTTAAGGTTATAGCAAACCTGTTAGTTATTGAAGTTAATATTGAGTGTAAATATTGACATAGGTACCTGCATAAAATGTTTATGTATTAGAGTAATAATGAAATATTTTCACATTAGTCGAACTCAGACAAAACACCATGTAGTACAGAAATCCCTACTAATATTGTAAATGCGAAAGTAACTCTGTCTGTTTGTCTGTTACGTTTTCACGTCTAAACCACTGAACCGATTTTGATGAAATTTATTATAAAGATAGTTTGAGATTAAGGGAAGGACATAGGCTACTTTTTAACTGACTGCGCGAAAGCTGGGTAATGCTTTTATGCGATAACGACTTCTACGCGGATGAAGCCGCATGGAACAGCTACTAAAGGTATAAATGTTGTGACTAAAAAATATTAAATAAATAAATGGTTTAAAAAACCCTTGAAAAATACGCTTTTATAATGCACCAAAAAACCAATAATAATTTATGGATCGTTCAAGTTGCCTCTATTTCTAGGCTGAAGTGTAAACTATGTGCTTTTAGTTATAATATTTGATTGTAAAAGCGTGGGGCGCTAGAACAAGAAAGACTTTTTAGTAAGCAAAATCCTATTAAGACTAATCCTTATATAATAAAAATCCTGGCGAAAGCTGCATGAAGTCGCACAAGAGCATAACGTTTATGCTGCCAAAGGGAACGCCTCTTTTTTCAGGCAATTAAGTAGATACATGAGGGGAATACGTTAACAGTGACAAAATATAGAGTTCTTGTTCGAGAACGAGATATCTTTGGTTACCGTTAAAAACCCGCTTAGGGTTATATGCGTTTGTATTCTTATTACATGTTTACTACATATTGTACTAAATATCTCGGAATGCCGAAACTTTAAGGACCTACCTATAAAATATCTAATAGAGATCCGTAACGGTAATAGGTTTGCTCCTATTACGCGGGCGTCACGAAAAACTGGCAAAAGTGGGTGTTGAAAATGTGTAGGCGTGATTAACTACTTTACTATTCAAGTAAGTATGTTATGCATTTCAATTAAAGCCTATCATCGTTAATACATTTCCGAAATGTAAAATTATAATAATAATAGTAAAAGTCACAATAGATATATAAAAGCGAGACAGTGTAAATTAATAATTTAAACACGAGAAAAACACGCTTTTATTAATGTGACCTTATCCTTAATCTGACAAGACACTTTCAACAGGAAAGTCTTTCCTGTTCCAGCGCCCCACGATTTTGCAATCAAATATTATAACTAAGAGCACATAGTTTACACTTCAGCCTAGAAATAGAGGCAACTTGAACGATCCATAAATTATTTTTGGTTTTTTGGTGCATTATAAAAGCGTATTTTTCAAGGGTTTTTTAAACCATTTATTTATTATTTTTCGAGACTATGTATGTATGTTTCAGTTTGTTGTTCAAAGAAAAAAAACACCGAACGCTTGCTTGTTTGCTATGGTAACATATTTTATTAATTTCTTTACATTGCTCTCACCGCTTGGTTTATTATTACAGAGACACGGTAATGCGGGTTTTCACTAACCAAATCGTAAAAAATAATGAAGACTTAGGTACGCCGTTCTGCAACTGGCAAAAGGACAAATATGCGACTCAGTCACTTACCAAAACACAGGTGTGTTTGACTGTGGTAGAGCGGTAGTTACTAAGTTCGATTCTGCCCTCTTCTAATATAACCAAAGATAATAATAGTATTACATACAGATCGGCAACTCCCTGCCTCCCACTGAGTAAGGTTCCCCGACCCCCCGCAAAAGATGACGTATCTATTGCCGTAACAGTACTTGAGAAAGTGTCACTGCGTTGCATTACGTATTACGACCTACGAACTTTGTGCTATTGCTTTGGTTTAATTTGTGCTTAGCCGAGGGTAGGTTTGAAAAAAAAGTACCTACATAGGTACATGAGAGTGCGTTCTGTTCCTTATTATTTGGTTTCCATAGCTAGTTACCTTAGTATACTCACACACACATTAAAGCTTGATTCAAGCATTCATATTACGTGTATATTAGTGTGGGTGAAAACGAATATTTTTGTATGGAGTTTCCGCCCTGTGATATAACCCTCATCTTGTGCTCAAGCACAAATCGAACCCATCTTTTTTCTTTCTATTGCTAAACGTTTTTCTATATTTAGACTAACTTTTGTCTGTCTCTAACGACTTCTGTGAAGTCGATCCACATATGCCCATCTCACATATTTCTTTTATTTTAATAATACTCATCAATCTCAAGTTCGAGTTGGCAATACTAGATTGACAGTAGCGATAAATGATAATACAAGAAACGGCGGTGGTGTATAAAAAGATACAAATATACATATTGCAGCAAGTACATAAATGCAACAATATATTGAAGATAAGTTATCAAATCAATCTATGAAAGATATAAGGATACAACTTGTAATATTTCAATATTTACGTAACTGATAATATAATCATGATTTATGTAGTAAGCATTGTAATAGGTGATTTTTCAAGGTCTGGTAGTAGTGTGCACGTTTTTTACATAATTTAAAAAAAAGTAATACGTAATAATAGTAATAAGTAGCAAACGTAATAACTGGAGAATGTACTGATATAGCAATGATGTAAGTTCGACGCCTAAACAGTAGACAAGTACAGCTTCAAAACAGTAGTACCTAATTAAAATTAGTCTACTTGATGTCACACTAGTAGCTAATAGTAATTTTTAAAAGTATTAAATTTGCTTCATTACTTGGTCTTGTTGGAACAGTAGTTCTACATATCCAGACTTTACTATAATTAAAGAAATAGCAGCCACAGGTCTATAAGTAAATTCGAAAGACTCTTTATAAGGAAAATAAAAAACTTTGTATGTACAAAATTGTTCTCGCTACACCTAGTTGAATTCTTTCAAAAGTTGCAAACTCCATAAAATCTGGTACATTATGGAGTAATATAAATAAAATTGGACCTTCAAGTTTGCTTGAAAACTTCGAGGCATTGTAGGTAAACGTATTTTATCTACATTGTATTTTATGATAAAAATGTTTAAGGGCTTACGCCTTAGAACAAAGCTGTCCAACTACTGCTAGACACGTGAATAACTTCTAAAAATATGCTCCATGTAGTTTCAAACATTCAAATATATAATAACTAGTTGGAGTTGGTATTCTTAATGTTATAGTTGTAAAGGTTTTCGCCATAGTTCCACCTTCTAAGACGCAAGCTAAAAGTAAGGTTTTTTTTCTGTATCATTCATTGAGCATTGATAGCACAGCAAATGCAAAATCGATTTCATAACTTTTGAAATCCGTATTACATAGAAATAAACACTCTAAAGGTTTTCTCACAGTTAGTGTCCTTTGTGCTAAGTGCTTCCTTTAGTGTTCCTACGGGTTTGTTATCGTATAAGCTCTATACCTCGATTTTTCCTAACGTCTTATAGTGTGAGGTAAGAATAAGAAGTCTTGAAATGTTTTTGTAAAGGTAACCACTTTCGATCAGGTGGGCCATAATATGTTTGTCTGCAAAAGTATCTAAAATTTCAATCCGATTTTCATTGATATTTAGATTCTCGTTTCGGATCTTTCAAAAGATATTATGAATATGTAACGAGTCCTTTTATCGAAGTCTATTATACCGGTACGAGTTATAGTAAATTTTATATGAGAACAAGAATATTTTGAGCGGGTTACCTACTTACATGCGTCGTATTTTCCTTAATCCAACTAAAAACCTGAAGACGTTTGAGAGGTTAAACATGGTATTAAGGGCCCTTCACCACCACCAATCAACCTTTGCTTACCTACCGTAACTTCATAAGTACCATGGAAGCATGATTCATTGTGATTTTATCGAGTCAAATGATAAGTGAAATTATTCATAAAGTGAATCATTTACTTCCTGCATAGTTGCAAAGGTTTTTGAGATCAAATCATGAATAATTATACATTTTCTAGGTCAGGTCATTAGAATATATTGTAAACAATATTTTTGAACTCTTGCGTGACACACGAGATTTTCTTTTTACGTCGTAGCGCTTCGCCACCCTATTGCGGGGACAAAAAAGCGGCATTGTGGGCCCTGTGGGAGGTTAGACTACCCACTAAACCAATACGGTGTAGCTCTCTACTTTGCCCCCACCGAGTCACCGATTACATTGGAAGTGATTTTTGACGCAGATGAATACATTTTCACACTGTCATCCTAGTCATGGGGGCAGCTGGGAAAGTGTGTGGAGTTCTAAACCCCGCGGTGTTCTCCTTGCCTTATAACTGGGTCCAAGAATATCCTGGAAGCTCAATCACTTCTTTACTTTTTAGATACGGGGCTCTACGAAAGAGAAGATCCGTACGAAAGTGATATATGAATAGGTGCAGTTCAGCCATGATTATGACAATACTGCATTGAAGTGTATTGTATCATCAATAAATCAAACAAATGTGTGTATTGTACCTCTATATTATGTAATTTAGTGTAGGTAAATTTCGATTTGGGAATCAACATTATTTGATGATTCGATATAAGTTCAATATTCTGCCTCAACACTACTACTAACAATGCCTGCCTCCTACAATTTCACAATAATACAAAAAGTAAAAATTCAGTATGTAGATACAAATGACCAAAAGGAATAGCCACTGAGATATAGAATTTGTAAGAATACAACCCGAAGAAGTTTAGAAAAGAACGTCTCTAGTTCGCACTTGGATTTAATGGATGTGGAGCCCATGATGCTAAATAAGGTAGCCACTTGAGTGTCGCGGAAACCTATTAAAATTGTAAAAAAAACAATTTTATTTATTTTCTAATGGGGGACGCCGGCTGTGCCGAGCGGACGATCCGACCGCCTTTTTTGCTGCCCATTTCGTCCTTTTCCCCAGCCACCTCTGTGGGATTGGATTGGGTATCCCAGCACTCTTCAAGGCGCCCAATTTGTAGTATAGATTATAGGAACAAAATAGGTCCTCTAAAGTCACCATTTTCAAAACAACAATGACACTGAGCGAGTTAGCGCTTGTAAGGTCCACTGCCAAAAGTGATACGCTAAAATTTATGCTACGCAGATGATTTCAAGGTTTATTTTACTATAAATGCTGTACTTAGGAACACAATAAGAACAAGTCACCTTGGTAGAGAACAATAACATTTTAATAATTTAACACATAACTAAGTCTTTTGTTATCTGGAATAATGTTTTCTCATTTATTTATAACAAAGGGCTCTTAGGTTTACGTAACAACATAAAGAAAATCTTTATTGTCTATACATTCCTCATTCTTCTTCGTATTTCCTGATAACTCTAAAATTTGATTTGGGAACTATTGAAGAGAGAAAATTATAAAAATCAATAATATGTTTATTTATTTTATCAAAGCAAAATTAATAAAATTTAAACAAACTTATCATCTTTTATTAGAATAAAGTCGCTTAATGTTAGAAAAAGAGTACAAAATGGAACCAAAGATTGCTAATTTAACGATAAACTGTTCAAAGTTGTTAGAAGTTTACATAATTCTATTGTAATAATGAAGAAACAAATAAATTGACGTAGTAAATAGTCCGACAAACATAATAGTTCTGTCAACGGCCATGATAATCTAAATTCATACACACTACTGGAAATTCCCACGTGAAATTCGGCTTTCGCACAGAAATCTTCAATATCTCTAGTAACCAAAACCCATCTTCTTTATCATATCATGTACCTTTATAATCGAATACATTAAGTTATAAAAGTTAATTCCTCTTGCCCTTGGTCACGACATCACGCAGAAATGGTTGACCTGGAATTAGTTGTTGTCAGCAAAAGCTTTTTGTGAAAAAAAAAATATTGAAAAATTTTAAACGTTGTGATCTATGCTTAGACCATATAACACGGGACTAGCCTTTGCGAACCACCGCATACAAAAATATTCTGCCAGTTTTCATACAAGTGAAGGGGGAAACACAAAGACATATAAAATTTCATTGCATTTAAAAATGTATTTATCGACAAACGCGTAATGGCTGTTGTGTGTTAATTGTTATTGTACAGTCAACTACAATGTAATGTACTAGTTTAATCATATAAAATGATGTATTCATGTACAGGCTTTTCATAAAGCCAAAAGACCAAATGGTCATGTGCAATGGCAGAAAACAATGCTTAAGTAAGGCGCATCCTGTGGTTAGATGATCTAAGGATCTATGGCTGTGCAAAGTTCGCCGGTACAACAAGTCTGAAATAAATTACTTTTATTTACTCTGACGTCCTCAACCTTCAGCGCTGCTAGGAAATCAGAATTTAAAATCTATTTACTTACGTAGGATTTACATGAAATATGCAACAGTATTTACAATGAGAAAGTGTAATAGTATAGCAGTATTCCCTGGGTTTTGCGTTAACCCCGAACATATAAACATACAGACACTAAAAAACAAATAGTGATTTCGTACTCAGAATCCCATAAACTGTTGATTATTACTTGTTTATTTTTAAATTATTTTTAACTTGTACTTATATGCCCAGTGGTTTCCCCCCGACATGTAGGTATATCAAATTTTAAATCTAAATTTTCCTGATCTCTGTATGTTTTACTCACAATATCTTTTAGTGAAAACCTATGAAAATCCGTTCGACTTCGAGTTTATCGCAAACTGACGGACAGACGCGATGGAGAACTTGTTTTATAATATGTAAGGATGTAAACAGGTACCAGGTGAGAACAGAAACTGTAATGACGAAGACTGGAGAGGCTACGAGCACTTGTGATTTTTAATCGACCAATAGTTATTTCTTGTGGGGAACGCCGGCTTTGCCGAGCGGACGATCCGACTACCTATCTTGCTGTCCATTTCGTCCATACCAATAGTTTAGTCAAATATCTAAAATCTTGATTGAATTGTCGGTCGATAGTTTGATCTTGTGGTAGTATCCGCACTACACCGATTTGTGATTAAAGAAGCGCCCCTCTAGTAGGGTAGTGATAGATCGACCGACAGAGGTAATCAAGTGTGTGCGATAGTTTAGTCAAATGCAGCGCGCTCTCTCACAATGCTTCATGCATTCGACAGTGTGATCGGACAGAAGTCTGGCAGCCATATTCAATAGTTAGGGTTCAGCCATTTTTAATCGTCATTTAAAATCACAAGTGCACGTAGTCTCCTAAGCTTGTTTTAAATGATTATCCAGCCATCCTATTAATATCCTACTAGTCCTAATATTACTAATATGTAAAGATGTTTGGATGTTTATAATATGGAGCAGAAGATAGGCCTGAAATAATACATAGGCTACTTTTAATCCCGGGAATATGTTTCCATGGGAAACGGGAACCGCTACCGATTCCCATGCGGGCCAAACCATGAGTATCGTATAGTAATAACTAAGATAGTATTTATGGAATCAATCTTATTAAAAATAGAATGATGCAGAGTTCACAGCTACGTGACGTTAAGAAAGCGTTATCAGCAAGTGATAAAAGGTCGTGGACACACAGTTGTCCATTGTTATACGTTACTATTGTTACTCAGTTTCAGCCATTAAGTAATTCGAACACAACAACTAATTTTTTTTTCTAGATGGTGTCCACGGCTTCGATCGTGTGGAATGAAAACTCTGTTTCCAAATTAAAATCTGTTTTCTGAAATTTCAGGGATAAAAGTATACAGTTTTAAAATTATTCTAGACTATAACCTTGTTGTTGTTTTTCCAATTGTATCGAATTTTAAAAAGATCCGTTCAGCCTTTCCAGTGTGATTGACTAACAAACATCGAAAACCACGCCACGCTACGCTAGTATGTAATATTAATTATTCTGTGTGATAGTTCGCTATTATTAAATTATTCATTATTTAATTCACTTCAAATTGTACATTTCCAAAATCCTTTCGTTTTGGCTACCTCATACGAATAATAAATGCGAAATGGTAGTTAAATGTGATCAGTGGTTTAAGGTGTGTGTTCATAGATCACTCATTTATATCGGCATTTTATATAAGTTTTACAGGAAATGTATGAAACCTTATACTGTATTATATTTCCTAGTACTTAATTGCATACAATTCTTAGTACACTACAAGAAAAAAATAAAAATATGCAATTCCGAGCGCATTGATTAAATGTGTAAATGATTTTAAGAATGTGTTTCACAAACATTTCCTGGAAAATGTATGTATTTCTTAGGAATTATTTATTCGATTTCGAGATGTTGGAAGTATATTTTATGTTATTCTCATTTTGTTTTATGTAATTGACACGGTAACTGAGCATTGTTATACATTTCCTAGTGATTGTATACAATGATTGATTACTTATTTTACCGTTAACAATGTATAGACTAGTGGTCGCGCCTGACGCATTTTGTATAGGTTTAATATTTGTTTTACTTATTTTGTATAACTGGGTAGAGACAAATTCAACTAGGCCCAAAAATGATGAAAATCGCTCCGTCCATTCTCTGCTTATAGATGTTGGAACAAACGCGACTTTGGTTTATATAGTAGTAGACTAGTTGACCCGTGAAATTTCGACGAATTTGGTACCTATATTAAAAGCTGTCCTATGTTCTAAGTCAAAATAAATTCAGAGAAAGGGAAAAATATGTTTGAGGAGTTTCCGAGTCCATCATATATAAACGTTGTGGCAAGGTTTTTTAATATGTAAACAGATTCATATAGATAACCAAGACCGTGACGACTGTCCACAATATTACATCAGTAATAGTGTTGTTTACATTGCTGCATTACAAATGTCACGGCGATAACCACGAGTAATCTATGATTGTATTAAAATAGACACTAGCCGACTGTGCCAAGTATAACATATTCGCGTATTTACCTACTGTTTGTTTCATTGAGAAAATAAGTTGCTCTAATATTTTTTTTTTCACTCTCTCAGTTCGTAAGACTTCTGACAGTGGTTCTTAAGTTGGCGGCTCTGTGATGTGCTTCTTCACGCTCCTCTGAAGAACCTGGGGTGGTAAGAAGAGTGAAACTCGTGTGCGTGCAGGTCATTTCTAATTAAATATTCTCCGAGCTGTGTTTGATCTATTTTTTGTTAAGTCGTTGTTGAGTTGAAACACAATTTTACTGTATGAGTTACAACCAAGGGAATCAATAGCTTGGAAAGGGTGAATACCCTAGTCAAATTTGGCAAGTACCTACAGATTGTGGCGCTTTGTATAATACAGGCTGAATTTTTCAAAAGAGATTGGAGGTTAGCTGGGGGGGGGGGGGATAGGTTAGCTGGCAACCCCAGCGAAGTTAATACGTTCTCAGGGAGATTCCCGTTTTTAAAATTCTTAAAAAATATCAATAAAGTGTGCAATAATGGTGCAAATAAGGTAAATTTCACGTGTTAAACCTAAAATAAGAAGTTTTTAACCGAAAATCAAAGGTAGTGCATATAACTGTGAGGAAAACCAGGTGAAGTCATAACTGAAACAGTTACCTACCTGAATTTAAATTTCCCGCACACGTCGAAGAAAGCTGTGTTTATGTATCTTGAGTCACTCACTATAGAACTATACTAAGAATTCAAGTCGTCAAGAATTAGAAATTGAAATGGAAATCGGAGAACACCGCACAGCACTTATTTTCATTTTTGTATGGAACTGTGAGTACAGTTACTACTAGGTATGGAGAATTATCATCACACCACTGCAAGGATTAAAGGTATTCTACACGCACTCAATACAGTTTTTTTGCATTTTTTCTCCTCGGCTGCGATCGATAATATCTAAGTATTACGGCACTAAAATATTTAGTTACAACAATAAGTTCTAATTGCCAAGGAACTGTAACTATCCATAGTGTCAAACTTCACGCACAAACGAAGAGACCGAAGAGTGGGTATTATTGACAATAAATTACGAAAATTTTCGCAAATACCGTCCCGTCGCGTCGCTCGCCGCGTCGCTGTGGGCCATTAGTGATGCCCAGTTACTAGCGGTAAAAAGGAATTGTAATTCTACATTATTCGAATATTATAATTTTAATTTTGAATCGATTTTGGGGTTCGTTTTTATTTTTTTACTTTTTTTCTTTGTCACTTGCTAATTACCTTTGTGGTACATTGTTGTTGTTAATTTGGATGTTTGTAGTTTCTAAGTATTTTACCATCATTGGACATACCTAATTTGGATTAATGGAATTTTTATTTTTTGGTAATTGGTAAAACAGCATAAGTAATTGATTGATTTTAGAATTTAATTTTGACATTTCTTTTATTATCATTATTGGACATAATTTTGATTATTGTAAGTATTTTTTTTAACTTCCTTTAAAATTGGTTCATTGTGTAATTCATTAGATACATTTCACAACAACTTAATTATTGATTGATATAAGTAAGTACATAAGCATTAAGATGGTCGATTTTCAAAGAGCGCATTGTAACAGTAATTTACCAAAATCATTGTTTTTTTTTTCGTTTTAACGTGAGGGAATATCCTCATGGATGCTATGCCGGACTCCTACCGACTAAAAACCTTACGTAACGCCCAACAGCCTATGGTTGGGAGCCCGGGGCTAGCCCTCGGAAGGATATCCCAGGACTCCCAACAGACCCACGGCCGCCACTGCGGCCTCGCCTAGGGCAGGGGTCGGCAACCTTTTGAGTCGGAAGAGCCAAAAATGCCGATTTTAAATAACGAAATTTTTCAACAGCCACAAAATCTTTCTTGGGTATACGTACACGCCCCCCCAAAGTGAGATAAAATCAAAACCAGGCAGTAAGACAGAACTTACGGCCAGCGGTAGCGCACCATGTGGTTTTTGAGGATTTCCAAACGTAAAAAAAACAGGGTGATTATGTGGAATTCTCCAAAATTCGGGTATACGAATTTTGGAGAATTCAAAACTAAAAGGAGTGAAGCGTACAACTGAGTTACAGGAAAGGCAAGCGTACAAGTTCTGCAGTCCAACATGCGCTGCCTGCAACAGGCTGGACTCTGTGGGGTCTAAGAAAATTTACCCACCGAAACTTCACTGCTGTGACCCCAGAACATGAGGGGCGGCTGACTAAGACTGTTGGCATAAAACTCCCCGCTACTCAGTACCTCAGAATAGATCAGATGGCCAAGACAGGCTCAATGCTTACCGCGGGGCTCTAAACTGGTGCACAATTTATGGATGAGATCATCGCGCGCCCTAATACGACAGCTCTAGATCTCTTCTGAAGATGTTTGGTTGCCATTTTGACGCACCAAAGCATTCGGCCGGTAGATATCTGGTAGAACTGCTGCCCCTAGATCCCACGACAGACTTTTAGTAATTAGACACGCCGCTTTTTATGATACGGTGCAATAAGCCCGAGCCATTCTCTGGGCCTTCTGGGACATCGCAACAGAATCCTATTATAAAGAAAATGGTGCTGCAACTGGTCCACCCAAACTGGTGCTCCATATAACTCTTTCGAGCGCAGAACACCACCTATCGGCGTGGTTGCTTGTTTATCTGCTAGTAACGCTGTTGTAGTGTTTATAAAAGTGAATGTTATGAGAATTGTGGGTGAAACTAAAGAGCCGCAGCTTCACTTCCAAAGAGCCGCATGTGGCTCGCGAGCCGCGCTTTGCCGACCCCTGGCCTAGGGGGTAGTTCGGGTGCTATCCCGCGTCTTTGGGGGGTTTCAGGTGTGATCCCGCTTCTAAGGGGGGCGTGCGTGAATCCCTCACGTCACGCTGCCTGTATGGACCAAAATAATTTCTAACAATGCACGCTTTGAAAATTTACCACATTTAGAAGCTCATAGCTAGGCAATGATTGGAGATAGATACAAAGTGTAACAGACAAACTTGTAGAAAATTTTTATGTATTACAACACAATTTCGCACAAAGCACCGACTTCGAGAAGTAAGCAAAAATCCAAAAAACGGGACCGTTGTGCTCCCCCCTCGGGCTCACCTCGGAGGGGTCAGGACTTTTAGTATGTTTATCTCCTAACTAGTCTTAGCTAAGCTACTCTCGTTTCCAGGTCCCATGGAGAGGATCTGGCTGGGAGACATACTACCTCAACGCTGGTCGTGCGGTATCCTCTTACCACCCTGACAGTCATCACCTTTTGCGGGCTATGTAATCTAGCCGCATTGCAGGCCGTCAGGGTAGCATTTATAGCCATCAAAATTAATATGCCTTTAGCAAAGATAATGTTTTAATTCTAAGTTATGGAAGGATAGTTTAAAAGGTAGCATGATTTGACTTTTACTTACTGGCAATAAGGTATACATGCACTAATTAAATCGCTATCAAAATCTCCGAGATCTCTTTATGTAATTATATCTGATTACATTATTTGATCGATGTACCTGATTAAAAACTTTCGCTTTGTCTACATGGAAACATGATAAAGAATTGACTAAAATCTCTAAGATAAGTACTTTTCAGAATTTTTGGTGTAGGTAACTAAAATTGACTAAGTAATTACGATATTTGATAAAATAAACGCAATAAAGGCGCTTATCAGTGCCCCCGCGCTGTTACTATTACGAAAGAAATGTACGAAATACTTAGGTAACTTATCTAATTCATTGACTCGTATTGTCATTATCAGATGTGTAACATTGTTTATCTATTTATTAAAGAGATGCTAATCAAAAATGATATTAAGAGCACCTGACCCTAATCGGTCAAAAGAACATGCGATCAGAATTACATACCTACAGGTATCATTTGTAATAGATACGAATAATTTATTTTTACGTGAGGGAAAATCCTGTATGGATGCTATGCCGGAATCCTAAAAAACCTCACGTATTCCGCCTAACAGCCTACGGTTGGGTACCCCGGGTAAGCCCTCGGAAGGATACTCCAGACTTCCAAATGAAGTACCCTTAGCAAGTCTGAGCAGAGACGTTTGTGGAAAAAAATGTCCCCCAACATTATTGACTTTATTACTTGTAGGTGTTAGTCTTTTTAGCAGTATTATTCTTTTATAAAATACTAGCTGATGCCCGCAGCTTTGACTGCGAAAAATTTGTACCCGTTCCCGCTTCCCGTGCGAACTTATTCCTGGGATAAAAACTGACCTATGAGTTATTCCAGACCATAATCTATCCCTGTACCAAGTTTCAGCTAGATCCGTTCAGCCATTAGAGCCTGAAAGAGTAACAAACATCCACACTCACAATCTTTCGCCTTTATGATATTAGTAAGATAGTTAATTCAGAAATAGGTTTGATTTATTATGCAGATTATTTTTGTTCTATACTACAGTCAAGCAATTGATATTTAATTTACAGTGTTATTTTTCGTTTACATATAAAAAATTATCACAAAACGGACGGCCTTTATGATAACCATAACAAAGTTGAAAATAATTGTAATAGATACCTACATATGCGTGATCTAAACATGCGAAACAACTCTGACGTCAATGCTACGACTGTTTTTGGATAATATGTATTGTTATGAACCGTCAAAACACGTTTATTTCTCTGAAATAATTTCATTTATAACAACGTTCGTACCAATTTTCAGCTCTATGTGAATTTTTTTTTTGTAACCTTGCCTATCCAATTTGGCCGGACCGATAAGGAACGTTACTTATTTGCAACACTAATAGGATTTACTTTATTTCATAATATTGGTTGCATTTACGTAGCTGATTTGTACCGCAAAAGTTATTGTGTTCGTATTAAGATAATTATATATTTTGTAACTTAATAGTTACAAAATATATAATTATCAACATGACTAAATAATAGGAAACACGAGCGGTGTGCTTATCTATCTGTAAACACAACAGGCAAATTTTGCACATACCTCCTTTATTACCAGGTAATTAAGTTAACAAGAACCTGGAACTTAAATCTGGAAAGTCAAACCGTACTCCCTCGCCCTTAAGTCGCAATTGTTAAAAAATCGTAAGTTTATATGGCCTCAGTGAATTCTGTTTGACCTATGGCTAACCAAAAGTTGCTGCACCTCTGCCAATTGACCTAGAAGGCGAGGAATGGGGGCCATTCAACTAGAATAAAATCTGTGTTAAACAGTGGGAACTTTAGGTGTAATGAGACGAGATTTTACGACTTCGGTGGATAGGGGTATAACTTACAGGACAGTGAATTTACGACACACCACAAAATTTCCGCTCGATCCCTCTTTTGGTTGAGTACAGTCGTTTCGCAAATACATCAAGATCATGTTCCGAAATAGCCAATGTCGAAAAATCTTAGCAAGTTCTTGCGAAAATTTACATTAAACGTTATGAATATTTTTACAAGTTTTATATTTTCAGCCATCGTTTTTTTAAACGCGGTATGGTTTTATTGTTGGCAGATAAAAAAAAAATACTGGAATTACACAATTGCACATAAACGAGCATTTTTAAAGATCATTGTTCGAGTTGAGTATTTCAGTTTATTCCTGTAAATAAGCTACTTAATCAAAATGCTATTCATTTTGTTCGATAAACAAAGAAAATTGGTTTCGTCCGAAAATGCAGTTTTATGCTTTGTCTTCAAAATGCGTCACAGCGAAAAAAATATTGCCATTAATTTTGGTTTGGTTACATTACACACACTTTGGTTATATTAAAGTGTGGTGGCCTGGTGGCAATGAGACAATGCCATTGTCTCATGTAGTTAATCACGTTATTCTCAATGTATATAGATTTATCTGGAAGATAGAATCAGATATAGATTGTACCTATTTTTTATACTATCTAATAATGTGGCAGACCTGCATACGGGCTGAAATTGATGGAAACTGTAGTCTATGGACGATTGCAATACCAAGGTGCTACACTCGCGGTGCCCAGTAAGAACCTTCTAAGACTCCTTTTGAAGGATTCCATCCTTTAGGCGTTTGGAAAAGCCGAGGCATGGAGTTCATTACACAATTGTGATAAGACAGCGAAAAATGTTTTGCTACGTTTATCTGTCAGGAAGTCATTTCCTAATCATATTTTACAAATCTAAATAACCATATCAAAATAACCTCCATAGTCGATGAAAACGTGTAAGGTAACTTTGACGTTGACTGTACTAGTTATTTTAAATATTCGCGACTCCAATGCACTTGTAGATAAGATATGAGCAGGACCACGAAAAATGAATGCCACAACAGTGTTTAAAGTATGTCAAGCATCGCGATATCTAATCTATTATTTGTGTAATATTATAATAGGTAAATAGAGTGAACTGCCACTGATAGCAGTTTCTGCGTAATTATCGCTAGCAGTTTTTTAAGAATGATTGAACTGGAATGCTATCGAGGTTAACCGAGTATTAAAATACTGACAGGTGGTAAGCGACAAGATTATATTTTTTTATAACGCTTTCAGCAATTTGAAATTTATTTATGTAATGAAATCTTTGAACGTGATATACATAGTCTTCAAAAATAAATAACTATTAATTTTATTGCTGATTTTACAACATACTTCTTTCCCAGCTTGTTCGTCGACATGCTTCCTCTAAAGATTTTCTACGTATCCCTATCGACAGATCATATTCTCTTTATACCGTAGCACTGGTATGCAACTGCGCGTGCTGAGATTTCAAGTTCGAATCCCAACTCGGAATAATTTTGTGTAATCAGAAAATAATGTTTGTTTAGGGGCCTGGATAAGTGATATTATATTATTTATTTTATTGATTTAGAAATATATAAGTATGTTTATCAGTTGTGTTTCGAGACGAATGTTCATGCAGTAAGATTTTATCTTTATCATACATATTCCTTAGGCACTTTTTATCTTTTTGATAATGTATCTACGAACACTTTCTAGATAGTTTTCAGGTTTTTTTACACCTTATCTTTGAAATAAATAGTAGGTATTTAACAAGTAGGTACGTGGTGGATTGCATATAGGCACTTCTTAACGTAGGTAGTAACTAACTATTATGTAACCACACTATTATGTCACAATGTCACAGTGTAATCAATTATCCAAGGATTATTTAGCCCCGTGTGGCGACTAGAAAGAGTATATCTCAACGCCAATTAATCCCGAGAGTGTCGTAAGAGGTGACTAAGGGAACACTTTCGCAAAACGATCTATTGTGTAGAGAAGGAAAACTCGAAATGAAACTAGGAAATGACAATCATTAAGCCAAGTTGAAGGCCTTATAGACGGCTTAAAAAAATAAACTGTTAGTCGTCATAGCCTGCGCCTGCCCATTTCAACACGGCAATAGACTCACCGCCTATTACCTGGGACATAGAACTATAAGGTGAATTTTGGCGTACTTTACCCCTGCTTACCCCTTTGGGGATAAAAGGCGTAATCATTTGTGTAGAAATTTATAAGAAGAAAAGTGTGCGTACGCCTCTGCTTATATTACTACAATGATCGTTTACAGAACACTACAAGAACGAGGGCTTCAGAAAAGAAAATTAACTAAGTAGGTAATTTGATTATTTAAACTCCATAGCGATAATTTACTGTCCTTCATTAACTATCAATTTAAACAATCATTGCTATGAATTAACTAATCAGTACAAAACAAATAGTAGTTAGTACGATAGTATGTCAATATGTCATATAACTGCTTTGAACTAAATACTTCAAAGTGACCTTTGAATGCGTCACTCAGTAAATACTTACCGCCTTGCCTGCTGTATACACAAAGAATGTATGTAATATGAATACTATTGTAAATTCTATAATAATGGATCTGGTTACTGCTGCTAATATAATTGTAAATCTGCCTGCGTGACTGTGATTTGCACTGCGAGAATGTCGGTTAAAAAAGTTTACATAGGTTTCCCGGTTAAATGGAACGGTTCTAGATTCAGGGTTTTGTTTATCATACCATACAGGTAAAGCGGTAGAATTTCACAACTTCGCCCTATTATCACTTTTGTGAAAAAGTCACAAAAATTACATCAATTAAATACTCTTTAGTTGTACTTATATTATATTTTCACGAACACAGATTTCAGCTCGTCTTTCGAATCTAATTTTTTAAAGGTTATGGAATCGCTCCTGTATTTCAAGTACTGACTCCTGTACATCAAAATGAAGAGACAGGGTTATTGATAACACCCAGCACGCCACTCGGGAAATTCCCGCCACCAAAAGATAACCCTGTTTGACAGATAACTTGTCTTGGAATACGGAAATTAATAATTTTATTAAGAGTACATATATATTTTCGAATAAAAAATAACAATTGAACTAAAGAACTAGGTATATTGTTAACGCATTTCTGTTTTAAATATCGAATGCAAAACTATAGTTATCAGAAATAAGATAGTGGGACGAACACACGTAAATTGAGCATTCTGTGGATATCTACAACTACACAATGATTTTGTTGTACGTTGAGCATACATAATACCTATACAATGAAGTGCATTTGTACCAAATTGTCTTTGTTTGAGAAAAACTGCATGTCAGTCTGCGCGCCAAAAATAATACTTGGCGCACGTGTCTTCATGTTGTTGTGGCCGGCGTATAAACACGTAGTAATTTTTTATGATAAACGCAACCGTTAAATATTTTTCAGCGAACAACCGATAACACTAGGTGAAGTAAGATTATTGCAAAAAAAAAGTTAAAGTAAATAAGTAAGGTTGTAAACGATAGATCGAAATCAGAAAAAAATATCAACACTGTCTTACCTATTGTCTATTACTCCTGTTCCTTATGATTTAAAAACTAAACTTTTAAAAATTCAAAACAATATTTAAACTTCGAAGCAAAGTTATTGATAAGAATGTTCACGGGCGTCAGACCGCGCGCGCTCCCGTTTTATGACTGAAATGAAAATACAGATAGATATAATCAGAGAAACACTTGATAAATATGTTTTTACTTTATTATTTACATTGGGAGGAGTTACTTTTCAAACGTAGAAGATATTTTTATTATTATTTGCTTATTTTTTTTCCATTTGCAAAATTTCTGTAGGCCCATGGTTGGAGTATTGTATTTTCTTTTGTGCACGCTTACATGTGTTTAAAAGAAGTCTAGTTCCACTACGCGATGCGTGAAATCTTATCTTAATGTATGACTCTCGTACTGGATAACAGAATCGTATACCTAACCGAGCAAATCAAAAGATCTTTCTCGGCCATATCTTGAGTTTCATTTCCCATTAGTTATACGAGTAGACAACCATGGGTCCTTCAGCCGCAGCGTGGAAAGGAATATCTTTAAGCCATCAATTCAAGAGCTGAAACGTCTACTATTTTCTTGAAAGATCGTGGTGATTTATGACTTGCAAATTGGTTGCCAAATAATATTTGCTCTGGAGTGCCAAATCTTTCAATAACCGATTTCCTATCATTATTTCCGTTACAATTATTTATCATTTGAACTAAATTGCTTCGGTTATGCCACTAGCACATATTTCCGTTTTTTTGAAGGAAGCCAAGATTATTATTGTTTCTAAATTTACATTTTTATGCCAGATTAGCAATATGTAGAGTTTGTGAGAAAAATATAATATGCGTGCCTGGTGCCTGGCATCAATAGATCACGGCCTCTAATATCCAATAATTATATGTATAAATAAGTGTACCTACCTAGTTTTGGAGAAAAGCAAGTTAGTTTACACACTTGAAAAAGCTTTGAATATCGAATAACCTCTATTTTATCCTTTTGTTCATCTAATATTTATTTAGGAGGTTGTTGTTCAGTGTTTCAGTGTTATGCTTTTAGGATAAAATATATGTAGACGGACGAGCATCTTTTTATAGAACGGCATTTACTATAAGTAGGTACCTAAGTCTACATATCTTGAATGATGTTTTTGTTTAGCATATTTAGCATATTTAGGTATTTATTTTTAATTTATTTGTATCTGATAGGTTTTTTTTTATTTTCACATCTTTGTGCACCTGCATTTGCAACTTTAATTTATATTTAAACTAGCTGACCCGCGCAACTTCGTTTGCGTTACATAAGAGTAAGAAAGAAAGAGGTATTGTATTAATATTTCGAGTATTATAATGTTTCCCGTCGCACTTACTCCCTTCGCGTCGTTTATATTCGTTAGAGCTGACCCGCACAACTTCGTTTGCGTCACATGAGAGTGAGAAGGAGGGGTATTAATATGTAAAGCGATATAATGTTTTCCGTCGCATTTACTTCCGCCCATCCGTTTTTTTGGTATGGAACTCATCGTGTGCGAATCCGACTCGCACTTGACCGGTTTTTTTTGTACAGTTGACTGGCTACCAGTGCAGACCACGTTACTCCCGTCGTGTCGCTCATACTTTAAAACTTAATATTAGGGTTATTGTACGTGAATCTAAAAGATAGGCATATGCAGTTTAGGACTATTTTTTATAACTTTTTAAAAGGAACAATTTTGTAATACACATTTTTAATGTAACTTATACCATTTACGCAGCGTACGTAATGGAAGCTCTCAAAAGAAAGAAATTTTTCCCGTTCTCGAAACATTATTCATAGCTGCTCCGCTCCTATTCGTCTTTGCGTGATGTTATAACGTCATTAGCCATCCTCAATAAATGTAATATTAAACTGTGAAATAATTTTTGAAATGCGACCAGTAGTTTCGGAGACCCTAGCACAAACAAACTGTTCAGTTTTATAATATTGTGAGCGAACCTTAAAAGATAGACGAATTAGGTTATTGTGAGCGAACCTTAATAGATAGAAATATGCTGTCGCGGACTTTTTTTTAGAACTTTTTAAGAGAAACAATTTTGTAATACACAATTTTTATGTAACTTTAACCATTTAAGCAGCGTACGCCTCGGAAGCTCTCAGTCGGTTAAAAATATTCCCCGTTTTCAAAACATTCTTGATTGCTGCTCCGCTCCTATTTGTCGCAGCGTGATGTTAAATAGCTTATAGCCATCCTCGATAAATAGTCTATCAAACTGTCAAAGAATTTTCGAAATCCAATCAGTAGTTGCTGAGATCCTAGCGTTCAAACAAACAAACAAACTCTTCAGCTTTATAATATTATTAGTATGGATATCTCCGCGCCTGCGTGGTCATCTGTAACACGATTCTGGCCCTTTTGTGTAAATCCGTGAACAATGCTATGGTTTACCTATGTGTTTACTACTTCAAATTGTAAAAAATGTACGTAGTCTAGAACTCTAGACTTTAAAATGTAGCCGTTCTTTGTTTCTAATAAATAAAGAAATAATCCACTCCCCTACTGCTTGCCAAACATCTAACAATAATTTGGAATTTTGAAATCCACCTCTCAGCTAATCTTAAAGGAAATAATTTTCGAGAGTGTCAATGTATAATCCTACAGTTCAGGCTCACTCAATAATTGCTCGCAAAATAACAACACATACTATGCGTTTCAAATGAGTTGATAACTGGCAGAATGACATTTTGATTCGCGGTGCTAACTTCATTGTAGAATGTAGGGTCAGCAAACCCATTTTTTTGTTTCACTATTGCTTGACACTAATAATGGTACTTCTAAATTTCTCTTCGTCAAAATAGGTAATACTATATATATAGGTATTTATCTAAAGAAGTCTAGCCATGATTATTTGCGGAATTTCGATAGTTTTGATTGATAATGAAGTATGGGTAAGTACCTACTTGTACAACGCGAACTACACTCGAGAGCAATGAATCCGGGTCACTTAAAGAATGTTAAAAATCTCGGAAACTAAAAATAATAGGTTAATGCAATAAATTGTATTTAATAGACAATGTAATACTCCTTAAATGAAAGTAAAAAAAATATGAGTCACCATACATTTTATTAACACAAAATTACATAAAGAAAAAACTGCCGATCTCCCCTTAAAACAAAAATAGGAAACATGAAATTTTTGAACTTTATTACGATTTTCTTGAATTTTAATACTTCGTATTGCCTCCTCGTGCTTCCATTACTGCGTTTACGCGGTTTGGCATGCTGTACACCAAGTTCCTTATACGATTTTGGGGAATATTCTCCCATTCCTCTGTGAGAGCAATTTTGAGCTCACGAAGCGTGATTGGGGGAGGGTTTCGTTGTTTTACGCATCTGCCTAGCTCGTCCCAAGCATGCTCGATCGGGTTGATATCTGGGCTGCGCGCTGGCCACTCCATACGAGTAATGTTCATCTCTTGAAGGTAGTCATTCACAATCCTACCTGTATGAGGTCGGGCATTGTCATGCATAAATATAGCATCCTCACCTAAATTGACCATAAATGGACCAACGTGATCATTGAGGATTTCTTCCACATATCTTACGCTAGTTAAAGAGCCGTTTTCTATGATCACCAGCTCTGTGCGACTTTCAGAAGAAATTCCGGCCCACACAAGTACAGACCCACCACCGTAGGCTACTTTTTCTTCGATGCATGCTTGCTTGAATCTTTCCCCTGGTCTTCGATACACTCTGTGTCTTCCATCGTGCTTGTAGAGCATAAATTTTGATTCGTCGGAGAACATAACTTTTGACCAATCTTCAATACTCCAATTTACGTGGCTCTGGGCATACCTTAGTCTCGAAATACAATGCCCACGCTCCAGTTTAGGGCCGTTTGCAGGTCTAAGGGGTTTTAAGTTAGATTCAGCAAGCCGACGTCTTACTGTCCATGCACTTGGGTTACTTCCTCCGAGGCGTCGAAACTGATTGGTGAGTTCAGTTCCTGTGAGAAAGCGATTTCGAAGCATGGTGTTCACCAAGTATCGGTCTTCTCGTGCTGTGGTACACCTGGTTCTGCCCGTTCCTGGTCTGCGTAGGTTAGAACCAGTTTCTTCGTAACGTCGGAGAACTCTTTGTACTGTTGACAGCGACACACCGACAGTCCTGGCTGTATCGCGCTGACTCCGGCCGGTTTCCAGCATTGTAAGTATTCTGGTGCATTCTTCAGGCGTAAGCGACATAATTTCAGCTTGATTAATGAATATAGAGCACTATCAACATGGTTTATGTACCCACATAAATGACAGATTACAAACAAAAGCAACACCAAATGCTGTAATTTCGTAGTTCCATCTTCGAAAGTGGCCCTTTTTCAAATTTGATTTTTTTATGATATAACTTTACAATAACTAAGAAGTTTTAATACCTTCATTTAAGGAGTATTACATTGTCTATTAAATACAATTTATTGCATTAACCTAGCATTTTTAGTTTCCGAGATTTTTAGGATTCTTTAAGTGACCCGGATTCATTGCTCTCGAGTGTACTTTACGAGTAAAGAGGCGGCCAAGGACAGATAGAACAGGAATGTATTGTATGTATATAGGTACCTAAATGTAATGTATTTAAAATAAAATGGCAAAAAGAATCACGTTTGTTGTATGCGTAATGCCCCTTTAATTATTTTTTTTGTTCTAGTACCAATTTGTTGTTACAGCGGCAACAGAAACACATAAACTGTGAAAATTTCAGCTCTCTAGCTACCACCGTCAATGAGATACAACCTCGTGACGGACAGATAGACGGACGGCAAAGTCTCATGAATAGGGTTCCGTTTTTTACGTTCCTTCCCCGTGACACCACCAAGACCAAGTATTTTTGAATTTTTTGTCTAAAACCAAAATAGTTGCGATTCACTTCGTTTTATCACTTTTCAACACACTATATCTATACTTATATTGTACTTCTATACTTTTATTCTACTACACTACTTGCACGTATTCGAACTTTTATGTTTGAAAATCTGCCGTTGAAACACACAAAACACTCGAAAATATACAAATTTTGAAAAATTATACCTCGGAGCGATAACTGCCCTTACTTTCCATCAAAAAGTCATGGCAGCCGACCGGCAGCCATGACTTTTTGATGGAAAGTTTAGTGGTTGAATTCCATTAATATTTCTATTTATATAGTTTAAATAAAACTTTACATTTTCATTGTAAAAATAAAATAAATTATCAATTTTTATAAATTTTACTATATTTAAAGATAAAATTATAATGGCAGCATGGTTGCCATTTTTTATGTATTGATAAAAAAACTAATAATATAATTACTAAAAATATGTTAAGTAAGTACTTACTGAAAAGAAAATAAAAATTTAAGTCATTGTTACCATAATACACGTAGGTACATGAACCTATGCGACAAGGAAAATTTTGTTGCTAGCTGTACAATTTTGATGAGTACGGAGTGAAGTTGCCGCGATCGCGATTATCTTCTCATTTGAATCGCATAGTAGTTTAAATTTGGAAAGTACTGCTCTACACGACCCATTTAAATTCCTGAAAAAACGCGACATTTGCGAGGTAGACCCGTTTGCGTGTCTAGCACCTTAGTGGTACATAAAAACAATTATATTAAAGCAAACGAGCTTTAATCATCATTATGTATTTTATCTATTTTATGTCCGACTATTAAAGATAGTTCGTGTACAATGTAGAAAACATTCTGTGCTACGAACATAGGGTAGCAAGCACTCTTCAATGCGGAAGCCTATCCCCAAAATAGGTACCATGCTGGTTGACCTTGAGTCACGTGATCATAATATTATGTTATGAACTAGCGATCCACCCCGGTTTTACATGTATTAGTTCATTCTTTTATTAATCAAAACGTCATCATTATGCTGGTGTGTGACTGTGAGTTTTATTGCCAGGTTCTTTTCTCTCCTTGCACATCTGGCAGTAAACCTTAATGTAGAAGCAATAATTTTGACGTTCATAAGGGTTACTTTGTGACCTATATGAATAAAGATTTTTTATTTTCATTGTATTTCAGTTTTCTTAAAGTAAAATTAAGTTGTAGTATGTGACCTATTGTAGCGCTCGGGTGTTAATGAGGTACTTGTACATCCTTTCAAATACTTCCTTCCGTTTAAAACAAGAAAATGACGAATAGATTCAACTTTTCTCTTATCTTTCTTTTTGCGAATATATAAATGCGAAAGCTGTAATCCCGATAATAAGTTGCCATGGGAAGCGAAACGGGGGTAAAATTCCACCATACATACGCCATCCAGTAATACATAATACGAGCTAAACTTCGAACAAAAGGATGCAAGGACTAAAATGGCAAAACAACAAGGGCTATACCTTCTTTAGAGTGTACGGAGCCACCATAATGGAATAAAAAATTTACGTCCCCACAAAACGATTCATAATTTATAGCTTGACCTCTTTAAAAAACGAGGGCACGAAATTGATAGAGATGGACCGATTTTGACAAGATTTTCATTCGCAGATAACTGACGATGTAAGAAGCAGACCATTTTATATAGTAGTTGGGTCTATTTTAACGGAAACTATTCCACAAACAAAACCCCGGATCAAAGGAGGCTGAATATCACTATCCGGTCTACAAAGGTTCGGCGCAAAATATAAGGTCCCGTCCCATATCATGAAATCTTCGAGAAACTTGATTTCCGACTTGGACAGAAAATCTAGCGATGTCAATATTGGTTTCGTACTATGAATTTTAACTGAAATTCCGTACCGTTACCGGTAACCGTTACGGCGTCGTGTGGAACAGTACCTGGTAGCCCTTAAGCCGTCGCAATTTAAGTAAGGCTTGGTGAAGATACAAGAATGTAAAATAAGTAAAATTAAACCAGATTAAGGTTCAAAGTAAGGAGCTAAAAATTGCCTTGGTCTGTTGATATGGTATTCAAAGTTAATTCCGCTGTATTCTTCAGATAGTTCATTAGGATCTTTTAAAAGATTTCGTAGGTATTTGAAAAATTTTCTAAGTTAGTCTTAGTTTGCCCGGGTGCGAACTAAGTTATTGGTTCTGTGCAGCTAGAATCTTTATTAAGTAAGTTAAGTTTTAGACATACTAGGTCATGAATAAATGAATAGGTAGGTGCAATACATATTTTTTTGAGATAAGAATAATGACGTATGTAGTAGAAATAGTTGCGTTCATGAATACCTTACTGATATTACACATTGTACAAAAGTATTGGCTATCTGAGTCATAGCTTGTACTCAGTTTACATTATATAGAAATTCCGAATGTTAGTATAGTCAGCTAATTCCTGAATGCATACATCAAGCCAATTGCGATGTTTTACAACGAAAACCTTCCGAACCTAACCCAATAAAGTCTATAGTAATAAATCTACGGCTACTCGTACTCAAAGACTTCTATATAAACTGAGGTAGACGCGCCGTACTCTAACAAGCGAGATTTCAAAAGCAATCCTCAAACACACACATTGCTAAGACTACACTCACTTATAAATACTATTTACGTAATTGTCACCACACACAATAGCAATATACGGATAGAACAAGAGTAAAAGAGAAGGCGTATGGACTCCAATTGCAAGTCGAGTACCTACTCTCGAAGGTTTGACTCACAACAGTGCGAACAACGCTGCTAATTAGCGCAGTTTATTGGTTTCAAAAATCGGTGCGTAGGGCATGTCTACCTCATTTTATATAGAAGTCTTTGCTCGTACTACGATAATTTCTGCACTACAATTCACAAAAAAACGCTGCGAATTCATAAAATGCCTATACATATATATTATAGTGATTTCACATTTATGTCTACGGGCGGTGAAGGCAATGTATTATGTGTCTAGTGTCCACCACTACATTAAACTACGAGTATTACGAGTCTGCGAGGAAGTTGTGGGGGTGAAGTAGCGCGTACTAAAAGTAATTGTGTGCATCTTTTTCTTTATCGTGTGGAAAATTTCATGTAGTCCTTATATTCATATACCTAAGTAATGAAGGGACATCCGCAAGT
Organism: Miltochrista miniata; assembly: GCA_933228765.1. NCBI lineage: Eukaryota > Metazoa > Arthropoda > Insecta > Lepidoptera > Erebidae > Miltochrista > Miltochrista miniata. Next base: position 11,540,876 of record OW121751.1, on the reverse strand, counting down.
ATTGTAACGTTAATCCGCAAGTTGTGTGTTGATAAGAAAATTGTCATTCTAAAAACGATTCGTTTGGAAAGAATTTTATTATTGTCGATCAAATTTTATTTAAAGTGTCTTTTAAAGATAGTCGCAATCCAGATTTAGTCTGTGCAAATGCCAGGTCCACGTGACAATGCAATTGAAGCGGTTCCAATTTTCTCCGTGACGTCTTTCTTTTTTTTAGATATTGATAAGGAAGATACGTATGCCTTTTTACAATATTTGGATTTTTGAGTATATATTCTAACAAATTTAAACTAAGTGTTTAGAGATAGGATTCTTAAATGGAGCATACTAATTAACAAACTAGTTCGAAACGACGTAGCTCGAATGAAGCCATTATATTTAAAGAACCAAATTATATTTTTGCTTCAAGTTAGATTGTACTAAATCTTGGTGGCATTATAAATGAAGGAAGTTAGTTTTTACCAAGAATAACATCGATGTAAAATAATTAACAGCATCATAATCATCCTAGATAATTGACCACCACTACTTGGCTAAGGCCTTCCTTAAAGATCACCATTGTGTTCGCTTTTCCGCCTACCCGCCTTCATTAAATATTAATCCTTCTGTGACATTTATAACTTTTCACTGCTTAGAAGATACGTGCACAAATTAGAGATAGTACAGATGGAAAACTCATCTACTGCTCGTTCGCTCTAAGTTTGCCGCTCGGCTCCATACTAAAGTCGAATTTTTAATTAGACGAAGTAAATTGACAGCAACTAATGTCACTTCTTCATACAATGTTGCTTATTTTCTATGACGAAGTGACATTAGCTACTGTCAATTTACTTCGTCTAATTAAAAATTCGGGTATACACCTCTACGCCAGCGGCAAACTTAGAGCGAACGGGTAGTATGTACTTTTTTTTCATACCTACCCTCTGCTACACACACTCGCGCACAAATCAGTATCGAAAATTCAGTTGAGACCGCCTGACCTCGTGTCTGTGAATGAGTTGTCTATGTGTGAGTAGCCTCGGCGAATTTAGTATGTAGGTTTCCATCTGTACAATCTCTAATTTGTGATACGTACTACCTTATATTTATTTATTTGGTATATTGGTTTTATTTATCCTGCGCCTACGCCTCCGCCCCCCGTGGAATTTTGTTTCTGTTCTCGCTTCTCATGGGACATTATTCCCGGGATGAAAAGTACTACAATATCCCTGTAAACAATTTCAGCAAGATCTGTTCAGCCGTTACAGTGTGAAAGCGTAACAAACATTCAGACATCTACACATACACATATCTGCACTCACAAACTTTCGCATTTATAATATTTCATTTGATTATATTAATGATATTACAGTCTGAAAATCTCATTCTGTCACTTTGCTAAAGACATTATGTGGTGAGGTAATGAGATAAAAAAGCGTGAAAATTGTTAAATAAACAAGTCGCTCATGGCTACAGTGTTCGCACAATTGAATTACTATCATCTAAACATGGCGTCTCAATTCATTAGGGCTACCACTTCTAAATATTTATGAAGAATTAAATTAAGGTATTTTATTTTCATTGTCAAGTAGATATGCTTACAATTTTTCAGCTAATTTTCAATGACGGTATTTCCTGAGCTTTCAGGGTTACGTACTCTAAGAATACATATGGTCACATCTTTATCCCCGGAGGGGTAGGCAGAGCCATAATATAAAATATTCTGGTGAATTAGACAGATCCCAGAACACTCCCACAGGGGCAGATCGGTGTCAAGGACGACAGTACGGGGGACACTTGTTACACAGGCCGCCCCGGTATCTCTCGGGACGCAGTGGAAGAAAGTCGTGAACAGCTTGTGTCTGAAATCGAGGCTACTCTTACTAGAGTGTCTGATTGGGGTAGACAAAATCTTGTCCAGTTCAACCCCTAAAAGACACAGGCGTTTTTCTTCACCGCTAAGAAAGCCCCAATTACTGTAGCGCCACAATTCCAGGGCACATCTCTTTCCATCTCTAAAAGTATAGGGATCCTTGGTGTTGACATCTCCAGTGACGTTCAGTTCCGCAGTCATTTGGAGGACAAGGCCAAGCTAGCATCCAAGAAGCTCGGTGTGCTCAACAGGGCGCGGCGGTACTTTAGTGCGGCGCAAACACTGCTTCTCTATAAGTCGCAAGTGCGGCCACACATGGAGTACTGCTGTCACCTCTGGGCGGGGGCACCGGAATATCAGCTTCGTCCATTTGACTCGGTGCAGAGGCGAGCTGTGAGAGTTGTCAACGATCCTTTACTGACAGGTGGTGTTGAACCTCTTTGCGACAGGAGAGACTTTGCCTCCTTATGCGTGTTCTACCGCCTGTACAATGGTATCTGCTCTGAGGAATTGTTTGCCATGATGCCCACGGCTACGTTCTATCATCGCACCGCTCGCCATTGACTGGGATTTCATCCTCACACCCTACGTCCGGAGCGTTCGAGCACGGTTAGATACGATAGGGGATTTCTTCCGCGCACGCTTTAAGTTGTGGAATGATCTTCCTGCCTCGGTTTTCCCAAACGCCTACAGTATGGGGTTCTTCAAAAGGGGTCTAAGAAGGTTTTTACAGGGTCGGCAGCGCGAGTGTGGCGCCTCTGGTGTTGCAAACGTTCATAGCCTGCGGTGACCACCAGTCCTCCTGGTGGGCCGTATGCTTGTCTGCCACCTTAGTGCTATAAAAAAAAAAAAGGAGTTTTAGTGAGTATTCCCTATTGTGATCAGGTGCTGGGCGACCCTCACACGAGCCCATGCCTCGCCAGCATGGGTAGTCCGTAAGTGGAGCTCTCCTTGTAAAAAAAAAAAAAAAAGGCAGAGCCATAATAAATGCCCACATGTCACCGTTTGAGAATCTGTCCCACGTTATAGGTGGTGAGTCGTGTTGCCGTGTTTAAATGGACAGGCGCAGGTTGTGACTGCCTGCTGTTGAAACTTTTAAGCCGCCTATAAAGGCCTTCAACTTGGCTTAACATCTGCCATTTTACTGGCACCCGGGACCAACAGCTTAACGTGCCTTCCAAAGCACGGAAACGCTCAAATATACGTCAGAAAGTGGTCACATGGATGGTCACCTATCCAAGGACCGGCCACAGTGAAAGTTGTTTACTGCAGTGATCGTTTACAGAACACTGAGTCTGCGGAGCCCCGAGCGCTTCTACAGCGCTTCACGAGCGTACTTAGAGGATATAAGACTATACCTAATCTATCCCTTTACGTAATTTCAGTCAGCACGCTTTAGTTTACTGACAACCGGGTTCGATCATTTCGAGTTTTTCTTCTCTACACAATGGATCTTTTTGCGAAAGTGTTCCCTTAGTCGCCTCTTACGACACCCTCGGGATGTATTGGGATGGCGACATTTTGTACTCATACCTGTCGCAACACGGGGCAATATGTATAGTAATTTTCCTCGACGAGAGAATTGCGTACAACCCTAGCAGACCGAGCGAGCGTCGCGGCAAATAACGCGATTATAAGCGCCTGATTGCGTTGAACTGGCTATGCTACAATTACCTATAACTTTGCCTATCAGACTATACAAGCCAATCAGCTTTAGTAGTGGAGTATAACTGAAACCTATGGAGCTATTTGCTAACATGCAAGTTAGCAAAGTAGCTCCGTAGGGTAGGCTTTCAGATTCAGAATCTTGAATAGAGAGATATCTATTTCGCTAGCATGGAAGTTAGCAAAATATCTCAGTTTCTCTTGCATTGTTGCTCTGGCATTCAAATTCAGAATCTCGGATAAAGAGCCTGGGGACGATTTTGGTTGGCAATTAGGGGCAGTTGTGTTTTGATTTTTATTGGTTAACTGATAGAGAACCTGCTTAAATGCCTTTATTGTATTAAAAAGAACAATTAAATTAATTTCTATCTATAATATAATATCGCTATATCTCGTGTCCTATACAGTACACTGCTGTCAACCCTCTTCAATACGTTCTGGTTTCGAATTGAGTCTGTCAATCCTTCGTAAATGTCAAAATATTGTCAGTATTGTTTCCATTACCTACCTACCTCACATTTATCTAAATCACTGTACTATTATTACGGTGTCTATTCTGCCCTGTGTGGCGAAGGGGTCCCGTGTTGCAACGGGAAAGTGTACAAAATGTCGCCACCCTAACACATCCCGAGGGTGTCGTAAGAGGCGACTAAGGGAACACTTTAGCAAAAAGATCCATTGCGTAGAGAAGGAAAACTCGAAACGAAACCCGGTTGTCAGTAAAATGACAATCGTTAAGCCACGTTGAAGGCCTTATGGGCGGCTTGAAAAATTTCACCTGTAGGTGGTCACAACCTGCACCTGTCCATTTCAACACAGGATTAGGCTCACCACCTATTACGTGGGACATAAAATTATAAGGTGAAATCTGGGCGTAAACTATGCCTCTGTCTTCTCCTTCGGGGATAGAGATGTGACTGTATGTATGTATGTAAGTCTATTCTGTCTATACCAACGGGCTCGATCGTCTCCTGACTTTTCTTGATACTATAATTGGATGCGTTGAATAGGTAGTATGAGAAAAAAATTATTACCTCATTCAAAAATACTCTGTTTATCATTCGTTGTTTGAGTGGGAAGGTGCATTTTATTCGCTAGTGTGGCAAATGTTTATAAAATGGTACCGTCACCAGAATAGAATATAATAAACTTTATAGCACACCAATATAAAACATTCATTTAAAGAGGTTATAGTAGTACAGAGGGCGGCCTTATCGCCATCTCTTATAGGCAACCTTTTTTCAACCAGATTCCACTGAAAATCCCTATTTATCATCAGTCAGCAAGCAACTCAGCACCATGTTTCTTAACATGAAAGTATAAAACTGGCATGACTACAGTGGTGAGGTTTATGAGGAATGATAAAGTTTCAGATCGCTAGATGTGAAAAGTTGTCCTTTGATAGCAAAGGTTTACTACTTCTTTACATCAGGATTCCATATTGTTAAAACTAAACAGCGAATCCTTGAATCCTTCCTATCCTTTGAAGCCTAGCTTTCTTACGTAGTATTGTATTCTCTTTGCCTTGCTTCATGAGTAACCATAAATAGACAATCCTTTTATTTTTTTTAATGTCCAAAAACAACGAAGGGTTTATGCGGAGTGCCGTACATTCTGTAAATAGTTTTATCATCTTTTATGTTAAGACATACGCATACCTACCAAAATTACTTAAGTTACTTTTGAAAATGGATTGACATTACCCAACAGAAATCAATCAAATCAAGTAGCAATAAATCTGTAGAATACAAAAAGTTATGGGTACTTTCCCTACCTCTTTTCTTCGGTTAAGTACCTAAGTCGATAACATACAGTACGAGTAATGCGAATGAAACGGGCACGTGACCACGCCGACACGTGCTGCCCGCGCTTGAATAATTCAAAGGTTTCTCTCAACGAGGCTAATGGGGAAATGTTTTACTTAATCAATATAGCCTTACCCTTTGGGTTACTAGGTTACATAATGTACGAACGTTGTTGAATAGGTTGTTGAGTTTGTGCCAATGAAAATAATCACTGTGGAGGAGTGACAAAGATTTTTATCAACGATCAAAGGTTTAGTCAGTGGCTTTGATCAACAATTTGATCAATGGCTTTAAGTGTATTTCCCGGTTACACCCGAGTAGCTCCCGTCTCCGTGGGAATTCGGGAATAAAATATAGCCTATGTTCACCGGGGATAGAGTAGCTTTTCAACAGTAAAAGAATTTTCAAATTTTCAAATTGGTTCAGTAGTTTCGGAGCCTATTCGATGCAAACAAACAAATAAACAATCAAATCTTTCCTCTTTATAGAAAACGAGCAGATGCCCGCAGCTTCGCCCGCGTAAAGTTTGTTCCCGTTCCTGCTTCCCGTGGGAATTATTCCGGGGATAAAAAGTAGCCTATGTGTTATTTCAGACTATAATGCATCCCTGTACCAAATTTCAGCCAGATCCGTTCAGCCGTTCGAGCGTGAAAGAGTAACAAATATCCACACTCACAAACTTTTACATATATAATATTAAAGTAAGATTAGCAGACTTCACGCAGTTTCACCCGCGTAGCTCCCATTTTCGTGGGAATACGGGAATAAAATATAGCCTATGTTCACCGGGAAGAGTGTTTCTTCCCAACAGTAAAAGAATTTTTCAAATCGGTCCAGTAGTTTCGGAGTCTATTCGATGCAATCAAACAAATAAACAATCAAATCTTTCCTCTTTATACAAAAACTAGCGGAGATCACGCAGTTTCACCCGCGTAGTTCCCGGTCCCGTGGGAATTTGGGAGTAAAATATAGCCTATGTTCACCGGGGATAGTGTAACTTCCCAACGGTGAAAGAATTTTTCAAATCGGTTCAGTAGTTTCGGAGCCTATTCGATGCAAACAAGCAAATAAACAATCAAATCTTTCCCCTGTTTATAGAAAACTAGTGGACGTCACGCAGTTTTACCCGCATAGCTCCCGTTTTCGTGAGAATACGGGAATAAAATATAGCATATGTTCACCGGGAAGAGTGTAGCTTCCCAACAGTGAAGGATTTTTTTAAATCGGTCCAGTAGTTTTGGAGTCTCTTCGATGCAAACAAACAAACATTGAAATCATTCCTCTTTACAACATTAGCATAGATAACACGTCTCAGTACACAAACCATCCCAAACCGATAGTTGTGAAAAACTGCTCATTTCAAAGTGTTGAACCCTAAAACTTCACCAATTCGCATAATTTATACGAGTGTTCATACAGTTAGGCCTGAAGTGTACTTTGAGACCCGTTGGTTTACAAAACTTTACATGAAACAAAGTGGCAGGATGAATTTTATTGTAAGTTATAGAGGGTGAATGACCTATCCCGTCTGGAGCCATTTTCTGTTAAAGTATTGCGAATATTGTTATTAATAAAGTTTTAATGAACTTTGTCGGAATAATAAATGAAGGTTATATACAAATCTTGACTTGTAAAATCTCAGCTACAAGCGTGAGCGTAATTACTTTTGTGGGCGTAAATTGAGGTAGCTATTACCGTCAGACTTTCCACGAAAACACAGATTAATAATAATAAGAGAGCAGCAGCATTAAGCCTGCTTACCCGGTCTTTACTCATGGGAAACATGGGCATACCCCTTTTTTTCATACATACATACATATGGTCACTCCTTTATCCCCGAAGGGGTAGGCAGAGGCATAAATATTATATGCCCACATTTCACCTTTTTAGAATTTGTTCCACGCAATAGGTGGTGAGCCGTTGTTAAGATGGACAGACGCAGGTTGTGACTGCCTGCTGTTTAAATTTTTCAAGCCGCCTTAAAAGGCCGTCTACTTGGCTTAACGACTGCCATTTTACTGGAAACCGGGACCTTCGGCTTAACGTGCCTTCTGAAGCACGGAAACGCTCAAATAAATGTTATAAAGAGGTCACATGGATGGTCGCCCATCCAAGGACTGGCCATTGTGAAAGTTGCCTACTGCAGTGATCATAGAGCCACGAGCGCTTTTTTTCATAAGAGCGAAAATCCTACATTGATACTATGCCGGATTCCTACCGACTAAAATACCTCACGTATCCCGCCTAATAGCCTACGGTTGGAAGCCTAAGGTAAGCCCTCGGAAGGAAAGGCGACGGGTTAACCGAATCAGCTGCTGCCCGAAATCAGGAACATAACTGCAGAACTGAGAGTCACAGACTCTGCAAGGGTTTCGGATGCAATTAGTATTATATAGTAATATGGTTGTGTAATCTTCATCGTAATCAAAATTTTCCAGTGATGATAGGTAGATACTTTTAAATTCCTTCAATACTTAATCAGTCAATTGGTTTTCTTTGTCGTACTAGAAGAACGAGTCAACGAATCCCAAAAAATATTCAACAGGTATCAAAGGTATTCATAATAAATGGTAAAAGTTCATAACTAGACATAAAATATACTTAGGTACTTCAAAGCGAATCTATCAAGGCTTCCTTGATGATTTCGCCCAGATGCATTAATGAATGTAGTTGACACTTGGTTCATAACACTATATTTAAAACCCTGCTAGCAATTTTTACCACTTTCTAGTATCATATTTTGCTAAGCTTTATAAAGTCAGATAAATTCTGAGAAATATAATAATTTGGTGGTATAACTATGTTCTAAGCAGTTATGTTTCATAGTTTCCGTAGAGGCTCGGTAATACTATCTACTATTGCCGTGGTAGATGAGTAATCTTCAACGATACATTAGTCACGCTTTTTGTCCAAACAAAACGCCCACACAAACAGATAAAAAGCGGTGCAAGCTATTTTATCACATAAATAATGTAATTTATCTAAAATATTAATGGATCTGATTTACTTTAACTAAATCTTTTATTCGTTTTATCAAATAAAAAGAATTGTGACTGACGAACTTTAACAATTAAGTCTATTAATTTGAATTTTAATCAATTATGTACTTACTTAGAAATTCGAAGATATACGTTTAAAGATGAAATGCTAAATTTCTTCCCTAAAAGTTAATATTCAGAACTAAGGATTATGAAGTTGAAAGTTATTTTTATTGCTGGACTTTTTTTCAAAACTTTTTCAAGCTCAACTACGAACCAATTTTGTTTATAAGTAATGACTGAAAATAGCATTAAAACAGAATAAGTGTATATTTATCATTAACATAAATAATAATAGGTACTAGCATAATAATGATTATAATAAACAAATTTTGTGTACATACCTAATGATTTTAAAACATCCGCAAACACACAATCGATAGACACCTTTGTATTTCAGTTTTCACCCTGATATATATCAAATTTTCTATTATTTTACATTACACTGTCATAGCTTAGCTAAATATAATGTTCGTAAAGTTATAATATAAGTAGGGTGAATGAATATGTTTATGTCAATAGGCCGTGTTTAAGGTTATGTGTAGTGCGTGGAAAGCCCGCGCGCGGCGCTTTCGGCGGCCGGCGATGGGCGACTGAACGCATGAAAGTGGGCGATGTAGATATTCTTCCGTACCGCTGCCGCTCTACCTCACTGAAATAATACTTTCTGTCTCATTCGTCAATTATTCCACCCCCGAGTGGAGCTGAGATGAAGATAACACTTTGAATAAATGTGTTTATAAAGGCTGTATCTTTGCTTGTGTCTCTGTCAAGAATGGTCTTAATACACATATTTTGTAAAATATAGAATCAAACCATTGTAGGTATGTTTGGAAATTTAACAGATACTTTTTTTGTATAGTAATGTCAGTTTTTAAAACCCTGAAAAACAACATTCTAAAGGGAACTACTAAGGGAAATGAATTAAGCTTGTTGTGTGTTGGAAAGAAAGTTATTTAACGTAAATATCAAGAAAAAAAGAATGGAAAAGTAAGGACGTTAGTACTGTATGTATGTGTGTATTTGAAATGTATACATATAAGGTACCTAGGTAATGAAGAAAATTAATGTTGTACGCCTGAGAAAACCCGTGAAGACGAATGTAGGCAGAAGTTAGGTACCCGTTTTGTTAAGAAATCAAGAAAGTTTACGTTAAGGTGAAAGAGAATTGGAGGGAAAGATCTGTTACGATTTATAGGTAGAGCAGAAGCATAATAAATTATAGTTGAGTTCTCCAACTCGTCCAATGCCTACTTAGTCCTTCTACGGATCCCTTCCTGAATAGGTACCTACATAGTATATTAGATCCCGTGTCCTGGGGTATCCTTCCGAGGGCTTACCCGGGGCTCCCAAACTTAAGCCGTTAGGTAGGATACGTGTGGTTTTTAGTCGATAGGATTCCGGCTTAGCATCCCTGTTGGATTTTCCTCATGTTAAAGAAAAAGATTAGATCCTGTTTCTGCACTTTACGCTAGCACAGGTGCTGCAGATGTACTTCGGGAACTAGTCTCGGGTTAGATTTAAATCAAATAATTTGAATCAAGGATACACTTAGAAGCAGGCACTCGAGACCTTTGTTATATGATACGAAAGTGAAGGGCATTTTGAAGGGTATCGGAAGGGTAAAAATCATTCATGAGACTTCGCTGTCCGTCTGTCTGTATCTCAGGAACAGTGATAGTTACAGAGCTGAAATTTTCACAGATGAAGTATTTCTGTTGCCGCTATAACAACAAATACTAAAATCATTAAAAAAGAGGAGACTAAAGGGGCTCCCATACAATAAAGGTGATTTGTTGCTGTTTTTTGGCACGAAACCCTCTGTGCGCCAGTCCGACTAGCACTTGGGCGGTTTTTTTATATCATTTCTGTAGTTTTGTTTGACTTTAATTGATTTTAGGTATAATTACTAGCTTGTTAGTCCCGTGAAAGCCCGCAGGGCTTTCAGACTAACTAGCTAGGAACTAACTACTAGTTAGTTAGCTAGCTACTAACTAACTACTAGTGCACTATGCACTAGTAGTTAGTTAGTAGCTACCAACTACCGACTTCGTTTCGGTAGTTGGTGATATTGTCACGGGCGAGTATTATCAATGGAATTCCATTGATGTTTTCCGTTGAAAGACATGTCTGTTGTAGACACATGTTTCAACAGATAGTACGTATTTCAATAGCGTATTGTTGTACTTCTTACATCTATAGTTATAAAGTGAAAATTTGATTGTTTGTTTGCATCGAAAAGGCTCCGAAACTACTGAACCAATTTGAAAAAACCTTTCACTGTTGAGAAGCCACACTATCCCCGGTGAACATAGGCTATATTTTATTCCCATATTCCCACGGGAACGGGAACTAAGCGGGTGAAACTGCGTGACGTCCACTAGTAAATCATAAAGAGTTTTCTACTATTGCTAAAGCTGATCAATCTCTGACTCATTCAAAATTCAATTATGAATGTTTAATTCCTTCATTTGACGCAAATATGTCCTCGACGTGTACTTTTAATTTCCATTTACGAGAGCTCATCTCCACGCACAATAAAATTTCAATCATCGCCAACGCTCATTACCATACGCCATTTGTAATAGCCACCATAATTTTATAACAGCAATCCCATCACGTAGCAGAGACTGATTAATTTTAATATAATGTGGGGAAAAAATGTCGGGATACTATTCCTGATTTTATCTTTCCCAATTCTTTTGAGCAGCGAATCAATAAGCAAAAATGATAATAGTATGGTAACTAAAAGTAAAATTCAAGGAAAAGTCGTAAACGGTGTAGTTGTTCCAATCGAGAAGTTTCCATTTACTGCGCAGTTCCTGAATATGGGAAGGTTATGTGGTGCAGCCATTCTCAATAGCTGGACTATCATCACCTCGGCCCATTGCCTTATGTTCAATACGAATACTAAGTTAATGAGAGTTATTACAGGTAAGTTTGTGTAAATTTCGTTTAATTTGTTGAGATTTATGATACAATTTTTACGACACAGTTGGCAGCTAAGAGAGGGGGCAATATTATAATACTTCATTATTTTAATTTTACAAGTACAATGCTCTTTATTGTCTCTCTCACACAGCAAAAATTTCATTTTTTTTATATCCGACCAAGTGGTCATGGGCTCTGAAACATACCTCCGACAGACGTTTCTCTGCCGGATGAGCCGCCGACAGAACGTTTCGATTATGAGTTGTTCACCGACAGAACCTTTCAACTACGAACGTTTCGCCGACAGAACGATTAATTCAACCATAATAAGTGAATGGTTCACACCCCGACTCGGACAGGTTAGGTTAGAAGGCTAAGGCGGGAGCGAAGCGGAGCGGAGTTCTTATTTGGTGAACGATTATATCGTCGAATTAATCATTCTGTCAGCGAAACGTTCGTAGTTGAAAGGTTCTGTCGGTGAAAAACTTATAATCAAAACGTTCTGTCGGCGGCTCATCCGGCAGAGAAACGTCTGTCGGAGGTATGTTACAGAATCGTGGTCATGAGTTAGAATATGAACGTCATCACCTCAAGTTGTCCCTTGTGGGTGCCGTAAAATGTGACTATGAGAACATTTTGGCAAAACTACACGCTACGTAGGCATGAAAAACTCGCAATAACTCCATTTGACCAGTGTGCCATAGTTCAGTCAAATAATGACTCATGAAATAATTATTTCAACCGTTGGGGGAGATCCATGCTGCAATGAGATTGATTGATTTGAGATTGGCTTCATTAATTTATTCAATGAATTCAATAAATGATTGTTTTGTAGCTAGCAAGTAAACTATGAATTAAAAAAATGAGCATTCGCTAGATGAAAAAAGATGTTTATAGTCTATTGACGTTTGCAAATAACTGCTGTTGAAATTTTAAAGTCGCTCAAGATGAAATAAAAACCATAAAAATAAAATTTTGCGACTCTACCGGGGGTACTCTTTACTGACAACCGGAACCACTGGCTTAACGTGCCTTTCCAAGCGCGGAAACGCTCGTAAATGGAATTGTCACAAAGAACCCATCTGAAGACTTTCATAATACACTGAGTCAGCGGGGCTACGAGCGATTTGTAATGTGGAAGTAATGTCATGTTCTAACGGGAGCTGGATTGGCCTTAAAACGTATTTCAAGGTCAGACAATTTTGGCAACAACTCTATAACTATGCGGTCGATGCAACTTCCCTGGTAAAGCAGATGACGTGAGCTCGAATCCTGCTCTGTTATGAATTCTTTTCCACAATTTATTGACAAGCTTTTTTATGAAATCATTCGTTTTAATAGGAGCAAGATATGCGTACGACTATTCTGGAGTTGGTTATAACGTTTCTTCAGCTCTTATTCACGAAGATTACAATAAAGAACAAACTTTCGCTCTAGACATTGCTCTGATATTTCTCGAGTCACCTATAGAATTTGGTCCCCGTGCTCAGAAGGCCGTATTGGTCGATCATGACAAATGGATGTATGAGAAGGAAACTAATTTTATTGTAGCTGGATGGGGTCTTACGAAGGTAGGTGCATACTACTTATTTTTTTATTACAATACGAGATTAAAAATTTCTTCCAAATGGGAGGAGTGATTTCAGATGAAAGTTTTCAGTTGAATTTCACGACACAGAAATTGCGAGCCGCCTCTAAGTTTAGTAGTTATATAAACAACTGAGGTAACAAATTTTAGTGTTTACCTGTACAGAAGAGTACTCTTCGGACTTTTACAACTTAGTTCTCCATCATCTAACGTTCACGTTCTACGTAGAAATATATTTTGAATTTGATCTTCAGAACTTCTCTATCGTAAGTGCTAATCGAAACATGTGCAGTGGGTGAGAAATGACCTAAATTATAATATATAATGAAACTCAATAAACATGACTGCCTGCCACGTGGGACAATATCTAAAAAAGGTGAAGTGTGGGCAAATAAAGTGCCGCTGCCTACCCCTTCGGGGATGAAAGGCGTGATCATTTGTATGTATGCCCACGGCAATAGGCTCACCACATACGTATAAAAAAATACCTATACCATGCCTACCTACCCCTTTGCGGATAAAAACGCGACTATATGTATGTAGAAGCGCTCGTGGACCCGCGGACTCAGTGTTCTGTAAACGATCACTGCAGTAAGCAATTTTTACTATGGCCGGTCCATGGATGGGTGACCATGCATGTGATCACTTTGTTACATTTATTTGAGCGTTTCCGTGCTTCGGAAGGCACGTTAAGCCGTTGGCAAGCCATTAAAATGGCAGTCGTTAAGTCAAGTTGAAGACTTAATTTTCAACAGCAGGCAGTCACAACCTGCGCCTGTCTATTTAAACACGGCAATACGGCTCACCACCTATTACGTGGGACAATATCTAAAAAAGTTGAAGTGTGAGCAAATAATGTGCCGCTGCCTACCCCTTCGGGGATGAAAGGCGTGATCATTTGTATGTATAGATTGCCCACGGCAATAGGCTCACCACGTACGTAGAAAAAAATACCTATACTATGCCTATCCCTTCGGGGATAAAGACGCGACTATATATATGTATTTGTATAAATATAAAGAGAAAATTTAAAAAATGTAGAAAATGTCGGTGTATTTAGACAGACTACCAACTTATGCAACTTGTGTTGACACTCTAGCCCCGTCCCACCTTCCTAAAACAAAATTAAAAGCCAGTGCAGCAGCGGAAGCGGCTGAAAATATTAAAATTAATAAATATAAGGGCCTCGACTCATCGTATCGTTTTTGTCCAGTCGGTGTCGAGACCCTAGGTCCATGGGGTCCCAATGCGCAAAAATTTTTCAAGAATTTGAAAAAGCGCCTTGTGGAGTCAACTGGTGACCCAAGGGCTGGCAGTTTTCTCGCTCAACGAATAGGCATTGCTATTCAAAGGGGGAATGCTGCTAGTCTTTTGGGCACAATGCCACGGGGGCCTTATTTAGGTTTAGTTTTGATAGTAATAATGTAAATATGAGATGTAATAATTATGTTTCTCTGTAATTTTTACAGACTACCTACCTACGTATAATATTTTTGATTTAAAAGGGTTCCTAAAATAACACTTAATTTAAATACAAATTCAGGAGAACGGGTCCGTTTCAAAAGTGGGTCTCCAAATGACGAGTTTAAAGTACGTGCCGCCTGAGATCTGTTCCAAGTATCACGATAACTACAGACTCTCTGCGGACATGTTCTGCTTATATGGAGAAGGGATGAGCGATGTCTGCCAAGGAGATTCTGGCGGTGGAGTTCTTTGGAATGAGTAAGTAGTTTTGAATACCAATGTGGTTTGTCACCAACGTGGTGTACCAATGTGGTGTGTCAGACTCTCGAGACAAACATTTATGGATCACACAAATTTTTGTCTCCGATGGGAATTGAACCCACGACCTCGTGATCCGCAGTCGCACATTTCGACCTCTAGACCAACGAGGCAGCCTTTCGTACCCAGAGTTAGAAACGGGACCTTATAACTGAGACTCCACTGTACGTCCTTTTATAGCTTTTTTTTTAACGTGAGGGAATATCCTCGGACTTCTACCGACTAAAAAACCTCACGTAACGCCCAACAGCCTATGGTTGGTAGCCCCGGGTAAGCCCTCGGGAGGATGTCCCAGGTAGGTTATAGCTAGTAGCCGTAACCATGTTATAGCTAGACATGAAATTTTAATTGGACTGCCTCTGTGGCGCAGTTGGTAGTGATTCCGCCTGCGGCGCTGGAGGTCGTGGGTTCGATTCCCACCGGAGACAAATATTTGTGTCACCCATAAATGTTTGTCTCAAGTGTCTGGGTGTTTCTATGTAAAATATGTATGTATTTAAAAAGTATATAAGTATTAATATCCGTGGTCTGATATCCATAACACAGCAGGTTATTCCTAGCTTACTTTGGGATCAGACAGCGTTGTGTGAAATGTCCGTGAATATTTATTTATTTTATCATTATCATATATCATGACGTTTTTTTACAGTGTGATAGTTGGTATTACGTCTCACGGCTGTGGCTGCGCCAGGAAAGGTAGACCAAGTGTGTACACAAATTTGTGGTACGTAAGGAGCTGGATCAAAAAGCATGTTACGGCATTTTATGACAACCACTGTAAAGAACGATCGGACCGCCAGGACATGCCTGACATTAATAGTACCGAGTTATTTTCTTGAAGATATTATAATTTAATATAAGTTCAAGTTATTATTACTTAAAAGTTACTTTAAATTACCGTTTGTTTGAGAATTCAGTCGTTTTAAAAATAATAAAATAATCAATAAGTTACCATCTATATTTGATTTTTTTTACAATTGCAGATGAATCATTACCTACCCTTCTTCTATATCAGACATTTTGAAACAACATGTGGTACTTTTTTAAAAAAAAGAATGCGCCACAGATACTTACCGAGTGATTCGGTAAGTATCTGTGGCTGGCTGTGCTACATAATTACCTGAGACACTCGATAGATGATACTACCAGGGCACCTATCCAGTCACTCCCCTTTAAAAGGCTTCATGGTCTCATGTGGTCCCTACTTTGGTTGCTCAAATCGCACCTTCCATATCTATAAGAGCTCCTGCCGGAGCAGTGACGGCTTGCGTCGATTCTCGAGGCGCAGGCCCTGGACTCCCTCTAGTGCCTCCTTGCTCCACTGATATAGTGATGCAATGACCCTCGCTTCCACCTGGACCTCACAAGGAGGTTGTTATCACCATGTCAGCCTTCGCATTTCGCGGGCTATATATATCTAGCCGCGTTGCGTGCCATCAGGGTAACCTTCCATATCCTCCTGACCGTCCATAGACTAATATGCACATTTCTTACTTCTTGGAGGTTGTTCTTAAGATCCACATACGAAGATTTGCGATTTCTCAATGCGCGACTCACAAGAAAACGATCATCCCGTGGTTGGGTACATGGTTTTCTTCCAGAACCAGGCCTTCTCTCGACGGAACCAGTCTCCTGATATCGCTGCCAGGTCAAGGTCCGGGAAAGCATAGATTCCCGGATTTGTTAAGGGCGACTTCCTGAACCTGCCGCCGTATTCGAGTCCACGACTAGTGTAACACCCTGCCGTTTCCATTAAGTGTGAATTATACACAGACGGTCTGGGACAACCTTTAAACCTAAAAACCTAAATCTACGGAGAAGGCGTGATCGGGAGAGCAGTCTTTTAATGATTTGGCACGATACCAAATCTAATTTAATAGGTACTCTGTAATAGCACTTCGCTTGCACACAGAGAATAAAAAGCTAACTATTAAAACTGATTAGTAAATATTTTTACAATGCCTACTTATTCCTAAATGGTCGTTAAAGTTTAATTGCAACTAGTTACATAACTGAAATTATACAAAATTAACTTACCAGAATCACTATAAACATGCGGTTTAGTTATTTCATTACATTTTTCATAACACTTTTCTACTGTGACTTATTTGCATGTTTGTCACATGGAAATATATTTAGACGAAATAAAAATGCTACCCTCGAAAGAATTCGAGCCAAAATTGTCGGTGGCAAGGCCGTTCCTATAGAGCAATACGCTTTTGCAGCACAGGTTTTAAACATGGGCCGACTTTGTGGCGGGGTAATCTTAAACAGCTGGACAGTTATAACGGCTGCACATTGTATAATGTTCAATTTAGATACTGATGTAATGGCAGTACTAGTTGGTAAGTATTTTTCATAGTTATGCAGTCACCTTAAGCATAAATAATAATAATAGAGTTGAGAGCATGAGGTTACTGATATGCAGGGGGTGGTGTCCACATAAATAATCTCGGTTGTTATATCAGTCAATGGTTTCAAGAGCCTCTCAGAGCACCTTGGTAAGCTCGGAATCAGTGGTAAATCGGTGGCGGCTGGGATGCAGAGGTCTGTCTTGCTCGAAAATGCCCGAATAGACGGTCACCGTCGGTTTCTTTCCCAATCGCCCTGATGCTTCGGCCGACTGTTGTTGACATAGCCGATGTAGTTTTGCCGTTTCTCTCTTACCTATTATTGTAAGAGACTCCATGGGTAGTCAAGAAATCATAGAGGGAAACGTGTTGTAGAGGCCCGTAGCTGGTTATCAAAGGAAGAAAATAATTCCATGTTCGTAGCTGGTTACGAAAGATCAGTTACAATGGTGGACTAAAGGGCCCCATCTACATAGTGATAGTAATATGACTGTCGTTAAGCTAGGTTAAAAGCCTTATGGGCGGCTTGAAAAATTTCAACTGTGGATCGTCACAACCAGCATCTAGGTAGACAGCGCGTGCGTAGCGCTACTGGTGCTGCGAACGTCCATAGGCTACGGTCACCAACCATCAGGTAGTCGAGGTCTACCAACTCAGTAGCAAAAAAAGAAATTGAATCTGTACTTATAATAAATCTGTAGAAGTGAAAATTCTGTACATTCAAAATATCAAAAAAATAAATAGCATGGGGTGTTACTAGACCGACACCGAACCCAAAAATGTGATTAAATTTTTTTTGTGTGTCTGTCTGTCTGTCTGTTTGTTCAGGCATCACGCAAAAACTACCGGTTCGATTATGATGAAACTTGGTATAATTATTCTTTAATAGCCTGGGCACCACACTGGGTACTTTTTATTCCGGAAAAGTATATAGAATTCAAAGCAAACTTAATTTTGCGGTTCGATCCCTAGACCCAAAGTTATTATCAATTATTGCTTAAACGGTTAATGATACGATGATGAAACTAAGCATGAGCGTTGTTTGTTACAATTTGAAAAAAGTAATTTTAACATTTTTGCAAATTCCACCTCCAAAGGTATAAAAAAGGGGGGGTAAAGTTTGTATGGGACAGCGTGATTCCTTGGTCCGATCTACTTAAAATTTGGCATATAGCATTATTAACATAATTTATTGAAGACGTGTTTCGTATTTTATTGAAATTTATGCTATAACGAGCTAAAAAGGGAATGTAAATTATTTTGGGGTCGATTTTCTTCGGAGTTGATATCAATACTCCTTAAATATTCTTATTTTATACTTAATTTACTTTTTATTTTGACACATAATTTGTGAAAGCGTTGTCATTTATGTTATGGATATGGTTTTAATTCAGACTTCAAAGAGATGATTTTACTACAAAGCCATAAAGTTAAATAAAAAGCGCTATTTTGGTATAATATTAACCAAATATGCTATACGGAAGTTTTGTGTGACAAAAATACATTTGTGAAAAGAAGAAGAAAATGCTAAGATGGCTTGCCAGAAGAAATGAAAGACCACGCTTCAGGTAGTATCCACTGTTCAATAAAATAACACCGCATGTTACCATCTACGCTCAATCCTTACGACAAAGATTGTCAGCAGACTGATCATGGAAGGCATGAACTTTGTTCTTCATATAGTGCTGACTGCATTCTGTCAAGAAACTTACTCACTAAGTCTTTGTAAAATACGGGAATACCTCTACGAAGACTACATTCGACAGGACTGAAAAGAGCCATTACAATGAACATGAACGCTCAGCTGATGAAATTTACATTGTTATTACGTTACCAGGTCTTGGTTGGAGGACAAAGCCTACAGTAGTTCGGTTTGTATAAACGTCGTAGGCTGGAACTACCTGAAGAAGCAATTAAGTTACGATGTCAATTGCTTTGAAGAGAAGTTGTGTCAAGTAGTAGTTTCGCCATTGAATTAAGAAATGTATTTAATAAATAAATTTACTTGGCTCATATTTTATGCATTATGAATTTGACGATGTATTTTTGTTGCCGGCATAACAACAAATCTTCTATCATATAAAAAACATACCACTTTTCGTTGTAATTTTATAACTCAAGAAGAACGAGCTAACCTATCCAAACCAAATGTTTAGGCTTTGTTCGGACTGTTTAGTTGATGGTTTATGTGAAGTTTGCACAAAATCGGTCGAGCGGTTCTTCATTCATCACGCAAACGAAGTTGCGCGGGTCAGCTAGTAGTAAATATAGCCTAGAAACGACTCGGCGGATCCTACGAATTCAAGGAGCCTACTGAGCTGACTAAAAGATAGTCAGTCTGATTCGGCTTTGATGACGTTTCCTTAGTCAAGATATTCCTATGGAAGATGTTTATTTTTTAAGCACACCAATATTACTATAGATATCTCCTAAGGAATGTGGCATGGAAAATTTTTCCTTCTCTTTGCCATGACCTCATTTAGTCATTCAGATGTACTTGAAATATATCGGTACATAATATCAAAATGAATGGTAAAATTACAGTCGCCTTAGCTGCATCAATAGTCATTTCATGGAAGGCCTGGTTAAGGCGTATGGTCACAGACTACTAAATAGTTACTACGTGTATGGTTGGGGATTGCCGCTCGTACACTCTGATTGAAATTCATGTCTTCACTTAAAGATTTCACGTTTCACAGGTGCCAGATATACGTATGACTTTGACGCAGATCGGTACAGAGTATCATCGTTTGTAATACACGAAGATTATAATAAAGAACAGCCGTTCTCGTGTGATATTGCGCTGGTTTTCGTTGAAAAATCGATAAAGTTTGGAGAGAGAGTGAAGAAAGGTATACTAGTAACCCATGACAAATGGATGAACGAGCGGGAGACGAATTTCATTGTTACCGGTTGGGGTCATACGAAGGTACGGTTAAATCTTTAAATATTCACTGAAACGAGCACGTTTTATGCATAAAAAGCGTATGTCACGCGGTTTTATCCGCGTAGTTCCAGTTCCCGTGGGAATACAGGGATTAAATATAGCCTAATCACCGGGGATAGCGTAGCTTCTCAATGGGGTGAAATTTATTCTTCATTCGGTTCAGTAGTTTCGTTTCGGAACCTATACACTACAAACAAACAAATATTCAAATTCTCTATAAAATATTAGCATTAATTGGAACTTCTTACAATGAGTATGGATAGCTCAATTTGCTTTTGTGAGTATTTTCATTATGTCTTTGTTGTTATGCGGAGAAATATTTTAAAATCTGTCAACTGTATTAGTATGTCTAGCTTCTATTGAGTAATAAGTGGTGTAAATAAAGTAACTACGTACCGTGTGGGGGCCAGTAGTTTGGTAGATCCAGTCTAGGTGCATGAGGTAGTAGAGTACTTGCTGTTGTACCCTGATGACCGAAGTCCATATTGATTGAAAAATAAGAGGTACCTACCTGTTTTATATTGCTGGAAGTGACTGGCGCTGCCGTCTAATATTCTGACTTTTTTATACTGTTGATTGATAGCACAAGGTGGAACTTGCTGCACATATTGAAAATAACGTCAGTTGTATTGTTCCACAATATTTATAATTACACCTAACCGGTATCGCCTCACGACATAAATAAATTCTACCATTACTGATGAATACCATGTCTATTCAACTCCAAGTTCGGAACTTTGAGTTTATTAGACGTGGTAATCGTGAGTCGTGAGTTTATTAGTACAAGTGATGTTTTCAATATAAGTAACGTTTAGGAACAAGATTCACACATATTATTTTCTTCAGCAAAGTGGCGAGGTGTCAAAGGTGGGCATACAGATGGCACGTCTGCGGTACATCCGGTCAGGAAAATGTTCCAAGTTTCTTGATGGCCATAGAATCACTAGAGACATGTTTTGTTTGTATGGCGGAGGGAAAAGAGACACTTGTCAAGGAGATTCTGGTGGAGGTGTCCTTTGGAATGGGTATGATTAGATATAATTCTTTAGTAGCTTAACCCCAGGAGTTCACCCATGGGCTAACAGTAAAACCTTTTCTGGTGCCCCAGCCAGAGTGCTGCCCAAGATGCCCTATAGTTCAGAATATTTCACAAAAAATACTTTGTAATCCGACAAATTACAGTAACAATTATGAGATTCTATGTGTTATAATGTGCTCTGAAGCACAGATCAATATAGACGTAGAATTTTGTATGGTGCCGCAGTCCAAAGATGACAGCAGTAGGTACTTCATGTGCGGCAGCATTTGCCGCAAAGTGTTTGCGCCGCAGTAAAGTACCGCTGTACCCTGTTGAGTACGCCGAGCTTCTTGGGCGCTAGCTTGGCCTTGTCCTCCAAATGGCTAAAGATTTAGTTCCTGGAGATGTCATCACCAAGGATCTCTATACTGTTGGTAGGGCTAGAATTAGAATTTCATTATCTTCCCAATGACCCAGTCGTTAGTCGGCAGGTGTATCCCATCATCTTGATGATCTCAGTAGTAGTGCACTGCATTGCACTCGTTGACAAGATATTGAAAAATTTTTGACAGGTGGGGAATATCTTAGCCGGATCTGAACGATTAAAAAAACTGTTTCTCTGCTCGAATCATAAAAACTTGGAACGGAGTGCCATCGCACGTGTTTGCGCCCTCTTACAACGGTTTCTTTAAGCGAAGCATAACAAGGCATATTATTAGACCATCAAATGGTGGTCAATAGTCTCGTGTTCTGTGACTGTGAGAGTAAACTCAATCGCTAGATGTCACCATGGTTTTTCAACAGGCAGGCTGCATCATTATGTAGAGCAACATATTATAATATACCAGCAGAGTGTGGGTCACGAAGGGTTCCGTACCAAAAACGGCAACAAAACACGTTTGTTGTATGGAAACCCCTCTTTTTTTGTCATAGCGGCAACCGAAATACGTCATCTGTGAAAATTTCAGCTCCCTAGCTATCACGGTTCCTGAGATACAGCGTCGTTACGGACATACAGACAGACAGACAGATAGACGGACTGCGAAGTCTCATGAATAGGGTCCCGTTTTTACCATTTAAGTACGTAACCCCACAAAGAAGTGTTGGACATTCTAAAATTGTAAACTGCTTTTATTTCCACAGCGTGTTGGTTGGTCTGACATCCCACGGTGACGGCTGCGCCCACAAGAATAGGCCGAGCGTGTACACTAACTTGTGGGTGTTAAGGGAATGGATTAAGAAACAAGTGTACTATTTCCTTGAACAATACTGTAACAATAAGATAAGATCTAATAGAGCTAAAGGAACTGATTCGTGAAATTCGTCTATAAATATATTTTAATGTGTGCAATGTTTTACTTTTCCGTCTTTTAATTTTTTTGAATGAGTCTTTGAGAGAGATAAAACTGTTTTCAAGCATGGTTATCTAACGGGAGAATTTTGCGATTATCGGCATAATTCAATAACAGGTACCTAACCACAATGATTATTTTAAAATGTTTTTATAAGACATTCTCTTTATTATCCAAACCCAATCCCGCATCATGCGTGTGTAACGCATGATGCGGGATTGGGTTTTGTGGTTGTGCTTCCAAAGGCGTACCCGGGACTCTTTACCTTAGACAGATGGTACTATCTCTAATTTGCGCAGATGGTAAGGCACCGTGTGGTAGAAGTCGGTAGAAGTTGGACATGGTACCTATGATAAAGACTTCCACACAGAATGAAAAAAGATTAGCTAGATATAGGTATATTTAGTGGTCTGTTAGCTAACGTTGTACGTAGTTCTCTCTGTACAGTTACAGTTTGCCCTTCATCTTCAAACTCTTCACTTGATGACTCCGAATTATTATCCAAGTCTTTGTCGGTTAAACAATATTTCTCCATGAAGCGTTTTGTGTTAAGCATAATCCATCTGCAAAAAGTGAACGAAAGCATTTAGAATAGTTATGGACAATTAGGTTTTTTTAACGTGAGTAAAATCCTACGGGGATGCTATGCCTTACAGAATAATAACCACACGTATTCAACCTAACAGCCAACGGTTGGGAGCCCCGGGTAAGGCCTCGGAAGGATGGCCCCGGGACTCCCAATGGATAATGAGGTGTTAAACGTTTTTATAACTATACTATACCTAGGTACCATCACGCCTACATCCTGCGTGGGTAAGCGATAGATGAAGTGAATTACACATCCATATTTTGACAGTTGGATTCTTGGTCCCACGTAATAGCACGCAGGCCTATCGTCATCACTGGGTAATTGAAATACAAGGAAAAATTTATAAATGTTCAGTAATTCGGACCAATTCTTAAATACAATTTCAGGAGTCCGAAAAATATTTACGTAGGTACTGATCTGGAAATGGAATCTTTCGTTCACTACGTTTATTCTGTCAATAAAAGCATAGAAGATTTAAGAGTGACGTTTTCTAGAAGCAAACTAGGGCAATCCAACACCTTTCAACATAAGTCCTCTCTACGGGTTTACCACTGGTGACCGAAATTAATTTGATCATTTTTTGACGTGTGACCGAACATAAACATTAGACCATTCTACAACTGATCGAATGAACAATCGACCAAAAGAGTTTTTATCGAACAAACATTTGGTATTCTACTAGGTACTGATCGAATGAACGTTTGGTCGAAAAACAGTTGACTCAAGAATATTTTAACAAACAAAAACGAAATAAGTAGAATTCGGTACTGGCCCTCGCCGGCCGCTGCCGCGGCACGCTCGCTTCGCTCGCTCGGCTCGTGCGTCGTGGTTGCAGTTCTAACCTAACCTAAACTGTCAAAATATTCTTTAGTCAACTGTTTTTCGAATAAACGTTCATTCGATCAGTAGTAAAAATACCAAATGTTTGTTCGATATAAACTTTTTTGGTCAATTGTTATTCGATCAGTAGTAGAATGGCCTAATGTTTTTTCGGTCACACGTCAAATGATCAAATGAATTTCGGTCACCAGTGGTAAACCGGTATCAGCCTGGTCTGTCACCACGTAAAGCTACTTTCAATTCCTTCTACGTATCTTGGAGTTTGTTTTACCACAGTGTGACAGCAGTAACATTATTAGTGAGAAGAAACGAGTTAGAGAGAGTAGAAGAGACCACAAATAAATAGGTAATTACACAATACAGTCCAAAGTAAGAACTTATAAAATAAGACTTTTTGTGACTTGACTGCCTCTGTGGCGCGGTCGGTAGTGATACCGCCTGCGATGCTGGAGGTCGTGGGTTCGATTCCCACCGGAGACAAATATTTGTGTGACCCATAAATGTTTGACTCAAGAGTCTGGGTGTTTCTGTGTATAATATGTATGTATTTAAAAGTATATAAGTATTAATATCCGTGGTCTTGATACCCATAACACAAGCAGGTTATTCCCAGCTTACTTTGGGATCAGATAGCGTTGAGTGAAATGTCCGTGAATATTTATATATTTATTTATCGGCGAATATACCCTTTACCTATTCGGTTAAAGTCAGAACCACGTTGTCCGACCACTCCCTACGACCGAGAGCCCCGGGTAAGCCCACTATAGGATGTTCTAGGCTATTACAAACATAATAAGAAGTGAGTAGAGTCAGTTTATGACAAAACCAACATACATAGGTACCTACTTATAAAAATATGTGATGTTGGTAATGATTGCAAAACGCGGGTCTTGTTCGGCTGCATTGATGTGTGACAGAATGCCGACCAGGCTCTGCTTATGGGTTGCAGGACCCCCAATATCATTCAAACTGCGACTCTGAAAAATTATATAAGTAATGTGTTTTAACTAAGTTAACCAGCGGCGTATTGAATGGAATTTCGCGCGGCACTAAACTGTAATGAAATGTTTTAGTTTTAGCATCTTATCAAAGTTTTTGTGAATTTCAAGCATGCTCAAAAATTTAAAAAAATTTACCTATTGCTTAGGACAAAGACTCCTGGTGAAATTCGTGGGCGTGTATGCCTCGGCCTACCCCTTCGGAAATGATGGTGTAACTATAATTTAGTAAAAGTATGTTGATGTGTAATAAAACTTACTGCTAGAAATTTAGCGCAAAAATTTGATGGAGTCATCAGGTTTTTGTAAATCCGAAGACAATCTTCTCTATCTAAAATTACCATTTCAGCTGATAGTAGAAAATAAGCGTATTTTTGCGGCAAACTCTGTAATATAAACAACAATTTATAATCTTTCCACTAACTCTACTATGGGGACCAGTGGTGCTGTCCCATCACTGCAGCGGCAGCAGTGCTGATTGCTGTCAAGTTCGGATTTATACCTTGAATCCACTATTTACTAAAAACAAAGGAAATTAAGCAAAGCACCATCTAGAAAAATAATTGTAAACTATTTTTAGTGTTCCTGAAAGTGCTTACTGAAAATATCTTAGTACTACTACGTAAACAGAGATGGCACTACTAGTCAGCCACATGCACTTGTCTTGCACACACTAGTTCATAGCAAGAAAAAATAGATGACGCTATAAGTCTCTGAAATATACATTCACCATGTCGCTTATCCAGAAAATGTTTATTAAGGCCCTGCCCTAGACTTGTTAATATGTTTAGTAAGTCTGGTAAAACTCTACAAAACACAAATTAATAGATTGATCAGGTTCCATAATGTGTTGAAGACACTCGAAACATGTATGAGGTTGGTATAAATTAGAGTTTATCTTGTACTTTAGACATAGAAGTAAATCTTAATAATATAACAGATGAATTAAGTGTGAAAACCACAGTATAAAGAGAAAACCTACCTATGATCTGTCGGCTGTGGGGAGAACTTTATAAGGGTGCATTGTCAAAATTTACTTGTTTACCTAGGTACGAGTAGTTATTACGTACAGTCAACTACAATGAAATGTATTAGTTTAATCTTACAAAATGAAGTATCCCTGCGAGTGCCATAATAAACTAACCAAACATGGTATCCACCGAACTTGACGGTAACATGTTTGCGTGTAAAGAGCAATAATTATGTATCCCGATATTTATATTTTACTAGCTGATGCCCACAGATTCACCCGCGTAAAATTTGTATAGAATAAGTTCACGCTTCCCGTGATAAAGTGGCCTGTGTTATTCCAGACCATAATCTATCCCTGTATAACACAGTGATGATCAGTGTTACTCACCAACTAGCGCGAGGTAGCTATGCAGAGAACTCTTTCCCAGGGCGCCTTACTACAGAGATTCCAGTGTGCGTGCAAGGGTAGGCCAGGGCTCTGACGAAAACAGTCAGGTAGGGTGTACACACATATATTTATATAACACAGAGAAACACAGAGACACACAGAGAGCTTATTCACTGATAGACACAAATATCACAGGTACACAGAAGTATAGTCAGTGCTTAGGTACTTATGCTACTAAGCTACACATAAGTAGTGGATTTACTGGCCTGCAGAGTGAGCTGAGTGAGAGTGACTGCCTGTTGTTACTGCCAGGTGATGACGGCAGATACCTCTCACATGAGAAGCTCGTGTAGTCCGCACTTCCACGTTGTCGTACCACGTGCAGCCCACTAACTTATAGGTGCGGCACCAAATATCTCATCCGGCAACTAGCCCCGTAGTAAAAAACCCTGTCATGAAAGAAACGACAAATTAAGATCTTGGCTGCGCGACAGACGACAATCGACCCGCTTTGCAAAAGAAGAAGTGACTCACCAGTTTTCTGGGTAAAATGTAGCAAGATGCAATGCAGCAACCCAATCACAGCCCGTTAGGCCACGCGAGGTAACAAATAATCGCGCTTGAGCGAAAAACTGATTCGCGGCACAGTCTCAGAGCAAAAGCCAAAGGACCTCCAACTACCCCAAAGCAGGTCTCGGTCAAAAGTCCGTCTTTCACGAAAAATCTTAACAAAACCCGTTCCTTTAAATGCGAAACGCTTCGTCACCGAACTTATGACATCCTGTCATTCTGACAGCAGAAATGTCACCACTGACAACCGATTAAAAAAAGATAACTCGATAAGGCTGCTTTCACATCCTAAATACTGCATCTATAGAAAATAAATGCTACAACCACCCCCCCTTTAATAGTATTTCCTGCGGATATGACACGCTGGAAATACACAATAAAGAAAACAGAAAAGTACTGACTAATAAACAAAGACAACCAGCTAGGTCCTTCAAACACCAGCTGACTACGACCATTACAATACCAAAGAAAGATCCTCCTATGTACCTAACTAGACACTGACTCGTGTACCGGTTAGGCTAAGTAACTAGAGTCTAATGCCCTTCATAGAAAACGTATGCTCCCTTTACTCACTGCCGATACCCTAACACTACCCAAGCTCTCAGGATAATGTAGAGTACTAAGAAGCGAATGAGAGAAAAACGCTCGGTGCGGTGCATAGAAGAAACTACAACGTGACAATTTAAAGTCACGTACACATATAGAAATACAAACAAAAGATTAAAATAGTCTTACATAATGATCACATAGCACTGGTTTAATAAACTAGAGAAACAGTGCTATGTAGTTACGTTAGGTATTGGAGACTGCTCCTCCTGATACTTCAGGATGTCCTTGATATGGTACTCCCCAAGATCCTTACCGTCCAGATCTGACAGCCTATATACTAAAGGGGATCGTTTAGCAGTCACCACACATTTAAGGAACTTAGGAGCTAGCTTAGCAGTAAAATTCTTGGCCTTGTTGGACAGGTAGAACGTGCGTTTGTAAACTATCTGTCCCACTTTCAGCTCTACATGCCTTTTTCTGAGGTTGTAATACTTTTCATTACGCTGGTGGGCAACGTTCAAATGTTTCCTCACCTGGTCGTAAATGCGTTGTATTTCTCTCAGCTTGACACCGAAGGCTGATGGATCGTCTACAGAGACTGAAGTAGGATGGCACGCGATATCTGTCTGCCTGTACAGCACTCCATCCCCAATAAATTCCCTACCATGTACCAAAAAGTAAGGGGTGAAACGAGTTGCTTCGTTAACTGCAGTGTTTAAAGCACACTGTATCTCAACCAAGAACTGATCCCAAGACTTGTGTTGTGACTTCACATAGCATGAGATCGCTTGAACCACATTGCGAATAGCTCGTTCCGCCTGATTAGTTTGGGCATGATACCTAGGGTTATAATATATATTAGGTACATTGTATTTAGCCAACAGATCCTTAAATGGCTTACTCACAAACTGAGGGCCATTATCCATGTAAATAGTCTTGCAGACTCCGTGCACGAGAAACACACTCTTCTCTATGAACCTCGCGACTACAGCGCCTGTGGCAACCCGAACAGGGCACAACATGACGTATTTGCTAAAGTAGTCGGAGACCACGATCAGGTGTACGTTTCTATTGCTCGAAGTGGGAAAGGGACCAAGCAGATCGACAGAGATAGCTTCGAATGGCTTCGAAACCCGCTTCGGGCTACCCATTAGGCCGGGACGAGACGTATTTACGGGTTTGTACTGCTTGCATGTTTCGCAATTCCCAACATATTCTTTGACGTCCTCGTACATCTTGGGCCAGTAATAATTTAGGGCTAACCTTTTATGCGTCTTCCAAACGCCACCATGGGCACTAAGTGTGTCATCGTGGTACTTAGAGAGCAGGGGCAAGCGATCCTCCTGAGGTACCACCAGCTTCCAGTCAAAGTCTGAAGTCAAAGAATATTTATTTTTAGTTAACCTATATAGAAGGTTGTCACGAATGTCATAATTTGGTGACTTCCTAGGGTTCTTCCGAACACTATTCATGGTGTGGTCATACCACGGGTCTTTAGTGGGTACTGCATCGAGGGAATCAATTTTGATACGAGACAGAGCATCAGGTACAACGTGGTCTTTACCTTTTCGATGCTCTATGTCAAAATCGAATTGACTGAGCCTCATGCTCCAACGTGCTAGACGACCCGTGGGATTTTTTAGCTTATGGAACCACAGAAGAGATGAATGATCCGTGACGACCGTACATTTTTGGCCTTCGACGTACTGTCGAAATTGTTCCAAAGCGAAAATCACGGCCAGAAGTTCTCGCTCAGTTGTGCTGTAGTTCACCTCGTTCTTGTTGAGAGAACGGCTACAGTAGGCGATAGGGTGCTCAACACCATCGTGAGTTTGTGTCAGTACAGCAGCAACTGAGTAAGCTGACGCGTCACTAAGAATGCGGAAGGGCATCTCAAAGTTAGGCATTTTTAATATAGGGGCAGAAACCAAGGCTGACTTTAGCAGGTTAAAGGACTGTTCAGCCTCAGGGGTCCATTCGAACTTAAGGTTCGTAGAAGTGAGTTTGCACAGAGGTTTACTAATCTTCGAGAAGTTGTTAACAAAGCGACGATACCAGCCGGCCATTCCCAGAAATCTCTTAACCTCCTTAGGGTTAGAAGGGGTGGGATAGTTGAGGATAACCTCAACTTTACCCGGGTCTGTCCGTAAGCCATGTTTGTCCACATAATACCCCAGGTATTTGAGTTCACTCCGACAAAAGTGGGATTTTTTCATATTAATAGTTAGGCCAGCATCCTTGAGTTGCTGATAGACTCTATGTAAGAGCTCTACATGCTCCTCAAAGGTGCTGGACACACAGACTATGTCATCCTGAAACGCAAATACCTTGTTGTCGAACTCGGGACCAAACAGACGGTCCATGAGGCGTTGCATCGTGGCACTGGCACCGACAAGACCGAAGCACATGGAATTGTAATGGAACAATCCTCTCCGGGGAACCGTAAAAGCAGTCTTCTCAGCAGACTGGAGTGAGTCGAATGGAATCTGCCAGTAGGCCGCACTCAGATCTACAGAGGTTAAATACTTAGCATTATTAAGATGGTCTAAGATTTGATTGATATAGGGTAAGGGGTAGGCGTCACTCTTAGACACAGAGTTCAGCTTGCGAGAGTCCAAGCACAATCTGAGGTCGCCGTTCGCCTTCTCCACCATGACCACTGGAGAGTTCCAGGCGGACTGAGACGGGGACACTACTCCCATCTCCAGCATTCGGTCCAGCTCGGCTTCCAGGGCCTTCTGCTTAAGGGGAGAGAGCGGATAATAACGCTGCTTGATCGGCTTGCTGTCACCAGTGTCAATGACATGGTGCACAAGTGAGGTCCGACCTAAACCCACCTTATCAGTGTTCAACGAGTCGAACTTTTCAATGACCTCGTTGATTACACACCTTTGTTTAGTTGTCAGGTTGTCGTAATCCTCGAGGCCACCGTTAAGGGACACAGACTCTATAGGATTATTATCACTAAAGCTATCAAGACTAATATTTTGTAAAATTAACTTATCACTTAACTTAAATTGTTGCCAGAAATCCACTCCAAATATCATGGAGGTGGTTATACCTGGGACAACATAGAACTTGACAACTCGGATAACCGAATTGTACTCAATTGGCAAAGAGATACAACCCAGACATTGCAAGTGAGTGCTGTCTGCAGTTGTAATACGAAAAGTAGGATTGATACTCACAAGATCAAAACCCAGTTCCAAGAAGATGCGGTGCGCTCCCTTACCTAGTATAGAGCAGGAGGCACCGGAATCTAGAAGGCCTAAGACATTTAAATTTAAAACCTTAACAACTAGATACGGTCTAATGTCACTATCCCGTTTAGGAAACAGGACCTCATCAGAAATAGACTCAGATACAGAGTAATGCACAGAGTTCCTAACAAGGCCCTGGCCTACGCGTTTTTTGACTTGCTAGTACAGTGTGAGCAGTCTGGGGTCTTGACTCCTTTGAGACCACACCGGAAACACACCAGCTCCCTTGACTGTGTGCAGCTGTATGCAGTGTGACCGCCCCCGCCGCAACGAAAGCATTTGCGATCGTGGGGGGTAACCGGCGTCTCCACTGCAGACACCTGCTTAGCGGGCTTTTGTACACCTTTGTTCTTAAGCTGGTGTAAGTCAGATGTAATCTCAAACTTGTCAAGAGCAGGCTCATGGAAAGCGTCTGCCCTAGTACGCGCAAGCTCCAAGCGCTTACCCAAACGTCTCAAGTCATCTACAGAGTTGACATCATGCAAGGCCAGTTCCTTCATGTAGTCAGGTCTAATGTTGTGCATGAGAATGTCCAGCTGTTCCTCACTGGGCATCTTACATGACAACCTTGAGAACATGGCTTGCATTGTACATATATAGTTAACCAAGGACTCAGAGCGGGCTTGTGTACGCTGTCTTATCTCGTTCCTGAGGCGGTAATCATAATCAGGAATATCGAAGGTATCTCTAAGCTCACTAATAAGATCCTCATATGAGATGAAGTTAGCTTTGTTTGTACGGAACCAAGACAAAGCCGGTCCATCCAACAGGTCGGAGAAAGCCATAAGGAGTCTAGGCTTAGTAACCTCCCGAGCACATCTAAGTTCCTCTAATCTCTCTAAAAACACACGTACACAAGTAGAACCATCATATTTTAAGTTAAATGAACATAAGTTAAGGGGACGTTCTTTATACACTATGTTACATGTAGAACTATTCCTACTTGAACTAGCTCGCACCGAGCGGTCCTCTCTCACTACTGGTGAAGTATATTCCACCTGGTCACGAGCCGAAGGATCATCACCATCATCATCCGAACCTTCGGATTCAGAATCACTACTGGGTTCAGCCCTAGCGATGATCTTCACTAGCCTACCACGAATATCCACCAGGTCGGGGCAATCCAGACCACAACGAGCTAACCTACTCAATAAGTAGTTGGCCCTGATATACACCCTAAGACGACTATTATTATTGGCCAAAAACTCACCTGACTGAATAGCCTCCTCCAACTCGGAGACCTTTGGAAGACAGGTCGAGAGCTCAGCCGATGCATCAGCGGGCACCGGGGCACTCGCTTTGATGCTACCTCGAC
Source organism: Miltochrista miniata (assembly GCA_933228765.1). Taxonomy (NCBI): domain Eukaryota; kingdom Metazoa; phylum Arthropoda; class Insecta; order Lepidoptera; family Erebidae; genus Miltochrista; species Miltochrista miniata. The sequence continues at coordinate 11,509,066 of OW121751.1, read as the reverse complement.
GGACGAGTCGGTGTGCCGTTCTTAGCTCACTCCGAAGGCCAGACACTGTCGTTTCCGGTTCCACTGAAATACCCATGTGGGACAGCTCGTTAGCAAGTTCATCCTTTCTTAAATAATTAATATATTTTTTCCTCTGTGCCATTATGTAAAAATTTACTTACAACAATTATAAAGATAAAATGGCACAGATAGGGATCAATTACAAAGTAAAAATGTAAATTGAGTTACAACAAAGTGTACTAAGTTAGGTAATTATGTTTCAAATTGAACTTTTAGAATTTAACAAAGATTAAGGCTAAGAGAGAAAAGTTTCTAAATTTTCTGATAACACTGTTCAGGTTAACATTCAAAATTACAAGGTATGTACACACCTTATAAAAAAAGTTTTAAGTTACACAGAGAAATTCACAAAGTTTACACAGTGAGAAGTTTACCAAGTTTACCCTACAAGGTAAAGCTATAGAATAATATACAATAATACACTAATGATAAATACATGTGTGCACCATAAAAAAAAAGGAACATAAAACACAATAAGAAAAAAAAGTGGGTATGCCAAATAAAATCAAAAAGTTTTTCCAAAATCACAGCTATTTTAAATTTTTGAATTTAGAATTTAGTGTCTTTTCCAGCCAAAGATGTAGGTAGCTGGAAGAAGACGAAAGGGATAATTTTGTGCTTAGCTGTTAGCACCACCAATTAACGTCCTGGAGCGTCTCGGACGATTCACCAGGATGGTTTCGCCAGAGGTAACCACCTATGCACACACACTAGACTGAGGCTACCGCAGAGTAGACCCAGAGATTTGCCACTACGTTGGGAGCCAATTTATAACACAGTGATGATCAGTGTTACTCACCAACTAGCGCGAGGTAGCTATGCAGAGAACTCTTTCCCAGGGCGCCTTACTACAGAGATTCCAGTGTGCGTGCAAGGGTAGGCCAGGGCTCTGACGAAAACAGTCAGGTAGGGTGTACACACATATATTTATATAACACAGAGAAACACAGAGACACACAGAGAGCTTATTCACTGATAGACACAAATATCACAGGTACACAGAAGTATAGTCAGTGCTTAGGTACTTATGCTACTAAGCTACACATAAGTAGTGGATTTACTGGCCTGCAGAGTGAGCTGAGTGAGAGTGACTGCCTGTTGTTACTGCCAGGTGATGACGGCAGATACCTCTCACATGAGAAGCTCGTGTAGTCCGCACTTCCACGTTGTCGTACCACGTGCAGCCCACTAACTTATAGGTGCGGCACCAAATATCTCATCCGGCAACTAGCCCCGTAGTAAAAAACCCTGTCATGAAAGAAACGACAAATTAAGATCTTGGCTGCGCGACAGACGACAATCGACCCGCTTTGCAAAAGAAGAAGTGACTCACCAGTTTTCTGGGTAAAATGTAGCAAGATGCAATGCAGCAACCCAATCACAGCCCGTTAGGCCACGCGAGGTAACAAATAATCGCGCTTGAGCGAAAAACTGATTCGCGGCACAGTCTCAGAGCAAAAGCCAAAGGACCTCCAACTACCCCAAAGCAGGTCTCGGTCAAAAGTCCGTCTTTCACGAAAAATCTTAACAAAACCCGTTCCTTTAAATGCGAAACGCTTCGTCACCGAACTTATGACATCCTGTCATTCTGACAGCAGAAATGTCACCACTGACAACCGATTAAAAAAAGATAACTCGATAAGGCTGCTTTCACATCCTAAATACTGCATCTATAGAAAATAAATGCTACACCTGTACCAAAATTCAGTAAAATCCGTTCAGCCATATGGCTTTCACACGCAAGTGAAGAGTCATAGTCTCTGCCTACCTCGATGGTAAACAGGCGTGATGAAATGTATGTATGTATATGTCGTAGTGCATAGAGTGCGTAGTGCCTGACGTCTAAGAACTGTACAGATAAGAACAGGCTACTTATAAATGGAGAAGCGTGAAAGAGTAACAAACATCCACACATCCACACTCACAAACTTTCGCCTTTTTAATATTATTAGGATTCTAAAGTTGACTTTATCAGTCAACTTTAAAATAAAACATAAATGTATTGATATATTTAAAATAATAAAAATAATTTATTATTTTTTATTAGTTGACTGAGAAAGTCAACTTTAAAATAATAAATAGCATGCATAGCAAATCAATACATGTTACTGTCAAGTTCGGTGTATACTATGTTTGTCACAAGCTTTGGTTAGTTCATTATGACACTCGCAGGGATACATTATTTTGTAAGATTGAACTAGTAGGTACATTTCATTGTAGTTGACTGTACATAATAGTCGAATTTCGACTACTAAAGTAGCATATAGTAGTTCCAAAGATTGTTACCTGGCTGCCCCAACCAGACACATTAACTATACATCCTGGTTCAATCGCTGTTTCTGGTTCGACCAACAGTATTTTCTTGACGTATTCATTTAATATTATGTGATCCTGCAATATCATTAAATTATATCAATGAAATCAGTCTATCGACCTGAAAGGCGTCGCAAGGAGTGACTGAATGCGAAAGGTGCTGGACCGAGTATTTGGTGGAATTTGGGAGAGGCCTATTAGCTAGATGATGTTGTTTTTTTTTTTTTTTATATCACTAGAGTGGCAGACAAGCATACGGCCCCACCAGATGTACCCGTGGTCACCGCAGCCTATGGACGTTTGCAGCACCAGAGGTGTCACAATCACGCTGCCGACTCTTTAAAAACCTTCTAAGTCCCCTTTTAAAGAACCCCATTCTGGGGTGAGAATGTCCTACAATATTTATTTATTCGTTTAACGATTTAAACTAGAAAGCCGTGAGATCATTCTCACCCGACTGCCCCTCTAACGTTTATTGTGAAAGTGAAAGTTCAATCCGATTGACGTTGTCATTTTTGTTTTATTTCAAACTTTGAACAGATGATCCACGTGACCTAGTGACGTAATTTAATGCAACAGAGTCACAGACTACATACACAAGTCTCGCCATAAGCCCTTCTGCAATCTATTTTATAGAGAGGGGCTAAAAGGGCTATTTTGAAGTGCTCATAAATCAAAAGCAAAAAAATTTAAGAGTTTGAAATGAGTGTTAACTCTTAGTAGCTCTTACCTACCTTCATTTTTTACAGCCAGCATACTAAAGGAAGAGACTTTTAAGAGACCAATCCGTAAAATGCAGGCACTATCTCTTTTCACAATGTCCATTAATCTATCCAATTCGAAATTACATGGGGTTCAGAAAATTATAACTATAAAGTTTGTCCGTAACAGACTGTATTCTGCTATGGACAAACACTGAAATAGGCAAAGCTGATAGAAATTAATGCCATTTCATATTAACTAGCATTAATTTCCATCAGCCTTTCCTTCCTTTTGTTGTACTAAGCGTAAACTCCAATAAAATATGATTTCAAATATTTCTAGATGGTAGAGATCACAACTCAGTCCGAAAATATAATTTGACAGTAGATACATTATTATGTAGTGTCCACTACGTTTCGTAAAGTTTAGCCCATTTGTGGAATTGTTACTCTGTGGCACAAAGTTGAAGTGAGGGGTAAGGACTGAAATTACCTGTGTGCCTTTGCCTGACACTATCTCTTGTTAGTTCGGAATAGTTTCGTTTGATGTTTGAAACTTTGAATTTTGTTTAGAAATTATTGCTTACCGTTTACTGTTTCGGTACTTTTAGTCAGGAAAATAATAATAAGTAATTCTTTTTTTTCAGTTGGCTGGTTCCAGCTTTTGGCCGATAGTATTTGTGGTCAAAAATACATAATCTAAATATATATAATTCAAAGGTGACTGACTGACATATAGTGATCTATCAACGCACAGCGCAAACCACTGGACGGATCGGGCTGAAATTTGGCATGCAGGTAGATGTTATGACGTAGGCATCCGCTAAGAAAGGATTTTGATAAATTCTCCCTCCAAGGGGATAAAATACGGGAAGCGGGAACGGGAACAAATTTACGCGGGCGAAGCTGCGGGCATCAGCTAGTAATAATACATAATAATTAGAGTCAAAAATACAAAGTTTGCAATTTGAGCTACAATATATGACTAAAAAATATGAATGGTCCCTTAAGGACTTTACTAAATGTTGTTTAACAATAGACAAGGTACTCAAAACATCAAATGATAACACTGAGCGCCTTAATTGTTTCCTAAATGACCACTTATGCAATATTAACTGCCCTAAAGCAATTGAGCCGGTGGAGGCCCAGGGCGAACCGGTTACCGCTGAGCCCCTAGCTCCCATTACCACATGCTCGCCCAGTACATCAGTGGATATATTGTGTGACAGTGTAAATAATAGTAATAGTTGTACTAAATTAATTGTATTTAGTGATGATATTGGTACCAATCTAAGTTCATTTTTAAAACAAAACTCAAATTCAAGTTATTACTCGGTTATTAATAATTGCTATCCGGGTGCTTCATTAAGTGGTATTATGCAAAAGATATTAGAATATAAATTTGAAGCTAACAGTAAAATAATAATTTTCTGTGCAAACAGGGGGAAAATTAGCAATGATGATTTGTCCCTATACATGAATTACATCTTAAACTTAAATGTCATACAAGTTGTAATGTTCACACTTCCATTTATAAAAGGTGTTCGTTTTTCCCCCTCGGGGTTTAGGGGTCATGCGTTACTTCTCATGGAGCTAACGTTACACCCTGAGGGTACAGTAGTGGCTTCTTCAATCAGATCCCTAAGATTCAATATCTTAGGGATTAACGAAAAAGCCCACATTAGGAGGAAGGGCATAACGGTACGCCGTTCGGTGAGCAGCCCGCCTGGGGCAGTACCTCCGCCCTGCAGAAGACCGCGGTAATAGTAACCTGACTCCGGTTGGGTTATGTTCTCCGTCGGTTAGCAGGGATCCAGAGCTCATTGGGGTGACTCTGTGCCGGTGACGGTGAGACCAGAGGCTTAATCTGTCTCCATTGGCAGATAGAGGCGCGGAATATTGGTACGGCGGTCAGGGAGACCCGGTGAAACGGTTGACCGCTGACCGCCCGCAGGCTGTACGGAACCCGAACCTGGGGATTACATAATCTCCGCCCCAGGAGGCTGAACCAGCAGCCTGTGTAAAGTCCCTGGTGCTGTGGTCGTGCCGGAGGAGGATACCGGAGTGGACGCGGCCACTGCATCGGGGGGGGACCGGGGGCCCTTCCGTACGCCGTGCCAATCTACCGCACTACCTCTGTCTGCCTTTGGTTAGTTAGAGTCTCGCTTAGTCTCTTGCGCCACCGGCACACAGGCACCTCTTCACTTTTTTAACCCCCTTTTTCAAAAAAAAACATGGCTAAAGGAAGAAAAAGAAGAAAAGTATACACAGCGGCTTCGTCGTCCACACTTTACATGGACCTTTGCAACATCAGAGGTATGCACAAGAACCTCAACGTAGTCCACCACCATCTGGAAACTGCGAAGCCGACCCTTTTTTTCCTGACGGAGACGCAGATTTCATGCCCGGGCGATACATCCTACTTAATGTACCCTGGCTATAAGCTTGAGTACAACTTCAAGCTGAAAGCCGGGGTATGTATGTACGTCCGTGATGATGTCTGCTGTCGCCGTCTTACAAGCCTTGAAGACAGGGACCTGTCTACGTTATGGGCGCGCGTGGATCACGGGGGCCACACTCGGATCTACGCGTGCGTGTACAGGTCTCACAGCGGTAACACGGACACAGTTCGCCTTTTTGACCACCTGCAACAATCGACTGACAAGGTGATTGAGCAGTATCCTTCTGCGGAGATTGTGATTCTGGGGGACTTCAACGGTCATCATGTTGACTGGTTGGGCTCCCGGATGACCAACCTTGCGGGGAACGCTGCACACGAATTTGCCCTGACCTATGGGTTCTCCCAACTGGTTAAATCCCATACGAGGATACCAGATAAGGAGAACGAGCATAGTGCATTGCTGGACCTCCTGCTGACAACGCGTCCGGATGGATACAACGTCTCAGTGGATGCTCCGCTCGGATCGTCGGACCACTGTATCATTCGGGCGCATGTGCCTCTCGCAAGGCCTGAACCACCTCGGCCCAAGGAGTGGCGACATGTGTGGCACTATAAGTCAGCAGACTGGGATGGACTGCGGGAGTTCTTCGCGTCGTACCCGTGGAGGCGGCTTTGTTTTGCCTCAGACGATCTGGATTCCTGCGCTGCAGCAGTCGCTGAGGGGATCTTGGAGGGCATGGAGTGCTATATTCCCAACCGCTGGATCCCTGTAGGAGCAAAAAAGCGACCGTGGTTCAATCGGCTCTGCAGAGAAGCTTTGATGCTGAAAGAATCTGCCTACAGAGCCTGGACCACGGCTCGTGCAAATTCAGATCCTAACATCTCTGAGGTGAAACGCAAACTAAATGCCGCCTCGAGGGCCAGCAAAAGAGCAATTGTCAGGGCTAAATTCGATTTCGTCGGCAGAATTGGTGAGCGGCTAGCAGGGTACCCTTCAGGAAGTCGTGAATTCTGGTCGCTTGCCAAAGCTGCCGAGGGAAACTTCTGTCAGTCAGGTTTACCACCTTTGCTTAAACCCGACGGTAGTCTGGCCCAGAGTGCCAGGGAGAAGGCCGACCTTTTGGGTTCTCTCTTTGCCTCTAACTCGACCATGAGCGACGGGGGTGCTGTGCCGCCGGACGTTCCGTGGTGTGGAACTTCCATGCCGGAAGTTAAATTTACGCAGCGGGACGTCCGACGGGAGCTTCATTCTCTGGACGTTCATAAGTCGAGTGGGCCAGACGGTATACCCGCGGTAGTACTTAAGCAGTGTGGTCCAGAGTTGTGTCCGGTACTTACACGACTTTTCTCGCTTTCTTATTCCATGCGACAAGTCCCGGCGTCGTGGAAGATCGCGTATGTGCATCCTGTGCCCAAGAAGGGTGATAGGACCGACCCGGCCAATTACAGGCCTATAGCCGTCACCTCTCTATTGTCTAAGGTGATGGAGCGTGTAATTAATACACAGCTCCTGAGGTACCTTGAGGAAAACGACCTGCTCAGTGACCGGCAGTACGGTTTCCGTCACGGTCGCTCGACGGGCGATCTTCTCGTGTGCCTCACACACCGATGGGCGACGGCTATCGAGAGTAAGGGCGAGGCTCTAGCAGTGAGCCTCGACATTTCTAAAGCCTTTGACCGGGTCTGGCACCGTGGTCTTCTTAAAAAATTGCCCTCCTACGGACTGACCGAGAGATTTTGCGGATGGGTGTCCAGCTTTTTGGCCGATAGAAGCATCAGGGCTGTTGTCGACGGCAGCTGTTCTGACTGCATGGCCATAAACGCTGGAGTACCGCAAGGCTCAGTGTTGTCCCCTACCCTGTTTCTGCTGCATATCAATGACATGTTGTCTATTGACGGCATTCATTGTTATGCGGACGACAGTACAGGGGACACTTGTTACACAGGCCGTCCCGGTATCTCTCGGGACGCAGTGGAGGAAAGTCGTGAACAGCTTGTGTCTGAAATCGAGGCTACTCTTACTAGAGTGTCCGATTGGGGTAGACAAAACCTTGTCCAGTTCAATCCCTCCAAGACACAGGCGTGTTTCTTCACCGCTAAGAAAGCCCCAATTACTGTAGCGCCACGATTCCAGGGCACATCTCTTTCCATCTCTAAAAGTATAGGGATCCTTGGTGTTGACATCTCCAGTGACGTTCAGTTCCGCAGTCATTTGGAGGACAAGGCCAGGCTGGCTTCCAAGAAGCTCGGTGTGCTCAACAGGGCGCGGCGGTACTTTACTGCGGCGCAAACACTGCTTCTCTATAAGTCGCAAGTGCGGCCACACATGGAGTACTGCTGTCACCTCTGGGCGGGGGCACCTGAATATCAGCTTCGCCCGTTTGACTCGGTGCAGAGGCGAGCTGTGAGAGTTGTCAACGATCCTATACTGACAGGTGGTGTGGAACCTCTTCGCGACAGGAGAGACTATGCCTCCTTATGCGTGTTCTACCGCCTGTACAATGGTATGTGCTCCGAGGAATTGTTTGACATGATGCCCACGGCTACCTTCTATCATCGCACCGCTCGCCATAGACAGGGATTTCATCCGCACACCCTACGTCCGGAGCGTTTGAGCACGGTTAGATCCGGTAGGGGTTTTCTTCCGCGCACGCTTAGGTTGTGGAATGATCTTCCTGCCTCGGTTTTCCCAAACGCCTACAGTATGGGGTTCTTCAAAAGGGGTCTAAGAAGGTTTTTACAGGGTCGGCAGCGCGAGTGTGGCGCCTCTGGTGTTGCAAACGTTCATAGGCTGCGGTGACCACCGGTTCTTCTGGTGGGCCGTGTGCTTGTCTGCCACCTGTGGTATAAAAAAAAAAAAAAAAAAAAAAAAAGGTGTGCCAGATTCGGAAAATTCATTTAGATATAAGATGAATTTGCGTTTAAATTTAATAAGTCAGTATAATAATAAATTTAATATAATTGACTTTCATTCTGTATTTAAAACAAATTTGTCACATAGTAAGTTTATAGTCTATAATAATCACAAGGGTAGGTATTGTCTACCCAAATATTATAAAAGACAAATAGCAAGTTTGCTATTTAATTATTTTTATTCTGTAGCCAAAAACTTGGCTGACAAAACTGCTTTATTTGAGCAGAGTAGATTTAGGACTTTGGAATCTGTTCCAAGTAATTTAAATTAACTGCTGGGACAACAGAGGAATTACCCTCTAGCCAAAATTGTAAATTAATGGAGTTAAATTTAATTGCAAACCGTAATTTTATCGGAAACTGTCCTCCGAACAAAACTAAATTAAAAAATGTAGATTACATCAGCCTGGTGCATTATAATATTGCAACATTAACACAGGTCAAAGAGTTTGAATTGGAGCTGTTCATGAGCTCAGAAAATATTGAAATTGTTTGTCTTACAGAACATATGCGTAAGGAGTATGAGCTCATGTTCAGTTTCAGTAGTCACCGGGTTGGTAGTGCGTTCTGCAGGGTCAACACAACACGGGGGGGTTCGTTGATTTTATTAAATAAGAAATTAAAATATAAGGAACGGAAAGATGTTGTGTCCCTCTCTGTAGAGTGTACAGTTGAAATATCGTGCGTAGAATTGGAGCAATTCATAGTAGTATGCGTATATAAACCTGGAGTCTCACCCTTTTGTGAGTTTGAGGAAGTAATGGATAAAGTGCTATTTAAACTTGGAAAAACTAATAAACACCTAATAGTGTGCGGTGATTTTAATGTTAATATACTTATAAATACGCGTCAGACCAATGATATCTTAAATTTATTTAAATCACACAATCTCACTAACTTATTTTTAGAGCCTACTAGATATTGTGATACAACAGCTACTTGTCTGGACAATATATACAGTGATATGTTGCCAGAAAGTAAGAGTATTATAAATAAGATAAAATCAGATCATACTGGGCAAATAGCATCTTTCAAGATCACAAGAGAAAAAGTTAAAAGACGTAAAATATTATGTAGACCAGTAACTAGTGACCGCTTGGAACGTATGCGAGTTGGACTTTGCAATAAACTTCCATTTTTAGACACTGGCTTAGATCCAAATGTAATGTATAAGTTATTTTTTGATTCCTTTTACAATGAGTTCAACTCCGTATTCAAGTCTAAGGAAGTCACAATCGGTGATAGGCCAGCCTTCAGTGAATGGGCCACTGAGGATATACATAAAAGTAGACAAAAACTGTATGAACTATACTCAGAAAGACAGCTTAATAGAACAGATGAATTTCTAAATTATGTTAAAACTTATTCAAAAAAGTTTAAAGCAGACTGCTTAGCAGCCAAAAGAAAGTATATAAGTAATAAAATTCTCAATAGTGTAGACAAAGTGAAATCTACTTGGAAAATAATTAACGCAGAAAGAGGCCAAGCAAAATCGAATGATAATAATTTTAAACTTAAAGTAAATGGTAACATAATTACAACAGATGCCGAAGTCGCTAACGAATTTGAACAATTTTTTTCTCGAATTCCAGTAGATTTGACCAGAGCCCTAGGTTCTTCTACCCCAATAGCAGAATCCTTGTTAAAAGCAAATGTTCCTTGCTGTAATGAAATATTCAAATTCAGTAAAATTAGTATACACACTGTCATAAAAACTTTTAAATCTTTAAATATTAAGAAAACTGCTGACCTCTGGGGAATTTCTGTACATTTAGTTAATTCGTTAATTGAAATGGTTGCCCCTGAATTATCAATAATATTTAATAATTGTGTTGATAGTGGTGTGTTTCCTGACTTAATGAAGTTTAGTAAAATAACTCCTCTGTTTAAATCGGGTAGCACCTCAGATCCGTCCAATTTTCGTCCTATTTCTGTACTACCCACGTTTAGTAAAATCTTTGAAAAGGTAATGCTTAATCAAATGCAAAATCATTTTAATACAAATAAACTATTCCATACTAAACAATTCGGTTTCACGCGCGGTCGGTCTACCACGGATGCTGGAATCAAATTGTTAGAGTGTATATATGAGGCCTGGGAGGAGTCGTATGATGCTTATGGTGTATTCTGCGACTTATCTAAGGCCTTCGATTGCGTCCAGCATCAGACTTTAATTCAAAAACTTGATCATTATGGAATCCGGGGGACGGCCTTGGATTTAATTAGTTCTTACCTTAGAGATAGAGTACAGAGAGTAGTTATAAATGGTAAACAGTCAAATGGTTCTGCTGTAACAATGGGGGTGCCTCAGGGTTCAATTCTGGGACCTTTTCTATTTTTAGTGTACATAAATGATCTCCCTCACCTTATAAGAGACGATCACGAGGTAGTTTTGTTTGCTGATGACACATCTTTAATATTTAAAGTTGAACGTGGACAACGCGATCTTGACGAAGTAAACAATGCCCTCTCTAGGGTAGTCCACTGGTTTAACGCTAATAATTTATTGTTAAACGAAACTAAAACAAAATGTATTAGATTCACCTTGCCAAATGTTAGGCTCGTTAACACCAGTATTAAGATTAGGGATGATCAAGTAGAATTGGTCGATGAAACTGTCTTTCTGGGCATAAAGTTAGACTCCAACTTGCAGTGGGGGCCTCATATCGGGAGAGTCTCGGGCAGACTGAGCTCTGCAGCCTATGCCGTTAAAAAGATCCGACAACTGACAGACATTAGAACAGCGCGTCTTGTCTACTTTAGCTACTTCCACAGTGTCATGACCTATGGCATACTATTATGGGGTAACGCTGCCGACATCGAATGTATCTTTGTGTTGCAGAAAAGGGCTGTCCGGGCTATCTATGGTATGGGGTTTCGGGAGTCATTAAGAGAAAAGTTTAAGGATATCAACATCCTTACTGTGTATTCACAGTACATATATGAAAACTTATTATATACTCATAAAAATAACAGTAAATTTATTAAAAATAGTGATATCCATAACCTAAACTTAAGAAATAAGAATAAATTGGCTGTACCTAGATTTAGGCTTAATAAAATAAGCAATTCTTTTGCGGGCAATTGTATTCGAATGTACAATACATTGCCGACAGCCATAACAGGTTTGTCAGTTAATAAATTTAAAAAACTAGTAAAACTTAAATTGTACCAGAAAGCTTATTATAGCATTAAAGACTTTCTAGAAGACAAGACTGCCTGGCAGTGACACGAATTGCTCCTTTCTACATTTAAAAAACAAAACTGTATTAGATACTAAGATGAATAAGAGGGACCGGACTGAGTTTCTTGGGGTGTTCTTCTCAGTCTGTAGCATTTCCGAACCCCCGGTAGAGTCACAAAAATTTTGACAAACCTAAATATTTTTTTAAAAATTTCAAAGGGAATAAATTTTATTTTATTATTTTGGTTAGGTAGCTGATCTGTCTGCAAAACCAAAATTACATTACGTATGGGTTCTACAGTTTCACGTGTGACCAGACATACCTACCTAGGTATTTGGTGAAGAGGAAGCAGATTTTATTATTATAAAACCGGCAATTTCCTAATAACCCTGAATTTTAGAATATTCTAGTGAAAAATTTGCAGCGGGGAACAAAAACACTCGCTCTTTTTTTCATAATTAGGTTAACAGACGCGTTATCTTGTTAGGAATCGACCGAGGACTGGGAAAGCCAGACAGAGAGACAGCTGTCTCTCTGTCTGGCTTTCCCAGTCCTCGGAAAAAGGCATTGACCTAGGCATTGACCTAGGTCAATGCCTTTTTCCCCGAAATTTCAGTCTTGGTTCATGCTATATTCAAGTTTAAAACATCTTTTTTATTTTTTCGTGTGTCTACTCTGCGATAGAGATCTGTAGAGTCGCTGAACATGTTTTGTTGATGGCAAATTTCCGCTTCTTTTTTCGGTTCTTATGGTATTCCAAAAATAAGTGAGTTAAGGCCTAGCTAGGTGACTAGTTCAGCGGGGAACATGCTATTCAAATTACAATAATTTCAGGCTAATGATGTACATCATTAGCCTGAAATTATTGTAATTTGCCCATCTGTGTATACAGCTGGGAATAAGACTACTACAAAAACCGTCACAGAGTTCGGTCTTAAGTCATCACTATGCAGTCTTCTTGCGATTTTCATAAAGTTATCAGTTCATTTAAAAAATGTATTTAGGCTTTTTTTTTAACGTGAGGGAAAATCTTAATGGATGCTGTGCCGGACTCCTACCGACTAAAAAACCTCACGTTACGCCCAACAGCCTATGGTTGGGAGTCCCGGGTAAGCCCTCGAATGGATGTCCAAGGACTCCTAACAGACCCACGGCCACCAGAAATGTATTTAGGCTACGGTTGCTGCTATTAACATACAGAAGGGCTGTATTCTTGTCACTCCACAGTTAGTAGTAGGTATACAAAACAAATTGTAAGTTATGTCAAAGTTTGGTCAATACTCCTTTAAAGCATCCAACCTGCCAAACAATCCCGGTAACTTATATACATATAGTCACGACCATAATCCATATCCCAAAAGATAGGCAGAGGCGTAGTATACGCCCAGAATTCATTTCATAGTTTTTTTTTGTCCTACCTAATAGGTGGTGACGTGTTAAAAATTTTCAAGCCATAAGGCCTTCAACTACGTTTCTGAGGACCAGGACCAACGGCTAAATGCGCCTTCCAAAGCACGAAAAAATCCTTCCAAATAAATGTCACAAACTGGTCACCCATCCAAGGACCGATATCGTAGTGAAAGTTGCTTACATCATTGATAGCGTTTACTGGACACTGCGTTCCTCTGCTCTGGTACATAAATTTGAGGAAAATAACTAACATACCTTCAGGAGCAGCATAGCTATGTCGTTATCTATCGGACTGTAGTATTTGAAGTATTCGTGCAGTTTTATATCGACGACTGGTATCACTTGTCTGAAAAATAAGAGATCGTAAGCTCAGCATTAGCTCTGCAGCTTGGTACAAGGGCACTGTGTGGGTGTCTGGAACTTGCGACTCATTTAAGGCTGTTAATAGGGCTTCCTTTAGGAAATGTAGTATTTAATAGCTTATTTTAGTTGTAACAAGTTAAATAAAAAAAATACTTACAAATTATATGTAAGTGTATGTTTTCTACATATTTTGCTATTTGTTTCTTTTTAATTTTTAATTCATAACGAAACGAACGAAAATGACGTTCGTTATGCATTCGTCTTAATATCACCTGATACCTGATTCTATGATCATTTTGCACATTATGTTAAATTGACATACGATTTATAACAAAAGCATATTTTGACAAACATCTCGTAGAAAAAGTTTATTTTTGGCTATCATTTTTCGTCTTCATAAGCCGACGAATAATGATTTCATTTGCAATTTTTTTCGTCATTTCCTTAACCAGGCCCCTTAAGTAGGTTATATACATTGATACTGTTGAAACAGTAATTTTCAGGTAATTTATTCTTGAAAGAACTCACCCCAAATCAGTAATACTGTTTGCACCAACTTTCACGTACGTCTTATCCTTAGGTCCAGCGATGAGACAGCTGGCTGAAGTGAGGACTACATTACTTCGTATAATGCTCCCTGAGCAATATAGATTACTGTATACCACAAGAACATGATGTGGTATATCCCATATTGGTGACACGAAGTTTTGTCCTCCTGGAAACGAGTACTCCATTTCATGTAGCCCCGAGTTGATGAAGCTTAGGTAATTTAAAAATAGAATAAGATGCAACCTGTAAAATATATAAATACACAATTTCAATTATGGCGAGGTGTGCTATTACGATCTGAATGCAGATCTACACAATTAGCTCGACCCACTTCCCAAGACTTGTATTCTATTCGTTTTCGATCTATGAAGATATGATCATATCTCAGCCTATGGGACTAAGAATAGACGACTAACCTAGTTTTGGAAGCTCATAATAGTAGCTGATTATAGTTTTTGTAAACAATAAATTATAAGAAATTTAATTAGTGCGCGAACAATCTTGGTCCCAGGCATCTCTTCCCATTTAATATAGTGGGCTAGGGATCCGCAAAATTTCTAGTGTGGCTTTGCCAGCCTTTTTGTCATCTGTACATGCCACGTCGAGTCTCGTAGGTAAAATTCTGACGAATTGTCTTACAGACTATGAGACGACTGGCCTTACAGATGCCAAGAATGCTTGGCTAATGGCTTGTCCGGGACAAAATTTACCCACCCATCCAAATTTACAACGGAGCTGGGACGACGCTATATCAAAATGAACCTTTGGCTCCTTGTTAAATGCTAGCTTAGGCCCGCATCGGGCCAGATTATTAGCGCTCAGTAGAAAGGAATCCGGTGATTGGCTGAAAGCTTTCCCTACAGGCAACACCGGAACTTTTTTGGAACCGGACATCCTAATTTCAGTTGGTTTGAGACTTCGCGTCACGCTTTGCGCTTCACATCGATGCCCCTGCGGTTTTAACGTTGACACTTTGGGGCATCATGGTCTTTCATGTTTAAAGAGCGCAGGCCGCTTCTCACGCCACGCTGCGCTGAACGACATCATCCGCCGTGCTCTTGCCACCGCCAATGTGCCTGCGTTCTTAGAGCCAAACGGCGTTTTCAGGGACGATGGCAAGAGACCGGATGGAATAACTTTGATACCGTGGGAGATGGGTCGGGTCCTGGTCTGGGATGCAACTTGTGTTGACACTCTGGCCCCGCCCCATCTTCCTAAAACAAAATTGTAACGCCGGTAATGAGACAACTCGAAGTAACCTCGAAATCCGAGATAATATTATGTTTTATCTAAACTCGACTCAATGAAGTTAGCTTATTGCACAAAACGAGTGTTTACATAAAGTAAACGGATACGCTTAAAGTTTTGTAATAGGTCCTCCACATTCACACTAGAATCTCGCCGAGAACACGAAAAACGTAAAAGTGAATCGTATTCTCATGTTTTTTTTGCGTTCTCGCGAAAGTCTCGTGTGAATGTGCTCTACATTCACACGAGACTTCCGCGAGCTTCCTTTTTTTATTTGCCCATAATAAAAAAAGGAAATTAAAAAGGCTAGCTAGCTGAGCTGACTGTTGTGTAAACATATCAATAACCCGATGTGATTCCCATGGAATCGGTGAAAACGTTTGTAAGCTACGCGTGTAACTAATACCATACACGGAATTTATAATAAGTCAAGCACATTAAAACGCCTGTTAGCGTTTCCGTGCTTCGAAAGGCACGTTAAGCAGTTGGTCCCGGATGTCAGTAAAATGACAGTCGTTAAGCCATGTTGAAGGCCTCATGAGCGGCTTGAAAATTTCAACTGTGGGTCGTCTCGGCAGCGCGTGTGTAGCGTAGCGCCTCTGGTGTTACAAAAACGTCCATACGCTACGGTTACCAACCTTCCGGTGGGCCGTAAGCTTGTCTGCCACATAAATAGTAAAAAAAAAAATCAATATGCTAATTAACTGGCACGGAATGGTACCATTCTAAAACTAGGCTTTAAAATTTTAGGTACAATACGTAACCTAAGAACCATGGGTACCTGTGACTATTATTAAGATTATCTAAACTAACTAGTTTCAACTAAGATCTACCGGTTAAAATCAACTTACAAAAATTTTAAAAGCAATATGGATTTTACTCAAACATAACATTTACTTCCATAACCAAAATAAGTATATAAACTGAAAGAATTATAATGCACTACCTAATCAATTTTGTGGGTACATAAAAACAAACTGTGGTATTGTAACAAACATTTCCTGAGCACACAAATGAATATTCTAACCACAGAATTGTAGGCACTCACTTTAAAATACATTTTCTTTTACCGTAAAATGAAATCCCAGCGAAGTAAACACGAATGTTCGCAACGCTATTTTCCACCACTGTTTTCTTCAAGAGAGCTTACCTCCATTTTAATTTCAATCGTGAATTCGACAGCGCAAACAAACATTGGTGAATATGAAAACTTTGTACTTACACAAACATCTCTGGTACTATGAAAGTTATTTTGAATTCAACCACAGTCCCTGTATAATGGGAAATATTGTAAAGTCCACCGCCTGTTAGCGTTGAGCTAAGTCAAGTAGCCAAGAACAATGGTATACAATGAATAACGCAGCGATAAAGTGCACTTGTATTTGTAAGTAAAATTTGCGATTGCAGTTCTGTTGAATCGCCGATGCTGCACCATTACTGTTTTTACATAATATTAACGAGTTTCTTTTTATCAATATCGTTAACTAACCGCTGAGGATCAGATTTGTTTATTCTCCTTAATAATGTCTGATAAATATGAACGACATATTTAAGAAAATATAATGCTATCAATTCGTGAATTTTGAAGTGTTATGTACGTACGTACTATGGTTCAATGGTGCCGCTGTGACGAGGTTGCACGCGTCCTTCGAATTCCTCTTGACCGTGGGAGTAAGGTCGGAGGACTTCGCTGCTGACGGTCACATGGCGGTGCACAACCTCTCGTGAGAGCCTCTTATCTGGCTTCCGCGAGGAGAGCCCCAGATTTACGGGGTGCCCCTAGCTGGGTCGACGTAAATATCCTCTTGAATATACTTCAACCCGCCTATAGGGTAAGTAGGAACTCCACGGAGTTTAGTGGGTAGGACGACCCATTTTCGGAGCCAGGAGAATTACACACAGTTCGTAAACAAAAATAAACCTCTCCTTAAATCGGTCGGTTATCGGAATCTAAAATTGTAAAATATTTAAGTGAAATGATTATCATGCTCAAATAGCTTTTAGAATCAACTTCGGTAGGCTCAGACTCTTATCTAGTCGAGCTTCTAGCCAGACATATTTATTACATAAATAAATCTGCTACTCCACAGACTGCGACGCAACCTGTGACGCAACTCTGGTATAATTTCATTTTGAATAAATGATCACAAGCATGCGTATTTCAGTAAAGCTTCTCGGCAGTGATAGGCCGGAGATTACGTCTAGTAGGATTTACAAAAAAAAGTTCCTCTTTTATAAATCTTTTGATCTTAGAGCATTTTGAGGGTAACGTTTTAGTTCGCCGGATAAAGAAATTTAAATGAAGCTGAGGAATTGAACATGAATAGATATGCCTTTATTTAAGTAGAAGAGAACAAAATATTTCACAGCAGTAAAACGTTCCTAATAGTCTTCGTATTCCTATGAATTTAAAGCGAGAAAGTACCTAAAGTACTTAGAGTAAAAACTTTAAAACCAATGTAATACAAAAGGGAGAGTAATAGAGAGTTAGTTAGAAGGAGTTAGATGGAGAGTAGTAATAGAGAGTCCCAGAGTAGGCGAGTAGCAGAGGCCTGATTATAGCCGCAACAAAAATACATGTCATCATTTGTGAAGTACCAGAGTAGGTGAGTAACAGAGGCCAGGTTATAGCCGCAACAAAAATACATGTCATCATTTGTGAAGTACCAAAGTAGGCGAGTAACAGAGACCTGGTTATAGCCGCAACAAAAATACATGTCATCATTTGTGAAGTACCAGAGTAGGCGAGTAACAGAGACCTGGTTATAGCCGCAACAAAAATACATGTCATCATTTGTGAAGTACCAGAGTAGGCGAGTAACAGAGACCTAGTTATAGCCGCAACAAAAATACATGTCATCATTTGTGAAGTACCAGAGTAGGTGAGTAACAGAGGCCTGGTTATAGCCGCAACAAAAATACATGTCATCATTTGTGAAGTACCAGAGTAGGCGAGTAACAGAGGCCTGGTTATAGCCGCAACAAAAATACATGTCATCATTTGTGAAGTACCAGAGTAGGCGAGTAACAGAGGCCTGGTTATAGCCGCAACAAAAATACATGTCATCATTTGTGAAGTACCAGAGTAGGCGAGTAACAGAGGCCTGGTTATAGCCGCAACAAAAATACATGTCATCATTTGTGAAGTACCAGAGTAGGCGAGTAACAGAGGCCTGGTTATAGCCGCAACAAAAATACATGTCATCATTTGTGAAGTACCAGAGTAGGCGAGTAACAGAGGCCTGGTTATAGCCGCAACAAAAATACATGTCATCATTTGTGAAGTACCAGAGTAGGCGAGTAACAGAGGCCTGGTTATAGTCGCAACAAATGTCATCATTTGTGAAGTACCAGAGTAGGCGAGTAACAGAGGCCTGGTTATAGTCGCATCAAAAATACATGTCATCATTTGGGAAAATATAAGCTCCACCAAGCGCCATCAATCAACAGTATAAAATTATTATTTATTAACTTACAAAAAACAAATAAAACATTACATTTACAATTTCAGACACACATACTTATATAAATACTAGATGATGTTTTTTGTGCCTTCCCTCCCAAACGTGTCATAGGTCGTGTAGCT
The DNA here is from genome assembly GCA_933228765.1 of Miltochrista miniata. Lineage (NCBI taxonomy): Eukaryota > Metazoa > Arthropoda > Insecta > Lepidoptera > Erebidae > Miltochrista > Miltochrista miniata. The sequence continues at coordinate 11,490,337 of OW121751.1, read as the reverse complement.
CTATGGCGACGTCCTTATTCTGTAAAATGTTTTAAAATTAAAGCCTAACCTCCTTGACCTCATAAAAAATATGTCACTGGGTCTTTAAGCAACCTTAGTACGCTTCTATTACGAGTACTAACCTTAAGATGAAAACAAGAAAAGGCTGCTGTGTAATTGGAACATAGACGTAACTCAATAGAAGTGTGTTTTGTAATCTTAAAAAGAAAATGTTGGAACTTTTTAATTAAAATTAAGGTGACAAGAAAATTTGTGAGATTTTATTTTATCAATTATTTTAATTTTTAAATGAACTTTTAGGTGATCTATTTACACAAAATGGTTTATCTAATTTTTAATTTGGCAATGAGGCCAGCCTTATGGGAACCTTACCAGTTGATTGGTACAGGGAGGAATTTTATGATACCTACATAGGGCTACGACAGTCTTGCACATTGTTTTTTCTCAATTTCTGTCCGTTTTCTCTAAATATTTTGTTTTAAATTAGGTCTTGAAAATATATTGTTAGGTACCTATTTTTAATGTGTTTGCTGCTAAATATCATATCAAAATGATATCATATTCAATGAAGAGAACTTTTAAATAATATTTAGGAGTTCTCTTTAACAATTATATTTTATTGTCTAAAAGATGTCTGCCTCGCCATAAAATGACGTAATGTGAACATTGGGACCTATAACTGAAATGGTAGGTGCAACGGGTAATACATAGGCATAAATATGATAATGTGTAGATTATTATGATATAACCACAAAATTGGCCAAAAACCTACTGAATAGCGCCTACTGAATATTAAACTCGTGGTCTGAATACGCAAAACCGGATAGACCATAATACAATACAAACATTTTGAATGCAGAGAGAAGAATTTTATTATGTAGTTTAGTTAGTCTATTACTCAATCCCCATATATCTGCTTGACAGTAACGAAACGAAGCTTAAAAATAGTACAGTAAAACGTCTTTGAAACTACACCGCACAAGACAATAGGTCTAACTGTCACACGAAATCCTCCAAATATTTCATTAATAGTAACTATCCTTGACCCAGTAATACCACAAACAGCCTGATATAAACAAGAAGGTCGATCGTTACTTCTATGTTATTGTCAAAAGCTTTGTTTACATAATGTATAATAATACTATGAAGGTCCGAACTCCGAATATAGAGGTCGTATAGCGCGCGGCACGCGACACCCGTAGCTTTGTAGAGGTCTCGTAGCTTGCGGCAGTCACGCTACGGCGGCTATCGGCTACGGTTGGTCGCTACGCGTTCTCGTCTACGAAATGTTGTTTTATTCGCTCGTGTTGTTGGCGTTGTTTGCTTCAGCCCAAGGACGAGCGGTAAGCGTGACTTTCTGCTTTCTATTCTGTGTCACGTATTTCTGTGTTTGTCTTGCGTTAGTTTGTAAGATTAATAGGTGTTTTCATATTAAATTGTAAAGTTGTTGGCTCAACTACTGAATATTTGGTCGTCAGTGGCTTGAAATAATCTAAAGAAAAGTGATTTAAATTCTTCATTTAAATCTAAGTTCTGTTTTAGTTTTCTAGATCTTTTATAAAAATTATATCTAGTGGAAACTGAGTGAGGCATTAAATATTTTAAAAAGTTTCTACGTATAAAATCATTAGGATGTTACCATTCAGAAGCTTTTTTTCGTAGAGGATTATATAATTTTTGTATTATAGAAAATGACAGAGATCCGGATTTGATGACAAGTGAAAATTAACTAACAAGAATTAAGGCTCTAAGCTTTAAAACTAGAACGTCAGATGCAACCAAGACTAAAAACTTAATGACGAAGAACAATTCGCAAGAAAATCAAATAAAAGTTATTATATGGCTAAAATTGATTTATTCTTGATATGGTATGACATAGTGAGCTGATATAGCACAAGTACAAGGTTTATATTTCTATTGCACTTGACGCAAAGATATCTTACTAATTAACTACAAATAAAGTGAGTTCCTTCACGAATATTTTTACAGTATGTACCAAATAGTGCTCAAAAAAAGAACTATCAAAACAACGATATTATCTATATTAATATTAAGCATAAACTGAAAAATTTGACAGTTTGTTTGTATGTTTGCATCTAATAAGTCCCAAAACTACTCAACCGTTTTGAAGAATTCTTTCACTGTTGGGAAGTTTCACTATCCCCGGGTAACATAGGCTATATTTAATTCCTGTATTCCCACGGGAACGAGAGCTACGCGTGTGAAACCGCGTGGCGTCCGCTGGTTAAAGCTAAACAGAAATATAACAAATTAAAGGAAGTGATTTTGTGCTTCGTACTTCTACTAATTACTAGATAATCTAATGTACCTAACGGTCACCTACAATATAAGCATTATACACATACTATAGTATGCCTACTACTGTAAGCAATCAAGCAAATGGCTACGTGTTAGTGAGCCGTTTCTGTGGCGTATAAAATACAAAATGTTAGATGTTAAGTGCCGAAGAGGGAAATATATTCCAGTGTGTGTAACCCTGTTCGTGCGCGGGAACTTTATAGCTATAATAAGGACGAGCTTTTCCAATCACGTTTACTCAGATGCTGTGACTTCCAATCACCAAAATAATGAAGCCTGCGTAAGAAATACCTTGCATGATATACGTGGAAGACCGACTTATAGAATAGATAATAATTTTCTTAGAACTTGCAAAATTCAATAGTTTCACAAATGATTTACAACATACAGAACCATTTCCAGAAGAAGTAGATCTACTTTTGTGACGGTAAAAATAGGGGAATACATAATTGATGGAAAGGGAACGCATGATTTAATTTTAACTCTTATTTATCTTTCTCATTTTATTACAAAAAAAGTATCAAATGAATTTTACACTATATTTTATTTATGACAGAAACGCCGACACTCGTGAAATTTTAGTACTCCGAAAATAGATTATACTCTAGAATAATATTTAAAGACTACTTTTAATCCTGGGAATAAGCTGCCACGCTACCGCTAGTTGCTTCGATATGAAATACTCAGAGAGACAGTACTTTATTTTCTTGATCTAAAAAAAACCCCCAAACCTTTTCGCATGACCTTCATGAATAAAATATTTCCAATTCTAGTAAGTATCTTTTTCGTTCTGTAGACAGGTAGCCTAATTCTTGAATATATTAAATACTAGATGACGCCCCCGGCTTCGCCCATGCGGAATTCAGATCCCGTTTTCGCATACTATGGGAACATAACTCGGGAGTAATAAAACCGGACGTGCAGCCGGAGGATTTCGTACCAAAAAACGACCAAATATCACGTCCGTTTTTGGGGGGGTTACCTTAATTAGGGTTCTGTACCCCAAGGGTAAGAATAGGACCTATTCATGAACTGACTTGATGACATGACTTCGCTGTCCGTCTTTCCGTCACGAGGCTGTATTTAAGGAACCATGATAGCTAGAATGCTGAAATTTTCACAGATGATGTATTTCTGTTATCGCTCTAACAACAAATACAAAATGGGTGCTAATTAAACGACCTTCTTTTTAATAGCATTATTGGCCTCCGAAAAAATACTTTGCCTCCTAAATTAATAAGTCAGCCACAATTAAAGAGAGTCAGAATTTATAGATTATAGCCACAATTTAATTTTTAATATAATTCAGCATCGTGATTGTTTTCTAGCATCTAATTACGTAACCTGCATTCAAACAGTAAACTTCTAAAATACTAAAAAAATGGCACCAAATAGACATTATTTATTAATATCGTAGCTTCTTATTTCCTAATTCAGCATGTTTAAATATTATTAGAGGCTATTTTATTTTCGCGTGGCTTAGTTATTATATATATATATATATATATATATATCCATACTAATATTATAAAGCTGAAGAGTTTGTTTGTTTGTTTGTTTGAACGCTAGGATCTCAGAAACTACTGGTTGCATTTAAGAAATTATTTCAAAGTTTTATAGTCCATTTATTGAGGATGGCTAATGGCTATATAACATCACGCTATGACAAAAAGGAGCAAAACAGTCATTAAAAATGTTTTGAGAACGGGGAATATTTATTTCTTTCGAGAGCTTCCATTGCGTACGTTACGTAAATGGTTAAAGTTACGTAAAAATTGTGTACTACAATGTTTTACCTTTTAAACAGTTACAAAAAAAAGTCCTGAACAGCATATGCCTATCTTTTATTGTTCACTTACAATAGCCCTCTAAATATTTTTTTAAATATGAACGAGGCAGCTTGACGATCGTCGATTCAGTCAACTGAAAGATAATACCGTCCAAGTGCGAGTCGGACTCGCACACGATGATTTCCATACCAAAAACCTGACAAAAATAAATGCGACGGGAAACATTATATCACTTCAACAAAGTTGTGCGGGTCAACTCTAATGGTAATGAATATTAGCGACGTGACGCGACGGGAAAAATTATATCACTTTAAATATTAATACCTACCACACCTCCCTAATAAATATAAGACACGCGACGGGAGTAAGCGCGACGGGATTGTATTACTTAAAATATTAATACTATACCGCTCTCTTTCCACTCTCATGTGACGCAAACGAAGTTGCGCGGGTCAGCTAGTATATTATATAAATCAGAAGCTAAATGCCGTGGCCGATAACAACTTTTGAGGCTCGGTGTATTATATCCCATACAAAATTAGTAATAGGTATAACCCATACATCAAACGTCATATTATTATGCCTTTTTTGGCACAAAATTCTAAATGCGCGAGTTCAACACACATTTCGCTGGTATTTTCCTGATTTTAGTATTTGTTCATCTATGAAAAGTGCATCTTTCTTGCTATAACAGGTTCAGAGCGGAAGAGAGTAACGTACATTCACACATCCATACAAACAAACTTCGCAATATAATTGAGCCTGACCATGTACTTATACCAAAAGGTTAATTTCAAATTTCAACCGGATAACTCTTATGCTTCATCATGTTCTAAGGGTTAAGATACGGCCGGTTCGTTAAATTACCGTTCTGAAGTGAACTACTAACGCGTGACCCGTAAGGGTGAACATCACTTACAGTGGTATTTAAAGGGCCTGAGTGTAATGTGTTTGGGTATTAAAGACTTTGTGCAGAGTTAGTTGTACTTGTTCAATGAATAATGATTAATCTACCAACTTATATGCAAGTTGTTGGCTAATAGGAGACAACTTGTTCATAAGAACCTGTTTTATTGTGTTTTTCTCTCTCTAAGTTTATATTTGGAGCAGGTACTTATGATAACTATTTAAAACCGACAGAAATCTTCTCTTAAAACCATTCATTAGTTCAGTAGTAGGTACTAGTCCAATTACAACATAAAAACTTTATTAAATTTAAATGACAATTTTAGTTTTTTTCCTCCGTATAGTGTAACATTAAACCATTAAACAGGTACACTTCTATTCTACGACGAAAATACCAAGTAAAATTTGACCAATAATTTTTAAAAGCAATTAGTGCTATCTCAATCATAAATTTTTAAAATGGAAAAAAGAATCGGTTTCGATCAGAATTTCAACTTGCGTCTTCTCGCATACAGTGTGAATGTGTCGGTAGACGGCGCTAAACATGAAAAAAAATTATTGGTTCCGAGTAGGTTTTGATGGCCCAGTAGGTAATGGTGCGCCTCGCACGGTATGCGAAAATTCTGTTCGAACCAGATTCTTTTTTTAAAACTAGCGGACGTCACGCGGTTTCACCCACGAAGTTCCCGTTCCCGTGGGAATACGGGAATAAAATATGTTACCCGCAAAGAGTGTAGCTTTCCAACAGTGAAAGAATTTTTCAAATCGGTCCAGTAGTTCCGGAGCCTGTTCGTTACAAACAAACAAACAAAAAAACAAATCTTTCCTCTTTATAATATTAGTATAGATTTGACCGAGTTCTGATGTTCCGACTGTGGTCAAGGCTCTACTCAAGTCGCACAGGTTTAAAACTCTTATGAAACTGTAAAGAAAAAGAAGTTCATGATTTCGTTTTTCCGTATAGCTGTTTTTTACTCCAGAATTCTGTTAACTATTTATTTGATGGTTACAATTCGCATATAGCCCGCTTAAGGGCTTACCCGGGGCTCCCAAGCGTAGGCTGTTAGGCAGGTTACGTGAGGTGTTTAAGTCGGTAGGAGTCCGGCATTGCATCCAAGTAGGATTTTCCCTCATGTAAAGAAAGCCCGCTTAAGGTGAGTTTCCAACTGACAGCTAAAAAGCGCTTCAGAAATAAAAGTTTTTAGATGTGTAAAAGTTTGGGTTCTGGTGTCACAAAACACACTTGTGCTTTCAGTCACAGTAGTGACTTAAACTCAGGTCTATCTTGCATATTTACAAGTAAATCGTACTGTCACAGAATAGCGAATAGTACTTACTATTATTCCTAGAACTAACTGGTTTTTATTTTAAAAAATGTGTTGCACTTTGAACATAGTATGTAGTACGATTTACAAAATGAGAGCTGTTTTCGTCAAGACGTCAACAAATCGGCATAATCATTAATCCTCACAAACCTCCGTATAAATCAGTAAGATGTTAATCAGTTAATCAGATTTAAACTACCGAACGAATGAGGATGGAACGAACATGAGTCAGAAATACGTATTCTACGAAACTTGGAATTCACATATTAAATTAAGTTATGGAGAACAGCTAGTTTGAGCGCTGCCGAGCAATTCATGTACGAATTTCCTAACTAACCTCGACTAATATAATTATAGAAACGAGCTCTAATACCTACGCATTTCTTTACACTATGAACACTTGAATTCAATTGAAATATGAAATGAATTAATTTTATGCATTATAAAGAAATATTATAAATACAAAAGTTTGTGAGTGTAAATATGTCACTCTTTCATGCTCTAGCGGCTAAGCAAATTTGACTGAATTTTTTTCAAGGGATAGATAGTCTGGAATAACACATAGAATTTTTATTCTGAGAATACGTTGCCATGGTAAGCTAGAGAACGCAGGCAGAGTCACGGGCGCCATCTAGTAGTACCTACATGATGCCAACTTTTTATGCAAATTTTATTTTCGGCAAAGGTCGCAGGTTTATTAAGTCTCAAATGAACTAACTTGTTTGTTTTTCACATTATTAAATCAATTGAAATATTTTCTCATTTACATTAACGTCTCTTAAAAAATCACAGCCTGAAGAAAATTTCTCATTAAAGAGACTTAATTGGTGCTTTAGTTTCACGACCGGTGATAAACTGAATTACCCTCACTTTAGATTACACAGGCAAGATGTTACTAAATAAGGGTTCCAAAACGTGAATTACGGAACCCTAGAAATTGGTGAAAACTTTAATAAACATAGTTAAAAAATCGTTTCTAGCAAAATATTCAAAATAATCCATCAGAGCGCTACAGATGACTGAAGGGTATCTATTAATAATTTCATAATGTCATCGTTTTGTCAGACTACTAACCTAGACTCCACGTTTTCGTGCACTAACATACATGTACATGCATCATTTATTTCTTTCACTGCGCTCTCCGTCTTTTGCGAGGACGCGAGCCATCCCACGGGAACATTATATGAGGTACTAAATGTACCTCGTAGTTATAAAATTTATAAACTCGAAGCTTTGCATGTCCAAATACTTTTTGGTAAAATACAATTTTCAAGTTCAGCCGCTATACAAGTTAGTGCAAAAGGATTTTTAAGGTAAAAGTTAACAGCGACATGGTTCGTAAAAAAAATTTTTCAATAAAAAATAAAACCGACTTCAAACAAATCCTCAAATAATAAAATTAACAAAGCACAAAGTAATATGTGTTTTGATTTTATCAGATTTTATTCAATATCATATTGAAGTCGGCGCCAAGTAAACCCATAGTTTTATGTAGGTATTATTCATGGCACCAACTTCAATATTATATTGAATAAAATCTAATAAATCAAAATACATATTACTTTGTGCTTTGTAAATTTTATTATTTGAGGATTTGTTTGAAGTCGGTTTTATTTTTTATTGAAAAATTTTTTTTTCATTATTTTAAGTGACGGGTCAACCGAAAAATATATCTATCTAGGTAAAAGTTCTCATCAATACAAATCAATCAAGCCCAAACACAAGGTAGCTGCTGTAAATCATTAAGGAATTCCCTCGACTGTCTTTCGGTTCCATCATCAGATCGACTCCAGACATTCATTAAATTGTAGTACATTAAAGCACTGAATTAAAAAGTTAACAAACGCACTCTAGTTGTCCCTACAATTTTCGGTGATTGCCCTCGATTTCTCCTGAATCCCATCATCAGATCCTGACCTGGTGAAATTGGGACCCCCTCATAAGTGAACTCTATCCAACAAAAAGCAGATTTGAAATTCGTCTATAATTGACGAAATATCGGTGAACATACATAAAACATTGACAACTTCCTTTTTTTTTTAAAGTCAGATCTATAAATCTAGGTGTAAAGTTCTCATCAATACAAATCAATCAAGCCCAAACACAAGGTAACTGCTGTAAATTGTTAAGGAATGCCCTCGTCTGTCTTTCGACTCTATCATCAGGTCGACTCCAGACCTTCATTGAACTGTAGAACATTAAAGCACTTAATTAAAAAGTTAACAAACGCACTAGTTGTCCCTACAATTTTCGGTGGTTGCCCTCGTTTTCTCCTGGTTCCCATCATCAGATATTGACCTGGTGAAAATGGGACCACCTCAGAAGTAAACCCTATTCAACAAAAAAAGAAATTTTGAAATCGGTCTATAATTGACGGAAATATCGCTTGACATACATAAAAAAAAATACATACAGACGAATTGAGAACCTCCTCCTTTTTCTGAAGTCGGTTAAAAATAGCGATTTTCTCCTTAGATCTTGTTAAAAGTTGTTCAGCGAGCAACAAATTTAAGCATTACCTACCTACTTTTGATTTCAAAGTTGCCTGCAGGGGTAATTAATTTCAAACCCAAAGGGATTTAGGTGAAATCGGGTAAGTCGACGGTCAGATTCCAAGTTACCTTTGTAAAGGGCACTTTGAATGTTAGAATATTTACTTAAAACAGTCGAGTGGATTTTCAGAATAGCTTTCCAAGAATGAAATTTAAGTACCTACTTCATAATTAATTATGTGTTTGTCCGTAGGGTAAAGCTGTTTCCTCAATATCTTAATTTTGTAGACTTGAAAAAGGAAAATCTAATTTATTTTGTTATTTTTTTTTTGTAATCGTCATTTTTTTCGCCTTGGCGTGCAGTGGCGATTTCTGAGATAGAAATTCTAACTACATTTTTTTCAAAATTTTGATGCGCTTTATTTTATTTTACTTGATTTATTATTTTATTTTACTTACTAAACATCTCTCTTTCTTCTCCGGGTATGACATTACACACAGTAGAGACATAGCGTTAGATAAGCCGGGCCTTTCCTGTTGAACCCAATAGCAGATGCAGATACAACTCCCAAAAAAGGTTATGTTGTGTTAGTCAACTGCGAGTGTATGAGGCCGATAATTATCGACATACAGTACTGTTATTGCTTTGATTTTGTTATAATCTGTAAGTAAGTGTTATTATCTGTATTTTTTCATAGCAACAGAGGCGCCATCTGTTTCCTTGTTTTTAGCATAAAATTGGTAACACTAAGGTTGACCAACATGGCGCCCCTTGCTTGCTTTCTCTTCACGACATGTAGCTCGCTATAACTAAATTTAGTTTCAGTCAATAAACCTGCTTAAAACAACCCAAATAGTATTAATTTTTATCCCCTACCTACTCCAACAGATTTAATAGACTGACCCCCAGTTTCCGAAAGGTTGGAGCGTGTCGGTGGAACGCGGCGGGATCGCAAGAAAAGTTTTCGCTGATCGCTGGAATTGGCGATCCATTTTGGATCTTCTGTGAGGATCCGCCTTTAACAGTCGATTAGTTAATTTTAGCGTTGATCAGCCTTTCGGAAACTGGGGGTTAAATAATCAAAGCGTTATTGATTGTCATCACAAAAGGGCGAATATTGGTGTCAAACAATCTATTTTGCCCTGAGCCTATAACACACAGGAAAAATATTTCCTAGAAATATTAGTAGTACCAGGGGTAAGCATTGTTTTATTATCTTGTGCAGGTGAACATCAGCAACACATGGGTCCTGCCTGAAGAAGGGTTTCCAGTCTTCTATCGCTACTTCAGGGACCGCATCTCGTGGTACGAGGCAGATGCAGTTTGTCAGTTCCATCATGCCAACCTAGTTACAGGTAAGCCATTTTGTTTTTATTTTGCTTTTGGTATCTACTACCTTAAAAAAATCGAATTACGGGACGGATTCGACCAAGATCGGAGTAATACTATAGGGAAACTGGGGATACTTGATCCTTACGGGAGACTAGGTACACAAGATTTACAGAACTTGTATAAGCCGTATTTAGTTTTATAGCGGCAATATCAATTGTATATGGTACTCGATAACTTTCTAAAGATGGTACATCTATCACATTTGACACTTTGGCAAACGGCGGCCGAGTAAGTAATTGTTGCGGCAGAAAGAAAATTTTGATGAGTCTTTATTTTGACTAAACATTTATTTAAAATAGGACTTTAAGTGTGTATGCATTTAATACGAGCCATTATCTATATTATTAGCCATTCTTAACGTAATAAAGTGGTAATATTATAGACATTTGAAAATATTTTTGTTTATAACCTCAAATAGCTCAGGGTAGGTATACTTGGTACACTTTATTATGGGAGATTTGATCCACCTGACTCAAGTGTCCCCTACCTTTTTCTTTTTCAATTCATTGCAGAACAATATGCCAAGAGCCTGCAAAACCAGAGAAGGTGCCCGAAAAATGGTGCCAGAGAACGAAAATAAAGCTAGTCCAATGCCCTTAAAGTTGCACAGCGAGCAATGGAACGAGCTATGCTATGGATGCCTCTGAGGGATAAAATCCTGAACGATGTTCTCCGTAAGAGAACCAGAGTGGTCGACATAGCTCGCAGAAGCATGAGTCTTGTAATGACAGTGGGCTGGCCACATCTCTGTAGGATCCCCCTGTTAATCCCCCAGGATCAGGTCATCCAGACCGGGGGGATCAAGTCTTACGTATATACGGGACACATGGTACGATTCCTTATTGTTTAGATTTAAGTCAAATAACTACTTAATTTAGATATTCATATCTTTGGCTCTTACAGCAATTATAAGCAAATAAATTTCACGTATTTTAGTACCAACGGTTTTTTAAACGGATACTCAATATAGAAATTAGAGTTTAAAAACAAAAGGGGGGATCAAGTGTCCCCAGTTTCCCTTACTAGACAATAACTTGTACTAATTCTAAAAGTAAAGTATGCACCTAAGAAGCGCGACACAACTATGGTAACCATATAAAAGTAGTACTTCAGTAGTAATCATAGTTACGTTGTGCTATAGTATAGTTAGATTATAGTTGTTGGTAAAATGGAAAATCACTTTACTTGTAGTACAAGTTATTCTCTAGTCTATTATAGTCTTCTCCGATTTTGATCGAATTCGTCCCAAGTTGAAATTGTTTTAACTGATTACGGCAAAACGGTTTTCAGTGTGATTTACAATGCATAATAAATATATTTAAGATCAAACAAAAGAAACAGAATCAAAATCGGTTCATCCGTTTGGGAGCTACGATGCCACAGACAGACTTACAAACATATACACACACACACACACACATCAAACTTATAACACCCAGTTCGGGTTTCCGTCGGGGGTTAAAAATAAGTATATTTGCCGCCAATTGTAAAACCTGTATTTAAGATTGTCAATGTGTATGAAATGTATATGTGTTTTGGTGTTACAATAAAGCATACCTAAGTAACTACGTCCGTCCACGTTCCAGAACGTCGAGAAATGTAAAGTTATACTTGAAGAGGTATTCTCATATACAAATGCCGAAACCAACCTTGCCTGGATTCGGATCAGATCGGAAATCGTTAGAGGTTTTTGTATAGGAGTAGACTATGGTACTACCTACTACTAAAATATCAAATCCGCTATCTGATTATCAGAGGAGCAAAGCATCACTAAACTTGTCTACTAAAGCGAAAAGTCAAGCTTGATAAAAATAGGGTCTGGTATCAAAAAAATATTATAATATTTATATGAATGTGTGTGTGAGTGAATACAAAAAGAGGAAATATATTTCAATTCTCCACGAGCCGTTACGTGTAATCGGTGGCAATCCGGCCAAGACCCCCATTACCGTTGATGGCGCCCTCTACTTTAGCAAGATACAAGTCATATTTTAACGTACGTGATCATAAAAAATATATATAGGTACTTTGTGGTTCTAAGGATGCCGTTTTAAAATTGAAAAGAGAAACGATGAAACGAGAGTGAATAAACAATCAACATCTTTCACTAAATCATTTGAATTATTTTGAGATGAAAATATTTAAAGATATTGAAATTTATTCATATTTAGCTTTTGCAGTAATAATTATACGTATTTCAGTAGCAATTACCGTTCTTTTGGCCCATAATTTGCGTAGATCTCATATAATGCCCTATTTTGAAACACCACACCCCTAATAATATTGACAAAGTTATCCGAAATACATTAGATAAACATTAGATAAATAGTCTTTAAATCACCCATCTTAAAATTCAAGAATACGTGCTAAGAATTCAGTTTCTTGGAACTAATCGAAGTTTTAGATAAAAGCGTGTTGTATTACAAAGGATTTGTTCAACATCTTCCGAGGACGACAGCCAGTCTTCAGTGAACACAAAGAGGAATAAGTAGGTATTGTATTGTCTTGAACAGGACTCTTAGTGTGTAAATGAGACGCTCCTCAGTAATGGGACGCTCCGTCTGCTCTTGTAATGCAGAAACAACATTGTTTTCAGAACTTTAGCTTAGTATTTACGATTGTATTATGAAAACTTTGTTTTTTATGCATTATTTTTAGGGTGAAGATACAATGTTTAAACTGCTGTATTAAAAACAGCGAAAGCCTATCTCAGAATACCTCTCCTTTTATACCGTAACAAACCGGTAATCAAACCGCCAAATTAAAAAAAAAAATCCTTAAAAATGCGTATTTGTTTTAAAAAATTACTATGATTATTACTTTTTTAGAGTACTTTAAAAACAAAACGAAAGAAATATCAGGATGTAATATTTCACATAACAACTGTTTTAGTAACTCTTTTAATACACCAACAATATAGTCTAATGAAAAAAAACATCCAAAAAAATTTTTCAATAAAAAATAAAACCGACTTCCAACAAATCCTGAAAAATAAAATTTACTTAGCACAAAGTAATATGTATTTTGATTTATCTGATTTTATTCAATATCATATTGAAGTCGGCGCCAAGTAAACCCATAGGTTTATGTAGGTATTATTCATGGCACCAACTTCAATACTATATTGAATAAAATCTGATAAATCAAAATACATTTTACTTTGTGCTAAGTAAATTTTATTTTTCAGGATTTGTTGGAAGTCGGTTTTATTTTTTATTGAAAAATTTTTTTTCATTATTTTAAGTGACGGGTGAACCGAAAAATATATCTATCTAGGTAAAAGTTTTCATCAATACAGATCAATCAAGCCCAAACACAAGGTAGCTGCTGTAAATCGTTAAGGATTTCCCTCGACTGTCTTTCGGTTCCATAATCAGATCGACTCCAGATATTCATTAAATAGTAGTAGGTACATTAAAGCACTGAATTAAAAAGTTAACAAATGAACTGGTTGTCCCTACAATTTTCGGTGGTTGTCCTCGATTTCTCCTGGATCCCATCATCAGATCCTGATCTGATTAAAATAGGACCACCTCAGAAGTAAACCCTATTCAAGAAAGAAAACAATTTAAATCCGTTTATAATTGACGGAAATATCGGTGAACATACATAAAACATTGAAAACTTCCTTTTTATTTTTTTGAAGGCGGATCTATCAATCTAGGTCCAAAGTTCTCATCAATACAAATCAATCAAGCCCAAACACAAGGTAACTGCTGTAAATTGTTAAGGAATGCCCTCGACTGTCTTTCGACTCTATCATCAGGTCGACTCCAGACCTTCATTAAAGTGTAGAACATTAAAGCACTTAATTAAAAAGTTAACAAGTGCACTAGTTGTCCCTACAATTTTCGGTGGTTGCCCTCGTTTTCTCCTGGATCACATCATCAGATCCTGACCTGGTGAAAATGGGACCACCTCAGAAGTAAACCCTATTCAACAAAAAAATAAATTTTGAAATCCATCTATAATTGACGGAAATATCGCTTGACATACATAAAAAAAAATACATACCGACGAATTGAGAACCTCCTCCTTTTTTTGAAGTCGGTTAAAAATAAAATCGACTTCAAACAAAAATTGAATAATAAAGTCTTAGCACGAAGTAGAAAAAACATACAGACGAATTGATTAACCTCCTCCTTTTTTGAAGTCGGTTAACAATGGCACCTGATGTTACTTTTCCAAATTACGGGTGTAAACGAAATGATCATTTCCATTAGGAGATATTGGAATATCATAAATTTATGCTTGGCGTGCGATCGAGATAGATATCTTCAATATCAGACGATTCGAACTCTACGTACCCTCGTTACTGTAATGATGATAAGGTGGTCCCTGATTTGAGGCTTTTTAATGACTTTTTACATAGAGAGAACACCGAACAAGTGCAATTTGGATTTGGGCATGGAAAGGTTCATGTTTGTTGTACGGAAACACCCGGTATACGGTATTTTTCTTAAATGATAATAATCTTAATGATAAAAACATTTATGACATGCACACTATCAAGCAAACCACTTTCTGAGCTGTATTCAGTATTTTAAAGATCTCATCTGCGTTATTAAATCTCAATCAAAAGAGACCAGCGACCTAAAAATATGAGACTACTTTATTATTCCGACTAAGTGCGACGTCTTACTCAATAGTGAGATGATTTTGAAAACGAATCATAACTTTAGGGAGCGAGCTGCCTTCAAATTCAAATTTCATTATGACGGATTCTTAAACAAGAAGTACCCCCGAGATGTATCCTGAGCTTAAATTATTCAAGCATTTCATTTTGCTTTTGTATTAAAAAAAAATAAGCTCCTAGTGTCGAGGTTTCGGGTTTGACAGCAAATCGAAAAAATATTTGTATGATCTGAAAGAAAGATGAAGAAGAAAAAAGAAAGAAAATGATATTTGTATTGATCAGCAAATGTTTGTTTCGAAGTTCGAATATTTTTTTATGTACGTAACATGTTTATTATAATTGTGCACAAAATGATTGCGACTTCGCCCGCGTGAAATTCGGTACCCGTTCTCGCTTCCATATGCCCGGGATGAAAAGTAGCCTATGTATTATTCCAGACTATATGCTATCTTTGCAGCAAATTTCAGCCCATTCCATTCAGCCATTAGAGCGTGATTGAGTAGAGACGAGATTGTAGTTTGGAATAACACATGACTACTTTTTATCCAGGTAAAATGTTTCCATGGGAAGCGGAAACCAAATTTAACGCGGACAAAGTCGCGACCATCAGCTAGTTTACTAGATTAATTCGGACTAGATGTGCAAAACATATTCCGACAGTATAATAGGTTACTGTGAGGGTGCCTGGACTATAAATACAATTTGAAAATTATGCTACGTAAACTATTTTTAGACAGCGATCAATACATGCACGTGCAGTCAATGGCCTTAGCATGAGATGTAATACATGTCATACCTATCTTTTACTTGGTGATAATCTACTCGTGACCACGGAAAACAATTTATAAAAAACTATAGATACGTTACCAACACTGAAAATTGGCAACAAAAAAGTCAGGCAATTGCCTTACTTTTCATACATGCTCCATAGATAATTAATTTTTTGAATGTATAAAATATTTGCTGATTTTTAAAGCCGTGATGTTAAGTATGATGTGTCTTTATTATAATACGTCGTTGATCACGGCACAATTGATCTGTAGGCTGTGATAATAGGTTCAATAATTAATCAGTGTCACTAAGTTTGTCATAATTTAGCATTACTGACTCGCTGGAGTAAGTAGAGATGCCTACGCTTTTTTAGTAGTTCTTCTGGTCTCAGGGGTTAATCTATTATGCTGTAACAAATACCTATGATCTAGAGTCTGAGCAACCGAGTTTCAAGTCACAACAGACTAAGTTTATCCATAATCATAATCATAACTTTATTGCCAACCAAGTGTACATTATAAGGTAAAATATAACATGGTCACAACTTAGTAGCCTTTTTCAGGCTTTGCAAATAAGAAAAGAAAAAACAAATATAAGAGCACAGATAAATTATTTCCAATCAGGAATATAATTATTGTATTTTTCAATGATAATATCAACTAAAACCAAATAATAAAACTCGTAAGGCCAAGCCACAGGACATAAATATTGGAGGTTACACACTTTGTTGGAAAACAAGTCACGTGTTTCATCCTAGAGTTGTACGAACAAGTTTGAATGAACGGGATCTAAGGATGACGATATTATTTCATGTCTTTACAGTATCTTTATCTTCGTATAGTGTCGTCTCAGTTTCATCCAAACCTTACTTAGAACTAAGGCCTGTTTTTATTGACTGCTAGAAACAGCTAGGTATTTGGAAATATGTAAAAAATTACGAAAAACTTCTGTATTGGCATTTCAAGAAACTGAATTAGTCCCTGATGACATTAAATCCCGTCCTTACGGTGCTTTAGGGACTTGCCCATCGAAAACACAACACGAAGTTTGGGTTTATATTTTCTTCTTTGTTGTCGGCCGGCAGTAAGTTTACTTTTAATACAGTAGGTAAATATCTTCGCTGGTGTGACGCAAGGAGCAGGCCCCTCTCTTTTAGACCGCAATTCGCAGTCATTGTCACTAGTCTGTGGGCTCTTTCGTTCTGCGTCTCGATGGACATAGCGCCTGCTACATTAAACGCCAAAAAATAAGCAATCGTCAGCGATGTTTAAATTGTAATAGGCAACAAGATGCGGGGCGCATTGAAAAACTTTCGTATTCCATCTGTCGCATTTCGATTTTCGAAATTCAATTTCGAAATGTATTTAACTTCTTCTACATAAAAAACTAATCTGTGACAAGTTTTACGTTCAACCGCTCAAGCAATTTTCCTTAAGTCGTAGGTACTAAGTTGTCCCTTTACGTATAAATATAATAGATAAAGGGTGTGTATGAAACTATTTCCTACTACGCAGCACCGATATTTTAGTATTTTTCCCAGTCGCATAGTAGAGTTGCGTTATATTACTTTTGGCGATATATTAATACATCTGGTACCTACGTGATATAAGAAATCTGAGAAATATTGTCGTAATTTCGAAGGCGACTTCGAACTTTTTGGCAGCAATATTTGACCCTTTAACAATCGAATCCCTGTACGAGGTTCTAACCAGAATTAAGGGATAGCATTATTGCTCAGCGAGCGAAAAATAAATCTAATAATAGTTAACATTTAGCATCAAATCGAATCTATTCATATGTGTAATTAGTTTAATATGAAGCTACTACATCGGTACTATCATACGGTTTTCAACACTCCTTGTAGGCCAAAAAATGTCACGCTGTACGATATCAAACCAAGGCATAATAATATAGGTTCTTTCTTAAAGAAATGAAAAGTAAATCTAATACAAATTTGTTCTCCTTTGAATATTTCGTTTACGCTTAAAAGTATCTGACTTGTTAGATGAATAAGAACGACATTCTACAAACTTACTTTTAAGGTATCTAACTTTCCAAATATAAATAATTCAAGCCTTTAGGGCATGACTGACACCCAAAAAAGTTTTTGCAATAGTTTACGTCATAAATATAGATACAAACAAAATAACATGAAGCCATCTCGGCGCGACTTTGACTCTTTCTATCAAGTATTCAGTAGGAATGTTATTTGCATAGGATTTCGTTTACCATCAAAACTCGAACAATATACAACTTTGTACACAAGTCAGACCGAGTGACTTGCAAGTCACACGGAGTGACTTGTGTACAAAGTTGTCGGCGAAGTAACTCGGGGAACTCGATCCCGCGTGTTTTTACACTCCAAAGGTATGAGATATTAAGTGAAGAGATTTCATGAATGTAAGAAACCTTACGAATCAGAAGTAAGATGTTCTCAAATCAGATTACATTTCTTTTCTGAAAACTCTGGAATCAGATAAAAAAAAATAGCACAGTAATGTGTCATTATTTCTAATTTGGAATTTTTCTTTAATTTCATTCTACTGATCTTACTAATTGCGCAAGTTTGTGAGCGTGGGTGTTTGTAGCTCTTTCACGCTCGGCTAAACGGATCTTCCAAAAAACAGACAGATTATTTATAGTCGAGAATAACACATAGGCTACCTACTTATTATTCCGAGAATAGTTTACCATGGGAAACAGAAATTGGACCAAAATTTTACGCAGGCGGCCGCCATCTCGTACACAATAATTTTCACAAGCCTATTGCTGTGGCTGTGACAAAGTCATCCACCCCCAATTCACAATTTTTCGATATCTAACCGAATGACATTATGACGTTCATTCAGATATCGAAAAATTGTGAATTGCGAGACTTTCGGCATCTTGACATAAAACGAATCAAAATACCTATTGCTGTCAGACATCGACGGCTATGATTTTGACATATTATTATAATATATTGAAATATTTACCAAGATACATTGAAGTGGATGAATTATGATGAGGCTTTAAAACAAAATCTACTAGTCATTTTTTTGCAACCTTTTTGATAAATTAATAGTTTTGGCGTACGAGCCCTACAAGGTTCAATTTAATCATATGTTTTTTGCTTTGGAATCGCCAAAAAATGTTCATAAAGATAATCATTTCATAGACTTCGCATTTTCTTTATATTCTGTAAATTAGAGAGGTAATCTGTTTATGTTATTAATGAAGTAAAAAAGAGTTTTGGTATGGTAACACATGACGTGGATGAAAACTAGCCTATAATGTTATTCCAGACAATAATTCTGTACCAAATTTCAGCTAGCAAACATCCAAACATCGTCACAAACTTTCACGTTCATTTCATAAGTAGAATTATTAAATAAAATTCTACTAATAAAAAGCACGAATAGCTATGAGAAGAAAAAATATAACAACAAAAAGGCAATATGCCTTAAGGCTTGGGCACACCAAAAGCAGGGCAGGCGCAGCTCCGTAGCAGGGCAGGTCTGTTGCGCCGCGGTTGATGTCACACCAGAAACATGAGCAGTCAGAAAGCAGTTTAAAGGCGGTAACTGCTTTATAACCGCGTTTTGTGTGTCGTATCGATCGCCACACTCAGTACACTGCAAGATGTTGAATTGTTCGGACTCTGACGAAGAGGAGCTATTGTTGCTTCTAGCTTTAAGTAAAAAAAAAAGAATATGGGTTCACGATATAAATAAGAGAAGAGAAGAATATGGGGAGTATCATCGTCTATGTCGGGAATTAGAATCTTTTGAAGATCGGTTCTATACTTATTTTCGGATGTCGAAGAGTTCTTTTGAAGAATTGCATGAGTTGATAAGATTGAAAATTATGAAAACTGATACAAACTACAGAGTTTCCATCTCTTCAAGAGAGCGGCTGGCAATTTGTTTGCTCTAACTCTATCAATTTTTCATTTGGTTCCATGATAAAGTTGTAAAAAATCACAACCGTTTACGACCTGCGCTGCGTCTGTCCCGCTCAACTGCTCTGGTGTGACTAGTCAAAATGGCGGACGTAGTAATACAACGCGTGCTCACTGCGACCGCCACGCGCATGCGCTGCTACCGCCCCGCGTCTGCGCTGCCGCTGTCCAAATGTTTTGTCAAAGAGCAGTGCGTGCGCGGCGCAGTGGCGGAGCAGGTAGCAGGTAGCAGGCCCGCGTTTGTTCAGTGTGTCATCCCCCATATAACTACATTATTTACTAACGTAGACGCACTGCTACCGCACTGCAACTGCTTTTGGTGTGCCCAAGCCTTTAACCTAGCTAGCTGGAATTGCCAATATTCACGACGCTGTGTAGATAAGGCTAAGCGAAGCTTTGCCTACGCTATATATAAATTTCTATGTAAAATTCTGATATCATCTGGTTTGTGATTTTTAGCCGCATTTATTTTTTATTAATAACATTGTGGTGGATCTTATTCATAAAATTTAATTTAAGCATTGCCTTATAGCGAGGCAATGTGGCCAGCCTTATGGGGACTCTGCCACATGAGGTCCGCTAGATCATAATACAAGAAGTCAGTCTACGAGACAGCATAGCTTACTAAGCTTGCCAAATAAAATGGAACTGAAATAAAATGATACCATGTAAAATATTCGGACAAACTTTATGACCGTTTATTGTATCGCAATACACAAAGCTAATTTATATTACATTGTGGTGTACAAATTAAAATAATGCATTCGAACTAGCTATTCGTTGATGGACCGTTACAAATTTGATAGCTTTGTGCTAATAAACTACTCATTACATGCTCACTACACAATTACACATTGAAGTACATTACCACTCTGCTAATTAATGCTATTTTTGCATGTATGCACATTTCAATAAGTATTCCACTATTACATGAATTGGTTCTTTATTAATAAGTATAATAGTGAGTATTATCTTTTTTAAATTACAGTCAGTTTAGTAATCTGCTATAATGTATTTCCGCAGTAATTCTACTCATTAACTAAAACGCAACTCTAGTCGTAGTAATTTATGACTCACATTTCTCATCACGAAACTACAAACAGAAAATTACAAGTGACAGAACGTAGTAAATTACAGTGCCTCACAAGATAGTGCCCGCGGGTCCACCGTCCGAGATATTAGGACTACAATCAGGCTTTAAGGGTGTATTGGGAACTATAGAACCATCCTATGTGACTTGAATTGTAATGCTCTTGATAAATAAGTCTTCTTCAGCACTGTTAGAACTTAATTTTATACATTCATATAGTTATACGAGGGCGGGTCAATAAGTCCGTGACTTTTTCAATGAAAAATAGGTTTTTAGATAAAAACTTATTTTATTTATCAACATAGTCTCCTGTGAGTTCTATGCACTTAATCCAACGTTTCTCCAGCTTTTCCATATCTTCCGAAAAAAAGAATTGTCGAGGTCATGAAAATACGCATTTATTTGAGAGATGATTTTGTTGGTAGAGTCAAATCTCTTTCCGCCAAGCAATTTCTTTAGGTTTGGGGACAAGAAATAGTCACTCGGTGCTAAATCTGCAGAATAGGGTGGGAGAGGGAGCAATTCGTCTCCCAAGTCACGGATTTTTGCCATAGAAACTGCACATGTGTGCACCCTTGGTTTTTCCTCATGGAAAAGACTTTTTTTCTTGGCCAAATGCGATCGTTTTTTATTCAATTCCTCATTGAATTGACTCAATAAGTTGGTAGAATATTCACCATTGATTGTTTTCCCCTTTTGAAGGTAGTCAATGTGGATAATACCGCGTGCATCCCGAAAAACGGTCGCCATGACGTTACTGACTGACAAACCAACATTTTCCTCCTTTGGCGCTGATTCCCCCGAGAAACCTACTGTTTTGACTGCTGTTTGGTCTCTGGTGTATTGTGGTGGAAACATGTTTCGTCCACGGTTACGGAATTGGTGCAAAAACTCCTCCATATTGCGGTTGACCAACGTCAAACACTCCTGCGAAATTGTTACACGGTTGCGTTTGTGGTCGATTGTGAGCAAATGCGGCACCCATCTTGCGGAAAGCTTTCTCATACCCAAGTGTTCATTCAAAATTGAAACCACTGTGCCATGTGAGATGCCTATAGCTTCCACAATCTCTCTCACTTTCAATCTCCGATGGGCTACAACCATATCGTGGATTTTTTCTATGGTTTCGGATGTAGAGACCTCAAATTAACGTCCAGAACGTTCCGCATCTTCCGTGCTTGTACGACCACATCTGAATTCGGTAAACCACTTTTTTACCATGGAAATAAATAGTGCAGAGTCCCCATAATACTTATCAAGCTTAGTCTTGGTTTGAGTGATGGTTTTTTTCCGCAAAAAATAAGGCTTAATAAGCATACGAAATTCACATTTTTCCATTTTCTTCTCAAAAAGCGCGCTAGTCTGCTATCAACAACTGTCAAACACAAACAAAATGACGTAGCTTGTCTAAATTTTGACAGAAGTCAACTGACAGTTGCCCGTTGACAGAAGCAGAGTTTCCATTTCAATAAAGTGGCGGGAAATTAAAAAAGTCACGGACTTATTGATCAGCCCTCGTATGTCTCTTTCCCCTAAGGGAACGACAGAAGCGTATATACCTACATATTTGTATATTACCCATTTCAGCAGTTGTACTTTGTCTCGTATACTTGTAGATTAAAAAGTAAATTCATACACATGACATGAGTAAACACGAACTTCCACTTAAACTTATGGTTTATAGCATTTGTGGAGGGGTTACCACAAGTCCGCCAATGTCAAGTTTTCTGTTTAATCTCTGCCAAATAGTAATAATAATAATAATAAATAAATATTCACGGACATTTCACACAACGCTATCTGATCCCAAAGTAAGCTAGGAATAACCTGCTTGTGTTATGGGTATCAGACCACGGATATTAATACTTATATACTTTTAAATACATACATATTATACATAGAAACACCCAGACTCTTGAGACAAATATTTATGGGTCACACAAATATTTGTCTCCGGTGGGAATCGAACCCACGACCTCCAGCGCCACAGGCGGTATCACTACCGACTGCGCCACAGAGGCAGTCAAAATAGTACTCATTAGTTCCACAGTATGATAGTTCTGTACGGTCTGTCTCTCAACTGAAATAACACGACATTTGTAACACACACATGCATCTGGCATCTGTAAGAATATACATTTTTATTTGTCAGTACTATATACAAACACGATTGCAACACGGTAAGGAATTTGCCGTGTTGCAACCAAAAGAGGTATATTGTTATTTGTGTCCACAAATATTTATTTTATTTATTGTAGCTTGTCTGCCCAAAAGGTCTTCTACGAGCAGCTGGGGCTTTAAGTACCTTGCTAAGCACGGAAACGTTTATAATATAAATGTCACAAACGGTTACCCATCTCAAGACTGATCTTAGACGAGATATTTAAGGCAGTTTTCGCCTACATCAAGCTAGCGGGGTTACGAGCGTCTAGTGTCATGGCGATGCGATATTTTTCAGGTTTTCGGTGAATTTAGGTCGAAATTATTATTGGTTGAGAATACACACGAAATCGAAATATCTTCATTAAACTATTAAGTACTAACACTTCTGTTGGGAGTCCTGCGACATCCTTTCGAGGGCTCCCAACCATAGGCTGTTGGGTGTTATGTGAGGTTTTTTAGTCGTTAGGAGTCCGGCAGAACATCCATGATGGATTTACCCTCACGTTAAAAAAAACTGCAATACTTAACTTTGATCTTACTTACTAATGTGTCCTTGCTGAGAACAGAATATATATTTTTCTTACTTTTCTTCTTCAGTTCAGTCAAATAGAAAGCAATTATCTTAAATTTGTTAACCTCAATTTTCTAGTCAAACTTCCAAACCTAAATAACACGCGAAAAACGTTTTCAAATTCTCGAAAATATAACAATTTATTCCCGACCCTGCAAATTGAACCAACTTCTGTTTCCTATATAATAAAACTCACAAAGTTTCTGAGAACCATAAAATTTGTCCGCCCGAAAAAATCCAAATTATATGTTTTGGGCAATTTCCGATTGTAATTGAAAGTTCAGATGGAATATTATTAAGCCAATCGTTATTAGAATTTTCCATTCCATTCGTATTGACCGTTTATCATGCTGTTTAACGGAGGAGGTAAAACTTTTAGATAGTGTGACATCAAGGTTTCTTATGACATCCCCTTTTTATAAACAAACAATAATAAATTTATTCCGCATAAGCATATAGATGCACTTGCCCACACTTTCAGCGTTCAATTGAAAACCAAAATACAATCGCTCTATTAATTACATAATAAGATATATGCAGTTTTTCCACATACATCGAATGATAATTCTTTCAAATTAGACACAGAGACCCTACGTAGGTGATCTACCGACGCTCAAAATAAATGATATATAAGTGGCATTCAACAGACCTAAATAATATAGTAAACAAAGAAATTGGATCTCGACTACTCCATAATTACTTACATTTAATTATCAATCCTGATCATAGTCCTTTCAAGGAACTCTAGTTAGATTTATGCAGACATTTCTATACTAATAAACCTTTAGAATATAGAATAATTTCATGAAAAATACTCGGATGGTAAAAATTTAAGACTGTCATTTTTGCTTGTCATTAAATTATTTTTTCTCAGACTTGTTTGTCTTTGCCATAGTGTTGTAAAACTGTTGTACTGGCCAATTGATTTTAAAAGGAGGTTATTGTTTTATCAATCTGTCAGTTCGAAAAAATGTACTTATTTTAATAATATAACTTATTGACCCAGAGAGCTAAGAGTGCGAGTCTTTGCCCCTTTTCACACGTACCGGTTGCCGGGTGCCGGGTAAGGTATGGCCGTGTACTGTAGCTTTCACACGTACCGGCGTGATTTGCCCGGCAACCGCTTGCATTCGCCGTCGGTTACCCGGCACCGGCTACCCGGCAACTAAATAAACAGGTTTCTGTCAAACTGGTCGCTTAGACTGACTTCCCTGACGATGCGAGGCAAGTCCGTCTGGGGTCCTTATTATCTGATTGGTGATAGTTATGGAGTCGTGCAGATTATAATGGAACGACTTCAATCAATGACAATCTGATTAATACTTTGTGGATTGAATATAGGTAAGGTATAGATTTAACATTATGGCCATTCAAATGTCTTGAGAGGTAAGTCCGGCACAATTATGACCTCAGGTGTTCTAAACATTTTATATTTAATTTTACCCTACTGCGCGACACAAAAGAAGGGTTATTGTGTCGGCTGGTTTGAATAGCAGGCTGAATGAATTGATACACAAATAAAATTAGGAAAACTTAATCAAACGTAATGTTGTAGTATAAGACACAGCAATGAGGTACTTAGTATTAGATATAGATACATTCCTAAATACTTATATGGTTAGAAACATTTCAAAACTTGGTTTCGAATGTGGCCGAAGGGTTCTTGATATGAAGCATTCCTACGATTTGTATATTAGACTAGCTGGCCCGCGCAACTTCGTTTGCGTCACGTCACTTATGAGAGTTATGAGTGAAAAAAAGGTAGGTAGTATTAATATTTTCAGTTTTCAGATTTAAAAACCCCACATTAGAAATCTCTCAAGATGTCTTAGTCTGCTTCTGTAAGAACGGCGAGCAGCTAGCGAGGCGTCTACACTTTTTATCATCCCTAAAGTAATTTATTACTGTAAATAAATGATTATACTATTAAATGTTCTAAAAGTTTCTTTTTTTTTTAAAGATCCTTTAATTATTGCACATAATATAATTATATTGATATACCGATATACCGAATTTCATGATTTGATGAATTTGGCGATTGATATACCGAAGTAAATGAATGTACGGTGAACTAGATATAACTCAATGATTATGTACATACATAGAATCAGTATAGTTACAGCACTATGATCATAGACAACTTTTGTCAAAACATGACATGTTTACATGATTGCTGAGCTGTCCAGAAAAAGACTATATGTATGTACATAATCATTGAGTTATATCTAGTTCACCGTACATTCATTTACTTCGGTATATCAATCGCCAAATTCATCAAATCATGAAATTCGGTATATCGGTATATCAATATAATTATATTATGTGCAATAATTAAAGGATCTTTAAAAAAAAAAGAAACTTTTAGAACATTTAATAGTATAATCATTTATTTACAGTAATAAATTACTTTAGGGATGATAAAAAGTGTAGACGCCTCGCTAGCTGCTCGCCGTTCTTACAGAAGCAGACTAAGACATCTTGAGAGATTTCTAATGTGGGGTTTTTAAATCTGAAAACTGAAAATATTAATACTACCTACCTTTTTTTCACTCATAACTCTCATAAGTGACGTGACGCAAACGAAGTTGCGCGGGCCAGCTAGTCTAATATACAAATCGTAGGAATGCTTCATATCAAGAACCCTTCGGCCACATTCGAAACCAAGTTTTGAAATGTTTCTAACCATATAAGTATTTAGGAATGTATCTATATCTAATACTAAGTACCTCATTGCTGTGTCTTATACTACAACATTACGTTTGATTAAGTTTTCCTAATTTTATTTGTGTATCAATTCATTCAGCCTGCTATTCAAACCAGCCGACACAATAACCCTTCTTTTGTGTCGCGCAGTAGGGTAAAATTAAATATAAAATGTTTAGAACACCTGAGGTCATAATTGTGCCGGACTTACCTCTCAAGACATTTGAATGGCCATAATGTTAAATCTATACCTTACCTATATTCAATCCACAAAGTATTAATCAGATTGTCATTGATTGAAGTCGTTCCATTATAATCTGCACGACTCCATAACTATCACCAATCAGATAATAAGGACCCCAGACGGACTTGCCTCGCATCGTCAGGGAAGTCAGTCTAAGCGACCAGTTTGACAGAAACCTGTTTATTTAGTTGCCGGGTAGCCGGTGCCGGGTAACCGACGGCGAATGCAAGCGGTTGCCGGGCAAATCACGCCGGTACGTGTGAAAGCTACAGTACACGGCCATACCCTACCCGGCACCCGGCAACCGGTACGTGTGAAAAGGGGCAAAGACTCGCACTCTTAGCTCTCTGGGTCAATAAGTTATATTATTAAAATAAGTACATTTTTTCGAACTGACAGATTGATAAAACAATAACCTCCTTTTAAAATCAATTGGCCAGTACAACAGTTTTACAACACTATGGCAAAGACAAACAAGTCTGAGAAAAAATAATTTAATGACAAGCAAAAATGACAGTCTTAAATTTTTACCATCCGAGTATTTTTCATGAAATTATTCTATAATCTAAAGGTTTATTAGTATAGAAATGTCTGCATAAATCTAACTAGAGTTCCTTGAAAGGACTATGATCAGGATTGATAATTAAATGTAAGTAATTATGGAGTAGTCGAGATCCAATTTCTTTGTTTACTATATTATTTAGGTCTGTTGAATGCCACTATAGAATCAGTATAGTTACAGCACTATGATCATAGACAACTTTTGTCAAAACATGACATGTTTACATGATTGCTGAGCTGTCCAGAAAAAGACTATAGATAGATATCAAAATAATAAAATAAAATATGTACTACCACTACACCTGTTAGCCTAAACCCAGACACACAATATTACCATACAGTTACATAATGTAACAAAAACTTCTTTAACTCTTTTCTGTAAAGCTAAAGTTTTAACAAAAATACTGTTTCTCTGTCAAAATTTTGAGAAATGACTTTAACCTCTCACCGAGGAAGCTACAGTTGAAACAGCCAACAATTTATTTCTATCATAGCCACGACAAAATGTACTTGATCGAGGTCATAATCAATTAATCTCCTTATAAAAGGGCGGTGGTGGGCCGGGGCTAAGTTAGATGTTTATAAATGACGTGTCAGCGACCACTCTTTTGTAAATTCCTTTGCTCCCGAGCTCTTGATCGCATGTATTTATTATTTAAATCCAACAGCCTTAAGTATCTCAATCCGTTTATGTAAATGGATGGTAATAAGTTTAGTAGTTCAGGGTCTCTTGATAATCCCAGAATTGCCTTGAGCCGTCTCTACACAAACGTCTACACAAAGATTCGTTTTGTGTATTGTAGGAAAATGCTTTCTCCCGGCTTTATCATTCAATTGGCTTTTGTATTTTTCTTATACTTTATTTTGTAAGTTATTTAACGAAATTCTTCGTAGTATTTTCTGTCTTCATTGTACGATTTCGTCACAGATATTTAACCTAAAGTGCTTAGATAGTCTTTTGCAGTTGAATGCTTTGGTAAACATTGTAATTATGATCAGTTAAATGCTAATTTCAGGTACTACCTAGGGTATTAATCAGATGATATCTAAGTATAGAAATTACAAGCTTCGCCCGCATAAAATTTGATTACGTGGGAACTTATTCCCGGAATAAAAAGTAGCCTATGTGTTATTCCAGACTATAATTCATCTCTGTACCAAATTTCAGCTCGATCCGTTCAGCGGTTTGAGCGTCAAAGAGTAACAAACATCCACACTCACAAACTTTCGCATTTATGATATTAGTAAGATATGTCTTTATTTCTTGTCACAAATAGACAGTTCAAAAGATACTACTAAGATGGCTTTACTATACAAAAGAACTGTGTGGCATAGCTCTTCCCCGCCATAGTATAAATATAATAAGTTGACTCTTCGTAGCAGTGTATGAAGAATGCTATCAACAATATTAAACCTCAACATCCATCCATCCATCGCTCGATCGATCCAGTAATCGCTCCTTTTTATGACACTTGTACAATAAATAAGTAATTGGCCATAAAAAGAACGTTCAGCTTGCAATATCCCTCACAATATTATGTTGTTAAACTATGGAATTAGCTTTTTAACAATATTAGTGTTATGGGAAATCAGACTGTTGACAGACTCTCAGACAGAGAGACATACAGCAAAGTGTCAGAAATAGGGTCCCGTTTTATCACTTACAAAGTGTTAAAACGGGACTTAACTTCTATAGTACGTTTAAATGAGTCCTAAGCGTTTATTTTAGAAATACAAAGAAACAAACAGACGCAAAATTTAATAATTACTTTTAAATTTTAATATTCCCTGTAGAAATAAAAACCGGCCAAATGCGAGTTGGACTCGCCCATGCAGGGTTCCGTAGCAGCAAGTAACATAATATAAAAGTTCTTGTAGTTCGTTGTAACTTTGATTGATGTTTTAACACATTCACAGATGTAGTGATTATTCTAGGCGAAAATTGCAGTTTATGACGTTTAAAAAAAAAATCTACTACCTAGATCTCGATCAGACCAATTTAATGATAATTTTTTTTTGAGATCCAGTTCTGAGTAAGGGGAACCCCTAAAATTTACTGCTTTTTTTCTAGTTTTATATAAAAATCTTAATGCGGTTCACACAATACATCCACTTACCAAGCTTCAACATCATAAGCCTTATTATTGTACTCCTTGATTATACTCGTAGTTTCAGAGAAAAGTGACTGTGACATACGGACGGACAGACAGACAGACAGACAGACAGACATGACGAATCTACTGCTCGTTCGCTTTAACTTTGCCGCTCGGCTCCATACTAAAGTCGAAGTTTTAATTAGACTAAGTAAATTGACAGCAACTAATGTCATTTCTTCATACAATGTTGCTTATTTTCAATGACGAAGTGACATTAGCTACTGTCAATTTACTTCGTCTAATTAAAAATTCGGGTATACGCCTCTACGCCAGCGGCAAAGTTAGAGCGAACGGGTAGTATTAGGGTTCCGTTTTTGCCATTCGGCTACAGAACCCTAAATCGGAAATCAAAATCAATATACTTTAGTAATTTTTGTAAATTCTTACATTACAATTTTCTTGCATGTATAGGATACTAAACACAGATATCATATTCACCTCCGCTAAAGATATCCATTTTCTTACTGACATAAAGGTTTCCTGAACGAATATTTACCGAATTTAAGATGCACGGGTTTTTACGATCTATAAAAAGTCCGTGTGTTTTCTTTCCCCGACAAAATTCACTTACCTCTAAATATTTGAAAAGGTTCTTACTCCCGAACAAAATGGTTTCACACAAAATGACTTGCATTTCTATTGGTATAATTTTTACAAACACTTGTTAGGTGTAACATTGAAAATAACCAAATCACCTTTTAAGGCCCACGTATTTTTCCAGTCTATGTTTTTTTACCGGTTCCAGTGGATTTCGATATGTCTGTGAAAGGAATATTTGCACTGGATGCAAAATCAATTCATTGATCCCTGGCGATACTACTAAGGCCCTTCGTACACTAGGCTACGCAAATCTTCGATACTAATGTTGTCAACTTATGTCGCGAATATTTGGTAGCGCACGAACCGTACACACGAGATATCTCAAGACGCAATTTTGTCTATTCTGCCACTGTAGACATAGCGACAACACGTCTCAGACTAATTTAATTTACGAAATGTCTGACACAGGACCAGGTGACGAAACTATGATTTTGGCTTACTATCTTTACTAAAAGCAAAGAAATCGTCGTAATAGGAAATACTGCGTTCAACCATATAAAAAAAAATGTAAAGTGTAGACTGTTTGTAGCTACAAAAAAATTACAGCAAACAGATACTTGTCCAGTTTAACCCTTCCAAGACACAAGCGTGTATATTCACTGCTAAGAAAACCCCATTTACTGTACCGCCATAATTCCAGGGCACATCTCTCACTATCTCTGAAAGCATTGGGATCCTTGGCGTTGACATTTCCAGAGAGGTTCAATTCCGGAGTCATTTGGTGGACGAGGCTAAGCCGGCGTCCAAGAAGCTCGGTGTGCTCAGCACAGCGCGGCGGTACTTTACTGCAGCGCAAACACTGCTTCTGTATAAGTCGCAAGTGCGGCCGCACATGGAGTACTGCTGTCACCTCTGGGCGGGGGCACCAGAATATCAGCCTCGTCCATTTGACTCGGTGCAAAGGCGAGCCGTGAGAGTTGTCAACGATCCTATGCTTACGTAGAAGTGGAACCTCTTCGCGACAGGAGAGACTTTGCCTCCTTATGCGTGTTCTACCGCCTGTACAATGGTGTGTGTCCTGAGGACTTATTTGATATGATGCCCACAGTTACGTTCTATCATCGCACCGCTCGCCATAGACAGGGATTTCATCCTCACACTCTACGTCCGGAGCGTTCGAGCACGGTTAGATCCGATAGGGGCTTTCTTCCACGCACGCTTAGGTTGTGGAATGATCTCCCTGCCTCGGTTTTTCCAAACGCCTAAAGTATGGGGTTCTTCAAAAGGGGTCTTAGAAGGTTTTTACAGGGTCGGCAGCGCGAGAGTCGCTCCTTTCGTGTTGCAAACATTCATATGCTGCGGTGACCACCGGTCCTGGTGGGCCGTATGCTTGTCTGCCACCTTAGTGGTATAAAAAAATACTAAATTCAAATTGAATATTTATGTCAATTGTTCTGCCATCTTGGAAATCGCAGCGACATTAGTAGCGACGATCTCGACCGGCAGGTAGCGCGCGACTGGCGTCGGCGACGAATGAACAAAATGTCGGCGACGCATGTCTGTGTACGAACCTCTTTGAATTTGTATTGCGGTAGTCGCTTAGAGACCAAAATCTTTGGGTATCGAAGATTTGCGTAGCCTAGTGTACGAAGGGCCTAAGAAGTACGTAGTAGCGATACGGACAGATACTGGCTTGATAGGTTTTCAGAGCTTTTTCAATTTAGTTTGGCCGAGAGCTAGATTTGGGATGAATTTGAAAGCTAACGCTGTCACAGTTTTGTTAGGAAACTACGAGTAGGTCCAAACGCTGAATTTAGTACCTATTATTTTCACGATTTTTTATATATTATGTAAATTATATCTATAGATAAAATTTTATCTTTGTACGTAACACATTTGTACTAACTTCAAAATGTTAAAGCTTGGACATTTAGCAAGACCTCGCTGATCATACAATCGTATTTAGGCTGCCGCTACTATATCAGATGAAGCTGGCCGTATGATTGTCTGTTTGTTAATGAAAAAGCCTTATGATACTACTTATATGTAAAGCAAATAGCTTTAAACATAGCTTCATCATCATCATCATTGCAGACGATTTGGCGCCCACAGCTGGGCATAGGCCTCCCCCAGGTGTAATATGAACACGATCTTGTGTCGCCGGCATCCACCAGGCACTTTTAAACTTAAACTTTTTAAAATTAAACTTAGCTTAATGACACAGAAATGATCGTAACTGGAAAAGCTACGAAGCGGTTACCCAACATCGAGACTAACTTGTTTACAAAATACCAAGCTACGAGGCTACGACCTCACCTAAAATAACGATGAAAAATCCACCCGACAACAATAATAATGAACTTATACTATACCAATATAGGTGTGTAGTAATATCCGAAGCAGGTTACCGTAGGTATGCGGCCACTCTGCCGGTCGTAATCAAGTTTATTAGTGGGTATAAGGTTAGGTGCGGCTTTATTAACGTTATGTATAGCCAGTCCACCCGCGTACAAGGTGTGTCCAGCTCCGATCGATTATTTTAGCCAGGGCTCCTTTAATAAGCTCGAGTACCGTGCTAAGTCACCCGAATGAATTTCTTCTATGCCGCCCTGGCTGTGCAAAGGTAATTTATTAGCTGAAAACTGTTAAACGACGTGTTCGTAGAGGATGACGTAGGCATTATGTAATACAAATTATGTATGTAGGTAAAGTAGTATAAACAGTACCTACTGTTTATGGGTTGTAAGCAGAGTAAGCATTTACACCTGTATATGCTTACTCTGCTTAATTATTTGTATATTGTAAGCGTCTTCGATAGAACTTTTCGTTCACCTAACGTCATCACCTTTGTCAACTTCGGCTACAGCCGAAAGATCATAGTAGGTTCTTTCTCTTTACACTGTGCTTCGGCAGTTGATAAGAATTGCAAATAACTGATGCTAAAGGACACAGAGACACACCGTGTTTCAGGCCAATCATTTGAATTTCATCCGTAATCAAATCAACAATACAGAAATGGTGCACACATGTAAATACTGTTTAATTAATCAACTGTGGGTGAGGCTATTGCGGTCACTAGACACTTTGAAAGGACAAAAACAACAGGCCATAACCTCAATTGCTTGATTTGATTTTTGATGGGCTATATCTATTTGAACAGCTGCTTTTTAAAATCAACAACAAAATGAAAACGTACGGCCAGGTTTAATCTCTCTCTGTTGACGCAGGCTGTGACAATTGTTAGTGCAACTTAGCTAAAATGTCAGGAATATGAAACATATTTACGGTGTTTTAGTTACGAAAGTATATTTACTTACTGAGAGAAACCCGAAAATATATGCACCTACTTAACGTATGGAAAAATTTAGTTTAAAACTTTGAGAATTAATCAACCTCTTGTTAGATTCTCCAGTATCAACCTCTTGCTAGATTCTCCAGTATAGTAAGTGGTATTATAATATCATTGGTACTGCGTAATAATCAATTTCATATTTCTTATGTACATTTTGTTATATTGAATAACAAGAAGACGATAACACCCTTATAGCTTTATCATATTTCTTCGATTTATAAACATAAGAAGGAAGCTACGATACTCTATTATACGATACGCCAATTCAGCCAAATTCGATACCAAGTATCGAATCGTATCGAGTTACCGATCGGCTCCATTTTATATACTTTCTTATATGTATAGATATTTGTATCAGATATATTTCCGTACAGCCCGGAACAAGCCGTTTATCCTCATTACAGTTCTTCAAAGGGCCCCACCATGTCTGATGTGTATAGGTAAGTACGTAGAAATAGGTCGAACATTTGCAAGTTGAAGGGAGACAAATAGGTTAAGTGAAGCTTTCTGTCAGAGAAAAATAGATTTAATATGTATCAACAATTTGATATAAGTACCTTTAAGAAGTAGAATAAGATTTTCCCCACTTTCTCAATGGACAAATGTTCGCCTGTGAAGTAGATTAAAAAAAAAAATTGTTTCCTTGAAGTTTTTGCAGTCATTCTAAGTCTTCCTACTTTTGCATGGTTATTTAATTCTGTTTTAAAAATAACATTTAAAGAAATACCTAACTTTTGAATCTAAAAAGTACAAAGGGTAGAGGGCTTTATTGTGTAGCTTAACGTGGGAAAATGAGTTTTCATCTTTTTTACCAGAGCTAAACTTCACACAAACACGGAAACTGTGTCAGGTCGCTACCATTACGTATTACGTGCAAGCGACAGGGACACGAATATTTTGTTGCTGTTATTATCTTTTTAAATGGCATCTTATGTCGTGATCTACTAATATAGTAAGAAGTGGTTGAAAATACTAGTATCAGTATCGGAACGAGCATACCGCGTAAGAAGAATACCTATGCGTAAGACGAGGTTCAATTTTGTGTAGGTACCTACCCATAACTACATAGAAATTATGTCTAATTGGGACTCAGAGTTCCGAGTCTAAAAGAATTTATATTTAACAGGATTGAAACGTAATCTTAAGTTAATTCAGTTCGAAAAACCGCGTATCTTACAATCCCGGGTTCTTTAAGAGCGTGAAGAGGCACATCACAGGACCGCCAACTTGAGGACCAATGTCAGAAGTGGCACCACGGTTTTCCATCAGGCGAACTGAATAAAAAAAAAATCAACGATTTTACGTATAACCGGGTGGCGTAAGTCTCGGCATTACCGTATTACTGTATGTATGAGTATATTATTATGGTTGGTAGTAAAAGAACTATATACTATGTAATTTGTGGTAGCACTCACATATATGAGAGGTTACTTAAATGTTTTACCCGTGATAAATCCAGTTTACGACCGTAATTTTTAGGCAATTAAAAAAACAGATACGCAACGCGAAAGTGGATGGACGTAGGAGTCGGGGGGGGGGGGGGGGGGAGGCCAGGACACACCTACCACGACCAAAGTAATCGTGTGTTAGTTGAAGGTGGTGTCAAAAGCCGAAACAACCGACGTGCATGCATGAAAAGAAAAATGAAGGTTGAAGAAGCAAGTGAGGTGTGTACGGACCGTGCCGTGTGACGCTCGGTTCGTTCTGCAGAAAGCAGATAGAATTTTTAGGCCGATCTCCAAATTATTTTCCTTCTTACATAAACAATATTACATTTCCCGTATGCGCGTGGGAACATAATAAAGGGCCAACTATCCTCCTATCTTATTTCCGTCATGTCCGATATAAAATGATTTTACCTATGTTTCTGCCAGTCCGTTGTCTACTTGGATACAACCAGCACTACCTATATCAAACTGTTGACAGGAGCATTTTGGTTGGAGAATTCGAATTATGATCCCACGTATTTAAGCTAATCAAAACCAAAGGCTGACTGTCTGGTTGGCATGAGTAATAATCAGAATTGGTCCAGTGGAAAGAAATAAATTTAAACAACGTTTCATAATAAATATGTAATTGGGGAGGGATACCTTTCGTAAACATATTATATTTTTTCCTAAAATGATTTGGCACAATGAATTTGGCATACTTTTATTGGCATAATTATACTTGGTCATAATTGATTTTTAGCAGCATTGTACTGTGGAATAATTATATTTAGGTCTAATATATTTATGCATAGTTATAATTTGCACAATATTTTTAGGCATAGTTACAGTCGCCTAATAGTATATACCAGTCTTCCCTATATTATATAGTGTCAAAGTAGGTTTAGGTGCGGCAGTGGTGGCCCTTGGGCCACCCCTAAGCCGCCAATTTAAATATTTTACTTAAGTTTTTCATTATAGTTTGATACTTTTCAGTTTAGTTTGATACTTTTATGCATATATAAGGCTATGCTTATAAATTTTATCCCTAAATATGATTATGCTAATTTTATTTATGATTAAGACAATTATGCTAAATTTGTTATAGATAACAAAATTATGCATAAATATCATTAGTCTAAATTACCATATGCCAAAATATTTTATGGTTATTACTTTTATGCAAATAGAAATAGACAGTGAACCAATTGGGGAGCCTAGAGTTCTATCATACAAGTTTCGGCGTAGTTTAGACTCCAGATCTCCTATAAATTGCAAACTTTGTTTTTAAAATTGTCAACCGTAGTTTTATTATACACAGTAGATTGTAATTTGTGGAGACAAATAAATAAACTTTATTATTATCATTTTATTTTTGACGTGACAACGTCTTATAATTCGATGGAGCCGGCTGCACGAACGAAAAAAGATGACGCAATATGTCGTTACCTACCTCGCGTTACCTCGCTCTGCCTCGCTCTGAGGCGTTCCATTATTTTAGTAATGTTTTCAACAGATGGCACTATATGACAAATTGATGTGTTTTTATATTTTTTTTATTTTTATTTCTATTTTTTTTTTATTTTTATCTTTATTTTATTTTTTTTTTGTTTTTTTTTTATTTTTTATTTTTTTTTATTTTCTTATGACGTTGTCACGTTCACCCATCGTCAGGAAACAGACAACCGATTTTTTTACTTCAAAAACCGAGTTTCGCTGAAGGGTCAAGTTTGACTCATGAAGTTATCGTTGCTAATTAATGAGGCAGACATTAGCTATTCCGTTTCTTTTACCTAGCTAATAAATCTCTTTTGTATTATCTCTGTACTCATATTTAAAAATGTTTCATATAAAGACGAAAATTAAAATTTCCGTTTATACAGAACACATCCATCATCCTCCTACAAGCTTTTAAAGGAATTACCTCATACGAATTCCATAATATACTTACATATTGTCTCATCCATCATTGCTTGACTATCTGCTACTGCGAGTTACCCGTTGCGGGTATGTTTTATTCTGGGAAATATTCTACTCTTCATAATAATGTTATCGTCCCAAACTTTCTTGTTTGTGATTG
The DNA here is from genome assembly GCA_933228765.1 of Miltochrista miniata. Classification (NCBI taxonomy): domain Eukaryota; kingdom Metazoa; phylum Arthropoda; class Insecta; order Lepidoptera; family Erebidae; genus Miltochrista; species Miltochrista miniata. The sequence continues at coordinate 11,453,878 of OW121751.1, read as the reverse complement.
ATTAATGTGAAAGTTTTTGGAAATTGATGTATGTTTCATACTGATTCAAACAAAAATGTTTACCTAAGTAGGCGTATCACTGGTTGTGGCTAAAAGAAATTGTCTGTATAGACAGCCATTTTCTTAAAATTGGTTTACTCAAACTATTATTCAGAACATACTTAAAAATCATAATTTACGACCAAGCTAGATTTGCACAAAATATACCAATTTGTGGGAATTTCTTTGATGATAAACCATTACCAATTGAATATTATTATGCCTTCATATTATTAAACTAGCTGTTGCCCGCGACTTCGTACGCTGTATTTTATATTTGATTCTTTAGATTAATATAACTTTTTTATTTATATACCGATTGACGTGAAACAAACACTAAATGTTAAGTGGAGCAAACCGTAACGCAATAAAGAAAACCGCATTGCAATCGGTTGAGCGGTTGCTGAGATACATATGCAATATATGATAAAAAGACAAGAATTCTAAAAATAATTGTTTTGCGTTCTATTGCGCTCATATAGTCCCCTTGTAATTTTTTTATACATCTTCAATGTACAGAGAGCGACCTGTTACAATTTTATTATATGTATTGATGATTGAGAGTGTATGTCCTCGAAATCGTTTCAAATATACGTACAATATGGGACGTATTTGAACCTTTTAACGCATCGGTTATTGGGATCAAAGGGGTTTAATATGAAGGTGTTTGATGTATTGGTATATAAAAGGAAATGTTCTTTCTTTTTTCTTATGGTCTATCTATATATCTATACACATAACAGAGGGTTGAGAATCTGTACATGGAAAAAATAGAAAATTGTTATTATATGGCGTTCGATCGAATTTGAAGCAGAAAAATTTAATAGTATTTTGTCTGTCAATTCGATTGATACTTGGCACAATTTGAGCTTACGATTCGAGGAAGTAGGTAGGTATCTAGGACACTTTTGATCTCGATATTTTGCGCGATTCCTTTGGGAGAGGGAATGAAAGACAAAATGCTTTTTCAGTTGTGATTTCTTATTGCGTGGTCTAATCTCAATTATTTTTTGGCATTAGAATGTGAGTGTTCCACAGAAGTTTCAATATTGATAAATTTGTGGAACAGAAATTACAGACATCCGAACTTTCGTTAAACCTACAGATCAATGATTCCTTTGAAAGTAGGGGTCATCCTAAACTGACGTGTTTACCTAATCATGAAACTGTTTAGAAATAAAGGGTATTGATCCTGGCGTATCCTTTCGAGGCTTCCAACCGTAGGCTGTTAGGCAGGATACGTGAGGTTTTCAGTCGGTAGAAGTCCGCATCATCAGCCGCAGCAGTCGGTAGAAGTCTGCATCATCCACATCGCCACCATTAAAGGACTATATGTCCGCATAGCATCCATGAGGTAAGGCATCCAAGGGTATTGTAAAAAATAATTAGGCCGTGAATTCATTCAGTAAATTCTTTTAGAATAGACGTGATCTTCAAACTCTTTTATGATTAAGCCAACAGGGCAGTTTTTGACGCTCCCATGAGTCTGATGAAGACATACCTCTCCTTTCATACACGTTATGTGACGTGAACAAAGTTGCGAGGGCCAACTAGTAGTACTATAAGAACTCACCTAAGCATACTGTGATGTAAGCTGTCAAAGTGAAAATAGAAAATACTCAGCTAGGGTGGGTTTGAAAAGAAGTAGGTACTTAACTAAAACGTTACTTCTTGTAAAACAGTGACTACTGACTACTGAGAGTAGTTGTATGATGTTTTATATAGGTACCTTCCTAGTTCAATAAAGGACTATGAGCCCGCTATAACCTTCAAACCCCGGGCCTAAGCGGTTGAACTACTTCTTAGTATGAACTTATCTAGATTGGACCAGTATTTCAAATGATATAGCTGTATTTGACACACTATTCAGTACCTCGTTACCGATGCTAGAGATGAGAATGTAGTTAAGTTCATAGATAGCTTAAGATAATGGAATTGAATTTTCAGTGGTAATAAAAAGTGGGTTTGTAGCACTGAATTCCAATTGGTTCGATTTGCATTTATATGCTGTCGCTACTCCAAACTTAAAACGATTTCGTTGTTCTTGCTTTTATATTCTTTTCTCTTACTTTTTGTTCAAACTTAAATAAACTCGATTAAAATCAACAAGAATTAAAACAATGGAGAGAGCATTCGTTGTTAAATCTAGCATTTCAAAAGGTGATGTTTTATTGTAAAGTAAATAGACTCGCAAATAGGGATTCTTTGAAACATGATAAATAATGTTTCACTATCATTACGAGCATCATAATACTTATATCTTGATGAGAACAATTACTACGTAGCTGTTTATTCTCATTCTTATATTATCAAATCAGCTATAGATAAAATATTTAAAGCAATTAGTATGCTAACTTGTGTATAATATTTTATTATAAAATGAAAAAAAGACAATTTGGCCAAGGCGGGACTTGAATCCGCAACCTTTACGGGGACCGTACTGAAACCAGTTGAATAACGAGCTACAAATATTTTGAGAGGATGTTTGGCCTACGACAGCCATACGGTTTGCTTGTCATGATCTTATCTTGTAGCCAGCAGATACACCACTTGCAAATGAGACCGACTTAAGCCCCGAAAATTTCGATGGCAACCCATCAATATTTTTTCTTATAAATTGTCTGCTTTATGATTGCACGATGCTTCTTTTAATCAGTCTGTTTTTAAAAAACGTGGTAGTAACGTAGGTATTTTGGAAGACTGTAAAAAGCACGGACGGAGTTTGTCACTGTTATATTGAGAATTTGTAATTCGTGTTTCATAATTGGATTTTGCATGTAAGAACTGCACTCGCACTGATAATAAAATCGTATAAAATCACAGTCCCAGCTGGTAGCAAATCTTCTGTGACATTCGCATTTATATTTCGAACTCAATTTTCAAAAACAAACGATATTTTTAGACAAGCAATAAACCGCTTGTCTTGTATGGCAGATGTCCAGTTTTCCAACATGGCCGACACGCCCACCACGCTGCCCGTCACTTGACACCGGATGGACGCAAACAACATGCGCCCCGTAATTGCTGTTATCGTAAACATGGACAGATATCGATTCACAACCGTCCAAATCAAATAGATTGAAATTCTCTAGCAGTCATTTTTTTTACAACTAACTGGCATTTTGATTGCATGACCTCTTTTATTTAATTCCTAGCCATTAATAAAAAAAACTTTCAAAACAGGCATTCTAAAATGGCGCTAAATAATTTGTATCTAGAATTATACAAGTAAGTTTTTAATCTTCTCTGTCATTAGGAAAAACAAGCAAGGCGCGTAATCCTACTAATATTATAAATGTGAAAGTTTGTGAAGATGTTTGGATGTTTGGATGTTTGTTACTCAATCACGCTCTAATGGCTGAACGGATCGTGCTGAAATTTGGTACAGAGATAGCTTATAGTCTGGAATAACACATAGGTTACTTTTCACTCCGGGAATATGATCCCACGGGAAGCGGGAACGGGTACCGAATTTCACGCGGGCGAAGCCGCGTGCATCAGCTAGTTAAAATATAATTACCATTTTAACACACGTTCGTGAGTTTCAGAGTATGTAAATTCAGTTAAGCCTGAGGCAGTATCCCATCATAAATATTATAATAACCTCTTTAGCGATGAAGTATGGAGCGTGAACTTGGCTTTAGGTATTTAACGCGATTATGACGATCCTGTCAATATTGGTACATAATAGTTCAAATTTACGAGGCGTGCCGTCGATGATGACAATATTTCAATGATATAAAAAAGAACTATAGATAAGTTATTTACACACACCGCATTGGTAAGACGAATGGGAAGTAGGGGTGCTGGGTAGGACAACCTCCACGTGGTGCATCCTGGTAACGTGGACGACGATGTGGACTTCACCTGAGGCGCACGTCGTCGCCCACGGCCAATAGTCCACCAAGGAGGGGGGGCCTTTATGGCCGGTTTGGAGTTCTCCACATGCGCTCTGTTATGCAGAGCGTACTTAGTGGAGAACTCCCAGGGCGACGAGTACTTCGCCACTGAGTGATCAGTGGCGAAGTACACGGTTCCATAGGAACCATCGTTCGGCCGAGCCGTAACCCCGTCTGGCAACAGACGGGCACGGTGGCTCTTTGGAGTTGCGAGGAAGAAAACCTCTTTAAAAAATTACCCCGAAACTCACGCTCTGACGCCCGGCTATTTGTTGCATCGCTGGGGGGAACTCAGTGCCTAGGGCGTCACTCCCACCTTCCCACCCTTCCCATCCTCACATCCTCTCCCAACTTCCCCACTCCCACCCTAAAAAGTCGGCGGACTTTAAACGCAAAATATCAAAATGACTGAGGTAAATATTTCGAAAGGAACTACCCAGGAGCGCACCCGGACAGTGTCCGGGGAATCGCTTGCCATGTCTCGGCATGGCGACCCCCGCCAGGGTTCATCCCTGGTGGTATATGGGAGGGGTCACCACAGTCCCACAGGCCCAAGGGTGTGCCTCAAAACCACCCAAGAAAGTGACGCGGAGGTCGCGTCCACCCGCGCTGGCTCGGAGATGGAGTCGGCTGTCGACATGGGTACCGAGACCGAGGGTGCCCTCGAGGGTATCCATGTCGACGTAGGAAGAAAGAGACCCAGGTCAAGCGGACCTGGCAAAGGCGTGTTCCGTCGGCCTGGGTCTGCATCATCATCGAGTGAGGAGGAAGGTAGCCTTCCTAGGAAGGTAGCTGCTACCACTGCAGGTAGAGGTCGGAAAGCCGACCTCTACAGAGCTAAAGGGAGCAGAACAGCAGCAGAGCCGCCTGCGATTGTGCCCCCGCTGCCAAGCGGGAAGGTCACGGAGGTGCCGGCGGCGGTGAACATCTTGGCGGCTCTTTCCCGCATTTCTGGCGCCGTAAAAGGCGCCAAGAATGTAGCGGGAAAGAAGAGGGTCGTGGCAGATGCGGTCACTGGCGCCGCCAACGCGCTGGAGGAGCTCCTAGAAAGGAGCGTCTCCAGCGAGGAGGATAAGCTCCGGGCTCGGGTCGCGAGCCTGGAGAAGGAGCTTGCCGATTCCCGCAACCAGCAACAGCTGATGCGGGAGGAGATCGGCAAGCTTACGCAGCTGGTCCAGGGGGCCGCCGGGGATGCTCGGGGTGTGAAAACCCCAGCTCCTCGTGCGCCACCCAAGACAACACCTTCAATGGTCCAGCTGCTGGAGGCCATCGAGCGACGCCTTGGCGTCCTTGAGGACCGGGCATACCGCCCGCCGCTGGCGGCTCCCGTCGGTGCGTCATTTGCAACGACGGCTGCATCCAGTGGGACTCCTGGCCCCAAGCCGAGGGCCTCCGCCCCCAAGAAGACGGCCCCTGGGGGAAGTGGCAACCCCGCTCCCCCAACAGCCAGCGCTCCCGCTGCACCTCAGACTACCTCAAAAGAGGGGGTCTGGGAGGTAGTAGGAGCGAAGAAGAAGGTGGCTAAGGCCGCCAAAAAGGCGGTGAAGGCCGCCAAGAAGGCGGCAAAAGTCGCCGCTAAAGCGGCAAAAGCCGCCGCGGCGAAGGCGCCGAAGAGGCTCCGCGCTCCCCGCTCCACTGCCGTCGTCATTACGGTGACGACGGAGGGCAAAGCGAAGGGCGTGGGGTACGCCGAGGTCCTGAGGCAGGCGAAAGCCTCAGTCGACCTCAAGGCCCTCGAGATAGAGGGAGGTCTCCGGTGCAAGGTGACGCGCACCGGTGCACGCCTCCTCGAGGTCTCCGGCGCCACCAGCGGCCCCAAAGCGGATGCCTTAGCGGCGAAGCTGCGGGAGTCGCTGAATGCGGGCGACGTCTGCGTGACCAGACCCAACAAATGCGCCGGGCTGCGCATTTCGGGTCTGGATGACGCGGCCACGACGGACGAGCTGATCTCCGCCGTCGTGGAGGCGAGCGGCTGCCCCCGTGATCAGGTGAGGTCAGGCGAAATCCGCTTTGGCCCCACTGGTCACGGGTCGGCGGTCGTGAGCTGCCCAGTCGCGGCGGCTCAAAAAGTTGCGGATGGACGGAGCCTCCTCATTGGGGGCTTCCTGAGGGCGCAGGTGCATCTCCTGCAGCCCCGCGAAGACAGGTGCTATAGGTGCCTGGTCGTGGGGCATGTAGGAGTGCAGTGTACGGCGGAAGTCACCGTAGGCGACCGGTGCTTCCGCTGTAGTCAGCCCGGTCACAAGGCCCTTGCCTGTGACGCTCCGCCGCGCTGTTATAAATGCGTGGCGGAGGGCAAGGTGGCCAACCACCGGGCGGGCAGCAAGGCCTGCGCTGCCTCAAGGCCGAAGCCCCGTCCGTCCGCACGGGGGGGTGAGACGGAGGGTGCACTTTCGCGGCAGGGTGCGGAAATGGATGTCCATTGATGGACACCCATATCCGCATCCTGCAGGTGAACCTGAACCACTGCACTGGTGGTCAGGACCTTCTGTACCAGAGCATCAGGCAGTGGTCCATTAACATCGCTGTCGTCGCCGAGCCGTACTGGGTTCACCCGGGAAGCCCGGTGGATCTGGACGGCCTGGCGACTATCTTTGGGGGGACCGGCGCGGACGACTCGCGCCTAGCGCTTATTGCTAGGGGCCCGGGTTGCGTCGCGGCGGAATATGAGGGTGTGGCTGTCGTGGCCGTTTACATCTCGCCGAGCCTCGACCAGCATCAGTTTGAGCTATGGCTCCCTGAGCTGGACGTCGTTCTCGCTGCATGCCGGCCTCGCCCTGTCCTGGTCCTGGGAGACTTCAATGCCTGGTCGCAGGCTTGGGGCTCCCGGGAAACCAGAGGCAGGGGGAGGATACTGGAGGACTGGGTCACAACACGTGGCCTAGTCATCCTGAACCGGGGGAATGTCGCAACCTGGACGCGGCGGGGGCTCAGCTCGGTCATAGACGTTTCGTTTGCGACCCCTGAGCTCGCCCGCCGTGTCCAGGGATGGCGCGTGGTGGAGGAGGAGGAGACGTCGTCAGATCACCGATATATTCGGTTCGACGTCTCCCCTCCACCTAACCTGCCGCCAACAATCGCGAATCCCTCGGAACCGCGTTGGGCACTCCACCGCCTGGATCGGGAGGCTCTCCTGGAGGCGGCCATCGTGCAGGCCTGGATTCCGACAGCGGACGGGCCTGCCGATGTTGATGCCGAAGTGGAGTGGTTCGGGAGAGCCATGTCGCACATCTGCGATGCGGCGATGCCCAGGGCTAGGCCCAGACCGGCGAGGAAGCAGGTGTACTGGTGGACGCCGGAAATCGCGCAGTTGCGCGCGGAGTGCGTTACCGCGCGCCGCCGGTACACCAGATTCCGCCGGAGGCGTCGCCGCCCAGACGATGCGACAGCCCGAGAGACGGAGCTTTATGATGGGTACAAGGAAGCCAAGAGGGCCCTCCAAACGGCCATCAAGCGGTCCAAAAAGTTGGGCCGCGATGAGCTGATGGAGACTCTGGAGCGGAACCCGTGGGGGCGCCCGTACCTTATGGTAAGGGGCAAATTACGCCCTAAGGCGCCCCCACTGACTCAGAGTCTCCAGCCGGAGCGGCTGGAGGAGGTCCTGGACTCCTTGTTCCCGTCGAGAGCGGAGGAACACATTTCTCCGCGCATGGCTCCGTCTCAGGCGCCCAACGCGGAAGGCAGCGAGAACGACGTGCCCGTAGTCACCGAGGGTGAGTTAGGGGCGGCTGTACTGCGGCTTAAATCCCGCAGAAACACCGCCCCTGGACCCGACGGCATTCCAGGCCGAGCGTGGGTCCTGGCTCTCGAGGAGCTTGGGCCTCGACTAATTGGGCTCTTTAGCGCATGCCTCGAGAAAGGCCAGTTTCCCAAGGTCTGGAAGACAGGGAAACTGGTCTTGATTCGAAAGGCGGGGCGGCCGGCAAATTCCCCATCAGGGTACCGGCCGATCGTGTTGCTCGACGAGGTGTGCAAGCTCTTTGAGCGCATTATTGCACAACGCCTCGTCGGGCACCTCACACGCGTGGGGCCTGATCTGGCGGATAGCCAGTTTGGCTTCCGTCAGGGACGCTCCACCGTGGACGCGATCATGCGCATTAGAGGCCTGACGGAGGAAGCAGTCTCACAGGGTGAGGTGGTGGTGGCGGTGTCTCTCGACATCGCCAACGCATTCAACACCTTGCCCTGGAGCTGCGTCAGGGAGGCGCTTATCTATCATGGAGTGCCTCCCTACCTCCGTCGAATTGTCGGGGCTTATCTCTCCGAGAGAGCCATAACTTACCCGAGCTGGCTAGGGCCGGGTCGGCGGGATGTGTCGTGCGGTGTTCCACAGGGATCGGTTTTAGGGCCGCTCCTGTGGAACATCGGTTACGACTGGGTGCTGCGTGGTCCGTTGCTCAGAGGGGTCGGCGTAACGTGTTACGCCGACGACACCCTCGTTACGGCGCGGGGAGCAACGCACCGTGCCGCAGCACTTAAGGCCACGGCAGGGGTTGCTCAGGTCGTGGGTCGGATTCGGCGGCTGGGTCTCGAGGTCGCCCTTCACAAATCCGAGGCTCTGTGCTTCCACGGACCTCGCATGGGGCCACCTGCGGGATCCAGCCTACAGGTAGGGGGCGTCAGCATCGGCATCGAGCCCTCGATGAAGTATCTGGGGCTCGTACTCGATGGCCGGTGGAACTTCGGACATCACTTCCGAAGTTTGGTCCCAAAACTGAGGGGAGCATCGGCCGCACTCGCGCGGCTGATGCCCAACATCAGGGGACCCAACGCTCCCTACAGGAGGCTGTACCTGGGGATCGTGCGAAGCATGGCCCTGTACGGGGCTCCCGTATGGGCGGAGACCCTGACGGCCAGCAATGAGGCTAGACTGCTGAGCGCGCAGAGAATGATGGCCGTCAGGGTGATAAGAGGATACCGCACGATCTCCGGTGAGGCGGCATGTCTCCTAGCCGGGACCCCTCCATGGGAACTGGAAGCGAGAGCCCTTGCGTCACTGTTCAGATGGCGCAAGGAGGCGCTGGAGCGGGGCCAAAGGCCTGCGTCTCGAGAAATCCAGGCCCAGCGGACCCTGCTCCACCAGGAAACCTTGGAGACATGGAAGGTGCGACTTGAGCAACCAAAGGGGGGATTCGCCACAATCGCGGCCGTCAGACCGGTCATGGACGAGTGGCTGGAGAGAAGACACGGTGCTCTCTCCTACCGATTGACACAGATGCTTGCCGGGCACGGTAGCTTCGGTAGGTATCTGTGGCGAAAACACCGGGAAACCACGGCCGAGTGTCAGCACTGCGAGGACCGCAGCGATGACACAGCGCTCCACACGCTGGTGGAGTGCACGGCGTGGGCACAACAGCGACAGGTCCTCGTAGTGGGTCTGGGCGTGGACACTCTCTCGCTCGAGTCCATGGTGCGAGCCATGCTCTCCAGCGGGAGTAAGTGGGACTGCGCCGCCTCTTTCTGCGAGCAGGTTATGCTCGCGAAGGACGCGGCGGGCCGGGTACGGGAGAGAACTCTCCCACCCGAGTTCCGCAGTCGGCGCCCTGGGCGCCGCCGACGTGTCTTCGCTGAAGACTATCGGCCTCCATGACCGGGGGTCTGAGGACGGTGAGAGGGCCGCTCACCGTCCTTACAGAAGCAGGCCCATGACGGCAGCGTGACGTGAGCAACTCACGCACGCCCCCCCTTAGAAGCGGGGTCACACCCGAAACCCCCCATAGACGCGGGATTGCACCCGAACCACCCCCTGGGCGAGGCCGCATTGGCGGCCGTAGGTCTGTTGGGAGTCACGGGACATCCTTCCTGAGGGCTTACCCGGGGCTCTCAACCATAGGCTGTTGGGCGTTACGTGAGGTTTTTTAGTCGGTAAGAGTCCGGCATAGCATCCTACGAGGATTTTCCCTCACGTTAAAAAAAAAAAAAAAAAAAAAAAAGACGAATGGGAAGTAATTGCCCACAGACTGTTTAGTTACATATGAGTACCTACGTGGTGTAATTCATCCAACTAGATCCACCTATGTAAATATTCATTGCCAAATAACTGACGCAATCATTTTTATAATACCTATTTACTTCAAGAGGAAAGAAGTTCGAGGACTTATTGAAAAATAGCCACAAAAGGTATTAATTGTATGCGAGTATTTTTCTCAACGAGTCACAGAGTGACTCGTTTTGAAAATCAGATTTAAACATGGCCTGTAATCTGGTTGAAACTTCAGGCTACAAAGCAAAGTAGGTACTTACCTATAGCTTAAAGGTATAAATAACTAGTTAGTGTAATTACTAGCAATTTCTTAAGCCTGACATCCTAACCGCTAACTAAAGTATCGCTAGGGTTAAATCACAAACCATTATCCCTACGACATGACATGACCTGTGACAAGGGCAGAATTATTACACCCTGAAAAGGTTTCAACCCTAATTTACTAAGGATTATTAAACCTAAAAGGTAACTAGTTAATTTGTAGGGTTCTGAAGGTGGTAACGATTTATATCTATAATTTAAGTTTAAGACTTATTGCCTGTATCCCCAATGGGATAGGCAGAGTCTATACGTCCACATTTCACCTCATAGTTTTATGTCCCACGTAATAGGTGAAATGACAGGCGCAGGTCATGACGACCAGCAGTTGATATTTTTCAAGCCTTCAGGACTACAACTTAGCTTAACGATTGTCATTTTACTGACAACCGGGTTTTATCTCGAGTTTTCCTTCTCTACGCAATGGATCGTTTTGCGAAAGTTTTCCCTTAGTCGCCTCTTACAATACCCTCGAGATAAATTGGGGTGACGACACCTTCATGTGTCATGTATAATTTTACTTTATATTATAAACTAGCTGACTCTCCCAACTCCGTTTACGTCACATAAGTGTATGAAAGGTGAGGTATTTTCATTCTCCTTTATGATTAAGCAAACACGCCAGTTTAGGCTTATCCCTTACATTCAAAGGAAGCCTCGAATGAATTCTAGGTTTAGCGAAAGTTGAACTAACAAAACCTGAACATTGAAACTTGTGTGGAAAAATTCTTAAAGTAGGTATACCTACTCTCTTTCTGACACCAAAAAATATTTTGAAATCGAACCACGCGGTGAGTAATTACAACTGAAAAAGTATTTATACATGACGCTCATGTATTAATTACACTTCATTTTCTTATACAGGGTGAAATAAAAATGACAGGTTATACTAGGGGGGTGTTACATTCAATTTTAACGTATAAAGGGTGCAAAATTGTATGACTTTAGTCAACAATAGTGGCGTGGTTGTAATTAATTTCAGCTATTTGTAAAACGTTCACTGCCGCACTTGGAAAAGTACCTACTCTACTAATTTTTGTACTAAAGAGTTTGAAATCTATGCACGACGTCAGTACGTATAATTAGAATTAGGTGAGACACGAGTTATGTCTTCTTTTCTACCAATACTATAAAATTGTGGAGAATAAGATTCTGTATTCCCAGGTGTATTTAAAATAAATAAATCACTAAAATAAGCTAATTGCACTGTATCAGTACGACTCAAAGCTGTGGATCGTGAATTCCAAAGAAATTCATTTAAACTCATATTATTTTTAAAATATCCAAAGAAAAGACAAATCAGTACCTGACTTAGGTACATTAGGCTGAACATAATCATATTAAAGTGATTTAATCGGTCTAGTAATTTGACACAGGAGAATGGTTGAAAGCGTTACCTTAAATCCCAATTTACATACAGTTACAACATATAATATTATAAGTTAGGAGGGTTTAATAACGAAGCTCTTAAACCACCCCACTATTGAATTTGTAATTGCTCGTTTACAGACACTTTATTGGTACTTGTGATTTTCAAATGGAATATAGAGTACTAGATGTTTTTCGTGGCTTACCCCGCATGAAATTTGGTTCCAGTTCCTGCTTCCTACGGAAACACATTACTGGGATAAAACGTAGTCTATATATTATTCTAGACTATAACCAATCTCCGTTCCAAATTTTCAAAACAGACAAGATTTGTTATCACAAAGTTAAAGGCGTTAAAGCTCTTATAAAGTGGTCAGCAACTTAGTAGCCATCAGTACCCACTTCTATGTGGGTAGTTGAGAAATAAAGTAAAGTTAAAATTTGCTCGTCTTTTAAATTGTAAATAAAAATATATTATAGTACTTATATTGATATTAATGCAGATAAAAAACAATTAGAAATATTCACCTACCAGTGAGAGTGATTTTCCAACAGTTTGCACAACAATTATCTATTGTAAATAGCAGCACTATGGAACGCAATGTACAGGAATCTATGTCCAGTCTAAAGGCAATGATTTTTGATGGTCTAGCAAAATTTGAAGCAAGGCTGCAGCAGACCGGCTCTGTGTCACCTACAAATATGTCCAGTATTGCGGCAGATTTTAATGTATTCAAGAACTTCATGATGGAATCTTTAAGCTTGCTTCAGCGACAGGTGGACAAGCTTGCCAGTCAGGTTGACAGTCTTGAAATGCATGGGCGGCGTAAAATACTTCTATTTCATGGGCTGGCAGATGACAAGTCGGAGGACACAACAGCTGTAATTGTCAATGCTGTTCAACGGCAACTCGGATTGAGCACCTTTGTCGCTGCGGATGTTAGGCGGTGTCACAGAATGGGCCGTCCATCTAATGCCCATAAACCCAGGCCTATTTTGGTAAAATTTGACAAAATTGAACTGAGAGATAAGGTCTGGTTTTCAAAGACGTTGCTGAAGGGTTCTGGTTTGACATTATCAGAGTTTCTCACAAGGGCTCGACATGAGGTTTTTCTAGCTGCTCGTGAACGCTTTGGTGTCAAGAAGAGCTGGACAAGGGATGGTCATATTTATGTCATTGATTCGAAGGCACAGCGTCATCGAGTGGCTACAATGCGGGATCTCGCTAAGATCAGCGATGTAGATGACAAACCAGCTGAAGCTCCTAAAACTGTAACTAGTAAGTCCCGGCGTGCTGTAACTACCAAAAAGTAATTGTTCATTTATCATCGTTGGTGCTACAGTGGTTGAGTAATTGTAAGGACAACAATAACGGTTCACTACACTTTCCGCTTATCTAACTGTTTATCTCTTTCTTTTTATATAAGTACTGAACGTAGACACTCTTTGCTATTTGTATTTTGTTATTATACTTATCACTTTTCTCTAGTAAGATAAGATGAATAATATGTTTTTATCATGCGTACAACTTTTACCGATAAATAATTCACTCACTACCTACAATTTATGTTTGTTCTTGTTGTTGAGAATACAAACAATAACAGCAAATGTCAGTGGGCGGCGAGATTGTGACAGTGACATCTAAAAATGTCAATGTCAATCGATTGTCTGTCACTGGGCGCGTTCCGTACTTCCGTTTTGCGTTACATTGTTACATTACATACCTACTAAAACACAATCTGCTTAGGGCTGGGCTATGCTATGATGGACTAGTGACGGCTGTGTCCAGAGCATAGAAAGTACTTTTTATTAAGGTGTATGTTGTGAACTGTTGTTGAAATTTGTTCTCATTTTTGTTTCTAACAAATTCAGTGATTTATTTATTTTACAATGTTTTGTTCTGTATTATTTTGTTCCATGCCTGTAGCTACGTTTTTCAATACTCAGACACTCAACTGGCGGGTGGATAGACATTCGAACTAATATAACTAATAATATCTTTGTAGTTAAATCTTTCTTATACCTATTATATTATTATTCTATTATACCTATTTATATATATTATTTATATTTTTATACTTATTTTATTCTATATCTATGACAGATTTAAGACATGGCAGTGATAGTGAAAGTTTTTATCTGGGTTCGAGCCTCTTTAATAGTTTTGTCAGTGTTCCAACACTGGCTGAAACGTTAAATTCTCGGTTTTCTGATGTACCTGAAAGTTTCAATGTAGTCCATTTAAATGCCCAGAGTATTCCCTCCCATTTTTCTGATATGCTGACTTCTTTCGACTGTAAAGACATTCATGCAATTCTTGTTTCAGAGTCCTGGTTCAGGACATATCATTCATCTTCCGCCTTCCCACTTCCAGGTTTTAAATTAATAAGAAATGATCGTGGAGGCGACGAGGTTGGTGGCGGTGTTGCAATTTATATTCGTTCTCAAATTCCTTTTCACGTCCTTGATGTGTCAGCACAGCCACCACCCCCAAATGCTGGGGAGCATCTCTTCCTGGAAGTGGAACTTAATCATTCCAAAGTTTTGCTGGGTGTTTATTACTGCCCATCTTCAAACATTAGTTTCTTTGCATCCTTTGAACGTCTTTTGGAAAAACATACCCCGTCTTACAGTCACACAGTCATACTAGGGGATTTCAATACCTGTCTCGTAAAAAATGATCCTCGTCCTCTCGCTCGCGCTTCTTCTTTTCGCCGTTTGATTCAATCCTGTAATCTTTCAATTCTTCCCCTGAATGTTACCCACCACTTTCCAGACTGTAGACCATCCCTTATAGACCTTATCTTGGTATCATCAGTGGAGCACGTCATTAAATATGGCCAATGTAATGCGGATGCTTTCTCTCACCACGATCTACTCTTCCTTTCCTATAAACTTCGCCCTCCTAAGGCAAAATGCAAAATACTGCGTAAGCGCAATTTTGGTGCTATGAACCTTGACAGCCTTCGTGGGGATGTTGACAGGGTTGACTGGGACTCATTATTTACATCAGAATCTATTGACGAAAAAATTTGCATTTTTAATGAACATATCATAGAGCTTTATGATAAGCATGCTCCTGTCCGAGCGATAAAAATGAAACATATGCCTGCTCCGTGGCTCACTGATGCCATAAAAAAGGTAATGGCCAAGAAAGTTGCAGCAAAATTTAAATATAAATGTCGACCGACTACATGCAACTTTGAAAAATATGTCGAAATACGTAATCACTGCAATAAGGTGTGTAGAAATGCACAACGCCAGCATATTCATGCATCAATTGAAAACGGTGATCCACCTAAAGTGTGGAAATTCCTAAAAAGCATAGGGGTTGGAAAGTCTAAAGAAAATAGTATTCCTAAAAATTTTGACCTCGATGCACTTAACTTGCATTTTTCTTCTTCGTCCGGTTTTGGAGGGACCACCAAGACCAATACACTTAGTCATCTTTCATCACTTCCAACTCCAAATTATCCGAGTTTCTTCTTTGAATCTTTCACTAATAGTCATGTTAAGAAGAGCATAATGGCAATTGCATCAAGTGCAGTGGGTAGTGACTATGTCAGTCGTAACATGATCATACCTATCTTAGATCAAATCCTTCCTGTCTTGACTCACATTTTAAATTTTTCCATTTCTGTGAGCCTCTTTCCATCCGTTTGGAAAGAAGCACAGATTATTCCTCTACCAAAAAAAGGTAACGCATCATGTTTTTCCCACTTCCATCCTATATCTATACTACCATTTCTTTCTAAAGTTCTAGAACGCCTTGTCTATAACCAGCTTAACACGTTCCTGTCTACCAACTCTTTGCTAAATCCTTTCCAATCTGGTTTTCGTACTGGACATAGTACTGTAACTGCTCTAGTTAATGTTACGGACGACATAAGAATAGGCATGGAGAAGGGCAGCCTCACGGTACTGTCTTTGCTTGATTTCAGTAATGCCTTCAACACTGTGGACTATGATATCCTACTCGGCATACTTCGCTCTCTTAACATATCTCCTATGGTGATTGATTGGTTTCAAAGTTACCTGATTGGGCGCCGGCAACGTATATGTGTAGAAGATTCTCTTTCTTCTTGGACTAATATTACAGCCGGTGTTCCACAGGGCGGCGTTCTGTCTCCTTTACTCTTTGCTATTTTTATAAATTCAATTTCTCAAAACTTAATTTCATCCTACCACCTTTATGCAGATGACTTACAAATATATACACAGGCGCCGTTAAACCAGTTGCACGAAGCAATTGCTGCAATGAACACGGATTTGGATCGCATATGTGAATGAAGCATTAATCATGGGCTTCAAGTTAATCCGTCAAAGACCCAGGTCATTATAGTCGGGAGTTCTTGGATAACGTCACGTATCGACTACACAATTTTGCCACAAGTTATTTTTAATGGTACTTCTATTGGTATAAGCGATGTGGTCAAAAACTTGGGAGTGCATATCGATAGCACATTGTCCTGGGATCATCAGCTGCAGGAGGTCGGGCGCAAACTGTTTGCATCTGCAGGATCACTACGTAGATTACGTAGTTTTCTCCCCACAGCCACTAAAATTGCGCTTGCCCACTCTCTTTTGCTCCCAATCCTTGATTATGCAGATGTCAGCTATCTTGATCTCACAGAGGAGCAATTTGACAGGCTTGAGCGCCTTCAAAATGTTTGTATTAGATTCATATTTGGACTACGCAAATATGACCACGTATCTGAATTCAGAAAAAAGCTCAAGTGGCTCCCAATTCGCTTTCGACGGAATACTCACATATTAGCTTTACAATACAATATACTGTTCAATCCTTGTACTCCCCGATATCTCAAAGAACGTTTCACGTTCCTTCATGACAAACATTCGAGATTTTTAAGGTCATCAGAAAATTTGACTCTTTGGATGCCACAGCACTCAACAAATTTCGTGGACAAATCCTTCACTGTGCAAGCGATTCGCCTGTGGAATGCTTTGCCAGTATCTATAAGGCGAGTACAATCACTAGTATCTTTCAAGAGTATGCTAATGAATCACTTTTTGTCTATTTCCGACTAGTACCTACTTCGTGTTTTTCTTCTTAGTATGTATTATGTCTCTAAATACGAGTATATGATAAAGTATATCGTGTCTGTATGTATGTTTATGTATTGTATATATTATATAATATGTATGTGTATTTATGTATGTTTATTTATATGTATATAATTATAGTTATGTTGTTGGTATATGTTTGCTTCTAAAATTTGTACACTGCCCCTATCAGCTTCATGTTTTCTATCCATCCAAAGGTTGCCTGGCAGAGATTGCTTTTAGCGATAAGGCCGCCTATTGTACATACGTAGATTAAGATCTTCTTCTTTGAATATGTTCCTTTATGGTGTACAATAAAGAATATTTTATTTTATTTATTTATTTTACCCTCAGAGGAATCTGACCGTATAGGATTACCTCTTAATTAATTGGAGGCGAGTCTGACTCAGACAGGGGCGTCTGTTTAACGGCTAATTTGACAGTGAATCGAACATCCCTGGGTGCTTCAATTTCAGGCTATCACACACAATCGATACAGTCGGAAATCACATTTAAGGATGAACCATCAATAGTAGCACGGCCATAGAATTATAACGCATAGAAACCCAATACGCGCGAGCGACGTGAAGCCATTTCATGGCAGCTGATACCGGCTGCCTACATCAATCGGCGCTTTAGTACCGGGCATCTAGCGTCAGTGCAAAGAGCTCGCGTAATTTTCGTCTAAAAATGACGTATTGTGCAGTTAAAGGATGCCACAATTCATCTGAAAATTGTTCCAAACACCTAAAGATCACATTGCATAGGTTAGTACTGCAAAATATGTAACATTTTTGTTTAAAACTCCTCATTTAAAGAAACAAAAATCGTACATTTTAGTGACGTCATTTTCATAGACGGTGTTGCAAGCAATGAGAATAAAATTTTCCCACTTTTTCCCTTATTTGCTTCAATATCGGTTTTAGGAACTGTTCTTGTTATAAAAATACTCTTATCACATACATACATATGCTTACGCCTTTACTCCCGAAGGGGTAGGCAGAGGCATTACATACGCCCACATTTCACCTTTTCAGAATTTGTTCCACGTAATAGGGGGTGAGCCGTAATGCCGTGTTGAGATGACGCAGGTTGTGACTGCCTGCTGTTGAAATTTGAAAGTCCGCCCCAAAAGGCCTTCAACTTTGCTTAATGACTGCCATTTTACTGGCAACCGGAAACAACAGCTTAACAGCCTTCCGAAGCACAGAAACGCTCAAATAAATTTCACAAAGTGGTCACATGGATGGTCACCCATCCAAGGACTGGCCATAGTGAAAGTTGCTTACTGCAGTGATCGTTTACAGATCACTGAGTACGCGGGTCCACAAGCGCTTCATATCTGCTTAAATAATTTTATTTGCAAAATTTTGTGGGTGGGTACCACATTATTTACTAAAATATTGTGATTAAAACAAGTTTATTAATTTATTAAGTAAGCTAACCCTTCGGAAGGATGTCCCAGGGCTCCCGGCAGACTTAGGCAACCACCTTGGCCTCGCCTAGAGGGTTCGGATGCTATCCCGCCACTTGGGGAAGGGGTTAGAGTTAGTTATTATTCCACCACCATGAATGCTTCTGGAAAAACGTCGAGTAGCCAACTCGTCCTTCTCAGGCCCTCGGTCAGGGAGGCCGGTAGTAATAATATATTACTTACTACCACAGTTTGAAATACAAAATATTACTGATTTCAGAATTTGTTGGTATAGTGGCAGCAGAAATACATCATCTCGGAAAATTATTAAGCTCTATGGCTATTACGGTTTCTGAGATAGAACCTCGAGATAGACAGACAGACAGCGAGACGGACGGCTTAACCTTATAAATAGGGTTCCTTATTTACACTTTGGGTACGGAACTCTTAAAGTATATATATGTCTACTAGTAAACTTAAACTGTTACTTATAAAGAAAGAAAGAAAGAAAGTGTTTATTCATGGCCCAATCTACATGATATTATTATACTGGTTAGTAAGTCGTTTTACACTTACCCCCTTATTCATAATCGTTTATTAAACCTATTTTAGTTAAAACACATTTTAAGTCTATTGCTGTCTCTAACCATACTCTGTCATTGGTTAGAGACAGCAATAGACTTAAAGTGTGTTTTAACTAAAATAGGTTTAATAAACGATTATGAATAAGGGGGTTAGTGTTTAATTGAGCATTTTTTTAAACTACATATTAATAAAATATGGTAGACTATCTGCCTACCCCGCGAAGAGTATAGCATATAGATAAATAGAGTTAAATGTTAAATTAAATGTATACAAACAATTTAATTTTTTTCCCATTTATAGGGTAAATTTTATTTCCTAGCAACATTTTCTGTAAGCTTGTGTGAGTGTCGCCGAGTATAAAGACGAGTAGTTTACACCTACATTAATATTGGTTCGGCTTCGCGGGCTCGTACGTATAATTGAGCGACTCTCAGTCTATGTGTTATAAGTCTATGAGCACGGCAAACAAAGGCTTAAAGTAGGTAGTTTACCTGTTTAGCGTAACTTGAGGAATACTTTTCATTGAAATCACTACATTTGATAGAAATAAAGAGTCGCCATGGCACTCTCCAGATAAGAATCTATGGCACTCCCTGTGATAGCGGCAAATATCATTTCTTTTTCCTATTTACTTATTCATCACAACACAGCCAATTAACGCCCACTGCTTGCTATTAGGTATATAATAATCTTTTACTCCAATAAATGTAGTGTTACACAAAGAAAAATGTTTCCAATGCTATAACATATAATGTAATCTGTGTATAGAAGAGAGTCGTACGTGCCGTGAAAGGGGCTTGCTGTTTTCACGGCTAAGCTCGTTCCAAGATGCATCGAATCATCGATTTCCTTGTACCCGTACTTCAATGTAGCTATGTGTTCGAGTAGAGCCGGCGATACTAGGTAGACGATAATAAGCGATATTGGAATGGTTTCTGATTTAGAAATGTCTGTTTCAAACAGTGATTGAGTTAATTTTGGTATTGTTTATGCAAATTATCGTATTAGAGTAATTATTTTAATTAGATTAGTCTCAAATTTGACAGTTTACAAACTTAAGTAATTTAGAAACTTAACTTTATTATGATTGATTTGTAACGTTTAATTGAGTAATACAGAGGTATTAGGAGTTTAAAGTAGAGCTGCTGCTGAGCTTTAATTAACCAAATTATTTAAAAAATAACGCCTTCCAAGTTCTTCCTAAAACCTACCTGGATTTGAAGCCCGAGCTTTGTTCATTTTAGTTGCAACGAGCAGTTATAATATTTTGCTTAGTTTTTGCGGCATAACTGGGAGCTACTGTTGCCTGATCTCTTAATCACTTAATACATAGGTATTAGGAGTTTAAAGTAGAGCTGCTGCTGAGCTTTAATTAACCAAATTATTTAAAAAATAACGCCTTCCAAGTTTTTCCCAAAACCTACCTGGATTTGAAGCCCGAGCTTTGTTCATTTTAGTTGCAACGAGCAGTTATAATATTTTGCTTAGTTTTTGCGGCATAACTGGGAGCTACTGTTGCCTGATCTCTTAACCACTTCACGTGGATTACCCCTCAAATTCAGAATAAGAAATTGTACAAAAATGTATTCTGGTTAAAGGCGAATCGTTTAACCACTCGTAAACATCGCAGGGGCGTACATCATGACGTGTACCTTCCAAATGACATGAAACGTAGTTATTGGAATCCCAGGGGCTAAATTGGTATGACTCGTTGCCTCACAATCTCTAATGCATATCTAGATCGCTTAAAATATTCATTCATATTAATATCTAACCGCGTATCATATTTTTCATATGGCGGCTGAGCCGTACCGTATAAATAAATTTTCTTTCGGCAAAATTAAAGTCATATTACAACCATTTAAACGCATAAAAACATTATACTTTTTTCTCGAGAACGTAGGTTGTAGGTATGTACCTACGTCTACATTTTGCTAGGTGTAGTGCGATAATAGAAGACAGTTTCAAACAAATCCATATTGGTTGCTGTCTGCTGCAAAATATTTTGAGCTCTATCCGTTCAGAGGGTGTAAATAACAAGGACAAGTACTTTTATACATTAGTATACTCTAGCTGCTCTGCCCCGGCATCGCTCGTACCATACTTCGAACTCTAATGCTTGTCTAAGGGTTGCTGTTGAATGACCGGGGGCCGAGGACGGAGACGGGGCAGCTCACCGTCCTTACAGAAGCATGCCCTTGAGACAGCGTGACGTGAGAGATTTACGCACGCCCCCCCTAAGAAGCGGGATAGCCCCCCCCCACCCCTATGTGAGGCCGCAGTGGTAGCCGTAGGTTTGTTGGGAGTCCTGAGGTATCCTTCCGAGGGCTTACCCGGGGCTCCCAACCATTGGGGCTGTTAGCAGAACACACGTGAGGTTTTTAGTCTGTAGGAGTCCGGCATAACATTCATAAAGATTTTCCCTCAAGTAAAACACAAAAAAATAAAAGCGTTGCTGTTGGCCGTTGTAAAAGAGAGAGCCACCTTTAAATTTTATTAATACAGATTGATACACTACAAAATAGATACGCAAGCGATATAATATTATGAATCGTGAGTGCCGAGACGGTTAAATGGCACCACAAATATTGATGTGGCGATTCCCTGAGGTTCCGGAGTGAGGAGTGGGCGCGGTTTAACTGGCGCGAGGCCAACCGCACGAACTCAGCGTTGTGGTTACCCTTGCTACATTCAGCTGATATCGGTGAATAGAAACGGCTTATGGAAATTCTCTGAAAGTTTATTTGAAGAAAACATTGATATCTATTGTATTAGAATAAACACTAAACACTTATGTTGGTATCGGTCTATGAAATTTGATAAACTATTTAAAATCCATATTATTACGTGGGGTACTAAAAGTGGTGAAATGTGGGGTACCTATGTCTCTGCTTAACCCTTATGGTGTATGCAGAGTGTAGGTAATGTGTCGGTAGGGTATTTTAAACTCACACGAGTTGTACTATAGATTTCGGGTACTTTTTCGACGAGACGAGTCTACTCGTGACCACGGGTATTGTAATTTAGCCATCCGAGAGATGAAAAAATCCTTTGTACCTATATGCGAAAAAGACGTGAAATACTCGTATTATAATGAATGCAGGGTATATGTATATCACAGTCAGTTTCGTATAAAGACAAAAAAAATATCCATTTTATTACAATATAATAAATATATTCACGGACATTTCACACAACGCTATCTGATCCCAAAGTAAGCTAGGAATAACCTGCTTGTGTTATGGGTATCAGACCACGGATATTAATACTTATATACTTTTTTAAATACATACATATTATACATAGAAACACCCAGACTCTTGAGACAAACATTTATGGGTCACACAAATATTTGTCTCCGGTGGGAATCGAACCCACGACCTCCAGCGCCACAGGCGGTATCACTACCGACTGCGCCACAGAGGCAGTCGCACAGATATAGTCTTATAGTTCATCAGATGAATATCAAAGCTATTATCTTCCTTTCAACTTCACATTCTAAAGGTCTAAATAAATGAAAGTGAAATATTACCTAAAAATTACTTGCGAGCAAAAGGTTTCTTCAAAGGATAATGTGACAGTATGTTATTACAGACGGAGCTAATCCTTCTTTGTTATGAGTTCCAAAGGATTTATTGGGCTTTGTGTCTTTTATTCTTCGGCTCAGTGACTCGGCACAACGATTCAATCAACTCAATAGATATATGATTAAGATGAGAGACGGTTTCAAGTATTAGTCCGTCTTTAGAAATAGAGATATATACGAGTATTTATTTCACCTTTGATGTAGATTGCAGGTACATAGTATCCCTAATTTTCATTACTAAATTCATAACCGCAAATGACTACTAAGCTACGAATGCTTTAAACATTTATTGAATCACATAATGTAAAATACTTAAACAACATTTTAATCCATGGAGAGTTCTAGAATCCCCGTTTACAAAGTGGCATTACTCAGAATGTTGTCTAGGGACGGCAATAGGTGAGACGAGAGTAGATTTTTATAAATAGAGTTAATATTAAAATCATTTCTACAAAATACTAAATGACGACAATTCGAGGACGAATCAATACTAAACAAAACGATACATATTCCAATACACTTTGGTGACTCATTAAGTCAAGTGAATAAGTTTGAACACGCATACCTATATGTAGGGTAGACACGCTAATTCCTGTACACTCAGGTGAATGTCATTAGTTGAAAGCTTTCGTCTTACTGCCATGTAACCCTTTAATGAAGTGTATTTGAATACGAGCGACTACGCGGTTCAATCCAAGGTAATGTAAATTTCCAAGTACCTTCAGTTTGAAGGGCATAGTTTCCCGCTATTATTTGACATCGGAAACGAGCTGTCAATCAAGGTGGCTTGTATCGCGCTGGTGTGAATAAACAATTTGACGATGGAGAACTTTGCTGTTAGTTTATGC
The DNA here is from genome assembly GCA_933228765.1 of Miltochrista miniata. Lineage (NCBI taxonomy): Eukaryota > Metazoa > Arthropoda > Insecta > Lepidoptera > Erebidae > Miltochrista > Miltochrista miniata. The sequence goes on along the minus strand of OW121751.1, from coordinate 11,430,774 downwards.
GTGTTTGTGTGAAATCTGTATAATGCTGTAGGACTTCATATTGGGAATTAATATTAACTAGATAAGGGTATACGTCAAAGCCTGTTATTGCATATTTGCTTATATTAAAGCTATTTATACAGTTAGTATGTTTTTTACTGAAAGGGTTACAAATTAAATATGAAGAAAATTGTAACCATCGATATAAGAGCTACGAGAGCACTTCGAAAGTCACTCGAAGGTAATGAAAATCATAGTTAAAATTTTGAGAATGTCGTATAGACAGCAACTCGTACATCCTATTATAGGTGATAGGTAAGGCCAATCGTTAATTAAACGCGTGTCAACTGCAGATTATAGGCTTGTACACAGTTTTTGTGGATTAATACTCGCTTCAATTCTCGCTTTATTTATTTTATAAGAATGTCTACTAGCTAGAAGGTTTTACTACGCAATATTAACTTGAACTATGTCAAATTTTCCGTTCTTTTCATTCTTAAAAAGAGTATATAAGGTTTTTACTCATTTGAATTCTAAATTTCAAGATATTTACCTATCTGTTTATCGTGCATTAGGCCCTACTGTGATAATCGGGGGCCAAGTCAGCCATATATATCTGTGATGTAGTTGCTGACGGCCTAAATGCATAACCCTGTAGCCTGTCAGGCAAAGTACTTAGATTTGCAAACTTATAAAAACCACGGGAGCCTGCAGCGTGGCAATTCTGCTTGGAGAAGTTGCTATGTTCCAGCATTTGATCGGTAAACAGTCATTATGATACCGAGAGAGCATATTTGTTATCTATTATATAAAAATAAGTCGGATTTTCCTTCCTGACGCTATAACTCCAGAACGCACGAACCGATTTCCACGGTTTTGCATTCGTTGGAAAGGTCTCGGGCTCCGTGAGGTTTATAGCAAAGAAAATTCAGGAAAAATTTCAACAGAAAAGCGGGAAAATCATTTTTCACATACAGCGCCATCGCGGGCGAAGCTGCGGGCATCAGCTAGTCGTATATATATAATATCGACTTCATTTATATACATTATGTAAGAGTTACGATAAATAGGATTTGATCCTACTCGTACCTTATTTGAATTTGTAAAGCATTTCAATCAAGTATATACTTGATTGAATTGCTTGTTGGAATGGCTTGCATATCTATGTAAGACCACTGTGCTTGTGTACAACATTTCTTTTATAAGTCACACAGGTTCGGTATATCTTACAGACCTCGACACGTCTCCCAATTGCGCCTGTACATACATACATACATACATATAATCACGCTTGTCTCCCATCGGGGTAAGCAGAGACTATGGCTTTCCACTTGCTACGATCCTGACATACAACTTTCGCTTCTTCTACTTTCATAACTGTTTTCATACACGCTCGCCGGTTAAGGGTACTCTTGACCTTGCCTTTTTCCAGAACGTCTCTGATTTGATCGGCATGCGTACGCCGAGGTTTACCCCTACCAGTTTGCCCATTCATTCTCGCCTCACAAATCTGCTTTGTCAGTCTATTCTCATCCATTCTTTCCACGTGTCCAAACCATCTAAGCATCCCTTTTTCGGTCTTAGTCACTACATCTTCTGTTATACCACATTTTTCCCTTATCACGCTATTTCTTTTTTTGTCCATTAAAGTCACTCCAGCTATACTTCGCAGACTTCTCATTTCCACTGCATTAATTTTGCTTTCATGCTTCTTCTGCCATACCCAACTTTCACTACCATACATAAGTGTAGGGATGAGCACTCCCCTATGTACAGCCAACCTGGCCTTCTCAGACACATTTTGACTGCTCATAAAGGTGTACATAGCCCCATTCACTTGATTTCCTGCCAAAACTCTTCGCTCAATATCCAGGTCACACTTTCCATCCCTTACAAATTTGGAACCCAAGTATACAAATTCTTTCACCTGTTCCACTCTTTGCCCTTCAATGAAGATTGAGCAATTCGTCATACTTTCTTCTCTTTCAAAAACCATAACTTTCGTCTTGTTTACATTAACTTTCATTCCTCTACTTTTTAGAGCCTCATTCATACTATTAACCATCAGCTGCAATTCCTCCGCTGATGATGCTAATATCACCTGATCATCAGCATATAGGAGGCATTTGACGGTCAGTTCATTCATTTTTAAACCATACATACTCTCTTGCAGTTCTTTCAGACAACTATCCATGTATAGATTAAACAGCCACGGAGACGCTACACAGCCCTGTCTCACACCCTTTTCAATGTGAAAAAAGTCCGTGCAGGCCCCGTTGATCCTGACACAAGCACTAGAACCCTCATAGAGAGACCTCAGTGCCCGTATCAAGTTGCTGTTCACTCCATACATGGACAATATTGACCACAGTTCATTCCTCACCACTCTGTCATAGGCCTTTTCCAAGTCCACGAATATGCAATAGACCTTTTGACTTTTAGCCAAAACTTTCTCAGCTACGCATCGTAAGGAAAAGACCTGATCCGTACATCCCCTTCCTTTCATAAATCCTGCTTGCACATCCCACATTTTTCCTTCAGTTTCATTCATCACTCTTTTTATCAACACTTTTGCATACAATTTGCCAACGATGCTGAGCAAGCTTATGCCGCGGTAGTTTTTGCACTCTTGCTGCGACCCTTTTCCTTTGTAAAGCGGCACAATGACAGCTTTACACCATTCTGCTGGTACTCTGCCACTTCGCCAACAAAAGTTAAAAAGGCGGTACAGCTGGCAAGCTACCACGCCACGTCCAGCTTTCAGCATTTCGACAGAAATCCGATCTATTCCAGCAGCCTTTCCTACTTTCATACAATTCAACGCTTCCACTATTTCTCCCATACTAAACTCGCTTTCATCGCCAAATTCATTCAGTTCTAAAACACGCGTATCGCCTTGTATATCTTCTTTTTCGAATAAACACTCAAAATATTCCTTCCATCTCTTTAGCACACATTCTTCTCCTCTTACAAAACTTCCATCCTGGTTTCTGATGTGATTGAGCGGCGACATTGTTTGCTGACTCCTCACTGTTCTTATGGACTTCCAAAAAAATTTAATATTCCGTTGGAAGTCTTCAGATAACCTTTTATCAAATTTTTCTCTATCATTCTCTTTCTTTCTCATTATCGTCTCTTTTGCAACACGTTTATACTTTTTATATTCATCCTTTGCCATTTTTACATCCTCATCCGTTGCCTTTTGCATTCTTTGATTGGCCTTTGTAGCCAACCAGTCCAACCATGCTTTCTTCTTGCCAGTCAACGCATTAAGAACTTCCGCACTCATTCCCTTTGCCATACATCCTTGTCGTCTTTTGCTAACCCCACACACTTCAATCGCAACTTCCACAAGTCTTTCCTTAAACGGCTTCCATAATTCTTCAATCTCACATATTTCATCTAGGTTTTCAAATTTTTCACTCAGTTTACTCACAAATGCCTCTTTTATGCCTAACTCTTGTAAATTCTCAACTTTTATTCGCTCTAGTACACTAACGGGTTCATGCACACGATGTCGCCACCGCTGAAACAGACCCCTTACCCGGCTAATTACCATACACTAACGGGTTCATGCACACGATGTCGCCACCGCTGAAACAGACCCCTTACCCGGCTAATTACCAAGAAGTGATCTGTGTCGATCCCGGTGCCACGGTACGCCCGAGTGTCTAGCACTTTCTTTCTCAGTCTTGCGTCTACTATCACAAAGTCAATCATGCTTCTCTGATCTCTCTCCTCTCTTGTATACAAGTGGATATCCTTGTGGTTGAATATGGTATTAGTAACCACAAGATTCCTTTCCAAACATACTTCTAGCAAGCTTTCTCCATTTACATTCACTCGTTCATCACCAAACTTTCCTAATACACTTTCGTATCCATCGCGTTTCACTCCCACCCAACCATTAAAATCACCTAACATCACTATTCTCTCGTTTCGTTTACATTTATCCAGAATATCACTCATACTCTCCCAAAATGCCTGCCTCTCGCTTTGGTCTTTTGAAGACCGGTGCCACCGCGCATCCTGCGGAGCATACACTCCCAAAACAAAGATGCGGGTAAGTCCAACCTTCAGTCTTAGCCAAAGGAGTCTTGGGCTCACACATTCATACTCTGTCACACACTCATTCATTCTCGCGGAAAGTAGTACACCGACCCCCTGGCATGCTGTGCTGGTTGTGGCTACACCTGACCAATAGGCCGTATAGGCTCCGTGTGTCGTGGTGTCACATCCTTTCCGCTTTGTCTCATTCACACACAAAATATCAAGATGCCTCTCTTGCATCATCTTACATACCTCCTCAATTTTATCTTTCATTCCTCCTCTCACATTTAATGTAGCAAAGTGGCTAACCCTAGTCCACTTTTCGCCTCGATGGGAAACGAGACGTGATGGGTGGCGAACCACATCGCCGCCGTTTTTGGTTTTAAATTTCACTACCATAGCGTTCCCACGAGGAGCTAGGGAATTAAATTGGTCCACCTGAACAGAGCCCCGCTTGTCCAGGTAAGGCTAGCCTTGTTCTGGGTTCGCCCGGGCCCAGGGCAATTAGGCACGCTTAAGACTACGCTCGCCCGTAGCCACGCAGCTCATCGGCACGGCGACCTTGGCTTGGCGGATAGTAGAGCGGATCAGGATGGGGTAGGAAGGGATTCACGGACAAGGAAATGGATAAGGTGGATAGGACGGGGTTAGCAGGGATCCAAAATTCAAACCAAAAAAAAAATCCAACAGCCAGGACAGATCTTACATACAAAATACAATCTCTGCAGTCCGAGCACCTGTACGACAGAGATAAATTTATGATATCATTTAAACGGAGCACGGAGGATAAACGCGTAATTCATGCAACCGAGTTTCCTTGCCGATTACCTGAATCGCTAGAATATTCCAGAATTTTCTCGTATCTTTCTGCAAAATTCAATAATAAGTCTTCTAAATGAAATAATACGGTTTGTAATGATTTTAGTTCTACCTATCAATAGACCAACAAAATAATAATTCGTGTCAGTTTGATTTGAATGTCTGCCCAAAAAAATACATGCTTACCATCCTGAATTTGTTTATGCTATGAAATCTGTGTTAATAGTTGTAAATACTGATTTCATACATACATACGTCACTCCTTTATCGCCGAAGAAGTAGGCAGACCGCAGAGACATAGAGGCCTTCCATTTGGCTGAACAATTATCATTTTACTGACATCCGGGTTTCATTTCTAGTTTTCCTTCTCCACGCAATGGATCGTTTTGCGAAAGTTTTCTCTTAGTCACTGCTTACGACACCCTCGGAATGAATTGGGGTGGCGACTACTCTTCCCCGTGGCAACACGGGGCACTGATTTCATAGCAAAATTAAATTCATTAACATAATCCTGTCTAAAACATTTCGTTATGGAATCCACCGCAGAAACTATTTGCAAGTACACACTATTAACGAAAATCCCTGCAAAGGAGGCATTTGGTACATATAAGGCGGATAAAGTTCACTGCATATTCGCATTAAAACTTGTGTTTATGACTTACCAGTTGCTAATTTAGTATAACTCCGAATATACTGAAGCTTATAGATATTTCATGCATAATTTTCTTTCTGAAGGCATTATTACAGTCGAATAACTTCTCTTAGTAATGAAACAACCTCGGCTTTGTCGTGTGCTACAAAAGCTACTCAAAGAAGTTTGCTTCATTATGTATATCAGTTCTGAGAACTTAAGCTACTGGATTAAGTAACTTTCTGTTGTATTTACTGAGTTACCCCGCAATTATTTTTCTGAATTAAAGTAAATAAACGCTTAAAAAACACTCGTCTCCCTTTATAACTAAGTAAACCACCTACTTCAGTGGCGTAGTGATAAATGTATGCGAATGCCATGAGGTTTCATGTTCGAGTCCAGGGTCGGAATGTCAAAAAAAAACGAAAAAATAATTTTATGAGCCTCGTGCTCAACAGTGGATTTTATTCACTTAAATGTATGGAAGGTATGCATTATGATCGTAATTAAATGAATAATACAATGGTGAGAGTTTATAAACTTAAATATAGATGTTTTATTATATTATCGGTCTTCGTTTGTTTTGTCTATCTTCATTTGTTTTATCGACCTAAATATGTTTTATCGGTCCTATTTGTTGTCTATCTTCATTTTGTTATATCAATCTTCATTTGTTTTAGCGATCGTCATTAGTTTAACGATCCTCGATTCTATGAAAGTTTGATATTAAATCTAGTAGTGCCATTAGTAATTGGTAGTACCATGGGAAATTTTACAAAATGCGTTTAATCAGTCGATAAGAACGGTAGTGTCACGTGAAAGTTAAATTTCCCGTGACACTACTGATAGTGCCAAGCAGTAGTGCCATGAAAAATAAACGCGCACACACAGCTTTATTGACGCTGTTGAAATTTAATGACATTATGAAGTACTTAAACGCGTATCTGAAGCACAAATTTTGTTCATTGTTGCAGTTGACACGACTGCGCAGTACGACGCTGTTCGAGCTTACCTCAAAGAACTAGATATTTCGAGTGCCGTGTGGGTTGGCCTCATACGAAGCAATCCGGATGGAGACTTCACGTGGACGTATGTCGAATTCCTACTTTGTGTGTTTTGCTCACATTCACTCATGATAAATTTTTAAGGGAACAGTGTGCTATGCCTGTCATAATTTAATATCGAAAAAAATCAACCTCGAGCGGGATTTGAACCTGCGTCTATTATTAATCAGTTAGTGGGTAGACTTAGACTTTAAGTCTAGACTACTGAGCTAGAGTTATTGAATATGCAATATTTAAGCAAATTATGGTCGTGCCTCGATAGCTTAGCTTATCCTCGGAATAGAACGCGGGTTTGAATCCCGCTCGAGTTTAAGCTTTTTCACCATAAATTATATTTTAATTTGTTTCTACAGTGACTATCGTGGACTCAGTGGCGAGGGTTACTGGAGTTCAGCGCCAGACACCCGTGCTTCTCCACTATGTGCTGCTGCCGACCCAGCCGCTGACTACCGCTGGGAGGCTCGAGCTTGTGGTGGACCCACTGTAGCCTCCTTCATTTGTGAATTACCTGGTAAGTATGAATAGTAAAATTTTCTCTTCAGATCATTATAATTACCCGGAATCCTGGGATATTCTTCCGAGGATTATCTCGGGCCCCATAGCATATATGGGTAGAAGTCCGGTAGTTTTAGTCGGTCCCAGTCCAATAAACATTTTCCGGAACTTTCATACCTCAAAAAAGATAATTGTTATTGATCATACTGTAATATTTTAAGTGATTTACGACCAATTATTTACTTAATTTTGTAGAAGTGAAAACCAAAGTTGTGTTCATTTTGATATTCTTAAATCTTCTTGTGTTTTAGTTACTTAAAATTTCGTAACGTCTTTATTGTCATTTGTTCACAGTACCTCAGTGGGCTTTAGGCAGCGAAGGATGTATGGTTCGTGCACTACCGGCTTGCACCATTCTCTATTTGCCTGAAAGTGCTGCCGTACAATTGACAGCGGATTGTGGATTGGCTGGTGTAAAACGAGTTCAATGTACAGGAAATGTGGTAAGCCAATTTAAATATTTAAAACTATAGCCGTCATTTAAATATTTCTAACATTAAATTGCAATATTTTTTTTTGGCAGAAACGCGAAGCTCTACTGAAAGACCTCTCATGCGCTGAGGATGATGAACTAAGCACTATAATGAGTTTAACGTCATCTGGCAATACGTGGGCTGCAACAACCGATGCTATAAACGTAGAACAAGAGACTATAACCGAGACGGCTACGGAAGAGTTTGGTACTACTGAACATGAAGGCGATTTAAATCAAAGTAGCACCACCCTATTGCCACTGTCTTCAACGTTGAATGTTAATGCTATAACAGGAGAGGAATTATCAACGAAATCAGTAAATATTAACAAATTCAACACAATTGATGACAGTTTATATAAAAACAATGAACTACACTTGATTCATAGTAATAATTTGCAGAGTAATCATATCCCAAAAAATCCTAATATGGATAACTTTTTGTCAAATGAATATCAAGACAAAATTGAAGATGAAAAAAATATGCAACATAAAATGTTACATGAGGAAATAGCTCGTCTTGGAAATCTGGAAAACATATTTACCCAACCAACTGACCATTTTATACCACCACTAGTAATGGCTAAGGCTAAAATAAGTAACGACATGACTGTTTTATCATTACAAGAAAAACATGCTCAACAACTGGCAGAACAGTATGAATCAAAGCATAGTAATGAATATCATGATATTGATAATATTAAATCAACGACAGAAATACCAAAAGCTGTACCATCAACTATCGATAAAATACTTTTCGTTCATGCACCTGGCAAACAAGATAAAATTAAAACTAACATGCCAAAAAAATATATTGAGAAAGTATATGATCCGAAAAGTAAGATTCAAAAAATAATTGAAACTAAACCAAATGCATTGAATAAAAGTACTGAATCAATTGTAACTACACCAAAAATACAAACTGAGGAGCTTAAAATAAATACTTTACCATTGGTTGGCAGGTCCAACGATGATGAAGATTCCACTTTAAATCTCACAGTTTTCTTAAATGACCGCCCTGAGGTTCACGAGGAAAAAATGTTTTATAATTACAGTGGTGATATTTCTAAACTGGAAATAGTGAAGAATAGTACGGTGAATGATGACACTGAAATAAAGTTATTGGATATTGAAGCTACAGAACTAACTAAGGACGAGACACATATTGAAAATTTAGCGAAAAATATTCATAATTTCACACTTTATGAAACAGTAGCGAAAACAACAAATACCTTAGAGAACTACTCTACTGCAGCTCCGACAGTATTTAAAGTAATAACTGAAGCATCTTTATTACTTCGAAACGTTTCAGTAAATCAATCAACCACTGTGACTGATATGGAAGGTAATATTACTGTAACAGCTACCAGTAAAAAGGAAGACGAGAGCACAGAAAATCCCTTTGAAGGAGCATCACTCCATTCTGCTTCCGAGCAATTATTATCAATGAAATTCAATTTTCATAATGATACATTAGAAGTAGATGAAGAAGAATCATTTAAACTGCAAAATATTACAAGAACTACCACAGTGCCTGTGATTAATATATCATTTGATGTAACAAACATGAGTACAAAAGATAATATTATAACAGAAACGACAACTACCAATGGGCCATTTACAACACACGAAGATGACAATGAAAATAATAGTCCAGAACACCATGAAGAATTTGGTGCGAATTCTAACTCATCAGATACATTGGACGACTTTAATTCACCTTTACTATCAGGAGCAAACGAACCTGTTCGTCGGCCAAATAGGTCACGGAGACCACTACCACCACCAAATCGAAATAAATTTAACCCATTTCGCATATTAGGTTAACTATAAAATGTGTATTATAAAATCAATTACCAAGCGAAATAAGTGGTAATGACTGAGAAACTTAAACACCTAATATAGTTAGTATTAGATTGTCACAATCACGTTATAATTAATTATTGTGATGGCACGGTGCACGTAGTTCATTTGTTATTTGTTTAACGTTTAAGAACACAATAAAATACAAAATTGAACAATATTTTGGTCATTTTTACAGGTATAGGGTATATGACAATATATAAAGTGTTTACTACATTATTTCTGAAATGCTTTAAATGAATTTAAGTTTATTTTGAGGAATGTCCTAATAATAAATGTTGTTATATTTACGTCATGTTAAATGTCTTGTAGCTATTGAACTAGCAAATAGGCAAGCGAAGTTACACAACTGTTTAAAACTACAATAGGACAATCAGCAATAGGTGGCAACGAAAATTACGCGCAATCTGTAAGAAATTTTCAACATGATTTCCTAAGCTATCTTACGTATTTGCATTGTGGCACTTTATATATTGTTATAAGGATATGTTTACTAAAACACAAATATAGAGGGTTATGTAATTACAATTATGTACCTATAGGCAAGCGTATTAACATTTTGGTATGTTTTAGGCTAGGCAAAATTGTGTAGTTTGTTACTTAGTCAATTCATGTTTAAATAGCATAGCTATTGGTCTTAACAACTAAGTTCAATATTTATAGATTAGATTTCAGGTTGGCCAAATTCCAGGATAACATTTTGATAAGGTAATCTACTACGTAACAAAAGAACATTACACAAAACAAACACATGGTAAAGAAATTACAATTTGCATACACGTGTAGGTTAGTTATAAAAAGTATGCATAACGAAATTCACAAACCATATCATTTTAGAATAAGATGTAGTTTAGAGAAATGTATTTTTAAAGAATGTCATGCAGACGAAGGTCAGACGGCAGTCGCCCTCAATAAACCCGAGAATAGTAAGCCAAATCCTAGCTGTTCCTATTTTATGATTAGCGTCATTTATAAAATTATTTACATTTTTGTTTATTCGAATGTTTCAGTCAAAGATTTAAATCAGCTGTTATAAATGATGCTACAGCAAACTTTTGCATTTTCTCAGACGAAGACTGCATAGTTTTTTTGTTTCATTTACAATGTATTCTTAGCACATTGTAACTTGATTTAGCTTGTTTTGTGAATGACGCTTTTCTCATATTTGGTAGTAGGTATAGACATTATTACATACATGCGACAAATACATCAAAAAAATGTTATGTCATGTGTAGTTGTTAGTCTTCGTATTATTATTTTGTTTTGTATTCATAGAATCCAAATGATGTATTAAATTTTATAATAAAGATAATTAAATAAAACATCATCCATCTATTATTTCAACCGTCAACAGCTTCCAGATGAAAATAAAAAAAAATCTTTATGTAGGTTACAAATTCACAATTTATGAACGTCAAATTTACTACAATTTACTGCCAGATTCGCAACGCAATAGGCAGAACCGGAGAGAAAAGAGCCTGGCAATCAAACTCACAGTCACTCTTTTTTTAAGGTATTTTGATATCGGAAAATATAAGTAGAAAAGAAACTAATATATTAAAAAATAAAGAATTGAATGGAACCAAGGAGCGTGAGGTGGGCTATCATATAAAAAATAACAAACTAAAACTATCTGAGCCCTTACTATAGCATATTATATATGTTCATTGTAAATGTAAGTATCGTGTGTTCTAATTCCAGGTCTTAATTACGCCATGGACTGACTTGATTTTTTGTATGAATGGGTTTATGTCTGGGAGGGTTCCAACTGCTATCTAAAACATCTCATTATCAAGAGAACATTAAAATTAACATTATATTTTTTTACTCTAAGAACCACAAACAAAATGTTAAAAACAATGAAATAAAGAAATTAAATCACTGTTTCCAAGTAAATGTAATTAATGCCATAATCTTGTTAAATAGGTCTGAGTTTCAAGACTTGTAGAACAACAACTAAGTTCCACAAGATTATAATCAAGTCTATTAAAAGTTTTCGCTTTTCCCGATGGCCTTATAAGGGTTTTAGATCGATATAAGACTATTAGAAAACTCACAAGTTTCGAGACTCTTTACCGCAGTCAATATTTGCGGAGCGCTTTACCGCCGCCTCACTCAACTGACTTGCTCTTGAAGGTCTCCACCTCCAACACAATTTTCGCCCAAGACCGCTTATCAATATTACTTATATCAAACTTTGGCAAAAGTCGCAAGTTTGGCACAATTCATTTTCATTGTATTTTCTTGCGCCCCTTAATATAAGTTTCTGTAAGTGAATTTGACTTTTACTGATCCATTTCAGTGTGGTTTATTTTGAAAGGGCTTTATACAAGTAATGTAGAATATAGTACAGGTACGCGATTTTTATAAGAAAACGGAGCAAAAGGTAGAGAGATGATGAAAACGAACAGTTTCTTCTATCTCAAGGGTCATCCCTAGAGGAATGAAATTGAAAATTTCCTCGTGATTCTTCAGATAGGGTAATAGATTTATATACTTCTATTAGATTGCTCAATTTCAATCAGAATAAACGGAAAATTATCTCCGAACTGTTATATTAACTTTCTTACATTCAACGTATAAATTACAACGTTAAACGCAATGAAGATAATTTAAGAGTTTCACCTACTTATTTGTTTGTTACCAAAAGCTCCAGTCGTGAATTTTTACGGTAAAAGTTTTGCAAGTTTCTATTCCGCATTCCTCGTCGAACTTGCAATCCCCGTATATACACCAGCTTATAAAGGAGCCCGAGTCTCAAGGATCTTCGTAGTTTCTTCTAAAAAATTAGCATCTGATAATAGCAGGTCAATAATTGACCAAGGTCAATTTAAAAAGGAAACTGGATGCGAAAGACACATGACTGCGTACTGTGGCGTGAACTGGGAGAGGTGTACGTTCAGCAGAGGACGATTTGAATTCATTATCAATATTCTTATTCGAAATAAGTTGAAATAGAATCCTGTAATTATTTGAATAAATATTCAGATATGAGTTTCAGACGATATCTCAGTCCCCTCCGGCCGTTTTCGCAACTGCTATCCAATCAATACCACAATGTATGACTAAAATGTTAGGACAAAGAATTTTAAGTTCATATTGGAAGGGTGAGTATTTTCGACACTAGCAGACGTCACGTGGTTTTACCCACAGACTTCCCGTTTCAATTTCTATATGGGCATAAAATATAGCCTATGTTACCCAAAAGTATTGTAGCTTCCCAACAGTGAAAGAATTCGTCAAATCGACGCAGTAGTTTCGGAGACTATTCGATGCAAATAAACAAACAAACATTCAAATTTTCCCTCTCGATAATATTAGCATAGATGTTCTCATCTTGATGAGATTGCGGTAGGGCACCAATTTTCTAATGTTCTTATTTATTTGATACCCTATTGTTTAAGTAACAAATATTGATTGTTAAAAATTACAGTGAAACATAATTATTACAAATCTATATATTTACATTATTACTATCTAAACTAAACCTAAATAAGGCCCCCGTGGCATTGTGCCCAAAAGATTAGCAGCATTCCCCCTTCGAATAGCAATTCCTATTCGCTGGGCGAGAAAACTGCCAGCCCTTGGGTCACCAGTCGACTCCATCGGTCAGGGTCGCATTGGAACCCCATGAACCTAGGGTCTCGACACCGACTGGACAAAAACGATACGATGAGTCGAGACCCTTATATTTATTAATTTTAATATTTTCAGCCGCTTCCGCTGCGGCACTGGCTTTTAATTTGTTTTAGAAAGGTGGGACGGGGCCAGAGTGTCAACACAAGTTCCATGCCAACTATTGTTTTGATTTCTTTTTTTTTTTTAGTACTACTTGGGTGGCAGACAAGCTTACGGCCCACCGGAAGGTTGGTAACCGTAGCCTATAGACGTTTGCAACACCAGAGACGCTACACACGCGCTGCCGACCCGGGCGCAGGTTCATAGTTGTTCTCGATTTTCCTATAGGTAAAAGCCTTAATATGATTCCACAACTTTCTAGAAAAAATAATAAGTGGGACGCTGTATCGTTACTTATCTATTTCAATATAAATTCAGAACAATGAGTGAGAAAAAACACATTTTGTAACTCGAAGCAACTAGAAAAGTACTGTACAGCAGTAAAAGTTCTTACAATGAATCAGCGTTCAAGAGAATATGAAGCTACGAGTTTGCGTTGTGGAATATGGGATGTGCATAATATAATTATATCTAGGTACCTACAATTATTCATTTTCTTTAGCGCCTTTAAAACTAATATAATAACAAACATCAGTAACTGTCTGTTTGTCTGTACGTTTTTGCACGCTAATCTGAGCAACCGCTCAACTGATTGCAATGCGGTTTTTTTATTACGTAGCGGTTGGCTCCCACTTAACATTAATGTTTGTTTCATGACGATCGGTTTATAACTACGAAGTTGTAGGCAACAGATAGTATAAAATACAATTCAATTAAATAAATAACAGAACTCGATTGTTATAGCGAAAATGTAAGTTAGATTAACGAGACAGGCCTCAAGAGACACAAGACCGCAATAACCTAACTCCAACTAGTCCATGGAGCATCAACCCTCGCTCAGAGTATGTGTTTGATGATGAATACGTAAAACTCTCACTTGGAAGTTTGTTTCAAACTACCCTCAATTGCGTACCAGTGAATTTGTTTCATTTGTCGTTTATATAAATAAGTTTAGATGATGTTTCTAAACTCGCACAACTTGCACAATTCATAATGATTTTCGAGGTTTTTCACGTATTACCACATATTTGCTCACCTCTCGACATTGCTGTTATGTTGGAACAGACGTAGTCATGACCAGACTCTAAGGAGAGATGCGAAAAAGACCCTAAACAAATTAGGAAAGTATAATGATCATCAAGTAACAATAAAAACCACGTTGAGAATTCACGATGGAGGCAGAGAGGCCACATTCGTATGGTGGACAGATTTTTTTCTGAACTGAAGAATTAAAATACCTTTTCTTCTGTTGTACAATGGAAACTTGCATCGCCATAACTAGCGCACACATTTTACACGGAGCATGAAAAAGCACATTACAGGGTCGTATAAAACTTTTTACTTGGAAAAGTATACTTTCTCAGTTGGTACATACTTCGTACATGTCTTGAAAAGCCTACTTACATCTACTTATCCCTACTAATATTATTAATACGGAAGTAACTCTGTCTGTCTGTCTAGCTGTCCGTCTGTCTGTCTGTCCGTCTGTCTGTCTGTAGCGCTTTCACGTCTAAACCGCTGAAGCGATTTAGATGAAAATAATTTCGTATAGAAATAGTTTGAGTTCCCTGGAAGGACATAGGCTACTTTTTAACTGACTATGCAAAAGGAGAGTAATGATGTTACGCGATAACGACAACTACGAGGACGATCCCGCGGGGAACTGCTAGTATGTAATAGTTTTCTGATTTCGTTTTACTATGTCCCACTATGTACTGATTTTTTTTCAATTAGTAGGGGTGGACTTTTGTCTTGCCTTCGACAATAAAATACTTATATTTACTGTACTTTAATGGTCAGTGATGCGGGAACAGGATAAGTATTCCACGTGGAAGATCCCGCGATATTTAACTGGTTTATAATATAAGTAGTATGTCATTGTGAAAGTGTGTGAAGATGTTGGGATGTTTGATATTCAATCACACTCAAATGGCTGAACGGATCTGACTGAAATTTAGTAGAAGGGTGGATTTAAAGTCTGAAATAACACAAAGACTTCTTTTTATCCTTGGAATAAGCTCCCGTAGATTGATGGAACGGAAACGGAAGCTGCGAACATTATGTTTTCTTTTTTTTAACGTGAGGGAAACTCTATCATGGATGACAAGCCGGATCCTACCGACTAAAAAACCTCACTTAACGCCCAACAGCCTATAGTTGGGAGTCCCGGTTAAGCCCTCGGAAGGATGTTCCAGGACTCCCAAAGCGAACATTAGCTAGTTTATAATAAGTAGGACGTGAAGATGTTTGTTATTAAATCACGCTCTCAGAATCAGCTAGTATTAAAAGAGTGCAAGAAATGGCCATATTTCTTTACCGTGCCAAGAAATCTCTCCAATCAAAAAACGTACCGCCACAGAATCTCATTCTTTAGATTGGACACTACCAATACATAGTACACAGAAGTTATATTCGTGACTTAAGCCCTCATCCATTATTCAGAGTTATCGGCCGTTCTACCGTCGGTGCCGTCCAACTCGATTCTCATAATGGAGATTAAGTGTTTATTGACGTTTCGTACTCCCCAGCGGCCACTGAAATCTTGTAATTTACTTTGACCGTCTATGTGATACTGTAATACAGTGATATTTTCATATTACATAGATGTAAAGATATCATATTGTTTATCCATTTACATTTATCTAGGTTCCTAAGGGATTATTTTGGTGTCACTTGTTAAATTTACTTTGCTCAACCTTATGAGTACAATCTAGATCTAGAGAATATGTCATTTTCACAATATTAGAAATAGTGTCAGAGAATTAAAGATGAATCCTCCCTTCACTTTGATGACGTCAAAGCGCCAATTTCTCCTTTATAAGGAAGGTGTAGTGAAAGTGTACTTGTCAAGAGTAGTAGATCGGTTCTGGGGTACAAGAGTTTTTGGGTGGTTAATATACCAACATACAATAAGTTTGTGTGGCTTGCAAGACGACAATAACATGTACGAACATGTATATAAACAAAATTTAAAGTGTAGTACTAACCACACTTCTAGGAGCGTATATTTGTAACACATTATGCACTTTTTGCTTAATCACTTGTACTTTATTCCACAATTTTTATTAAATTTACACAATTAATAAAAATTGTGGAATAAAGTACAAGTGATTAAGCAAAAGTGCATAATGTGTTACAAGAAATTCCACCAAGTGCCAACAATCAAGAGTATTAACGTATATTTGTAGTTGCGACAATCCGTAACGCGTAGGTATGGGTCTTCTCTCGTTTTCCATAGATCCATTTGCACTAATATTGTTTGCCATAATCATCCCCGATCATAATATTTACTTGCACTATTATCATTTATACTAATAACGTTTGCCTTAACAACTCAACAGTGATAACTTTTATTTGCCATAAAATGACTTTCTATAACAACATATATCATAATAATTAGTTTCCATAAGTAACACATCTCATAATCGACTCTTGGCATAATTAAAATTTGATATAATTATGAAAATAATACATAATATTGTTAGGTCGAAATTAATTACTGTTAACACCACACTCAGTGCAATCCGACTCGGATAGGTTAGGTTTGAAGACTAGGGCGGGAGCGAAGCGAAGCGGAGCTCCCGCCTTAATCTTCGTGGTTTTTTTTAAACCACCCAGAAGTATATTATGGTAAATAAAAGTTATGGAAAATGGCATTAATGAAAACGAAAATTATGGCAAATACATTTATGGATTTAAATTATTATGACACTTGATCGATTATGACCAATGGAATTAGTGAAAGTCATTTTATGTCATTTCACGATTATGGCAACTGCAGCGTTATTTCTAATGAAAT
This sequence comes from Miltochrista miniata, assembly GCA_933228765.1. Classification (NCBI taxonomy): domain Eukaryota; kingdom Metazoa; phylum Arthropoda; class Insecta; order Lepidoptera; family Erebidae; genus Miltochrista; species Miltochrista miniata. The sequence goes on along the minus strand of OW121751.1, from coordinate 11,413,804 downwards.
TATGGCAAATACCAGTGTGGCATATGAAATTATGGCATTCTAAATTATGGCAAACATTAGTAAACCGTATGCATTTTTCTATAAAGTAAACCACAAAGGGAACGAAATCCTGTCATTCAATAATCATTACTCCGAAATTGAATTATACACTTACGGCCAATTATCATCAGCGTATAATTCAATTTCTTTTTTCTCTCGTATTCAGTTACTCCAAAATTAAGACTGTAATTATAAAGTAAATACTGTGGTCAAAAGAACACAATTATGTAAATAGCGAAATTACGAAGTGGCGGACTTCGTCGAATCCGACGCGCGTTAAGTACTATTCACTTTACGTCAGGTCTCCAGAGGATTACCCTCGGCGACCTCATTACCGGTTTAACCTGAGGTAAATACCAGCAGCACGTTCGCTACATTTGCAAACATGATCGTGGTAGCTTTTATAATAGACGTGCCAGTGAAAGCTCTTAATACATATACATTGTTTCTAAGCTCCGAGTCATTTATATTTCTTCACTCTTTTTTTTTCTTAGGGATAAAAAGCAACAACAAATTCTAGAGTTCTTATCTCGCCATTTTATACGTGGCTTATACAGAAATTAAGCGCCTAAAAACTTGAATTTGTTAAGAGTATAGGTACGAGTAAATGTGATGTTCGAAATCCTCCGATTATGTAAAGTTCCTTGGTAAGATTTTACATTTTAAAGATCCATTTTCATAATCAAACTGCGTATATCAAGCTTTCCACTAAACTTACTTAGTACTCACGATATCATGCTGGAGTCGAAGTATCTAAAACTAATTCTACAACCATACTTGTCTAGCACGCTAGGTAACTCCTTGGAAAGATGCACCAGATAGAGGAGGTGAGGTACACATGACTTAGAGGCGAGGCATAAGTGCAGCATAATAGTGATGTTTGGAGATGGTAGCTCTATTTTATAAGTTAAGTTATCGTGTATGCACTGAAACATTTTAAATATACGATCTGTATCTTGAACTCACGCTAAAGATATTCAAAAGTAAGTGAAACACTTTCCTATGCAAGCAAGCCTCGCTTTTCCAACGCCGCCCGCAGCGTTATTGAAAATACTAAAGCAATAAACACAGAGTCGAGTCAAGTTACGCTCGCTGAGCTCCTGGCATGCATGCTGCGGCGTGCCCTACTTGAGAATATATCGAGTTGTATCGAGTAACTGGCCCAATAATTGGCTTGGCGTTACTGAGTTGCGCGGATCGAGAGGATACTGATACTGCACTAATATCCCTGCGAGTATCGTAAAATGAAAAGTGTCCTTAGAATATGCATAATGAAAACTGGTGGCACAAACTACAAGGAAATACTACAGGTAAGAATTGCAAATGATAGATACATGGGAATTAACATGATAGTATGAGCTTCAAGACTCGAAATTTACCAGCTTCTAACTTTAGCTAATACTGCTGACCGCCGCGATGCGATGCTATCAGCTCTGTCAGAGTTCGAAACATATGGAGCACTAGCTGATGCTCGCGGCTTCGCCCGCGTGGAATTTGGAACCCGTTCCCGCTTTCCGTGGGGACTTATTCCCGGGATGAATAGTAGCCTATGTGTTATTCCAGACTATCTATGTTTCAAATTTAAGGCCAATCCGTTTAGCTGTTAGAACGTGATTGAGTAACAAACAGCTAAACATCCAAACATATTCACAAACTTTCACATTTATAATATTAGTAGGAAGAAGAATTCATATCGACGGCGACGGTTAAATGGTAATAGCGACAAAAACTAAAATGTTTAGGAGAGCAGTTTAAAGTTGAGAGGTCAAAAATACGAAAATTTGTAATATGTATTTGTATATTGTCATAGTGTAAAAGTGGAAACAGTTCTAGAAATTAGAATTTGAAGAGTATAAAATGGATTTTTAAATGTATTTGGTGTTCTCTAAGCGACATAAAAGGCCTTCATGGCCTTTTATGTCGCTTAGAGAACACCAAATACACCAAATAGATAGAATATAGATAAAACACCAACAAATAGATAGAACACCAAATACACCGAATACAGAACACCAAATAGAAATTGGTTCTTTTGTATTTGGTAAAGTGACAATATGTGATAAAAGTGGTTTATGTTGTGTTATGAGTATGACAGTAAGCTCATTCGAAAGAGCGGAAAATTTTGCGTACGGTGGCAATCATAACACATTTTAGACCAAAATGTCGCGTTATATAATGAGTTTTTATACGTGTGGAAATCCTACATGGATGCAATGCCGTACTCCTATCGACTAAAACCACACAATGCCCTACAACTGTCTACGGCCGGGAGTCCCGGGTAAGCCCTCGGAAGGATGTCCCAGGGCTCTCGGAAGACTTTGGCGAACACTTCAACCATGCCTATGGGGTTCGGGTGCTATCCCGCGTCTGGGGAGTTGGTTCGGGAGTAAACCCGCTTCTTGGGGAAGGGGGGGGGGGGAGTTGAGTTCTGTCCCACCACTATGAGGGGCAAAGAGATATTCGCCATCGTCTTGGCCTGCTTCTGTTTATATAATGACTATCAAATACTTATACGGCTCATTTGATGTTAAACGATCATAATGGTTTATGGACGTTCGTAATCAAATTTATTCTGTATCTTCTTATTGCCATTAAACATATTTAATTCGTTATTTTACGTACTATTATTATCTTTGAGGACTTGTTCATAAAAAGAACAAAAGACCGCGCGTTACATCCTCAGATAATCGCCTATTTGATTCATTCCATTTACTTCCATTACATTGTGATTTCTAAAAAATATTTTGATGGAGATATTAAAACAGACTTTTATTATAGTTATCTGACACGATGTTACATAAAAATGTACTTACGGAGCTCTAAAAGCCTCTGTGGAAATAAATAAAGATATACTTTAGGTAGTTTCATTTTATGATGTGAAGTATTTCTAGTTCGTATTTTCATGTTAGCCACATACTTAATTTTTATGGTTACAACATTTATTGTTATAAATTACAGAGAAACACAATTATTACATATCTATATGGGGGCATTATTTAGGTTTAGTTTAGATAGTAATAATACATTATTACTATCTAAACTAAACCTAAATAAGGCCCCATATAGATATGTAATAATTGTGTTTCTCTGTAATTTAGTAATAATACATTATTACTATCTAAACTAAACCTAAATAAGGCCCCATATAGATATGTAATAATTGTGTTTCTCTGTAATTTATAACAATAAATGTAAATGAGGCCCCCGTGGCATTGTGCCTAAAAGACTAGGAGCATTCCCCCTTTGAATAGCAATACCTATTCACTGAGCGAGAAAACTGCCAGCCCTTGGGTCAACAGTCGACTTCACAAGGCGCTTTTTCAAATTCTTGAAAAATTTGCGCATTGGGACCCCATGGACCTAGGGTTTCGACACCGACTGGACAAAAACGATACGATGAGTCGAGACCCTTATAGTTATTAACTTTAATATTTTCAGCCGCTTTGCTGCTGCGCTGGCTTTTAATTTTGTTGTAGGAAGATGGAACAGGGCCAGAGTGTCAACACAATTTGCATCCCAGACCAGCACCTGACCCATCTCCCACGGTATTAAAGTTAAACCTTCCGCTTGCCATCGTCCCTAAAACGCCGTTTGGCTCTAGGAGCGCAGGCACTTTGGCGGTGGCAAGAGCACGGCGAATGATGTCATTCAGCGCAGCGTGGCGTGAGAAGCGGCCTGCGCTCTTTGGACATGAAAGACCATGATGCCCCAAAGTGTCAACGTTAAAATCACAGGGGCATCGACGTGGAGCGCAAAGCGTGACACCAAGTCTCAAACCAACTGAAATACTTAGAATGTCCGGTTCCAAAAAAGTTCCGATGTTGGCTGTAGGGAAAGCTTTCAGCCAATCACTGGTTTCTTTTCTACTTAGCGCTAATAATCTGGCCCGATCTGGGCCTAAGCTGGCGTTTAATAAGGAGTCAAAGGTTAATTTTGAAATAGCATCGTCCCAGCTCCGTTGTGAATTTGGATGGGTGGGAAAATTTTGTCCCGGACAAGCCATAAGTCAAGCATTCTTGGCATCTGTAAGGCCAGTCGTCTTATAGTCTGAAGACAATTCGTCAGAATTTTACCTACGAGACTCGACGTGGCGTGTACAGATGACAAAAAGGCTTTCAAAAGCACACTAGAAATTTTGTGAATCCCTAGCACACTATATTTAATGGGAAGAGATGCCTGTGACCAAGATTGTTCACTCAGTTTTATATTGAGAATCGATTCCAAAGAAGATTTGATTAGCGAATCCATAGAAAATAAATAATTTTGATGTTTCCAAAAAGGACAACAGCGAAGCAAATAAATAGATTTGGGAACAAACATACAAAATTTTAGAATTGTGATTGCGTAATGTAGTATTAAGAAGCCGATCTACATAAGATTCAAATTTTGAAATTTTTTGCACTATTAATTCCGGAATAGCATCAGATGCTATTCCGGAATTAATAGTGCAAAAAATTCTTCAAATATAGGGGCCGTTAATTTTTGAATACTTAAGTAGGTACGTTACTACAGAGATGGATTTTGGTAATGTATAAGAATATTAAGAATAAAAGAAGACGCCTTGACGATAATGTGAACTTTTATCTCTTATTCTGTACTTTTACACTTATATTGTACAATAAAACAGATGTTTAGTACAAATTTGTAGATTTACGAGTCATTTACGCCAGAGTTCTGTAGCAGATAAGAATACATCATTATGTAAATCGCGACGATTACGAGCCGGCCTACCTCGGTTAAAGCTACGCGTAGCACAAATCACTTTACGTTAGCTCGCCCCCAGGATTACGCTTGGTGACCTCGTTACTGGCTTAACCTGAGGTAAATACAAACAGCCGGTGTATGACGACATTTGCAAACACGATCGTGGCGGCTTTCAAAATGGTTTCTGTCAAATGTGATATTGTCAAAGGATTATCCTACAAACTGCGGGATGATAATAATTTTCGATTTATAAGGCTACGTATTATGTCGGTTCATGACTAGTCTTGATTACATCAATGGTTGGTTTAAAGTCATCCTCTGGAGCGTAAGTAGTTTCAGTATACGTAAGGTTTTAGAATTATTATTAGTTTATAAAAGAAGACGTGATACAATCCAGTCCTCATGTCTGATAAATGAATGATTAAGGTGAATATTCTTTTTCAGCACTCTTTCAACCCCTACATAGACTTGAAACGTGAATACAACACCTTTGATTTTAAATTTTCGTCATCGTCGTGTAGTCGTGTTGTCCCTCTTTAAAAACAGCAATAAAAAAGAAAAATTACCCTACATACTGCTGTTGTGGTGGTTCAGGCCCAGATATGTGATCGTCTAAATAGTTGAATCTATGTATAAGAGCTTAGTTACTTCATTACAGGATAACTTCAGTGCTTATACATAAGTGTGAGTATCGTCTTTGTGGCAGATGAAATTATTAATTCAATCGCTTCTGATTATGCAAGAGTGCAATGTGGTGATGGTATTCCCAAAATAACAAGTCATATATTCATTTCAGCTTACTTTTAATGGACTCTTAGGTATTTACGGAAAAGGGGTCGTTTAGACCTCATGATTAGATTATCTTGAGTTGGTATATACTAAGGCAAGTTAGGTCTAGTAAGTGTTCCTGAAGAGTGTAAATGTCTGTTAATTGAGTCAATGACAATGTCATCTTACTGCACAAATCACTCTCGCATTTACGGGATGGGATACCTTTCGTAAACATAATATATTTATTCCTAAAATGATTTGGCGCAATGAATTTGGCATACTTTTTTTGGCATAATTATACTTAGTCATAATTGATTTTTAGCAGCATTGTACTGTGGAATAATTATATTTAGGTCTAATATATTTATGCATAGTTATAATTTGCACAATGTTTTTAGGCATAGTGTACAGTCGCCTAATGGTATATACCAGTATTTCCTATTTTACATAGTGTCAAAGTAGGTTGAGGTGAGGCGGGGGGTGGCCCCTGGGCCACCCCTAAGCTGCCGATTTAATTATTTTAAACAAGTTTTTCATTATAGTTTGATACTTTTCATTATAGTTTGATACTTTTATGCCTTTATAAAGCTATGCTTATAAATTTTATGCCGAGGATTATGTTAATTTTATTTATGAGTTAATTATGCTAAATTTGTTATGGATAACAAAATTATGGATAAATATTATTAGTCTAAATTACCATAAATGCCAAAATATTTTATGGTTATTATTTTTATGCAAATAGACAGTGAACCGGCCGGCATAACATCCATGAAGATTTTCCCTCACATAAAACAATAAGAAAGTCTATTATTAGGGACAGGGTGAAATCTATTGAGTCCTCTAATAATGGAATAAACCAGGCTTTAAAGGGTTGAAAGGCAATTCTGAAACTTTGAAACAACTTCTGGCTGTATTGAATACAGAAACTGCAGTTTTTATTCAAGTTTTAGATTCCTTTTTCGATCCCTTAAGTCCTCTGAAAAATTGAACGTATCACACTTAGCCATTAACTAACTGTCCCACGCAACTTCGTTCACGTAAAATTTATTCATCAGATTCAAAGGACGATAATTGTTGTAATAATTTAGTTCACGCCCAAGGGCAAATTATTTTACAATATATTATATCTTTAAGCTTTAAATGAGAAATCAAACACGCCAGCTTAGATTTCTTTATTTGTTGTCACGGTTCATGACGTACAGCTTGGTGATAGACAGAAAAACATGCAGATGGACAGACAGAGAGCGAAATCTCGGTAATGTAGTCCTGATTTTACCACAAAAACTGTACAAGTGATATTTGAACTGTACGTTAGATCAAAAGTGAGTCTCATGAGTATAACTAACAAATCGACACCAGAAGTATCAATTAATGTAGGGGCAAAACACGGTTTTTCAGGAGAGCCAAAAAACGATTTTATTAATACAGTTGCTCAAAAAGTGGCATATTACAGGGACGTATAGCGTTCGGGATGTGGGCTATTACACACTCGTGCTTTTTCTATACCTTTCCTGCACTCGTGCGTTTTCTTTCTCAACTTTCAAAATAATGTCAAAAATTCATAGAAATTTTAGTGATTCATGCAAAAATTTCTAAAAAAAGATAATAACTTGTTTCAATATCAGATTAAAAGTAATTTTAATTAGAATTATCGGCCAAATTAAATTTATATATATAAAAAAAGTTGGCTGTATGAAGTGCACTGCCATAGTCTCTGCTTTGGTAGGAATATATTCTTTTACGGTTGCCGCCATTTTGGACAATTCAGGTTTATTGTGTTTTTATTATTGTATTAAATTGCTTAATTTTTTCGCAACTGTATTAAAAATAGTTGTTCAATACAACGTGCGGGACTGTTATTTCAACTCGTTCCGACTGTCCACCCTCGCCTTCGGCTCGGGTCAACATCTGTCGAAACTCGTCGTAATAACAGAAATCCCACACTTGTATCGAAAACTACTATATTTTTATAAATCTCTCTGTAATTTTTTACTGTCTGGTCCGATTTTAATTGTGTCAAGAGTGAAGTTTCTTAGAATTTCTTCTTCTTTCATGCTATAATCTCAAGATTTAGGAATGTCTACTAGTTTCTAAAATAGCGTCTCCGTTACATTAAAAAAATATGTTTAGTTGTACCTTACGTTACTGATATTTTATGTATAAACAAATGAGTATAGTGTAAGTAGCAAGAGATTATAGAAAATCATTTGTAAATGTATTGTAAAGGACTTCGCTTAAAGACTTTTGGTGATATTTGATGTGACTTGGTACTTGTAAGTTATCGAAAAAAAATAAAAAAGCAGCAAGTGCGAGTCGGACTCACGCAGGAAGGGCTTAGTATCAAACAATAGTAAAAAATCACGTTTGTTGTATGAGTACCCCCTTGAATATTATTATTTTTCTGATTTTAATATTTATTGTTAGATACTCGAAAAATTACTTAGTGGTATTTTACTACAGGGAAATATCTTTTTTGCATGATTAATATTGGTATGAATCGACATAATATTCACGGACACGGACATTTCACACAACGCTATCTGATCCCAAAGTAAGCTAGGAATAACCTGCTTGTGTAATGGGTATCAGACCACGTAGATTAATACTTATATACTTTTTAAATACATAATTATCATACATAGAAACACCCAGAGTCTTGAGACAAACATTTATGGGTCACACAAATATTTGTCTCCGGTGGGATTCGAACCCAAGACCTCCAGTGCCGCAGGCGGGACCACTACCAACCGCGCCACAGAGGCAGTCAATAAAAACAAAAGATTTCGTACTAAGATGCCACGACTAACTCAGCTGGAGAGGTCTTGGTTCCTTGTTTCCATCAGGAGTTAAGGGACATATTCGTTCCGTCTCAGGCACTGGACGGGGATCACTGTTAGAACGATGTGCCTGAAGTCACCAGAATAGCTCGAAAAACGCCAGGGTGCATATTATTGCAGAGCGCCTTGTTGGGCACTTCACACGAGTGGGTCAGATCTGACGGATAGCCAGTTTAGTTTCCGTTGGGGGCGCTCCATCGTGAACGCGATCATGCGTGTCTGGGGTCTGACAGAGGAAGCGATATTGCGGAATGTGGTGATGGTGGTGTCCTTTGACATCACCATAGCCTTCAACCCCTTTCCCTGAAGCTAGAGAGGCACTCATTTATTTATCATCATGGAGTGCTTTCCTACTTACGTCGGATTATCGGAGCTTATCTCTTCGAGACATGAATAAGCTACCGGCTAAGGGTTATCGTGCGATATGTTGGAGGAATTGGTCCACTTCTGTAGAACCGTGGTGTGGGTGCCACTTGGTCATTTGCTCGAAGGGGTCGACGTAACGTACTACGCTGACGACCCCCAACGTTACGGCGCGAGAATCTGCTAACCGAGACGCGGCCCTAAGGGGTGTTGCTGGAGTTCTCCGTTGAAGATGACGGCTGGTTCAGGTCCTGTGCTTTCACGGACCTCGGTAGGGGTCACCGACGAAATCCAGCATACAAGTAGGGGGAATTAGGCGTCAATATCTAGCTCTCTATGAAGTATCTTGGAGTCGTTCTAGATAGCTGGTTCAACTTCGAATACCATTTCCGAGATATATGGTCCTAAAGCTTAGGAGGGGCAACGACTGTACTTTCGCGGTGGATGATCAATATTTGGGAACACAACGCGCCCTGCACACTTTCAGTAACTCATGGAGACATGGAAGGTGCAGACTGAGCAACCAAAGTGGGAAACGCTGCAATCGTTAAGACCGGTCATAAACGAGTAGCTGAAGAATTAGGGGGGGGAGGGGTTGCACGATGTCCATACATAAGTATGTCTAAAACAGGATAACAACAAACCATCCAAAAACGTGGATTAGCACCATTAGCTGAGCGCTGAGCCGCGGTGATGTGCTGGTCTACACTGAAACTTCCTTCCGAAGAGTTACCCAGGGCCGCCGCCCATACACCGATAGATAGAGTGTGATTTTAATCGGGTGAAATCAAGAAATTATTTTGATTTCCACACGAAAAAAACAAAATTGGCGAAATTATGTGAGATAAGTGTAAATAAATTACAACTAAAAAGCTCGAATTATGACTTAAGGTAAGGTACATGTTATATAAAATAACCGATTTGAAGTTAAGGTAAGGGTCAAAATTATTTTGTATGATGAGTTACTTTACTTGTCTGAGAAGAAAAAAATCTCAATGGCCCTTAAATCAATTTTTTCGTTATAAATCGTTGTAGGCAGTCCTACATTTTTTTAACGATAGAAACATTTTGAGTATACCATTCGATATCTATTACGTTAGATAATAGATATCGTTAGATAATATATATATATATTACTCATTTTTGCCAAAATGTCCCTTACGTTAATTGATAGGTACTTCTGGTGTCGAAATATGCAACTTTTTAGTGTAATATAGTATTTCACTTATGCTCAAGTAGAATATCTAACTAAAGCACTCCAATCCATTAACGAGCAAAATTAATTACGCCAGTTAATTCAATCATGCATAAGGTGCATTCATAGAGCCAGGTGGGCTGTGAGCGAAGCACACCGGCTTAGCTATGATAAATAATGTCTATAACTTAGCTTAAGAAATTGTCAGCCAGCTTTTGCGTCTCCCATGAGTTTGAGATCATATTTAGGGCACTCAGGTTTATGACTCAACTCATAAATAAGTAAAAATGAGAATATTCTGTAAGTGAAAAAAAGCTCGTTACTTAAATCTGGACTGTTTGCAGTTATTACAACTTTCACCCCAAAAAGAGATATTAGGAAATACCTTACTCACTTTTCAAGAATCTTTTACATTGTTTAAAATCATTGTTTTCGTGACGGTAATTTTCTAACTGTGTCGATTTATCTGAAGTATTGGCCAATACGCGGCGCAGTCGTTATAGCATTCTCTCTAACAGTACATAGCTTGTCCTTATCGTCGTTGAATAAGAGTGCTTTTAGCGCTTAAATAAAATTTCATAGAAAGCTTTTAATGTCAAGATAATATTTTAAAGAAACAGCGGTTTTAAAATTTAGTTTCTTAAAACAATATTTGCAGAATTTTTCGTTTTTAGATAAAAAATGAGTGTGAACTAGACAATCAGTATATAGCAGTGCACGGCTGGAAGTAAATCTCTTCCAATAGCCTGAGTCTTTCTCATCCAGACTCTATTTAATGTCGACCATCTGGTTATTGAGTCGTAGGACACTCCTAATATAGTGGGTAATACGACATCGTCCAGATTGGAGCAATTGAATTGCATAACATATCTTCTTACTTGTCCTTACTTCGTGTGTAAGGTTTATTATAAGGTTATGATCGGAGACAAAATGTTTGCTGATGGAGAAAGGCAAGGCGTCTCAGCTGTTTCAAGCACCGCCTCGCAGTCCATGAAAATGAACCTTGGCGAATTAGGTTGCGCTGTGGCTATTATCGATCAGATTGAGCAAAATTCGTGAAACATGAATTTAGCTTCAATAAAATTGTGTACAAAATACTTTTAATTAACGAATGAATAATTGCGATGTGCGGTGGTCGTCAGCCCGGTCCAATTTTAGGTTTCATTTATGTAAAGATTGTGGCGCAGTGGTGCCATTTATACATAATGTGTCGCAATAAAATTTACATTCCATTGCATTAATTTGTTTCAATCACATTTTATCTGTTTGAACGCTGGTAATTAATTAATATCATTATTGCTGTGACGGGTGAAATAAAATGTAGTAATATTTAACTAGAATTATATTTGCACAAATACACAGGCTTTAATTTAAAGAGAAATTCGGGAAAAATAAAATGAAACTGTACTGTTTAAACCATAAAGCAAACTAGGCTCAAAGCATAGCTAATCTATAATTATATTCTAACACTAGCTGAAGCTCACGTAAGGTGTTTGAAAGAGAGGTATATCTTTATCAGACTCATCACGCAGCCTGTGAAACTGCCCTGTTTGCTTAATCATAAAAGAGCTTAAAAATTAAGTCTATTCTAAAACAATTCTGTCCATGCCTTCGGCGTTTTGGGTTCTATTGCGTTCATAAAGCCCCCTATAATATTTTATTCTCATTTATATATTTATATATATATTATATATTCAATCAATATATATTACATATTTTTATTTATATATAAATGTCGGAGAGACACCATCCTGGTCGACATCTTCAGTATTGTTTCCGAGCTTAGTGGGCGTATGTGGGTCAAATGCGAGCATAAAACACAATTATCACTGTTTCACAATATTAATTGATTTAATTTTATGAAAATCACTATCTTCACTGAACAACACTGAATTATACTTCACGGAAGGCCGAGCAGCGAATTCAAGGCGCCGCTCTTACTTATGATAACTTCAACACGGTCCAACCTGACCGTCACCAAACTCATCAGCCTCACAACTCAACTGCTTTCCTTCCAAGCAAGCAATGGCCGCCCAGACTTCGCTCAAATACGTCAAGTATTCCACTCCGTTTGATCGATACGTGAATGACAATTCAGCAACATTTAACAAATTGACAACGTTTTAAATTATGAAAATAAAAACAGCCATCAACCAGACTCGCTGCCTCCTCTGACACGCCTCCCCCGATATAAAGATATTGATTAAACAGTACTAAATTGATTACTTGTTAGCATTGAATATGCTCCGAAACTTTGAACCGATTTGAAACATCCTTTCACTGTTAGGAAACTACGCTAACTCCGGTGAAAATAGGCTATATTTTATTCCTGTATTTCCACGGGAACGGGAACTTCGCGGGTGAAACCGCGTGACGTCCACTAGTCTTTAATAAAATAGACTTTACTACAGTTTTTTACATCGTTTCCAAGCCAAGAGACAGCTGGCACAGATAATGAATAATTAAGATAAAACACTCAGATAAAAAAGTTACTGGCTGGCTGGAAATTAAGTTGAAGTTACTTAATTTAAGAATACCCTTTTAAGTCTTGGAAAGGTACAGAAAAATATTTAAGAGCACTCAGATTCATCAATCTTAAAAGTTGTAATCGCCTTTGTCTCGAGATCGCTTTAAAAAGTTTTTAGTTTGCAGTGACGGGACTTCGAGCTTCGAGTTTAGAGTCAACAGCATGTCAAACACAGAATGATGTTGAATATTGGATATTTTTTACTACTAGTACTATCAAACTACTAAGGTGGTATATATTTTTTAGTAGAAAACCCGATTGAAACAGGGGTGAACTGGGTGAATTTTATATTTGTTGTAAATATAGATACCATCCACAAAGAGGCGCTCTCTCTTTTCTTGTAACGCTTGAAGTGTAATTTTTCATATGTATTTTCCTTTGGTCGATATATCAACACTGAGTGCTAATTAGCAATTGATGGTCGATTCAAAATATATGTAGAAGATTGCACGCTTGCACTGTAGACGATTTGAGACGAGAATGGGGCCATGCGTCAAGTTTCACCACTTAGCTTATTCTTGTCTCGTACTTGTCTAACATTTTGGACACGTAAAGTAAAAACAAAGTTTTCCAATTTCTACCACAATTATTACCTACTTTTTTTCGTTTACAAACAAACTTCTCGCTTCGACAGCTCTCTATGTGTCCAAAAACATTTGGATAGATAGATTTTATTTTTTAAAGAGTATCATGAATGCAATTAATGCTGTTTGGCTCAATCAATTATATCAGCCTACGGCAGTTCTCTACTGGACATGGGTCACTCCAGCATTCAGTCCCCATCTGCGACCTTTTCTTGCTTGAAAATTAAGAATTATATTATTTTACAGGTCGTCGGTTCCTCTGGTCTATGGGCGTCTTACTCCAAGTTTACCAATTCGTATTTTCTACTCCAAAACTCGGTGATGTGGTCGCAAAGCGAAAACGCCTTTCAACAAAAATAAATCGTTTTCTCCATCGGCCATCGGTTCTTCTGCAGATGTCGGACATTCTCGTTCTTTGACGGGTTTCATCGTTTCGGATTTTATTTCTTAGAGATAACCAACAATGCGTGAATGTCACACTCTGACACCATGTTATGCATGTGTGAACACGGAAACACATACAAGTCGACGTTTATGACGTTATAACTTTTAATATACCCTAAAAATTTAAAGACTTGAACTTGAATTTGTATCTGTTTGTTAAAAGTATAAACAGTGCTAAGGCATAATATTAAAATTTAAAATAATACGAAGACATTTTTCTCACATTCTTATCTTTATATTGATTTACGACAGTAGAACGCCTGAGTGAATTTTTAATGACAAGAAGATCTAATAAAGAAAAGGAAATATATTTAGGTAAAGCCTTCATTCACGACACGACTGGTTTTAATACGATGACATTATTAGGATCTTATTTTTCTCGGGTTTTGTTATCTACAATCTGTGTATAAACCAGAAAATGGAAGAGATATCTTTGTGAAAAAATGTTTATATAGACCTGACTTTTGGCGTTACATCATGCAGTACCTAACCACTTACCTGCGATTAAATAGGCCATGTATACTTGTCTGGCACTCCAGTAGTTATTAGTAAAAATGTTACACTAATGATAAGTCAAAGCTACATCCATTCTTTTTTGGATCTGTAATATTCAACGATCATGGTCTTTGATGTTCAAAAACAAACATTTTCAATTTAATTGTAATTCACAAGCCATTCCGAACAAATATTTCAGTAAGAAATCGTTTCTAACAGAGGAATGACATTGCCTGATGGAAATAACCAGACTTGGCTTTAATTAAATGTGTTCTTTTTATTTTTAGCGTCCGCTAGACGTAATTTTTTATTTCGCTTTTAAATCTTTCAATACGGAATAGGACTGGATAGGAATGCTTTCAAATTCTTTTTTCAGAAATGTTAAAAGCGACTAAACATTCAGCGACAAACAAAGACTAGCCGATTACGTTGGTTAGTTGGTGGGATCTTCTTTCACACGATGGAGATAGCATTTAGATGATAAGATTAAGCTTGAAGGGTAGAGATGCTGAGACTGTCGATGTAGTAGAAATTACTATAAACTGATTCAGAAGGTGTTAGGCCGTTGCGTTGGTCTCAGCTGCCAGTATGATGGTAGATGTTTAGTCAGGCTTACGGACGGGTTTCAAAAAAACAGTCCCTATTCATGTTAACACGACAATAGACCCACCTCCACGTGGGACTAGTCACAACTGGTGAATGCAGGCTTATGGTACACAGCATCTTTGGCAATAGTATGGCTTTCCGGGGGATTAAAGTCGTGAATTTAATCTACTAGATACTATAGACACCACTACTAAAAGAAATGTAACAGTATACCTTTCAGAAAAGAATATAAACCTATTAAAGATCGTAACCATTTTATGTAGCATCGATATTCCTCACCCGATACGCGTAGCAATGTAACGCTAAGCCAATTATTGGGTCACTTACTCGATGCATTCCACAACTCGATAAATTCTCAAATGGGGCTCGCTGCAGCATTGCATGCGGGGCTTTGAGCAAGTCTATCTCGACTCAGTTCTATATCGATTACTTTTTTTTTGTCAATGCAGCAGCATTGCTTTTTCTGAGGTTTTAATTTCATGTTATGTGGAATTTAAGAATAACAGGTGGAATATAGAAAATGCCTTTAAACAGCAGTAGGTAGGATTTTTTTTATTGCTGTTCAAAAGAGGTACACGACTACACAACGATGACGAAAATTTAAAATCAAAGCTGTTGTATTCATGTTTCAAGTCGATGTAGGGGTTGAAAGAGTGCTAAAAAAGAATATTCATCTCAAATTTTCCTTTATTTTTTAACTTTTACACCCATCCACTGCAAAATAATTACGTGGTGGGGTCTTCGAAGGTTTTTAAAGGGTCGGCAGCGCGAGTGTAGCCCTCTGGTGTTGCAAACGTCCATAGGCTATGATGTTATGTTAATAAACTAAAATAACTCTAACACCATTATATCCATAAGATGACTTTAAACCAACCATTGATGTAATCAAGACTAGCCATTAATCAACAAAATACATAGCCTTATAAATCGAAAATTATTATCATCCCACAGTTTGCTAGATAATCCTTGTATTTAATTACCCTCTGCCTAGTCCCTAGGATATATAGCGTGATAATATATAGCCTATTTAAAGATCCTACATCTAGATTTCTATTCACATAAAAGATTAATTAAAATGATTCAGTAGTTTCTATATTGTGCAACAATATACAAACAGATTATCGTTGTTCTCTGCCGAGCTCCTAAAATATTTAACGTAATAATATGTAGCCTGTGCGTAAAACTGTCTCTTAAGTACTAATATTCCTGCAATATTTTAGTTAAATTAATCCACCGATTTGCATATTTCATTGCCCTCTGCTTAGCCCCTAGGATATGTAGCGTGATAATCTATAGCCTATTTTAAGACCCTACCCCTAGTTAATATTTGTTCAAAATTTGAACCAAATCCATTCAGTACTTTTCGAGATCCTTCCGGACAAAGCAAAGCAAACCGACAGACAAACAGACAAACCGACAAACAGACAAAAATTAACTATATTTTCGGGTTCGGTATCTGACGTAGAAAACCTAGCGAGTATTTTTTTTTTTAATATTTTCAGTGATCAACCAGCTTAAAGCTACCTACAGTACTACAACTAACGAAAATGCGTCTATGTAGTTACGTACCTACCTACTTATTCAACAAATAAGTATGTAGCTAACATGAAAATACTCGACGAACTAGAAATACCTCACATCATAAAATGAAACTACCTAAAGTTTATCTTTATTTATTTCCACAGAGGCTTTTAGAGCTCCGTAAAGTACATTTTTATGTAACATCGTGTCAGATAACTATAATAAAAGTCTGTTTTAATATCTCTATCAAAATATTTTTAGAAATCACAATGTAATGGAAGTAAATGGAATGAATCAAGTAGGCGATTATCTGAGGGTGTCACGAGCTGTCGTTTGTTCTTTTTATGAACAAGTGCTCAAAGATTATAATAGTAGGTACCTTCGTAAAATAATGAATTCATGATTCTATGCTATTAAAAAGAATAAATCTGATTGCGTACATCTTACGCCATTGTGATCGTTTAACTTATATTGAGCCGTATATGTATTTGTTAGCCATCATAAAACGCGACGTATTGGTCGAAAATGAGTTATGAATGCCACCGCACGCAAAATTTTCCGGTCTTTCGAATGCGCTTACTCTCATATCACAACATTTACCACTATATTACATTAAAAATTACAGAGAATCATAATTATTACATATCTATATTTACATTGTTACTATCTAAACTAAACCTAAATAAGGCCCCCGTGGCATTGTGCCCAAAAGACTAGCAGCATTCCCCCTTTGAATAGCAATACCTATTCGTTGAGCGAGAAAACTGCCATCCCTTGGGTCACCAGTTGACTCGTCAAGGCGCTTTTTCAAATTCTTGAAAAATTTTTGCGCATTGGGACCCCATGGACCTAGGGTCTCGACACCGACTGGACAAAAACGATACGATGAGTCGAGATCCTTATATTTATTAATTTTAATATTTTCAGCCGCTTCCGCTGCTGCACTGGCTTTTAATTTTGTTTTAGGAAGATGGGACGGGGCTAGAGTGTCAACACAAGTTGCATCCCACACCAGGACCCGACCCATCTCCCACGGTATCAAAGTTATACCATCCGGTCTCTTGCCATCGTCCCTGAAAACGCCGTTTGGCTCTAAGAGCGCAGGCACATTGGCGGTGGCAAGAGCACGGCGGATGATATCATTCAGCGCAGCGTGGCGTGAGAAGCGGCCTGCGCTCTTTAAACATGAAAGACCATGATGCCCCAAAGTGTCAACGTTAAAACCGCAGGGGCATCGATGTGGAGCGCAAAGCGTGACGCCAAGTCTCAAACCAACTGAAATTCTTAGGATGTCCGGTCCCAAAAAAGTTCCGGTGTTGGCTGTAGGGAAAGCTTTCAACCAATCACCGGATTCCTTTCTACTGAGCGCTAATAATCTGGCCCGATCCGGGCCTAAGCTAGCATTTAACAAGGAGTCAAAGGTTAATTTTGACATAGCGTCGGTCCAGCTCCGTTGTAAATTTGGATGGGTGGGTAAATTTTGTCCCGGACAAGCCATTAGCCACGCATTCTTGGCATCTGTAAGGCCAGTCGTCTCATAGTCTGTAAGACAATTCGTCAGAATTTTACCTACGAGACTCGACGTGGCATGTACAGATGACAAAAAATATAATTTTATTATATATAATATATTACATTTAATTACATTACCACATTTAAAAAAAAACCCACTTCTTTAAGCGACATAAAAACTCATGAAAGAACATCAAATGACATAAAAAAATCCATTATATACTCTTCGAATTCTTAATGGGATATATTAAACCGAGCCTCAAAAGTTTTTATCGGATTTAGCTTCTGATTAAATAACTAAGCCACACGAAAATGAATTAGCCTCAAATATACTAATTCATCCTCTTTACAACGTCACCTAAATATTCTGTTATAAGCATCAAGTAAAGATCAACAATTATTTTAACTTGTCCATTTATATTAACACCTAATTTACTAATTCAGCCACAGATTTTACATGTATTCACCATTTTATATTTCACAGCTTCAAATAAAGAGCCTCAAAAAATTATAATTTAAACCTCGACAGACAACATTAGTTTTTATAACTTAGCGTGTAAAATAAATATATTCGCATTCTTTTTTTGTGAAAATAGCCACTGCAAGGTTTGACGTTTTTTTTTATATTTTTAAAAAGAAGTTCGTTTAAGTAGTACCCTTTCTTAATTCTAGAACTGTTTCCTTTTGATGACAATATACAAAAGAGTTATATCCATATTTCTGATTTTTGTATTTCTGACCTCTCAACTGTAAACTGCTCTCCTGATCATTTTAAATTTTGTCCTTATACCGTATTACCTTTAAACCGTCAATATACTTGCTCTATGAGTTTCCATCTCTGACAGAGCTGATATCATTGGCGGTCAGCAGTATTAGCTAAAGTTAGAAGCGGGTAAGTTTTGGGTCTTGAAGCTAATCCTGCTATCTTGTTAATTCCCATCTAACTATCATTTGCAGTTCTTACCTGTGGTATTTCCTTGTAGTTTGTGCCACTAGGTTTCATTCTAAAGACAATTTTTATTTTACGATATTCGCAGGGATATTCGTGCAGTATCGATATCCTCTCGATGCGCGCAACTCAGTAACGCCAAGTTAATTATTGGGCTAGTTACTTGAGTTACTCGATACAACTCGATATATTCTCAAGTAGGGCACGCCGCAGCATGCATGCCAGGAGCTCAGCGAGCGTAACTTGAGTCGACTCTGTGTTTATTGCTTTAGTATTTTCAACAAAGCTGCGGGCGGCGTTGGAAAAGCGAGACTTGCTTGCATTGGAAAGTGTTTCACTCAAGTTTTGAATATCTTTAGCGTGAGTTTAAGATACAGATCGTATATTTAAGATGTTTCAGTGCATGCACGATAACTTAACTTATAAAGTAGAGCTGCCATCTCCATGTGTACCTCACCTCCTCTATCCGGTGCATCTTTCCAAGTAGTTCCCTAGCGTGCTAGACAAATATGGTTGTAGAATTAGTTTTAGTTACTTCGACTCCAGCATGATGTTGTGAGTATATACAAACGTTAAAAAGTGTACCAACCTTCTGGTGAGTTTCGTTGAACTAGTGGAAAGCTTGGTATACGCAATTTGATTATGAAAATGGATCTTTAAAATGGAAAATCTTAGCAAGGAACTTTACATAATGGGAGATCAAATTTACTCGTATCTATACTCTAAACAAATTCAAGTTTTTAAGCTCAAAATCTCTGTATAAGCCACGTATAAAATGGCGAGATAAAAACTGTAGGATTTGTTGTTGCTTTTTATCCCTAAAAAAAACAAGGGAGAAGAAATTTATATAATATAATATATTATATTTGTGACAATCTATCACTGAGTTACAAAAATGAAATAATAAGTGAAGTAAACATAACTAAATTTCTTGGTATCCATATTGATTCAGATTTAAATTGGAAAACCCAAATCGATCACATTTGTAACAAATTAAACTCTTTTTCTTATGCCTTGTTTATGCTCAGAAAGGTGGCAAACGAAGAAACTCTATTAACAGCATATCATGCAAATGTTGGTTCCATTCTCAGATATGGCATTTTATTTTGGGGTAACTCAGTCCATAAAGAACTTGCCTTTAGGGCTCAAAAAAAGTGCATCAGGAGTATCTGTGGACTTAAACAGACGGATTCTTGCAAACCCTCGTTTGGTAGATTAAGAATACTAACCCTGCTGTCTATGTACATTTATGAAGCCTTAATAACCGTAAGACAGAACATAAAGAAATATAAAACCCTATCGTCTAAAAGACATAGAAGTAAACTGTACATAGACAGGTGTAGGACACAACAATTCAGGAATAGTGTATTTGGAATGAGTGCAAAGCTGTATAATAGACTGCCAGGCTATATTAAATCATCGGAGACTATCAATCTGTTCAAAGACAGAGTTCGTGAACTTCTACTTGTTAAGACATATTATTCAATAGAGGAATATATTAACGATAAAAATTTATGACATTTTGTTAGCAAGAGTTTGTTTATTTATTTTGGATTTAATAATGTTAATTAATTCTAATAATTGTTTTAAATTTGTTATTGACATCTAGATGAATAAATTTGACTATTGAATGGAAATTAGTTTAATAATTACAATAATATTAATGATACTTTGTTTTAGATAGACATAAGAAATTTTGTACCTAAAAATATTATTGTACGCCAGTAAGGCATGTTACGGTAGATCATTAATTGTAAATTTGTAACATCTTAAAAACCTGTAACAAACAATGAATAAATGAATATGAATATGAAATATAAATGACTCGGAGCTTAGAAACAATGTATATGTAATAAGAGCTTTCACTAGCACGTCTAATATAAAAGCTACCACAATTATGTTTGCAAATGTAGCGAACGTGCTGCTGGTATTTACCTCAGGTTAAACCGGTAATGAGGTCACCGAGGGTAATCCTCTGGAGACCTGACGTAAAGTGAATAGTACTTAACGCGCGTCGGGTTCGACGAAGTCTGCCACCTCGTAATTTCGCTATTTACATAATTGTGTTCTTTTGACCACAGTATCTACTTTATAATTACAGTCTTAATTTTGGGGTAACTGAATAGAGAGCTACTGGTAATTGGCCGTAAGTGTGCATATTGCACTGCATATTCTATGACAGGATTTTCTTCTATTTGTGGTTTCCCCTGTAAAAACATGCATGCCTACGCGTCACGGATTGTCGCAACTAAACATACGCTCTTAGAAGTGTGGCAAGTAGTACACTTCAAATCTTCCATTTACAAGTTCGAACATATCGGCTTGCAAGCCGCACAAAATTTATGTTGGTAAGTACATTAAACTTTTGTACCCATAACATTCTACTACATATCCGTATAGCAATTGATGCAGCAGATAGACGACATATCACTTAATACATCATCTTAGAATCCCAGGTTGTTCAAGCGGAGTGTGAAGTGGCACATCTAAGGGCCGCCAACTTGAGGAACGCTGTGAGAAATCTTTCGGACTGTGATAGTGGCTTCCAATAGCTAGATTCGCCATGACTTTTCATCATTCTAGCAATCAATTTCTCGAGCGTAAACGATGCGGGGTCCCATATCGTAATATGAATTGTACAATAACTTAGATGGAACCCATGGCTCCGCCCGTGTGGAATTCTATTAATAAATACCGGGAATAAAAATGTGGATCATAATGAAATTGCTTGGTAAAACTGTTTGCGATACTCATTTACTCTACGTCTAATACTTACTTTTTAGTAGAGTGAGTCTGACTGACAAATGACTCTGCATTGTTCTTGCTTCCTATAGCACGTTTTTGTTGGCAAAGCGCTTATTGCTCGGCCGAAAAGTTATTAGTGTGTATGGCAATCAATTCCCACAGCACAACATAAACATAATAATTTTCTGTGCAAACAGGGGCAAAATTAGCAATGATGATTTGTCCCTATACATGAATTACATCTTAAACTTAAATGTCATACAAGTTGTAATGTTCACACTTCCATTTATAAAAGGTGTGCCAGACTCGGAAAATTCATTTAGATATAAGATGAATTTACGTTTAAACTTAATAAGTCAGTATAATAATAAATTCAATGTAATTGACTTTAATTCTGTATTTGACACAAATTTGTCACATAGCAAGTATAAAGTCTATAATAATCACAAGGGTAGGTATTGTCTTGTTGGGAGTCACGGGACATCCTTCCTGAGGGCTTACCCGGGGCTCTCAACCATAGGCTGTTGGGCGTTACGTGAGGTTTTTTAGTCGGTAAGAGTCCGGCATAGCATCCTACAAGGATTTTCCCTCACGTTAAAAAAAAAAAAAAAAAAAAGGGTAGGTATTGTCTACCCAAATACTATAAAAGACAAATAGCAAGTTTGCTATTCAATTATTTTTACTCTATAGCCAAAAACTTGGCTGACAAAACTGCTTTATTTGAGCAGAGTAGATTTAGGACTTTGGAATCGGTTCCAAGTAATTTAAATTAACTTCTGTGACAACAGAGGATTTACCCTCTAGCCAAAATTGTAAATTGATAGAGTTGAATTAAATTGCAAATCATAACTATATCGGAAACTGTCCTTCGAACAAAACTAGTTTAAAAAATGTAAATTATATCAGCCTGGTGCATTATAATATAGCAACATTAACACAGGTCAAAGAGTTTGAATTGGAGCTGTTCATGAGCTCAGAAAATATTGAAATAGTTTGTCTTACAGAACATATGCGTAAGGAGTATGAGCTCATGTTCAGCTTCAGTAGTCACCGGGTTGGTAGTGCGTTCTGCAGGGTCAACACAACATGGGGGGGTTCGTTGATTTTATTAAATAAGAAGTTAAAGTATAAGGAACGGAAAGATGTTGTGTCCCTCTCTGTAGAGTGTAGAGTTGAAATATCGTGCGTAGAATTGGAGCAATTCATAGTAGTATGCGTATATAAACCTGGAGTCTCACCCTTTTGTGAGTTTGAGGAAGTAATGGATAAAGTGCTATTTAAACTTGGAAAAACTAATAAACACCTAATAGTGTGCGGTGATTTTAATGTTAATATACTTATAAATACACGTCAGACCAATGATATCTTAAATTTATTTAAATCACACAATCTCACTAACTTATTTTTAGAGCCTACCAGACTGATATTGTGATACAACAGCTACTTGTCTGGACAATATATACAGTGATATGTTGCCAGAAAGTAAGAGTATTATAAATAAGATAAAATCAGATCATTCTGGGCAAATAGCATCTTTCAAGATCACAAGAGAAAAAGTTAAAAGACGTAAAATATTATGTAGACCAGTAACTAGTGACCGCTTGGAACGTATGCGAGTTGGACTTTGCAATAAACTTCCATTTTTAGACACTGGCTTAGACTCAAATGTAATGTATAAGTTATTTTTTGATTCCTTTTACAATGAGTTCAACTCCATATTCAAGTCTAAGGAAGTCACAATCGGAGACAGGCCAGCCTTCAGTGAATGGGCCACTGAGGATATACATAAAAGTAGACAAAAACTGTATGAACTATACTCAGAAAGACAGCTTAATAGAACAGATGAATTTCTAAATTATGTTAAAGCTTATTCAAAAAAGTTTAAAGCAGACTGCTTAGCGGCCAAAAGAAAGTATATAAGTAATAAAATTATCAATAGTGTAGACAAAGTTAAATCTACTTGGAAAATAATTAACGCAGAAAGAGGCCAAGCAAAATCAAATGATAATAATTTTAAACTTAAAGTAAATGGTAACATCATTACAACAGATGCCGAAGTCGCTAACGAATTTGAACATTTTTTCTCTCGAATACCAGTAGATTTGACCAGAGGCCTAGGTTCTTCTACCTCAATAGCAGAATCCTTGTTAAAAGCAAATGTTCCTTGCTGTAATGAAATATTCAAATTCAGTAAAATTAGTATACACACTATCATAAAAACTTTTAAATCTTTAAATATTAAGAAAACGGCTGACCTCTGGGGAATTTCTGTACATTTAGTTAATTCGTTAATTGAAATGGTTGCCCCTGAATTATCAATAATATTTAATAATAAATTGTGTTGATAGTGGTGTGTTTCCTGACTTAATGAAGTTTAGTAAAATAACTCCTCTGTTTAAATCGGGTAGCACCTCGGATCCGTCCAATTTTCGTCCTATTTCTGTACTACCCACGTTTAGTAAAATCTTTGAAAAGGTAATGCTTAATCAAATGCAAAATCATTTTAATACAAATAAACTATTCCATACTAAACAATTCGGTTTCACGCGCGGTCGGTCTACCACGGATGCTGGAATTAAATTATTAGAGTGTATATATGAGGCCTGGGAGGAGTCGTATGATGCTTATGGTGTATTCTGCGACTTATCTAAGGCCTTTGATTGCGTCCAGCATCAGACTTTAATTCAAAAACTTGATCATTATGGGATCCAGGGGACGGCCTTGTATTTAATTAGTTCTTACCTAAGAGATAGAGTACAGAGAGTAGTTATAAATGGTAAACAGTCACATGGGTCTGCTGTAACAATGGGGGTGCCTCAGGGTTCAATTCTGGGACCTTTTCTATTTTTAGTGTACATAAATGATCTCCCTCACCTTATAAGAGACGATCACGAGGTAGTTTTGTTTGCTGATGACACATCTTTAATATTTAAAGTTGAACGTGGACAACGCAATCTTGACGAAGTAAACAATGCCCTCTCTAGGGTAGTCCACTGGTTTAACGCAAATAATTTATTGTTAAATGAAACTAAAACAAAATGTATTAGATTCACCTTGCCAAATGTTAGGCTCGTTAACACCAGTATTAGGATTAAGGATGATCAAGTAGAATTGGTCGATGAAACTGTCTTTCTGGGCATAAAGTTAGACTCCAACTTGCAGTGGGGGCCTCATATCGAGAAAGTCTCGGGCAGACTGAGCTCTGCAGCCTATGCTGTTAAAAAGATCCGACAACTGATAGACATTAGAACAGCGCGTCTTGTCTACTTTAGCTATTTCCACAGTGTCATGACCTATGGCATACTATTATGGGGTAACGCTGCCGACATCGAATGTATCTTTGTGTTGCAGAAAAGGGCTGTCCGGGCTATCTATGGTATGGGGTTTCGGGAGTCATTAAGAGAAAAGTTTAAGGATATCAACATCCTTACTGTGTATTCACAGTACATATATGAAAACTTATTATCTATTATATAAAAATAAGTCGGGTTTTCCTTCCTGACGCTATAACTCCAGAACGCACGAACCAATTTCCACGGTTTTGCATTCGTTGGAAAGGACTCGGGCTCCGTGAGGTTTATAGTAAAGAAAATTCAGGAAAAATTTCAACAGAAAAGCAGGAAAATCATTTTTCACATACAGCGCCATCGCGGGCGAAGCTGCGGGCATCAGCTAGTATACTCATAAAAATAATAGTAAATTTATTAAAAATAGTGATATCCATAACCTAAACTTAAGAAATAAGAATAAATTGGCTGTACCTAGATTTAGGCTTAATGAAATAAGCAATTCTTTTGCGGGCAATTGTATTCGAATGTACAATACATTGCCGACAGCCGTAACAGGTTTGTCAGTTAATAAATTTAAAAAACTAATAAAACTTAAATTGTGCCAGAAAGCTTATTATAGCATTAAAGACTTTCTAGAAGACAAGGCTGCCTGGCAGTGACACGAATTGCTCCTTTCTACATTTAAAAAAAAAACTGTATTAGATACTAAGATGAATTAATAGGGACCGGACTGAGTTTCTTGGGGTGTTCTTCTCAGTCTGTAGCATTTCCGAACCCCCGGTAGAGTCACAACAATTTTGACAAACCTAAATAATTTCCCTGACGGCCATCAATGTGGCTAGACTGCTGAGCCCGCAGAGAGTGATGGCCGTCAGGGTGATAAGAGGATACCGCACGATCTCCGGTGAGGCGGCATGTCTCCTAGCCGGGACCCCTCCATGGGACCTGGAAGCGAGAGCCCTTGCGTCACTGTTCAGATGGCGCAAGGAGGCGCTGGAGCGGGGCCAAAGGCCTGCGTCTCGAGAAATCGAGGCCCAGCGGACCCTGCTCCACCAGGAAACCGTGGAGACATGGAAGGTGCGACTTGAGCAACCAAAGGGGGGATTCGCCACAATCGCGGCCGTCAGACCGGTCATGGACGAGTGGCTGGAGAGAAGACACGGTGCTCTCTCCTACCGGTTGACACAGATGCTTGCCGGGCACGGTAGCTTCGGTAGGTATCTGTGGCGAAAACACCGGGAAACCACGGCCGAGTGTCAGCACTGCGAGGACCGCAGCGACGACACGGCGCTCCACACGCTGGTGGAGTGCACGGCGTGGGCACAGCAGCGCCAGGTCCTCGTAGTGGGTCTAGGCGTGGACACTCTCTCGCTTGAGGCCATGGTGCGAGCCATGCTCTCCAGCGGGAGTAAGTGGGACTGCGCCGCCTCTTTCTGCGAGCAGGTCATGCTCGTGAAGGAGGCGGCGGGCCGGGTGCGGGAGAGAACTCTCCCACCCGAGTTCCGCAGTCGGCGCCCTGGGCGCCGCCGACGTGTCTTCGCCGAGGACTATCGGCCTCCATGACCGGGGGTCTGAGGACGGTGAGAGGGCCGCTCACCGTCCTTACAGAAGCAGGCCCATGACGGCAGCGTGACGTGAGCAACTCACGCACGCCCCCCCCTTAGAAGCGGGGTCACACCCGAAACCCCCCATAGACGCGGGATTGCACCCGAACCACCCCCTGGGCGAGGC
The DNA here is from genome assembly GCA_933228765.1 of Miltochrista miniata. Lineage (NCBI taxonomy): Eukaryota > Metazoa > Arthropoda > Insecta > Lepidoptera > Erebidae > Miltochrista > Miltochrista miniata. The sequence continues at coordinate 11,387,488 of OW121751.1, read as the reverse complement.
CGCATTGGCGGCCGTAGGTCTGTTGGGAGTCACGGGACATCCTTCCTGAGGGCTTACCCGGGGCTCTCAACCATAGGCTGTTAGGCGTGGCGTGAGGTTTTTTAGTCGGTAAGAGTCCGGCATAACATCCTATGAGGATTTTCCCTCACGTTAAACAAAAAAAAAAAAAAAAAAAAAAAACCTAAATAATTTTTTAAAAATTTCAAAGGGAATAAATTTTATTTTATTTTATTTTTATTTTATTTCAGCTTTAAGGTATGAGTCCGAACTCAACTGCAAGCAGTATTGCTGTCGCTGTCGCGACGCTGCTGCCGAGTTCTGAATGTATTCTAAAACAAATCCATACAAAATGTATGGGGACCAGTGGTGCGGTCGCGTCACCGCAGCAACCGCCGCCGCCGTGCCGCTTGCGCTTGTCGAGCTCGGACTCATACCTTTATTTGATTGTGCAATAATTCACAAAATTTATATTTTTCATTTCCCTGTCTTCAATCTTGTTAAACTACATAGAACTTTACTTGCAAATTTATTTTTGCATCACATTTTGCGTACGGAACATGATCCGATGAGATCTTACTTTTGCGATCTCTTACAGTATGGGATTCTTCAAATGGGATCTGGAGGATTTTGCAGGGTCAGCATCATGAGTGTAGCACTTCTAGTATTGCAAACGTCCATAAATACTATGTTGACCAGTTTCGACCAGGTCCGTATTTCTTGTGCATCGTTTGTGGTATTAAAAAAAGATTAATTTAAGACCGTTTTCACAGCTAGTAGGGATAATTGATATAAGTTATAAAATGTTATCATTGATTTATTTAATTTTGAATTGGTTATAACTCAAAGATTGAATCCGTCATTTTATTCTACATAACCATACTCGCCAGTCTACTAGATAAGGTTCAGGCAGTCTGAAGTCAAAAACATCAAACAAATTAAAATAAAACCGATCCATTACTTTCACTATTTCAAAAAACCTTTTATTCATATCACATTATGAAAACATGTCTGCTACAAAATTAAACTTCCATAATGAAAATTTAAGTACACTGTGAACATTGCCGTTTATTCTAAAGTAATTCAACATGAATGGCAAGTAATTAAATATAATGAAAGCAAATATAATTTTATGTTGTACATTAATTAAATTAAATTGATAGGGCAATCAAATAAGGTATGGTAAAATTACCAAATTCCTGCAATTTTAGAAAGAGGGTAATGCTTTTAACGCGTCTTTTAATTAACCTTCGACGAAAACGAGGGGTGTTATCAGGTTTAATATTAATTATGTATTGTGTGTTGCTGTGTTATGTGACTCTGTGGCATCGTAGCCGCCCAAAGAACTGCTGGTGCTGCGACTCGACAAACGTAGGGTAGACGTGGACGTCCACCCGCCAGATGGAAAGACGACCTGGAAACTGGGACTGGCCGTGGTAGCTGCAAAACTGTGTGTTGTGGCGTAAATTGGGGCAGGCCTATGTCCAGCAGGGGACTGCTATAGGCTGAATTGACTGATTGATTGAGACTCCAAAGAAATATTTGAAACCCTTCCTACGCATATTTTCTTAATTTCGAAGTAGGTACATAGTGAGTACGATTGATGTCCTCAATTGTTCCAAGATTATTTGTTCGAAAACCGATTAGCTAGAAACCGTTTCCATCACAGTGACAGGGACGTGACGCGCTTTACTAATCTATATATATAAAAATCAATGCCACTTTTCGTTGTAATTTTATAACTTAAGAACGGGCTGACCTATCCAAACCAAATGTTTAGGCTTTGTTCGGACTATTTAGTACATGGTTTATGTGAAGTTTGCACAAAATCCGTCGAGCGGTTCTTCATTTATCACGCATACGAAGTTGCGCGGGTCAGCTAGTCTATTATATAAAAATAAGTCGGGTTTTCCTTCCTGACGCTATAACTCTAGAACGCACGAACCGATTTCCACGGTTTTGCATTCGTTGGAAAGGTCTCGGGCTCCGTGAGGTTTATAGCAAAGAAAATTCAGGAAAAAATTCAACAGAAAAGCGGGAAAATCATTTTTCACATACAGCGCCATCGCGGGCGAAGCTGCGGGTATCAGCTAGTAGGATATAAAAGTTTATCGAAATGTATCCCGGGCGAAGCCGGGGGCCACAGCTAGTATTATATAGACAGCTAATGTTTCTATTTCATTGTCTGTCGATAATCCCGGGAGAAAAGAGCTCGGATGAAATGTTCTGAATGATGAACACTTTTTATAACTGTGGTACCTTGCATATTATACCAACTAAAATGTGAATCTATTTAAATTTGTACATATCCTTACAAAATTATTGAAACTGGTTGATGCTCACTGTATTGCCTTTGTGGAATTTGGTTCCCGTTCCCGCTTCCTATGGGAATATATTAGCGGGTTAAAAGCCTATATTAAGTTTGCTGTAGTAGACTATTCATCCCTGGACCAAATTTTAGCCAGATCCGTTTAGTCGTTACAGCGTGATTGAAACATTCAAAACTCTTCACAAATTTTCACATTATAAGATATTTTTTTATAGTCTGTTGCAGTGCTGGGAAATATAATGTAGTATGCCAGTTCACGCTCTATTCTCGTCTTCTTTCAATATAGTATTAGTTTCGCATTTCACGTGCCTTGCTATATAGTAAACTAAACGAATGAATGAATAAATTAAGTAGGTAACAGTGACCACACTATTGCAATGCTATTCAACTGCTATGTACGCAGCCTACTGGAGTACTGTAGTCCCGTCTGGAACCCTTACTATCGTGTCCACATCAACCGGCTCGAGGGAATACAAAAAAAGTTCTACTATCATCTTACATACGCCAATAGCAATTGCCAGGTTTTACAGACCTACGATTCTAGGTTAGAATATTACAAATCTTTCCTACTCTGGCTGAGGCGTAGAAATATCGACTTGCTATACCTCTTTAAAATCATCAATGGAAATATTGACAACCCAGACATTTTGGAACGGGTGGGTCTGTCTGTGCCTAGAAGTGGTAGTCGTCTGTGCAATCGCAAAACACTTGTCGTACCTAACGCTCGTACAAACTATGGTCACAATGCACAGTCGAATCGTTTGTTCCGTACGTACAATGACGTCTGCCATGAGTTCGACATCTTCGACTAGACGGTCAATAGAATCAAACGCTTAGGTTTTAACTGCTGATTCTGTCTTTGTGAACTATTTAGTTATTTTCTATTAAGTATATAAGTATTAGTTATAAGAGTGTTTTATAAGCATGCAGTGTCCATTGTTTTTAGGGCTTACAGCTGGTCAAGGTTTTTATATTACTATGTTGTTGTAAGTTTGCTGTTTTGTCCTGTTAATGGACCTAATAAAAAAAAATAAAAAAAAATGCTTGTTTAGGCACTAAGTCATAAGTACTGAAACCATAATGTTAAATATCTATGTAAACTTCGTTGGCAATAAATAATTTGAATTTAAACTTGTTCTCTATTCTAACATAGGTAATTTATATCATGATGAAAAAGTACCTACCTTTATCACTATCAAGTCAGCTTTTACTTAATTCACTGAATGATGACTACTCTATCATAATTAAAAGACTGCAAAAAAATATTTAAAAATAGTAATTATATTTTTACGTCCTGTTTAAATAATATAATATAATTACCAAAAAATCGAGGTTTCATGAGTTGATAAAGAAATAGACACAATATAATAAGATGCCCTTTCACTCACTTCGGAATAGAAGCATTGACACAGTTTGAATCCGCAAGGATAATGCGGTATTAAAAGAAAATTAATTAAGTAAAAGGAGTACAATTCCACAATTGAGAAAATAAATACGGCATAAAATAAATTATTCTGTACATTGTTCGTGTAATGAAAAACATCCTGTGTAGCGCATTAAAGCGCTAAGAAGTTCTCTCTCGGGTACTTACTTGTATTCAGTCGCGTATAATACAAGTGGTATTCACAGGTTGTTATGAATACGGTTGGATTATCCACTCTGACGGCGTGTGGTAGGCGCGGGATTAATCACTGAAAAGGCATTTCAAAAGGAGCAATTAATATAGGCTTTCATTAAAGTCACGTCAATTTGAGATGTTAATTTGGAGTTTTGGACTGAAGTGTCTTTTTACTAATTATATTCGTAAGTTCGTTTCGGTGTTTTCATTCAAAGACAATTATAGGCAGTTATATAAGTTTTATTTTACTTTGTAGAATTTTTTTTTTGCACTCATACTTATAGAATTCGGGACTTCACGCGTATCAGTGTTAACACCGCACAGTTTATAAATAACATATTACTAATATTATTAATGCGAAAGTTTGTGAGTGTGTGTTGTTTGTTACTCTTTCGAGCTCCAACGGCTGAACAGATCTGGCTGAAATTCGGTACAGGTCAGATATAGGTCTGGAATAATACTTTTTATCGCGGGAATAAATTCCACAGGAAAAGCGAGCGGGCGGAGCTGCGGGCGTCAGCTAGTTATATTTCTATGATTATTGGTATTGAATGTTTAAAAGATCAAAATGCATTGTTGTTTACATTCTATTTTCAGATAAAATAGAGCTTTTAGAACAGACTATATTTTATTCGACAAGCGGGAGAAGATTTCACACCCCTTTTAACAGCCTTGGCGGAAAGTAGGGCTTCAGAAAATAACCTACATATAACCTGCATGAAAAATTTAAACAAGTTTTGCGTGCACCCGCTGGCTATGTTTTGACTGAAATACTAATGAAAAACCTTTTTTAGCTAACTCGTTTTATGACGGATGTAAATTAAAAGTTCTTTTTGAGAATTCAGCTGAAACTGTGTGCTTTGAAATACGAAATTATATTAAGTCAGTGAAATATAATGTATCAACTCAGGCTAAGAGCGTCAGCTTTGCGCTGAAAAAACATTTAAGTATTCGAAATGTAGTAGAAAATAGTTATAATTTCTATATTAGTACATATATCTAGTCTACATTTTAGCGTCAGTTGCACTATAAATTTTGTTAGTTTTTTTTTTTTTTTTTTTCTTGTTTTATCTTGCAATCGGCTTTCATGCCATAAGCAGATATGTTCTGTGTTTCAGTCGAGCAAGGCTATGACCTTCCATTGAAGGTACTCCTTTCTAGAATTAATGATGCTCATTGTAAGGCATCCCATATGTGTTTTCTTTTGAGCCGATTGATGCTCAGTGGTTCCCTCAATGCTACTGCCAGGTCATTGGTGTAGTGAGTTATAAAAAATTTTTATAGTAGCTCAGACAACCTCAATCAAACGACCAGATCTCAGACTTCTGCAGAACCTATTGATGAGTTCATTATTGCTTAGATCGAAATAAAGATCCGGTCAAGTGCGAGTCCTACTCGCACATGGAGGAATCAGTACCAAAACACCGGCCCAGTGCGTGTCTGACTCGCGTACGGAGGTTTCCGTTCCAAAAAACGGCAAAAAAGACACGATTGTTGACAAAGACTCTGAAGAAAAAACCTCTTTTATTCTGGTATTTGTTGCTATTACGGCAACGAAATGTTTTACGCCGCATGTACAGCTTTCAAAAGGATTATATTTTCCCCATTTTTCATTGCTGCTTTACTTCTATTCGTAGTATTGTTATTTTAAATTTTTAACCTTCCTCAATAAACTGGCTATGTAATTGTAAAAGAATTTTTGAAATCCATCAGTAGTCCCTGAAATTGTAACGTGCAAACAAATAAACTCTTCAGCTTTATAACTGAGTATAGATTTTCCTTTTAACAGTTACAAGTAAAGGGCCAAAAAGAATGCACATCGAGCTTTAGAAAGAGGCAATTGGCTAATTTCGACTTCGTATAGCGATATCTGTGTCGCACACACCATGACGTTTGTTTTGTCAGTCATGGTTCAAATGCGAGAGAGTGCAGTCGCTTATCTAATCCAAATTATTTATTTATTTATTTATCACAAACAATTATTACATTGTGTCGGATTTACATGCACTTAAAACTAACACACAATCCTAAAGGCAGAGCGAAACAAAACAGGCATCAGTCAATATTATTATATCATTTAGCATCGGTTCAATGCATTAATGTAAAAAATTTAAAATATTTCATCATATAAATAAATAAAATAATAAAATTCAATTCAAAACATAATATAATTATATAATTCAACAACACATCATTTTAAAATAATAATTGTATAATTATAATGCAATTTAAAATGTCAGCCAAGTACAGGTAATTAAAAGAACCACATTTCAATAGCTTTGAACAAAATTGTAAACAAACACATTTGATCCTTTATATCCATAGCCACTTGCAATTGAGTATTTACCCTGATTATATTCCAGTATCCAGGAGTCATTCAGTGTTCTTACAATCCTTTCGACACCAAATAACTTCAATATGATAGTTTATTTTCATTTCAAATACCTACTCAGGATAGTAAAAAATTCAATTATTTGTCATACTATATTTTTCTACTTATCTGTCTTCGACAACGATTGTAAAACTTTTGATTGGCAGGATTGGACTATCTATAATGTCTTAACAATGTCAGTCAGATAGTTCCTATTGAATAGTTCAGATAGTGCCTAGCAATATATATATAGAGCTGCTAAAACCCCTATAAAATTAAATTAGTACCTACTATGGCATCTATAGGGAAAAAAGGTAAGCCGTTAGTCTACCAGTCACGAGAAATTATCCATAATGTTTCAACAGAGGTTCAACAGAGAGTTGCAGATGCCACTGGAATTTCAAAAAGAACTTTGAACAATATATTAAACGAAGTCGGCACTGGCACTGATAATACACATTCCAGTGGAACAAAATCCAGCTCTCGAAAAAATGGGAGACCAAAAAAACAATTTCGTTTAGATATGGACGATTTTGATTATGATGTTGTTAGAAGAATGGTGTACGATTTTCATCTGCGTTACAAACAACTGCCTACAATAAAAACATTAAAAGCTAAATTATCTGAGGCTATTAATTATAATGGGTCTGAAAAGACGTTGAGAAAAATTCCTCGACGTTGAGAAAATTCTTCGACGTTGAGAAAGACCTTTTGAAATCGGTTTTTTCTCAACGTCTTTTCAGACCAGTAAAAAAACCGATTTCAAAAGGTCAACGTTTGATAATTGTTCACGCATGTAACGAAAAAGGCTTTGTACCAGGAGCCTTTTTAACGTATAAATCCACGGACGCTAAAGGTGATTATCACAACGAAATGAATAACGAAAACTACGAGAAGTGGCTGGTTAATCAATCAATTCCCAATATACCTAATGATTCTGTTCTGGTTATCGACAACGCACCCTATCACAATAAATATGTTGAAAGACCCCCCAACTCAAACACCAATAAACCCGAAATGATCAATTGGTTACAAAGACACGAAATTTCAGTTGATCATAAATTAACAAAACCTCAGATATATAATATTATATGTCAGCACAAGGACAGATTTACAGAGTTTTCCGTGAACAAGATACTAGCCGAACATGGGCACACTGTGTTGCGATTGCCACCGTACCATCCGGATTTTAATCCAATTGAAAATATATGGTCTCAACTAAAAGGCTATGTAGCCGCGAGAAACGTGGATATGAATTTAAGTTCAATAATGACATTATTAACTGAAAAATTAAACATGATCGGGGCTGATGAGTGGAAAAAGGTTTGCGATCATGCGATAAAATGCGAGAATGAATATCGAGGAATTCAACACGCTATGGACGACAAAATAGATAGATTGGATAGGCTAGTAATAAATACAGCTGATAGTGGCAGTGACACAGACCTCAATGAGAGCACAGATAGTGAAATGGAAGGAATTGAATATACATGATTTTGTTTTTATTATACTAATTCCGTATTTTTCCCCGTGCGGTGTTCTATTAGAATAAGAAAAATAATATGTCGCATAAGTCGACTAAGGGTACAGGGTTAAACCGTGTTGTGGCCGATGGCCTAGCAATTTGTCACCACAATATTACACTTTTTGTCGATCTTATATAAAATATATATTTATGAAGATTATTTGAATATTATTTTTTCCTAACAAGAATATAGCAATAATTAAAAATAGTTACATCGTGTTTTACAGCTCTATATATTTCACGTGAAATCAAAACAAAACAACAATAAAGTACTTAGTGCTAAATTCAAATTCTGATAAACGACTAATCTAATAATTGATGTACATGGAAATGAGCATTCGCTTGCATTCGGAAATGCGAAGATTGCCGATGTGCATTCTTTATGGCCCCGTACTGTATATAACTGTTAAAAGGAAAAAGCTATGTAGTCCATTGAAATGTTACAATTTAAGGACCGAATATTGCATTTCTTAGAGGACGCAATTTTATTTTGGGAACATGTGTGGGGGTCAATAGAAGCTTAACCTCAAGTTTGTGGGGTCGCCACCCTTGTCCCCCGGCCGCAATCTTAAAAAGGGGTGAAAACACTTTTTTCCCAATATCTCGGAAACTATGAGTCTTACAAAAAAATTGAGAAATCATAATTTGTAGCAAATTGTTTTGCCTACAAATATGTTAAACAAATTTTTGCCCTAAATTAAAAATTAGAGAAGTTATAAACAAAAAATTGAAAATAAAATTATAAAAATTTTCTTTTTTGCTCTGTGGCGTTTTTTTAATTTCTCTTAAAAGATCATCTACAAGATTAGTCTGAGGTATTTTTTTTTGTAAAATGTTTAAAAAAAGTTATAGAGCAAAAAAGAAAATTTTTATAAAAATTTTGTAAAATTTTTGTTAAGTTAATACACATTTGTAGGCAAAACAATATGCTACAAATTATGCCTCTAAAATTTTTTTGTAAGACTCATAGTTTCCGAAATATTGTGAAAAAAGTGTTTTTTCCCCCCTCTTTTCAAGATGGCGGCCGGGGGACAAGGGTGGCGACCCCACAAACTTGAGGTTAAGCTTCTATTGACCCCCCACACATGTCCCGAAAATAAAATTGCGTCCTCTAATAAATGCAAAGCTCATGTAACATTTCAATGGACTAATGGGAACATGTAGCTATTTTGTGAACCACCACTCGCTTGACATAGCTTCTTCCCGCCTGCAAATGTTGCCGACAAAGTAAAACAGTAAGTAGCTAAAGAAAATCACAAAAGAAATGTAGAGCTTGTTTTTTGCTTTTCAGTTTATGTTTACTTGGCAGTCGGGTTTTTTGTATTCTAAATAATTAAGTTTATTAGAAATATATTTTTCATACAAAATCTGGCTATCTTTGTAACTTTTGTCAGTTTTAAATACGATGGTAAATATATTTTCTAGCTTTAAAAAAAATTATGTATTGAATACTCTGGATACCTGCAATACAGAGCAATGAAGTCAGGTGATGCCTTAAGAGGCCAGCTACTGGGCATTTTACCCTAGACTGAACAAGATTTTTTGCTGGCATGAGGAGAAAGACAAAATATTTTTTGTTTAGACTGTTTTTGTTTGCTGTCTTATATTTCGATGAAAACTATAAATTTACACATAAATTAAGTTATCAATCAATCAATTTCAACCAAATCAGCCTGTGATAGTCCACTGCAGGCCTCTCCCAATTTACGTCACAATACACGGTCCTGCGCCTTCCGCATCCAGTCCCAGCCTGCGACCTGAACATTGAGTTAGATATAGTGGATTTCATATGGTTTCACCTGCGTAGTTCCCGTTCCTATATCCCGAAATACGGGAACCAAAAATAGCCTATGTTACAGGGATGACGTAGCATTCTAATGGTAAAATTTTTTTCGTAGTTTTTAAGTTTATTAGTAACAAACGTACTTTCATACATACGTACTTACAAAATTCTATTATCTCCTCATTTTTACTAGAATAAACAACTAAAAGTAAAATATATTAATTTTGAAGTCAAATTTTTAGAACTATTTAAACAAAATGTACCTATATGCGCCAGCTTTATAAAACGTTAGAAAACAGGCAATAAATTCAACAGAATAACATTAAATACCCGTACAAACTAGATAATTTCAAACAAACACCGTTTGTTGGACAATTAATCAAATCCAGAGGGACATATTCGGCTCACTTGCGTAAATTCATATATGCAGTTTAATGCAAACTGCTGGACGTCCTCGTTGTGGAGGCATCTAAGCGGCTATAATTCAGATCGTCGCAATTGCGGACAGCCGTAGTTTATTCAGCGTTGGCATTATGCATAAATTGAGTATTGAGAGAACTTTGAATAGATCTAGTAGGGTTGAAACATAGTTATTTATGTTAAAATAATATTTATTAAGACAACCCAATGATATAGCTGTAGTACAATCATAATATAAGAACGTGAATATAAAACATTTCTTTTGGTCGATAACATTTTTTTTTTCAAAAATTTAATTAGAATCTTGGCCCTCGTCAGTTTGAAGACCACGAAGATGGAAGAGTAAGACAGTAAGGAATGGCCATAATTGCAAGATTTACTGTCTTACTCTTCAGTCTTCGTGGTCTTTAAACAGTCCTTATTGACGGTATAGAATAGACTTGGGTAGGTACTGTTCGTACTGCCGGACGTGTTATATGGCATAACCGCGTACTGGTTCAGTACCCAGTACGCGACAAAATTTAGCAGGACCCAGGACCTTTCTCGGACGCGATAAACCGCTCGGGCGCGTACAGTCGACGTTCGGCCGCGTCCGAGTCCGAGATAGAATATAAATACTCGGCCGCGTCCGAGTCCGAGATAGAATATATTATACTATCTGTGGTCCGAGCGACCGGGTGACCGGAATGATGCACGCTTGGGAACATTTTGTTACGTAGTGTATCTCAACTTAACGTGTACGAGTAGTAACGAATACTGTTGAATGTTATATGAATACTTGAGGCACGCCTGCCTGCCTAATGGGCTCAGGAGATGGTCAAGCGACTTGAGTCAATATCAAGTGTACATACACGTCGATGCATACACATGTGCAAAGAAATCATGCACACTGAAGCTACTTTCATTCATATTTTAATCGACTTGTCAAGTGCATATTGACCATATAAGAGCCCATTAGTCGAGGCACGTGTAGTACCTGCCAGATAATAATATATTAAACGAATAATATTTATTATTAGGATAAATGAAGAAAAGGTGACATTTTATTTTTTAAATTATCTCGAAAACGGTACGTGCAATCGTAAAAATAATGGCATTTTTGACCTCCCTTTGAAACCCCTCATCCGCCAAATATACATTACGAATAACGATTTTTTATACCACTAAGGTGGCATAATGTTGCCTGTAGTATAGGTTTATTTGTTGGTTTGATATCAATCGTCAAAAAGGGTCCATGCTGGCGGTGTTGCAGTCATCCTCATCAGCTAGCAGTTTCATAAAAGAGAATGATTACAAGGTAGATTTTTTTTTCTAAATCTTGTATCTCGAAAACCGTGCGTGATATCCTGATCAAATACAACAAAATTTTCATCCCCCTTTAAGAAAGCCCCAACCATAAGGGGCAAACACATATTATGGTCTAAGTTTCTTGTTGCTGTTTTATACGGCATCTGGACTTTTTGGCGCGAAGCAGGCAAGGGCGGTTATAGCTCCGTTGTATATTTTTTTCTAAATTAGAGTATTTTCAAATGTTTTGTGTGTATCAACGGTGGATTCCGAAGACTATACTTGACTTTGACTGGGACTTAGAGGAAATGTGAAAAGAAGATAAAAAAAGAAACAAGACTTGGCATTCGGTCTAAGTAACCAAAGCGTGTTCAAATTAGTAATAAAAAAAGAACGGGATCTGTCAGAACACTCAGTAGGACCTTTCCGTTCCGTTTTCATAAACCTAAATATAGGCTTTATTGAGTCTGAATAAAGATAATATTAGTATGATAGCAGTACCAACGCCATCTAGAGCACGTTGACCGCATTTCTTACTCTCACGAAACGAATGAGTTAGTTCTTTTATAGAAAATATTATAAATTATCTGTGGTTCTATGTTCTATTCGATCGTACCAACATAAGCAACTCAAAGGGACTTTTTCAAGAAAAAATAGACCTTATTCTGTATATATCAAGGTTCTATTACACATACACTTTATAACAGCGACATCTGGTGCAACTAGGATAATTTAGATACGTCCACCCTATCGTATCTGTTTTGCCTGGGTTGCACTAGATAGCGCATAATGGCATGCAAATTCAAAAGAACTTTATGCTCATAAAAATAAGGTGTATTTTTCTTGATACGATTTATGAGGGTCCGGCACCTGTCAGAACAATCACGACACTGTATGTACTCGTACGAAAGATCGGGTACTGGTCCGGGTACTGTTCGAATGCCATATGGCACGGTTCGGAAAGCTATGCCATATGTCAGGACATCATCGGGTACTGTTTTGCGCAAGTCTAGTATAGAATCCCTACTAATATTATAAATGCGAAAGTAACTCTGTCTTTTTGTCTGTTACGCTTTCGCGCCTAAAAGGCTGGAGCAATGGAGATGAAATTTGGTATTAAAGTAATAGTTCAAGGCCCTGGGAAGGACATAAGCTACTTTTTATCCGACTGCGCAAAGGGAGGGTTATGATTTTACGCGATAACGCGATAAGCCGCGGGGAACATCTAGTAATCTATAAGGATATCTTCTCAGTACAGTACAGTTTTCAACTACAAGAATGTTATTAAAATAAACATTTCTATGCCACGTTAATGAAGTTGACGCTCCAGTGATTCGAATAATTACACCAATTGGAGAACCAAATTTTCTTACGTTATTTTGTACAACGATCGTAATAACTGAGTATTTATTTTCCATAAGATATGTATTAATAAAATAATTCTTGAGAAGTTTTTGCTCACTCAAACTATATTCATAAACTAGCTAATCTATACTTATAATAAAACTGTTGAGGGTCGAGAGTCTGTACATGGAAGATATTTTCAAAATTTTAATCGTTGGGCGTTCTATAAACGATACTGAAGCCGAAAATGTAATTTAAATTGTTCGCCTTCGGCGCGGACTGAATTGTTTTAGAATGGACTTAATCTTTAAGCTCTTTTATGATTAAGCAAACAGGGCAGTTTCATACGCTCCCATGAGTCTGTTGAAAAAATACATGTCCTTTCATACACCTTGTGACGTAAACGAAGTTGCGAGGGTCAGCTAGTTGACAATAATATTGAGAATATAGAAGTTAAAGTCCCTATACAACAGCATGCTTGACGACAATAAACTAGTTGAGGTGTTATTTTTTTTAATAATTGTATTTGATTTCCGATGCCAAGTCATGAAGTTTGACGAGTTAAATTTGGGACGCCATGTATAATTTCATTGAATGTGTGTAAGTATATCACACACAACACAAACCACCGGACCGACGTTGATAAAAGTTTTACATCGTGTAAAACCATCGAATAACAGCTTTGTATTAAAACCGGCTTATCTTTCGAGAAACTCCATTATTAACAAAACACGAAAATTCACAAAATATGGTAATCAGGACTGTAAAATGTATATTGCAGATTGTACTAAAGTTTCGTTCTAGTTCCATATTTCGCTTATGAATATTCACACGGTGTGCTTGCTTCACTGATACCTTATTTCCTGGCTTTAATATTATGCTTTGTAAAATTAAGAAAGAACAAAAACAGGGCAGGAAAAATATTTTCAGTAAAGTATATCTCTCAGTCATGGGTTAGTAATGACGGGCTATCTATACTTACGCTTGGTAGTAGAGATAAGACACACGGCAACTATAAATGTAAAGAAATATCATTTTCATCTCGATACCTTTAACTCATTAAATCTTTCCATACAAATCTTTAGGATGTAAAAATGTACATTATACGCGATATCCTGAAGATTTCTATGGAAAGATGTAATAAGATGTTTCGAGATGTAAGTTACATATTTAAATTTGTCTCACAAGGTACCTCTACTGAGGGCGAGACTTGTCTTTAAATAGAATCCTGAGGACATCCTCCACGAGTACCCATGTCTTCAAGCGGACAGCATGTGCCTTCCAATCAATCATTCACTTCTAGTTTGATAGAACAATTATCCAGTCAAACTAGAACAGGGTAAATAAGAGAAACGATTGTGTTCGCCACCATTATGGTACTAAATACAACTGGTGAAATGTGTGTGTCTAGTGAGACATACCTACTAGACACCCTGCGAGACAAGAGTCTGACTATAATCTATGTATATACTGATATTAGTTTCTAAGTTACGAACGATGTAATGGACCATGAATAAAGCCTATAGAATGAAAAAAAAAACCTAATAAAGCTGATCTCACCTTCTGATAGCGAAACGTGGTTAAAAAATTAAATGTCAAAATTTGATTAATGGCAAGTTTAGCTCGAGAGTAGACAACAAAATTTGAAGCCTCTCTGTCACTAGCAAATAATGATTATGTCACTGTTGCCTTCTAACAAGCGATACTAATGACGTAGCAAATAATGACACTAAAGTTGAACCTTCAGATAATACTTAGCAACTGAACATCAAAGAAACCGGACGCTAGGCCCTTGAAGTCAGGTTTCTAGAACAACGTAATAGAGAGGTTATATACTACTTAGTCTATACTAGAATTAAAAAGAAGTAAATTTTGTGTGATTTAAAAAGAAGTAAAGAAGTAAAATTGTAAGTAATCTCAGGATCTACTGAACCGATTTTAAAAGTTCTTTCACCAATTGAAAGCTACGTTATTGTGGAGTGTCATAGGCTATATAGCATCACGCTACAACGAATAGGAGCGAAGCAGTAATAGTAAATGTTTCAAAAACGGGGGAAAGGTTATTCCTTTTGAGAGCTTCGTTGCGTGTGCTGCGTAAATGTTTATAGTTATATAAAAAATATGTACTACAAAATTGTTTCTCTTAAAAAAGTTCTTAAAAATATTGCGCGATGGCATGTGTCTATCTTTGGGTTGGTGCACAATAACCATATTAATGGCAATCATTTTTTTTCTACAGTAATGCCACGGGATACCTGTTTCATAAACGAAATTGTTCTTAAAAATAATGCGACGGGAATACACGCGACGAGAAACCTTTCTCTCTCTCTCACACACGTAGTATTGAATATTAACGACAAGATGCTACGGGAGTAAACGCAACGCGACGGGAGTAAATGCGACGGGAACAGGTAATACTCACTCTTATGTGGCGCAAACGAAGTAGCGCGGGTCAGTTAGTAATAAATATTTATAAATTCACCAATTTATTAAGTACTATTTACTTATTTACTATGTAATGACGTTTTATTATGTATTTGTATTGGCTATATTTAGTAAAACCTAAAACGAATTATTTTGTTTGAAATAGGTGATCTATGGCAAAAGTAAATCGATATTAGATCTATGTACCTATATCTCTATGAAGCCTAGGTTGGATGGCTATGGAGTCTATACCTACAATATATCGTTTTAAAATGGAGACGATTCGCTCGTTCTGCTCAGTCAACTAAAAATATTGCAGAACCATGCATACCATCACTTGTATGGTCACAGCTGTACTGTGAATCGAGTTAGACGAACGCTAACTTCTCGTACGCTAAGGTGGTTGCGGTTGCTCGGTGACCTGACCCGACCAGACGTTTTGATGCGGAAGCGCTTAGCAAAAGCTGACACGAATACTAACAAGGTAAAATTCCGCTCAGTATTTAGCAAAGATAATCTTTATTAACACGGTAAAAGCATGTTGGGTTTCGTAGAGAGTCGGGTATGAAAATCTAAATATAACAACTAAAATATATTCTTTTTCTAAAGCCTCATTGTTATTGAAATTTCAGAAATACAGAATTCCATTTCAATTAAAATCATTGAACTCCCACTGCAAGCCTTGCGTAGGTAACCCTCTTTCACTTGATATCGATCTAATTCCCAAAAGTATCAGTCGTACAATAACGCTACGGCATAAGAGTCTTAAAAAATGCATAGGTAGGTAGATAAAATAAAGAACTAAACGTTTTTGTAAACTTGCTTAATTTGTATGAATGAATAGTGTTTAAAAGCCTAAATGTAAACTGGAACAGCTTAAGCGAACCTTATGCAGGGGCTAACAATGAGGCAAATACAGAGATGAATATTAGAGTACCCGAGATGGCTAAATAAAACATTGTGGTATGGAGCCTGAATATTATATCAGCGGCGCGCCTTCGACCGACAGACCCTCGACCGTTCACCAGAACAATACACGGATTGTAAATAAAATTTTAATTAATACAAAGCCTGAATATTTTTTCATAAAAGGGTCAGCGGTATTCTGTTGTTTACGAAAATCTTTTGAAGAACAATGAAAATATGTAATACTTTATATGAAAAATTTGTAAATAAAAATTCTACGATGAATATTGTATCGAAAAGCGAAATGTAGCTACTGTGTGACAATAATAAAGATACAAGCACTTAGCAGCTGTCCGCTTCTGTAGACCATTTTTATCCTGATATAACGACATTGATTAACGCATAGGTAGGTAATAAAACAGTTTAACATGAAACTCGAATAATCGAATACTTGATTTTTTTGCCATTAGGGCAAAGACATTCGATTATGCATTGTATTAATCACTTATTTACAGAAGTATGGTTGTCAAAAAAACAACGACTCCCCAGTGGTCTAGTTAACAAACGTTTTGCGTTCATCATAAAATGTAGCTATTTAAATTTAATAATGTGGTTCGTTTTATAATATTATCGTTTTTTTTATTTATTCATTTTATTTTACATTACATATACATACTACTATGTACATATGACTACAATTGAAGAAAGTCGCAAACTACCTAAATAAATCAGAATTGCCTGAAGAATTCTGAAAGTTATGCTGACATAAATTTTATTTCCAATAAGCTATATAAAATGCTATTGGCGTCAGGTGCCCAGAGAGTAATACTGTATAGTCGTTCATAAATACAGGTGCCGAGAACTGAATCTACGACAGCCCCTAAAGACTGATTACTTGGGTAATAGACGCGACAGTTGGCCTACATATAAAAAAACTTGAGAAGTGTTTATTGTGAATGCACATAAATAATGGAATGGTTTTGGGTACGTGGGAATATTATAAGCCCTTTTTTTAGCCTGAGGAAAATCCTACATGGATGCTATGCCGGACTCCTACCGACTAAAAATCACACGTATGAGCTCCGGGTAAGACCTCGGAAGGATACCCCAGGACCAATAATATAGCCCTAAAACGTTTTTTGATGTTACTTTCCAAATTCGCATTTTTTTTATTTTGGATTTGCACTAGCCACGGTCACTCTAAACATCCATTCTCCTTTAAATTGTTTTGGAATATTGATAAATTCTAAACTGTAAATGCCCTTGATTGCCATTTTCATTTTTAAAACGATGATGTCTACTTTACCGTTCGTTACAGAAACAGTATTCCGTTTACATAAAATAGCAAAATTTTATTCTAGAGTATGCACCAACTAAAAAGTGAAATGTGGGCGTATACTATGCCTCTGCCTACCCCCTCAGAGCTATACTGACCAAATGTATGTATATTCCACCGACCGTGATCATATACATATTCAGCCAGCAGAAACCTTAAAATAACCTCGTATTTCTATGCGCTTAGTGTACCTACATAGTAATATGTAACGCGATAGTTTGAAAGCTTATAAAACAGGCTGTACAAAAAGCTGAAAGCCTTTTGATATACTGTTATTGCCCGTGCGCCACCCACTTATTCCCAGGTTTACACCTCAGCTATCAGCCCTATGATTGAGAACAGCATGTAGACCTCAATCTGACAACAAGTGAGAGTGAACGAGAAGTTTTATAGAATTTATTTGAGCAAGCATTTCTAGAGAATAATACGCCGTCTAACCAGTAACATTATAATTGAAGAAGTTGATTTGGTTATGTTAGAC
This sequence comes from Miltochrista miniata, assembly GCA_933228765.1. Lineage (NCBI taxonomy): Eukaryota > Metazoa > Arthropoda > Insecta > Lepidoptera > Erebidae > Miltochrista > Miltochrista miniata. The sequence continues at coordinate 11,369,667 of OW121751.1, read as the reverse complement.
ACTTATGGTATGGTAGAACACATTGAAGAGATGAAACCATTTTATCTATTCTTATCTATTAGAAATAGGTATCATTTATATTATATTTGAAATCTGCTATTACTAGGTACTTCTGTCGCTAAATTTGTAAGAATAATTTAGAAGTAGACATAAGGGATTTTCAATAAGTACTTCGTGTTTCCTTAAAATTGAATTTGACATAACAAAAAGCGCAACAAGATACCTTATCAACATAAGATGTATCATGAATAGGTTTTAATATCAGCATATGCGCTAAAGAGTCGTGAATTGAATGTGGACTTGTACAAGTTACGAAATGACTCGTGAATATTCATATCTCGTAATAAGATTAGCCTCTGGCTTAAATAAAAGTTAAAAGATTATCTGGTATGATGCTCGACACGCAAAGACGGTGTTGCATATGTAGGTACATTTCCACAAAGATGTAATAATAAAAAGTGTAGGTATAGATTGATAATGATTAGTTATTATTGATAATTATTTATACAGCATAGATAAATCTAATATCGGTTATTTAAAAACTCGGGTTTCCGGGTTATATTCCACTATAAGGATCTTTTGCTTGGAATTAAACATTTTAATACAAGGGGACATTTTTTCGAGGAGTTAATTCAGGGCGCCTTTTTTTTCTTTTTTTTTTTTTAACGTGAGGGAAAATCCTCGTAGGATGCTATGCCGGACTCTTACCGACTAAAAAACCTCACGTAACGCCCAACAGCCTATGGTTGAGAGCCCCGGGTAAGCCCTCAGGAAGGATGTCCCGTGACTCCCAACAGACCTACGGCCGCCGATGCGGCCTCGCCCAGGGGGTGGTTCGGGTGCAATCCCGCGTCTATGGGGGATTTCGGGTGTGACCCAGCTTCTAAGGGGGGGCGTGCGTGAGTGCTCACGTCACGCTGCCGTCATGGGCCTGCTTCTGTAAGGACGGTGAGCGGCCCTCTCACCGTCCTCAGACCCCCGGTCATGGAGGCCGATAGTCCTCGGCGAAGACACGTCGGCGGCGCCCAGGGCGCCGACTGCGGAACTCGGGTGGAAGAGTTCTCTCCCGCACCCGGCCCGCCGCCTCCTTCGCGAGCATGACCTGCTCGCAGAAAGAGGCGGCGCAGTCCCACTTACTCCCGCTGGAGAGCATGGCTCGCACCATGGCCTCAAGCGAGAGAGTGTCCACGCCCAGACCCACTACGAGGACCTGTCGCTGTTGTGCCCACGCCGTGCACTCCACCAGCGTGTGGAGCGCCGTGTCATCGCTGCGGTCCTCGCAGTGCTGACACTCGGCCGTGGTTTCCCGGTGTTTTCGCCACAGATACCTACCGAAATTCAGGGCGCCTAGCGAATCTTGCGATAGACTATTTGATTAGGGACCGTATTGTTGAGTGTCGGTTTGAATCTGTGGGAATTTTCATACCGAAAAAACGATGCTGTATTCGAGTTAAAATATATACTTTGCAACATATCACAATTTACACAATTGCTACCGACATAAAAGATATATCATTAACTTATCTATGATTCTAATACCCAGATTCTAGAACTCATAACCTGGATAAAAAGTGTCTCATATATTATAGCCCAAACTAATCCAGGGCAAAACCCCTCTTTAATATTAGTAAGATAGATTCTCGTAACTTATTGGCCAACGATGTATCGAGCAACCCCGGGCGAAGATTTAAATCTTACCGAAACGATTTTTAGAAAGATTTATTGAAGGGAATGGCAAAAATAAATGTTTAGAGAATTCGGGAAGCATTTCGTAATTTTTTACGTAAACTCTTCCCGGCGCGGGCGGGCGGCCAAGCTAAGTAACAAATGAGGTCACATATTATCATTAGTCATAAAGGTGACGAGGAGCGGTGGCCTGACAGAGTTATCAGTATACCTAATAATTGTCATAATGGACAGTGAAATAAATATTTTATTGCGAACGTTTTCAGAATGAATGAATGTTTGTTATACTTTCTTGCTCCAATGGCTGATTGGATCTCTCGTGAATGATAGTTACGCCAAACGCCCCTACAAGCGGGATAACACCCGAACCCCGTAGGCGAGGCCGCAGATGTAGCAAAGGTCTGTTGGGAATCCTTTGGTTTGTAGTCGCTCGGACTGCAGAGATTGTATTTTGTATGTAAGATCTGTCCTGGCTGTTGGAATTTTTTTTTGGTTTGAATTACAGATGGTTTTGGATCCCGTCTAACCCCGTCCTATCCTACCTTATCCATTTCCTTGTCCGTGAATCCCTTCCTACCCCATCCTGATCCGCTCCACTATCCGCCAAGCCAAGGTCGCCGTGCCGATGAGCTGCGTGGCTACGGGCGAGCGTAGTCTTAAGCGTGCCTAATTGCCCTGGGCCCGGGCGAACCCAGAACAAGGCTAGCCTTACCTGGACAAGCGGGGCTCTGTTCAGGTGGACCAATTTAATTCCCTAGCTTCTCGTGGGAACGCTATAGTAGTGAAATTTAAAACCAAAAACGGCGGCGATGTGGTTCGCCACCCATCACGTCTCGTTTCCCATCGAGGCGAAAAGTGGACTGGGGTTAGCCACTTTGCTACATTAAATGTGAGAGGAGGAATGAAAGATAAAATTGAGGAGGTATGTAAGATGATGCAAGAGAGGCATCTTGATATTTTGTGTGTGAATGAGACAAAGCGGAAAGGATGTGACACCACGACACATGGAGCCTATACGGCCTATTGGTCAGGTGTAGCCACAACCAGCACAGCATGCCAGGGGGTCGGTGTACTACTTTCCGCGAGAATGAATGAGTGTGTGACAGAGTATGAATGTGTGAGCCCAAGACTCCTTTGGCTAAGACTGAAGGTTGGACTTACCCGCATCTTTGTTTTGGGAGTGTATGCTCCGCAGGATACGCGGTGGCACCGGTCTTCAAAAGACCAAAGCGAGAGGCAGGCATTTTGGGAGAGTATGAGTGATATTCTGGATAAATGTAAACGAAACGAGAGAATAGTGATGTTAGGTGATTTTAATGGTTGGGTGGGAGTGAAGCGCGATGGATACGAAAGTGTATTAGGAAAGTTTGGTGATGAACGAGTGAATGTAAATGGAGAAAGCTTGCTAAAAGTATGTTTGGAAACGAATCTTGTGGTAACTAATACCATATTCAACCACAAGGATATCCACTTGTATACAAGAGAGGAGAGAGATCAGAGAAGCATGATTGACTTTGTGATAGTGGACGCAAGACTGAGAAAGAAAGTGCTAGACACTCGGGCGTACCGTGGCACCGGGATCGACACAGATCACTTCTTGGTAATTAGCCGGGTAAGGGGTCTGTTTCAGCGGTGGCGACATCGTGTGCATGAACCCGTTAGTGTACTAGAGCGAATAAAAGTTGAGAATTTACAAGAGTTAGGCGTAAAAGAGGCATTTGTGAGTAAACTGACTGAAAAATTTGAAAACCTAGATGAAATATGTGAGATTGAAGAATTATGGAAGCCGTTTAAGGAAGGACTTGTGGAAGTTGCGATTGAAGTGTGTGGGGTTAGCAAAAGACGACAAGGATGTATGGCAAAGGGAATGAGTGCGGAAGTTCTTAATACGTTGACTGGCAAGAAGAAAGCATGGTTGGACTGGTTGGCTACAAAGGCCAATCAAAGAATGCAAAAGGCAACGGATGAGGATGTAAAAATGGCAAAGGATGAATATAAAAAGTATAAACGTGTTGCAAAAGAGACGATGATGAGAAAGAAAGAGAATGATAGAGAAAAATTTGATAAAAGGTTATCTGAAGACTTCCAACGGAATATTAATTTTTTTTGGAAGTCCATAAGAACAGTGAGGAGTCAGCAAACAATGTCGCCGCTCAATCACATCAGAAACCAGGATGGAAGTTTTGTAAGAGGAGAAGAATGTGTGCTAAAGAGATGGAAGGAATATTTTGAGAGTTTATTCGAAAAAGAAGATATACAAGGCGATACGCGTGTTTTAGAACTGAATGAATTTGGCGATGAAAGATAGTGGAAGCGTTGAATTGTATGAAAGTAGGAAAGGCTGCTGGAATAGATCGGATTTCTGTCGAAATGCTGAAAGCTGGACGTGGCGTGGTAGCTTGCTAGCTGTACCGCCTTTTTAACTTTTGCTGGCGAAGTGGCAGAGTACCAGCAGAATGGTGTAAAGCTGTCATTGTGCCGCTTTACAAAGGAAAATGGTCGCAACAAGAGTGCAAAAACTACCGCGGCATAAGCTTGCTCAGCATCGTTGGCAAATTGTACGCAAAAGTGTTGATAAAAAGAGTGATGAATGAAACTGAAGGAAAAATGTGGGATGTGCAAGCAGGATTTATGAAAGGAAGGGGATGTACGGATCAGGTCTTTTCCTTACGATGCGTAGCTGAGAAAGTTTTGGCTAAAAGTCAAAAGGTCTATTGCATATTCGTGGACTTGGAAAAGGCCTATGACAGAGTGGTGAGGAATGAACTGTGGTCAATATTGTCCATGTATGGAGTGAACAGCAACTTGATACGGGCACTGAGGTCCCTCTATGAGGGTTCTAGTGCTTGTGTCAGGATCAACGGGGCCTGCACGGACTTCTTTCACATTGAAAAGGGTGTGAGACAGGGCTGTGTAGCGTCTCCGTGGCTGTTTAATCTATACATGGATAGTTGTCTGAAAGAACTGCAAGAGAGTATGTATGGTTTAAAAATGAATGAACTGACCGTCAAATGCCTCCTATACGCTGATGATCAGGTGATATTAGCATCATCAGCGGAGGAATTGCAGCTGATGGTTAATAGTATGAATGAGGCTCTAAAAAGTAGAGGAATGAAAGTGAAAAGCTGAAGGCTCATAAGGCTTTGGAGCTAGTCAATAATGCTAGTATGTATTTGTCCTGAAGGGACGCCACGTTCTTCTCCAACACGGCCAGCGAGGAATACAACCCTACTAAGTCTTCCTCCAATTCTAAAGGGGAGACCTGTAAGTCCTCTTCGTCCGTGGTTGTCTTTAATTTTTTAATTTGTTGCCTGAGGGCTGCCACCGTTGAACCAGGTTCCTCTCCCCGGATCTTTACTTCATATGCAAGTTCCGCTTTTGGGAGTGATGTGAAATTTGATTTGAATGCCATTGTACTGACTATTTCAATTACTATTACCGGGAATCTTTAGTGATGATGATTATTTTCCAACGTATAGTGTGTTTATCTGCTACTTTAGTTGCATCAAATGAATTGTGAAAACTTTCGTATCAATATGTGTATAACTGTAATGTGTGCTGATCTGTGGTGCCTACTGTGCCACCTGCGTAGTGAAATCCACTACTGGTGTATGACACACTTTAATTTGTTAATCCGTTTGTTTATTCTATGTGAAAAGTTAATTTCATGTAAACAACGAATGTTCGCTATATTCGGTAACGAATTCTGTTGTAGTGGACGACGGCCCTTACCGTTGTCCGTTTACGTACTTGAATGTTGGCAGAATGTGTCTATTTTTCGACCCACCCGCGGATAACGAAAAATAAATTCTACTTTTTGGGGTTCAGTGAACCGAATTACAATTTGAACCTTTATAAAACTTAGTATTTGCTTTAGGAAATACTTAAGTTTGGAAATATTACCTTTTAGGGTTCCTTCACTCAAATAAAAAATTGGACCCTTCTAGATATTACTTGTCTGTCTGTCTGTCTGTGTTTAAATGTAATCTAATCCGAAGCAGTAAGTAGTGAAAGTGAGGTGTATAATTGATGGGTTGATGAAGTTAGCTAAATGTTTGACAGTTTTAATCGATTATTAAATTATTAAATGTAACAAGTCCCACGAACGTGCTAAGAGTTAATTGTATATTAACTCGTTCCAACAATTTTTTTTTTTTAAATATAGTTCCTTACTACTACGGAACCCTTAAATATTACGAATTGTGTCAAAGACGATTCGCACTTGGACGGTTCTTGAAATAAACTATATAGTAGTAACTAACTTTTTATGTAAATTGTTCCTTACCACTACGGAACCCTTGAATATTTCGAATTGTTTGAAAAACCGATTCGTACTTGGACGATTCTGGAAATATTTTGTAACAGATTGTTGGTGTCAGGAGTGTATTTAATTCACTCCCACCCACAGTTTATATGGAAAAAAAAAATTCCGCTACTATCGAGCTAGTAAATCCACTTACTCGTAAACGTTATGAAAGCAAAATCTGCCGTTGTTTATTCAGAACACGAATCAAAGTTATTAGTTTAAAATTGTTTTTGGCAAGAATGTTTTCACTGCGTGATCTACGTTTGGAATGTTTTTTCTTACAGTATTATTTCAGTGTGTCAGAATTCAACGTAATTCGAAAAGTGAAATAATTATAAATCTTTTATTATTTACGTGAAGTGAAATTCGTAAAATATTTGTTCTACCGTTTTACTAAAGTGAAATTTCAATAGGGATTGTTACCCAGAAGTGTGATTATCGGCTGTTGGTCTCGCTGTAAATTCACATATAGGAAATACAACAAAATAATACACAAATTGAGGCGGTTTGACGCCGTAAAAAAATAAAAATTGTGATGGTGATATCCTTTGCCTACTTTTTACGAGGAATATATGCTATACAACTCGTAAACGAAAATTAATGTAAGCGTTTCAAATCAGACGTTTTACTTGAGAACTTTAACAAGTGTAATGTTATGAATTGAGAAAAAAAAATTTTTAACTTTAAATTTACTTAAAAAATTTTTCACCATAAATTAAATCTTTGAGGGTGTGAAAAATAAATTGGGGACCGTTAAAATTTGGAAAAATTACAATTATGTTGAGAAAATTTCAAATTTGGCCTTGTTCTTGATTTTGCCGAAATCTGTCTAAAATTAATAAAAATACACAAAATAAGCCGGAAAGAACAAGTTGGCAGCAGAGGTCAGGAGAGCCAAATTCCTGGGTAGTTGTATTAATTTTGAGGGAAACTACCCCGCTAACGGGCACTCTTAAAACTATTTTGCACAACTTAAAATTTCTTATAACTATGACCTCCCGACTCCCGTCGGAAATCGCTTTCTCGCTACCTGAAACCACGATATGGGCGCCACTGAAAAGCTGAAGGCTTTCAGGAAGTGGAGAAGAGAGAAATAATACGATAGAATTTAGAACATAAAAAATCAATAATTTATTTGAATTAAGCACTTGGGGGTCGTGGGTGTGGTAACTTCAGGCAGCAAGGATTTTAGCGATTCCCGAAGGATTTCGCAGGGTTCCGACTTATCTTAGTTTTGGTCTTCCTGTAGGATGCTGCAGTTGTTGATGTAGCCGTGCCATCCACAACTTCGGCTGGCACGGTGTTTTCAACCCGGAGAGTAAAATCTTTCCCGTAGCCCGTAGGGTGAACCTCTGGAACCCGTAGGGCGGACGTTCCTGCTTGGAACCTGAAGGTGGATCTCTGGATCCCGTAGGGTGGATCTCTGGATACCGTAGGGTGGACGTTTCTGCTTGGAACCCGCAGGGTGGACCCTGGAATGTTTCAGATGACGGGTTAGCTGGAACCCTTTTTCCCGCCTATTGCTAAGACAGCCGATCCCTGTTAACCATTTCAGGAATCGGGTGCCTTACAATGTTTGCTTATATTCTAATTTTACAGAGACATTTTTTCACACCCCTGTAACTACCTCCCTAAAAGAGGGTTGACCAACAGCCGTTAATTTTCACTGTTTTAAAATCTAGATTACATTATAATTAATTTAACTCACCCAATGATGGGGTAATTGACGCTTGCAGCTAAACCACTGTTTACTTAGGGAGTATTTCGCTCCCTATAACTTATCTTTATTTCGATTAAATATATTTACTGACACACATACGCCTTCGCGACGAGTATATTTTAATTTTTCGAATAATGGTGCTTTGAAATTCGCGCGCGGTCGTATTTATATCTTTGTACAGCGCCTCTGGCGGCAATTCGGGTCCCTACGTCTGACATCACTTGGTAACGTCAGAGCTGTGTAGATGAGACTCGTTGTCGTCAGATGGCGCTTTCATTTATTTTCATTAAATTTCAATTTTAATACTCTAATATTAATCAATATCTGCACCCGTTGTTCCACAACGTTACAAAAGTTAATGTAAACAAGACGAAAGTTATGGTTTTTGAAAGAGAAGAAAGTATGACGAATTGCTCAATCTTCATTGAAGGGCAAAGAGTGGAACAGGTGAAAGAATTTGTATACTTGGGTTCCAAATTTGTAAGGGATGGAAAGTGTGACCAGGATATTGAGCGAAGAGTTTTGGCAGGAAATCATGTGAATGGGGCTATGTACACCTTTATGAGCAGTCAAAATGTGTCTGAGAAGGCCAGGTTGGCTGTACATAGGGGAGTGCTCATCCCTACACTTATGTATGGTAGTGAAAGTTGGGTATGGCAGAAGAAGCATGAAAGCAAAATTAATGCAGTGGAAATGAGAAGTCTGCGAAGTATAGCTGGAGTGACTTTAATGGACAAAAAAAGAAATAGCGTGATAAGGGAAAAATGTGGTATAACAGAAGATGTAGTGACTAAGATCGAAAAAGGGATGCTTAGATGGTTTGGACACGTGGAAAGAATGGATGAGAATAGACTGACAAAGCAGATTTATGAGGCGAGAATGAATGGGCAAACTGGTAGGGGTAAACCTCGGCGTACGCATGCCGATCAAATCAGAGACGTTCTGGAAAAAGGCAAGGTCAAGAGTACCCTTAACCGGCGAGCGTGTATGAAAACAGTTATGAAAGTAGAAGAAGCGAAAGTTGTATGTCAGGATCGTAGCAAGTGGAAAGCCATAGTCTCTGCTTACCCCGATGGGAGACAAGCGTGATTATATGTATGTATGTATGTATGTAGTCGCTAAGCGTCCGGTATAGCATCCATGGCACCATCTAGTTACTCTACTCGTATATGCATTGCTTCCATGAGGATTTCCCTCACGTTAAACAAAAAAAAATCACTGAGCGTGTTTCATTTAAACTTTAGTAACAACAGTTCTGAAATACGAATTGTTTTTACTAGCAACTGCAGAAAGCATTCAATAACATTGTAGTTTAGCTAACTAAGTATATAAACTCGGAAATTGTAACGTAAAGCTTTGCATTCAGTTTCCATCTTCGTTGTCAACTTCATATCCCGGACTTGGTCTAAAGTACATGTAGATGAAGTTCCTAGCCCTGTTTATAACCGATCTTAGTAACTACTAAGCCAAACTTAAGGCAAATTCATGACCAGACTTATAAAAGCTTCAAGCCTTAAGCAGATAAGGCTAATCGATTTATCGGAAATTCGCATAACATAGGCTTACGTGAGGTATAAAAGTTTATGCGTTCTCCTATAACCCAAATAGTCTCTGCAATTGGTCGATATTTTCTTGTTGAGTTTTATGTTGGGAATGAGACTCTCTTGGGGATTTTAGCTTTAGTAGCTCAGAGAAAGTAATAATATACCACAGACAATGCAATCTAATAGTAAGTATATTTAGATAGGCATGTATTTATTTTAAAACGTGGCACTCGCATTGCTATGCGGCAATTAAGAGTTATACAACTTGAGCGTGTGTACTGTAGTACACTGGTGAAATAACATTTTGCTCATACTTAAAACTGGTCAAGTGCGAGTTTTAGTTATTCGTGTGTCATAGCAACGTTATGATGGAGATGACGCTGTGACTGGGAAGCCGCCATTAAAACAAATCAAATTAGCGTATAAATCTCCGGTACACGTCCGTTTTGCACCTTCCGCATCCAAATAATACACATACCTACATACATAGTCACGCCTTTATCCCGGAAGGGGTAGGCAGAGGCATATGAAATGCCCACATTTCACCTTTTTTTTAGAATTATCCCACGTAATAGGTGGTGAGCCGTATTGCCGTGTTGAGAAGGACAGGCGCAGGTTGTGACTGTATGCTGTTGAAATTTTTCAAGCCGCCTAAAAAGGCCTTCAACTTGGCTTAACGACAGCCATTTTTACTAGCAACTTACCAACGGCTTAACGTGCTTTCCTAATCACGGAAACGCTCAAATAAATGTCACAAGGTGGTCACATGGATGGTCACCTATCTAAGGACTGGCCATAGTGAAAGTTGCTTACTGCAGTGATCGTTTAAAGAACACTGAGTCCACGGGGCCATGAGCGCCTACAGATAAAAAAATTTGTAAATATTGTGGAACAGCCTGTTTCGCCACTTTTTGACTTAATTAACGTTGACTCTGACAGTCTACTAAATTACAAGCGTTTTGACATTTTAGATACCTATCAAATCACAGTGAACATTCTTACGGGAAAATGGGAGGCGCGTTTGGCATGTAAGAAGGTACGGCGGCGCGGGTAATTTGACGCTGTAATGCAAAGACGTATAATCTTTACGTAACTAAGTAATGTTTAGACAGACGAATGGACGGCAATAACTGTCGCTGGACTAGTATCAAAGGTGATATACAAGTGCCTGGATGAACGTACTGGTCACTGTTCGAGCGTTTATTCAAAACGTTGCCTTTTTAATCTTACTTAATATTATAAATGCGAAAGTTTGTGAGTGTGGATGTTTGTTACTCTTTCACGGTTAAACCGCTGAACGCATAGGGCCGAAATTTGGTTCAGAGAAACATTATAGTCTGGAATAACACATAGGCTACTTTTTATCCCGGGAATCAGGTTCCGCTGGAACAAATTTTACGCGGGCAAAGCTGCGGGCATCAGCTAGTATTAAATAAATGTAAGGAGCCGATATTTGCATTTTCACTATTAAAGCAAATTAATTTTTATTTGCGCTATCGCTGTAGCAGAGATAGCAACATGCCAACTATATTTCAACGTTACTATCCATACAATTTACTGTCTTACACAGTTAAATTGGTTTGAACGAAATCGAGTTGGTAGTTTTTTTTTAATACGTCATAAACCGCAATTTTCGCCGAGAAAAATCACTACCACGGCGAACGTGTTAAAACATCAATGAAAGTTACAACGTACTACAAGAACTTTTATATTTTGTTACTTGCTGGTACGGAACCCTTCATTGGCGAGTTCAAATCGCACTTGGCCGATTTTTTATTATTATTAACCAATATCCGCAACTTTTAGTTTGAAGCAACCCTATAAGTAGCGTGTCAGCAATCTGCGGCATTTCGAACGGGATTCACAGTTTCCTATCCCCTTATTGCTAATTTATTTGCCGATCCTACTTCTTTGAACAATTTATTCCGCCTCCAACTCAAAGGAACTTTATAAAGAGCTCTTCGCAGAGTCTTAAGCACTTTTAATGTACCTACTGCTTTGCGTGAATATAGGTCGATTGCGTACGTGTACTTGAAGCGGTACTTGCCGACATACATTAAATTTATATAAACATTAAAGTACTTTTTACAGTTATAATCTATGTTTTATACAAAATGTGAGCCAGCTGTAGCTAACCAGACTCTTTGCAACATCAAGAATTGCAAATAACGTTTTCGGGGTTGTTGAATTTAGCAAATATTTTTAAATATGTGAAATGGAAAGGAGTTCTTTTCCATATTATATAACTTCTAAAGCGTTGCGCACGATATCCCGCAAATAAAAAAAGTGTTAAATAAAATAACCCATAGCTATATTGTTAGAGTGAGTAACGCACTTGCCACTCTTTGTAAAAAATCTTTTTCTCCCGAATAGTACAAAATATAAGAAACATTTTGATTGCTACGCGATCTTTGAACAGATTTACATGACTTTAATATCGAGATTACGATTGTAAACTGCATAATTTTTCATCAAAAGAAAAATGCCCGTGCGATAATAATTATTATTATATTTTATATCATAACGATTAACAATTTAAAAACCGAAAACGTTAGGTGAATCCAGGTGAATCAAAGGTGGTCTTTGAAGTAAACGAACTTTGAATTTGTTTTTCAATTTATTTTTCTTTAACCTGTTCATATCACAAGTTCGTTACACAGAATAAAGAGGTCCCATAATTTCAAGTCCTCCTATTACTATCAAAGACTCTTTAAAGCATTTTGACGAGGGTAAAACATTGTCGTAGAATATAATTTTGTAAGCCGTGTAATCGAGTTTTAATCTTATAGAAGTGATAATGGAAAACGCTCTCCCTACGAACAGACAAGTTTAAAGACTTCCTATTGTTACCTAAGTGTAATAAATCTTTTTTTATTACCCTCTTTGGCTTCACCTTATCGTAATCAGAAATAACAATGAGGTTATACCGAAATCACACCGTATAAAAGTACAGGGTGCTTCTACAAAACTTTTCGGTAGGTATGCTCTACAAAAGATTCAGCAAAATCTTCTTGACTCTATTGAGTTACTTCAGAAAATCCACATTAAGAGAAAGTTCCCCTTTTTAGGGTTTCGTAGCCAAATGGCAAAAACGGAACCCTTATAGATTCGTCATGTCAGTCTGTCTGTCTGTCTGTCCGTTCGTGTGTCACAGCCACTTTTCTCCGAAACTATAAGGCCTATGCTATTGAAACTTGGTAACTAGATGGATTCTGTGAACCGCATTAAGATTTTTATATAAAACTAGAAAAAAAGCAGTAAATTTTGGGGGTCCCCATACTGAGAACTGAAACTCAAATTTTTTTTTTTCATTAAACCCATACGTGTGGGGTAACTACAGATAGGTCTTTAAAAATGCTATTGAGGTTCCTAAAATTATGTTTTTCTAAAGCGAATAGTTTGCGCAAGAGACACTCCCAAACTGGAAAAATGTGTCCCCCCCCCCCCCTCTAACTTCTATACTAAGAGAATGATAAATCTAAAAAAAAAATATGATGTACATTGCTATAAAAACTACCAACGAAAATTGGTTTGAACGAGATAGAGCTGGTAGTTTTTTTTTATTACGTCATAAACCACAATTTTCGGTTAGAAAAATCACTACCACTGCGAACGTGTTAAAACATCAATCAAAGTTACAACGAACTATAAGAACTTTTATATTATGTTGCTTTTTTACAGTTGGGCCCGAACACCACAACAGAAGGCTGACTTGTTTGCTGCTCACTTGTCTGAAGTTTTTGGTACTCATGACAATTGCAGCGGAAACACAGAGGATGAGATAGAAAAAGGCCTGAACCAAGACTTCCAGCTCTCCCTCCCACCAAAACTCGTTACACCACAGGATATCTGTAGAATAGTTCGTGACCTGAAAGATAAAAAAGCACCTGGTTTCGATTTGATTACTAAGGAGATCCTGAGACAGTTGCCGAGAAAGGCGATTGTGTTCCTTACGGTGCTGTTCAATGGAGTACTCAGACTTCAGTACTTTCCTAGACTGTGGAAAGTGTCCCAGATCCTCATGATACTAAAACCAGGGAAACCTGCAAATAATGTTGGATCATATCGGCCAATTAGCCTCCTGCCGATTCTGTCTAAGTTGTTTGAGAAAGTATTACTCAGAAGACTGCTGCCCCTTCTCAAAGAAAGTAATCTTATTCCAGACCATCAGTTTGGGTTTCGCGAGCAACATTCAACAGTAGAGCAGGTGCACCGAGTTTATAATAAAATTCGAAATGCACTTGAAACCAAAGAGTACTGTTCGGCTGCGTTCCTTGATGTGCAGCAAGCTTTCGATAGGGTGTGGCACCGAGGATTGCTGTACAAGATAAAGTTGAACTTGCCCCACACATACTACCTGATACTCAAATCGTATCTCGAAGAAGGACTGTTCCAGGTGAAAGACTCCGGGGAGACTTCGTCATTCTTTGATATCGGGGCGGGAGTACCACAAGGATCTGTGTTGGGTCCAGTCTTATACATCCTCTACACTGCGGATCTCCCTCGGATTACCGGTGTGACTACTGCAATTTTTGCTGACGATACAGCCATTTTGGCTAGCGATGAGGATCCTCAGAAAGCCACAGCAACTTTGCAGAGGGGTTTGGACCTTTTGTCTGAGTGGCTGCACAAATGGAATGTCTGTCCAGGTCACATTCACTTTGAGGAAAGAAAACTGTCCACCGGTGGTGTTGGAGAACACAACACTTCCCCACAGAGATTCTGCTAAATACCTTGGCCTTCATCTGGATCGCAGGTTGACATGGAAACAACACATAAAGACAAAAAGAGATGAACTGAACATACGGTATAAAGGTCTATACTGGTTAATGGGGCGAAACAGCAAGCAGTCAACTGACAACAAACTCCTTATCTACACAGCCATACTGAAGCCCGTCTGGATGTACGGAATACAGCTCTGGGGTAGCGCCAGTAATTCAAATATCTGCATCTTGCAAATAATGCAAAATATGATCCTCAGATCGATAGCCCAGGTACCGTGGCTGGTTAAAAACGATGAAATTCATCACCAACTTCATATGAATACTGTCAAAGATGAAATCTTGTCAACATCTAAAAGATCTGGTATCTATCAGGCTGCAAAAACACCCCAACCTACTTGCAGCCAATCTAACACAACCAAGCCATGTCAAACGCCTTAAAAGAAAGGATATATTAAGCCTGCATCTCGCTAGTGACTGAGCTGCGACCTATGGAGTAGATGCCTCTGCTGGGAGGCACACTCCACATGACATCATTATCACACAACATATCTGCTTATAGACCAAAAAAAAAAATACTGATTGCAGATAAAACCAGAACAAAAAAAAAAAATTATGTTGCTTGCTACTATGAAACCCTTCATGGGCGAGTCCAACTCGCACTTGGCCGGCTTTTTTGGTGTAAAAATCTTCATGAATGTCATGCTGGACTCTTACCAAATTAAACCTCACAGAACGCGTTTATGAGTGTAAAAGCCATGTAATAAAGACCAATTTATGAGCAAGGGTGTTGAAAAGTTCTTTATTACACTCCAAGAAATATTATACTTATGATATAACAATTGGTGGCCGTATTGCCCAAGGCAATCTGTCACAGGCAACCTTTCTTACAGGAAAGCTTAGGTACTCTAACCGGAGCAAGGGTGTTGAAAATGTATTTTAACACAAACTTGTAAAATAAAATCAAGGGCACTCACCCAGTGACAGGGTCCCTGAGGTTATATCCTTCCGAGGGAGTAACCGGGGACTCTGGCCGTGTGCATATGAACGCGTTCTGTGAGGTTTAATTTGGTAAGAGTCCAGCATGACATTCATGAAGGTTTTTACACCAAAAAAGCCGGCCAAGTGCGAGTTGGACTCGCCCATGAAGGGTTTCATAGTAGCAAGCAACATAATTTTTTTATTTTGTTCTGGTTTTATCTGCAATCAGTATTTTTTTTTTGGTCTATAAGCAGATATGTTGTGTGATAATGATGTCATGTGGAGTGTGCCTCCCAGCAGAGGCATCTACTCCATAGGTCGCAGCTCAGTCACTAGCGAGATGCAGGCTTAATATATCCTTTCTTTTAAGGCGTTTGACATGGCTTGGTTGTGTTAGATTGGCTGCAAGTAGGTTGGGGTGTTTTTGCAGCCTGATAGATACCAGATCTTTTAGATGTTGACAAGATTTCATCTTTGACAGTATTCATATGAAGTTGGTGATGAATTTCATCGTTTTTAACCAGCCACGGTACCTGGGCTATCGATCTGAGGATCATATTTTGCATTATTTGCAAGATGCAGATATTTGAATTACTGGCGCTACCCCAGAGCTGTATTCCGTACATCCAGACGGGCTTCAGTATGGCTGTGTAGATAAGGAGTTTGTTGTCAGTTGACTGCTTGCTGTTTCGCCCCATTAACCAGTATAGACCTTTATACCGTATGTTCAGTTCATCTCTTTTTGTCTTTATGTGTTGTTTCCATGTCAACCTGCGATCCAGATGAAGGCCAAGGTATTTAGCAGAATCTCTGTGGGGAAGTGTTGTGTTCTCCAACACCACCGGTGGACAGTTTTCTTTCCTCAAAGTGAATGTGACCTGGACAGACATTCCATTTGTGCAGCCACTCAGACAAAAGGTCCAAACCCCTCTGCAAAGTTGCTGTGGCTTTCTGAGGATCCTCATCGCTAGCCAAAATGGCTGTATCGTCAGCAAAAATTGCAGTAGTCACACCGGTAATCCGAGGGAGATCCGCAGTGTAGAGGATGTATAAGACTGGACCCAACACAGATCCTTGTGGTACTCCCGCCCCGATATCAAAGAATGACGAATTTTAGTCTCCCCGGAGTCTTTCACCTGGAAGAGTCCTTCTTCGAGATACGATTTGAGTATCAGGTAGTATGTGTGGGGCAAGTTCAACTTTATCTTGTACAGCAATCCTCGGTGCCACACCCTATCGAAAGCTTGCTGCACATCAAGGAACGCAGCCGAACAGTACTCTTTGGTTTCAAGTGCATTTCGAATTTTATTATAAACTCGGTGCACCTGCTCTACTGTTGAATGTTGCTCGCGAAACCCAAACTGATGGTCTGGAATAAGATTACTTTCTTTGAGACTTTCTTCAACTTAATTTCCAGCCAGCCAGTAACTTTTTTATCTGAGTGTTTTATCTTAATTATTCATTATCTGTGCCAGCTGTCTCTTGGCTTGGAAACGAAGTTAAAAACTTTAGTAAAGTCTATTTTATTAAAGCTAGTCTTTAATTTAACGGACGTTACCCGGTTTCACCTGCGAAGTTCCCGTTTCTGTGGGAATACGGGAATAAATTAAGGCCTATGTTAATCGGAGTTAACATAGTCTCTCAACAGTAAAATATTTTTTTAAATCGGTTCAATGTTTTGGAACCTATTCAATTCAATGCAAACAGACAATCAAATCTTTTCTTTGTCTGTTAATAGAATATAGCTATGCTTTGCGCGGGTTTTGTCAAAACTTGATTTTGGAACCTTTGTTCATCTCTTTGAGGACATTTTTTTCCAATACCTACATATTATTTGTTAATAGGCTTTTTAGGTTTCTGAAACCGTCCGTCTGTCTGTCTATTCGTCACGGGGCTGTATCTTATGAACCGTGATAGCAAGAGAGTTGAAATTTTTACAGATTATGTAAATCTGTTGCAGTTATAACAACAAAAACTAAAATCTAAACAGGGGGGGGGGGGGGAATTAAGCCCATACATCAAACATGATTCTTTGCCGTTTTTTGATACGGAACCCTCTGTGCACGACTTACTACTTGGCTGGTTCTTTTTTGTTTTTAAGACTAACCCCCAGTTTCCGAAAGGCTGATCAACGCTAAAATTAACTAATCGGCTGTTAAGGGCGGATCCTCACAGAAGATCCAAAATGGATCGCCAATTCCTGCGA
Source organism: Miltochrista miniata (assembly GCA_933228765.1). NCBI lineage: Eukaryota > Metazoa > Arthropoda > Insecta > Lepidoptera > Erebidae > Miltochrista > Miltochrista miniata. Next base: position 11,352,503 of record OW121751.1, on the reverse strand, counting down.
TCAGCGAAAACTTTTCTTGCGATCCCGCCGCGTTCCACCGACACGCTCCAACCGATCCACATTGATCCGCCTAAGTATTGTACAGTTGAACTTTCGGTCGCTATGGAGTCACATGTGCAGCAACGACGTCGAATCGCTTTGGTAGCAACAACCTACATTCTTCTTAAATATTTACGAAGCATTTATGTTCCTTGTAAATGGATTTTCATTTTGGATCTTCTGTGAGAATCCGCCATTAAAAGCCGATTAGTTAATTTTAGCATTGATCAGCCTTTCGGAAACTGGGGGTAAATGTCAATAATTTTACAATACTAGCCCAATTTGCCATAACTGTACTGTTTGAACTGTACGTGTCAGTTAGTGTCCTTTTGTATGGTGTCAAAACATCTATATAATTAAAAGTCAGCTCCAAATTTATTTTTGGGTAAAAATGAATACATTACATTTCACCCGTTACAGCAATAATGATAACACTAATTGCACGCGTACAAACAGATAAAATGTGATTGAAACAAATTAATGCAATGGAATGTAAATTTTATTGCGACACATTATGTATGAATGGGACCACTGCGCCACAATCTTTACATTAACCCATTACTGCATAAAGTTCGTTTCTGCACTTATTATGATTTTAATGTATTTTAAGGACTAATTGGGGGTTAATTGAAAGGCTTAATCAATAATAACACGACATATATATATGCGAGTTTAATTTTATGGCCCGTCCGATATATCGGACGCTATGCACTATGGAACCTGCAGTTCCTTGGATGTAGTGTACAGTTCAAAGAACGAGACGGTTAAGTATTTAGAAAGTAAAATAAAAAAATGAATGAAATAATAATTTTACGGGCTCTGGAGACGGTCAACGCGATTTGACGAGTACTTAACATGTGTACATACACGTTGATGCACATAGGTACCCATGCAAAGAATTTTTCATTCATATTCATTCATATTTTAGCAGACCTGTCAAATCACATTGACCGTCTCTGAAGTCCATTACAGTAAATGATGTTTTAGGTACATGGTAGGTAATCCAAAAAACATTTCGGGTTACGCCCACATCGCATTTCAAGCATTTGTACTTTGATTTTCCTCCACATTGATAAGCCACCGATAGTTACCACCTAGTGGTATTTGCCATCATACTGTGTATTTGACAGTGCTTTATCTGGTTTTTGACCTTGATGCGGTGAAGTACGTTTCATGTGGGACAAGTAACATGCCTTCTGAATGCAATCAACTACGTACTCTCATTATCGCAGCCATTTTTTCATCCTAGCAAGTAACCAGCTATTCACCAGCGCCACATCCCTAAAGTAGGCAAAAATCAGCCACCACCATATCCTTATTCGCATTTTAGTGCGAAGATTCTCTACCTACAGCTTGATCGTATTTATTCACCCTTTTCATATGGTGATCGAAACTTTGGCTTTCTTGTTGTTAGGCCAACGAGTAGCAGATTCTAAGATTCAGTTTTAGAAACTAGTTGCCACAAACAGTGACCACATTGCTGTCATACCAGCAACACACAAAAACATAATCAAATATTCTGTAATCAAAGCCATAATAGAATGTCTGTTGTGTGATGTGGCTGTCTTCGCGCTTGAACAGGTTGATGTCTGTTAGCGAACAGTTCTCAACAAGGTTGGCCCGAACTGCACTAGTCGCTTATTATCCCAATTCTCAGAAGACTTATCAATGCTAAAGACGTTGCTTGCCGACTTTCTTCCATAGGCGGTTCAAAATAAATAATAATATGCTTAGTCTCGTCATTATCAACACCACATTCCAAAGCTGGCAAAGCACTAAGAAACAGTAACTGTAGAGCCCGCCATGCATAGCGTCCGATATATCGTACACCATCAAAAACACTGGCCTGAGAAAAAAAATAAAGACTTTGATATGAAATAAAGCATATTTCTAGATAGATATACAATATTTCAACCGACTGAACATACTATTTATTACTTATACCATAACAATTTAAAAATATTCAAAATGAACTTTACCTTGGTATCAAATTTGCCTGACCGCTACCCGCCCTTTTCAACAAATGACATATGCCAGGCTATTTATGATACTAAAGTCTATTCTATGGGGTTACTCTTATAAAGACACTGTTTATCATTCGTTCAAAACCAAAACATACCAATTATTTTAATAATTTCTCTGTATTTTTTTCAATATTTTAGCGTCCGATTTATCGGACGTTATGCTGTAATGGGTTAATGAAACCTAAAATTGAACTGGACTGACGACCACCGCACATAACAATTATTCATTCGATAAAAGTATTTTGTACACAATTATACTGAAGCAAACTACATGTTTTACTATAAATATTGACTAGGAGTTAAGACTCGACCTGACCGATTGGTTTGCCTTACAAACAACCTTGTTCTTCAAGGCCCATTTTGACTAACTGCTAGGCAGTACTGGAAACAGCTGAGACGCCTTGCCTTTTTCAGGGGTGAAAGTTGTAATAACTGCAAACAGTCCAGATTTAAGTAACAAGCTTTTTTTGACTGACAGAATATTCTCATTTTCACTTATTTATGAGTTGAGTGCCCTAAATATGATTTAAAATGATCAGAGACGCAAAAGCTGGCTGACAATTTCTTAAGCTAAGTAATAGACATTATTTATCTTAGCTAAGCCGGTGTGCTTCGTTCACAGCCCACCTGGCTCCATGAAAGCACCTTATGCATGATTGAATTAACTGGCGTAATTAATTTTGCTCGTTAATGGATTGGAGTGCTTTAGTTAGATATTCTACTTGAGCATAAGTGAAATGTAATTTACACTAAAAAGTCGTAGGTATATTTGTGAAAAAACACTTATGAGACTCACTTTTGATCTAAACGGGTAAAAACAGGACTTTATTACCAAGACGTCGCCCTCTGTCTGTCCGTCTGCCTGTCTGTCTGTCTGTCTGTCTATCACTAGGCTGTATCTCATGAACAGTGATATTTGCTTCATCATAAAAGCTTAAATATTAAGTCTAATATAACAAAAATGTTTCAACAGTTCTATGACGTCACATTTCTATAGAACTAATGGGAGACACCCTAATATAAGATAATTGGCCCTTGGCGTAGACTAAATTATCACATCAAATAAATAAACAGCACGCCAGTTTCGCACGTCTCTGTCTTAAGCTACGTAGACAAAATTGCGTGGGACAGCTAGTGACTGGCTAAGTGTGATAGGTTCAATTTGTCAGAGGACTTAAGTAAGGGATCAAAAAAGAGATCTAACTTGAAATTAAGACTAAACCCGTAATAAGAACTACAGTCGCTGTATTCATTACAGCCAGAAGCTGTTACAAACCCTTTAAAATAAATATTAAAGCCTGGTTCATTCCAATAATAGAGGGCTTAATAATTTTCACTCTGACCCTAATAATAGGCTTATAGTTTTTAGCAAGCATAGCATATTCTGACAATACCTTAAAACATATGAGACAAAAAATTCCGACCTGTGTCCTAAGACGCATCATGTGTAGATTTTTCCTCAGTTTCGAGTGTTCCTTGGTAGATTAGTTGGTAAAGCAGTTTTACGGCTAAGGGGAAAGCGCTGCTTTGACTTCCGTTTGACGTTATTTTTTTTATATTCAATTTACTAGAAACTAACCAAAAGCAAATGTACCTATTTAACTTTTAAAAATATTTTTTTTCTTTTTCAGACAATAACAGCACATTTTTGTTAGTATCATAATCTTAAGACCTATGTTAGTAAATACACATTAAAAAACAAATCAAAACCATACAATAAAAATGATTTCAGCAAGTTTATTTTGTGGACAACTCACCCACCCAGACCTCTCACATGCAGGTCGGTGAATCGCCCCAAAACTGCTGAGTCCATACTGTCTGCTATTATTTTCAGGATGCCGTTACCCCGCATACCATGCACCACAGACAATGTTTTCTTTCGCATTATTGCATAAAAATCTTCTATGCGTGCATCTGCAAACATGCCTGGAGCACTACAGTACCGGGGCAGCCGCACCAGATCCCTGAAAATGTTACTATACTGCACTCTAAGTGCCTAATAGGTTTTCTGTTTGAACCTGACCTCTTGTAAAAACTTTGATAGTAGGCTTTAAAAAGCGTTAATTTGACGTTCAATGTACAACGAGCGAATCTATGAGCCATCATGTTTATTTTTAGCTACTTCTGTTTCACTGTATACATAAAAGTGTAGACCAGTTTAGACATAACATTTCTCGAAATATGTTTATATTTTATGTAATATCAAGTAGGAACTGCTTTCAAAACTTATTTCATAAAGTTTTCACAGCACTGGTACAGGTATCAAAGAGTCAGTTGTAGCTTTTGACCAAATTCATAAACTTTCATTGAGATTTTATTTTTATTACTCGTATTTCCGTGTTGTATGTCTGAATAGATTGTGGAATATAATTTTCAAACGTGAGCAGTGTACCATTTGAGCCATGCATTTGTAGTTTGTTAGACAGCTGAATGTTTGGAAAAGTGTAGTGCTTTTGTCTGATTGAACATTTCGGAGAATACTATGTTTCTGTTTGGTATGGAAATATGCTTGAGCTTTCATTTAGCTTTTATTTTTATTACTTACATAAAAACATTACAAGTAAATATGATTTTTCCATTTAACTAAAATGAAAAAAATATTAATAGAAATCTGAGCTACTTCTGTAAGCAAGCAAAAATCGAATTATATCTGGGGAAGTTGCATAACTAGAAAGAATTCAGAGACATTCAATCAAGCAAAAGAACAGCAATTCCCTTTTTGAAGTGAAACTTCTTTATCGGCGTTGGAAAAAAATTAGCGTCACGTCACGTCACGATTTTTGGTTACGCGCCATCTTTGTTCTGTTCCCCACCACGGTGGATTCGAATTAAGAGTGCTTTATCCAGGGATAGCATGTCATTTAAGGGTTTTTGGACTTTTGGACTTCTGGATGGGACATTGGTACTTTGGGTCTTTGGGACTTTGGAACTTTGAGACTTTGGGACTTTTGAACTTTTGAACTTTTGAACTTTTGAACTTTTGGACTTTTGGACTTTTGGACTTTTGGACTTTTGGATGGGACCTTGGTACTTTGGGTCTTTGGGACTTTGGAACTTTGGGACTTTGGGACTTTGGGACTTTTGGACTTTTGGATGGGACCTTGGTACTTTGGGTCTCTGGGACTTTGGGACTTTTGGACTTTTGGACTTTTGGACTTTTAGACTTTTGGACTTTTGGACTTTTGGACTTTTGGACTTTTGGACTTTTAGACTTTGGGACTTTGGGACTTTGGGACTTTGGGACTTTGGGACTTTGGGACTTTGGGACTTTGGGACTTTGGTACTTTGGGACTTTGGGACTTTGGGACTTTGGGACTTTGGGACTTTGGGACTTTGGGACTTTGGGACTTTGGGACTTTGGGACTTTGGGACTTTGGGACTTAGGGACTTTGGGACTTTGGGACTTTTGTACTTTGGTACTTTTGGACTTTTGGCCTTTGGGACTTTGGGACTTTGGGACTTTTGGACTTTTGGATGGGATCTTGGTACTTTGGGTCTTTGGGACTATGGAACTTTAGGACTTTGGGACTTTTGGACTTTTGGGCTTTTGGACTTTTGGATGGGACCTTGGTACTTTGGGTCTTTGGGACTTTTGGACTTTTGGAGTTTTGGACTTTTAGACTTTTAGACTTTTAGACTTTGGGACTTTGGGACTTTTGGACTTTTGGACTTTTAGACTTTGGGACTTTGGGACTTTGGGACTTTGGGACTTTGGGACTTTGGGACTTTGGGACTTTGGGACTTTGGGACTTTGGGACTTTGGGACTTTGGGACTTTGGGACTTTGGGACTTTTGGACTTTGGGACTTTGGGACTTTGGGCCTTTGGGACTTTGGGACTTTGGGACTTTGGGACTTTTGTACTTTGGGACTTTTGGACTTTTGGCCTTTGGGACTTTGGGACTTTTGGCCTTTTGGATGGGATCTTGGTACTTTGGGTCTTTGGGACTTTGGAACTTTGGGACTTTGGGACTTTTGGACTTTTGGGCTTTTGGACTTTTGGATGGGACCTTGGTACTTTGGGTCTTTGGGACTTTTGGACTTTTGGAGTTTTGGACTTTTAGACTTTTAGACTTTTAGACTTTGGGACTTTGGAACTTTTGGACTTTTGGACTTTTAGACTTTGGGACTTTGGGACTTTGGGACTTTGGGACTTTAGGACTTTGATACTTTGGGACTTTGGGACTTTGGGACTTTGGGACTTTGGGACTTTGGGACTTTGGGACTTTGGGACTTTGGGACTTTTGTACTTTGGGACTTTTGGACTTTTGGCCTTTGGGACTTTGGGACTTTTGGCCTTTTGGATGGGATCTTGGTACTTTGGGTCTTTGGGACTTTGGAACTTTGGGATTTTGGGACTTTGGGACTTTTGGACTTTTGGGCTTTTGGACTTTTGGATGGGACTACTTTGGGTCTTTGGGACTTTGGGACTTTTGGACTTTTGGGCTTTTGGACTTTTGGATGGGACTACTTTGGGTCTTTGGGACTTTTGGACTTTTGGAGTTTTGGACTTTTAGACTTTGGGACTTTGGGACTTTGGGACTTTGGGACTTTGGGACTTTGGGACTTTGATACTTTGGGACTTTGGGACTTTGGGACTTTGGGACTTTGGGACTTTGGGACTTTGGGACTTTGGGACTTTGGGACTTTGGGACTTTTGTACTTTGGGACTTTTGGACTTTTGGCCTTTGGGACTTTGGGACTTTTGGCCTTTTGGATGGGATCTTGGTACTTTGGGTCTTTGGGACTTTGGAACTTTGGGATTTTGGGACTTTGGGACTTTTGGACTTTTGGGCTTTTGGACTTTTGGATGGGACCTTGGTACTTTGGGTCTTTGGGACTTTTGGACTTTTGGAGTTTTGGACTTTTGGCCTTTGGGACTTTGGGACTTTTGGCCTTTTGGATGGGATCTTGGTACTTTGGGTCTTTGGGACTTTGGAACTTTGGGATTTTGGGACTTTGGGACTTTTGGACTTTTGGGCTTTTGGACTTTTGGATGGGACTACTTTGGGTCTTTGGGACTTTGGGACTTTTGGACTTTTGGGCTTTTGGACTTTTGGATGGGACTACTTTGGGTCTTTGGGACTTTTGGACTTTTGGAGTTTTGGACTTTTAGACTTTGGGACTTTGGGACTTTGGGACTTTGGGACTTTGGGACTTTGGGACTTTGATACTTTGGGACTTTGGGACTTTGGGACTTTGGGACTTTGGGACTTTGGGACTTTGGGACTTTGGGACTTTGGGACTTTGGGACTTTTGTACTTTGGGACTTTTGGACTTTTGGCCTTTGGGACTTTGGGACTTTTGGCCTTTTGGATGGGATCTTGGTACTTTGGGTCTTTGGGACTTTGGAACTTTGGGATTTTGGGACTTTGGGACTTTTGGACTTTTGGGCTTTTGGACTTTTGGATGGGACCTTGGTACTTTGGGTCTTTGGGACTTTTGGACTTTTGGAGTTTTGGACTTTTAGACTTTGGGACTTTGGGATGTTGGGACTTTTGGACTTTTGGACTTTGGGACTTTTGGCCTTTGGGACTTTGGGACTTTTCGACTTTTGGATGGGATCTTGGTACTTTGGGTCTTTGGGACTTTTGAACTTTTGGACTTTGGGACTTTTGGACTTTTGGGCTTTTGGACTTTTGGATGGGACCTTGGTACTTTGGGTCTTTGGGACTTTTGGACTTTTGGAGTTTTGGACTTTTAGACTTTTAGACTTTTAGACTTTTAGACTTTTAGACTTTGGGGCTTTGGGACTTTGGGACTTTGGGACTTTGGGGCTTTGGGACTTTGGGACTTTGGGACTTTGGGACTTTGGGACTTTGGGACTTTTGGACTTTTGGCCTTTGGGAGTTTTGGACTTTTAGATGGGACCTTGGTATTTTGGGTCTTTGGGACTTTGGAACTTTGTTGGGACTTTGGGACTTTGGGACTTTGGGCTTTGGGACTTTGGGACTTTGGGACTTTTGGACTTTTGGCCTTTGGGAGTTTTGGACTTTTAGATGGGACCTTGGTATTTTGGGTCTTTGGGACTTTGGAACTTTGTTGGGACTTTGGGACTTTGGGACTTTGGGCTTTGGGACTTTGGGACTTTGGGACTTTGGGGCTTTGGGACTTTGGGACTTTGGGACTTTGGGACTTTGGGACTTTGGGACTTTGGGACTTTGGGACTTTGGGACTTTTGGACTTTTGGCCTTTGGGAGTTTTGGACTTTTAGATGGGACCTTGGTATTTTGGGTCTTTGGGACTTTGGAACTTTGTTGGGACTTTGGGACTTTGGGACTTTGGGCTTTGGGACTTTGGGACTTTTGGACTTTTGGACTTTTGGACTTTTGGATTTTGGACTTTTGGACTTTGGGACTTTGGGACTTTTGGACTTTTGGCCTTTGGGACTTTGGGACTTTGGGACTTTTGGACTTTTGGACTTTTGGACTTTTGGACTTTTGGACTTTTGGACTTTTGGACTTTTGGACTTTTGGACTTTGGGACTTTGGGACTTTGGGACTTTTGGACTTTTGGCCTTTGGGACTTTGGGACTTTTGGACTTTTGGATGGGATCTTGGTACTTTGGGTCTTTGGGACTTTGGAACTTTGGGACTTTGGGACTTTGGGACTTTGGGTCTTTGGGACTTTTGGACTTTTGGAGTTTTGGACTTTTAGACTTTTAGACTTTGGGACTTTGGGACTTTGGGGGTTTGGGACTTTGGGACTTTGGGACTTTTGGACTTTTGGCCTTTGGGACTTTTGGACTTTTAGATGGAACCTTGGTACTTTGGGTCTTTGGGACTTTGGAACTTTGGGACTTTGGGACTTTGGGACTTTAGGACTTTTAGACTTTTGGCCTTTGGGACTTTGGGACTTTGGGACTTTGGGACTTTGGGACCTTGAGACCTTGGGACTTTGGGAATTTTGGACTTTTGGCATTTTGGACTTTTGGACTTTGGACTTTGGACTTTTGGACTTTTGGACTTTTAGACTTTTAGACTTTGGGACTTTGGGGGTTTGGGACTTTGGGACTTTGGGACTTTGGGACTTTGGGACTTTTGGACTTTTGGACTTTTGGACTTTTGGATTTTGGACTTTTGGACTTTGGGACTTTGGGACTTTTGGACTTTTGGCCTTTGGGACTTTGGGACTTTGGGACTTTTGGACTTTTGGACTTTTGGACTTTTGGACTTTTGGACTTTTGGACTTTTGGACTTTTGGACTTTTGGACTTTGGGACTTTGGGACTTTGGGACTTTTGGACTTTTGGCCTTTGGGACTTTGGGACTTTTGGACTTTTGGATGGGATCTTGGTACTTTGGGTCTTTGGGACTTTGGAACTTTGGGACTTTGGGACTTTGGGACTTTGGGTCTTTGGGACTTTTGGACTTTTGGAGTTTTGGACTTTTAGACTTTTAGACTTTGGGACTTTGGGACTTTGGGGGTTTGGGACTTTGGGACTTTGGGACTTTGGGACTTTTGGACTTTTGGCCTTTGGGACTTTTGGACTTTTAGATGGAACCTTGGTACTTTGGGTCTTTGGGACTTTGGAACTTTGGGACTTTGGGACTTTGGGACTTTAGGACTTTTAGACTTTTGGCCTTTGGGACTTTGGGACTTTGGGACTTTGGGACTTTGGGACCTTGAGACCTTGGGACTTTGGGAATTTTGGACTTTTGGCATTTTGGACTTTTGGACTTTGGACTTTGGACTTTTGGACTTTTGGACTTTTAGACTTTTAGACTTTGGGACTTTGGGGGTTTGGGACTTTGGGACTTTGGGACTTTTGGACTTTTGGCCTTTGGGACTTTTGGACTTTTAGATGGAACCTTGGTACTTTGGGTCTTTGGGACTTTGGAACTTTGGGACTTTGGGACTTTGGGACTTTTGGACTTTTGGCCTTTGGGACTTTGGGACTTTGGGACTTTGGGACTTTGGGACTTTGGGACTTTGGGACTTTGGGACTTTGGGACTTTGGGACCTTGAGACCTTGGGACTTTGGGACTTTTGGACTTTTGGCCTTTTGGACTTTTGGACTTTAGACTTTTGGACTTTTGGACTTTTGGACTTTTGGACTTTTGGACTTTTGGACTTTTGTACTTTTGTACTTTTTGACTTAATTTAAGGTGAGGTGAAAATTAAGTTTATGAAGAAGTTTCACTTCTTACGTGTGTACACTAAGTACACGCAATTTTTTTTATTTTTTTGTTTAACATGAGGGAAAATCCTCATAGGATGTTAGGACTCTTACCGACTAAAAAACCTCACGCCACGCCTAACAGCCTATGGTTGAGAGCCCCGGGTAAGCCCTCAGGAAGGATGTCCCGTGACTCCCAACAGACCCACGGCCGCTGCTGCGGCCTCGCGCAGGAGGTGGTTCGGGTGCAATCCCGCGTCTATGGGGGGTTTCGGGTGTGACCCCGATTCTAAGGGGGGGGCGTGCGTGAGTTGCTCACGTCACGCTGCCGTCATGGGCCTGCTTCTGTAAGGACGGTGAGCGGCCCTCTCGCCGTCCTCAGATCCCCGGTCATGGAGGCCGATAGTCCTCGGCGAAGACACGTCGGCGGCGCCCAGGGCGCCGACTGCGGAACTCGGGTGGGAGAGTTCTCTCCCGAACCCGGCCCGCCGCCTCCTTCGCGAGCATGACCTGCTCGCAGAAAGAGTCGGCGCAGTCCCACTTACTCCCGCTGGAGAGCATGGCTCGCACCATGGCCTCGAGCGAGAGAGTGTCCACGCCCAGACCCACTACGAGGACCTGGCGCTGTTGTGCCCACGCCGTGCACTCCACCAGAGTGTGGAGCGCCGTGTCATCGCTGCGGTCCTCGCAGTGCTGACACTCGGCCGTGGTTTCCCGGTGTTTTCGCCACAGATACCTACCGAAGCTACCGTGCCCGGCAAGTATCTGTGTCAACCGGTAGGAGAGAGCACCGTGTCTTCTCTCCAGCCACTCGTCCATGACCGGTCTGACGGCCGCGATTGTGGCGAATCCCCCGTTGGTTGCTCAAGTCGCACCTTCCATGTCTCCATGGTTTCCTGGTGGAGCAGGGTCCACTGGGCCTCGATTTCTCGAGACGCAGGCCTTTGGCCCCGCTCCAGCGCCTCCTTGCGCCATCTGAACAGTGACGCAAGGGCTCTCGCTTCCAGGTCCCATGGAGGGGTCCCGGCTAGGAGACATGCCGCCTCACCGGAGATCGTGCGGTATCCTCTTATCACCCTGACGGCCATCACTCTCTGCGGGCTCAGCAGTCTAGCCTCATTGCTGGCCGTCAGGGTCTCCGCCCATACGGGAGCCCCGTACAAGGCCATGCTTCGCACGATCCCCAGGTACAGTCTCCTGTAGGGAGCGTTGGGTCCCCTGATGTTGGGCATCAGCCGCGCGAGTGCGGCCGATGCTCCCCTCAGTTTTGGGACCAAACTTCGGAAGTGATGTCCGAAGTTCCAACGGCCATCGAGTACGAGCCCCAGATACTTCATCGAGGGCTCGATGCCGATGCTGACGCCCCCTACCTGTAGGCTGGCTCCCGCAGGTGGCCCCATCCGAGGTCCGTGGAAGCACAGAGCCTCGGATTTGTGAAGGGCGACCTCGAGACCCAGCCGCCGAATCCGACCCACGACCTGAGCAACCCCTGCCGTGGCCTTAAGTGCTGCGGCACGGTGCGTTGCTCCCCGCGCCGTAATGAGGGTGTCGTCGGCGTAACACGTTACGCCGACCCCTCTGAGCAACGGACCACGCAGTACCCAGTCGTAACCGATGTTCCACAGGAGCGGCCCTAAAACCGATCCCTGTGGAACACCGCACGACACATCTCGCCGACCCGGCCCTAGCCAGCTCGGGTAAGTTATGGCTCTCTCGGAGAGATAAGCCCCGACAATTCGACGGAGGTAGGGAGGCACTCCATGATAGATAAGCGCCTCCCTGACGCAGCTCCAGGGCAAGGTGTTGAATGCGTTGGCGATTTCGAGAGACACCGCCACCACCACCTCACCCTGTGAGACTGCTTCCTCCGTCAGGCCTCTAATGAGCATGATCGCGTCCATGGTGGAGCGTCCCTGACAGAAGCCAAACTGGCTATCCGCCAGATCAGGCCCCACGCGTGTGAGATGCCCGACGAGGCGTTGTGCAATAACACGCTCAAAGAGCTTGCACACCTCGTCGAGCAACACGATCGGACGGTACCCTGATGGGGAATTTGCCGGCCGCCCCGCCTTTCGAATTAAGACCAATTTCCCGCTCTTCCAGACCTTGGGAAACTGGCCTTTCTCGAGGCATGCGCTTAAGAGCCCAATTAGTCGAGGCCCAAGCTCCTCGAGAGCCAGGACCCACGCTCGGCCTGGAATGCCGTCGGGTCCAGGGGCGGTGTTTTTGCGGGATTAAGCCACAGGAGGATTTAAATCAAATATTTTCCCAAAAGGTTTCGGTAAACTTAAATTTTCGTTAAGTACGGCTAAAATCTTTGTAAGTAATTATAAATTTCTCATTTAAACATGCACGGCGAGAAATTAAATAAAATCTCATATTTTTGCTAAGAAAATGTGCCAAAATATTTCCACTTTACATATTTTTCCTCTCTCGTCCGCTCGAGTCAGTGAGCGTCAAGATGGTATAATACCACGTCTTCATACGCTTGAAATGCATCCTATTTCCTCATCTGTAAAACGATTTATCTTATAGTGAAGAAATTTGTTTTTATACCTTACCATCGCATAAATTTGTGTAAGTTACAAGATAAGGAAAACACTTTACCGTTCATCCGTAAACTTTGTACAAGAATCTTTTTGGCCTAGAGAATAAATTGTATCTTTCAAAAGTTGCATAAATTTCATAATTAGCGCAAAAAAATACATTTCAATAGATTGATTGACATAATTTTCGAATGGATTGGTTTATAAATGTATTTTAACACAAACTTATAAAACAAAATCAAGGGCACTCTCCCAGTGACAGGGCTCTGGGGTTATATCCTTCCGAGGGCGTCACTGGGGACTATGGTCGTAGGCATATGGACGGGTGCTGTGAGGTTTTAAATTCGGTAAGAGTCCGGCGTGACATTCATGAAGATTTTTACACCAAAAAATTGTACACGGTGAAATGTGGGCCGGTATAGGCCTCTGCCTACCCCTTCGGGGATAAAGGCGTGAGTATGTGTGTGTGTTATTGCCGATTGCGATGAGGTGAAGTCAAAGAGGGTAATAAAAAAAGATTTATTACACTTAGGTAACAATAGGAGGTCTTTAAACTTGTCTGTTCGTAGGGAGAGCGTTCCATTATCACTTCGTTAATGAGATTAAAACTCGATTACACGGCTTACAAAATTATATTCTACGACAATGTTTTACCCTCGTCAAAATGCTTTAAAGAGTCTGTGATAGTAATCAGTGACCAGAATTGATTATATAAAGGAGGACTTGAAATTATGGGACCTCTTGATTCTGTGTAACGAACTTTTTATCACAAACAAAGGGTGATATGAACAGGTAAAAGAAAAATAAATTGAAAACAAATTAAAAGTTCGTTAACTTCAAAGACTTTATAAAATGTTTTTCGTTATAAAATGTATCTACTAATTATCGCAGAGATCTTTTTCTTTTGATCAGAAATTAAGCAGTTTATAATGAAATCGCCTTACTCGGTCTTAAAGTTTTTTTAAAATCTGTACAAAGTTCTTATATTTTGTACTATTCGGGAGTAAAAGATTTTCTACGATGAGTGGCAATTTTTTAGCGTTACTCACTCTAACAATATAGCTACGGGTTATTTTATTTAACACAAACATTTTTTTTATTTGCAGGGTATTGTGCGCAGCGCTTTAGAAGTTAATTAATATGGAAAAGAACTCCTTTCCATATCAGCAAACTTAAGGCATTTTTTTTTTTTGCGAAATGCAACAACCCCGAAAACGTTATTTGCAAGACTTGATGTTGTAAAGAGTCTGGTTATCTACAGTGGGCTCACATCACATTTAGTATAAAACATTGATTATAACTGTAAAACGTATTTTAATATTTATATACTTAAAACGAATGTAGGTATGTCGGCAAGTAACGCATCAAGTACATGTATGCAATTAAAATCGACCTATATTCACGTAAAGCTGTACATTAAAGTGCTTAAGACTCTGCGAAGAGCAATTCATAAAGTTCCTTTGAGTTGGAGGCGGAATAAATTGTTCAAAGAAGTAGGATCGGCAAATAAATTAGCAATAGGGGATAGGAAACTGTGAATCCCGTTCGAAATGCCGCAGATTGCTGACACGCTACTTATAGGGTTGCTTCAACCAAAATTTCGGAAATTGGTTAATAATAAAATAGTAAGTAGTGGGTAACTGTATAGGTTTAACCACAGTCTTCTCTCAATTCTTAAGAAAAAGAAATTGAACTGTGTAAGACAGTAAACTGTATGGATAGTTGAAATATAGTTGGCATGTTGCTATCTCTGCTACTCTTAAAGCTATAGCGCAAACAAAAATCAGTATATTTAAATAATAAAAATGCAATAGAGGCTCCGTACCTACATTAAAATAAAATTTTAAAGGGCAATGTTTAGTAAAAACACTCGAACAGTGACCAGTACGTTCCTTCATCCAGGCACTTGTATATGTATTATCTTGGATACAAGTCCAGCGACAGTTGTAGCCATACAAGAAATTTTTATTGATTTAGACATCCACTCGTCTGTCTAAATATTAGTTACGTAAAGATTCTACGTCTTTGCATTATAGCGTCAAATTACCCGCGCCGCCGTACCTTCCTACATGCCAAACGCGCCTCCCATTTTCCCGTAAGAATGTTTACTGTGATTTGATAGCTAAAATGTCAAGACGCTTGTAATTTAGTAGACTGTCAGAGTCGACGTTAATTAAGTCAAAGAGTGGTGGAAGCTGTTCTCAGTAATTACAACCTCTATTATCTGGAAGCGCTCTTGGCTCCGCGGACTCAGTGTTCTGTAAACGATCACTGCAGTAAGCAACTTTCACTATGACCAGTCCTTGGATGGGTGTCCATCCATATGACAACTTTGTGACATTTATTTTAGCGTTTCTGTGCTTCGGAAGGCACATTTAGCCGTTGGTCCCGGTTGCCAGTGGAAGCGGCAGTCGTTAGTGGAAGTTGAAGGTCTTTTTAGGCGACTTGAAAAATTTTAACAGCAGGCAGTCACAACCTGCGCCTGTAAATCTCAACACGGCAATACGGCTCACCTCCTATTCCGTGGGACAAATTCTAAAAAAGGTGAAATGTGGACATATAATATGCCTCTGCCTACCCCTTCTGGGATAAAGGCGTGACCATATGTATGTATATATGTGTAGGTATTATCTGGATGCGGAATGTGCAAAACGGCCGTGTACTGGAGATTATTATATAATTAGATATTTTTAAATACTGATTTCCAACTTACAGCTCACGCTAGTTTGGAAGTCAGGGCTGAAACAAAAATTGTGAATCACTTATTGTTGAAATAAATAAATAAATAAATGGCGGCTTCCCAGTCATAGCGTCATCTTCATCATAAAATTGCTATGACAGACAAATAACTAAAACTCGCACTTGGCTGGTTTTAAGTATGAGCAAAATGTTATTTCACCAGTGAACTACACCACACATACTTTCAAGTTGTATAACTCTTAATTGCCGCATAGCAATATGAGTGCCACGTTTTAATAAATACATGTCTCTTTAAATATACTTACTATTAGCTGATGCTCGCGGCTCCGCCCGCGTGGAATGTTATTCCCGGTCACTTAGGGGTATGAAAATAGATGTTGGCCGATTCTCAGACCTACTCAATATGCTCACAAAATTTCATGAGAATCGGTCTAGCCGTTTCGGAGGAGTACGGGAACGAACATTGTGGCACGAGAATTTTATATATAAGATTAGATTGCATTGTCTGGGGTATACTATTACTTTCTCTGAGCTACTTAAGCTAAAAACTCCATGAGATTATCATTCCCAACATAAAACTCAGCAAGAAAATATCGACCAATTGCAGAGACTATTTGGGTTATAGGAAAATGCATAAACTTTTATACCTCACGTAAGCCTATCTTACGCGAATTTCCGATAAATCGATTAGCCTTATCTGCTTAAGGCTTGAAGCCTTTATAAGTCTGGTCATGAATTTGCCTTGACTTTGGCTTAGTAGTTTCTAAGATCGGTTATAAACAGAGCGAGGAACTTCATCTAGATGAAACTTTAGACCAAGTCCGGGATATGAAGTTGACAACGAAGATGGAAACTGAATGTAAAGCTTTACGTTACAAATCCCGAGTTTATATACTTAGTTAGGTAAACTACAATATTATTGAATGCTTTCTGCAGTTGCGAGTAAAAGTATTTCGTATAACAGAAATGTTGTTATTGAAGTTTAAATGAAACACGCTGAATGCTTTGTTCAAAAAATAATCAAAATAATAATAAATCATTTATTGCATGGAACACGGTGTTTACAAAAGATCTTACATAGTAATAATGTCCAAGCATGTTTCGCAGATTTATCTGCATGCAAAATTAAAAATTTTAAATTGAATTCATAACATTAATTATACATTATCAAAAATCATTCCAGAATAATATTACAAACATTTTAATACCTGGGATCATATATGAGATTGAGATTATAGATGCACAATAAGTCAAATTAATACAATTCATTAAAATTCACAATTAGTTAATTATTATTATATAAAAATGTCAATAAAATTACACATGTCAATGTTTTTGGAACAGAAAATTGTCAATATTGTACCTACATAAAATGTTTACATGTCAGATTAATAACTACCAAATTAAAATATCTATATTATTTATTACTATATTTATTAATATTATTTATTTCCCGTCAAAAAACTCCTTAATCGTTTAGTAAGATTTTTCAATGAGCCAGTTAGTTAGTGTAATCCTAAATTTATGAAACGTCAACTCTCTTATGTGCTTTGGTATATGATTAAAGATCTTTATTGTCATGTTATAAGAATTTTTTTTATGAAAAGATGTTCTACAAGGTGGCAGTAATAGTTTGGTTTCATCTCTTGATTTATATATTTTATGTTTGCTAACTCTTTCGAAAAGTTCTGGATGATTTCGGACAAACATACCGATCTCAAGTATATATAGTGACGTCAGAGTTAGCAACTTTAGGCTTTTAAAAACTGGTCTGCACGAATCCAATGGCCCAATATTAGCCATAGCCCGAACACACCTTTTTTGACTTCTGAAAGCATTCAATATGTCAGTTGAGTTGCCCCAGACAATTAAACCGTATCTAAGTATAGACTCAACATAACCATGATAGGCTGTTAGAGCGGTTTTCAAATTTGCTGTTCGGCGCAGTCGTCTCAAGACAAAAACGAAACGGTTAACTTTTGTACATATGTTTTGCACATGAGCTTTCCAGTTACAGTGCTTATCTAACATTATGCCTAGAAATTTAGTTTCCAAGGCGGTTTCTATGTCTGTACCTCGGTATGTAATTTTTAAGGGTTTATTGTTAGATCTGTAGTTTTCAAATTGGACGATTTTTGTTTTGTCTAGGTTTGCACTTAGATTATTTTTGTTCAACCAATCCATTATGAGTTCAATAGCGCTCATGACATTGTAGACATGCTTTACTTCATCTTTGTAGTCAGCCACCACAACCGATATGTCATCCGCAAACAATGTACAATGGTGATTTGTGACTTTGGGTATATCGTTTATATAGAGTAGGAAGAGCAGAGGGCCCAATACGCTTCCCTGAGGTACACCTGTCTTATTTATCTCAAAGCTAGACCTAAATAATGTCACAAAACGCCGTTCATCAATGCGATCTATTTCTACACACTGGCTTCGATTTCAGAAAGTTGAGAGATTGGATTGTTAATATTCAGTCGGCTAGTAATATTATAAAAGTGTATTGGTAAGAAAGTTTTTGAATCTAGTTGAATATATTTTGTTACTCAACAACACTTCTTTTGGTGAGTTGGGAATATTTTCGCAAAACGATCTATTGCATAGAAAAGGAAAAACTCGAAATGAAACCGGGTTGTCAGTAAAATGACAATCGTTAAACCAAGTTGAAAGCCTTATGGGCTGCTTGAAAAATTTCAACAGGGCAATAGTCTCGTCACCTATCACGTGGGAAATATGGGTGTATACTATACCTCTGCCTACCCCTTCGGGGATAAAGGCGTGACTATATGTATATGTTTGTAAGTCTGTTTGTTGCTCAATCACGCTCCACCATATAGCTGACATCCTAGATTAACTCATATTTTGCCAATGTTGGACAAAAATTGGCTGAACAAATTTTAGAAAGATCCAACTCATTCGTTAGCTCCTCTGCAAGCACTACAATCCTATCTCCATGTATTCCAAATCACCTCACGCCGCTATCATCTATGGCTGTGTACCCAGTGTCCGCGGGCGAAATAGAGGCAATAATTATGAAATTGAGGGACAATTGCGCTGTGGGCTGGGACGGTATTCCATCCGCGGTTATAAAAGCAGCTCATCATGTACTTACGCCATGCATCGTCTATTTATTTAACCTCTGTCTCTATGCTGGAGTATTTCCATCTGTTTTTAAAAAAGCCATCGTTCATCCTGTGTTCAAGAGTGGGGGCAGGGACAGTGTCACTAACTATAGACCCATTTCAGTACTTACAACGCTTTCAAAAATTTTTGAAAAAGCTCTAAACAACCGATTAGTTCGATTTCTTCATGACAACAGTGTTCTGGCTGCAAACCAATTTGGTTTCAGAAAGGGATATTCCACGGAAGATGCTGTTCTGGATCTCACGGGCACTGTTGTCAAAAATCTAGAAAAAAGACTGAAAACCGTTGGTATTTTCTTGGATCTCTCCAAAGCATTTGACACTGTCTCTATACCCCTCCTGATTTCTAAACTCGAACTGTACGGAGTGAGAGGGGTGGCTCTTGATCTGTTTCGTAGCTACTTGACACATCGTACGCAGTATGTACTGATTGAATCAATTGTCAGTGGAGAAAGTCCTGTAAATGTTAATTATGGGGTCCCACAGGGTAGCGTCCTCGGCCCTACCCTGTTCCTAATTTACATCAACGATCTGTGCAAAATGTCTCTCCCAAATTGCAAAATTATAACCTACGCGGACGATACTGCCATACTTGTTAGTGGTCGAAATTGGCTGGAGGCTTATTTGAACTCCGAACGCGTGTTGCGACATGTGATGAGCTGGTTGGATTCGAATCTCCTCACCCTTAATTTAATGAAAACCAAATACATACCATTTTGTATAAATCGAGCATGTCGGCCACCTATCTCATTCTCTCTTCGCGCTCACACTTGTTCTGCATCGGATAAAGGCCAAGAGTGTGACGCAGAACCCGTAAGGGCTTGCACATGTGCTGTTTTGGAATCCACTTCATGTATTAAATATCTTGGGGTTTTATTGGATGATACCCTAAGCTGGGAACAGCAAGTGGAGGCCACTACTTCACGAACAAGAAAATTAATTTATATTTTTAAAAATTTAAGAAATATTTGTGATCCTGTTACTCTTAAATCTGTATACTATTCTCTTGGTCAATCTGTTCTCTCTTACTGCATCACATCTTGGGGTGGAGCCGTTAAGACACGTATGCTTGCATTGGAAAGAGCCCAGAGGGCTGCTCTTAAGACGATGTTGAGAAGGCCGGTTAGATTTCCTACCTCTGAGTTGTTTTCCTTGTGTAGGGTACTAAGTGTTCGCAAACTTTTTATTTTAAACACTACACTGCGCAAACACAAGGAATTATTCTATCAGCCAACCCTTCACAGTTCTAAAAGAAGATCTGATAGGGTCTGCCAAATATTACCACGCCGAACGGCGCTGGCGAGTAGGCATTACAACTTTATTAGCTCAAAATTATACAATATTTTAAATAGGAAATTAAATATATATCCCCTTATAATGCATAAATGTAAAAAGACATGTACTGAATGGCTAATTACACTAGAATATGATGACACTGAAGCCTTGCTGGGTGGCTAACTGTTTAGAGACTTATACACAAATAACACGCACATACACCTAAACCGTACCAGTCACGCACGTGCCTATTATACTCTTAAATTAACGGTGTTTCTCATGCACGCACAAACACCTTATCCAAACACACACACACACACACACACACACACACACACACACACACACACACACACACACACACACACACACATACACACACAAGCACACACTTTGTATATAGATATTATTTTTAGATTAGTTCTGATAAAACAAAAAAGTGGCTGTAATTCTATCGAAATAAGGAATCTTATTGTTATTCGGATGAGGGCGTTGATATCTGTGACACAGTTTATACTATTGCAGATATCATCGTTACATTGTTGATGTGTAAAACTGTTATTTATTCCAAATAAATAAATTTGAAATTTGAAAATTAACACAGTATTATCTTATAAAACGTGTAACTATTTATCACGGGAACAAACATTTATAACGAGCGCAGAACCGTGTGCATAGGTTAGTAGTTAGTACATAATTATGAACTTGATGTAAAGTTTGCAGCTTATCCCGTTAATAGGCCATATAATTAACGCACGTAGAACTAAACGCTACGTTTAAAAACTGGGTGTATTGTTATACCACTACCTACCCTTTCCAAGCTTTGTTATTTATGAATGTAGGTATGTAAAATATGTTAATCTAGGTACTTTGATGAAGTGTAAATTGATCCAATTTGTTGATTTAGGATCGTTCGGTCAATTGAGATGGCTAATAGTGGGTACTGAACTAATCGTGTGTTAATCTTTATCAAATAGTGTAAACAATTTTAAACGGCAATTAGTATGTTGACTACCTATATCATAAATATTCGTCAGTCTCGAGTATGTCTTGGTAGCATATTTGGGTAAATAGCCTTCCTGGCTAGAGTGAAGTAACGGGTTCGAGTTCTGGTCGACTCTGAATTTTTTTCCACATAATATTCTGTGTACCTACACAAGATTTTATATGCATTCTGTACCTACTGAAACAGACTGCAGAGGCTCTTTCACGAGCATGGCCCGCTCGCAGCTCTCTGCGTAAAACGCAGCGATGATAATCTCCCCTGTACTAAATTTCAACGAGATCCCATCAGCCATTGGAGCGAGAAATAATAACAAACATTCATCCATTCTGACCAACTTTCGCAATAAAATATTTATTTCATTGTCTATTACGAAAAATATTAGGCATTCTGATAGAAAGAAAGAAAGAAAGAAAGAAAAAGAAATTTATTTCACATAGGCATTTACAGATGCTCTTGTAAAACGTCCAGAATATAAATCAAAATCTACCACCAGTTCACAACGCGACCCACCTGAGAAGAACTGGCAAGAAACTCAGCGGGTTATTCTTTTTAGAGCTCTATTTACAAAATGAATCTAGAAACTATGCATTTGACAATTTTTTGAGAATCCAGTAGAGCAGGTCATTTCCAGGCTTCTCCATCCAACAAATAATCACCAATTGTATAGTAGCCCCTGCAGTACAATTTACTTTTTACAACCTTTTTAAATTTATTAAGGGACATACTTTTAATTTCGTCTGGTAGCCTGTTGTAAAAGCGTATACAGTTACCCATGAAAGAATTGCTGATTTTGTGCAATCTGCTATGATAAACAGCAAGGTTACTTTTATTTCTAGTGTTGACATGGTGTCTATCACTTAACTTAGCGAATCTATGTAAATTTCTTTGTACGTACATAAGATTCTCAAAAATGTATTGTGATGCTACTGTAAGAATTTTAACCTCTTTGAATTTCTCGCGCAGAGAGACCCTTGGACCTAATCTATATATAGCTCTTATGGCCCGCTTTTGTAAAATAAAATTTTTATCTATATCTGCAGCATTGCCCCACAGTAGAATACCGTATGACATTATGCTATGAAAGTAACTGAAATAGACTATTCTAGCCGTATCTACATCCGTCAAGTGCCTTATCTTTTGTACAGCAAATGCTGCTGAACTTAATCTATTTGCTAGTTTAACAATATGTGGACCCCATTGTAAACCAGCATCGACCGTTAACCCTAGGAACGTCGTTGATTCCACAAGTTCCAACACCCGACCATTAAGTTGAACATTGGTTTCTGACTGTGTTACATTAGGCAAGGTAAATTTTATGCATTTAGTTTTATTATCATTCAGTCTAAGATTGTTAGTGTTAAACCAATGAACCACTTTCAAGATTGCGTTGTTGACATCGTCATAGTTATCTATTTGTCTTTTAACTTTGAAAATCTAAGAAGTATCATCTGCAAACAAAACAATCCTGTTGTTGTCCCCCAGGTAAAAGGGTAGGTCATTAAAATATATAAGGAATAAAAATGGTCCGAGTATTGAACCCTGTGGGACGCCCATAGTAACTACAGAGCCCTCCGAGCGTGTACCATTAACATCAACCCTCTGAATTCTATTGTTCAAATATGAAGTCAGAAGATCGAGAGCCTTGCTTCTTATGCCATAATGGTGTAATTTCCTGATTAATGTTTCATGTTGGACACAATCAAATGCCTTGGACAAATCGCAAAACACACCAATTGCATCTTGTTTATTCTCCCAGGCCTCGTAAATACATTTCAATAACTCTACACCAGCATCGGTAGTCGAGCGTCCTTTAGTGAAGCCAAATTGTTTCTCATGAAACAATTTGTGACTATTAAAATAGATCAGCATCTGCTCTAGTATTAGTTTTTCAAATATCTTGCTCAAGGTCGGCAACACCGAGATAGGTCTGAAATTACCCGGATCTGAAGTACTGCCAGCCTTGAACAGTGGTATAACTTTACTGTGTTTCATCAAATCAGGAAATACACCACTTGAGACGCAATCGTTAAACACAGTTGCCAAGTGGGGGGCAATGACATCTATAATACTTGATACGGATTTTACTGATAGCCCACTAAGGTCAGCGGTTTTTTTAACATTAATAGATTTAAATGCTTTTAAGATGTCGTTGCAGTTGACAACTGTAAATTCGAACGCGCCCTCACAGGCAGCTACAGATTCTGCTAATAAAAGCTCGGCGGATGTGGAAGACGACCGGAGAGTGTTAGTAATCTCTATAGGTACATTACTGAAAAATTTTTCGAACTCGGTCGCCACTTCCATATCCCCCGAAACGTGGCGATTGTCTATCTTTAAATGAAACTTTCTTTCATTCGCTGTACACCTACCACATTCCGCATTTATAATGTTCCAAGTAGTTTTAATGACATTCGCAGAATCTAAAATTTTATTTCTAATGAAATTAGACTTGGCCAAGGTACAGGCTTGCTTAAATATCTTTGAATATTTTTTAACATATTCCTGAAACTCTGGGTTGAAATTATGCGATTTTTCAGAATACAGTTCATATAGTTTATGGCGACTTTTATAAATTCCGGGTGTTGCCCAGTCACTGAAAGCAGAGCTGCCTCCGATTGATAAAGTTTTTGGGGTAAAGATTTTCCCAAACACATCATGTATCAAATTAAATAAATCAGAGTAGGATTCTTCTACACTAGTGTAATTGGGCAATTCTGTTATTTTCTTGACTAAGTTTCTTCTGAATGTTTCCAAGCGATGTGTGTTAACTGGGACAAAACTAATTATCTTCTTATTTTCCCTACTATTTCTCAGATAAGAAACAAACTGACCGCGATGATCTGATTTTACAGGGTCCACTATACATTTTTTAATGGGATTTATATTAGTATAAATATTATCAATACAAGTAGCACTAGTGGCAGTTATACGAGTAGGTTCCAAAAATATATTATACAAACCAAATGACTTGAACAAATTTAACATTTTCTCCCTCTGTAAAGGTTCCCGTGCAGTTTCTAAAACATCTACATTGAGATCCCCACAAAATAGGACCGTTTTTTTAGTACTTTGGCATTTAAACAATGCTTCTTCAAGTTTTTCTTCGAACTGTACATATGGAGCATCTGGGGGACTGTATATGCTTAGTACAATGAACCGCTCAAACTCTATACTGGCTATCTCAATAACTCGTTCAACAGAGAGGGCTACTATGTCTTTACGTTCTTTACACTTTATTGACTTATTAATAATAATTAAAGAGCCTCCACGTTTATATTTCACTCTACAGAACGAGCTAGCAACCTGGTGATTTTTGAAATTGAACATGAGTTGATAAGGCCTTAACCAATGTTCTGTTACACAAAAAAAATATAATAACTCTGTCAGGCCACCGCTCCCCGTCACCTTTATGACATTACAATTATGTGTGACCTCATTTGTTACTTAGCTTGGCCGCCCGCCCGTGCCGGGAAGATTTTATGTGAAAAATTACGAAATGCTTCCTGAATTCTCTAAACATTTATTTTTGCCATGCCCCCCAATAAATCTTTCTAAAAATCGTTTCGGTAAGATTTAAATCTTCGCCCCGGGTCGCTCGATACATCGTTGGCCAATAAGTTACGAGAATCTATCTTACTAATATTAAAGAGGGGATGTGACCTGTATTAGTTTGTACTATGATATATGAGATACTTTTTGTCCCGGTCCCAGATTCTCTAGAATCTGGGACCGGGACAAAACAATAACAAAGACGGGACAAAATAACAAAGACAATTGAGAGAAGCAACAGTGGAAATCAGAAACCTACCGACAGAAAACCAAATGCAAATAGAGCGAGCGATTGAACAAATTCACAAAAGCCTAGATGTTGAGTATAACCCCAGGGATATACGCAAATCCTACCATCTACCATCAAAAAATAACAATCCGAGGCCTATAATCATTGAATACATGAATCCAACCATTAAAACAAAGATAATTCAAGCTTACAAAAAATTCAACATAAACAACCGAGACAATAGACTAAACACCAGTATACTCGATTGGACAAACGAAAAAAATCCTATTTACATTAATGAATCCTTGACCCAGAAGGGAGCTCACCTCTTCCACCTAGCTCGTGATTTTGCGAAGAAGAACGGCTGGAAATTCTGTTGGGCGTCTAGAGGTAAGGTTTTTATAAGGAAGGAAGAGGGGGAAAAAGCCATTGAAATAAAAAGCCTAGAGCAGATTTCCCAATTGCTACACGGAGATCTGGGAAATTGACTAGTATTGCCGTATGTTTTCTCTAGTTGTAATTTTTACTTAATTATCATGTTCTCAGAATGGCCCTATTGCTTGCTGTTCGATAGTTATAATTGTAATAAAAATAAAGTCGACGAACCATCCCTGTGTTGTAGGATGACTGTCTTATTCGATCTCAGTCCAAAGTGTAAAGTACAAACTTATATAATATACCTTATAATGCCACAAACAATACTCAAAAGCTACAGTCACAAAAAATGCATTGTATGTACAGGTAGCGGTCTTGAATGCTCGCATGTTAACTACAAAATTAAGCTAAATCGTACTTCTAACCTAAAATATTGTAAAACTCTAAAGAAAACGGTAAACTTTAATATATGGGATGCAGTTGGTCAGTGTTTTGTATATTATTATTCTAGGCTTAAGCAAATTCCTCTTGCATGTACCTTTGGGATGTACTATATTATAATTGTTATGCTATATTTGTTACATACAGCTCGCTCACACCACACACCATGCCTACACTCACACACGTCACAAAATAACTATGTTCTTTTGATAAAACTAAGAATAAAATTCCGGATAAATAAATTCTACTGTGAAATTATGTGCTGCAATACCGATTTTATTACGCTTTCAGTTCTGCCCCAATACAGCCCCATCATTCAAAACTATAAACAATTACCATGATACTTGATATGCAAGAAATATCGACAGAACTGGAAGCGATATCGGTATCCAAGTCCATAGTATGTTCCCCGGATCAATGTCATAAATTCAGCAGTAAACAAAACAAGTCCTTAATCGCAATACATTTAAATATATGCAGCATCAACAAAAACCTCGATCAATTTAAAACACTTTTAACACAAATAAAAATTCAGTGTGACATTATAATCTTAAGTGAATGTTGGTTGTCAAAGGCACCTTATGTTCCGACCATGGAAGGATTTGACTGTCATTACACGGAATCTGTATCTAATCAGAACGACGGCATCGTGATCTACGTTAGAGAGGGCCTGTCCTGTACAGTATCGGAGCCAAGAATTTTTCGAGACGCCAACTGTTTGATATGTGATGTTAACAGGACGTTTGTATTTATTGCAATTTACAGATCACCGTCTATCCGTAATACGGAAAGCTTTGTTAACGATCTAGATACTCTTTTAAATACATATAAAACGTACAGTAATATCTGCATTATGGGAGATATAAATATAAATATACAGGACAACTCTAATGACGATCGATCTATTGACTACCTAAATCTACTGACGTCCCATAGCCTATTACCTGCGCATACGGTCCCCACAAGAAAATTAAAATGCCTAGATCATATCATGCTAAAAACAAAATATGAATCCACCGCAATAGTTCTCCAATCATTCATTACAGACCACCGACCCACTATATTAATCGTGGCTACTGGCACCAAGTACTCTGCTCCTATGAAAGTTCAAACCAAAGTAAACCACAACGCAATAGTAAACGAACTCTTTCAAACGGACTTTACCCCTGTTCTGCAATCCCACAACCCCAACATTGCCACAAGCCTGCTAGTAGCGCAGATTACTAATATAATCGTTAAGTACACATCCACTCACTTAATATCACGGTCTAAACGAAACATTAAGCCATGGATCACTCCTGGCTTATTGCGATGCATCCGGAACCGAGATGCCCTGCACCTAAAACTGAAAAGGGAACCTGCTAATGACATACTAAAAATTACTTACATTCGGTACAGAAATTTTATCAACAAGTTATTGAAACATCAAAAAAGAACATTTCTACAACAAACACTAATCAATGCTAAAACCTCCAAAGAAACTTGGGACGCAATTAAAAACATTACACATATCAACACAAAGACATCCTCTGCTACCACACTATTAAAAACACATTCTGATCCTAAAGATTCGGTGAACCAAGTCAATCTCTTTTTTGCCAACGTTGGAAAGGATTTGGTCAATAAAATCAAGAATAACTCGAGTGGCAACATATCTCTAAGCCATAGTCCTCTACAAACTGACTCAATTGTACTTTTGGATGTCGATACTGAGGAAGTGAACAGAACTATTCTCAACCTTCGAAATGACTGTGCTGTTGGTTATGATAGAATCTCCACCTCTATATTAAAGTCAGCTCACCTTATCTTGACCCCTCTCTTGACACATATTTGTAATATCTCACTGGCTCACGGCATCTTTCCCGACGCGTTCAAGAAGGCCATCGTACATCCAATTCACAAGGGCGGAGCCACGGACTCGGTTAACAATTATCGGCCGATCTCTGTACTACCAATAATGTCAAAAGTACTCGAGAAAGTTTTGAATAACCGCCTGATTGGTTTTCTGGAGAGCAAAAATCTCATCTCCCCAAATCAGTATGGCTTTCGCCGTGGGCTATCTACCAACGATGCTGTCTCCTCCTTGGCTGAGCACACAATAAGACACATGGATGGGGGAAGCGTGTGCCTTGGAATCTTCCTTGACATTTCCAAGGCTTTCGACACCATCTCTACTTCCACACTCATCTCTAAGCTTGAGAGACTGGGAATAAGAGGAAACGCCTTGAAAATCTTCTCGGACTATCTCACCAACCGCAGCCAGGCAGTAAAAATTGGCGAGCACATTGGTCGGAGTGAGAATCTAGCAGTGGGCCTACCGCAGGGGAGTATTCTTGCTTCGACTCTATTCTCCATCTATATCAATGACTTATGCCAAAAAAAGCTACCAAACTGCAGAATATTCACATATGCTGATGATACAGCGCTCATAATTCACGGAGGGGATTGGGAAGAGGCGCACACGAACGCTGAGAATGCCTTTTCCCAGGTTATACAGTGGCTGACATCCAATTTTTTGACCATCAACCTTTCCAAAACTGCATTTGTCCCTTTCGGATTCAAGAAGTCCAGCCTACCGAAAGGATTTTCAGATCAAGGCACACACATGTCAAGCGCCTAATTCAGGTTGTGACTGCCCTGAAATAGAAAGAGCCCCACTAGTCAAATATCTGGGTGTATATATTGATCAACACTTTAGATGGGATCAACACATAAGTGTACTGTCAGCTCGCATTAGAAAACTAATGTACGTTTTCAAAAACTTAAGAAACGCAGCTGACAAGAAAACCATTATGCTGGCCTACTCATCCCTTTGCGAGTCACTGCTACGGTACTGTATTACAGCATGGGGCGCCGCATCCAAGACCAATTTTTTAAAAATAGAGAGAGCCCAGAGAGCAGTACTCAAGGTATTAAGTAAAAAACCTTTCCTCTACTCCACGCTTCAGCTTTATAGGGACACAGAGGTACTTACGGTAAGGCAAATATTCCTGATGCGAGCTATAATGCATACGCACTCCAAAGTACCCTATGATCCTTCAATTTATGCTCGGAGGCGTAGGCATGACAGGGTATGTAAGACCATACGATGCAGAACAAAATTGGCTCGTAACCACCTTTATGCACTAGGCAACCGCCTATATAATAAAGCCAACAAATCGTTGCATATATATCCACTCACAAGGTATGCACTAAAAAACAAAGTTACTGACTGGCTAAAAAGCCTAGATTACAATAATACAGAGCTGCTGCTCACTTAAATTCACCAAAGAAACATAATCTTAACAACTATGAAAATATGTTTCACGTCCTAGGATCTTTCTCCAACTTTTAGCACATCATCATCACAAAACAAATAAACATACAACCAACACAACCGTTTACTCACAAGCTCAAGTCCTCGCATTGTTCAGGATTTGTATAGTCGATAAGCTATTGTTATTAGTTTAAGTTTCATATGAATATATTTCCAGAGTGAGATTTCGCTGATGACTCAAAACACAGGTTTTCTTTACCTAGTTTGAGAGTCAGAGATTATTGCAACGGTAATCTATTCATAGCCTAATTACTTCACTAGTTTATTTATAAGCGAAATTTGTATATTGGCTGAATAAACTATTATATTATTAAAAAAAAAAAAAAAAAAAAAAAAAAAAAAAAAAAAAAAAAAAACTGGGTATTAGAATCATAGATCAGTTTTTGAAATATCAAAAATGTTTATGTTGGGAGTAATAATTGTGAAAATTGTAATGTGGTGCAAATCATATATTTTAAGTCGAATATAGCATGGTGTTTTACGTATGAAAATCTCCACAGATTCAATCCGACACCCAACAATACGGTCCCTGAGCTAATTGTCTATCGCAAAATTCGCTTAACTCCTAATAACTCCTCGAAAAGATGTCCCTTGGTATTAAAATGTTTTTTTAAAAAAAATATCCTTATAGTGCAATATAATGCAAATACTTTTTAAAATTATTTGTGGAAATGTACTAATGCAACACCGGCAGTGTAGGTATGCGTATTAGGTACAGAATCATACCAGAAAATCTTCCAACTTTTATTCAAGCCAGAGGCTAATCTTATAACGAGGTATGAATATTCAGGAGTAATTTCGTAGCTTGTAAACGTCCACATTTAATTTCACGACACTGAGCACAGATGCCGATATTAAACCACTTCATGATATTATTCTATCATATTAATATGTTGATAGAGTGTAATTTTTGCGCATTTTGGCTATGTCAAATAATTTCTAAGGAAGACAAACTAAAATTCCAAATATATTATGAATCACCATTTTATAAATTAGTTTAACAAATTTAAGGAATGAACTGAGCTAGTAATAGCGAATTTCTAAAGCAATATTGCGACATCATTGATAATCACAATTGTTACGTACTCGACATTCACAATATTGCTAAAAAGGCAGAAATAGCCCCGGACTATTCCAATGAAAATTGGAAAAGTCCAGGGACCACTTTCTAACTAGGTATTATCAATCACTTCCAATCACTTGGTCTTCAATAGCTATGCTTTTTCTGTTTCATTTCTGATCGAGGCACGAACTCACCATCTGAATGCTCAATTTAGGATCGAGTGTTATAACGATTGTGTTACTATTTCAGATAATGTCGTTGGACATACTTAGTCTGCTTGTAACCACGGCTGGTGCAACCTAGCCGAAACGTCAAGCCCCAATTTTAAGGTATGCATGATCGCGTTAATACCCGTTTTTATAATTATTAACATCATGCAACGCAAAAGTTTAAAAGTTAGTGTTGGACATACTGTTCAAAACTATGCTAATATTATAAAGCTGTAGAGTGTGTTTGTTTGAAAGCTAGGATCTTAAGATTTAGTGGTTGGATTTCAAATATTCTTGTACACTTCGATAATCCGTTTATTGAAGAAGGTAGGAAAAGGCTGTATAACATCACAATCAATCAGCAATGAAAAAATATTTTGAAAATTTATTCTTTTTAAGAGTTGAAGTCACGTGAAAATTGTGAAAATGAAATGAAAAATTTACGTGAAACTGAAAATATTTGTATTAAAAAATTCTAAAGAAAAGTTTGCAATGACATACGAGTACCTTTGGCCACTTTTAAGGTTCGCTTACCATAACCACCCTCTTTCTATCTCTCTCATATGTCTCTCATGTGATGCAAACAAAGTTGCGCGGCGCAGCTAGTATTCCAATAAAACTTCTGTTCACTCTTGTTGTCAGATGAAAGGTCTAAATGCTGTTCT
Organism: Miltochrista miniata; assembly: GCA_933228765.1. Lineage (NCBI taxonomy): Eukaryota > Metazoa > Arthropoda > Insecta > Lepidoptera > Erebidae > Miltochrista > Miltochrista miniata. Next base: position 11,321,801 of record OW121751.1, on the reverse strand, counting down.
AAATCATAGAGCTGATAGCTGAGGTGTAAACCTGGAAATATGTGGGTGGCGCACGGACAATAACAGTATATCAAAATGCTTTCAGCTTTTTGTATAACCTGATATACTCGTATAAGCTTTCAAACTATCGCGTTCCTTACTCTAAGTGCTTATATTTTTATGAGAAAATACGAGGATTTTAAGGTTGCTGCCATTAAATATATAACATTTTTGCTATTTAATGTTAACGGAAGACTTTCCATTACAAAAAAAAATAACAAAAAAGAAACCGACTTCAAATAAAACTAAAAACTGAAAAATAATCTAAGCGCACGGCAGTGCGCAGGCCAAGTTCCAGCAACAGGCCGAGCGCATGCCGTACTCTATTTACACGAACCGCTTCGACCCACTTTTGACCCCCCTGTAGCTCAGTGCCTATTGCAAGTACAGAAATTAAATTGTACGTACGTATTCATATACTAGTACTAAGGCAGTGTTCCAAATTTCATAGATGTAGCTTTAGTAGATCCTGAAATATGACCCTGTGAATATAGCTATTTTTGGCACTGACTGACTCACTCACTGACCGGTCATCAAAACCTCTAGGCCACTTCCAATTGTCCTAGCGTTATGAAATTTGGCACACAGATCGGGTGTTATATGTAGAGTAACGAAAAATTGAGATATTTAAGAAATCGGTCAAGTGTGAGTTGGAAAAGGGTTACAAAGTTTGTATGGGACCACAGGATTCCTTGGTCGGATCTTCTTCAAATTTTGCTAAAATCATCTCTAACATAATTGATGGAAGATGTGTTTCGTATTTTATTGAAATTCATTCCAGATCATGGCTAAAAAGGGGTAATAATTTGTTTTCTTCCGGGGGATTTGATGCAAATTTGTATCAATACTTCTTAGTGATAAGAGGACTCTTTTGATTTCATTTATTTTTTATTTTCACACATGTCATGTTTAAAAACTCAATCAGATTTGAGAAAGATGTTGTCAATGTTTTGATTAATGTCAATCAAATACTCTATACATACAAATTATGGAAATGTCTAAACTGCACATTCAATATTTTTATTCATATTTGTGAAATATTTGGATCAAATCTGTCCAGTAGTTTAGAGATCAGCAAGTATTCTAAAGGATGACTCACGCTAGACCGTGCCGGGTCCGAGCCGAGTGTCGGCCGTACTACAGTTACCGAGCCGGTTGCGTTCACGGCTGCACGGGCGAAGCTCGGCGGCACTGTACTCATGCAACGAGCCGTAGACGGGACCGACTTGTTTCCGAGCGTTTTCAGTAGTTCGGCTGTCACTCGGTTACCGCTCGGTTCAACGCATAGATTTAGCGCGAAAAATTCTAAATCTATGGTTTAACGTGAGTTTGTTCATACAAAATACATATAATACTAGCTGATGCCCGCGGCTCCGCCCGCGTGGAATGTTATTCCCGGTTCCCGGTCACTTAGGGGTATGAAAAATAGATGTTGGCCGATTCTCAGACCTACTCAATATGCTCACAAAATTTCATGAGAATCGGTCAAGCCGTTTCGGAGGAGTACGGAAACGAAAACTGTGACACGAGAATTTTATATATAAGATTAGTTGACCTTGCTGCGGCCGGCACTCGGCTCGGACCCGGCACGGTGGTGTAGCGTGAGTCATCCTTTTATTCTAAACATACATTCATACATACATACATATGGTCATGCCTTTATCCCCGAAGGGGTAGGCAGAGGCATAATATATGCCCACATTTCACCTTTTGTATAATTTGTCCCACGTAATAGGTGGTAAGCCGTATTGACGTGTCTAAATGGACAGGCGCAGGTTGTGACTGCCTGCTGTTGAAATAAAGCCTTCAACTTAGCTTAACGACTGCCATTTTACTGGCAACCGGGACCAACGGCTTAACGTGCCTTCCGAAGCACGGAAACGCTCAAATAAATGTCACAAAGTGATCACATGGATGGTCACCCATCCATGGACCGGCCATAGTGAAAGTTGCTTACTGCAGTGATCGTTTACAGAACACTGAGTCCGCGGGGCCACGAGCGCTTCTAAACGTCTTAAAGTTTGTGAACTGGATGTTTGTTACTCTCTCACGCTCGAACGGCTGAACGGATCGATCGGGCTGAAATTTGGTACAGAAATACATTATAGTCTGGAATAACACATAGGCTACTTTTTATCCCGGGAGTACGTTCCCATGGGAAGCGGGAAGTAAAATTTCACGCTGAAGTAGCCGCGAGCGCCACCTATCCCATACCTACGTACTTTAAACGTGTCATAAAAGTCGCAACAATACCATAAATGCACATTTCAAAGAATGTCTATTATTACCATAAAATTTGTAAAAATTGTTTTTAAGTAGGTAAGAAGAAACCTATTGTTTTATCTTTTAACTAGCTGACCCTCGCAACTGTGTTTACGTCACATAAGGTCTATGAAATTAGAGGTATTTATTAATCATACTCATCAAGTAGCGTTGAATCTGCCCTGTTTGCTTAATCAAAATAGAGCTTAATGATTAAAGCTATTCCTCAGTTTAGAATTTTCCTCAGTATAAACAATTTACATACAAACACCGGCGTGTTAGAATTTTATTATATGTATCAATGTAGTAGACGTAACGTGTATAAAATGACATCAATCAAATGTCATCAATATTCTGAAAAAGAAATTAAACATAGAGTTCACAAACTCTTTTGAAAATACATACTGTACCTACCTTAGAGGATCGTTATGAAGATAACAGGATAGTTAACCACCATCCATAGAAAATAGATGGTACAATGCTGAATACCGCAAAGAACAATCGGCGCGGCATAGTATGGGGACTATCCTGATATCCTGGAGGATTTAAATGATACCGATGACCTGTGCCTGCTGAGGCACACACACGCCGTCATGCATGTCTGCAGGACGACGTGCAGGATGAGGCAGCGAATGGCTGGACTGAAATTAAAATCGACAGACACAGGAGATGTGGTGGAGGCACTAATTCACGTACCTCGGGAGTGTCGTGTCAGAAACTGATGGGATAGAAGAGTACCCTACATCATTTCGAGACTCGCCAAGGCTAGAACAACCTTCACACAGCGAAAATGGACACGAAGAGTGAAACTCAAAACAAAGTAAACGTTAAAACTTTACTGCTAACTGCTATACGAATGCGAGACATGGAAGGTCACTAAAGACATTTCGAACCAGCTACCAGCTACAAGTCTTCGTCAACCGCTGCCTCCAACGGATCCTCGGTATATACGGGCCGAGAAAATCACGAACGTAAGCGTGCCGGGTCCAAGCCGAGTGTCGGCCGTACTACAGTTGCCGAGCCGGTTGCGTTCACGGCTGCACGGGCGAAGCTCGGCGGCACTGTACTCATGCAAATCATTATTTTAGATATTTTTAACCAAGTAGGTACCTACGTATTTTCACAACTACACCATATTTTAAGTTGGGTATATGGCAAAGTGAATTTCGGCCAGATGGACCGTTGACGTGAATGCGGTGGTGGGTAGTGGCTGGATTCGGAAGGTGGAGGTCTGAGTGTGGTGGCGAGTCTTGGGAATGGCAAATGTTTACTAGTGGATTAGGCTGTTGATGAAGATGATTATGGTCGATTTTAAAGTGCATCTAAACTTGGCATTGGATTGGATTTCAACCCTTTTTTAGGCGAACAATAAGCCCATAGGAACTTGGCCTCCTTTTCAACAGGGATGTTTTTGGTGGGAAAATAAAATAAATAAAATAAAATAAAATTTATTCCCTTTGAAATTTTTTAAAAAATTATTTAGGTTTGTCAAAATTTTTGTGACTCTACCGGGGGTTCGGAAATACTACAGACTGAGAAGAACACCCCAAGAAACTCAGTCTGGTCCCTTCTCTTCTAGTATCTTAGTATCTAATACAGTTTTTTTTTTAATGTAGAAAGGAGCAATTCGTGTCACTGCCAAGCAGCCTTGTCTTCTAGAAAGTCTTTAATGCTATAATAAGCTTTCTGGCACAATTTAAGTTTTATTAGTTTTTTAAATTTATTAACTGACAAACCTGTTATGGCTGTCGGCAATGTATTGTACATTCGAATACAATTGCCCGCAAAAGAATTGCTTATTTTATTAAGCCTAAATCTAGGTACAGCCAATTTATTCTTATTTCTTAAGTTTAGATTATGGATATCACTATTTTTAATAAATTTACTGTTATTTTTATGAGTATATAATAAGTTTTCATATATGTACTGTGAATACACAGTAAGTATGTTGATATCCTTAAACTTTTCTCTTAATGACTCCCGAATCCCCATACCATAGATAGCCCGGACAGCCCTTTTCTGCAACACAAAGATAGATTCGATGTCGGCAGCGTTACCCCATAATAGTATGCCATAGGTCATGACACTGTGGAAATAGCTAAAGTAGACAAGACGCGCTGTTCTAATGTCTGTCAGTTGTCGGATCTTTTTAACGGCATAGGCTGCAGAGCTCAGTCTGCCCGAGACTTTCTCGATATGAGGCCCCCACTGCAAGTTGGAGTCTAACTTTATGCCCAGAAAGACAGTTTCATCGACCAATTCTACTTGATCATCCCTAATCTTAATACTGGTGTTAACGAGCCTAACATTTGGCAAGGTGAATCTAATACATTTTGTTTTAGTTTCATTTAACAATAAATTATTTGCGTTAAACCAGTGGACTACCCTAGAGAGGGCATTGTTTACTTCGTCAAGATCGCGTTGTCCACGTTCAACTTTAAATATTAAAGATGTGTCATCAGCAAACAAAACTACCTCGTGATCGTCTCTTATAAGGTGAGGGAGATCATTTATGTACACTAAAAATAGAAAAGGTCCCAGAATTGAACCCTGAGGCACCCCCATTGTTACAGCAGAACCATGTGACTGTTTACCATTTATAACTACTTTCTGTACTCTATCTCTTAGGTAAGAACTAATTAAATCCAAGGCCGTCCCCTGGATCCCATAATGATCAAGTTTTTTAATTAAAGTCTGATGCTGGACGCAATCGAAGGCCTTAGATAGGTCGCAGAATACACCATAAGCATCATACGACTCCTCCCAGGCCTCATATATATACTCTAATAATTTGATTCCAGCATTCGTGGTAGACCGACCGCGCGTGAAACCGAATTGTTTAGTATGGAATAGTTTATTTGTATTAAAATGATTTTGCATTTGATTAAGCATTACCTTTTCAAAGATTTTACTAAACGTGGGTAGTACAGAAATAGGACGAAAATTGGACGGATCCGAGGTGCTACCCGATTTAAACAGAGGAGTTATTTTACTAAACTTCATTAAGTCAGGAAACACACCACTATCAACACAATTATTAAATATTATTGATAATTCAGGAGCAACCATTTCAATTAACGAATTAACTAAATGTACAGAAATTCCCCAGAGGTCAGCCGTTTTCTTAATATTTAAAGATTTAAAAGTTTTTATGATAGTGTGTAAACTAATTTTACTGAATTTGAATATTTCATTACAGCAAGGAACATTTGCTTTTAACAAGGATTCTGCTATTGGGGTAGAAGAACCTAGTGAAAGGCTGCAGCTTTCAGGAAGAGAGAGAGAGAAAAGAAAAGATGGAATTAAAATTTCAATTGATGGTATATTATAATTTAAACTCGGGGTCGTGGTAATTTCGAGCAGCAAGTGCGATCTCCGAAGGCCTTCGCAGGGTTCCGACTTATCTTAGTGGTTCCCAAGGCTGATGCAGTCCGCGACGTAGCCGTGCCGTCCACAAATTCGGCTGGCACGGTGTTTTCGACCCGTAGGGTGGATGACTGCTCGTAGACTTGGAGGGTGCGTCTTCACCTTCGTGGAACCCGAAGGTGGACTTCTATAGCCCGTAGGGTGGACGTTGACAACCCGTAGGGTGGATGCTGACAACCCGTAGGGTGGACGTTCCTGCTTGGAACCCGCAGGGTGGACCCTGGAATGTTCCAGATGACGGGTTAGCTGGAACCCTTTTTCCCGCCCATTGCTAAGACAGCCGGTCCCTGTTAAACCATTTCAGGAACCGGGGGTCTCACAATGTTTGCTGATATTCTACTTTTACAAAGAGATTCTTTCACACCCCTTTAATCTACCCTCCCATAACAGGGTTGACCAACAGCCGTTAATTTTCACTGTTTTAAAAATCTAGATTCATTATAAATAATTTGACTCACCCAATGATGGGGTTATTGACGCTCGCAGCTAAATCGCTGATCACTTTGGGAGTACTTGGCTCCCTATAATATTTTTTCACTTTGAAATTATACTCTGATGCACCTACGCACAGTGTCTTATATTTAGATTATTTGAGTAATGGGGGCTTCGAAATTCGCGCGCGGTTGTTTTTATATTTTTGTACAGCGCCTCTAGCGGCACCACTCGAAATTACTAAACGTCAAGACCGCTTTTTAAATACGAATGAGGCTTCCGCCGTTGCGACCTAACTCGGTAGATGGCGCTTTCATTTATTAATCTACGTTTTCATTTTAAAACCCCTAATGTTGAACCCCTAATTGCACCCGTTGTTCCACAACGTTACATACTCCCCCTCCCCGGTGAGCGTTTGACGTACCCTAACGCGTCAAATGCTGCGTTCGTCCTCGAACGCCCCTAACATAATACCTAATACTCGTCTATGTGTGTGTGTATGTTAGTGTGTTGTGTGAATGAGATGATGCTGGGTGTAGCGAAGAGTCGGCCTTAACTTTAATGAAACCAACTCGCAGGATGTATTAAGGTGATTCTGAAGGATCTTATAGGACAGAAAGAGAAAAGACGTATTTGAGGCTTTGGGTTGAAGGTTCAGGTAATACGCACCGCCTGAAAGTGGGGTGTGTATAATAAGGCTTTTTGCTGAAGGCTGGGATTTATACAACCGTCCCAGAGAAGAACATCCTACTAGGGCTAGTGTAACACTTCCGACTCATAGGATGGACTATCCCCCAGGGCAAGCCTCTAGCTTCCGAGTGGTAGGATTAGCCATATGACGAAAATAAACATAACGGTGATCTACACCTACGACTGTTAGGGCAAGACAAATGCTGCCAAATAACAGTACCATAATTCTGTTCGGGTAAGCCTCATGCTTCCTCGTAACAGTAACAAACCTACACCATAATTCTGTTAGGGCAAGACCATGCTGCCAACTAACAGTAAACGACGAACTCTGTTAGGGATAGACTCATGCTTCCAACTAACAGAAAACTCCCAACCAAACCAAGAAACAGAAAAGTGATAGAAAATAATTTACTTGCAGAGTCCTCCGTGATGCTAATTAACCCCTATGTCCCCATGACGAACACGGCATGTGTTTGTCACTTTGTCATGTGTAGTTACTTGAAAGTCGTGTGTAATGTGTAGTGTCCCTATCTAATTGCTAGGCTATTTAGCCCTTTAACAAAATAACATAACAAAACTAAGTGCTTATTTGCAATCTTAGTAGCAATAACAAAAGCTAAGTGCTTATTCGCAATCTTAGCAGAAGAATGTTGACTATGACTATTATGTCAACCCTAATAAATAACTAAGATAAATGATCTTTGGCCATTATGCCAAATATCTAAAAATATGGTGCCCTTGTTTGCCACCATGTCAGTGTAAAATGTATCTGCGTGTTTAAATAAATGATATGTATGTATGTACGTATGAAATCTCCCTTGTGCAAGTTTTATTTTGTTTGCGCGTAAGCTGCTGACGTAATCGTGTTGATGCAAACGTGTTATTCATCGTTGCATCTAAGGCCAGTGTCACACTATGTAAACAAACAAAAAAAAAACTGCTTGTTGAGTGTTTGGAATTTTGTGTGAAGATAATTGTGATGAATATGTAATGACTATATCTTACTTAATTATTATGTAAGTGTAAATGTGAAACTTCCGTATGATCATATGTATGCGTGTAACCTGACACGAGATGTGGTACCTATATGTGCCACCTATGTACTAAAGTTATATGACGGTGTGCTAACACCCTTATATTTTCCAAAAAAATAATTATCAAAACCTATTGTGTAACTGTACTGATGTACTATATAAATTATTATCAAACGCGTCTTAGCGCAGTGTGTTACGGCCTTTACCGTTATCTGCATTCGTACACGCATAGTGAGGAGTTGCCTGAGGGCTGCCACCGTTGAACCAGGTTCCTCTCCCCGGATCTTAACTTCATATGCCAGTTCCGCCTTTGGAAGTGATGTGAAATTTGATTTGAATGCCATTGTACTGACTATTTCAATTACTATTGCCGGGAATCTTTAGTGATGATGATTATTTACCAATGTATAGTGTATTTATCTGCTACTTATTTTATATGAAAAGTTAATTTCATGTAAACAACGAATGTTCGCTATATTCGCTAACGAATTCTGTTGTAGTGAACGACGGCCCTTATCGTTGTCTGTTTACGTTCTTGAATGTTAAGGAATGTGAATATTTTTCGATACACCCGCCGAATAACGAAAAATAAATTCTACTTTTTAGGGTTCGTTGAACCGAATTCTAAATTGAACCTTTATAAAACTTAGTATTTGCTTTAGGAAATACTTAAGTTTGGAAATAGTACCTTTTAGGGTTCCTTCACTCAATTAATAGATTGGACCCTTCTAGAAATTAATTGTCTGTCTGTCTGTCTGTGTTTAAATGTAAACTAATCCTAAGCAGTGAGTAGTGAAAGTGAAGTGTGTGATGATGGGTTGATGAAATTAACTAAGTGTTTTACAGTTTTACTCGAATAATGCAATTTTCGACGCTGCTATTATTTTTGTTGAAATGTAACTATTCACACGAACGTACTACGAGTTAATTGTATTTTAACTCGTACCACTAATTTTTTCTTTAAATCGTTCCTTACTACTACGGAACCCTTAATTATTCTGAAGTGTGTCAAAGACGATTCGCCCTTGGACGGTTCTTGAAATAAACTATATGGTAGTAACCAACCTTTTATGTAAATTGTTCCTCACCACTACGGAACCCTTGAATATTTCGAATTGTTTGAAAAACCGATTCGTACTTGGACGATTCTGGAAATGTTTTGTATGAGACTGTTGGTGCCCGGAGTGTATTATATTCACTTCCACCCACAGTTTATATGGAAAAAAAAATTTCTTCTACTATCGAGCTAGTAATTCAACTTACTCGTAAACGTTATGAAAGCAACATCTGCCGTTGTTTATTCGGAACACGAATCAAAGTTAATAGTTTATAATTGTTTTTTGGCAAGAATGTATTCACTGCGTGATCTACGCTTGGAATGTTTTTTCTTACAGTTGTACTTCAGTGTATCAGAATTCGACGTAATTCGAAAAGTGAAACAATTATGAATCTTTTAAAATTTACGTGAAGTGAAATTCGTAAAATCTTTGTTCTACCGTTTTACTAGAGTGAAATTTCAATAGGGATTGTCACCCAGAAGTGTGATTATCGGCTGTTGGTCTCGCTGTAAATTCACATTGGGAAATACAACAAAATAATTCACAAATTGAGGCGGTTTGACGCCGTAAAAAAATAAAAATTGTGGTGGTGATATCCTTTGACTACTTTTTACGATGATTATAGGCAATTAACTCACTTACTAAGATTAATGTAAGCGTTTCAAATGAGAAGTTTTACTTCAGACTTTAACAAAGTACTATTTAAAATTGGAACAAAACAAAAAATCTTTTACTTTAAATTTACTTAAAATTTTTCCACCATAAAATAATACGTGAGGGTGTGAAAAATAAATTGGGGACCGTTAAAATTTGGAAAAATTACAATTATGTTGAGAAAATTCAAATTTTGCCTTGTTCTTGTTTATGCCGAAATCTGTCTAAAATCACTAAAAAACACACAAAATAAGCCGGAAAGAACAAGTTGGCAGCAGAGGTCAGGAGAGCCAAATTCCTGGGTAGTTGTAATAATTTGGAGGGAAACTACCCCGCTAACGGGCACTCTTAAGACTATTTTACACAAATTAAAATATCTTATAATTATGACCTCCCGACTCCCGTCGGAAATCGCTTTCTCGCTACCCGAAACCACGATATGGGCGCCACTGAAAGGCTGCAGCTTTCAGGAAGAGAGAGAGAGAAAAGAAAAGATGGAATTAAAATTTCAATTGATGGTATATTATAATTTAAACTCGGGGTCGTGGTAATTTCGAGCAGCAAGTGCGATCTCCGAAGGCCTTCGCAGGGTTCCGACTTATCTTAGTGGTTCCCAAGGCTGATGCAGTCCGCGACGTAGCCGTGCCGTCCACAAATTCGGCTGGCACGGTGTTTTCGACCCGTAGGGTGGATGACTGCTCGTAGACTTGGAGGGTGCGTCTTCACCTTCGTGGAACCCGAAGGTGGACTTCTATAGCCCGTAGGGTGGACGTTGACAACCCGTAGGGTGGATGCTGACAACCCGTAGGGTGGACGTTCCTGCTTGGAACCCGCAGGGTGGACCCTGGAATGTTCCAGATGACGGGTTAGCTGGAACCCTTTTTCCCGCCCATTGCTAAGACAGCCGGTCCCTGTTAAACCATTTCAGGAACCGGGGGTCTCACAATGTTTGCTGATATTCTACTTTTACAAAGAGATTCTTTCACACCCCTTTAATCTACCCTCCCATAACAGGGTTGACCAACAGCCGTTAATTTTCACTGTTTTAAAAATCTAGATTCATTATAAATAATTTGACTCACCCAATGATGGGGTTATTGACGCTCGCAGCTAAATCGCTGATCACTTTGGGAGTACTTGGCTCCCTATAATATTTTTTCACTTTGAAATTATACTCTGATGCACCTACGCACAGTGTCTTATATTTAGATTATTTGAGTAATGGGGGCTTCGAAATTCGCGCGCGGTTGTTTTTATATTTTTGTACAGCGCCTCTAGCGGCACCACTCGAAATTACTAAACGTCAAGACCGCTTTTTAAATACGAATGAGGCTTCCGCCGTTGCGACCTAACTCGGTAGATGGCGCTTTCATTTATTAATCTACGTTTTCATTTTAAAACCCCTAATGTTGAACCCCTAATTGCACCCGTTGTTCCACAACGTTACACTAGGGCTCTGGTCAAATCTACTGGAATACGAGAAAAAAATTGTTCAAATTCGTTAGCGACTTCGGCATCTGTTGTAATTATGTTACCATTTACTTTAAGTTTAAAATTATTATCATTTGATTTTGCTTGGCCTCTTTCTGCGTTAATTATTTTCCAAGTAGATTTAACTTTGTCTACACTATTGATAATTTTATTACATATATACTTTCTTTTGGCCGCTAAGCAGTCTGCTTTAAACTTTTTTGAATAAGTTTTAACATAATTTAGAAATTCATCTGTTCTATTAAGCTGTCTTTCTGAGTATAGTTCATACAGTTTTAATCTACTTTTATGTATATCCTCAGTGGCCCATTCACTGAAGGCTGGCCTGTCACCGATTGTGACTTCCTTAGACTTGAATATGGAGTTGAACTCATTGTAAAAGGAATCAAAAAATAACTTATAACTTACATTTGGATCTAAGCCAGTGTCTAAAAATGGAAGTTTATTGCAAAGTTCAACTCGCATACGTTCCAAGCGGCCACTAGTTACTGGTCTACATAATATTTTACGTCTTTCAACTTTTTCTCTTGTGATTTTGAAAGATGCTATTTGCCCAGTATGATCTGATTTTATCTTATTTATAATACTCTTACTTTCTGGCAACATATCATTGTATATATTGTCCAGACAAGTAGCTGTTGTATCACAATATCTAGTAGGCTCTAAAAATAAGTTAGTGAGATTGTGTGATTTAAATAAATTTAAGATATCATTGGTCTGACGCGTATTTATAAGTATATTAACATTAAAATCACCGCACACTATTAGGTGTTTATTAGTTTTTCCAAGTTTAAATAGCACTTTATCCATTACTTCCTCAAACTCACAAAAGGGTGAGACTCCAGGTTTATATACGCATACTACTATGAATTGCTCCAATTCTACGCATGATATTTCAACTGTACACTCTACAGAGAGGGACACAACATCTTTCCGTTCCTTATACTTTAATTTCTTATTTAATAAAATCAACGAACCCCCCCGTGTTGTGTTGACCCTGCAGAACGCACTACCAACCCGGTGACTACTGAAACTGAACATGAGCTCATACTCCTTACGCATATGCTCTGTAAGACAAACAATTTCAATATTTTCTGAGCTCATGAACAGCTCCAATTCAAACTCTTTGACCTGCGTTAATGTTGCAATATTATAATGCACCAGGCTGATATAATTTACATTTTTTAATTTAGTTTTGTTCGGAGGGCAGTTTCCGATATAGTTATGGTTTGCAATTAAATTCAACTCTATCAATTTACAATTTTGGCTAGAGGGTAATTCCTCTGTTGTCCCAGAAGTTAATTTAAATTACTTGGAACAGATTCCAAAGTCCTAAATCTACTCTGCTCAAATAAAGCAGTTTTGTCAGCCAAGTTTTTGGCTAAAGAGTAAAAATAACTGAATAGCAAACTTGCTATTTGTCTTTTATAATAATTGGGTAGTCAATACCTACCCTTGTGATTATTATAGACTTTATACTTGCTATGTGACAAATTTGTGTCAAATACAGAATTAAAGTCAATTACATTAAATTTATTATTATACTGACTTATTAAGTTTAAACGTAAATTCATCTTATATCTAAATGAATTTTCCGAATCTGGCACACCTTTTATAAATGGAAGTGTGAACATTACAACTTGTATGGCATTTAAGTTTAAGATGTAATTCATGTATAGGGACAAATCATCATTGCTAATTTTGCCCCTGTTTGCACAGAAAATTATTATTTTACTGTTAGCGTCAAATTTATATTCTATTATCTTTTGCATAATATCACTTAATGAAGCACCCGGATAGCAATTATTAATAACCGAGTAATAACTTGAATTTAAGTTTTGTTTTAAAAATGAACTAAGATTGGTACCAATATCATCACTAAATACAATTAATTTAGTACAACTATTACTATTATTTACACTGTCACACAATATATCCACTGATGTACTGGGTGAGCACATGGTAATGGGAGCTAGGGGCTCAGCGGTAACCGGTTCGCCCTGAGCCTCCACCGGCTCAATTGCTTTAGGGCAGTTAATATTGCATGAGTGGTCATTTAGGAAACAATTAAGGCGCTCAGTGTTATCATTTGATGTTTTAAGTACCTTATCTATGGTTAAAGAACATTTAGTAAAGTCCTTAAGGGACCATTCATATTTTTTAGTCTTGTTTTGTGTGTCAGTGCAATATTTTAAATGGCTTTGTTCCAGCTCTAACATTGACAATTTAGCTTGTTCTCTAAATTTTAAACAAGAACCTATATTTTTACACTTCTTTTGGATGTTTACTTACAACAAAGTTAGTACCTATATTCTGATTTATCAGTGATATCATTAAATATAATACAGATATAAAAAGCCCTAAATAAAAAAAATTACAAGTGCCATAGATGCATCCATTTTTATTTTTATTTTTTTTTTTTTTTTTTTTTTTTTTTTAACGTGAGGGAAAATCCTCGTAGGATGCTATGCCGGACTCTTACCGACTAAAAAAAACCTCACGTAACGCCCAACAGCCTATGGTTGAGAGCCCCGGGTAAGCCCTCAGGAAGGATGTCCCGTGACTCCCAACAGACCTACGGCCGCCAATGCGGCCTCGCCCATTGGGTGGTTCGGGTGCAATCCCGCGTCTATGGGGGGTTTCAGGTGTGACCCCGCTTCTAAGGGGGGGCGTGCGTGAGTGCTCACGTCACGCTGCCGTCATGGGCCTGCTTCTGTAAGGACGGTGAGCGGCCCTCCCACCGTCCTCAGACCCCCGGTCATGGAGGCCGATAGTCCTCGGCGAAGACACGTCGGCGGCGCCCGGGGCGCCGACTGCGGAACTCGGGTGGGAGAGTTCTCTCCCGCACCCGGCCCGCCGCCTCCTTCGCGAGCATGACCTGCTCGCAGAACGAGGCGGCGCAGTCCCACAGGCGGCGCAGTCCCACAGGCGGCGCAGTCCCACTAGATGCATCCATTATTTATGTGCCTCCACAATAAACAGTTCTCAAGGTTACATGTAGGCCAACTGTCGCGTCCATTACCCAAGTAATCAGTATTTAGGGGCTGTCGTAGATTCAGTTCTCGGCACCTGTATTTATGAACGACTATACAGTATTACTCTCTGGGCACCTGACGCCAATAGCTTTTTATATAGCTTATAGGAAATAAAATTTATGTCAGCATAACTTTTAGAATTCTTCAGGCAATTCTGATTTCTATAGGTAGTTTGCAACTTTCTTCAATCGGAGTCACATGTAGTACATTTTTTTTACGATAAAACTTAGAGAACGAGCCACATTATTAAATTAAAATAGCTACATTTTATGATGAAGGCTCAATAAAAAGTCTGTCAACGAGACGTTTTTCAGTCGTCGTTTTTTGACAACCATACTTCAGGTAAATAAGTGATTAATACAATGCATAATGGAATGTCTTTGCCCTAATGGCAAAGAAATTGAAGTATTCGATTATTCTAATTTCATGTAAAATTGTTTTATTACCTACCTATACGTTAATGGTGTCAACAAAGAGTTATATCAGGATAAAAAGGGTCCATAGAAGCGAACAGCTGCCAAGTGCTTGTATCTTTATAACTTTGATTGTCACACAGTAACTACATTTCGCTTTTCGATACAATATTCATCGTAGAATTTTCATTTACAGATTTTTCATACAAAACATAAAATATTACATATTTTCATTGTTCTTCAAAAGATTTTCGTAAACAACAGAATACCGCTGACCCTTTTATGAAAAAATATTCAGGCTTTGTATTAATTAAAATTTTATTCACAATCCGTGTATTGTTCTGGTGAACGGTCGAGGGTCTGTCGGTCGGAGGCGCGCCGCTGTTATAATATTCAGGCTCCATACCACAATGTTTTATTTAGCCATCTCGGGTACTCTAATATTCATCTCCGTACTTGCCTCATTGTTAGCCCCTGCATAATGTTCACGTTAGCAGTTCCAGTTTACATTTCGGCTTTTAAACACTATTCATTATTACAAATTAAGCAAGTTGGTTTTTATGAGTGCTTACTGAACACACACAAACGTTTTTGTAGGCAACATGATAAATGTAAATGTAGAATCGTTCATAACGACGTTGTAGGGTGTGTGTTCGGGTTGTATAAAAAATACAAATACCTTACAAATAATGTCATTATATTTTGTTTCTGTGTACACTATAGAATTAAAACTAAACCTAAATAAATGAAAATTAATATTTCTTTTTATTAAAAGGGTTACGTAAAATATTTACAAAAAACCGGCCAAGTGCGAGTCGGACTCGCCCATGAAGGGTTTCGAAGCAGCAAGTAACATAATATAAAAGTTCTTATAGTTCGTTGTAACTTTGATTGATGTTTTAATACGTTCGCAGTGGTAGTGATTTTTCTAACCGAAAATTGCGGTTTATGACGTATAAAAAAAAACTACCAGCTCTATCTCGTTCAAGCCAATTCTCGTTGGTAGTTTTTATGGCAATGTACATCATATATTCTTTTTAGATTTATCATTCTCTTAGTTTAGAAGTTAGGGGGGGGGGGGGGGGGACACACATTTTCACTTTGGAAGTGTCTCTTGCGCAAACTATTCACTTTATAAAAAAATGATGTTGGAAACCTCAATAACATTTTTGAAGACCTATCTATAGATACCCCACAAGTATGGGTTTGATGAAAACAAGAATTTTGAGTTTCAGTTTTCAGTATATCCCAAAATTTACTGCTTTTTTTCCAGTTTTATATAAGAATCTTAATGCGGTTTACCGAATACATCTAGTTCCCAAGTTTCAATAGCATAGGCCTTATAGCTTCGGAGAAAAGTGGCTGTGACACACGGACGGACAGACAGACAGACATGACGAATCTATAAGGGTTCCGTTTTTGCCATTTGGCTACGAAACCCTAAAAATCGAAGTGAGCGCTGACGCGTCTTAAGGTGGCCATGGCCACCCTTTATCCTACTTAAATAGGTCGCAAGTCCCAGACACCAACACAGTGTTCCCTCTGTGCCATAATATGGACCCAGTGTCTGCACGGTGAATTCATGAAGTGCTGAGATTAGGGTCTCTCAATTCAACCATCTGCGGGAATAGTTTCAAATTACTTTTTTGTACACGAACATGTTGGACGTGATGAACGAAATTTGTTACTTTACCTGGTGCTTTATATTACCTACCGACCTACTTACCTAGCTATTTTTTTAAGACTTATGCCGTAGCATTCCATTATTGCACGACTGATACTTTTCGGAATTAGGTAGATAATATCAAGTAAAAGAGGTTACGCAAAGCTTGCGTGCGAGATCATTTTAATTGAAATGGAATTCTGTATTTTTGAACTTTCAATAACAATGAGGCTTTAGGAAAAAAATATATTTGTTGTTTGATTTAGGTTTTTAAATCAGAAAATATTCATCTTAAAATAGCAGCTGGTGCTGGCATGTTCATTCTATACCAAACTCAAGATGCTTTTGCCGTAGTATTAAACAATATCTTTGATATTACTAAACGGATATTTTACCTTCTTAGAAATCGTGTCAGACTTTGCTAAGCGCTTTCGTATCAAAACGTCAGGTCGGGTCAGTGTCACCGAGCAACCGCAACCACCTTAGCGTACGAGAAGTTAGCGTTCGTCTAACTCTATTCACAGTAAAGCTGTGACCATACGTCAGGTAATGGTATGCACTCTTGCAAAAGTTTTAGTTGACTGAGCAGAACGAGGGAATACTCTCAATTTTAGCATGAAATATTGTAGGTATATAGCATTCTACAGTTTATGGTGTAGGTATGTAAGATCTTCAAGGCCCAAGTCAGTTTTAATTGCCAGTACACTTAGGCAGCAATCAGGTTCAGAAAAGCATAAAAATTATACTCAAAATCTTTGCAACTTTTAGTAATCGATAACAGCTGATTCTAGGCTCCATATAAAATCTATGTCGGGTTTGAAAGTTTGTCATCTCTAAAAGAAATGATTGAAAGGAATGCAAGTACCCACAAAGGTAATTTAAATGGGAAATAAATTGATAAATCGATTCACTTTTGCCAAAGATTACCTATTACGAACAAAAATAATTCGTTTTAGGTTTGAGTCATTATAGCCAATACATATTGAAACAGCAGCATTTAAATTTATTTTCTTACTTAGTAAATTGGTGCATTTATAAGTGGTGCTGTTCTATAAACCTGACTTCGAGGGCCTCGCTTCAACTGTCTTTGACTTTCAGTTGCTACTTATCTATATATATAAAAATCAATGCCACTTTTCGTTGTAATTTTATAACTTGAGAACGGGCTCACCTATCCAAACCAAATTTTTAGGCTTTGTTCGGACTATTTAGTTGATGGTTTATGTGAAGTTTGCACAAAATCGGTCGAGCGATTCTTCATTTATCACGCATACGAAGTTGCGCGGGTCAGCTAGTTATTTATAGATTTAACTTCTGTATCATTATTTGCTACGTCATCGGTATCGCTTGTCTAACAAGCGATACTGATGGGCAACAGTGACGTAATCATTATTTGCTAGTGACAGCGAGGCTTCAAATTTGGTTGTCGTCTCTCGGGCTGAACTTGCCATTAATCAAATTTGTCATTTAATTTTTTTGACCACGTTTCGCTATCGGAGGGTAATGGCGTCGCTTTTTGAGGTATTTTCTTCATTATTAAGACTTTAATCCTTTAGTACATGGTGAACATAACTTTGAAACTATTATAGTACATACCGTACGCATACCCTGCAGGCTACGCAAAGACATACTAGACGGCTACATTTATATTACCAGTTGTAGTTCCATTACGAGTGGCGAGCCAAAGTAATCGTTTATTCAATTTACCCAGTTCTAGTTTGACTTGATGTTTGTTCAGTCAGACTAGAAGCGCCTTGAGGCTACACACGACAGTTATAATGTAAAGATGCATATTTATGTCTCAAAACTCACTATTCCGTAGAAATCGCCAGGTGACCAGCACACACGGCAGCTATAATGTCCTTTTCTACCCTTTGCCCTTTACATCCTGACGATTTGTATGTAGAAATGTAATAAGATGTATAGAGATGTAAAAAACATCTTTCCATTATAGCGTCGTCTACTAGCATAATGATAGCCCGTCATTACTAACCCATGACTGAGAGATATACTTTACTAAAAATATTTTTCTTACCTTGTTTTTGTCTTTCTTTATTACAAAGCATAATATTAAAGCCAGGAAATAAGGTATCAGTGAAGCAAGCACACTGTGTGAATATTCATAAGCGAAATATGGAACTAGAACGAAACTTTAGTACAATTTGCAATATAAATTTTACAGTCCTGATTACCATATTTTGTGAATTTTCGTATTTTGTTAATAATGGAGTTTCTCGAAAGATAAGCCGGTTTTAATACAAAGCTGTTATTCGTTGGTTTATACGGTGTAAACTTTTATCAACGTCGGTCCAGTGGTTTGTATTGTGATATACTTATACACATTCCATGAAACTATAAATGGCGTCCCATAGTTAACTTGTCAAACTTTATGAGATGACTTGGCATAGGAAATCAAATACAAATAATAGAAAACCCACCTCAACTAGTTTATCGTCGACAAAATGGCTGTATGTAAGTAGTTACTTTAACTTCTTTCTTCTCTCTAGTAGCGTCAATTAGCTAGTTTATGAATATGGTGGGAGTAGAAAAAGCGGCCAAGTGCGAGTCGGACTCGCGCACGGAGGGTTCCGTACCAAAAAATGACAAAATAGTGTAAGCGTTTGTTGTATGGGAGCCCAACTAGATAAAAAATAACCCTACTAAATCTCAGCCCCGGATCCAGGGGGGGGCAAGCCGGGGCCCGTGCCCCGGGCGGCAAAATCAGGGGGGCGGCAAATCAAAGGGCGAGAAATTCAAACTTTGCAGACTAATGCACAAATCATCAGTTAATAACCTGGACGATAGTAGATTACCGACCTAATATTAAACACTCCAACTTATTCAACTCTTTTCACAAGAAATAATTATGGTATTTGCTCAAAATTATATCAGAAATTAACTAAAGATATATGCCAGATGCTTGAAACGTAGCAAACAATTCCAAGATGCATGCATCACTTCTTTACAAACTTGCAACAACATGTTGTGGAGGCGGCCAACGCAGGGGCGCAGGGGCGGCCACAGTATTTCATATTCTGATTTTTGAAAATTTGTTGTGTTGTTCTTAAAATATCTCTTGTTGCACCGTACGTCAACGAATAGCGTTATAAAGTTTCTTTCCTTTTTGTCTAAAAAATGAAAAAAAAAAAGCTAGGCCATTTTTGCATTCTGTTAAAAAGAGGATCAGGCACTTTTGCTCTGACCGTCTCAATTGTGCCGCTGGATGGCCAGATTCCTGCACGGGTGACGTATATCTACTATTCCTCTGTGCTGGTCAGGTTCCCTGCTTTATGCAGTTTAATTCAAGAGTACTACAGAAATCTGTGTTATCGAACACTATTTCTTCAGCATATTATTCTTTGGGTTCACTCATTGTTATGCAGACAACAGTACTCTACAGGAGAGGTAGTCTAGCTGTCCAATGGAGGAGCGGCCCAAACTGGAGGAAAAGAGGCGGCAGCTCGTAGCATATCTCGACTGGGCCTGACCGCATTTATTAATGGGATTTAGAAGAACTGGCAGATTTAAATGCCAGGAAATAAAGGCGCGTGCGTTTACAGCAGGAAGATCTCCTATCCGTCCTCTACCCTCTCTTCACAATGCGGTAATACTACTAAAGGACTATCTAGGCATCCTGTGGCCGTTCAGAGGGGGGCGTCCCACGTAGAAGAAAAGAGGTGGCATCTCACGGCGAATCTCGACCGGGCCTGATCGCATTTCTATATTTAATTTAGAAAACCTGGTACCTAGATTGAAAACACAGGAATGTGCGTTTACAGCTAAAAGATTCTCTTTCCTTCTTTACCCTCCCTCTTCAGAAGGAGAGGAGCAACGGCAACCCCTTCTACCGGTTGTGGCAGATGATTACTGGGCACGGGACCTTATATGTGACGAATATACCTGGAAACCACAGCTGAGTGACAGCACTGCGAGGTGCAAACGTTGGAGGAGTCCACAGCGTGAGTGCAACAGCGCCAGGTTCTATTAGCAGGTCTGGTCATGAACATTCTCATGGCGGCCATAATCTCCAGCGGGAGTAAGTGGGATGTCGCCTCGACTTTCTGCGGGCAGTTCATGCTCGTGAGTGGCGTGGCGTGTAGCAAAGGGGAGGAAGCGGAAAACTGGAGATAACTGCGGCGCCCCCGCCGCAGACTTGTCTTCGCCCACGACTCTCGGTCTCCATGACCGGGGACCTGAGGATGGCGGAGGCCTGTTCACCTTCTTAAGAGAAGCAGGCCCAAGACGACAGTGTGACGTGAACGTTTCACGCACGCCACACGCCCCAAAAAGCGGGTTAACACCTGAACAACCCCCAAAGATGCGGAAGAGGACCCGAACCCCCTAGGTCACAATGGTAGCAAAAGTTGAGAATCCGGGAATATCCTTCCGAGGGCTTACCCGGGGCTCCAGACCGTAGACAGTGGTAGGATGTGTGTGTTTTCAGTCGGTAAGAGTTCAGCATAGCATCCATGACGGATTCCCATACGTATGTAAAAAACTCCTTTAATTTTATTACTCGGACTACGCCACCATATAGGTGTCTGCTGTACAAGAAGCATATGTGTACCGTCGCTAATATCATACGTGTACTAAAGACAATACTACTCTCAACTTTGAACTAAGGAACCTAAAAAAATAGGGGGTGGGGGGGGGTAATGGGGGCGGCATTTTCACATTTTGCCCTAAAAAAATCTCTAGATCCGGGGCTGCTAAATCTATTCAAAGTTCTCTCAATGCTCAATGTATGCATACCAACGCTGAACAAACTACGGCTGTCCGCAATTGCGACCAACTGAATTATAGCCGCTTAGATGCCTCCACAATGAGGACGTCCAGCAGTTTGCATTTAGCTGCATATGAATTCATGCAAGTAAGCCGAATGTGTCCCTGTGGACTTGATTAATTGTCCAACCAACAATGTTTGTTTGAAATTATCTAGTTTCTACGTGTATTTAATGTTATTCTGGTGAATTTATTGCCGTTCTCTTACGTCTCATAAAGTTCGCTTATAAATTTTAAATAAATTTTATTATACAAATTTGAATTCAAAATTAATATAATCAAATATTTGATCTTACTAATATTATGAATGCAAAGTTTGTGAGTGTAGATGTGTGGAGCTTTGTTACTCTTTGACGCTCGAACGGCTGAACGGATTAGGGTGTAATTTGTTACAGGGATACAGTATAGTCTGGAATAACACATAGGCTACTTTTTATCCCGAGAATAAGTTCCCATGGAAAAGGGGGAACGGAAATAAATTTTATGCGGGCGAAGCTGCGGGCGTCAGCTAGTTATATATATTTTACTCTCAGTTGTATATTCTAGTAAAAGAAAAACGTGTAAAGATTTTAATCTTTAGTATGTACATATGTTGTTGTATGTATGTACAAAACTACATCAACTCTTCCACCATGAGAATGCTACGTTATCCTGAGTTACTTAGGCTATATTTTGTTCCCGTATTCCGGGATATGGGAACGGGAAATATACAGGTGAAACTGTGTGAAATCCGCTAAACCTGACTCAATATAATTATGTGTAATTTTATAGTTTTCATCGAAATAAAAGACAAAAATAAACAGTCTAAAAGCTTTTGTCTTTCTCTTAATGCCAGCAAAAAATCTCGTTCAGCCTACATCTCAACAATTGCTCTACAAAACGACGTAAATGATACCATTCAAAAAGATTTTATTAGCAACCATTGTGGAGTAATATCTGTAGGCAAATCGCTGTATTTTACAACATTCCCCAATGTTCTAAAGCTATAATAACGTCAGCAGCTTAAGGAACTAAAAGCTCAAATCAAAATAATAATAATAATCTATCTATATCTACCCTCGTTTTAAGGGTTCCGGACCTAAAGGGTAAAAACGGAACCCTATTACTGAGATTTCGCTCTCCGTCTGTCCGTCACGAGGCTGTATCACACGAACGGTATTAGCTAGAGAGCTAAAATTTTCACAGTTGATGACATATTTCTATTGCCACTAAAATTAAAAAAAAATTGCAAACGTGTTTTTCACCGTTTTTTGGTACGGAACCCTCTGTGCGCGAGTCCGACTCGCACTTAGCCGGATTTTTATTTCAAATAAAGCAATAATAGACTCATCAATAGGTTCTGCTAAAACTGAACGATCCTCTAGAAGTTAAGACTAGGCAACTGAAGTCTGAGATGTGGTCGTCTGAGCTAATAAGAAAATGTTGAATGCAACTGACGCTAAAATATAGAGGCGAAATACCTATTAAAGAACTAGTATTAAACTTATAACTATTTAACCGACTTCAAAAAAAGGAGGAGGTTCTCAATTCGTCTGTATGTATTTTTTTTTATGTATGTCCAGCGATAATTCCGTCAATTATAAACGGATTTCAAAAATTTTTTTTTTGTTAAATATTGGTTACTTCTGAGGTGGTCCCATTTTCACCAGGTCAGGATCTGATGAGGGGATCTAGGAGAAAACGAGAGCAACCACCGAAAATTGTAGGGACAACTAGTGTGCTTGTTAACTTTTTAATTAAGTGCTTTAATGTTCTACACTTTAATGAAGGTATGGCGTCGATCTGATGATAGAGTCGAAAGACAGTCGAGGGCATTCCTAAACAATTTACAGCAGTTATCTTGTGTTTGGGCTTGATTGATTTGTATTGCTGAGAACTTTACACCTAGATTACAATTTATAGATCCAACTTCAAAAAAAAAAAGAAAGGTCTCAACGTTTTATGTATGTTCACCGTCAATTATAGACTGCTTTCAATTTTTTTTTGTTGAATGAGGTTTACTTCTGAGGTGGTGGTCCCATTATAACCAGGTTAGGATCTGATGATGGGATCCTGGAGAAATCGAGGGCAACCACCGAAAATTATAGGCACAACTAGTGCGTTTGTTAACTTTTTAATTCAGTGCTTTAATGTACTACCATTAATAAAGGTCTGGAGTCGATCTGATGATGGAACCAAAAGAGATTCGAAGGAATTCCTTAACGATTTACAGCAGCAACCTTGTGTTGGGGCTTGATTAATTTGTATTGATGAGAACTTTCACCTAGATAGATATATTTTTCGGTTCACCCGTCACTTAAAATAATGAAAAAAAAATTTTTCAATAAAAAATACAACCGACTTCCAAGAAATCCTAAAAAACAAAATTTACTTAGCACAAAGTAATATGTAGTTGATTTATCAGATTTTATTCAATATAATATTGAAGTTGGTGCCATGAATAATACCTCCCTAAACCTATGAATTTACTTGGCGCCGACTTCAATATGATATTGAATAAAAAATCTGATAAATCAAAATACATATTACTTTGTGCTCAGTAAATTTTGTTTTTCAGGATTTCTTGGAAGTCGGTTGTATTTTTTATTGAAAAATTTTTTTTCTACTACATTTCAAATACTAAAACCTTTTTCAGCGCAAAGCTGACGCTCTTAGCTTGTGTTGATACATTTTATTTCACACACTTTATATAAATCCATATTTCAAAGCACATAGTTTCAGATGAATTCTCAAAAAGAATTTTTAATTTACATCCGTCATAAAACGAGTTAGTTAAAAAGGCTTTTTATTAGTATTTCAGCGAAAACATAGCCAGCGAGTTTTAGCACGCAAAGTTGTTTGAATTTTTCATGCAAATTACATGTAGGTTTAAAATTATTTCTACTACTTTTCTCCGCCCAAGGCCGCTAAAAGGGGGTGTGAAATCTTCCCCCGCTTGTCGAATAAAAGTCTGTTCTAAAAACTCTATTTAATCTGAAAATAGAATGTAATCAACAATGTAATCAATATTACTGTCAGTATGTCGATCTTCTTCAGTATAAATTACATATTGTGTCTTATACGCCAAATTGATTGTCGGATTATTCTTAACAAATTGTGTCTTAGAATTTGTCTTAGAAAATATGAATCACCTACCTATACCTATTCCTATCAGCTTAGTTTCTAAGCTATTGAGGTTTAACATAATTAGATATGTATTTTTGTGGGAGGATTGACGTTTCAGGAGTCATTTCGATCTTTTAAACATTCCATGAAAGTAAACAAAAAATATACTCGAAGTATTCTTAAACTTAAACTTATATGACGGTGTTAATTGAATGAAAACGCTGAAAATTTACTTGCGCATAATTAGTTAACAGGATACTTTAGTACAAAACTCCAAATTAACATCTCAAATTGACGTGACTTTAATGAGATATTAATTGCTCCTATTGAAATGCCTTTTCAGTGATTAACCACCGCGCCTACCACTCGCCGTCTGGGTGGACATATTATATACCAACCGTATTCATAGCAGCCTGTGAATACCACTTGTATTATACGCGACTGAATACAAGTAAGTACCCGAGAGAGAACTTCTTAGCCCTTTAATGCGCTACACAGGATGTTTTTCATTACACGAACAATGCACAGAATAATTAATTTTATGCCGTTTTTAATTACTAAATTGTGGAATTGTACTCCTTTTATTTAATTATTTTTATTTTAATCCCGCCCTCTCGTTGCCGATTTAAACTGTGAACATGTGTGACAATGCTTCTATTCCGAAGTGAATGGAAGGGCATCTTTTATATTGTGTCTATTTCTTTGTCAACTCATGAAACTTTTATTTCATGGTTAAGTCCTTTGTAATATTTAAACAGGACGTGAAAATATAATTTTGTGAATTAAGTAAAAGCTGACTTGATAGTGATAAAGGTCCCTTCGTCGGCCTCATAATATAAATAATGTTAAATTTGAGAACAAGTTTACTATATTCTGCTGCAAGGCACATGAAACGCGAAACGCTATATTGAAAAGAAGACGAGAATTTTATTTTAAGTTTGTCAATCACGCTGTAACATCTGAACTAATCTGGCTAAAATTTAAGTACCTATATTTTATACACGTAAATAATAGTCTGGAATAACATAATATAGGCTTTTAACCCGGAAATATGTGTAACGGGAACCAAATTCCACAAAGGCGATCCAGCGAGCATCGTCTAGTTTCAATAAGTTAGAAAGCTTTAGGTTCAAATTTATATAGAGTAACATTTAAGTAGGTAGGTATAATATGTAAGTTACGACAGCTATAAAAATGTTCATCATTCAAAACATTTCTTCCGAGCCCTTTTCTCCAGGGATTATCGACAGACAATGAAATAGAAACATTAGCTGTCTATACAACATTAGTGAAGCGCGTCACGTCACTGTCATTGTGATGGAAACGGCACTGTATACTGTAGTTTGACTCGGCCGGATTTTAGAAATAAATGCCTACAGCCGCGCGGTACGTAAGCATGCGATAGGGCTGCCCACCTACAGCATTTTAATAATATGTGCCTACTTTGACTTTCTATTTAGTATTGTAAATATGTACATACATACATTCATATAGTCACGCCTTTATCCCTGAAGGTGTAGGCAGAGGCATAGTATACGCCCACATTTTACCTTATAGTTTTACGTACGCGTAATAGATAGTGAGCCTAATGCAGTTGATTTTTTCAATCCGCCCACAAGGCCTTCAATTTGTATTAAGGATTGTTGTTTTACTGACAACCGGCTTTCATTACGAGTAAATATGTACCTTTTTTATTTAAACAAAAAAAATACTTTGTGAGTAATAATATAATATCCCCGCAACGGCTGGCGGCGCGGGGCGGCGGCGTGGCGGCGCAGCGCCCGTTATCTACTAACGATTGAGTGAGACGGGTGTAGAAATTTGAAAACGGCGTAGACAATAATCGGCTCACCACATGTTTCGTCAGTGATAGAATCACGGAATTCTAGTCTTTATAATCATTGCGTTAAATTTTTGATTTACAAAATTAAAACTATTTTTCGATTTGAAAGTACTAGTCAGTCTCTAGTACACTAGTACTTTTCGTACATTGTCAAGTTGTGTTAAACTTTGGAAGTTCATATTTGTCTCTATGCGTGTAATAAAAATCAAAGGTAACAAAAATGCTGTAATTTTTTTTTATAAATAAATAAATAATCACGGGCATTTTCACACAACGCTATCTGATCCCAAAGTAAGCTAGGAATAACCTGCTTGTGTTATGGGTATCAGACCACGGATATTAATACTAAAATACTTTTAAAATACATACATATTATACATTTAATTTCAACTGTGGGTCGTCACAACCTGCGCCCGGGTCGGCAGCGCGTGTGTAGCGCCTCTGGTGTTGCAAACGTCTATAGGCTACGGTTACCAACCTTCCGGTGGGCCGTAAGCTTGTCTGCCACCTCAGTAGTAAACAGAAACAACCTGACTCTTGAGACAAACATTTATGGGTCACACAAATATTTGTCTCGGGTGGGAATCGAACCCACGACCTCCAACGCCGCAGGCGGTATCAATACCGACCGCGCCACAGAGGCAGTCATACGGTGCTAAGTGTACAGTAACATCGGTCATCCACAAAGAAATGAATACTCTTGAAACATACCTAAATCATTGCTCTCAATTAAATAACTACGAACTGACAACGGAACTAAATGTACTACCTACACGTACTAGAGTTCTGAACTAGTTTTTTTTTGGATATTGTAGGTACTATATTGGATCGCACCGCTCACTGACTGAGCAAGCACAAGTCTAGTTTTAAACACAAACATACCTACTTCATGTAACAACCTAGTTCACTCGTGTCAATCACTTTGTTTAACTTTAGTCAACTAGTGTTAAAGTACCAATTAGTACCTAAGTAAAATCAATTTATAGTCTTACCTTTCGGAGTTTCCAGGTAATCTAAAAAACGTTATATCTGGGTGCGTTATTGACGAATTCATGCAACCAAAACAAGCACAATAGACACTAGTTGTCATATTAAATATTTTTAGTAAATAAAACACGCGCGGTTACTATTTAAAAAACGACACACCGTCCATTCGTCTACTCGGCACAATCGCGACTGCGGACGCTGCTTGCTTGCTGAAAGGCATGCCGAAAACGAGAATCGTAGGTATAGCTTGCGCTTCGTCCGTTTGTAGGGAGCTACAATACTGGTTAAACATATATTTATACTGTGGAAACGGTTTCTAGCAAATCGGTTTTCGAACAGATAATCTTTGAGCAATTGAGGACATCAATCGTTCTATGTACCTACTTCGAAATTAAGAAAAGACGGCGTAGGAAGAGTTTCGAATATTTCATTGGAGTCTCAATCAATCAGTCAATTCAGTCTATAGCAGTCCCCTGCTGGACATAGGCCTGCCCCAATTTACGCCACAACACACAGTCTTGCAGCTACCACGGCCAGTCCCAGCCTGCGACCTTTTCCAGGCCGTCGGTCCATCTGGCGGGTGGACGTCCACGACTACCCTACGTTTGTCGAGTCGCAGGTCCAGCAGTTCTTTCAGCTACGATGCCACACACTCACATAACACAGCGACACAAAACATAATTAATATTAAACCTGATAACACCCCTCGTTTTCGTCGAAGGTTAATTAAAAGACGCGTTAAAAGCATTACCCTCTTTCTAAAATTGCAGGAATTTGGTAATTTTACCTTATTTGATTGCCCTATCAATTTCATTTAATTAATGTACAACATAAATTTATAATTGCTTTCATTTTATTAAATTACCTACTTGCCGCCATTCATACTTTAGTATGAACGGCAATATTCACAGTGTACTTAAATTTTCATAATGGAAGTTTAATTTTACAGCAGACATGTTTTCATAATATGATTTGAATAAAAGGGTATTTGAAATGGTGTAATGGATCGGTTTTATTTTAATTTGTTTGATGTTTTTGACTTGATACTGCCTGAAGCTAACTAGTAGAGCGGCGAGTATGGTTATGGAGAATAAAATGACGGATTTAATCTTTGAGTTATAACTAAATCAAAATTGAATAAATCAATGATAACATTATATAACTTCTATCAATTATCCCTACTAGCTGTGAAAACGTTCATAAAGTAACATTTTTTTGTTATTGTAATAAATAAGCATCAGTGGTTTACATATATTTTACATACATTATTTTTGGTCAGGTCACATACACACGTACATCACAGGTGGTGAACCGTATTGATATGGGCAGTGACTTCCCGCTGTTCAATTTTTTCAAGTCGCCCGCCCCATAACGGCCTTCAACTTGACTGCCATTTTACTGGCAACTGAGACCAACGGCTGATCGTGCCTTCTAAAGTACGGAGACGCTCGCAAATAAAAATCACAAAGTGGTCACGTGGTGGTCACCCATCCTTGGCCGGCTATAGGAAAATCTTGATTACTATAAGTGATCTTTTACAGAACACTGAATTCGCGGGGTCATTATAATAATGGTGAAAACTAGTTCGAGTCTAGGTATCTTGTTTCATATTTAGGTCATCTATAGATTTTGATTGAAAACTTGAATTTATTTAAAAAGAGAATTACTAAGAAACCTTTCAGAATCGATTACATATTACGATAATAACGTGAAAATAAACAGAAAACCTATCATTTCTAGAAAATACAAGGAAATTAAAATCTTTTCGTCTCTCAGTATTTAGTTCGTAAAATAGGTTCCTTCAGTAGAAATTGTATTTTATAGATTGCTCGCCACAATTGTTACTGCAGTGCGGATCTGCCAAATTGCAATTATGGACACAATATTGACAAAGGAATTATATTGGTAGTGGTGCCAATTTGTGGAGACAACGTTTTAAAATCGCTGTTATGTTTCTGCTATGGTCACCCTTTATAAAAACAGCCTCGTGATGGTATAGGTACCCCTAATTGTAAACGGAATTTTGCCCAAAGTGCGTACAGGGGTCGGCCAGGAAACTCTTGAATATTTACTCTATCTCCTGGAAATAGGTGTGTTACCAGCCCTTTTCACAAAAAAAAAATAATTTCTAAAATAATTTCATTATCATTACTTTAAAATTCTAATTTATATATTTATCATCATTCAGGTTTTAGAACTGTTTTCTTTATCTGTTTAGTATATAATATACTAGCTGACCCGCGCAACTTCGTTTGCGTGATAAATGAAAAACCGCTCGACCGATCTTGTGCAAACTTCACATAAACCATCTACTAAATAGTCCGAACAAAGCCTAAAGACTTGGTTTGGATAGGTGAGCCCGTTCTTGCGTTATAAAATTACAACGAAAAGTGGCATTGATTTTTATATATATATATAGATATAGATAGATAGATAAATTATGAATACGTAGTATAGTATCGTCGAAAAATATAAAGAAATTTACTTGGACTACACAAAGACCATTATTTCCTTATTGTTATATGATACCTACTTTTGATGGTAATTAATTGTGTTAGTGGAGAGCTGACCCACTTTAAGTTTCATATTGCAAAACTCAGTGGCAATGCGTAAGTCTTTTATAAATCCTATAAACGTAGATTATTTGTTTTACTGACCTTAATTTTAAACTACACTCGAGAGCAATGAATCCGGGTCACTTAAAGAATCCTAAAAATCTCGGAAACTAAAAATGCTAGGTTAATGCAATAAATTGTATTTAATAGACAATGTAATACTCCTTAAATGAAGGTATTAAAACTTCTTAGTTATTGTAAAGTTATATCATAAAAAAATCAAATTTGAAAAAGGGCCACTTTCGAAGATGGAACTACGAAATTACAGCATTTGGTGTTGCTTTTGTTTGTAATCTGTCATTTATGTGGGTACATAAACCATGTTGATAGTGCTCTATATTCATTAATCAAGCTGAAATTATGTCGCTTACGCCTGAAGAATGCACCAGAATACTTACAATGCTGGAAACCGGCCGGAGTCAGCGCGATACAGCCAGGACTGTCGGTGTGTCGCTGTCAACAGTACAAAGAGTTCTCCGACGTTACGAAGAAACTGGTTCTAACCTACGCAGACCAGGAACGGGCAGAACCAGGTGTACCACAGCACGAGAAGACCGATACTTGGTGAACACCATGCTTCGAAATCGCTTTCTCACAGGAACTGAACTCACCAATCAGTTTCGACGCCTCGGAGGAAGTAACCCAAGTGCATGGACAGTAAGACGTCGGCTTGCTGAATCTAACTTAAAACCCCTTAGACCTGCAAACGGCCCTAAACTGGAGCGTGGGCATCGTATTTCGAGACTAAGGTATGCCCAGAGCCACGTAAATTGGAGTATTGAAGATTGGTCAAAAGTTATGTTCTCTGACGAATCAAAATTTATGCTCTACAAGCACGATGGAAGACACAGAGTGTATCGAAGACCAGGGGAAAGATTCAAGCAAGCATGCATCGAAGAAAAAGTAGCCTACGGTGGTGGGTCTGTACTTGTGTGGGCCGGAATTTCTTCTGAAAGTCGCACAGAGCTGGTGATCATAGAAAACGGCTCTTTAACTAGCGTAAGATATGTGGAAGAAATCCTCAATGATCACGTTGGTCCATTTATGGTCAATTTAGGTGAGGATGCTATATTTATGCATGACAATGCCCG
Organism: Miltochrista miniata; assembly: GCA_933228765.1. NCBI lineage: Eukaryota > Metazoa > Arthropoda > Insecta > Lepidoptera > Erebidae > Miltochrista > Miltochrista miniata. The sequence goes on along the minus strand of OW121751.1, from coordinate 11,291,181 downwards.
ACCTCATACAGGTAGGATTGTGAATGACTACCTTCAAGAGATGAACATTACTCGTATGGAGTGGCCAGCGCGCAGCCCGGATATCAACCCGATCGAGCATGCTTGGGACGAGCTAGGCAGATGCGTAAAACAACGAAACCCTCCCCCAATCACGCTTCGTGAGCTCAAAATTGCTCTCACAGAGGAATGGGAGAATATTCCCCAAAATCGTATAAGGAACTTGGTGTACAGCATGCCAAACCGCGTAAACGCAGTAATGGAAGCACGAGGAGGCAATACGAAGTATTAAAATTCAAGAAAATCGTAATAAAGTTCAAAAATTTCATGTTTCCTATTTTTGTTTTAAGGAGAGATCGGCAGTTTTTTCTTTATGTAATTTTGTGTTAATAAAATGTATGGTGACTCATATTTTTTTTACTTTCATTTAAGGAGTATTACATTGTCTATTAAATACAATTTATTGCATTAACCTATCATTTTTAGTTTCCGAGATTTTTAACATTCTTTAAGTGACCCGGATTCATTGCTCTCGAGTGTATTTAAAGCTACACTAGGTAAGTGGTGTGAGTTTTTTTATATTGAGAGAAGTAGAGTTAATTGATGGTTATTCTTACGGGTTCAGTAGGTCTGTAAAGGCGTCAAACGTGTCTTTTATAACCCCGGCGTTCTGCCGGGAACCTTCGAACATCCTTCCGAGGGGCTACCCGTGATGCTCGATACTGGACAGAAAGATTGGAACCGTGTGGTTTTAGTAGCTTCGAATCAAGTGTCATGAGTCAAAATTTCAACACGTTTAAAATAAAACCTTCTCTACATACAAAATTGCCTTTGAAAAAAGCAGCTGACGACTTTAATGTTTCTCTTCAGTTCCCAGATCCGCTAAGAAAATATTCTTACGTCACGCCTTTATTGTTTGTATCGTCAATTTTCACAAAAGATCCTCTAAAGTAAATATACAAGGTACAATTTATTTTATTTCATGAGCACGAATTTAAAACTCATTTATTATTATGCTCACATTAACGAACGTTATTAGGCACGCCTGAGCGCTTCAATCAGGTTCAGCTAATTCCATTGATTCGTGATTTTATGTAGCTGGGTGCGGTTTATATCGGTTAAGTAGCCCTGAGTAATTAATATAGCGGTTTTTGCGAGGGCTCGGTCGCACGATTATTACGTCTATTTACATCGAATCTGTTAATATTGACTGCCTCTGTGGCGCAGTCGGTAGTGATACCGCCTGCGGCGCTGGAGGTCGTGGGTTCGATTTCCACCGTAGACAAAATATTTGTGTGACCCATAAATGTTTGTCTCAAGAGTCTGGGTGTTTCTATGTATAATGTGTATGTGTTTAAAATTATATAAGTATTAATATCCGTGGTGTGATACCCATAACACAAGCAGGTTATTCCTAGCTTACTTTGGGATCAGATAGCGTTGTGTGAAATGTCCGTGAACATTTATTAAAAAAATATATACACTCGAGAGCAATGAATCCGGGTCACTTAAAGAATGTTAAAAATCTCGGAAACTAAAAATGATAGGTTAATGCAATAAATTGTATTTAATAGACAATGTAATACTCCTTAAATGAAAGTAAAAAAAATATGAGTCACCATACATTTTATTAACACAAAATTACATAAAGAAAAAACTGCCGATCTCTCCTTAAAACAAAAATAGGAAACATGAAATTTTTGAACTTTATTACGATTTTCTTGAATTTTAATACTTCGTATTGCCTCCTCGTGCTTCCATTACTGCGTTTACGCGGTTTGGCATGCTGTACACCAAGTTCCTTATACGATTTTGGGGAATATTCTCCCATTCCTCTGTGAGAGCAATTTTGAGCTCACGAAGCGTGATTGGGGGAGGGTTTCGTTGTTTTACGCATCTGCCTAGCTCGTCCCAAGCATGCTCGATCGGGTTGATATCCGGGCTGCGCGCTGGCCACTCCATACGAGTAATGTTCATCTCTTGAAGGTAGTCATTCACAATCCTACCTGTATGAGGTCGGGCATTGTCATGCATAAATATAGCATCCTCACCTAAATTGACCATAAATGGACCAACGTGATCATTGAGGATTTCTTCCACATATCTTACGCTAGTTAAAGAGCCGTTTTCTATGATCACCAGCTCTGTGCGACTTTCAGAAGAAATTCCGGCCCACACAAGTACAGACCCACCACCGTAGGCTACTTTTTCTTCGATGCATGCTTGCTTGAATCTTTCCCCTGGTCTTCGATACACTCTGTGTCTTCCATCGTGCTTGTAGAGCATAAATTTTGATTCGTCGGAGAACATAACTTTTGACCAATCTTCAATACTCCAATTTACGTGGCTCTGGGCATACCTTAGTCTCGAAATACGATGCCCACGCTCCAGTTTAGGGCCGTTTGCAGGTCTAAGGGGTTTTAAGTTAGATTCAGCAAGCCGACGTCTTACTGTCCATGCACTTGGGTTACTTCCTCCGAGGCGTCGAAACTGATTGGTGAGTTCAGTTCCTGTGAGAAAGCGATTTCGAAGCATGGTGTTCACCAAGTATCGGTCTTCTCGTGCTGTGGTACACCTGGTTCTGCCCGTTCCTGGTCTGCGTAGGTTAGAACCAGTTTCTTCGTAACGTCGGAGAACTCTTTGTACTGTTGACAGCGACACACCGACAGTCCTGGCTGTATCGCGCTGACTCCGGCCGGTTTCCAGCATTGTAAGTATTCTGGTGCATTCTTCAGGAGTAAGCGACATAATTTCAGCTTGATTAATGAATATAGAGCACTATCAACATGGTTTATGTACCCACATAAATGACAGATTACAAACAAAAGCAACACCAAATGCTGTAATTTCGTAGTTCCATCTTCGAAAGTGGCCCTTTTTCAAATTTGATTTTTTATGATATAACTTTACAATAACTAAGAAGTTTTAATACCTTCATTTAAGGAGTATTACATTGTCTATTAAATACAATTTATTGCATTAACCTATCATTTTTAGTTTCCGAGATTTTTAGGATTCTTTAAGTGACCCGGATTCATTGCTCTCGAGTGTATTTATATCAATTGCGAATGCATTTTGTTTTAAGGTTCAATAAATCTTATTTAATACCACAAACGGGATGGGCAAAAAATACGACCTGATCGAAACTGGTCAACATAGTATTTATGGACGTTTGCAATACTAGAAGTGCTACACTTAAGATGCTGACCCTGCTAAATCCTCTTTAGATCCCTTCTGAACAATCCCATACTATAAAAGATATTCGGAAAGACAGACGTCGAGATTTTATTCGCAAAAGTAAGATCTTATCGGATCATGTTCCGTACGCAAAATTTGATGCAAAAGTAAATTTGTAAGCAGTTCTATGAAGTACAAGATTGCAGACAGGGAAATGAAATATTTCAGTTTTGTGAATTATTGCACAATCAAATAAACGTATGGGTCCGAACTCGACCGCAAGCGGTACTGCGGTCGCTGTAGTGCTGCGACCGCACCACTGTTCCCCATACATTGCGTATACCAAGCTTTCCACTACTTCAGCGAAAGGTACCAGTAGGTAGGTACACTTTTTAACTTGTGTATATCCTCACGGTATCATGCCGGAGTGGAAGTAACTAAAACCAATTCCACAACCATATTTGTCTAGCACGCTAGGGATAATTCCTCGGAAAGCTGCACCAGATAGAGGGAGATGAGGTGCACAATATGACTTAGAGGCGAAGCATAAGTGCAGCTTATTAGTGGTGTTTGGTGATGGCAGCTCTATGTTTTAATTTCAGTTATCGTGTATGAACTAAAACATCTTAAATATACGATGTATATCTTAAACTCACGCTAAAGATATTCCAAACTTAAGTGAAACACTTTCGTATGCAAGCAAGCCTCGCTTTTTCGAAGCCGCCCACAGCGTCATTGAAAATACTAAAGCAATAAACACACAGTCGACCCAAGTTACGCTCGCTGAGTTCCTGGCATGCATGCTGCGGCGTGCCCTACTTGAGAATATATAGAGTTGCATAGAGTAACTGGCCCAATAATTGGCTTGGCGTTACTGAGTTGCGCGCATCGAGAAGATATTGATACTGCACGAATATCCCTGCGAGTATCGTAAAATGTCAATTTTCCTTAATATGCATAATGAAAGCTAGTGGCACAATGTACACGGAAATACCACAGGTAAGCTCTGCAAATGATAGTAAGATGGATAACATGATAGCAGGTATGAGCTTCAAGACCCGAAACTCGCCTGCTTCTATCTTTAGCTAATACTGCTGACCGCCAATGATGTCAGCTCTGTCAGAGATGAAAACTCATAGAGCAAGTATACCGACTGTTAAAAGGTAATCCATATCCATACTAATATTATAAAGCTGAAGAGTTTGTTTGTTTGTTTGTTTGTTTGAACGCTAGGATCTCAGGAACTACTAGTTGGATTTGAAAAATTCTTTAACAGTTTGATAGTCCATTTATTGAGGATGGCTATAGGCTATATAACATCACGCTAATACAAATAGGAGCGAAGCAGCAATCATGAATGTTTCGAAAACGGGGAATATTTTTTACCGTCTGAGAGCTTCCGAGGCGTACGCTGCGTAAATGGTAAAAGTTACGTAAAAATTGTGTATTACAATATTGTTTCTCTTAAAAAGTTCTACAAAAAATCCGCGACAGCATATGTCTATCTTTTAAGGTTCGTTCAGAATAACCTAATTTGTCTGTTTCTTAAGGTTCGCTCACAATAATATAAAACTGAAGAGTTTGTTTGTCCTAGGATCTCAGAAACTACTGGTTGCATTTCGAAAATTATTTTACAATTTAAAGTCCATTTATTGAGGATGGCTAATTGCGATATAACATCACGCTAAGACAAATAGGAGCGGAGCAGCAATAAATAATGTTTCGAGAACAGGGAAAATTTCTTTCTTTTAAGAGCTTCCGTTGCGTTCGTTGCGTAAACGGTTAAAGTTACGCGAAAATTGTGTATTACAAAAATGTTTCCCTTCAAAATATATAAAAAAAATACCTCCACAGCATATGCCTATCTGTTAAGGTTCACTTACAATAACCCCTTTTAATAAATTTTAAAGTATGAACGACGCGACGGGAGTAAACGTGGTCTTCAGTGGTAGCCAATCAACTGAACGTTTAAAACCGGCCAAGTGCGAGTCGGACACACATGAGTTCCGAACCAAAAAAAGGACGAGTGGAAGTAAATGCGTCGGGATAGGCGCGACGAGAGTAAATGCGACGGGAAACATTATATTACTCAAAATATTAATACCATACCTCTCTCTTTCTCACTCTCATGTGCCGCAAACGAAGTTGCGCGGGTCAGCTAGTACGGCTTATGCGACAAATTTTAAAATGTTCAAGAGAGCAGTTTACAGTTGAGAGGTCAGAAATACAAAAATCAGAATTATGGACATAACTTTTTTGTATAATGTCGTAGCGTAAAAAGGGAAACAGTTCTAGAATTAAGAATTCGAAGAGTATAAAATGGTTTTTTTTATGTCATTTGATGTTCTTTCATGAGCTTTTATGTCGCTTAAAGAAGTTGCTTTTCTTATATGCGGTAATGTAATTAAATGTAATATCGTGGTAAAATGTTGTGATATGTGAAAATTTTGCGTACGTTGGCATTCATAACTCATTTTCGACCAATATGTCGCGTTCAATGATGGCTAACAAATACTTATACGGCTCAATTGATGTTAAACGATCACAATGGCTTATGGATGTACGCATTCAGATTTATTCTTTTTAATGGCATAGCATCATTAATTCATTATTTTACGTTGGGACATCCTTAAGAGGGCTTACCTGGGACTCCCGGCCGTAGACAGTTGTAGGCATCGTGTGGTTTTAGTCGGTAGGAGTCCGGCATAGCATCCATGTAGGATTTCCACACGTAAACAAAAGAAAAGAAGGTACTATTATAATCTTTGAGCACTTCATCATAAAAAGAACAAAAGACAGCTCGTTACACCCTCAGATAATTGCCTATTTGATTCATTCCATTTACTTCCATTACATTGTGATTTCTAAAAATATTTTTATGGAGATATAAAAACAGACTTTTATTATAGTTATCTGACACGATGTTACATAAAAATGTACTTACGGAGCTCTAAAAGGCTCTGTGGAAATAAATAAAGATATACTTTAGGTAGTTTCATTTTATGATGTGAAGTATTTCTAGTTCGTATTTTCATGTTTGCCACATACTGAATTTTTGAATAAGTAGGGACGTAACTACGTTAAAGTCGTAATACTATTTAGGTAATGTTAGACTACAGGTAGCTTTAAGCTGCTTGATCACTGAAAATAAAAAAAATGTATAGAATATTAAGAATAAAAGAAGACGCCTTGACGATAATGTGAATTTTTATCTGTAATTCTGTACATTTAGACTTAGATGGTACAATAAAACAGATGTTTAGTACAAACTTGTAGATTTACGTGTCATTTGAGCCAGAGTTCTGTAGCAGATAAGAACACATCATTATGTAAATCGCGACGATTACAAGCCGGCCTACCTCGGTTAAAGCTACGCGTAGCACAAATCACTTTACGTTAGCTGCCCCCAGGATTACGCTTGGTGACCTCGTTACTGGCTTAACCTGAGGTAAATACAAACAGCCGGTGTATGACGACATTTGCAAACACGATCGTGGCGGCTTTCAAAATGGTTTCTGTCAAGTTAATGTGATATTGTCAAAGGATTATCCTGCAAACTGTGGGATAATAATAATTATCGATTTATAAGGCCACGTATTAAGTCGGTTCATGACTAGTCTTGATTACATCAATTGTTGGTTTAAAGCCATCCTATGAAGCGTAAGTAGTTTCAGTATACGTAAGGTTTTAGAGTTATTATTAGTTCATAAAAGAAGACGTGATACAATCCAGTCCTCATGTCTGATAAATGAATGATTAAGGTAAATATTCTTTTTCAGTACTCTTTCAATCCCTCTTCATAGACTTGAAACATTAATACAACACCTTTGATAGTCGTGTAGTCGTGTTGTACCTCTTTTAAACAGGAATAAAAAAGAAAAAAACCGGCCAAGTGCGAGTTGGACTCGCCCATGAAGGGTTTCGTAGCAGCAAGTAACATAATATAAAAGTTCTTATAGTTCGTTGTAACTTTGATTGATGTTTTAACACGTTCCCAGTGGTAGTGATTTTTCTATCCGAAAATTGCGGTTTACGACGTATTAAAAAAAAACTACCAGCGCTATCTCGTTCAAACCAATTTTCGCTGGTAGTTTTTATGTGTCCATTTCGATTGCTCGGCCAATATGTCGTAGAAAAAAGAAACTTATGTCAGCATTTCGAAGGAATTCGTAGAAAACGAACAGAGAAAACCGCAAATTCGAAGAGTCAATATTTAGAAAGTTATAAGGGTTTAACCGTGGCCGCGCAGTCCGCATGAATTCAACTGCGCGGCCACCAGTTCTCTTGAACGGAGCTACGTACAAGTCTAATTCTTTTTGCTAATCACTGATACGATTTCGAAGAAAATGTAGATTATAAAAATAAAGCCCTACTATTTGAACTTCACGACATATGGCACTCCAAAGTTATGGCCGCGCAGTCCGCATAAAGCGAACCGCGCGGCCACCAGTTCTCATTAACGGAGCATTGTAGAAGTCTAATTCTTTTTGCTAATCACTGATACGATTTCGAAGAAAAAGTAGATTTGAAAAATATAGCCCTAAAGTTTGAACTTCTCGTTCTACAGCACTTACGTAAGGGCGAACCGCGCGGCCACGTGTTTCTTAAAGTGGAGCTTAAACAGAATTTGGTAGAGGTCTCATTATTTTTGCTAATCATTGATACGATTTCGAAGAATATGTAGATATCATGAATGAAGTTCTAATGCTTGAAAATCACGAGTTACAGTACTTAAACCCTGTAACTCGAGTTAAAAGAAGGGTGACCATGATTTACGTTGCGTCGACGAGATATTCCCAAAAAAAAAATTGAACCGAATTCATACAAATCCTTTAAAATATTTACCTAGCACAAAGTTATTATTTTGATTTACCAGATTTTATTCAATATCATATTGAAGTCGGCGCCAAGTAAACCCATAGGTATAGGTAGGTAGGTATTATTAATGGCAACAACTTCCATATTAAATTGAATAAAATCTGATAAATCAAAATACATATCACTATGTGCTAGGTATATTTTATTTTTAAGGATTTGTATGAAGTCGGTTCTATTGTTTAATTATTTTTTTATTATTATTTTAAGTGACGGGTAGACCGATAAGTATATCTATCTAGGTGTAAAGTTTTCATCAACACAAATCAATCAAGCCGAAACACAAGGTAACTGCTGTAAATCGTTAAGAAATTCCCTCAACTGTCTTTCGGTTCCATCATCATATCGACTCCAGACCTTTATTAACCCTTAGAGCTCCTCGCGGCGACGGGTCGCCGCGCATAATAATCAAGCTTTTCCGTTGAGCCCCGCGCGGCGACCGGTCGCCGCACCTACCCAGACGACTTTAAACTTAAATTTAGCCTCCTTACGTCCTACTTTTCTATGAACAGTTTGATTGCATGTGTAGTATATAACATTTTCTTGTTTTTGGAATCTTATAAAATGACGTCAATGGGCCAGAATTTTTTACAAAAATCGAACAGTTGAAGTTGAGAGTGGATTGCGCATGGTTGGCGTGCGTTTGTGTAGTACGTGTGTGTTTCGTGTTTTTATTATAAATAATGTGTTTGCATTATTATTTATTATTATACACAGTAAAATAAACAATATATCAATAATCCGGTTGGTGTTTACAGAATCGTAAAATATGGTGTGGTGGTAGAGTAATAAAGGTTTTTTTGTGTTGAGTGCATGTGTACCAAGTGCGTGTGTGCGTGTGTGTTTTGTTTTTTTATTATAAATAATGTGTTTTCATTATTATTTATTATTATACACAGTAAAATAAACAATTTATCAATAATCCGGTTGCCGTTTGCAGAATTGTAAAATTTGGACTGGTAAGTGAGAAATAATTTTTTTTTTGGAAAATGAGAAATCTTTTTTCATTTTTAGGGTGGTGGAAATAGGTGCTTGCGATTATTGATTTTCGATATAAATTTTGTGGGGGTTGAAGGAGCTTGAAGGGTTAAATTGTAGTAGGTATACTTACTTATTAAAGCACTTAATCAAAAAGTTAGCAAACGCACTAGTTGTCCCAACAATTTTCGGTGGTTGCCCTCGATTTCTCCTGGATCCCAGCATCAGATCTTGATACCCTGGATATGGGACCACCTCAGAAGTAACCTCATTCAAACAAAAAAAATCAAAATCGGCGCCGCTATCGCGTAATACTTATACATAAAAAAACATAGCGTAGGAATTGAGAACCTCCTCTTTTTTGAAGTCGGTTAATAAGACTTTTTAATGTCACGTATATTGCTATACTTTTAATCGTAAAAAGCAAATAGTTGTAGTCCCTTGGTTTGAATTTGAATAGAGAAGTTTACTTCTAGGATATAAATAAATAAATATTCACGGACATCTCACACAACGCTATCTGATCTCAAAGTAAGCTAGGAATAACCTGCTTGTGTTATGGGTATCCACGATCCACCACGGATATTAATACTTATATACTTTTAAATACATACATATTATACATAGATACACCCAGACTCTTGAGACAAACATTTATGGGTCACACAAATATTTGTCTCCGGTGGGAATCGAACCCACGACCTCCAGCGCCGCAGGAGGTATCTCTACCGACTGTGCCACAGAGGCAGTCAAAGATAAGAAGATAAGAAAAAAAACACTCATCGATTGATTTATATTTCAGTAAATGGTGAGGATCACAATATAGGTACATATTGTTATATAATGGGTAAGGTAAGGTAAGGCCGTTAGCGCAGCGAAGAACTATTCAATACTTATTATAATGGGTGTCTCAGTAAGAGTGCACTTTTTCATTTTAATAAAAAAAACATTTTTTTTTGAGAGAGTTGTCATTTTTTTATTGAATTGTCAAAAAGACATGTTCCGATTAAGCATGGAACAAAATATCAGTCAAATGGCTTCCACAGCTCTGATGGCAAGCCATTACTCTATTCATGAAAATTTTCATGACTTTTTCACAGAGATGAGGCTGTTTCGCACCGATGACTCGTTGGATCTCGGATTTGAGCTTAGGCATTGTTTCTGGTTTGTTCGCTTAAACCTGCGATTAGAGAAAACCCCAAAGAAAAAAATCGCACGGCGTTAAATCTTGTTGGCCAGTTCACATCAGAATTTATTGAGATATTTTTTCCGGCAATCGTTGCTGCAATGGATTGTTTCATGCGCGGTGTAGCAGGTGGCGCCGCGACGTCTTGCTGAAACCACATACCGTCCGCACACAACGGAAGCACAGGAGTCTTACTGTCCATTACCGACCCAGTTTCTTCATTTTTATTGAAAACTCTTCGAATGGTTCACACATTAGGTGCACTTTCTCGACTGAAAATTGTTCGTAGTTTGCGAGCGGTCTCAGCATAACTTTCCAAATTTTTGTAATAAGTTTTCACAATTATTACGCGTTGTTCTTTCGAAAAGCGCTCCATTTTTATTAATCGGAACAAACAAATGTGTAAGCTGTCAAATCTCAGAGTCGCCACTTGCACAAAAAAAAATAGCACTAAATTTAAAAAGTGCACTCTTATTGAGACACCCTATACTTATTATACTTCTACTTATTCGAGAAAGAGAGAAGTCAATACTTTACTTATATGTACCTACTTACTTTACTTTTTTTATAAACGACATTTTAATACCTACATTTATAGAAGAATACTTCTAGTTAGAAAATGCTCAGAATAGTTGTGGACCGCTTCATCTTAGAAAAAGTTACAAATGCCATCAGGCGAATTATCGTCCCGTCCATTTGTCTTCTTTGGGTTGGGCAGTTCGTTATCGTCGTGGTGATTTGCTAAGGTTTGTTTCCTTTTGGTGGTTGCTGTGGTTGGGATTGTTGAACTGTGGGAGTGAGGAGGTCCTGCACCAAAAACCAATATTAAATGTAGTGGAATATCTATATCACACAGCGCCATGTAGAATGAATGATTGCCAATCGCCAGCAAATATGTTTTCTTTTTAATAAACCTATTTTACTTAAAAGCTTACAAGCACATTTTCGTAAGACTAATTCGAATCACTAATTCTCAATTGAATTGAATTGGAATTCAATTGAAACAAGCAGTAGCTCTTTTTACAAGAAAAGCTACTTGCTATATAAATATATTTACACTATGATATTAAAATAGTAAAAAGCCTGGATTCACACACTATAAATCTTGGTCACCCTATTTTTTCCTTCGATTATAGGTTTTAAGTTCTATACGTCATTTAGTTCTTAATTTGAGGCTTTATTCATACTGTCTACATATTCTTCGAAATGGTATCTGTAATTAGCGAAAAGAATGGGACTTCTACTAAGCTCCGTTTAAGCTCCATTTAAGAAAAACCGTGGCCGCGCGGTTCGCATTGTGCGGACTGCGCGGCCATAACTTTGGAGTGCCGTATGTTGTGAAGTTCGAATAGTAGGGCTTTATTTTTATAATCTACATTTTCTTCGAAATCGTGTCAGTGATTAGCAAAAAGAATTAGACTTGTACGTAGCTCCGTTCAAGAGAACTGGTGGCCGCGCAGTTGAATTCATGCGGACTGCGCGGCCACGGTTAAACCCTTATAACTTTCTAAATATTGACTCTTCGAATTTGCGGTTTTCACTGTTCGTTTTCTACGAATTCCTTCGAAAGGCTGACACAAGTTTCTTTTTTCTACGACATATTGGCCGAGCAATCGAAATGGACACAGTTTTTATAGCAATGTACATCATATATTCTTTTTAGATTTATCAGTCTCTTAGTTTAGAAGTTAGAGGGGGGGGGGGACACACATTTTTCCACTTTGGAAGTGTCTCTTGCGCAAACTATTCACTTTAGAAAAAAATGGTGTTAGAAACCTCAATAGCATTTTTGAATACCTATCTATAAATACCCCACACGTATGGATTTGATGAAAAAAAAAATTGAGTTTCAGTTCTGAGTATGGGGCCCCCAAAATTTACTGCTTTTTTTCTAGTTTTATATAAGAATCTTAATGCGGTTCACAGAATACATCTACTTGCCAAGTTTTAATAGCATATGCCTTATAGTTTCGGAGAAAAGTGGCTGTGACACACGGACGGACAGACAGACAGACAGACAGACAGACAGACAGACAGACAGACATGACGAATCTATAAGGGTTCCGTTTTTGCCATTTGGCTACGAAACCCTAAAAATACCTACCTACTGCTGTTTAAAAGCATTTTTTATATAATCCACTTAACATGAAATTAAAACCTCAGGAAAAGCAATTCTGCTGCATTGACAAATAAAAAGTAACAGATATAGAGCTGAGTCGAGGTAGACTCGCTCAAAGCCCCGCATGCAATGCTGCAGCAAGCCCCACTTGAGAATTTATCGAGTTGTGGAATGCATCGAGTAAGTGACCCAATAATTGTCTTAGCGTACCAGAGCTACGCGTATCGGGTGGGGAATATCGATGCTACATAAAAGGCTTACGATCTATACTCTTTTAGATTTATTTCTTTTAGATTTATACTCTTTTCTGAAATATACTCTTTTCTGAATTGTTAGTAAAATTCTCCCAGTTCACCCCTGTTTCAATGCAAAACAATTCAAAACTTATTACTTTTGACAGGCAAGAGACGGGTTTTCAACTAAAAACTATATACCACCTTAGTAGTTTGATAGTACAAGTAGTAAAAAATATCCAAAATTCAACAACATTCTGTTTGACATGCTGTTGTCTCTAAACTCGAAGTCCCGTCACTGCAAACTAAAAACTTTTTATAGCGAATGTTATCTTAAGAAACTGAATTTTAAAACCGCTGTTTATTTAAAATATTATCTTAACTTTAAAAGCTTTCTATGAAATTACATTTAGCGCTGAAAGCACTCTTACTCAACTACGATAAGAACAAGCTATGTAATGTTATAGAGAATGCTATAACGACTACGCCACGTATTGGCTAAAACTTCAGATAAATCGACACGGTTAGAAAATTACCTTCAAGAAAACAATGTTTGAAAGTAAAAGATTCTTGAAAAGTGAGTAAGGTATTTAGAAATAGGTAGACTCTTAAATACTGACCCGAACATTATTCTAAACCAACAATTAGACCTGAACCGTTCACCTTTGCTGCATTATTATAAACAGTGATATGATAATGACATCTACATCTGTATAACATTGAATATTTTGACATTTAATTAATAGGATATTCTGACATTAATTTGATTAGTTAATTTGACATTTAATTGAGTACCTAGATATTTTGACATTTAATTTATTTGTATTAGTTTTACTTGACATGGTTCGATATGACAAATCAAATTGGTGCAGTGTATGACATTTAATCGTTTGGACATTTTGAGTTATTCACATTTAATATATTAATTAACACTATTGACACTTCAACAATACTAATAATTTTTAAATTTGAATTGTAATTATTTAATTTCAGAAGTCAAAAATTTTTTCTGGACAATTTGTAAACTGGCAACCCTTAAAATTAGTTAAATATTGTAATATGATTGGAAATGATTTGATTTGCAAGTATTTTTAATACTTTGCATTCTCCCTAATTTTTGGGGTAAATTTGAAAACTGACAACATTGTCTGTTGGTATACCTACATGGAAACAATTGTCATTGTTAATGCGTTCGGAGTGTAATTATGATCTAAATAAGTAAATAGCCTTTGAGAATGCCGAAAGGCGAAACCGGTTAGGTATTACAATAATAAATTTTGTGGAACAGTACAAGTGAAGTTTTTCAATATTTTCTCAATATCTTTTTTTTTGGGGGGGAAGTTGTTATAACTGCAAACAGTCCAGATTTAAGTAACAGGCTTTTCTTGTGTTACAGAATATTCTAATTTTCACTTATTGATGAGTTGAGTCATAAACCTGAGTGCCCTAAGTATGATCTCAAACTCATGAGAGACGCATAAGCTGGCTGACAGTTTCTTAAGCTAAGTAACAGACATTATTTATCTTAGCTAAGCCGGTGTGCTTCGCTCACAGCCCACCTGGCTCTTTGAAAGCACCTTATGCATGATTGAATTAACTGGCGTAATTAATTTTGCTCGTAAATAGATTGGAGTGCTTTAGATAGATATTCTACTTGAGCACAAGTGAAATATAATTTATACTAAAAAGTCGGATATTTGTGAGTTACATTTATGAGACTCACTTTTGATGTAACGTATTACGTACATTTTATGTTACAGTTTATAGCAAGCTTATCCACCATACCAAAAATTATGAGACACAAATTTTCCTAAAGACGCATAATGTGAAATTGTTTCAGCAGTTTCGAGTGTTCTTTAGTAAAATAACTGTTTAAGCAGCTTTTCGGCTAGGGAAAAGACGCGGGTTTGACTCCCGTTTGACGTTGAAAATATTTTCTTACATTAAATTCACTTGAAACTAACCAATTGTATAGTAGCTCAGTTACTAATACAAACGCATTTACCATTTAGCTACTTTTGTTTCACTGGCGGCGCTTATATTAAAGTTTAGACATAACTGTTCTCGAAGTATGTTTATATTTTATGTAAATATCAAGTCGGAAATGCTTTCAAAAAGTTATTTCATAAAGCTTCTACAACACAGGTACAGGTATCAAAGAGTCAGTCGTAGCTTTTGACCAAATTCATAAACTTTCATTGAGCTTTTATTTTTATTACTCGTATTTCCGTGTTGTATGTCTGACTAGATTGTGAAATATAATTTTAAAACGTGAGCAGTGTATAATTTGAGCCATGCGTTTGTAGTTAGTTAGACAGCTGAATGTTTGAAAAAGTGTAGTGTTTTTGTCTGATTGAACATTTCGGAGATTATGTTTCTGTTTAGAGTTGATTATGCATAGAGTCTTGTGCCTCCAAACAGAGCAGACGTGTTGAACGCAACACAAATATTTGTCCGCGCGTGATAAAAGTGCATCGGTAGCGCCGCCCGCGCCACTGCCAGTGCCCACTGTCGGCAGTGCGTAGTCATCATGACCTACTTCCGCGTGTGACGCTAACAAAGTGTACAAAGAACGTGCTCGAGATGGCTTCATCTCCTTGTATTAAGTTAAAAACGGAAAATGAACATCTGCTGTATTCCGCATTTTACCGCAACGAAAAAGCAGCTAATGAAGAACTGCAACAACAGGTTCAAGACCTGAAAGAGCAACTCCGGTGCCTTAAGGCTCAATTCGAGGAACTGATTCAACAGAAGCAAACCCCTCAACCTGTTACGAAACAGGCAACCGAAAGTTCTTCCTCAAAGTGTGTGGAATACTGCACGGATGAGAATTTGCGAAAGAAACGGAGTGGGTTCGTGTGAAAAACAGAAAAAAAAGGAAAATGAACACATCTCCCTCACCCCCCCCAAATCAGCTTCTGACTGCGAGGATGCGCCTCAAATAAAACAAAAAAGGACCCCTTTGCCACCACCAATAATAGTGGATGGTGTCCAAAACTACCAAAAATTTTACGATTTTTTGGTAGAAGGGTTATCAGGTGACCCATTTACAGTGAAAATGTTAAGCGGGAATACTGTTAAAGTGAATGCCACTAACGAGGAAGGTTACAGGTTAATCACCAAACACCTTTCCTCCAATAATTGTTTATGGCATTCATATGAAAATAAACAAGATCGGCCCATTCGTGTAGTTGCTAAAAAACTGCACCACACTTGCGACCCCAAAAGAATTGTTGAGGACCTTCACCACAAGGGGTATAAAATTGAAGCAGCAGTGAATAAACTTAAGTGGAACAACAAGGAGCCACTGAACTTATTCATGCTCACATTCAGTAAAGAAGAAGATATTCAGAATATCTACAAAATCAGCAGTATTCTAGGATGTAAAGTGGAAATACACCCTCTAAAGACTCCTAAATTGATACCGCAATGCAAAAGGTGTCAAGCTTACGGTCATACGCAAAAATATTGCCGTAAGGAGCCGCGTTGCGTTAAATGTGTAGGCAAGCACCTAACGAAAGATTGCCAGAAGTCAGCAACTGACAAGCCAAAATGTGTGCATTGTGGCGAACCGCACCCTGCTAACTATAGGGGATGTATGGTTGCTAAAGAACTACAGAATTTTAAAAATAAAAATATTCAGAAGAAAAGTCTTTTGCAGAATCAGACTAGCGATTCAAACACGTCAAAACCTATTAAGGTCACGGCTGCATCGCAACCTTGCGCATCTAGCAAAAGCAAGCGCGAAAACGCTACGTATGCACATATTACACGTAATAGCAATGTGAATCATCGCAATGTAAACACGGAAATTTAAGGCAAATTAAATCAGGTATTAAACCTTATGATCACGTTTGACGAACGCCTTAAAAAAATTGAAAATAGCACTAAAAGAGCTACATTAATCAACGTGTATGAATAAAGTCTTAAAAATCATGACTTGGAATGCAAATGGACTGCTCAAACGTCGTCATGAGTTGCAAGTAGTCCTAGATAAAGAAAATATAGATGTGTGTTTGATATCAGAATCACATTGTACGAAAGAGTCCTACATTAAGTTAAATGGATATAAATCATATCATGCTATCCATCCATATAATAATGCAAACGGAGGTAGCACTGTGATAATAAAAGAAAATATCTCTCACTATCCGTCCATGACTCACGAAGAGTGTGATATTCAAGCCGTTTCGGTATGCATTGAAACCAAGCGATATACACTGACAGTAGCAGCCATATATTGTCCTCCGAGATATAAATTAAAACAAGAGCAATACGTCACTTTTCTGAATAAGCTCGGTAATCGATTTATACTCGGTGGTGATTTTAATGCCAAAAATACATACTGGGGTTCCAGATTAACCTCCACCAAAGGAAGAGAGCTAAAAAGTCCTATGAATGAAATCCAATGCGAAGTAATATCTACTGGGAAGCCGACCTATTGGCCTACGGATATAGGACGAATCCCAGACTTGATAGACTTTTTTCTTTTTAAAAATATTTCGTCGGCTTATATGGCTATTGAAGAAGGGTTTGACATGAATTCGGATCACTTTCCCATAACCTTAACCCTTGGCGAAAATGTCCTTCTCAGAGAAACCTACCCCACCTTGGTCAACATAAAAACCGACTGGGTAAGTTTTCAATCGGATTTAGAAGCTAAAATCGAACTCAAAGTGCCCCTGCGAAATGCTGACCAACTAGACTACGAAGTGAACAAATTTACTTCCGACATCCAGCAGTCAGCATGGCGTAATACACCCGAAATTATGATAAGGAGCAAGGGTAACACATATCCCAAAGAAATCCTTGACCTAATTGTCGAGAAAAGGAGACAGAGAAAGAAATGGCACTACACAAGATCACCTACCGATAAAAATATATTAAATCACTTAACAAAAATATTGACAAGAACGATCCAAAGTTACAAAGATGATTCAATTGCCAAATCATTAGAGAGGTTGTCCGGTGACCGCACCAGCAATTACCCCCTCTGGAAGGCGATGAAGAAATACAGAGCTCCAATTGCGCCCATTCCTCCTATTAGGGAATTAAATGGTAAATGGGCAGTAAGTAATGAACAAAAGGCAAAAAGGTTTGCGCTACATTTAGAAACAATATTTCGACCAAATGAAGGGCTGTCAGAAGAGTTGCCATACCTAGAATACCAACAAGATTCGACTGAAATAAAATTAGTAACACCAAAAGAAGTAGCATTCGAAATAAGAAAAAATATGAACATCAAAAAAGCGCCAGGTTACGACCTTATTACAGGCCAAGTACTACAACATCTGCCACGGAAAGCGCTGGTGAAATTAACGTATCTGTTTAATGCATCTATTAGATTAAAATATGTTCCAGCTGTTTGGAAAGTAGCTGAAGTCATCATGATAACAAAGCCAGGGAAACCACCTCATGAACCGACATCATATAGGCCAATCTCCTTGTTACCTGTAATTTCTAAACTATTCGAAAAGCTTTTGCTAAAAAGAATGAAACCTATACTTGATCAAAGAGCTCTTATCCCTAATCACCAGTTTGGCTTTAGGGAGAAACACTCAACAATAGATCAAGTACATAGGATTACAAAAATAATTGAAAATGCATTAGAAGAGAATAAAGTTTGCTCCTCTGTGTTCCTAGATGTTGCGCAGGCATTTGACAGAGTCTGGCATAAAGGTCTGATACATAAATTAAGCTCCATGCTGCCTGCACAGTTTGTAGTAATCATAGAATCTTATATATCCGAGAAAAAGTTTAGGGTAAGGCATGAAAATGGTTATTCTGAACTCAAGGAAATAAAAGCTGGAATCCCGCAGGGAAGTGTGATAGGGCCGGTCCTGTACCTACTATACACATGCGACATTCCAGTACCAGAAAACAGCACCATTGCAACCTTCGCCGATGACACTGCCATAATGTCTACCGGAAGTACCCATAAGGAAGCCGTGATTAACGCACAAATAGCTGTGACAAAAGTTTTTGAATGGACTAAAAAATGGCGCATCAACTTAAATGAATCAAAATCAACTCACATAGATTTTACAAACAAAGCACCCCAGTACTACCCAATACTCATCAACAATAAGCTTGTTCCATATGGTAATACAGCGAAATATCTTGGCATGACGCTTTATGTGAAGCTACGTTGGAAAGCGCACATTAAGAAAAAACGGCAAGAACTAGATATACGTTACAGCGAAATGAATTGGCTGCTTGGAAAAAAATCAAGCCTGTCAATACCAAACAAACTTTTACTGTATAAGCAAGTCCTGATGCCCGTATGGACATATGGTGTACAGCTGTGGGGTTGCACTAAACAGAGCAACAAAAGCATTATCCAGCGTTTTCAAAATAAAGTGCTAAGAAGTATAGTTAATGCACCTTGGTATATCCGAAATGACGATCTCCATCGGGACCTTCAAGTGGAGTCCGTCGACAAAATTATTCAACGTTTCGCAGAAGCTCACGAAAAGAGACTTCTCTATCATGACAATCCTGAGGCAATCCAACTCCTCGATTGGACAGACTTAAAAAGAAGACTCAAAAGAACTAAACCCTTTGAGTTAGTGTAGTGCTATGTAAACGCGATAAGTGACTTTAGTCGTTTAGTGTAGAACACAAGAACAATGTGTACGTAAACTTAACAGACTCTAAGAAAAATCAATGGATTATCTTCTTAGAATAAGTATTTTCATTTTAGAAGTTTAAGTCAAAGTTAAATTACTTATTAGCCCATAAGCTAGATTGTAATATTTAAAAGTGAATTTGAATACACTTATTATAAAAAAAAAAAAAAAAAAAAAAAATGTTTCTATTTGCTTTGAAAATTTTGCTTGAGCTTTCATTGAGCTTTTATTTTTATTACTCATTAGCTGACGTCACGCGGTTTTACCCGCGTAGTTCCCGTTACCGTGGGAATACGGGAATGAAACATAGCCTATGTTCACCGCAAAGAGTGTAGCTTCCCAACAGTGAAAGATTTTTTTTAAATCGTTCCAGTAGTTCCAGAGCCTATTCCTTACAAACAAACAAACAAACAAAAAAACAAAAAATAAATCTTTCCTCTTTATAATATTAGTATAGATGTAAAAACATTACATGTAAATATGATTTTTCCATAATATAAAATAAAAAAAATATTAATAGAACTCTGGGCTTCTTCAGTTAGCGAGCAAAAAATGAATTTTATCTGGGGAAGTTGCATAACTAGAAAGTATTCAAAGACATTCTATCAAGCTAAAGAGTAGCAATTCTGTTGCATTGAGTAGAAAACTTCAGTAACGGGAATAGGCTACAGGAGGATGTGAATGAAATATTTTCTCAAAAGGTTTCGGTAAACTTAAACTTTTGTTAGGTTCGGCTGCAATCTTTGTAAGTAATTATAAATTCGTTATTTAAACATGTGCGGCGTGAAATTAAATTAAATCTCATATTTTTGCTAAGAAAATGTGCAAAAATGTTTCCACTTTATATATTTTTTCCGCTCTCGTCCGCTCGAGCCAGTGAGCGTCAAGATGGTAAAATACCACGTCTTCATACGCTTGAAATGCATACTATTTCCTCATCAGTAAAACAATTTATCTTGTAGTGAAGGAATTTGTTTTATACCTTACTTTCGCACAACTTTGTGTAAGTTATAAGATAAGGAAAATACTTTGCCGTGCAGTTCGTAAACTTTTAACCAGAATCTTTTAGTTCTACTAAAAATTGTACATGTTCAAAGGTTGCATAAATTTCATAATTAGCGTAAAAAAATCAACATTGCTTTACATAATTTAGGAATGGATTGTTGTATAAATACACAAACTTTGTCAAGGCCAATCTCCCAGTGACGTCGGGGTCACCGTAGGCATAGGGATGGGTACTGTGTGGTTTTAGTCAGTAAAAGTCCGGCATGGCATCCACGAATATTTCCACACCAAAAAATAATATACTTTCTCAATTAACTCACTGGAGTCAGATGATTTTTCTTGAATTTTATTGTAGAGCATACCTACCGGGAAGTTGAGTAGAAGCAAAGATAATAATTATAATGGTATTACATACAGATAGGCAACTCCCTGACCCTCAATGACCAAGCTTCCCCACCCCCGCCAGTCCCGCCACAGCTGTCATTACAGTTCGGCGGGTGTGTTGAGGGAACATTTGCTTAGCCTTAATTGTCACACACACATTCAAGCTCTATACGCACATGGCGTATTTTTCGTGTAGGTGACAGAATTAAAAACAAATCATAAATATGGAGTTTCCGCCCTGTGGTAGAAGCACCCTGTACTTTTATACGGTGGGTTCCGGTATAACCTCATTGTTATTTCCGATTACGATGACGTAAAGCCAAAGAGGGTAATAAAAAAAGATTTATTACACTTAGGCAACAATGGGAGGTCTTTAAACTTGTCTGTTCGTAGGAAGAGCGTTTTCCATTATCACTTCGCTAATGAGATTAAAACTCGATTACACGGCTTACAAAATTATATTCTACGACAATGTTTTACCCTCGTCAAAATGCTTTAATGAGTCTTTGATAGTAATCACTGAACGGAATTGATTATAAACTAAGGAGGGCTTCAAATTTTGGGACATCTTTTTTCTTTTCACAAACAAAGGGTGATATGAACAGGTAAAAGAAAAATAAATTGAAAAACAAGTTGAAAGTTCGTTAACTTCAAAGACATTCCCTAACGTTTTCTTTAAATTGTTAATCGTTATGTTGTCGGTTATACAATATACCTACTTATTTATCGCACGGGTATTTTTCGTTTGATAAGAAATTATGCAGTTTACAATCGTCTATCTCGGTATTAAAGGTAATAAAATCTGTTCAAAGATGAAAAACAAAGCGATCTTATATTTTGTACTATTTAAAGGAGGTTAAAGATTTTCTATCGAGAGAGTGGTAAATTTTATTCAACATCAACACATTCATATTTCATATTAATTTGCTGAATACTGTGCACGGCATTTTGGAGTCATTTAATATGGAAAAGGACTTCTTTCCTTACCAGCAAACCTGCGGCATACCTAATCGCAATCTTTGCGATATTAAACTACCCCAAAAAGTTACCTAGTTGCAAAACTTGATGTTTCAAAGAGCCTGGTTAGCTACAGCAGGCTTAAATTTAGTACAATTTTAACTGTAAAAAGTTTTTTTAATATTTAAATAAAATTTATGTATGTCGGTAGGAACCGCTTCAAGTACACGTATGCAATTAAAATCGACCTATATTCACGTAAAGCAGTACATTAAAAAAGTGCTTAAGACTCTGCGAAGAGCAATTCATAAAGTTCCTTTGAGTTGGAGGCGGAATAAATTGTTCAAAGAAGTATGCTTGCGGATGTTGCGGATATTGGTTAATAATAAAAGAGTAGGTAAGTAGTGGATAACTGTATAGGTATAGCCACAGTCTTCTCTCAATTCTTAAGAAAAAGAAATTGAACTGTGTAAGACAGTAAACTGTATGGATAGTTGAAACATAGTTGGCATGTTGCTATCTCTGCTACTCTTAAAGCTATAGCGCAAAAAAAATCAGTATATTTAAATAATAAAAATGCAATAGAGGCTACGTACATACATTAAAATAAAATTTTGAAAGGCAATGTTTAGAAAAAACACTCGAACAGTGACCAGTACGTTCCTTCATCCAGGCACTTGTATATGTATTATCTTCGATACGAGTCCAGCGACAGTTGTAGCCATACAAGACATTTCTATTGATTTAGACGTCCACTCGTCTGTCTAAGTATTAGTTACGTAAAGATTCTACGTCTTTGCATTACAGCGTCAAATTACCCGCGCCGCCGTACCTTCTTACATGCCAGACGCGCCTCCCATTTTCCCGTAAGAATGTTCACTGTGATTTGATAGCTAAAATGTCAAGACGCTTGTAATTTAGTAGACTGTCAGAGTCGACGTTAATTAAGTCAAAGTGTGGTGGAAGCTGTTCTCAATAATTACAACCTCTATTACCTGGAAGCGCTCTCGTGGCCCCGCGGACTCAGTGTTCTGTAAACGATCACTGCAGTAAGCAACTTTCACTATGACCAGTCCTTGGATGAGTGTCCATCCATATGACCACTTTGTGACATTTATTTAAGCGTTTCCGTGATTCGGCAAGCATGTTTAGCCGTTGGTCACGGTTGCCAGTGAAAATGGCAGTCGTTAAGTCAAGTCGAAGGCCTTTTTAGACGGCTTAAAAAAATTCAACAGAATGCAGTCACAACCTGCGCCAGTCCCTCTCAACACGGCAATATGGCTCCCACCTATTACGTGAGAAGAATTCTAAAATAAGATGAAATGTGGGCATATAATATGCCTCTGCCTACCCCTTCGGGGACAGTGGCGTGACCATATGTATGTATGTACCTATGTGTATTATCTGGATGCGGAAGGAGCAAAACGGCCGTGTACTGGAGATTATTATATATAATTAGATTTTTTAAAATGGCGGATTCCCAGTCATAGCGTCATCTCCATCATAAAATTGCTATGGCAGACGAATAACTAAAACTTGGCCAGTTTTAAGTATGAGAAAATTGTATTTCATCAATGAACTACAGTATTCTTAATTGCCGCATAGCAATGCGAGTGCCACGTTTTAAAATAAATACGTACCTATCTAAGTATACTTATCTACTATAAGATTGCATTGTCTGTAGTAAACTTTTACTTTCTCTAAGCTACTAAAGCTAAAAACCCCATGAGAGTCTCATTCCCAACATAAAACTCAACAAGAAAATATCGACCAATTGCAGAGACTATTTGGGTTATAAGAACGCATAAACTTTTATACCTCACGTAAGCCTATCTTACGCGAATTTCCGATAAATCGATTAGCCTTATCTGCTTAAGGCTTGAAGCCTTTATAAGTCTGGTCATGAATATACCTTGAGTTTGGTTTAGTAGTTACTAAGATCGGTTATAACATAACTAGGAACTTCATCTACATGAAACTTTAGACCAAGTCCGGGATATGAAGTTGACAACGAAGATGGAAACTGAATGCAAAGCTTTACGTTACAATGTCCTAGTTTATATTCTTAGTTAGCTAAACTACAATATTATTGAATGCTTTCTGCAGTTGCTAGTAAAAGTATTTCGTATAACAGAAATGTTGTTTTTGAAGTTTAAATGAAACACGCTCAGTGATTTGTTCAAAGTTGAGACATTGGATAGTTTTTATTCAGTAATAGGTATTATAAAAGTGTATTGATAAGAAAGTTTATTTGAATTTATTTGAATATATTTTGTTACTGAACAACACTTATTTTGTTGTGTTGGGAACACTTTCGCAAAACGATCCATTGGATAGAAAAGAAAAACTCGAAATGACACCGCGTTGTCAGTAAAATGACAATCGTTAAACCAAGTTGAAAGCCAAAACTTCAGCGAGTCATCACTGTCCATTTCCACAGGGTAGTAGATAGGCATACAATTAATTTCAAATGCAGATAAGCGGTTCAGATAGAAATAAACCCATGTTCATTTGTATTAATTTAATTATTTATTTTTTATGAAAATCCGTTGCTCGTTATTCTGTGAGTATTTCAAGCGTCTACTGGTTACCTTACTTATTATCTAATATGACTACAGTAAAACTAGTATTCCTCTGTGGTGGTTGTTAACTATCCTGTTATTCTCATAAAAGATAAGTACAGTTTGTATTTCCAAAAGAGTTTGTGAACTCTATGTTCAATTTTCTTTTTAATAATATTGATGACATTTGAATGATGACATTATAAACACGACACGTCTACAACATAGGTACATGTGTGTTTATACTGGAGAAAAATCTAAAATAATGGAGCTTTTTTTACTATTTCCTATGAAATTGCTATCTTTGAAATATTACATCTACCTAAAGTAATCTGCTGAAAGCGTTGTTCACTTTTTAAAGAAATATTTACGATGAAAGTCGAAAAATAAGTTAGTATGTGACCTCTTTAATGTTCAATCATGGCGACACGTAATTAATTTCGTTGCGCAATATTTGATTTTGCTATATCTCCTAAAGTATTGATTTTATTTGCATGGTGTAAAGGGAATAAATAATCTTGATGATATGTTCAAGCCAAATAACGTATTTAAATTGAAAAGGATACCTTATTACCTAATATACAAAATAAAATGACAAAACACCACGTTTTTTGAATTGGAGCCCCCTTAAATATTACTATGTTTTTGTTTTTAGTATTTTTTGTTATAGCGGCAAGAAAGACATATAATCTGTAAAATTTTCAACTATCTAGCTATCACCGTTCATGAGATACAGCCACGTGACGGACAGCGAAGTCTCATGAATAGGGTCCCGTTTTTATCCTTTGGGTACGGAACCCTAAAAACAAAAATTCATCAATTCTGACAAATTTCGCAATAAAATATTTATTTCATTGTCTATTACGAAAATTATTAGGTATACTGATAACTCTGTCAGGCCACCGCTCCTCGTCAACTTTATGACTAATAAAATTATGTGACCTCATTATTTTGTTACTTAGCTTGGCCGCCCGCTGCGGCGCCGGGGGCGCCGCGCCGGGAAGATTTTACGTGAAAAATTACAAAATGCTTCCTGAATTCTCTAAACATTTCTTTTTGGCCTGCCCTTCAATAAATCTTTCTAAAAATCGTTTCAGTAAGATTTAAATCTTCACGCCGGGTTGCTCGATACATCGTTGGCCAAGAAGTTACGAGAATCTATCTTACTAATATTAAAGAGGGGCTGTGAGGCTGTGACCTGTATTAGTTTGTACTATAATATATGAGACACTTTTTGTCCCGGTTATAGGTTCTAGAATCTGGGTATTAGAATCATAGATCAGTTTTTAACCGACTTCAAAAAAGGTTCTCAATTCGTCTGTATGTTTATTTTTTATGTATGTCAATTACGGCCTTCAATTTTTTATTTTCTTTTGGTGGTCTCATTTTCACCAGGTCAAGATCTGATGATGGGATCCTGGAGAAATCGAGGGCAACCACAGAAAATTGCAGGGACAACTAGTGCGTTTCTTAACTTTTTAATTAAGTGCTTTAATATACTACAATTTAATGAAGGTCTGGAGTCGATCTGATAATGGAACCTAAAGACAGTCGAGGGAATTCCTCAACGATTTACAGCAGTTACTTTGTGTTTGGGCTTGATTGATGAGAACTTTACACCTAGATAGATAATATATTTTTCGGTCAATCCATCACTCAAACTAATGAAAAAAAAATATTAAAAAATAAAACCGACTTCAAACAAATCCTAAAAAATAAAATTTACCTAGCACAGAGTAATTGTATTTTGATTTATCATGCATGATAATGAAAAAACCCGAGACCGATATTAGATTTTTGTATGATGTGGAAATATTATGAATACTAACTAATCAATCTTTACACTTTTTTAAATTATTTGTGGAAATGTATTAATGCAACACCGGCGGTGCTCGCGTATTAGGTAGAGAATCCTACATATAATCTTCCTACTTTTATTTAAGCCAGAGGCTAATCTTATAACGAGGTATGAATATTCAGGAGTAATTTCGTAACTTGTACAAGTCCACATTCAATTTCACGACACTGAGCACAGATGCCGATATTAAACTATTTCATGATATTATTCTATCATATTAATATGTTGATAGAGTGTATTTTTTGCGCATTTTGGCTATGTCAAATAATTTCTAAGGAAGACAAACTAAAATCAATCATCAATACATATAATAAAATCATAACAGGTCGCTGTCTGTACATGGAAGATAAATAAGAAAAAATATTATAGGGGGGCTTTATGAACGCAATAGAACCCAAAACAATGATTTTTAGAATTTTTGTCTGTTTGTCTGTATGTCTGTATGTCTGTATGTCTGTATATCTGTTTGTCTGTACGGTTGTGCACGCTAATCTCAGTAACCGCTCAACCGATTGCAATGCGGTTTTTTTTATTGTGTTGAGGTTTGCTCCAGTTAACATTTAGCGTTTGTTTTATGTAAATCAGTTTTGAAATAAAAGAGTTATAACACTTTTAATAATCAGATATTTTGAAAATTTTAATTGTAGGGGTTTCTTTGAATGTGAGTGAACCTAAACTGGCGTCTTAATCATTAAGCTCTTTTATGATTAAGCAAACAGGGCAGTTTCAGACGCTGCTTGATGACTCTGAAGAAGAACCTTTCCTTTCATACACCTTATGTGACGTAAACAAAGTTGCGGGCTCAGCTAGTTCCTAATATATTATGAACCACCATTTTATAAATTAGTTTTACAAATTTAAGGAATGGACTGAGCTAGTAATAGCGAATTTCTAAAGCAATTTATCGCCATCATTGATAATCACAATTGTTACGTACTCGACATTCACAATTTTATTGCTAAAAAGGGATAAATAGCCCCGGACTATTCCAATGAAAATTGTAAAAGTCCAGGGACCACTTTCTTACTAGGTAATATCCATCACTTCAGTTCACATCACTTCGGTTCGGTTTTAATAGCTATGCTGTTTCTGTTTCGTTTCCGATCGAGGCACGAGCTCACCATGTGAATGCTCAATTTAGGATCGAGTGTTAAAACGATTGTGGTACTATTTCAGATTATGTCGTTGGACATACTGTTCAAAACTATGCTAATATTATTAAGCTGAAGAGTGTGTTTGTTTGAAAGCTACGATCTCAAGATTTTGTGGTTGGATTTCAAATATTCTTGTACACTTCGATAATCCGTTTATTGAAGAAGGTAGGAATAGGCTGTATAACATCACAATCAATCAACAATGAAAAAATATTTTGTAAATTTTTAAGAGTTGAAGTCACGTGAAAATTATGAAAATGAAATGAAAAATTTACGTGAAAATGAAAATATTCGTATTAAAAATTGTAAAGAAAAGTTTGCAATGACATACCTTTGGCCACTTTTAAGGTTCGCTTACCATAACTTCCCTCTTTCTATCTTTCTCATATGTCTCTCATGTGAAGCAAACAAAGTTGCGCGGGGCAGCTATTATTCCAATAAAACATCTGTTCACTCTTGTTGTCAGATGAAAGGTCTAAATGCTGTGCTAAATCATAGGGCTGATGGCTGAGGTGTAAACCAGGGAATAAGTGGGTGGCGCACGGGCAATAACAGTATATCAAAATGCTTTCAGCTTTTTGTATAGCCTGATATAAAAGTTTTCGAACTATCGCGTTCCATGCTCTAAGTGCATAATATATTGTTATGAGGAAATACGAGGTTTTTTAAGGTTTTATGTCTGTCTGAATCTGTCTGTGATCACGGTCGGTGGAATATACAACAAACATATAGTTACGCTTATATTCCCGAAGGGGTGGGCAAGGACATAGTACACGCCCACATTTCACCGTATAGTTGGTGAAACCTGAATTAAAATTTTGCTATTTTATGTTAACGGAATATTTTGAAAAATATAAATAATTTCTCTAAGTAGATATCATCCTTTTTTTAAATGAAAATGGCAAACAAGGATATTTACAGTTAAAAAATTATCGTTACTTCTATAGGTATAGTAATACATCATCTGTGAAAATTTCAGCTCTCTAGCTATGATTCCAGAGATAGAGCCTCATGACGAACAGACAGACAGACGGAGAGTGAAGTCTCATGAATAGGGTGCCGTTTCTATTCTTTGGATACGGGACCCTAAAAAGGTATCACGCACAGCTATATTATTCTCACCTATCGAAAACGATTCCATTATTTATGTGCCTCCACAATAAACACTACTCAAGGTTAAATGTACCTAGGCCAACTGTCGCGTCCATTACCCAAGTAATATCCGTAGTAAGGGGCTGTCGTAAATTCAGTTCTCGGCACCTGTATTTATGAACGACTATACAGTATTACTCTCTGGGCACCTGACGCCAATAGCTTTTTTATAGCTTATTGGAAATAAAATTTATGTCGGCATAACTTTTAGAATTCTTCAGGCAATTTTGATTTCTATAGGTAGTTTGCATTTTCCTTCAATCGGAGTCACATGTACTACTGGCTTGTTTTACGATAATAATATAAAACGAGCTACTAGCTAGCTATTACATTTAAAGAGCTACATTTTACGATGAAGGCACAGTAAAGTCTGTCAACGAGACCACTGGGGACTTGTCATTTTTTTGACAACCATACTTCTGTAAAGAAGTGATTAATACAATGTATTGTTAAAAATGCAATTGAGAATATTTGATTTTTTGAAAATGTATAAAATTATATTTTAAAAACATTAAGAAATATTTGAAATTCTGTGTACTTTAAATACTTCCTGTTGGAAAACGGCGGCCATGACACTGTAAGTCAAGATGGCGCATTAGAGATTGTAACGGCAGGACGCATTGTGAATACTGGTAACGAGAAAAACAGAAATAAATGTGGTTAAGAGTTCTAGATGTGTTATTCTTTTATAGTTCAGAAGTGACAAGTTAATTCTACGCTCACTAAGTAAGGTTACTGCGTGTTACGGGTATGTAAATTGAAATTTATTAAAACGATGGAATTAGAAGTAGGTACCTATTTTACGAATCATAATTATATGGATTTCAAATAGATATGGTACAGTCTACAATTATTATTTTCATTATCAAATGCAGTGTATGGGATGGTTTACGAATTAAAATAATGTCTTATTTTGTGGTACAGTTTTATTTTTTTCTTAACTGCATACATTGTTACAATATTAGTATAATACCTTTTTGGGTACCGATGATTTGTTGTTTCGTTTTTTGGTTAAGTCTGCAATGTTCGACCTTGACAAATCCTAAGGCAATTCGAACGATTGCAGCGTACGCTTTTGCCGGATTTCATTCGATTCTAATACATTATATTACTGTTATAAAATCTGAGGGGTTTTAAAAAAAAATCTATACGTAAAATATTGTTCTAAAGACTTTATGAGAATTAAACTCATTTATTTAGATAAAAAAAAGTACATTACTTGTTAAGATTTTTGCAATATTTCTTATTTTTCGAGAGCGATTTCGATCGAACAAAGTATTCTTAATCGTGTTTTAAAACGTTAAAGAGCAAGAGTATTTAATAAATTACAATAATATAGTTTTATCAGATCAATTCTGAGAATATTTCCTAGTATAAAATTCACCCCAAGATGAGTTTCTTTCGAACATACAAGCCTTAACAATATGTGATTTTACAGCCGAAAGTAGAATGTGGGTACTTACTATAACTTGGTAGTAGTTTATGAATACCTTTCTACCTTTGTCTCTATTTTCTTTTTGGCACATTAGTGTAAAATAAGTGTAAGTAATGGAATGAAAAAAAAGTAGTATAAATGTGAAATATACATTACATACATATTTATTTTTATAAACCAAAACCCATGTCTGAACAAACCGTTCATAACATACACACACATAAGTATAGATATTTAAAACAATTGATTACATAAAATAGTTTGAATAATCAATTAGAATTTATCATACTTACCATAACAAGTAACCGCAAGACAGCAATAAAACTGTATATTATATGCATACTATAGAAATTGAATTCAAAGCAGTTTATTTCATGAATATTATAATTTATACTATCTATATTGGTTATTTACAAGAATGCGTGTAATTTCAGCAGTCTTGAAACGAGATTATTTCCTTTATTCTCCTCTTACCTAGCGTAGCCATTACAGAATGTCTGATCGTTACACTCCACCTATTGATGTATCTAAAAGAAAAGTAAGGTCCGCAAAAGACGCATTAGTACATCTAGTATTAGCTCGTCTTCCAGTAGCACTATACGGTCGCGCATTCGATCGCGTCAGTTAGATAAACACAAACGCCAACGTAGCTCCTCAATTTCATCTACCAGCTCTAGCTATAGTCACCACCGTCGTAAAAAGTCGAAAGGAAACAAAACCCTTATCAAAAGCTTAGTGTCCGCATTACAAAAAGGAAACTCTCGAAGAGGTATTCATGGCGGACAAAATATTATAACTGAGTTCGACCCAAAGTCCAAAGCACAGACAATGAAGGATTGGCTGGCAAAAATAAATGAAACTGCAAACATATACTGTTGGACAGAAAGACAATCAATTTTCCATTCATTACCGAAATTATCTGGCCTTGTGAAAAAAATGGTACAATAGCCTAACTACAGTCAAGTATATAGTTGGACAGAGTGGCAACATAAATTGTTACGTGCGTTTCCATGTGACCTAAATTATGGCGATTTATTGATGGAAATATTGCAGAGGAAAAGTAGAAAAGGAGAAACTCTCGTTGAATATTACTATGACAAAATAATGTTAGTCAATTGTTGCGAATTGAAGGGACGTCAAGCGGTTGACTGTATTGCGCATGGAGTATTTGATCACAATATAAAAATCAACGTACAGGGTGCTCATTATGATGATCCCGACCAGGTATTAGCGTATTTTCGAAATATTTCAAGTAGATTAACGGATTCTTCACCCTCGCGAAGACCAATTATGGATTCACGCGACTTATCAGATAAAAAGCAAACTTCGGATACATTGACACAAAACTTGCATAACAAAAGACCTACTGTGACTTGTTATAACTGCGGCGAAATTGGTCATACCGTTAGAAAATGTAGAAAAGAGTTAGTTAAATGTAGTAAATGTAAACGCTATGGACATTCAGATGTGTACATCTAATGTAACTCATTCTAATGAAAGTAATAGTAGGTCGGACCGTTCATGAGGTTAGACAGTTTATAGGTCTAGACAGTTTTTTTAGGTTTGTAAATAATTTCACTAGTATTGCTAAACCCTTAAATGACTAAATCAGATGCGAAGTGGACTTAAGGAACAGATCAAGTTAACGTATTCAATAAAATTAAATAAATACTGGTGCCCAGACCTGTTTTGGCTATATATAACCCCAAATATTTGACAGACTTTACACAGACGCTAGCTCCCTAGGTATTATGTATTGTGGTGTTTTACTACAACGTACGTACGAAGCTTTACTTCGCGCAATCGCATACTTTAGCCGACAAACGACTGCGGAGGAACAGCACTTTCTCTCATATGAACCCGAAACCCTCGCAGTAGTTATGTCCTTAAATCGTTACCGGGTTTATTTACTAGGCATTCACTTCAAAGTAGTGTCGGACTGCAATGCATTGAGAACCTCTTTGACTCAGCGCTATTTTGTACCAAGGATAGCTCGCTGGTGGATGTTGGTTCAGGATTACTATTTCGTAATTGAATTTATTTATTTTATTTATTTAAACTTTCTGCACCAATCAATTTGTACAAAGGCGGACTTAATGCCAAAGGCATTTTCTACCAGTCAACCTTTGGGTGATGCAGAGATAAGTTAAAGTAGGTGCTTAAAGTATATTGACGAAAGTTAAAGTATTAAATGGTACAAATTACAAGTTTCATAAAAAATCTAATATTGAGAACTTACAGTTACTAAGTACTAAGGTACATATATATGTATCATATTATAAAGATGAAATATATATCTACGTCATGTATAAGATAAAAAATAAAGATAAATACCTTACATGTATAAAAATTCATTATTAAATAGATATTAATATAAATATATAGATATCAATAAATACAAACAGGATAATCCTAAACAATAATATTAATGTTCTGCCTATGGGACCATATAGAGTTGACGTACTCTGTTCTTAAACGATAAGCGGTTTGTCGATGTCCTGATTTCGAGAGGAAGGGCATTCCAGAGAAGAATGGATCGCACTGGAAAAGAGGAGTGGACAAGACTTGAAGTGTGAGTTGGACAGTGCAGAAGAAGATTATTAGAAGAGCGTAGATATTTGTCATGATTAGAGCCAAGTAGATGAAGTTGAGATTTTAAGTAAGTAGGGGCATTGGGAGAATTAAGAAGTGAAAAAATTAAACATACAGCTCGCAGACTACGCCGTCGACGAATAGTTAACCAACCCAGCTCCTCACGAAAAGCCGAAACATGGTCATACTTCCTAAGATTGTAGACGAATCGAATGCAGTTATTGAGAAGTCGGTCGAGTTTATTGAGCAGGTCAGCATTCAGGTCGAGATAGCACACATCACCATAGTCGAAAATCGGGAAAATTAAAGTCTGCGTAAGCATTGTTTTGGTTTTGGCAGGCAGAAAGTTTTTGAGACGATAAAGCGCCCGAAGTGTCCCAGTCACCCTTTGGCTGACTTTA
Source organism: Miltochrista miniata (assembly GCA_933228765.1). Classification (NCBI taxonomy): domain Eukaryota; kingdom Metazoa; phylum Arthropoda; class Insecta; order Lepidoptera; family Erebidae; genus Miltochrista; species Miltochrista miniata. The sequence continues at coordinate 11,258,488 of OW121751.1, read as the reverse complement.
GTAACCTGAACCCGCCAACTCAAGGTTGAATCAATATGTAAACCCAGATTCTTAACACTTACAGTAATAGGAACTTTTCTGTTAAAGGTTATGGACGGAAGAGTCAGTTTATTCAAACAGTTAACCATGTGATTAGTCCCGATTATTATACATTGGCATTTGTCGGGGTTGACTGCCAGCCCAAATCTATCACACCATCTACCTATTATTCCCAAATCCGTGTTCACACAATCGATCGCCTCTGAGATATTGTCCACAGAGGCTTGGCAATACAACTGCAAGTCATCAGCATATAAGTGATACGCACTCTGAAGATCAGAGGTTAAGAGGTTGATAAATATCGAAAAAAGAAGAGGAGATAGTATGCCGCCTTGAGGGACCCCAGAGTCAAGATTGCACCAACTCGACGACATCTCATCAACACAAACCGACTGCTAGCGACCCCGAAGATATGAAGAAAACCAATCCAGCTCGTCCGAAGAGATCTTTATGTGGGCAAGGATTGCCAAAAGTATGTCGTGATTAACGCAATTAAACGCGTTGGAAAAGTCCACTAAGACCATCACTGTGGCCTTAGCTGTTTCCATCCCATTTCTGATGTCACCAGTTACTTTTAGGAGTGCTGTAGTCGTGCTATGTCCTGGTCTAAATCCTGATTGTAGGGGATTTAGTATAGCATTACTGTGTACAAAGTTGGACAACTGTCTATGCACGCATGCCTCCAGCACTTTCGATAGAAAAGGAAGAATAGAGATTGGACGAAAATGGTTTGGGAGAGAGGGATTGGAAATTTTGGGAAGGGGACGAACATAGGCTTTACGCCACAAGCTTGGAACTTGTCCAGAAGTTAGGGAAAAGTTAATAATTGCCCTCGATTTGATGGCCAAAATAATCCTCTTGATCTCAACGGACGTGACTGGAGAAAACTGAAAAGGTGGATAACTGGGAACTGTTAATCCGGCTACGAAGTCAACCGTTTGACGCTTGGTTAGGCCATCAATTGCGAGAGAGGTGGAGAAATAACTATTAATAGCATCTAACTCAATTGTCTTGGGTAGCTCCAGCTGCCTTGGTTTACCAATTCCCAGTGTCCCTAGAAACTTCCATACATTAGCTGGTGATGAATAAGTTATGTTGTCGAAGATGTGTCGGCGTTTAGCGTTGCGTATCACCTGATTACACCGATTCCTTGCTGTTTTGTAAGAGCTCCAATGTATGTCCGTACGATGTTTTTTAAATTTATGAAAAGCCCTATCTCTGCGTCTCATAGCAATTCGCACTTCATCCGTTAGCCACGGCGCTGGGGGATGCTTTAACTTCACCCTCCTAACAGGAGCATGAATATCGAAGAGGCTATTTAAAGTTTTATTAAAGTACAGAATTTTGTCATCGACTGTGGTAGCCTCTCCCAAAGGCTCCCAGTTGATCTCAGCAGCATCGGCGCACAACTTATTAACATCTATGCGCCCAAAACAACGCCTATGCAACACTTTAGGTTTGAGTTTAGGAGGTTTGAGAATATATGACAGATAAATTAAATCATGATGTGAAAAAGCCGGCGCTAAAAGCTGACCGTGCGAACGTACAAGATTAGGAGAAGAGGTAAGAATTAAGTCGAGCCAGGTATCATCTGTATCTTTATTGTGGTGTGTGGCCTCAAGTGGCAAAATATGAAGACTGGCTGACTCGACTATGTGAAGGAGTTTTTCAGCTCTTGAAGAGTCTACTAGAAGATTAGTGTTAAAGTCACCCATGATGATGTAATGCTCATAATCAGACCCCAAAGATTCTAAAACCAATTCGAAATCGGTGAAATAATCAACGCTGGGGGGACTATAGACAACGCCAAGAATCGTTTTTATACCCTTGACCCAAACCTCAAGAAAGAGGAACTCTGCAGTGGCTGAGTATTGGGGAGGAGATGAGGCAACTATTTTGAAAGGCAGATCACTACGGAGGTATATTGCAACCCCACCTCGCTCCTTACCGATCCTGTCGTTTCTAATTAAAATAAATCCTGGGAGAGGGTAGGAAGTAGAGAGTAGTTCAAGCTTTAGGAAGCTCTCAGAAATCAGAACCGCATGGGCGTGTGAGTCAGCGAAAGTAGCTACAAAGTCACTGTAATGACCAGCCACGCTTTCTGCATTAATATGACAAATATTAAATGACCGTCCCAGTTCTCGTTCAAAACGCATACGAAGTTCATCACCAACTGTAGCAGTGTTATTTGTGATTGAGCAAAAACTGTCATTCTCAGATGGTGTATCAGTTTCATAGGCAGAGTGGAAGGAATCATTATTAGCAAACAAGTCACTCATAATGTTTAAAATAAAATAATAATAATATATATAATTATTGTATAAGTACTTAGATAATTATTAATATACTTACGATAAAGAAAAGTACCAGTATAATTATAATATTTACGCTGAGCTGATGTAAGTCTCAGTCTCTGCACCACCCGCCAGCAAACATTCACAATCCTGGAAAATAAAATTAAATTTAACATAGGCACAGCAAAAAGGTTGATAATAAATGAAATATAGCCAAACAATTAATGACGTTAGTGAAGTGAAACACTGCGCAATATACACACTGTAACGGAACGTAAAAGTTAATAAACGAACGATTATCTCAAGGTATTGTTATATGTACCTGTTTCTGAACGAAACAGTTAAAATTTTGCTATACGTCACAAATGTCAATGTCACATCAAATTGTAAACAAACTATGAATAATTGAGTAGATACTGAAATAAAAATAATTTGGTGGGTAATAGACTACAATAACATTTTGTGATAAGTAAGAAAAGTGAAAGTGAACAAATCAAAATAATAAGTGACACCATCCATAACAATCGGAATCGAACACACTGAAAATCGGACCGCCCCAAGAAGCACCAATCGTTTCAGTTTTTCCGCAATCTTGTTTTTGCATTGTCAGCACTGGCTGCATCACTCTTAAATGGTACAGCACCTCGCTCACTAACCACCTTGGGATGCTTAGTAATTAAAGGGTTCAGCTCGTCCATGGATGTTAGCTTGTGACGGCTCCCACCAATGCTAACAATAATAACGCCGTCCTGAGTCCAGCATGTCCGCATACCGAAATGTTGCCTGGCCTTACTGAAGACTGCCTGCCGTGCCTTTGTCAGATTTTCCTTAATAGACACTGAAGAGCCCTTCAGTTTAGTCTTACAGCGCCATATGCTTGACCTTATATGAAATCCAGAAAACCTCACTAAAATGGGCCGAGGATGGTCACTGGGGGCCCCCAGCCTATGAGAGTATGTTACATCGGAAGCAGTAATACCATTCAGGACCAACTTCTTTTGAATGACTTCAAGAACAGCAGCAGTACAGTTCTCATTCTCTGCTTCAGGAACCCCCATGAAAACCAGTGACTTACGCCGGTGCCTTGTTTCCATTGCATCTAGCGATCTTGAACACTCTGTGATCTGCCTTCTAAGCAGACCAAGCATGGAGAACATGAGTTCCCTAAACGTCCGGAACTCTTCTGCCACCTTCGCCACGGTATCCTTGGCAGGACCAACTGTTTGCAGCTGTGCCGCCAGTTCAGCCATCTTCTTGGAGAAGGATTCCTCCAGTCTGATTTGTGCATTTTCAATATCAGCTAGTTGTGACATTATAGTGGCCAAAACAATGTACCTTATGACTTAATGTGAATGTGCTGGCAGGTGGTGTTTATTGTTGGTGTCCGGTCACATTAACACTTCCACAAATGTAAGTACTGACTTATTGTAATGTACTACACTACACAGTGGTAAAATAAGTTCAGAAAATAAAGTATTTATAGTTATTTTAAATATTTAAAAGCAGAGTGATTTCTTAACTTTTTCCTCACCTACCCACGAAAAAGAATCTGAATACCATCCGGGTATTCAACTTAAACACGCGGTTGGTCTAAGTCGTAATGCATTGCCAATCGATCATAGGTATAGAAGAGTTTAATATTTCGGGCATAACAAAAATAGGCACTGACAATCATTTCATGTTGGCTGCTCAATTAAGTGATCCTCGCTTAACTCTTATTAAATGTATTTAAGATAAAAATTGCTCTGAAGGCAGAGATATTAAAAATAATCACGTGCTGAAGGATGGCCAAATATATAAGAAAGTAGATTCCAATTTAAAGTGGGCCGTGCCTCACGTTGCTAGGTGAAAAGTCTGTCAGCTATGTCATGATGACGCTGGGTATTTCTCTTTTGATAAAACGATCGAAGAGATGCGTAGAGATTATTGGTTCTCCCGTATGAATCAATTTGTAAAAAAAAGTACGTACAAGCTTGTATTTCAGTCGCATACGCTAAACAACCCTCTGGTAAAAAGCAAGGCTCTTTACATCCAGTACGAAAGCCTGACATACCATTTAAGTGCATCCACATTGGTCACATTGGTCACCTTGATCTATTCGTTAGTAGTAAAAGAAGGTAACACCTATAAGCTGGGTATGGTTGACGCATTCACGAAATTCATAGTATTAAATGATTTTATCGGACTGTTTGGGTCTCCCAAGGTGATTGTATCGGACCGCGGTACAGCTTCATATCTGCTCAATGATCGAAATTGGGATTCCCATCTTAATAGCGTACGAGGAGTTTTAACAATGCTTTATATAAATGGGTAAGACCCCCACTCAAGTTCTCCTCGGGAAAAAGACTGTAACTATAACTGGAGCGATCTATGTATACGTTCCACAGTAGCTTATAAATTAGGAGACTTAGTATTGATTCTTAAAAATGTTCGTAACCTAGGAAATAGTAATAAGTTGGTACCTCCTTATAGAGGGCCTTATAAAGTGACGGCTCTATTAGGCAATGACCGCCATGAAGTGAGTAGTATTGATGGATTTTCAAAACGAAAATATAGTAACGTATATTCTGTGATCGTATGAAGCTCTGGATCAGATTGACTAACGGCCGATCCTAATAAGCAATCTCAATCCAAATATGACGATCTAAAACCCGAATTTCGATCGATTCCTTGCATAAAGCGTCCATATATTCAGTCAATGGATTGCTCCGTCAATCCATTTTTACAATCGATCCATGGGAGGCCAATCCGTGTTTTTAAGATTGAAACTTGTTCGGAAATGACAGTTGTTTGGTCCATGTATTCGATCTTTTAATTTTGACGTTTCATTTTGGATTGTTAGCAAGCGGTGTTTACGATCCCCCGAAATCGGTGGATTACAAAAAAGGATTGGCATAATTTGTTCGGTTGTTAAATTATGGCGATGTTTTCAAATGATAGTGATAGTGATATGGAAGTATTAATGGAGATATAAGTTTTTATATCGCAATAAATGAAATTTAATTGAATTTAATTGAAGATATTTGATTCTGAAAGTGGCGAAGAGCAAAATCAACGAAGAGGTTCAGCATCGCGAAACTACAAAAGAGTTAATTACGTGCATACACAGTGCCTCAATGATGCTGAGTTTACTTTTAGATTTCCGCATAGCTCCCGTTCCCGTGGGAATACGGGAATATGTTTATAGCCTATGTTTACCAAGTCTTCCTGGGACAATAATGCCCTTTGTAAAAGTAACCTCAAAACGGTAAGAACATTGGAGACAAAAATATAAATAAGTATTGTTAAGTTTTTTTACCTATTCATAACAATTACAAGAATGTCAACAAACAACACATCTGTGTCACAGATGTGAGATGTGACAGATTAGAAATGGCGGGCGCTATACGTTTCGTAGTAAGCAGTACCTACTTACACTTCCAATGTTTTAAAATTAATGCTCTAGAGTAAAATTAAGTCTTTATGTGCTTTAAAGAATCATAGCATAATGGTATTTAAACATATTTTAGTTCACAGTTGTGATTTATATTGAGTTATCAATCACAAGTACAATAAGTACACGCACAAAAGTATGCTTATAACGGAACGACAGGGAGGGAAAAGATTGGCTCCAATCCGTCCTGCAATCCGGATTCCGAACGCGTCAAATAGATATTTGGACGCAGATCGAAGATCGATCTAAGGATCGTGTTCAATCTTGGTTTGACTGCAATCTCAAAACACGGATCGTATATTTGGTTCGGCCGTAAGCCAACAAGTGTAACGACCGATAGCGAAAGGGAATATGCTAACAGTGATTAGACAATGAGGCTCGTTTCCTATCCAAAATTGATATAAAACCTTTTCCTTCTTATTTCCCCTTTCTTTTGTCCAAACATTTCCAGTATAAGTGTTGATACTCACGTGTCGCAACGCCTTGTGTGCGTAAAAGATAATTATAACGCCTTGTGTGCGTAAAAGATAATTATAACGCCTTGTGTGCGTAAAAGATAATTATAACGCCTTGTGTGCGTAGAACTTTTCAACGCCTTGTGTGCGTATAAGATAACTATAACGCCTTGTGTGCGTAGAACTTAACAACGCCTTGTGTGCGTAAAAGATAACTATAACGCCTTGTGTGCGTAGAACTTCACAACGCCTTGTGTGCGTATAAGATAATTATAACGCCTTGTGTGCGTAAAAGATAATTATAACGCCTTGTGTGCGTAAAAGATAATTATATCGCCTTGTGTGCGTAAAAGATAATTATAACGCCTTGTGTGCGTATAAGATAATTATAACGCCTTGTGTGCGTAGAACTTAACAACGCCTTGTGTGCGTAAAAGATAACTATAACGCCTTGTGTGCGTAGAACTTCACAACGCCTTGTGTGCGTATTAGATAATTATAACGCCATGTGTGCGTAGAAGATAATTATAACGCCTTGTGTGCGTAGAAGATAATTATAACGCCTTGTGTGCGTAGAAGATAATTATAACGCCTTGTGTGCGTAGAAGATAATTATAACGCCTTGTGTGCGTAAAAGATAACTATAACGCCTTGTGTGCGTAGAACTTCACAACGCCTTGTGTGCGTATAAGATAATTATAACGCCTTGTGTGCGTAGAACTTCACAACACGCCTTGTGTGCGTAAAAGATAATTATAACGCCTTGTGTGCGTAGAAGATAATTATAACGCCTTGTGTGCGTAGAAGATAATTATAACGCCTTGTGTGCGTAAAAGATAATTATAACGCCTTGTGTGCGTATAAGATAATTATAACGCCTTGTGTGCGTAGAACTTAACAACGCCTTGTGTGCGTATAAGGTAATTATAACGCCCGGTGTGCGTCGAACTTAACAACGCCTTGTGTGCGTAGAAGATAATTATAACGCCTCGTGTGCGTAGAAGATAATTATAACGCCTTGTGTGCGTAGAAGATAATTATAACGCCTTGTGTGCGTAGAAGATAATTATAACGGCTTGTGTGCATAGAAGATAATTATAACGCCTGGTGTGCGTAGAAGATAAGTATAACTATAATTATTTTATATTCTAACTATAATTATTTATTTGTACCAGAGCGTTATATTATTATGCGTGGCTCAGGCCGCAGACAGCATCGACTGCTGGCCACACCACCATCCTGGAGCTCGCAACAAACTGCTGCCAGTCCTACTGCCAGAGCAGTTGAGTTTATCATTGATCTGTTGCGTAAATGTCCAGACGCATATTTATTTTTTGACAACGTGGATGAAATGGCGGGGAAAGTTATGAATTACTTAAATTTCTAATATAGTATAATTTTGTTATACAAATTTTCTAATTATGGCTGTGACACTCGGTTACTGAAATTAATAACTTTGATTGACATGTATATTCCAATAATTGACATAAATCTCAACATTTTTTAATTTTTTCATTTCTTATTTTGACATTGTACCTAATTATAAATTGTAATCAAGTTGATGATTATTACTGACTCTGTACTGTTTAGTTCTAAATTTAGTTAAATGGAAAATAGATAATGGTTAGGACACTCTTTTGGGTATAACTTAGTATAGCATATAAGCGATTTGGTGTCAAACTGTAAGCTTATACTGTTTTATGGAAATAAATAAATAAATAACGCCTGGTGTGCGTAGAACTTAACAGCGCCTTGTGTGCGTATAAGATAATTATAACGCCTTATGTGCGTAAAAGATAATCATGACGTCTTATGTGCGTAAAAGATAATCATGACGCCTTGTGTGCGCAGAACACAGTATAACGCCTTGTGTGCGAAAAATGAAGCGCCTTGTGTGCGGTGAATAAAGTGCCTTGTGTGCGAAATATAAAACGACTTGTGTGCGAAATGTAATAAAATTATGAGGCCTTGCGTACTAATAATATTAATGTAACGCTTGACGGATACTTAAGAACATAGAGATTGATTGTAATTCTTCGAATTATAATAGAATCAAATGTTGAATTTAATTGAGTTGAGATAATAAATAGGTCTAAAGAAAAAAATGGAAGCTAATTAGTGACAAAGTGTTAAAGTGTTTGTGTATGAGAATGGTGATCCTCTAGTTATTGGTTAATATTGGTTGGACTGAAATGTTATTCTTATTCCACGTAGACATTAGTTGATAATGAGAGATTAGAAATGTTAATATAATCTTTTAAATGTCATTACGTGATGATGATGACACGATGACAAAGACATTTCAGTATTTGTCATCATTGTAATGTTTTAGTGTGGATATTTAAAAAAAAATGGAAAGATTTAAACTTAGAGAGTGTTTATATATAGAATGAGGACATTCTTGAAATAGTAGGATGGCCGAAATAAAATCAGTAAACTTTGCTGACAATAACTTAATTACTATAACAATTATTTTGCAATGTTAAAATGATATGTTAATTGTGTTGTACAATAAATACTGATGGTTATGTATTGATAAATTATATTTACGAAGGCAATGTATTGAAAAATTATATTTATGTATTAGTTAGTACTTACGTTTTAATAATGATATATATGTTTATTGTGTTGTATAATAAATAAATACTGATGGTTATGTATTGATAAATTATATTTATGAAGGCAATATATTGAAAAATTATATTTATGTATAAGTTAGTACGTTTTTTTTGAATGGAGTTCATTTTTATTATTTGAATAATATGTCTGGGACAGACTTAAGGTCAGAATGGCCGACTGTTAAAAATGCAATTGAGAATATTTGATTTTTTGAAAATGTATAAAATTATATTTTAAAAACATTAAGAAATATTTGAAATTCTGTGTACTTTAAATACTTCCTGTTTGAAAACGGCGGCCATGACACTGTAAGTCAAGATGGCGCATTAGAGATTGTAACGGCAGGACGCATTGTGAATACTGGTAACGAGAAAAACAGAAATAAATGTGGTTAAGAGTTCTAGATGTGTTATTCTTTTATAGTATAATGTCTTTACCCTAATGACAAAGAAATTCAAGTATTCGATTATTCGCATTTCATGTAAAATTGTTTTATTACCTACCTATACGTTAATCAATGTGGTGTCAACAAAGATATGTCGTTATAGGGTCCATAGAGGCGGACAGCTGCTAAGTGCTTGTATCTTTATTACTTTGATTGTCACACAGTAGCTACATTTCACTTTTCGATACAATATTCATCGTAGAATTTTCATTTAAAGATTTTTCATACAATACATAAAATATTACATATTTTCATTGTTCTTCAAAAGATTTTCGTAAACAACAGAATACCGCTGACCCTTTTATGAAAAAATATTCAGGCTTTGTATTAATTAAAATTTTATTCACAATCCGTGTATTGTTCTGGTGAACGGTCGAGGGTCTGTCGGTCGGAGGCGCGCCGCTGATATAATATTCAGGCTCCATACCACAATGTTTTATTTAGCCATCTCGGGTACTCTAATATTCATCTCCTGTACTTGCCTCATTGTTAGCCCCTGCATAATGTTCACGTTAGCAGTTCAATTTACATTTCGGCTTTTAAACACTATTCGTTCGTACAAATTAAGCAAGTTGGTTTTAATAAGTGCTTACTGAACACACAGAAACATTTTTGTAGGCAACATGATAAATGTAAATGACGACGTTGTTGGGTGTGTTCGGGTTGTATAAAAAATACAAATACATTATAAATAATGTCATTGTATTTTGTTTCTGCGTACAATAAATAATTAAAACTAAACCTAAATAAATGAAAATTAATATGTATTTCTTTCTATTAGAAGATTTACGTGAAATTATTAAAAAAAAATCGAAGCGAGCGCTGACGCGTCTTAAGGTGGTCATGGCCACCCCTTATCCTGCTTAAATAGGTCGCAAGTCCCAGACACCAACACAGTGTTCCCTCTGTGCCATAATATGGACCCAGTGTCTGCACGGTGAATTCATGAAGTGCTGAGATTAGGATCTCTCAATTCAACCATCTGCAGGAATAGTTTCAAATTACATTTTTGTACACGAACATGTTGGACGTGATGAACGAAATTTGTTACTTTACCTGGTGCTTTATATTACCTACCGACCTACTTACCTAGCTATTTTTTTAAGACTTATGCCGTAGCATTCCATTATTGTACGACTGATACTTTTCGGAATTAGGTCGATAATATCAAGTAAAAGAGGTTACGCAAAGCTTGCGTGCGAGATCATTTTAATTGAAATGGAATTCTGTATTTCTGAACTTTCAATAACAATGAGGCTTTAGGAAAAAAATATATTTGTTGTTTGATTTAGATTTTTAAATCAGAAAATATTCATCTTAAAATAGCAGCTGGTGCTGGCATGTTCATTCTATACCAAACTCAAGATGCTTTTGCCGTAGTATTAAACAATATCTTTGATATTACTAAACGGATATTTTACCTTCTTAGAAATCGTGTCAGACTTTGCTAAGCGCTTTCGTATCAAAACGCCAGGTCGGTGTCACCGAGCAACCGCAACCACCTTAGCGTACGAGAAGTTAGCGTTCGTCTAACTCTATTCACAGTAAAGCTGTGACCATACGTCAGGTAATGGTATGCACTCTTGCAAAAGTTTTAGTTGACTGAGCAGAACGAGGGAATACTCTCAATTTTAGCATGAAATATTGTAGGTATATAGCATTCTACAGTTTATGGTGTAGGTATGTAAGATCTTCAAGGCCCAAGTCAGTTTTAATTGCCAGTACACTTAGGCAGCAATCAGGTTCAGAAAAGCATAAAAATTATACTCAAAATCTTTGCAACTTTTAGTAATCGATAACAGCTGATTCTAGGCTCCATATAAAATCTATGTAGGGTTTGAAAGTTTGTCATCTCTAAAAGAAATGATTGAAAGGAATGCAAGTACCCACAAAGGTAATTTAAATGTATATTGATAAATCGATTCACTTTCGCCAAAGATTACCTATTACGAACAAAAATAATTCGTTTTAGGTTTGAGTCATTATAGCCAATACATATTGAAACAGCAGCATTTAAATTTATTTTCTTACTTAGTAAATTGGTGCATTTATAAGTGGTGCTGTTCTATAAACCTGACTTCGAGGGCCTCGCTTCAACTGTCTTTGACTTTCAGTTGCTACTTATCTATATATATAAAAATCAATGCCACTTTTCGTTGTAATTTTATAACTTGAGAACGGGCTCACCTATCCAAACCAAACTTTTAGGCTTTGTTCGGACTATTTAGTAGATGGTTTATGTGAAGTTTGCACAAAATCGGTCGAGCGATTCTTCATTTATCACGCATACGAAGTCAGCTAGTTATTTATAGATTTAACTTCTGTATCATTATTTGCTACGTCATCGGTATCGCTTGTCTAACAAGCGATACTGATGGGCAACAGTGACGTAATCATTATTTGCTAGTGACAGCGAGGCTTCAAATTTGGTTGTCGTCTCTCGGGCTGAACTTGCCATTAATCAAATTTTGACATTTAATTTTTTGACCACGTTTCGCTATCGGAGGGTATTGGCATCGCTTTTTGAGGTATTTTCTTTATTATGAAGTCTTTAATCCTTTAGTACATGGTGAACTCAACTTTGAAACTATTATAGTACATACCGTACGTATACCCTGCAGGCTACGCAAAGACATACTAGACGGCTACATTTATATCACCAGTTGTAGTTCCATTATGAGTGGCGTGCCAAAATAATCGTTTATTCAATTTACCCGGTTGTAGTTTAACTGGATGTTTGTTCACTCAGACTAGAAGTGCCTTAGGAGACCACACGCGACAGTTATAATGTAAAGATGCATATATATCTCAAAACTTACTATTCCGTAGCGTCAGGTGACCAGCACCACACGACAGCTATATTCTCCTTTTCTACCCTTTGCGCTTTACATCCTGACGATTTGTAGATATGTAATAATGTAATGAGATGTACATATAGAGAGAAATACATCTTTCAATTATTATAGCGGCGTCTACTAGCATAATGATAGCCCGTCATTACTAACCCTGAGAGATATACTTTACGGAAAATATTTTTCTTCCCCTGTTTTTGTTCTTTCTTTATTACAAAGCATAATATTAAAGCCAGGAAATAAGGTATTAGTACAGCAAGCACACCGTGTGAATATTCATAAGCGAAATATGGAACTAGAACGAAACTTTAGTACAATTTGCAATATACATTTTACAGTCCTGATTACCATATTTTGTGAATTTTCGTATTTTGTTAATAACGGCGTTTCTCGAAAGATAAGCCGGTTTTAATACAAAGCTGTTATTCGTTGGTTTACACGGCGTTAAACTTTTATCAACGTCGTCGGTCCAGTGGTTTGTGTTGTGATATACTTACACACATTCCATGAAACTATAAATGGCGTCCCATAGCTAACTTGTCAAACTTCATGAGATGACTTGGCTTAGGAAATCAAATACAAATAATAGAAAACCCACCTCAACTAGTTTATCTTCGTCAAAATTGCTGTATATAGTTACTTTAACTTCTTTCCTCTCTCTAGTAGCGTCAATTAGCTAGTTTATGAATATGGCGGGAGTAGAAAAAGCGGCCAAGTGCGAGTCGGACTCGCGCACGGAGGGTTCCGTACCAAAAAACGACAAAAGATCACGTTTGTTCTTAGACTATGTCACGTGATAGGTGGGTCAGCCACCCTATCCGGTCCAAATGTAGTGAGGATTACCAAGGACATAATTGAGAACAATATTTTAGTTGATACAATACAGCAGTTGATCCTGCGTTTATTAAAATAGATCAGTTTATAGAACAGATGTATACAAGTACAGTTAGTAAGTGAGCAAGTAGGGGAGGGTTCTTCGGTATCCCCTAGACCACCAGACCCAGCCGAGGTGATGATAGAGATGAGTACATCACCTGTGGATCAGCCGTAGTAGTGAGAGAGGGCAGCGACCGCTTGCAGGTCTATATAAAGCGCGTGGAGGAGGCGGCGATGGGCGAGGAGTGCAGAGGCGCGCGCGCTGTATCGTGGAGGGAGGCCACGATGACGTCACAACTATTTAAAAAATAGTGTAAGCGTTTGTTGTATGGGAGCCCTACTAGATAAAAAATAACCCTACTAAATCTATTCAAAGTTCTCTCGATGCTCAATGTATGCATACCAACGCTGAACAAACTACGGCTGTCCGTAATTGCGACCAACTGAATTATAGCCGCTTAGATGCCTCCACAATGAGGACGTCCAGCAGTTTGCATTTAGCTGCATATGAATTCACGCAAGTGAGCCGAATGTGTCCCTGTGGACTTGATTAATTGTCCAACCAACAATGTTTGTTTGAAATTATCTAGTTTCTACGTGTATTTAATGTTATTCTGGTGAATTTATTGCCGTTCTCTTACGTCTGATAAAGTTGGCTTATAAATTTTAAATAAATTTTATTATACAAATTTGAATTCAAAATTAATATAATCAAATATTTGATCTTACTAATATTATAAATGCAAAGTTTGTGAGTGTGGATGTGTGGAGCTTTGTTACTCTTAGACGCTCGAACGGCTGAACGGATTAGGCTGTAATTTGTTACAGGGATACAGTATAGTCTGGAATAACACATAGGCTACTTTTTATCCCGAGAATAAGTTCCCATGGAAAAGGGGGAACGGAAATAAATTTTATGCGGGCGAAGCTGCGGGCGTCAGCTAGTTATATATATTTTACTCTCAGTAGTCTATACGAGTAAAAGAAAAACGAGTAGAGATTTTAATCTTTAGTATGTATATTTGTTTGTATGTTTGTGACATATAAATTGAAAAACTACATCAATTTTTCCACCATAAGAATGCTACGTTATCCCTGAGTTACATAGGCTATATTTTGTTCCCGTATTCCGGGATATGGGAACGGGAAATATACAGGTGAAACCGTGTGAAATCTGCTATACCTAACTCAATATATGTGTAATTTTATAGTTTTCATCGAAAGCTTTTATCTTTCTCCTAATGCCAGCAAAAAATCTCGTTCAGCCTACATCTCAACAATTGCTCTACAAAACGACGCAAATGATACCATTCAAAAAGATTTTATTAGCAACCATTGTGGAGTAATTTCTGTAGACAAATCGCTGTATTTTACAACATTCCCCAATGTTCTAAAGCTATAATAACGTCAGCAGCTTAAGGAACTAAAAGCTCAAATCAAAATAATAATAATAATCTATCTAAATCTACCCTCGTTTTAAGGGTTCCGGACCTAAAGGGTAAAAAAGGAACCCTATTACTGAGATTTCGCTGTCCGTCTGTCCGTCACGAGGCTGTATCACACGAACGGTATTAGCTAAAGAGCTAAAATTTTCACAGTTGATGATATATTTCTATTGCCACTAAAATTTAAAAAAAAATTGCAAACGTGTTTTTCACCGTTTTTTGGTACGGAACCCTCTGTGCGCGAGTCCGACTCGCACTTAGCCGGATTTTTATTTCAAATAAAGCAATAATAGACTCATCAATAGGTTCTGCTAAAACTGAACGATCCTCTAGAAGTTAAGACTAGGCAACTGAAGTCTGAGATGTGGTCGTCTGAGCTAATAAGAAAATGTTGAATGCAACTGACGCTAAAATATAGAGGCGAAATACCTATTAAAGTACTAGTATTAAACTTATAACTATTTTCTACTACATTTCAAATACTAAAACCTTTTTCAGCGCAAAGCTGACGCTCTTAGCTTGTGTTGATACATTTTATTTCACACACTTTATATAAATCCATATTTCAAAGCACATAGTTTCAGATGAATTCTCAAAAAGAATTTTTAATTTACATCCGTCATAAAACGAGTTAGTTAAAAAGGCTTTTTATTAGTATTTCAGCGAAAACATAGCCAGCGAGTTTTAGCACGCAAAGTTGTTTGAATTTTTCATGCAAATTACATGTAGGTTTAAAATTATTTCTACTACTTTTCTCCGCCCAAGGCCGCTAAAAGGGGGTGTGAAATCTTCCCCCGCTTGTCGAATAAAAGTCTGTTCTAAAAACTCTATTTAATCTGAAAATAGAATGTAATCAACAATGTAATCAATATTACTGTCAGTATGTCGATCTTCTTCAGTATAAATTACATATTGTGTCTTATACGCCAAATTGATTGTCGGATTATTCTTAACAAATTGTGTCTTAGAATTTGTCTTAGAAAATATGAATCACCTACCTATACCTATTCCTATCAGCTTAGTTTCTAAGCTATTGAGGTTTAACATAATTAGATATGTATTTTTGTGGGAGGATTGACGTTTCAGGAGTCATTTCGATCTTTTAAACATTCCATGAAAGTAAACAAAAAATATACTCGAAGTATTCTTAAACTTAAACTTATATGACGGTGTTAATTGAATGAAAACGCTGAAAATTTACTTGCGCATAATTAGTTAACAGGATACTTTAGTACAAAACTCCAAATTAACATCTCAAATTGACGTGACTTTAATGAGATATTAATTGCTCCTATTGAAATGCCTTTTCAGTGATTAACCACCGCGCCTACCACTCGCCGTCTGGGTGGACATATTATATACCAACCGTATTCATAGCAGCCTGTGAATACCACTTGTATTATACGCGACTGAATACAAGTAAGTACCCGAGAGAGAACTTCTTAGCCCTTTAATGCGCTACACAGGATGTTTTTCATTACACGAACAATGCACAGAATAATTAATTTTATGCCGTTTTTAATTACTAAATTGTGGAATTGTACTCCTTTTATTTAATTATTTTTATTTTAATCCCGCCCTCTCGTTGCCGATTTAAACTGTGAACATGTGTGACAATGCTTCTATTCCGAAGTGAATGGAAGGGCATCTTTTATATTGTGTCTATTTCTTTGTCAACTCATGAAACTTTTATTTCATGGTTAAGTCCTTTGTAATATTTAAACAGGACGTGAAAATATAATTTTGTGAATTAAGTAAAAGCTGACTTGATAGTGATAAAGGTCCCTTCGTCGGCCTCATAATATAAATAATGTTAAATTTGAGAACAAGTTTACTATATTCTGCTGCAAGGCACATGAAACGCGAAACGCTATATTGAAAAGAAGACGAGAATTTTATTTTAAGTTTGTCAATCACGCTGTAACATCTGAACTAATCTGGCTAAAATTTAAGTACCTATATTTTATACACGTAAATAATAGTCTGGAATAACATAATATAGGCTTTTAACCCGGAAATATGTGTAACGGGAACCAAATTCCACAAAGGCGATCCAGCGAGCATCGTCTAGTTTCAATAAGTTAGAAAGCTTTAGGTTCAAATTTATATAGAGTAACATTTAAGTAGGTAGGTATAATATGTAAGTTACGACAGCTATAAAAATGTTCATCATTCAAAACATTTCTTCCGAGCCCTTTTCTCCAGGGATTATCGACAGACAATGAAATAGAAACATTAGCTGTCTATACAACATTAGTGAAGCGCGTCACGTCACTGTCATTGTGATGGAAACGGTTTCTAGCAAATCGGTTTTCGAACAGATAATCTTTGAGCAATTGAGGACATCAATCGTTCTATGTACCTACTTCGAAATTAAGAAAAGACGGCGTAGGAAGAGTTTCGAATATTTCATTGGAGTCTCAATCAATCAGTCAATTCAGTCTATAGCAGTCCCCTGCTGGACATAGGCCTGCCCCAATTTACGCCACAACACACAGTCTTGCAGCTACCACGGCCAGTCCCAGCCTGCGACCTTTTCCAGGCCGTCGGTCCATCTGGCGGGTGGACGTCCACGACTACCCTACGTTTGTCGAGTCGCAGGTCCAGCAGTTCTTTCAGCTACGATGCCACACACTCACATAACACAGCGACACAAAACATAATTAATATTAAACCTGATAACACCCCTCGTTTTCGTCGAAGGTTAATTAAAAGACGCGTTAAAAGCATTACCCTCTTTCTAAAATTGCAGGAATTTGGTAATTTTACCTTATTTGATTGCCCTATCAATTTCATTTAATTAATGTACAACATAAATTTATAATTGCTTTCATTTTATTAAATTACCTACTTGCCGCCATTCATACTTTAGTATGAACGGCAATATTCACAGTGTACTTAAATTTTCATAATGGAAGTTTAATTTTACAGCAGACATGTTTTCATAATATGATTTGAATAAAAGGGTATTTGAAATGGTGTAATGGATCGGTTTTATTTTAATTTGTTTGATGTTTTTGACTTGATACTGCCTGAAGCTAACTAGTAGAGCGGCGAGTATGGTTATGGAGAATAAAATGACGGATTTAATCTTTGAGTTATAACTAAATCAAAATTGAATAAATCAATGATAACATTATATAACTTCTATCAATTATCCCTACTAGCTGTGAAAACGTTCATAAAGTAACATTTTTTTGTTATTGTAATAAATAAGCATCAGTGGTTCACATATATTTTACATACATTATTTTTGGTCAGGTCACATACACACGTACATCACAGGTGGTGAACCGTATTGATATGGGCAGTGACTTCCCGCTGTTCAATTTTTTCAAGTCGCCCGCCCCATAACGGCCTTCAACTTGACTGCCATTTTACTGGCAACTGAGACCGACGGCTGATCGTGCCTTCTAAAGTACGGAGACGCTCGCAAATAAAAATCACAAAGTGGTCACGTGGTGGTCACCCATCCTTGGCCGGCTATAGGAAAATTTTGATTACTATTAGTGATCTTTTACAGAACACTGAATTCGCGGGGTCATTATAATAATGGTGAAAACTAGTTCGAGTCTAGGTATCTTGTTTCATATTTAGGTCATCTATAGATTTTGATTGAAAACTTGAATTTATATATAAAGAGAATTACTAAGAAACCTTTCAGAATCGATTACATATTACGATAATAACGTGAAAATAAACAGAAAACCTATCATTTCTAGAAAATACAAGGAAATTAAAATCTTTTCGTCTCTCAGTATTTAGTTCGTAAAATAGGTTCCTTCAGTAGAAATTGTATTTTATAGATTGCTCGCCACAATTGTTACTGCAGTGCGGATCTGCCAAATTGCAATTATGGACACAATATTGACAAAGGAATTATATTGGTAGTGGTGCCAATTTGTGGAGACAACGTTTTAAAATCGCTGTTCTGTTTCTGCTATGGTCACCCTTTATAAAAACAGCCTCGTGATGGTATAGGTACCCCTAATTGTAAACGGAATTTTGCCCAAAGTGCGTACAGGGGTCGGCCAGGAAACTCTTGAATATTTACTCTATCTCCTGGAAATAGGTGTGTTACCAGCCCTTTTCACAGAAAAAAAATAATTTCTAAAATAATTTCATTATCATTACTTTAAAATTCTAATTTATATATTTATCATCATTCAGGTTTTAGAACTGTTTTCTTTATCTATTTAGTATATAATATACTAGCTGACCCGCGCAACTTCGTTTGCGTGATAAATGAAAAACCGCTCGACCGATCTTGTGCAAACTTCACATAAACCATCTACTAAATAGTCCGAACAAAGCCTAAAGACTTGGTTTGGATAGGTGAGCCCGTTCTTGAGTTATAAAATTACAACGAAAAGTGGCATTGATTTTTATATATATATATAGATATAGATAGATAGATAAATTATGAATACGTAGTATAGTATCGTCGAAAAATATAAAGAAATTTACTTGGACTACACAAAGACCATTATTTCCTTATTGTTATATGATACCTACTTTTGATAATTAATTGTGTTAGTGGAGAGCTGACCCACTTTAAGTTTCATATTGCAAAACTCAGTGGCAATGCGTAAGTCTTTTATAAATCCTATAAACGTAGATTATTTGTTTTACTGACCTTAACTTTAAACTATTTAAAGCTACACTAGGTAAGTGGTGTGAGTTTTTTTATATTGAGAGAAGTAGAGTTAATTGATGGTTATTCTTACGGGTTCAGTAGGTCTGTAAAGGCGTCAAACGTGTCTTTTATAACCCCGGCGTTCTGCCGGGAACCTTCGAACATCCTTCCGAGGGGCTACCCGTGATGCTCGATACTGGACAGAAAGATTGGAACCGTGTGGTTTTAGTAGCTTCGAATCAAGTGTCATGAGTCAAAATTTCAACACGTTTAAAATAAAACCTTCTCTACATACAAAATTGCCTTTGAAAAAAGCAGCTGACGACTTTAATGTTTCTCTTCAGTTCCCAGATCCGCTAAGAAAATATTCTTACGTCACGCCTTTATTGTTTGTATCGTCAATTTTCACAAAAGATCCTCTAAAGTAAATATACAAGGTACAATTTATTTTATTTCATGAGCACGAATTTAAAACTCATTTATTATTATGCTCACATTAACGAACGTTATTAGGCACGCCTGAGCGCTTCAATCAGGTTCAGCTAATTCCATTGATTCGTGATTTTATGTAGCTGGGTGCGGTTTATATCGGTTAAGTAGCCCTGAGTAATTAATATAGCGGTTTTTGCGAGGGCTCGGTCGCACGATTATTACGTCTATTTACATCGAATCTGTTAATATTGACTGCCTCTGTGGCGCAGTCGGTAGTGATACCGCCTGCGGCGCTGGAGGTCGTGGGTTCGATTTCCACCGTAGACAAAATATTTGTGTGACCCATAAATGTTTGTCTCAAGAGTCTGGGTGTTTCTATGTATAATGTGTATGTGTTTAAAATTATATAAGTATTAATATCCGTGGTGTGATACCCATAACACAAGCAGGTTATTCCTAGCTTACTTTGGGATCAGATAGCGTTGTGTGAAATGTCCGTGAACATTTATTAAAAAAATATATACACTCGAGAGCAATGAATCCGGGTCACTTAAAGAATGTTAAAAATCTCGGAAACTAAAAATGATAGGTTAATGCAATAAATTGTATTTAATAGACAATGTAATACTCCTTAAATGAAAGTAAAAAAAATATGAGTCACCATACATTTTATTAACACAAAATTACATAAAGAAAAAACTGCCGATCTCTCCTTAAAACAAAAATAGGAAACATGAAATTTTTGAACTTTATTACGATTTTCTTGAATTTTAATACTTCGTATTGCCTCCTCGTGCTTCCATTACTGCGTTTACGCGGTTTGGCATGCTGTACACCAAGTTCCTTATACGATTTTGGGGAATATTCTCCCATTCCTCTGTGAGAGCAATTTTGAGCTCACGAAGCGTGATTGGGGGAGGGTTTCGTTGTTTTACGCATCTGCCTAGCTCGTCCCAAGCATGCTCGATCGGGTTGATATCCGGGCTGCGCGCTGGCCACTCCATACGAGTAATGTTCATCTCTTGAAGGTAGTCATTCACAATCCTACCTGTATGAGGTCGGGCATTGTCATGCATAAATATAGCATCCTCACCTAAATTGACCATAAATGGACCAACGTGATCATTGAGGATTTCTTCCACATATCTTACGCTAGTTAAAGAGCCGTTTTCTATGATCACCAGCTCTGTGCGACTTTCAGAAGAAATTCCGGCCCACACAAGTACAGACCCACCACCGTAGGCTACTTTTTCTTCGATGCATGCTTGCTTGAATCTTTCCCCTGGTCTTCGATACACTCTGTGTCTTCCATCGTGCTTGTAGAGCATAAATTTTGATTCGTCGGAGAACATAACTTTTGACCAATCTTCAATACTCCAATTTACGTGGCTCTGGGCATACCTTAGTCTCGAAATACGATGCCCACGCTCCAGTTTAGGGCCGTTTGCAGGTCTAAGGGGTTTTAAGTTAGATTCAGCAAGCCGACGTCTTACTGTCCATGCACTTGGGTTACTTCCTCCGAGGCGTCGAAACTGATTGGTGAGTTCAGTTCCTGTGAGAAAGCGATTTCGAAGCATGGTGTTCACCAAGTATCGGTCTTCTCGTGCTGTGGTACACCTGGTTCTGCCCGTTCCTGGTCTGCGTAGGTTAGAACCAGTTTCTTCGTAACGTCGGAGAACTCTTTGTACTGTTGACAGCGACACACCGACAGTCCTGGCTGTATCGCGCTGACTCCGGCCGGTTTCCAGCATTGTAAGTATTCTGGTGCATTCTTCAGGAGTAAGCGACATAATTTCAGCTTGATTAATGAATATAGAGCACTATCAACATGGTTTATGTACCCACATAAATGACAGATTACAAACAAAAGCAACACCAAATGCTGTAATTTCGTAGTTCCATCTTCGAAAGTGGCCCTTTTTCAAATTTGATTTTTTATGATATAACTTTACAATAACTAAGAAGTTTTAATACCTTCATTTAAGGAGTATTACATTGTCTATTAAATACAATTTATTGCATTAACCTATCATTTTTAGTTTCCGAGATTTTTAGGATTCTTTAAGTGACCCGGATTCATTGCTCTCGAGTGTATTTATATCAATTGCGAATGCATTTTGTTTTAAGGTTCAATAAATCTTATTTAATACCACAAACGGGATGGGCAAAAAATACGACCTGATCGAAACTGGTCAACATAGTATTTATGGACGTTTGCAATACTAGAAGTGCTACACTTAAGATGCTGACCCTGCTAAATCCTCTTTAGATCCCTTCTGAACAATCCCATACTATAAAAGATATTCGGAAAGACAGACGTCGAGATTTTATTCGCAAAAGTAAGATCTTATCGGATCATGTTCCGTACGCAAAATTTGATGCAAAAGTAAATTTGTAAGCAGTTCTATGAAGTACAAGATTGCAGACAGGGAAATGAAATATTTCAGTTTTGTGAATTATTGCACAATCAAATAAACGTATGGGTCCGAACTCGACCGCAAGCGGTACTGCGGTCGCTGTAGTGCTGCGACCGCACCACTGTTCCCCATACATTGCGTATACCAAGCTTTCCACTACTTCAGCGAAAGGTACCAGTAGGTAGGTACACTTTTTAACTTGTGTATATCCTCACGGTATCATGCCGGAGTGGAAGTAACTAAAACCAATTCCACAACCATATTTGTCTAGCACGCTAGGGATAATTCCTCGGAAAGCTGCACCAGATAGAGGGAGATGAGGTGCACAATATGACTTAGAGGCGAAGCATAAGTGCAGCTTATTAGTGGTGTTTGGTGATGGCAGCTCTATGTTTTAATTTCAGTTATCGTGTATGAACTAAAACATCTTAAATATACGATGTATATCTTAAACTCACGCTAAAGATATTCCAAACTTAAGTGAAACACTTTCGTATGCAAGCAAGCCTCGCTTTTTCGAAGCCGCCCACAGCGTCATTGAAAATACTAAAGCAATAAACACACAGTCGACCCAAGTTACGCTCGCTGAGTTCCTGGCATGCATGCTGCGGCGTGCCCTACTTGAGAATATATAGAGTTGCATAGAGTAACTGGCCCAATAATTGGCTTGGCGTTACTGAGTTGCGCGCATCGAGAAGATATTGATACTGCACGAATATCCCTGCGAGTATCGTAAAATGTCAATTTTCCTTAATATGCATAATGAAAGCTAGTGGCACAATGTACACGGAAATACCACAGGTAAGCTCTGCAAATGATAGTAAGATGGATAACATGATAGCAGGTATGAGCTTCAAGACCCGAAACTCGCCTGCTTCTATCTTTAGCTAATACTGCTGACCGCCAATGATGTCAGCTCTGACAGAGATGAAAACTCATAGAGCAAGTATACCGACTGTTAAAAGGTAATCCATATCCATACTAATATTATAAAGCTGAAGAGTTTGTTTGTTTGTTTGTTTGTTTGAACGCTAGGATCTCAGGAACTACTAGTTGGATTTGAAAAATTCTTTAACAGTTTGATAGTCCATTTATTGAGGATGGCTATAGGCTATATAACATCACGCTAATACGAATAGGAGCGAAGCAGCAATCATGAATGTTTCGAAAACGGGGAATATTTTTTACCGTCTGAGAGCTTCCGAGGCGTACGCTGCGTAAATGGTAAAAGTTACGTAAAAATTGTGTATTACAATATTGTTTCTCTTAAAAAGTTCTACAAAAAGTCCGCGACAGCATATGTCTATCTTTTAAGGTTCGTTCAGAATAACCTAATTTGTCTGTTTCTTAAGGTTCGCTCACAATAATATAAAACTGAAGAGTTTGTTTGTCCTAGGATCTCAGAAACTACTGGTTGCATTTCGAAAATTATTTTACAATTTAAAGTCCATTTATTGAGGATGGCTAATTGCGATATAACATCACGCTAAGACAAATAGGAGCGGAGCAGCAATAAATAATGTTTCGAGAACAGGGAAAATTTCTTTCTTTTAAGAGCTTCCGTTGCGTTCGTTGCGTAAACGGTTAAAGTTACGCGAAAATTGTGTATTACAAAAATGTTTCCCTTCAAAATATATAAAAAAAATACCTCCACAGCATATGCCTATCTGTTAAGGTTCACTTACAATAACCCCTTTTAATAAATTTTAAAGTATGAACTACGCGACGGGAGTAAACGTGGTCTTCAGTGGTAGCCAATCAACTGAACGTTTAAAACCGGCCAAGTGCGAGTCGGACACACATGAGTTCCGAACCAAAAAAAGGACGAGTGGAAGTAAATGCGTCGGGATAGGCGCGACGAGAGTAAATGCGACGGGAAACATTATATTACTCAAAATATTAATACCATACCTCTCTCTTTCTCACTCTCATGTGCCGCAAACGAAGTTGCGCGGGTCAGCTAGTACGGCTTATGCGACAAATTTTAAAATGTTCAAGAG
Source organism: Miltochrista miniata (assembly GCA_933228765.1). Taxonomy (NCBI): domain Eukaryota; kingdom Metazoa; phylum Arthropoda; class Insecta; order Lepidoptera; family Erebidae; genus Miltochrista; species Miltochrista miniata. Next base: position 11,234,545 of record OW121751.1, on the reverse strand, counting down.
AGCAGTTTACAGTTGAGAGGTCAGAAATACAAAAATCAGAATTATGGACATAACTTTTTTGTATAATGTCGTAGCGTAAAAAGGGAAACAGTTCTAGAATTAAGAATTCGAAGAGTATAAAATGGTTTTTTTTATGTCATTTGATGTTCTTTCATGAGCTTTTATGTCGCTTAAAGAAGTTGCTTTTCTTATATGCGGTAATGTAATTAAATGTAATATCGTGGTAAAATGTTGTGATATGTGAAAATTTTGCGTACGTTGGCATACATAACTCATTTTCGACCAATATGTCGCGTTCAATGATGGCTAACAAATACTTATACGGCTCAATTGATGTTAAACGATCACAATGGCTTATGGATGTACGCATTCAGATTTATTCTTTTTAATGGCATAGCATCATTAATTCATTATTTTACGTTGGGACATCCTTAAGAGGGCTTACCTGGGACTCCCGGCCGTAGACAGTTGTAGGCATCGTGTGGTTTTAGTCGGTAGGAGTCCGGCATAGCATCCATGTAGGATTTCCACACGTAAACAAAAGAAAAGAAGGTACTATTATAATCTTTGAGCACTTCATCATAAAAAGAACAAAAGACAGCTCGTTACACCCTCAGATAATTGCCTATTTGATTCATTCCATTTACTTCCATTACATTGTGATTTCTAAAAATATTTTAATGGAGATATAAAAACAGACTTTTATTATGGTTATCTGACACGATGTTACATAAAAATGTACTTACTGAGCTCTAAAAGGCTCTGTGGAAATAAATAAAGATATACTTTAGGTAGTTTCATTTTATGATGTGAAGTATTTCTAGTTCGTATTTTCATGTTTGCCACATACTGAATTTTTGAATAAGTAGGGACGTAACTACGTTAAAGTCGTAATACTATTTAGGTAATGTTAGACTACAGGTAGCTTTAAGCTGCTTGATCACTGAAAATAAAAAAAATGTATAGAATATTAAGAATAAAAGAAGACGCCTTGACGATAATGTGAATTTTTATCTGTAATTCTGTACATTTAGACTTAGATGGTACAATAAAACAGATGTTTAGTACAAACTTGTAGATTTACGTGTCATTTGAGCCAGAGTTCTGTAGCAGATAAGAACACATCATTATGTAAATCGCGACGATTACAAGCCGGCCTACCTCGGTTAAAGCTACGCGTAGCACAAATCACTTTACGTTAGCTGCCCCCAGGATTACGCTTGGTGACCTCGTTACTGGCTTAACCTGAGGTAAATACAAACAGCCGGTGTATGACGACATTTGCAAACACGATCGTGGCGGCTTTCAAAATGGTTTCTGTCAAGTTAATGTGATATTGTCAAAGGATTATCCTGCAAACTGTGGGATAATAATAATTATCGATTTATAAGGCCACGTATTAAGTCGGTTCATGACTAGTCTTGATTACATCAATGTTGGTTTAAAGCCATCCTATGAAGCGTAAGTAGTTTCAGTATACGTAAGGTTTTAGAGTTATTATTAGTTCATAAAAGAAGACGTGATACAATCCAGTCCTCATGTCTGATAAATGAATGATTAAGGTAAATATTCTTTTTCAGTACTCTTTCAATCCCTCTTCATAGACTTGAAACATGAATACAACACCTTTGATAGTCGTGTAGTCGTGTTGTACCTCTTTTAAACAGGAATAAAAAAGAAAAAAACCGGCCAAGTGCGAGTTGGACTCGCCCATGAAGGGTTTCGTAGCAGCAAGTAACATAATATAAAAGTTCTTATAGTTCGTTGTAACTTTGATTGATGTTTTAACACGTTCCCAGTGGTAGTGATTTTTCTATCCGAAAATTGCGGTTTACGACGTATTAAAAAAAAACTACCAGCGCTATCTCGTTCAAACCAATTTTCGCTGGTAGTTTTTATGTGTCCATTTCGATTGCTCGGCCAATATGTCGTAGAAAAAAGAAACTTATGTCAGCATTTCGAAGGAATTCGTAGAAAACGAACAGAGAAAACCGCAAATTCGAAGAGTCAATATTTAGAAAGTTATAAGGGTTTAACCGTGGCCGCGCAGTCCGCATGAATTCAACTGCGCGGCCACCAGTTCTCTTGAACGGAGCTACGTACAAGTCTAATTCTTTTTGCTAATCACTGATACGATTTCGAAGAAAATGTAGATTATAAAAATAAAGCCCTACTATTTGAACTTCACGACATATGGCACTCCAAAGTTATGGCCGCGCAGTCCGCATAAAGCGAACCGCGCGGCCACCAGTTCTCATTAACGGAGCATTGTAGAAGTCTAATTCTTTTTGCTAATCACTGATACGATTTCGAAGAAAAAGTAGATTTGAAAAATATAGCCCTAAAGTTTGAACTTCTCGTTCTACAGCACTTACGTAAGGGCGAACCGCGCGGCCACGTGTTTCTTAAAGTGGAGCTTAAACAGAATTTGGTAGAGGTCTCATTATTTTTGCTAATCATTGATACGATTTCGAAGAATATGTAGATATCATGAATGAAGTTCTAATGCTTGAAAATCACGAGTTACAGTACTTAAACCCTGTAACTCGAGTTAAAAGAAGGGTGACCATGATTTACGTTGCGTCGACGAGATATTCCCAAAAAAAAAATTGAACCGAATTCATACAAATCCTTTAAAATATTTACCTAGCACAAAGTTATTATTTTGATTTACCAGATTTTATTCAATATCATATTGAAGTCGGCGCCAAGTAAACCCATAGGTATAGGTAGGTAGGTATTATTAATGGCAACAACTTCCATATTAAATTGAATAAAATCTGATAAATCAAAATACATATCACTATGTGCTAGGTATATTTTATTTTTAAGGATTTGTATGAAGTCGGTTCTATTGTTTAATTATTTTTTTATTATTATTTTAAGTGACGGGTAGACCGATAAGTATATCTATCTAGGTGTAAAGTTTTCATCAACACAAATCAATCAAGCCGAAACACAAGGTAACTGCTGTAAATCGTTAAGAAATTCCCTCAACTGTCTTTCGGTTCCATCATCATATCGACTCCAGACCTTTATTAAATTGTAGTAGGTATACTTACTTATTAAAGCACTTAATCAAAAAGTTAGCAAACGCACTAGTTGTCCCAACAATTTTCGGTGGTTGCCCTCGATTTCTCCTGGATCCCAGCATCAGATCTTGATACCCTGGATATGGGACCACCTCAGAAGTAACCTCATTCAAACAAAAAAAATCAAAATCGGCGCCGCTATCGCGTAATACTTATACATAAAAAAACATAGCGTAGGAATTGAGAACCTCCTCTTTTTTGAAGTCGGTTAATAAGACTTTTTAATGTCACGTATATTGCTATACTTTTAATCGTAAAAAGCAAATAGTTGTAGTCCCTTGGTTTGAATTTGAATAGAGAAGTTTACTTCTAGGATATAAATAAATAAATATTCACGGACATCTCACACAACGCTATCTGATCTCAAAGTAAGCTAGGAATAACCTGCTTGTGTTATGGGTATCCACGATCCACCACGGATATTAATACTTATATACTTTTAAATACATACATATTATACATAGATACACCCAGACTCTTGAGACAAACATTTATGGGTCACACAAATATTTGTCTCCGGTGGGAATCGAACCCACGACCTCCAGCGCCGCAGGAGGTATCTCTACCGACTGTGCCACAGAGGCAGTCAAAGATAAGAAGATAAGAAAAAAAACACTCATCGATTGATTTATATTTCAGTAAATGGTGAGGATCACAATATAGGTACATATTGTTATATAATGGGTAAGGTAAGGTAAGGCCGTTAGCGCAGCGAAGAACTATTCAATACTTATTATAATGGGTGTCTCAGTAAGAGTGCACTTTTTCATTTTAATAAAAAAAACATTTTTTTTTGAGAGAGTTGTCATTTTTTTATTGAATTGTCAAAAAGACATGTTCCGATTAAGCATGGAACAAAATATCAGTCAAATGGCTTCCACAGCTCTGATGGCAAGCCATTACTCTATTCATGAAAATTTTCATGACTTTTTCACAGAGATGAGGCTGTTTCGCACCGATGACTCGTTGGATCTCGGATTTGAGCTTAGGCATTGTTTCTGGTTTGTTCGCTTAAACCTGCGATTAGAGAAAACCCCAAAGAAAAAAATCGCACGGCGTTAAATCTTGTTGGCCAGTTCACATCAGAATTTATTGAGATATTTTTTCCGGCAATCGTTGCTGCAATGGATTGTTTCATGCGCGGTGTAGCAGGTGGCGCCGCGACGTCTTGCTGAAACCACATACCGTCCGCACACAACGGAAGCACAGGAGTCTTACTGTCCATTACCGACCCAGTTTCTTCATTTTTATTGAAAACTCTTCGAATGGTTCACACATTAGGTGCACTTTCTCGACTGAAAATTGTTCGTAGTTTGCGAGCGGTCTCAGCATAACTTTCCAAATTTTTGTAATAAGTTTTCACAATTATTACGCGTTGTTCTTTCGAAAAGCGCTCCATTTTTATTAATCGGAACAAACAAATGTGTAAGCTGTCAAATCTCAGAGTCGCCACTTGCACAAAAAAAAATAGCACTAAATTTAAAAAGTGCACTCTTATTGAGACACCCTATACTTATTATACTTCTACTTATTCGAAAGTCAATACTTTACTTATATGTACCTACTTACTTTACTTTTTTTATAAACGACATTTTAATACCTACATTTATAGAAGAATACTTCTAGTTAGAAAATGCTCAGAATAGTTGTGGACCGCTTCATCTTAGAAAAAGTTACAAATGCCATCAGGCGAATTATCGTCCCGTCCATTTGTCTTCTTTGGGTTGGGCAGTTCGTTATCGTCGTGGTGATTTGCTAAGGTTTGTTTCCTTTTGGTGGTTGCTGTGGTTGGGATTGTTGAACTGTGGGAGTGAGGAGGTCCTGCACCAAAAACCAATATTAAATGTAGTGGAATATCTATATCACACAGCGCCATGTAGAATGAATGATTGCCAATCGCCAGCAAATATGTTTTCTTTTTAATAAACCTATTTTACTTAAAAGCTTACAAGCACATTTTCGTAAGACTAATTCGAATCACTAATTCTCAATTGAATTGAATTGGAATTCAATTGAAACAAGCAGTAGCTCTTTTTACAAGAAAAGCTACTTGCTATATAAATATATTTACACTATGATATTAAAATAGTAAAAAGCCTGGATTCACACACTATCAATCTTGGTCACCCTATTTTTTCCTTCGATTATAGGTTTTAAGTTCTATACGTCATTTAGTTCTTAATTTGAGGCTTTATTCATACTGTCTACATATTCTTCGAAATGGTATCTGTAATTAGCAAAAAGAATGGGACTTCTACTAAGCTCCGTTTAAGCTCCATTTAAGAAAAACCGTGGCCGCGCGGTTCGCATTGTGCGGACTGCGCGGCCATAACTTTGGAGTGCCGTATGTTGTGAAGTTCGAATAGTAGGGCTTTATTTTTATAATCTACATTTTCTTCGAAATCGTGTCAGTGATTAGCAAAAAGAATTAGACTTGTACGTAGCTCCGTTCAAGAGAACTGGTGGCCGCGCAGTTGAATTCATGCGGACTGCGCGGCCACGGTTAAACCCTTATAACTTTGTAAATATTGACTCTTCGAATTTGCGGTTTTCACTGTTCGTTTTCTACGAATTCCTTCGAAATGCTGACACAAGTTTCTTTTTTCTACGACATATTGGCCGAGCAATCGAAATGGACACAGTTTTTATAGCAATGTACATCATATATTCTTTTTAGATTTATCAGTCTCTTAGTTTAGAAGTTAGAGGGGGGGGGGACACACATTTTTCCACTTTGGAAGTGTCTCTTGCGCAAACTATTCACTTTAGAAAAAAATGGTGTTAGAAACCTCAATAGCATTTTTGAATACCTATCTATAAATACCCCACACGTATGGATTTGATGAAAAAAAAAAATTGAGTTTCAGTTCTGAGTATGGGGCCCCCAAAATTTACTGCTTTTTTTCTAGTTTTATATAAGAATCTTAATGCGGTTCACAGAATACATCTACTTGCCAAGTTTTAATAGCATATGCCTTATAGTTTCGGAGAAAAGTGGCTGTGACACACGGACGGACAGACAGACAGACAGACAGACAGACAGACAGACAGACATGACGAATCTATAAGGGTTCCGTTTTTGCCATTTGGCTACGAAACCCTAAAAATACCTACCTACTGCTGTTTAAAAGCATTTTTTATATAATCCACTTAACATGAAATTAAAACCTCAGGAAAAGCAATTCTGCTGCATTGACAAATAAAAAGTAACAGATATAGAGCTGAGTCGAGGTAGACTCGCTCAAAGCCCCGCATGCAATGCTGCAGCAAGCCCCACTTGAGAATTTATCGAGTTGTGGAATGCATCGAGTAAGTGACCCAATAATTGTCTTAGCGTACCAGAGCTACGCGTATCGGGTGGGGAATATCGATGCTACATAAAAGGCTTACGATCTATACTCTTTTAGATTTATTTCTTTTAGATTTATACTCTTTTCTGAAATATACTCTTTTCTGAATTGTTAGTAAAATTCTCCCAGTTCACCCCTGTTTCAATGCAAAACAATTCAAAACTTATTACTTTTGACAGGCAAGAGACGGGTTTTCAACTAAAAACTATATACCACCTTAGTAGTGTGATAGTACAAGTAGTAAAAAATATCCAAAATTCAACAACATTCTGTTTGACATGCTGTTGTCTCTAAACTCGAAGTCCCGTCACTGCAAACTAAAAACTTTTTATAGCGAATGTTATCTTAAGAAACTGAATTTTAAAACCGCTGTTTATTTAAAATATTATCTTAACTTTAAAAGCTTTCTATGAAATTACATTTAGCGCTGAAAGCACTCTTACTCAACTACGATAAGAACAAGCTATGTAATGTTATAGAGAATGCTATAACGACTACGCCACGTATTGGCTAAAACTTCAGATAAATCGACACGGTTAGAAAATTACCTTCAAGAAAACAATGTTTGAAAGTAAAAGATTCTTGAAAAGTGAGTAAGGTATTTAGAAATAGGTAGACTCTTAAATACTGACCCGAACATTATTCTAAACCAACAATTAGACCTGAACCGTTCACCTTTGCTGCATTATTATAAACAGTGATATGATAATGACATCTACATCTGTATAACATTGAATATTTTGACATTTAATTAATAGGATATTCTGACATTAATTTGATTAGTTAATTTGACATTTAATTGAGTACCTAGATATTTTGACATTTAATTTATTTGTATTAGTTTTACTTGACATGATTCGATATGACAAATCAAATTGGTGCAGTGTATGACATTTAATCGTTTGGACATTTTGAGTTATTCACATTTAATATATTAATTAACACTATTGACACTTCAACAATACTAATAATTTTTAAATTTGAATTGTAATTATTTAATTTCAGAAGTCAAAAATTTTTTCTGGACAATTTGTAAACTGGCAACCCTTAAAATTAGTTAAATATTGTAATATGATTGGAAATGATTTGATTTGCAAGTATTTTAATACTTTGCATTCTCCCTAATTTTTGGGGTAAATTTGAAAACTGACAACATTGTCTGTTGGTATACCTACATGGAAACAATTGTCATTGTTAATGCGTTCGGAGTGTAATTATGATCTAAATAAGTAAATAGCCTTTGAGAATGCCGAAAGGCGAAACCGGTTAGGTATTACAATAATAAATGTTGTGGAACAGTACAAGTGAAGTTTTTCAATATTTTCTCAATATCTTTTTTTTTGGGGGGGAAGTTGTTATAACTGCAAACAGTCCAGATTTAAGTAACAGGCTTTTCTTGTGTTACAGAATATTCTAATTTTCACTTATTGATGAGTTGAGTCATAAACCTGAGTGCCCTAAATATGATCTCAAACTCATGAGAGACGCATAAGCTGGCTGACAGTTTCTTAAGCTAAGTAACAGACATTATTTATCTTAGCTAAGCCGGTGTGCTTCGCTCACAGCCCACCTGGCTCTTTGAAAGCACCTTATGCATGATTGAATTAACTGGCGTAATTAATTTTGCTCGTAAATAGATTGGAGTGCTTTAGATAGATATTCTACTTGAGCACAAGTGAAATATAATTTATACTAAAAAGTCGGATATTTGTGAGTTACATTTATGAGACTCACTTTTGATGTAACGTATTACGTACATTTTATGTTACAGTTTATAGCAAGCTTATCCACCATACCAAAAATTATGAGACACAAATTTTCCTAAAGACGCATAATGTGAAATTGTTTCAGCAGTTTCGAGTGTTCTTTAGTAAAATAACTGTTTAAGCAGCTTTTCGGCTAGGGAAAAGACGCGGGTTTGACTCCCGTTTGACGTTGAAAATATTTTCTTACATTAAATTCACTTGAAACTAACCAATTGTATAGTAGCTCAGTTACTAATACAAACGCATTTACCATTTAGCTACTTTTGTTTCACTGGCGGCGCTTATATTAAAGTTTAGACATAACTGTTCTCGAAGTATGTTTATATTTTATGTAAATATCAAGTCGGAAATGCTTTCAAAAAGTTATTTCATAAAGCTTCTACAACACAGGTACAGGTATCAAAGAGTCAGTCGTAGCTTTTGACCAAATTCATAAACTTTCATTGAGCTTTTATTTTTATTACTCGTATTTCCGTGTTGTATGTCTGACTAGATTGTGAAATATAATTTTAAAACGTGAGCAGTGTATAATTTGAGCCATGCGTTTGTAGTTAGTTAGACAGCTGAATGTTTGAAAAAGTGTAGTGTTTTTATCTGATTGAACATTTCGGAGATCATGTTTCTGTTTAGAGTTGATTATGCATAGAGTCTTGTGCCTCCAAACAGAGCAGACGTGTTGAACGCAACACAAATATTTGTCCGCGCGTGATAAAAGTGCATCGGTAGCGCCGCCCGCGCCGCTGCCAGTGCCCACTGTCGGCAGTGCGTAGTCATCATGACCTACTTCCGCGTGTGACGCTAACAAAGTGTACAAAGAACGTGCTCGAGATGGCTTCATCTCCTTGTATTAAGTTAAAAACGGAAAATGAACATCTGCTGTATTCCGCATTTTACCGCAACGAAAAAGCAGCTAATGAAGAACTGCAACAACAGGTTCAAGACCTGAAAGAGCAACTCCGGTGCCTTAAGGCTCAATTCGAGGAACTGATTCAACAGAAGCAAACCCCTCAACCTGTTACGAAACAGGCAACCGAAAGTTCTTCCTCAAAGTGTGTGGAATACTGCACGGATGAGAATTTGCGAAAGAAACGGAGTGGGTTCGTGTGAAAAACAGAAAAAAAAGGAAAATGAACACATCTCCCTCACCCCCCCCCAAATCAGCTTCTGACTGCGAGGATGCGCCTCAAATAAAACAAAAAAGGACCCCTTTGCCACCACCAATAATAGTGGATGGTGTCCAAAACTACCAAAAATTTTACGATTTTTTGGTAGAAGGGTTATCAGGTGACCCATTTACAGTGAAAATGTTAAGCGGGAATACTGTTAAAGTGAATGCCACTAACGAGGAAGGTTACAGGTTAATCACCAAACACCTTTCCTCCAATAATTGTTTATGGCATTCATATGAAAATAAACAAGATCGGCCCATTCGTGTAGTTGCTAAAAAACTGCACCACACTTGCGACCCCAAAAGAATTGTTGAGGACCTTCACCACAAGGGGTATAAAATTGAAGCAGCAGTGAATAAACTTAAGTGGAACAACAAGGAGCCACTGAACTTATTCATGCTCACATTCAGTAAAGAAGAAGATATTCAGAATATCTACAAAATCAGCAGTATTCTAGGATGTAAAGTGGAAATACACCCTCTAAAGACTCCTAAATTGATACCGCAATGCAAAAGGTGTCAAGCTTACGGTCATACGCAAAAATATTGCCGTAAGGAGCCGCGTTGCGTTAAATGTGTAGGCAAGCACCTAACGAAAGATTGCCAGAAGTCAGCAACTGACAAGCCAAAATGTGTGCATTGTGGCGAACCGCACCCTGCTAACTATAGGGGATGTATGGTTGCTAAAGAACTACAGAATTTTAAAAATAAAAATATTCAGAAGAAAAGTCTTTTGCAGAATCAGACTAGCGATTCAAACACGTCAAAACCTATTAAGGTCACGGCTGCATCGCAACCTTGCGCATCTAGCAAAAGCAAGCGCGAAAACGCTACGTATGCACATATTACACGTAATAGCAATGTGAATCATCGCAATGTAAACACGGAAATTTAAGGCAAATTAAATCAGGTATTAAACCTTATGATCACGTTTGACGAACGCCTTAAAAAAATTGAAAATAGCACTAAAAGAGCTACATTAATCAACGTGTATGAATAAAGTCTTAAAAATCATGACTTGGAATGCAAATGGACTGCTCAAACGTCGTCATGAGTTGCAAGTAGTCCTAGATAAAGAAAATATAGATGTGTGTTTGATATCAGAATCACATTGTACGAAAGAGTCCTACATTAAGTTAAATGGATATAAATCATATCATGCTATCCATCCATATAATAATGCAAACGGAGGTAGCACTGTGATAATAAAAGAAAATATCTCTCACTATCCGTCCATGACTCACGAAGAGTGTGATATTCAAGCCGTTTCGGTATGCATTGAAACCAAGCGATATACACTGACAGTAGCAGCCATATATTGTCCTCCGAGATATAAATTAAAACAAGAGCAATACGTCACTTTTCTGAATAAGCTCGGTAATCGATTTATACTCGGTGGTGATTTTAATGCCAAAAATACATACTGGGGTTCCAGATTAACCTCCACCAAAGGAAGAGAGCTAAAAAGTCCTATGAATGAAATCCAATGCGAAGTAATATCTACTGGGAAGCCGACCTATTGGCCTACGGATATAGGACGAATCCCAGACTTGATAGACTTTTTTCTTTTTAAAAATATTTCGTCGGCTTATATGGCTATTGAAGAAGGGTTTGACATGAATTCGGATCACTTTCCCATAACCTTAACCCTTGGCGAAAATGTCCTTCTCAGAGAAACCTACCCCACCTTGGTCAACATAAAAACCGACTGGGTAAGTTTTCAATCGGATTTAGAAGCTAAAATCGAACTCAAAGTGCCCCTGCGAAATGCTGACCAACTAGACTACGAAGTGAACAAATTTACTTCCGACATCCAGCAGTCAGCATGGCGTAATACACCCGAAATTATGATAAGGAGCAAGGGTAACACATATCCCAAAGAAATCCTTGACCTAATTGTCGAGAAAAGGAGACAGAGAAAGAAATGGCACTACACAAGATCACCTACCGATAAAAATATATTAAATCACTTAACAAAAATATTGACAAGAACGATCCAAAGTTACAAAGATGATTCAATTGCCAAATCATTAGAGAGGTTGTCCGGTGACCGCACCAGCAATTACCCCCTCTGGAAGGCGATGAAGAAATACAGAGCTCCAATTGCGCCCATTCCTCCAATTAGGGAATTAAATGGTAAATGGGCAGTAAGTAATGAACAAAAGGCAAAAAGGTTTGCGCTACATTTAGAAACAATATTTCGACCAAATGAAGGGCTGTCAGAAGAGTTGCCATACCTAGAACACCAACAAGATTCGACTGAAATAAAATTAGTAACACCAAAAGAAGTAGCATTCGAAATAAGAAAAAATATGAACATCAAAAAAGCGCCAGGTTACGACCTTATTACAGGCCAAGTACTACAACATCTGCCACGGAAAGCGCTGGTGAAATTAACGTATCTGTTTAATGCATCTATTAGATTAAAATATGTTCCAGCTGTTTGGAAAGTAGCTGAAGTCATCATGATAACAAAGCCAGGGAAACCACCTCATGAACCGACATCATATAGGCCAATCTCCTTGTTACCTGTAATTTCTAAACTATTCGAAAAGCTTTTGCTAAAAAGAATGAAACCTATACTTGATCAAAGAGCTCTTATCCCTAATCACCAGTTTGGCTTTAGGGAGAAACACTCAACAATAGATCAAGTACATAGGATTACAAAAATAATTGAAAATGCATTAGAAGAGAATAAAGTTTGCTCCTCTGTGTTCCTAGATGTTGCGCAGGCATTTGACAGAGTCTGGCATAAAGGTCTGATACATAAATTAAGCTCCATGCTGCCTGCACAGTTTGTAGTAATCATAGAATCTTATATATCCGAGAAAAAGTTTAGGGTAAGGCATGAAAATGGTTATTCTGAACTCAAGGAAATAAAAGCTGGAATCCCGCAGGGAAGTGTGATAGGGCCGGTCCTGTACCTACTATACACATGCGACATTCCAGTACCAGAAAACAGCACCATTGCAACCTTCGCCGATGACACTGCCATAATGTCTACCGGAAGTACCCATAAGGAAGCCGTGATTAACGCACAAATAGCTGTGACAAAAGTTTTTGAATGGACTAAAAAATGGCGCATCAACTTAAATGAATCAAAATCAACTCACATAGATTTTACAAACAAAGCACCCCAGTACTACCCAATACTCATCAACAATAAGCTTGTTCCATATGGTAATACAGCGAAATATCTTGGCATGACGCTTTATGTGAAGCTACGTTGGAAAGCGCACTTCAAGAAAAAACGGCAAGAACTAGATATACGTTACAGCGAAATGAATTGGCTGCTTGGAAAAAAATCAAGCCTGTCAATACCAAACAAACTTTTACTGTATAAGCAAGTCCTGATGCCCGTATGGACATATGGTGTACAGCTGTGGGGCTGCACTAAACAGAGCAACAAAAGCATTATCCAGCGTTTTCAAAATAAAGTGCTAAGAAGTATAGTTAATGCACCTTGGTATATCCGAAATGACGATCTCCATCGGGACCTTCAAGTGGAGTCCGTCGACAAAATTATTCAACGTTTCGCAGAAGCTCACGAAAAGAGACTTCTCTATCATGACAATCCTGAGGCAATCCAACTCCTCGATTGGACAGACTTAAAAAGAAGACTCAAAAGAACTAAACCCTTTGAGTTAGTGTAGTGCTATGTGAACGCGATAAGTGACTTTAGTCGTTTAGTGTAGAACACAAGAACAATGTGTACGTAAACTTAACAGACTCTAAGAAAAATCAATGGATTATCTTCTTAGAATAAGTATTTTCATTTTAGAAGTTTAAGTCAAAGTTAAATTACTTATTAGCCCATAAGCTAGATTGTAATATTTAAAAGTGAATTTGAATACACTTATTATAAAAAAAAAAAAAAAAAAAAAAATGTTTCTATTTGCTTTGAAAATTTTGCTTGAGCTTTCATTGAGCTTTTATTTTTATTACTCATTAGCTGACGTCACGCGGTTTTACCCGCGTAGTTCCCGTTACCGTGGGAATACGGGAATGAAACATAGCCTATGTTCACCGCAAAGAGTGTAGCTTCCCAACAGTGAAAGATTTTTTTTAAATCGTTCCAGTAGTTCCAGAGCCTATTCCTTACAAACAAACAAACAAACAAAAAAACAAAAAATAAATCTTTCCTCTTTATAATATTAGTATAGATGTAAAAACATTACATGTAAATATGATTTTTCCATAATATAAAATAAAAAAAATATTAATAGAACTCTGGGCTTCTTCAGTTAGCGAGCAAAAAATGAATTTTATCTGGGGAAGTTGCATAACTAGAAAGTATTCAAAGACATTCTATCACGCTAAAGAGTAGCAATTCTGTTGCATTGAGTAGAAAACTTCAGTAACGGGAATAGGCTACAGGAGGATGTGAATGAAATATTTTCTCAAAAGGTTTCGGTAAACTTAAACTTTTGTTAGGTTCGGCTGCAATCTTTGTAAGTAATTATAAATTCGTTATTTAAACATGTGCGGCGTGAAATTAAATTAAATCTCATATTTTTGCTAAGAAAATGTGCAAAAATGTTTCCACTTTATATATTTTTTCCGCTCTCGTCCGCTCGAGCCAGTGAGCGTCAAGATGGTAAAATACCACGTCTTCATACGCTTGAAATGCATACTATTTCCTCATCAGTAAAACAATTTATCTTGTAGTGAAGGAATTTGTTTTATACCTTACTTTCGCACAACTTTGTGTAAGTTATAAGATAAGGAAAATACTTTGCCGTGCAGTTCGTAAACTTTTAACCAGAATCTTTTAGTTCTACTAAAAATTGTACATGTTCAAAGGTTGCATAAATTTCATAATTAGCGTAAAAAAATCAACATTGCTTTACATAATTTAGGAATGGATTGTTGTATAAATACACAAACTTTGTCAAGGCCAATCTCCCAGTGACGTCGGGGTCACCGTAGGCATAGGGATGGGTACTGTGTGGTTTTAGTCAGTAAAAGTCCGGCATGGCATCCACGAATATTTCCACACCAAAAAATAATATACTTTCTCAATTAACTCACTGGAGTCAGATGATTTTTCTTGAATTTTATTGTAGAGCATACCTACCGGGAAGTTGAGTAGAAGCAAAGATAATAATTATAATGGTATTACATACAGATAGGCAACTCCCTGACCCTCAATGACCAAGCTTCCCCACCCCCGCCAGTCCCGCCACAGCTGTCATTACAGTTCGGCGGGTGTGTTGAGGGAACATTTGCTTAGCCTTAATTGTCACACACACATTCAAGCTCTATACGCACATGGCGTATTTTTCGTGTAGGTGACAGAATTAAAAACAAATCATAAATATGGAGTTTCCGCCCTGTGGTAGAAGCACCCTGTACTTTTATACGGTGGGTTCCGGTATAACCTCATTGTTATTTCCGATTACGATGACGTAAAGCCAAAGAGGGTAATAAAAAAAGATTTATTACACTTAGGCAACAATGGGAGGTCTTTAAACTTGTCTGTTCGTAGGAAGAGCGTTTTCCATTATCACTTCGCTAATGAGATTAAAACTCGATTACACGGCTTACAAAATTATATTCTACGACAATGTTTTACCCTCGTCAACATGCTTTAATGAGTCTTTGATAGTAATCACTGAACGGAATTGATTATAAACTAAGGAGGGCTTCAAATTTTGGGACATCTTTTTTCTTTTCACAAACAAAGGGTGATATGAACAGGTAAAAGAAAAATAAATTGAAAAACAAGTTGAAAGTTCGTTAACTTCAAAGACATTCCCTAACGTTTTCTTTAAATTGTTAATCGTTATGTTGTCGGTTATACAATATACCTACTTATTTATCGCACGGGTATTTTTGGTGTGATAAGAAATTATGCAGTTTACAATCGTCTATCTCGGTATTAAAGGTAATAAAATCTGTTCAAAGATGAAAAACAAAGCGATCTTATATTTTGTACTATTTAAAGGAGGTTAAAGATTTTCTATCGAGAGAGTGGTAAATTTTATTCAACATCAACACATTCATATTTCATATTAATTTGCTGAATACTGTGCACGGCATTTTGGAGTCATTTAATATGGAAAAGGACTTCTTTCCTTACCAGCAAACCTGCGGCAAACCTAATCGCAATCTTTGCGATATTAAACTACCCCAAAAAGTTACCTAGTTGCAAAACTTGATGTTTCAAAGAGCCTGGTTAGCTACAGCAGGCTTAAATTTAGTACAATTTTAACTGTAAAAAGTTTTTTTAATATTTAAATAAAATTTATGTATGTCGGTAGGAACCGCTTCAAGTACACGTATGCAATTAAAATCGACCTATATTCACGTAAAGCAGTACATTAAAAAAGTGCTTAAGACTCTGCGAAGAGCAATTCATAAAGTTCCTTTGAGTTGGAGGCGGAATAAATTGTTCAAAGAAGTATACTTGCGGATGTTGCGGATATTGGTTAATAATAAAAGAGTAGGTAAGTAGTGGATAACTGTATAGGTATAGCCACAGTCTTCTCTCAATTCTTAATAAAAAGAAATTGAACTGTGTAAGACAGTAAACTGTATGGATAGTTGAAACATAGTTGGCATGTTGCTATCTCTGCTACTCTTAAAGCTATAGCGCAAAAAAAAAAACAGTATATTTAAATAATAAAAATGCAATAGAGGCTACGTACATACATTAAAATAAAATTTTAAAAGGCAATGTTTAGAAAAAACACTCGAACAGTGACCAGTACGTTCCTTCATCCAGGCACTTGTATATGTATTATCTTCGATACGAGTCCAGCGACAGTTGTAGCCATACAAGACATTTCTATTGATTTAGACGTCCATTCGTCTGTCTAAGTATTAGTTAGGTAAAGATTCTACGTCTTTGCATTACAGCGTCAAATTACCCGCGCCGCCGTACCTTCTTACATGCCAGACGCGCCTCCCATTTTCCCGTAAGAATGTTCACTGTGATTTGATAGCTAAAATGTCAAGACGCTTGTAATTTAGTAGACTGTCAGAGTCGACGTTAATTAAGTCAAAGTGTGGTGGAAGCTGTTCTCAATAATTACAACCTCTATTACCTGGAAGCGCTCTCGTGGCCCCGCGGACTCAGTGTTCTGTAAACGTTAATTCTGTAAATTTATTAAAAATAGTGATATCCATAACCTAAACTTAAGAAATAAGAATAAATTGGCTGTACCTAGATTTAGGCTTAATAAAATAAGCAATTCTTTTGCGGGTAATTGTATTCGAATGTACAATACATTGCCGACAGCCATAACAGGTTTGTCAGTTAATAAATTTAAAAAACTAGTAAAGCTTAAATTGTGCCAGAAAGCTTATTATAGCATTAAAGACTTTCTAGAAGACAAGACTGCCTGGCAGTGACACGAATTGCTCCTTTCTACATTTAAAAAAAAAACTGTATTAGATACTAAGATGAATAAGAGGGACCGGACTGAGTTTCTTGGGGTGTTCTTCTCAGTCTGTAGCATTTCCGAACCCCCGGTAGAGTCACAAAAATTTTGACAAACCTAAATATTTTTTTAAAAATTTCAAAGGGAATAAATTTAAAAAAAAAAAAAAAAAAAAAAAAAAAAAAAAAAAAACGATCACTGCAGTAAGCAACTTTCACTATGACCAGTCCTTGGATGAGTGTCTATCCATATGACCACTTTGTGACATTTATTTAAGCGTTTCCGTGATTCGGCAAGCATGTTTAGCCGTTGGTCACGGTTGCCAGTGAAAATGGCAGTCGTTAAGTCAAGTCGAAGGCCTTTTTAGACGGCTTAAAAAAATTCAACAGAATGCAGTCACAACCTGCGCCAGTCCCTCTCAACACGGCAATATGGCTCCCACCTATTACGTGAGAAGAATTCTAAAATAAGATGAAATGTGGGCACATAATATGCCTCTGCCTACCCCTTCGGGGACAGTGGCGTGACCATATGTATGTATGTACCTATGTGTATTATCTGGATGCGGAAGGAGCAAAACGGCCGTGTACTGGAGATTATTATATACTAGCTGAGCCCGCAACTTCGTTTACGTCACATAAGGTGTATGAAAGGGAGGGTATTTCTTCATCAGAGTCATCAAGCAGCGTCAGAAACTGACCTGTTTGCTTAATTATAAAAGAGCTTAATGATTAAGTCTATTTTAAAACAATTCAGTCCACGCCTTCGGCGCAGACTGAATTGTTTAAAAATAGTCTTAATCATTAAGCTCTTTTATGATTAAGCCAACACGCCAGTTTAGGTTCACTCACATTCAAAGAAACCCCTACAATTAAAATTTTCAAAATATCTGATTCTTAAAAGTGTTATAACTCTTTTATTTCTAAACCGATTTACATAAAACAAACGCTAAATGGTAACTGGAGCAAACCTCAATACAATAAAAAAAACCGCATTGCAATCGGTTGAGCGGTTACTGAGATTAGCGTGCACAACCGTACATACAAACAGATATACAGACATACAGACATACAGACAAACAGACAAACAGACAAAAATTCTAAAAATCATTGTTTTGGGTTCTATTGCGTTCATAAAGCCCCCTATAATATTTTTTCTTATTTATCTTCCATGTACAGACAGCGACCTGTTACGATTTTATTATATGTATTGATAATTAGATTTTTTAAAATGGCGGATTCCCAGTCATAGCGTCATCTCCATCATAAAATTGCTATGGCAGACGAATAACTAAAACTTGGCCAGTTTTAAGTATGAGAAAATTGTATTTCATCAATGAACTACAGTATTCTTAATTGCCGCATAGCAATGCGAGTGCCACGTTTTAAAATAAATACATACCTATCTAAGTATACTTATCCACTATAAGATTGCATTCTCTGTAGTAAACTTTTACTTTCTCTAAGCTACTAAAGCTAAAAACCCCATGAGAGTCTCATTCCCAACATAAAACTCAACAAGAAAATATCGACCAATTGCAGAGACTATTTGGGTTATAAGAACGCATAAACTTTTATACCTCACGTAAGCCTATCTTACGCGAATTTCCGATAAATCGATTAGCCTTATCTGCTTAAGGCTTGAAGCCTTTATAAGTCTGGTCATGAATATACCTTGAGTTTGGTTTAGTAGTTACTAAGATCGGTTATAACATAACTAGGAACGTCATCTATATTTCTGCAGTTGCTAGTAAAAGTATTTCGTATAACAGAAATGTTGTTTTTGAAGTTTAAATGAAACACGCTCAGTGATTTGTTCAAAGTTGAGACATTGGATAGTTTTTATTCAGTAATAGGTATTATAAAAGTGTATTGATAAGAAAGTTTATTTGAATTTATTTGAATATATTTTGTTACTGAACAACACTTATTTTGTTGTGTTGGGAACACTTTCGCAAAACGATCCATTGGATAGAAAAGAAAAACTCGAAATGACACCGCGTTGTCAGTAAAATGGCAATCGTTAAACCAAGTTGAAAGCCAAAACTTCAGCGAGTCATCACTGTCCATTTCCACAGGGCAATAGGATCACCACCTATTACGTCGGACATAACTGTGTGTTACTGTGTGGAATTATACCAAGTCCACACGGGGTTACATACTTAGGTATTATGGTGAAACACTAAAGATGCAGAAGCAGAAAAGGTATTGAAGTTGCCAAGTTCTTACTAGGCTACTCGTATTAAGACCTTATAATGGTAGAGTTCAGAAAGGATACCGTAGAATTCGTGCGTCATTAATTGCTGCAGATCCTGGTTAGAGTCATCATAATGGGAGTTATTTTTATGCCACTAAGGTAGTAGATAGGCATACGATTAATTTCAAATGCAGATAAGCGGTTCAGATAGATATAAACCCATGTTCATTTGTATTAATTTAATTATTTATTTTTTATGAAAATCCGTTGCTCGTTATTCTGTGAGTATTTCAAGCGTCTACTGGTTACCTTACTTATTATCTAATATGACTACAATAAAACTAGTATTCCTCTGTGGTGGTTGTTAACTATCCTGTTATTCTCATAAAAGATCCTCTATGTTAAGTACAGTTTGTATTTCCAAAAGAGTTTGTGAACTCTATGTTCAATTTTCTTTTTAATAATATTGATGACATTTGAATGATGACATTATAAACACGACACGTCTACAACATAGGTACATGTGTGTTTATACTGGAGAAAAATCTAAAATAAGGGAGCTTTTTTTACTATTTCCTATGAAATTGCTATCTTTGAAATATTACATCTACCTAAAGTAATCTGCTGAAAGCGTTGTTCACTTTTTGAAGAAATATTTACGATGAAAGTTGAAAAATAAGTTAGTATGTGACCCCTTTAATGTTCAATCATGGCGACACGTAATTAATTTCGTTGCGCAATATTTGATTTTGCTATATCTCCTAAAGAATTGATTTTATTTGCATGGTGTAAAGGGAATAAATAATCTTGATGATATGTTCAAGCCAAATAACGTATTTAAATTGAAAAGGATACCTTATTACCTAATATACTTTTTTGAATGGGAGCCCCCTTAAATATTATTATGTTTTTGTTTTTAGTATTTTTTGTTATAGCGGCAAGAAAGACATATAATTTGTAAAATTTTCAACTCTCTAGCTATCACCGTTCATGAGATACAGCCACGTGACGGACAGACAGACGGACAGCGAAGTCTCATGAATAGGGTCCCGTTTTTTATCCTTTGGGTACGGAACCCTAAAAACAAAAATTCATCAATTCTGACAAATTTCGCAATAAAATATTTATTTCATTGTCTATTACGAAAATTATTAGATATACTGATAACTCTGTCAGGCCACCGCTCTTCGTCAACTTTATGACTAATAAAATTATGTGACCTCATTATTTTGTTACTTAGCTTGGCCGCCCGCTGCGGCGCCGGGAAGATTTTACGTGAAAAATTACGAAATGCTTCCTGAATTCTCTAAACATTTCTTTTTGCCCTGCCCTTCAATAAATCTTTCAAAAAAATCGTTTCAGTAAGATTTAAATCTTCACGCCGGGCTGCTCGATACATCGTTGGCCAAGAAGTTACGAGCATCTTGGAAAACTTTGATCGTCTGTAAAATCGGAACGGGGCGTCGTAGAGGGGTCTGGGTTTCTTTGGGGAGCTCGGCAGCCACTACTCTACCCGACTGGGGGGGTTGGGGGGGGATTGGGACAAAAAATTTTTTCGACTCTAAAAAGGTTACCGGAGGGTAGGTCTCGTCGCGTACATAAAGATAGACCCAAACACGAGCGGGATCGGACCAGTGGTTCCGGAGATACGAGGTTTTCAACAAAACTGTAAAATTTTGTAAAATTTTCTAAAAAATTTACAAACCTCGTAGCTCCGAAACCCCTTGGGCTAGGATAGCCGTGTTTGGGATTGTTGGAGTGGGCTCGACGAGGGCTATCAGCTGGGCCTACCTACACGACTCTACGTAGAGCGTGTAGCGATCTGGGACAAAATTTTCACTTTTTTCGACTTTTTGGGGGTTTTTCAGCAAAATTAGGCAGGGGAGGACTCCGAGGCAGGTGGAGCGACAGTAGGTTAGTACTAGGATAGGACAAAATTTGGACTTTTGTCCAAATTTTATAGTTTAAGCTAGATTAAGGTTATTAGACAAGACTAGGCCCTTTTGGCCGAAAAATTTTGTGATTGACGTAGCTGTGCTACATAGAGAAGGTGTAGAGCTACCCTACACCAAAATCAAGACTGCTCTACATAGAGCACAAAAATTTTTTGACGTCTCTATATTCTTAACCCTTATATTTTGTTTTACTTTTTCTTACCTTTTTACTATATTTAAATTTTTACTTGAATCAGACACTGGGACAAGAGACCCATATTTTATTAATTGTATTTTAACTCATTATTTTTCTAATATTGTAACTGTACTAGACCGGAGCTCTATTGGCTCAAATTGACCGTACAGTATTGAGACATTGGCCACTCGCCACACTGGAGATAGGACCTGTGCAAGCACCACACGCACGCAAAACACGTACAAGCCTTACACACATTCACACACACAAACAGGCAGTACACGCACACACACGGAACACGTACACATCAAACAGCACACACCACAGTGACACATCTGATAGGGTACCCTTTACACACCCTTCAGATATCCACACGCACAGAGTTCACACTAACTAAGGTACCCTTTACATACCTCAGTTAATTGACCGGATACCCCCTGATTATAAAGATGTTCGTGTCACAACGTACTCCCATAAAAAGCGCTGAGGAGGATAGCGCTCGCACGTCACTGTCGAAAACAGTGACAAAAACATCGATTGTGCGAAAAAGCCTAGAAGCTTTTGAAATCAAGGCAGGGATGACAGGGACATCACAGGCCAAACAAACGACGGACGGCAACCCGCTGCGACCCACCAGACGTCTCGAATACAGTCCACCGAGGAGGAGAGAAACTACACCAGAAACTGCTCAAGAAACGGACAACGCAAAAAAGGCAAAACAGCCTCAACCGATAGAGCACAGTCCAATAGCTGGAAAGCACTATCCAAATCGGACAGCCGAAGCAAAGGACTTTGCCAAAAAGGCGAAGTATTCGCTCGGCCTCGCAAGGAACATCAGGACGGAGATTAAAACTGATGTGTCGCAGTGGCTTGACAGGCTAGTGGGAATAGTGAGAGATATGGAGACAGGGAGAAAGAAAGCGGAAACAGTACCAGCTCACCCACCCACACAAAAGACAGAAATCGACACCCTCGCTGAAAAGATAAAAGAGCACTCTGACCTATTAGCGAAAAACGCTGAGCAGATGAAGGAGTTAAGGACTGCTCTACAAGAAAATACCGACGCTCAGGCCAAGGCATCATATGCCAACATTGTCGCCACCTCGTCAAGAGTGCAGCAACCAAGACCAGCGCTGCACTCAATAGTGATATCCTCGAACAAAGAGGAAGAGACGGGGGATCAGGTACTAGAGAGGGTTAGAAAGGCGGTAGACGCCAAAGAAGGGTGGGTGAAAGTGGAGCGGGTCAGAAAGGGCAAGGACCGAAAGATCATCCTCGGTTGCCCGACGGCTGCGGATAGGGACGGAGCTCGAGTGCGACTAGAGAGGGAATGCCTTGTTGTCGAGGACGTCAAAAACAAGGACCCCATGCTCATCCTGAGAGACGTCCTGAGTGTAAACTCTGATGAGGAGATACTTGGGGCTCTCAGGAAGCAGAACCGGGAGGTGTTTGACGGTCTCGACAAGGAGGACGACCGTATCGCGGTCAAATTTAGAAAAAGAGCGAGGAACCCTCACACATGCCATATAATATTGACCGCATCCCCAAAAATATGGCGCATCATGACAGAAATGGGAACCCTCCATGTGGACCTGCAGCGGGTCAGGGTAATGGACCAGTCTCCGCTGGTCCAGTGCTCGCGCTGCCTAGCATATGGACACATGAGGAGATTTTGCCCGGAAAAAGAGGATGTGTGCAGTCACTGCGGAGGCCCACACCTTAAAACGCATTGCGATGTGTGGGCAGTGAATGCCACCCCCTCTTGTAAAAATTGCGTAAAGGCCAAAATGGATCGCACAGAGCACAACGCATTCAGCCACGAATGCCCTGTCCGTAGACGTTGGGAATCCCTGGCCAGGTCAACCATAGCATATTGCTAAGGGCGGCATGGCGGGGGATTCTGTATACCACATGTTCCAGGCGAACCTAAGGAAGAAGATAATAGCGACACAAGAACTGTTTGTTGAGGCGGCAAACAGGAAGATCACTGCAGCCCTAATCCAGGAACCTCACACCGGCCCGACTGGAGGTATGAGGAGCTACCCAGGCGTGAGGATTTACCAAAATAACCCATCAGGTGAAGAAAAAGTCAAGGCGGCAATTGCCGTATTTGACCCACATGTGGATGTCATACAATATCCAAGCTACACCACAAATAACATCGTCGTGGTGGGCTTAAGAACAACAGCATGGGAACTCACCCTGGCCTCCTTTTACCTCGAGCCGAGCCTTCAAATAGGTCCTTATATTAGCAAGCTAAAGAGCATTGCGGCAAATCCTGGATTGGGGAAATTGATCATGGGAGGAGACGGGAACGCCTGGAACAGGTGGTGGAGCAGCGAGCGAACAGACTCCCGGGGAAAAGATATGCTCCAGATGATAGATGAGATGGGCCTCCAGGTGCTCAACACGGGGAACACTCCTACGTTCGACACATATAGAGACGGGCAAAGGTATAAAAGCCACGTAGACATCACCTTTTGCACTGCAAATATGCTTGACTTGGTGGTGAACTGGAAGGTAGAGGAGAACTTGACCAGCTCGGACCATAACGGGATAACCTTTGGCATCAAACTCCAACGGTCGAGGGGAATGGACATTTGTAGAACAACGCGGATTTACAATACGCGGAAGGCAAGATGGGATGAGTTTGATAAAGAACTGAAGACTGCAAAAACGAGGGAGGAATTAACCATTGAAAAAATCAACGGCATAACATCCAAGCCGCAGATCGATGAAGCAGTTAAAAAACTCACCCATGCTATTTCCGAAGCGTGCCGCAGCGCCATCCCCGAGAAGGCCAAATGCCAGAGGTTGTCCGTCCCGTGGTGGAGTGAAGAGCTGGCCCAACTAAAGAAGGAAGTCACCACCAAGAGGCGCCGCATCAGGTGTGCCGCACCGGTCCGTAGAGTGAGTGTCGTGAACGAGTACCTGGAGTGCAAGGAGCGCTATGAGCTGGAAATCAAGAAGGCACAGGTGTCATCTTGGAAGAAATTCTGCTGCAAGCAGGATAGAGAGGGGATGTGGGAGGGCATTTACAGGGTGATTGGACGAACCGTGGGTAGAGCCGAGGACGTACCCCTGGAGGTGAATGGCGTGGCTCAAAGTGAGGAGGGATCAGTTCGGCTGCTAGCTGAAACTTTTTACCCGAAAGATCTGGAGGAGAATGACACGGCAGAGCATAAGCGTGTGAGGGAAAACTCGGAGGTGGTGGCCGGGGGGCCTTGCGGGGAACTGCAGGACCCACCGTTCACCCTCTTCGAACTCGACAACGCAGTCCGTTCATTCAATCCCAAGAAGGCACCAGGTGCCGATGGCTTTACAGCAGACATCTGTAGCCACGCCATCAGTACAGAACCCGAGGTATTCCTTAGCCTAGCAAACAAGTGCCTTACAATGCAATACTTCCCAAAATCCTGGAAAGAGGCAACTGTCATCGCGTTAAGGAACCCAGGAAAAGACAATTACGCCCAGCCCAAATCCTACAGGCCAATAGGACTTCTTCCGGTGTTGGGGAAGATTCTGGAGAAGATGCTTATGTCGAGACTTCGACACCATCTCCACTCCAGAATCAGCCCCCACCAATACGGGTTTATGTCGCAAAGGAGCTGCGAGGACGCCCTCTATACCCTCATCCAGCACATCCGGACGAAATTGGATCAAAAGAAAATAACAACAGTAGTATCCTTGGATATAGAGGGCGCCTTCGACAGCGCCTGGTGGCCTGCAATTAAAATGCGACTAGTAGAGGAGAGGTGCCCAGAAGGGGTCAGGAGGCTTCTAAACAGCTACCTAGAAGATCGATGGGTGCATGTAAGGTACGCGGGCAAGGAATATACCACCAGAACAAGAAAGGGTTGCGTCCAGGGCTCTATCGGCGGACCAATCCTCTGGAATTTGCTCCTCGACCCACTGCTCAAAAGCCTTGAGACGATGGGAGAGTACGCGCAGGCTTTCGCGGATGATGTCGTCCTAGTCTTCGATGGTGACACAGGAGAGGAAATAGAGAGGCGTGCCAATGCCGCCCTCGCACATGTCAAGTCGTGGGGTGACAGAAACAAACTAAGGTTTGCACCGCAGAAAACCAGCGCCATGGTTGTAACAAGAAAAATGAAGTACGACACACCACGACTTGTCAGGGGCGGGGTCGACATTGTCACATCTAATGAAATAAAAATTCTGGGACTCACAATCGACGAAAACCTGACATTTAACGCACACGTCGAAAATGTATGTAAGAGAGTCACCGGCCTCTATAAACAGCTGACTAGGGCGGCAAGAACCAGCTGGGGACTGCATCCGGAGGTAGTACACACTATCTACACAGCGACCGTGGAGCCAATAGTGTTGTACGCGGCTAGCGCTTGGGCGCCGGCGGTTGAGAGACTGTACATCCGGAAAAAACTTAACTTCATCCAGCGTAGTTTCGCACAGAAAATATGCAAGGCATACCGCACGGTCTCCCTCAACGCGGCATTGGTTCTGGCGGGCATACTCCCCCTTGACCTTAGGGTCAAGGAGGCAGCACTTTTATACCGTGTAAGGAGAGGAGAACCACTGCCAGACATGGCCGGGAGGGAGGTCGAGCGGATGCTTTCTATCGCAGACAGTCCTCATCCCGCTGAGCATATGCGCCTGCAGTTCACTAGCCTGGGAAACAGAACACAACTAGAGCAAAACAGCGACTCTGAAGTCCAAATTTACACCGACGGCAGCAAGATTGAGGGCAGGGTCGGGGCCGCACTTTCCTTATGGAAAGATGGGGTCGAGACAACTGCCCGCAAGCTTGTTCTGCCGTCATTTTGCACTGTCTACCAGGCGGAACTGCTGGCGATATGCGAGGCTACGAGGTTGATTGTCGAGCACAGAGCGACAACTTTCGGGGTGTACAGTGACTCAACCGCGGCACTCCAGACGGTCGCGAATCCCAATTGCCTCCACCCCCTCGCTGTTGAAGCCCGACAAAATATTAGAAAAGTCTTTCTAGCAGGCAAATTATTGAATTTGTACTGGATCAAGGCACACGAGGGGATGGAGGGGAATGAGAGGGCCGACCAACTGGCAAAAGAGGCAGCGTTGCGGTCGAGGCGGGCACCAGACTACGACCTGTGCCCGATCTCATTCGTCAAGCGAAGTATCCGCTCGGGTACGCTTGGCGAATGGAATCGGAGGTACGAGTCTGGCGACACCGCCTCGATCACAAGGCTCTTCTTCCCGAACGCGGTGGACGCGTACAGCACTGTTAGGAAATTCACACCAAACAAATTCACCACACAGGTCCTGACGGGGCACGGTGGGTTCTCTGAGTACTTGACCCGCTTCAAGTGCAAGGAGAGCCCATCGTGTACCTGCGATCCCCAGGTAGAGGAGACCATCCCTCACCTGCTGGTAGAGTGCCCGGTGTTCTCAAGGCTGAGATTTAACACCGAGCACCAGATTGATATAGCAGTCACTATTGATAACTTAAAAACAATAATGCATAGCAAATATAGAGTCGATTTCCTAAAGTACTGTACTTATATTTGTCAAATTGTTAATGAAAGAAATAAGAGCGCCTGAAAAGTGTAGCTACAGTAACGTAATATCAAATTATGTTAGTTGTAACGTAACTATAGTAAGACACACAAAAAGGTAAATGTATAGAAAATAGGCAGAAGTAAATAATGTAAGATAAATATAGTATAAATAAGTTAAGTAACAGGGCAAGTTGTAATACCACAGCCCACTCTGCTGCGACAGAGCGTATAAGCCATAGTAATAGGTCAACCTATTGTAATAAAGATAGATTAGAAATTAGAGGATAAGATACTAAGGTAACAAATAAAAATAAAAAGTCAACCATATATTATACTCGTATTGTAATAGACTAAGTAAGTTGCAAAGTATTATAGTATTGTTGTAAGAAGGAAGACAGAAAAAATGTAAAAATGAAAAAAGGAAAGGAGGTGGAGTAAATTATTTAATCCCTGTAGAATAAGAATAAGACTAGCAGGCGCCCC
Organism: Miltochrista miniata; assembly: GCA_933228765.1. Lineage (NCBI taxonomy): Eukaryota > Metazoa > Arthropoda > Insecta > Lepidoptera > Erebidae > Miltochrista > Miltochrista miniata. Next base: position 11,207,459 of record OW121751.1, on the reverse strand, counting down.
ACCTGAAAAAGAGTAAAAAAGGCTGAATGAAAGAAAGAACATAGTATGCAGTAAGAAAGTGAACACTTAATAGCGAGAACTTGAATGGAAGGAAAGTCTAGGAACGTCCCTGAATAATGAATATCAGGGGGTAGTAAGGCACACACCCAGACACCCATGGTGGCTGGGCACAAAAAAAAAAAAAAAAAAAAAAAAAAAAAAAAAAAAAAAAAGAAGTTACGAGAATCTATCTTACTAATATTAAAGAGGGGCTGTGAGGCTGTGACCTGTATTAGTTTGTACTAAAATTATGAGACACTTTTTGTCCCGGTTATAGGTTCTAAAATCTGGGTATTAGAATCATAGATCAGTTTTTAACCGACTTCAAAAAAGGAGGAGGTTTACAATTCGTCTGTATGTTTATTTTTTTATGTATGTCAATTATAGACGGCTTTCAATTTTTTTTCTTTTGTTGAACAGGGTTTTCCTTTGAGGTGGTCCCATTTTCACCAGGTCAAGATCTGATGATGGGATTCAGGAGAAATCGAGGGCAACCACAGAAAATTGCAGGGAAAACTAGTGCGTTTCTTAACTTTTTAATTAAGTGCTTTAATGTACTACAATTTAATGAAGGTCTGGAGTCGATCTGATGATGGAACCTAAAGACAGTCGAGGGAATTCCTCAACGATTACAGCTGTTACTTTGTGTTTGGGCTTGATTGATTTGTATTGATGAGAACTTTACACTTAGATAGATAATATATTTTTCGGTCCATCCGTCACTCAAAATAATGAAAAAAAAATTAATAAAAAATAAAACCGACTTCAAACAATAAAAAATAAAATTTACCTAGCACAAAGTAATTGTATTTTGATTTATCATGCATTATAATGCCAAAACCCGAGACCGATATTATATTTTTGTATGATGTGGAAATATTATGAATACTAACTAATCAATCTTTACACTTTTTAAATTATTTGTGGAAATGTACTAATGCAACATACATACATACATACATATCATCACGCCTGTTTCCCATCGGGGTAGGTAGAGACTATGGCTTTCCACTTGCTACGATCCTGGCATACCACTTTCGCTTCTTCTACTTTCATAAGTGCTTTCATACACGCTCGCCGGTTAAGGGTACTCTTGACCTGGCCTTTTTCCAGCAGGTCATCAATTTGGTTACCATGCGTACGCCGAGGATGACCCCTACCAGCTTGCCCATTCATTATCGCCTTATAGATCTGTTTAGTCAGTCTATTTTCATCCATCCTCTCAACATGTCCAAACCATCTAAGCATCCCTTTTTCTATCTTTGTCACTACATCTTCAGTTATACCACATTGTTTTCTAATCACGCTATTCCTTTCTTTGTCCATCAATTTCACTCCAGCTATACTTCGCAGACTTCTCATTTCCACTGCATTAATTTTACTTTCATGCTTCTTCTGCCACACCCAACTTTCACTACCATACATAAGTGTGGGGATAAGCACACCCCTATGCACAGCCACTCTCGCCTTCTTAGACACGTTTTGACTGCTCATAAAGGTATGCATCGCCCCATTCACTTGATTTCCTGCCAAAACTCTTCTCTCAATATCCTGGTCACACTTTCCATCCCTCGTAAATTTTGAACCCAGGTATACAAATTCTTTCACCTGTTCCACTCTTTGCCCTTCGATAATAATAGGGCAATTCGCTACGAATAATGTATTCTATAGAAGTGTAATTCGGCTCAAAAAATGGCTCCACCAAATGGGGACCGCGGAAGGTGGGGCTTAAAAAGGGGACCGCGCGACACAGTTAGTCCGCGCTGTCACGCGTAACGTACGGTTGTGTCGCTGGAACCAATCAGTCAGTGATATTAATTGTGTTTTCGCGTTAAATATATCCCAAAAATGCCTTCGTATGTTGTGAAGTGGTGCAGAAGCCATACGGATATGAAAAACTCTGGAATCACCTTCCATAAATTAGTAAATATTCATTTTAAAAACACGTACTTGGGGAAGTTGAAAAGTGTTATGCAACATGAACGCAATTCCAAAATTAAATTATTTTTATGCAGTGTTCATAGTATGTTAAGCGGTGAGGTAATATTGTTATTAAGATATTATATTAGTAGGATGATATTATGCATAGAAATTAAATTATAATTTTGTTTGTTTCGGAGTTTGCATGGCGTTGTCAAATATGCTGTATGTGAAACGTCAACTTCCAGAGACAGTTGAGCAAATTGTGGGCTATATTGCAGGGTTCGTAGCAAAAAAGTTACAAACCAAAATAGAATGTTTGTCCTGCATCAATTTATTACTGGCAACGGAAAAACTTTATTTTCACATACTAATTTGTTTGAAAGTTTTTGGAGGATTAGTTTATCCCTCATTCATTGTTTTCAAAATATGTCTTTGGTCTGAAACATTACTCAGGCAGCTTGTCAACATAGAAGAAAAAGGGTTGTCTAGGGCACACAATTTGAAAATAATGGTAAATAAGTGTTTTGCCAAAATAATAGAAAGAAATGACGTCACGAAACCCCTGAAAGACAGTCATCCTATAGAAAGCAATCACGATGTTATGTTGTTGAAGGCTATAATCGAACAATTTCTAATAATTCGTTTGCATTATAGTGCTAAAAAAGAGTCCTTATTAAATTCCAACCGCCATAAATTAAATAAACTAATTATTTTTAGAGGTTCATAATTGCGAAAAAAAAAACAACGTATTTTAATTTGTATATACGCGTACAAAGTAGTTCAATCAATAGAAAAATAATAACAATCCAGTTATTATTTTTTTGTTGATTTAACTTTGATTGAACTTATTCAATAAAAAATAAACACATAAACAAGCTTTCTTATTATTGCATAAAACCATCCACGCTTATCACGTTCGCCGCTTCGGGTGGGGCGCCGAGCCGGCATGACCTTGGCGCGACCAATCGCATGCAAGTATTTAACGATGGATGTGTGAGTGTTATGTGTTATTGCTGTTTTTTAGTATGCGTAAGTTACTCCAAGATTTCAGCGGTACCTTTATAGGTGTTACATTTCTATAGAATACATTATTCGTAGGCAATTCGTCATACATTCCTCTCTTTCAAAAACCATTACTTTAGTCTTACTTACATTCACTTTCATTCCTCTACCTTTCAGCGCCTCATGCATAATATTAACCATCAACTGCAACTCCTCCGCCGATGCAGCTAAGATCACCTGATCGTCAGCATATAGGAGGCATTTGATGGTCAGCTCGTTCAGTTTTATACCACACGCACTCTCTTGCAATTCTTTCAAACAACCGGTGTATGCGTATTAGGTAGATTAGGTAGAGAATCCTACCTTATAATCTTCCTACTTTTATTTAAGCCAGAGGCTAATCTTATAACAAGGTATAAATATTCAGGAGTAATTTAGTAGCTTGTACAAGTCCACATTCAATTTCACGACACTGAGCACATATGCCGATATTAAACAACTTCATGATATTATTCTATCATATTAATAAGTTGATAGAGTGTATTTTTGCGCATTTTGGCTATCTATACATATAATAAAACTGTAGACGGTCAGGAGTCCGTACATGGAAGATACTTTGAAAATTTTAATTGGAGGGCGTTCTCTAATCGATACCGAAGCCGAAAATGTAATTTAAACTTTTCATGTCTGTCTGTCTGTCTGTATCCCAAATAAGTTTCACGCCGAAACTACGGAACCGATTTGAATGATACTTGGTACATTTCGAGCTTAAAGTCCGAGGAAGGTTCTAGGATACTTTGATCCCTAAGTTTTGCGCGGTTCCTGCGGGAGAGGGGATAAAAGATAAAATGGTTTTTCAGTTGCAATTTCTCAATTCGTGATGCGATTTCAAATATTTTTTTAGTATTGGAAAGGGAGTACTTTAAGGATTCTTCGATCCAAGTTTCAAGGTTGAGGGCTTTGTAGTTCAGAAATTACAGGCATCTCAACTTACGTCAAACCTAGAATTCAAGGGTTCCTTTGAATGAGAGGGTAAATCTAAACGGGCGTATTGGCTAAATCATGAATAAAAAACCGGCCAAGTGCGAGTTGGACTCGCCCATGAAGGGTTTCGTAGTAGCAAGTAACATAATATAAAAGTTCTTATAGTTCGTTGTAACTTTGATGTTTTAACAAGTTCGCAGTAGAGGGATTTTTCTAACCGAAAATTGCGGTTTATGACGTATTAAAAAAAAACTACCAGCTTTATCTTGTTCAAACTAATTTTCGTTGGTAGTTTTTATGGCAATGTACATCATATATTCTTTTTAGATTTATCATTCTCTTAGTTTAGAAGTTAGAGGGGGGGACACACACATTTTTCCACTTTGGAAGTGTCTCTTGCGCAAACTTTTCACTTTAGAAAATAATGATGTTAAGAACCTCAATAGCATTTTTAAAGACCTATCTATAGATACCCCACACATATGGGTTTGATGAAGAATAAAATTTGATCCTGAGTATGGGGACCCCCAATATTTACTGCTTTTTTTCTAGTTTTATATAAGAAACTTAATGCGGTTCACAGAATACATCTAGTTACCAAGTTTCAATAGCATAGGCCTTATAGTTTCGGAGAAAAGTGGCTGTGACACACGGACGGACAGACAGACGGACAGACAGACAGACAGACATGACGAATCTATAAGAGTTCCGTTTTTGCCATTTGGCTACGAAACCCTAAAAAGCGGCTGTTGTAAAATACTTCAGTCCGCGCCGAAGGCTTGGACTGAATTGTTTTAGAATAGCCTTAATCTTTAAGCTCTTTTATGATTAAGCAAACAGGGCCGTTTCATACGGTGCTTGATTCAGACGAGTCTGATTAAGAATTACCTCTCTTTTCGTACACATTATGTGACGTAAACGAAGTTGCGAGGGACAGCTAGTATCAAATAATTTCTAAGGAAGACAAACTAAAATTCCTAATACATTATGAACCACCATTTTATAAATTAGTTTTACAAATTTAAGGAATAAACTGAGCAAGTAATAGCGAATTTCTAAAGCAATATAGCGACATCATTGATAATCACAATTGATACGTACTCGACATTCACAATTGCTAAAAAGGGATAAAGAGCCCGGACTATTCCTATGAAAATTGTAAAAGTCCAAGAACCACTTTCTTACTAGGTATTATCCATCACTTCCAATCACTTGGTTTTTCAATAGCTATGCTGTTTCTGTTTCGTTTTTGATCGAGGCACGAGCTCACCATCTGAATGCTCAATTTAGGATCGAGTGTTATAACGATTGTGTTACTATTTCAGTTAATGTCGTTGGACATACTCAGTCTGCTTGTGACCACGGCTGGGGTGCAACCCAGCTGAAACATTAAGCCCCAATTTTAAGGTATTCATGATCGCGTTAATACCCGTTTTTATAATTATAAATATCGCGAAAGTTTAAAAGTTAGTGTTGGACATACTGTTCAAAACTATGCTAAAATTATAAAGCTGAAGAGTGTGTTTGTTTGAAAGCTAGGATCTCAAGACTTACTGGTTGGATTTCCAATATTCTTGTACACTTCGATAACCCGTTTATTTAAGAAGGAAAGTATAGGCTGTATAACATCACAATCAATCAGCAATGAGAAAATATTTTGAAAATTTATTCCTTTTGAGAGTTAAAATTACGTGAAAATAGTGTATTTATGAAACTTTCGTCACTTTTAAGGTGCGCTTACCATAACCTCCCTTTTTATGTCTCTTATGTGACGAAAATGAAGTTGCTAAGGGCAGTTATTATTCCAATGAAACATCTGTTTACTCTTGTTGTCAGATGAAAGGTCTAAATGCTGTTCTAAATCATAGGGCTGATGGCTGAGGTGTAAACCTGGGAATAAGTGGGTGGCTCACGGGCAATAACAGTATATGAAAATGCTTTCAGCTTTTTGTATAACCTGATATATAAGGTTTCGAACTATCGCGTTCCATGCTCTAAGTACATAATATATTGTAATGAGGAAATACGAGGTTTTTTCAGGTTTTATGTCTGTCTGAATCTGTCTGTAATGATCACGGTCGGTGGAATATACAACAAACATATAGTTACGCTTATATCCCAGAAGGGGTGGGCAGAGGCATAGTATACGCCCACATTTCACCGTATAGTTGGTGAAACCTGGATTTAAATTTTGCTATTTTATGTTAACAGAATATTTTGAAAAATATAAATAATTTCTCTAAGTAGATATCATTCTTTTTTAAGTGAAAATGGCAAACAAGGATATTTACAGTTAAAAATTTATCGTTACTTCGATAAATTTAAAAAGAAAATACCATTTTTTAGAGTGACCCATGTTGGAAAAAATTGACTACACAAAATAGAGACCATTTTGGAATGGTCATATTATAAGAAAACCAGCAGAGTCCGAGTCGGACTTGCGCACAGTGGGTTCCGTACCATAAAATGGCCTTAATAACGTTTGTTGTATGGGAGCCCCCTTAATCCCCCCTTTATTTCGATTTTTGTTATAGTGGCAACAGAAATACATCATCTGTGAAAATTTCAGCTTTCTAGCTATGATTCCAGAGATAGAGCCTCATGACGAACATACAGACAGACGGACAGTGAAGTCTCATGGTGCCGTTTCTATTCTTTGGATACGGGACCCTAAAAAGGTATCACGCACAGCTATATTATTCTCACCTAGCGAAAACGATTCCATTATTTATGTGCCTCCACAATTAACACTACTCAAGGTTAAATGTACCTAGGCCAACTGTCGCGTCCATTACCCAAGTAATCAGTTTAGGGGCTGTCGTAGATTCAGTTCTCGGCACCTGTATTTATGAACGACTATACAGTATTACTCTCTGGGCACCTGACGCCAATAGCTTTTTATATAGCTTATTGGAAATAAAATTTATGTCGGCATAACTTTAAGTATTCTTCAGGCAATTCTGATTTCTATAGGTAGTTTGCATTTTTCTTCAATCGGAGTCACATGTACTACTGGCTTGTTTTGCGATAATAATATAAAACGAGCTACTAGCTAGCTATTACATTTAAATAGCAACATTTTATGATGAAGGCACAATAAAAAGTCTGTCAACGAGACCACTGGGGACTTGTCGTTTTTTTGACAACCATACTTCTGTAAAGAAGTGATTAATACAATGTATGATGTCTTTGTCCTAATGACAAAGAAATTCAAGTATTCGATTATTCGCATTTCATGTAAAATTGTTTTATTACCTACCTATACGTTAATCAATGTGGTGTCAACAAAGATATGTCGTTATATCAGGATAAAAAGGGTTCATAGAAGCGGACAGCTGCTAAGTGCTTGTATCTTTATTACTTTGATTTTCACACAGTAGCTACATTTCACTTTTCGATACAATATTCATAGTAGAATTTTCATTTTCAGATTTTTCATACAAAACATAAAATATTACATATTTTCATTGTTCTTCAAAAGATTTTCGTAAACAACAGAATACCGCTGACCCTTTTATGAAAAAATATTCAGGCTTTGTATTAATTAAAATTTTATTAACAATCCGTGTATTGTTCTGGTGAACGGTCAGGGTCTGTCGGTCGGAGGCGCGCCGCTGATATAATATTCAGGCTTCATACCACAATGTTTTATTTAGCCATATCTCAAGACTCTTATGCGGTAGCGTTATTGTACGACTGATACTTTTGGGAATTAGATCGATATCAAGTGAAAGAGGGTTACCTACGCAAGGCTTGCAGTGGGAGTTCAATGATTTTAATTGAAATGGAATTCTGTGTTTCTGAAATTTCAATAACAATGAAGCTTAAGAAAAAGAATATATTTTTGTTGTTTTATTTAGATTTTTATACCAGTCAATATTCTATTTCATCTTAAGAAGCAGCTGGTGCCGACATGTTCATTCTCTGCGAAACCCAACATGCTTTTACCGTGGTAAATATTATCTTTGCCAGCACTTCTCCGCCAGGTGGCGATGCTTAGCAAACATCTTACCAAAAGAGCTCTGTGTATTAATTGATTAAATAGTGTTCATTTTTATTAATAGATTTGATTTGCTAAATACTGAGCGGAAATTTACCTTCTTAGTATTAGTGTCAGCTTTTGCTAAGCGCTTTCGCATCAAAACGTCGAAATGAGAGGTCTGCGAAGTATAGCTGGAGTGAAATTGATGGACAAAGAAAGGAATAGCGTGATTAGAAAACAATGTGGTATAACTGAAGATGTAGTGACAAAGATAGAAAAAGGGATGCTTAGATGGTTTGAACATGTTGGGAGGATGGATGAAAATAGACTGACTAAACAGATCTATAAGGCTAGAATGAATGGGCAAGCTGGTAGGGGTCATCCTCGGCGTACGCATGGTAACCAAATTGATGACCTGCTGGAAAAAGGCCAGATCAAGAGTACCCTTAACCGGCGAGCGTGTATGAAAGCACTTATGAAAGTAGAAGAAGCGAAAGTGGTATGCCAGGATCGTAGCAAGTGGAAAGCCATAGTCTCTGCCTACCCCGATGGGAAACAGGCGTGATGATATGTATGTATGTATGTAATCTAACTCGATTCACAGTACAGCTGTGACCATACAAGTGATGGTATGCACTTCTGCAATAGTTTTAGTTGACTGAGAACGAAACGATATATTGTAGGTATATGCTCCATAGCCATCCAATCTAGGCTTCATAGATATATAGGTACATAGATCTAAGTAGGGTTTGAAAGTATTTATGTAAAGATGTTGTTATATCGATTCACTTTTGCCATAGATTACCTATTTCAAACAAAATAATTCGTTTTAGGTTTTACTAATTATAGCCAATACAAATACATAATAGAACGTCATTACATCTATTTACTTAATAAAATCGTGGATTTATAAATATTTATTACTAGTATATAACCTCTCTATTACGTTGTTCTAGAAACCTGACTTCAAGGGCCTAGCGTCCGGTTTCTTTAATGTTCAGTTGCTAGTTATTATCTGAAGGTTCAACTTGAGTATTATTATTTGCTACGTCATCAGTATCGCTTGTTAAGAGGGCAACAGTGACGTAATCATTATTTGCTAGTGACAGAGAGGCTTCAAATTTTGTTGTCGACTCTCGGGCTAAACTTGCCATTAATCAAATTTTGACATTTATTTTTTTAACCACGTTTTGCTATCAGAAGGTGAAAGTAGCTTTTTGAGGTTTTTTTTTCATTACATAGGCTTTATTCATGGTCCATTACATCGTTCGTAACTTTGTAACTAATACCAGTATATACATACATTATAGTCAGACTCTTGTCTCGCAGGGTACGCAGGGTGTCTAGTAAGTATGTCTTGCGAGACACACACATTTCACCAGTTGTATTTAGTACCATAATGGTGGCGATGACAATCATTTATCTTATTTACTCTGTTCTAGTTTGACTGGATAATTGTTCTATCAAACTAGAAGTGATTGATTGGTTGTAAGGCACATGCTGACCGCTTGAAGACACGAGTACTCGTGGAGGATGTCCCCAAGACTCTATTTAAAGACTAAGTCTCGCCCCCAGTAGACGTACCTTATGAGGCAAATTTAAAGATGTATATTTACATATCGAAACATCTCATTATAAACTTTTCATAGAAATCGTCAGGAGATTACACTCGACAGCTATAATGTACAATTTTAGATTCTGAAGATTTGTATGAAAAGATTTAATGAGATAGGTATATCGATATGAAAACTATATAATATCTTTACATTTTGCCGTGTGTCTTATCACTACTACCAAGCGTAAGTATAGATAGCCCGTCATTACTAACACATGACTGAGAGATATACTTTACTGAAAATATTTTTTTCCCCTGTTTTTGTTCTTTCTTTATTATACAGCATAATATTAAAGCCAGGAAATAAGGTATCAGCGAAGCAAGCACACCGTGTGAATATTCATAAGCGAAATATGGAACTAGAACGAAACTTTAGTACAATTTGCAAAATACATTTTACAGTCCTGATTAACATAATTATTTTGTGAATTTTCGTGTTTTGTTAATAATGGAGTTCCTCGGAAGATAAGCCGGTTTTAATACAAAGTTGTTTTTCGTTTCGTTGGTTTTATCAACGGCGGTGCAGTGGTTTGTGTGATATACCTTCTAACACGCATTCAATGAAACTATAAATGGCGTCCCGAAATTAACTCGTCATGAGATGACTTGGCATCGAAAATCAAATACAATTATTAAAAAACCCACCTCAACTAGTCTATCGTCGTCAAGCATGCTGTATATTGTGACTTTAACTTCTATATTCTCACTGTTATTGTCAATTAGTTAGTTTATGAATATGGTTGGAGTGAGCAACAACTTCTCAGGAATTGTTCTATCAATAAAATAGTCAGTTATTACGATCATTGTGCAAAGTAACGTAGGAAAATTTAGTTCTCCAATTATTGATGTAATTATTCGAATCACTGGAGCGACAACTTCATTAACGTGGTAAAAAAAATGTTCATTTAAATGATATTTTTACACCTCAACACTGTATTGAGGTAATATTAAAGCATGTACTGGGCTATGCTTTAATATTATTTTATACGGTCAATTAGGACTAATAGAAAACCATGAAGGTTGCGGAGAAAAGCAATAAATCTTGCAATTATTGCGATTCTATCAAAACTTTTTTTTTAAGGATAGGGGCACCAGTTCCTACAGTCAACACTACTATTGCCCCACGACTAGTAAGTTTTGAATGGCACCACGGGTAAAATCCCGTTCTGGCTACCCGTCAACTTTCTGAAAATATATTTTCTAATGAATTTTATCGACACAATACAAATAAATTGTTAAAATTCACTTTTTTGAATTATGACTGTACATCTTATTTGTGTGTTACGTTGTCATTATAGACAGATTTTTAACATTAAGTAATTATGTTTCAACTCCACTAGATCTATTCAAAGTTCTCTCAATACTCAATTTATGCATAATGCCAACGCTGAATAAACTACGGCTCCGCAATTGCGCCCAACTGAATTATAGCCGCTTAGATGCCTCCACAATGAGGACGTCCAGCAGTTTGCATTAAACTGCATATGAATTCACGCAAGTGAGCCGAATGTGTCCCTGTGGACTTGATTAATTGTCCAACCAACAAAGTTTGTTTGAAATTATCTAGTTTCTACGTGTATTTAATGTAATTTAGGTGAATTTATTGCCGTTCTCTAACGTATTATAAAGTTGGCCCTTATAAATTTTATTTAAATTATATTATACAAATTTGAATTCAAAATTAATAAAATGAAATATTCAATTATATATATTTTACTCTCAGTTGTCTATTCTATTAAAAGAAAAACGAGGAATGATTTTAATCTTTGTACGTACATTATGTTTGTATGTTTGTTACATATAAACTCAAAAACTGCATCAATTCTTTCACCATGAGAATGCTACGTTAAACCTGAGTTACATAGGCTATATTTTGTTCCCTTATTCTGGGATATAGAAACGGGAAATACACAGATGAAACCGTTTGATATCCGCTATATCTAACTCAATTTATATGTAATTTTTTAGTTTACATCGTAAGAAAAGGAAAAGAAAAACAGTCTAAACAAAAAAAGCTTTTGTCTTTCTCCTAATGTCAGCAAAAAATCTCATTCAGCCTACATCTCAACAATTGCTCTACAAAACGACGCAAATGATACCATCCAAAAAGATTTTATTGGCAACCATTGTGGAGTAATTTCTGTAGGCTGTAGGCAAATCGCTGTATTATACAACATTCTCCAATGTTCTTAAGCTATAATAACGTCAGCAGCTTCAGGAACTAAAAGCTCAAATCAAAATAATAATAATAATAATCTATCTAAATCTACCCTCGTTTTAAGGGTTCCATAACGAAAGGGTAAAAACGGAACCCTACTCATGAGACTTCACCACCCGTCTGTCTGTCTGTCTGTCCATCACGAGGCTGTACCTTAGGAACCGCGATAACTAAAGAGCTGAAAATTGCACAGTTGATGTACCTATTTCTTTTGCCGTAATAGCAACAATTACCAGTAATAAAAAATAGAACCGACTTCATACAAATCCTTAAAAATAAAATTTACCTAGCACATTGTAATATGTATTTTGATTTATCAGATTTTATTCAACATCATATTGAAGTCGGCGCCAAGTAAACCCATAGGTTTAGGTAGGTATTATTAAGGGGCGGTTAACCCGCACAAGTAGGCATTTGGCGCTCCCCTCGCCCCGGGCGCAAGACACACCGCGCGCCGGCAGCGGCAGTCAACTCTCATGCCACAGTATACAGTATAGTAGAAAGAAACAGCATGCTAACTTTGTTTGACGTAGTAAATGCATCTAACTTTATTAAGTGTAGTTAGTTATTAGTTTCGTAAATAAAAATAAATGAGTTAATTGTAAATAAATTATGTATATTACTATTATTTTTAAGCTAAAGAGTTTGTTCGTTTGTTTAGTTGTTCTAACTCTAGAGTCTAAGAGACTGCTAGTTGAATTTCAAGAGTTTCTTAACAGAATGTCCATTTGTGAAAAATACCAAAATATATAACATCACGCTAAGGCGAATAAGAGCTTAGCAGCAACGAAACATTTTTCGACAACTAGGATATTTCATTTCTTTTGAGAGTTTCCGTTGCGTACGTTTGCTACAGTTGCGTAAAAAATGTAAATTACATAATAGCTGGTCATAAAAATTTCTAAAGTTTTCTAAAGTTGGTATGCTAAGTATGAATCACGGGATCATTGTGCAATCCAAAATGGCCGCCGCGGTGTAATCACAAAATTTCATGATGGGTGTCGTTTAAAGGGTTTTTTGGTATGCTGAGTACGAATCACGTACTAATTTTGCAATCCAATATGGACGCCGCGCCGTAATCACAAAATGTCATGATGGGTATCGTTTAAGGGGTTTCTTGGTATGCTGAGTACGAATCACGTGATAATTTTGCAATCCAAAATGGCGGCCGCGGTGTAATCTCAAAAATTCATGATGGGTATCGTTTAAAGGGTTTTTTGGTATGCTGAGTACGAATTACGTACTAATTTTGCAATCCAATATGGCCACCGCGCCGTAATCACAAAATTTCATGATGAGTATCGTTTAAGGGGTTTTTTGGTATGCTGAGTACGAATCACATGATAATTTTGCAATCCAATATGGCCACCGCGCCGTAATCACAAAATTTCATGATGGGTATCGTTTAAGGGGTTTCTTGGTACGCTGAGTACGAATCACATGATAATTTTGCAATCCAATATTAAAGGGTTTTTGGTATGCTGAGTAGGTACGAATTACGTGATAATTTTGCAATACAATATGGCCGCCGCGCCGTAATCACAAAATATCATGATGGGTATCGTTTCAGGGGTGTATTGGTATGCTGAGTACGAATCCTGTAATAATTTTGAAATGCAATATGGCCGCCGCGCCGTAACCGCAAAAATCCATGATGGTTATCGTTTAAGGGGTTTTTTGGTATGCTGAGGACGAATCACATGATAATTTTGCAATCCAAAATGGACAACGCGCCATAATCACATAATTTCGTAATGAATATCGTTTAATGGGTTTTTTCGAATGCTGAGTACGAATAACATGATCATTTTGGAATTCAATTTGGCCGCCAAAGCTATTTAGGCCCACTTGCGCGGAGCATCGAGTTAAATATATAAATATAGAGTTAGTAAGCTCTGAGTTAAATAAATAACTTCTTAACTCTGACCACGTCTTGCACAGTTGCAAATTGGCACGCGGTTAACTAACTCAAAGTAAACCGAACAAGTTTTTTTAGTCTGTGTTGTTCCATGCAATCCAACCACCAGTGATGGGCGTAACTAATTACAAAAGTAATTCAATTAATAATTGAATTACAATATAATTAAGTTACATACATACATACATACGGTCACGCCTTTGTCCCCGAAGGGGCAGGCAGAGGCACATCATATGCCCACATTTCACCTTTTTATAATTTGTCCCACGTAAAAGGTGGTGAGCCGTATTGCCGTGTTTAAATGGACAGGCGCAGGTTGTGACTGCCTGCTGTTGAAATAAAGTCTTCAACTTGACTTAACGACTGCCATTTTACTGGCAACCGGGACCAACGGCTTAACGTGCCTTCCGAAGCACGGAAACGCTCAAATAAATGCTACAAAGTGATCACATGAATGGTCACCCATCCATGGACCGGCCATAGTGAAAGTTGCTTACTGCAGTGATCGTTTACAGAACACTGAGTCCGCGGGGCCACGAGCGCTTCATTGTATATATTGTAATTAAGTTACAATGTAATCTAATTACTCAGTAATTAATTACTTTGTAATTTAAATACTTTGGATGTTCCGGTTAATTAGTTACTAAGTAACTAGTTAAAAAGTGATTAGATTACATTATAACTAGTTACTTTGTAATTCATTACTTTGTAATTATCATACATTCAAGCAAATCAATACCACAGCCGACAGATCATACAGTCGGCCGACGAAGCCGTCTAGTCAGGTCAATCGTGAGGGGGACAAGGGACAAGACGCGGAAAGGAATGTCCCGAACATGTTCGGGATACATTTTAGGGCTGCCGCGTTTGCGACAGCTTCCTATAATTTATTAATATGAATTAAAATGGTGCACACTAATTTAATACTCTTGCACTCCAATATGGCCGCCGCGCCACCGTTGTAAAAGTTCATGTTGGGTATTGTATAAGGGGTATTTTGGTATGCTGAGTACGAATTTCGGGTTAATTTAGCAATCCAATATGGCCGCCGCGCCACCGTTGTAAAAGATCATGTTGGGTATCGTATAAGGGGTATGTTGTTATTCTGAGTACGAATTTCGGGTTAATTTAGCAATCCAATATGGCCGCCGCGCCACCGTTGTAAAAGATCATGTTGGGTATCGTATAAAGGGTATTTTGTTATTCTGAGTACGAATTTCGGGTTAATTTTGCAATCCAATATGGCCGCCGCACCACCGTTGTAAAATTTCAAGTTGGGCATCGTATAAGGGTACTAATTTTGCAATCCAATATGGTCGTCGCGCCGTAATCACAAAATTTTATGACGGGTATCGTTTAAGGGGTTTTTGGTATGCTGAGTACGAATCACGTACTAATTTTGCAATCCAATATGGCCAATATGCAATACAATATCCAATATCATTTTGGATTGCAAAATTAGTACGTGATACTCAGCATACCAAAAAACCCCTTAACCCTTAAATGCATGATTTTTCCTTTTTAGATGCTATAAATTGAAACAGGTAGAAAATTAAACATATATTAAGGGAAAAATAAACAAAAAAAAATTTTATTTATTTTCTTTATAGTTTTATAAAAATAAATTACTGATGTAGATCTACATCAGTATGCATAACGGTTACTTTTAATAATGTAAACTAAGTTCTATTTCATTAAACGATTGTCTTCGAATTAGGCTTACTGCACTGTATGAAAATCTTTGAAACAGTCATTTTTTTGATTTAGACACAACGCTACATTACCTTTGGTACATGACCATTATGTGGTGCCCTCTTTTTTTAAACGTGTGGGAAAATCCTTCATGGATGCTATGCCGGACTCCTACCGACTAAAATCCCGCTTCTAAGGGGAGGCGTGCGTGAATCCCTCATGTCACTCTGCGGTCTGGGGCCTGCTTCTGTAAGGACGGTGAGCAGCCCACTCACCGTCCTCAGGCCCCCGGTTATGGAGAACGATAGTCTTCAGCGAAGACACGTCGGCGGTGCCCAGGCCGCCGACCCGGAACTCGGGTGGGAGAGTTCTCTCCCGCTCCCGCCCGCCGCCTCTTTCACGAGCATGACCTGCTCGCAGAAAGAGGCGGCGCAGTCCCACTTACTCCCGCTGGAGAGCATGGCTCGCACCATGGTTTTGAGTGAGAGAGTGTCCACATCCAGACCCACCACGAGAACCTGGCGCTGTTGCGCCCACGCTGTGCACTCCACCAGAGTGTGGAGTGCTGTGTCTTCGCTGCGGTTCTCGCAGTGCTGACACGATTGTGGCGAATCCTCCCTTTGGTTGCTCAAGTCGCACCCTCCATGTCTCCCCGGTTTCCTGGTGGAGTAGGGACCGCTGGGCCTCGATTTATCGAAACGCAGGCCTTTGACCCCGCTCTAGCGCCTTCTTGCGCCGTCTAAATAGTGACGCAAGGGCTCTCGCTTCCAGGTCCCATGGAGGAGTCCCGGCTAGAAGACATGTCGCCTCACCTAAGATCGTGCGGTATCCCCTAATCACCCTGACGGCCATCGCCTTCTGCGGGCTCAGTAATCTAGCCACATTGCTGGCCGTCAGGGTCTCCGCCCATACTGTGTGGCCGCCAGAAGTTGTTCTATGTCTCTATCTGCCACTTTACGGGATATTCTGGAAAAATAATTATTAAATTCTTATGAATAAATTACGTATCTATAACAAATAAGTCAAAAATAAAAATAAAATATTATACCTACAGTAAAACTATTTCTTGCCGATTTTGCATACTGATGTATTTCTACATCACATTTATAACGCTGATATTTACAAAAAAACTGTTTTTGAAATAAAAAAAAAACAATGTAATGAGTTCTTCTTACCTTTATCATCTCGTAAATTATTTTTAGCACGTAATAATACTATTTGGTATCAACTAAAATGAAATCACAAATTTGCCGCCAAAGCGGGTAGTTGTTAGTGCTGCGCCAAGCTGTCAAATTATGACATTTAAATAATTGAACTGCCATATATCATGAAGGCTTGCGTTTAAAAAGCAAGATAGATATTTTTAACACCTAATAAAAGCAAAAAGTACTGTGTTAGAGTTACTGTTAACAAATTATGTAAGGAAAAAAAAAACACTGATGTATATATACATCGTCATGCATTTAAGGGTTAAACGATACCCGTCATGAAATTTTGTGATTACGGCGCGGCGGCCATGTTGGATTGCAAAATTATCACGTGATTCGTACTCAGCATACCAAAAAAACCCTTAAACGATACCCGTCATGAAATTTTGTGAAAATGGCGCGGCGGCCATATTGGATTGCAAAATTATCACGTGATTCGTACTCAGCATACCAAAAAACCCCTTAAACGATACCCATCATGAAATTTTGTGATTAAGGCGCGGCGACCATATTGGATTGCAAAATTAGTACGTGATTCGTACTCAGCATACCAAAAAACCCCTTAAATGATACCCATCATGAAATTTTGTGATTAAGGCGCGGCGGCCATGTTAGATTGCAAAATTAGTACGTGATTCGTACTCAGCATACTAAAAACCCCTGAAACGATACCCGTCATGAAATTTTGTGATTACGGCGCGGCGGCCATATTGGATTGCAAAATTATCACGTGATTCGTACTCAGCATACCAAAAAACCCTTTAAACGATACCCATCATGAAATTTTGTGATTACGGCGCGGCGGCCATGTTGGATTGCAAAATTATCACGTGATTCGTACTCAGCATATCAAAAAACCCCTTAAACGATACCCATCATGAAATTTTGTGATTACGGCGCGGCGGCCATGTTGGATTGCAAAATTATCACGTGATTCGTACTCAGCATTCCAAAAAACCCCTTAAACGATACCCATCATGAAATTTTGTGATTACGGCGCGGCCGCCATGTTGGATTGCCAAATTATCATGTAATTTGTAGACATTTTAATGCATTAAGTATGTAGCTGGTATCCATGTCGTGAAAACACTTAAAAAGTAAAAGATCACCACATTTGCCATGATTCGCGTATGGGAATTTTAGTGAAATCCCTTCATCACTCAGGAATTAAGCTGATGGTCTTCAAAATGTATAGCTAAGTACCATCAAGGATACATTGACTAACGATCAAAAAATCGCATCAAAATCGATCCACCCCTTGGGCCGTGACGAATCCTTAGGACAGAGATGTTAATTATGAGAGTTGGATAATTGAATTAATGAGTAACTAGTTACAATGTAATTAATTAACGTGTAATTTCATTACTCAGTAATTAGTTACTGCTAGTACTCATTGTAATTAATTACTCAAGTAATCTGTTACAGAGTAATTGAATTAAGCATTACAAAGTAATTGTAATTTGTAACGGTTAATCTAATTACATGTTGCCCATCACTGCCAACCACACACAAATGTTAGAACGAAGAATGGAACATGTGTCTCTATCTCTTTTACACTACAGTCTGCTACGTATGATTTACGATACTACCATACTTACGATACTACCATTTACAATATCAATCATAAAATTTTGTGATTACGGCGCGGCGGGCATATTGGATTGCAAAATTATCACGTGATTCGTACCAGCATACCAAAAAACCCCTTAAACGATACCCATCATGAAATTTTGTGATTATGGCACGGCGGCAATATTGGATTGCAAAATTATCACGTGATTCGTACTCAGCATACCAAAAAACCCCTTAAACGATACCCATCATGAAATTTTGTGATTACGGCGCGGCGGCCATCTTGTATTGCAAAATTAGTACGCGATTCGTACTCAGCATACCAAAAAACCCCTTAAACGATACCCATCATGAAATTTTGTGATTACGGCGCGGCGGCTATATTCGATTGCAAAATTATCACGTGATTCGTACTCAGCATACCAAAAAACCCCTTAAACGATACCCATCATGAAATTTTGTGATTACGGCGCGGCGGCCATATTGGATTGCAAAATTATCACGTACTTCGTACTCAGCATACCAAAAAACCCCTTAAACGATACCCATCATGAAATTTTGTGATTACGGCACGGCGGCAATATTGGATTGCAAAATTATCACTTGATTCGTACTCAGCATACCAAAAAACCCCTTAAACGATACCCATCATGAAATTTTGTGATTACGGCGCGGCGGCCATCTTGTATTGCAAAATTAGTACGCGATTCGTACTCAGCATACCAAAAAACCCCTTAAACGATACCCGTCATGAAATTTTGTGATTACGGCGCGGCGGCTATATTCGATTGCAAAATTATCACGTGATTCGTACTCAGCATACCAAAAAACCCCTTAAACGATACCCATCATGAAATTTTGTGATTACGGCGCGGCGGCCATATTGGATTGCAAAATTATCACGTACTTCGTACTCAGCATACCAAAAAACCCCTTAAACGATACCCATCATGAAATTTTGTGATTACGGCGTGGCCGCCATGTTGGATTGCGAAATTATCATGTAATTCGTAGACATTTTAATGCATTAGGTAGCTGGTTACCATGTCGTGAAAACACTTAAAAGTAAAAGATCACCACATTTTTACCATGAGTCGCGTATGTATTTGTAACGGTTAATCTAATTACATTTTGCCCATTACTGATATTTTTATACTGTGGCGCGATTTCAACGTAATTTGGCATAATAATTACGAAATAGTTGCGAAAAAAACTGACACAGGTCCTGCCTCCACAAGCGCCAGGGCGAGACTGATCGGCCGTCAGCGGCGCAATTCTATTGCGTTTGGTAGATATTCGTACATGATAACTATGTAAATAGTTGTTTATAGAAAAACGCTCGGAAAATGTGTATAAAAACTTAATACCTTTAATTGAGTGCAAAAAAAATATATAAAATGTTAATAGTTAAGCCACAGTATTGAAAAAACTTTTCTGAGAGAGTCAACTTTGGGATTTTTTTCTATCTAGTGAAATTTATTGGATCGTGTAACGGGCTCGGAATATGTTTAGCTTATATCCTTAACTATTATATGTATATTTTTCAGATTTAAAAACCCTTTACTTTTTGACTAGGATTGTTTCAAAAAACTCAAAATCTGACCCACGCGGCCTTAATGGCACCAACTTCAATATTATATTGAATAAAATCGGATAAATCAAAATACATATTACAATGTGCTAGGTAAATTTTATTTTTAAGGATTTGTATGAAGTCGGTTCTATTTTTTATTTAAAATTTTTATTTTTTAATTTTAAGTGACGGGTGGACCGAAAAGTATTTCTATCTAGGTGTAAAGTTCTCATCAACACAAATCAATCAAGCCGAAACACAAGGTAACTGCTGTAAATCGTTAAGGAATTCCCTCGACTGTCTTTCGGTTCCATCATCAGATCGACTCCAGACCTTCATTAAATTTTAGTACCTACATTAAAGCACTTAATCAAAAAGTTAACAATCGCACTAGTTGTCCCTACAATTTTCGGTGGTTGCCCTCGATTTCTCCTGGATCCCAGCATCAGATCCTGATACCCTGGATATGGGACCACCTCAGAAGTAGCCTCTTTCAAACAAAAAAAGAATTTTCAAAATCCATCCATAATTGGCGCCGCTATCGCGTAACATACATACAAAAAAAAAAAAAAAAAAACATAGCGTACGAATTGAGAACCTCCTCCTTTTTTGCAGTCGGTTAAAAAACAGGGGGCTCTCACAATCATGTCTTTTTTGCCATTTTTAGGTACTGATTCCTCCATGTGCGAGTGGTACTCGCACTTGACCGAATATTTATTTCGATCTAAGCAATAATAGACTCATCAATAGGTTCTGCTGAAACTGAACGATTGTCTAGAAGCTAAAACCAGACTACTGACGTCTGAGATCTGTACGTCTGATTGAGGTTGAATGAGCATATAAGAAAATTTTAAATGCAACTGACG
Organism: Miltochrista miniata; assembly: GCA_933228765.1. Lineage (NCBI taxonomy): Eukaryota > Metazoa > Arthropoda > Insecta > Lepidoptera > Erebidae > Miltochrista > Miltochrista miniata. Next base: position 11,186,867 of record OW121751.1, on the reverse strand, counting down.
CTAAAATGTAGAGCAGATATATGTACTAATATTAAATTTAAAACTATTTTCTACTACATTTCAAATACTCAAATATTTTTAACGCAAAGCTGACGCTATTAGCCTGTGTTAATACATTTTATTTCACTCACTTTATATAATTCCGTATTTCAAAGCACATAGTTTCGGCTGAATTCTCATAAAGAATTTTTAATTTACATTCGTCATAAAACGAGTTAGTTAAAGAAAGCTTTTTTCATTAGTATTTCAGCGAAAACATAGCCAGCGGGTTTTAGCACGCAAAAGTTGTTTGAATTTTTCATGCAGATTTCATGTAGGCTTAACATTATTTGCTGAAGACCTACTTTACGCCGCCCAGGCCGCTAAAAGGGGGTGTGAAATCTTCCCCCGCTTGTCGAATAAAATATAGTCTGTTCTAAAAGCTCTATTTTATCTAAAAATAGAATATAATCAATATTATAATAAACAACAATGTAATCAATATTACAGTCAGTATTTTGATCTTCTTAAAATAAATAAAATAAATAAATAAATTATTGCAAAACTACAGGACAGCATCTTTTCTTTTCTACATACAATTTCAGAAACAATAACACTCCCATGGAGTCAGTATTACAGAATCCGAAATTTGCAAAAAAATTCAGTAACCATGCTACAATTAAGCCAAAAGATAATAATAAAAATAAATAATTAGGTACTCAATTACAACCCAAGCAGTCACAGCCACATCCGCCACCATACGACAAAGTCAGCGAAATACTGATCTGTATTAATAATTACCTATATATTCTTCAGTATAAATTATCTACTGATAGTCGGGATAATTCTTAACAAATTGTAATGCGATTTCACTCTGTCTTAGAAAAATATAAATTGCCTATATTCCGATCAGATTAGTTGTAAACTGATGAGGTTTAAAAAAAATACATACCTAGGTATTGCTGTGGGAAAATTGATGTTTCAAGAGTCATTTCGATCTTTTAAACATTCCATGACAATAAACAAAAAATATAAAATTCTACAGAGTAAAATAAAACTTATCTAACGGCCTAATATCCTAATTGAATGAAAACGCTAAAACTTTACTTGCGCATAATTAGTAATAAATTAAAAATTTAAAAAACCCCCGACACACAAAAAAAGAACAATAAAAAAACCTGTAAAAAGTAAAAAAATAACAATTATAAATTATGACCTATCTACCCTAGGTATTGAACCTTTATTATTATTATAGGTAGCTATATTATTTACGTATTCATATTTTTAACTAACAGTTGGTCTCGTCGGGGACCGCTTACCTAATCAAAACCTAATCGTGCGTCTGTCTCTATTTAGGTATAGGGTAGAAAATTGTTATTTTTTTTACTTTTTACAGGTTTTTTTATTGTTCTTTTTTTGTGAGTCGGGGGTTTTTTAAATTTTTAATTTAATTTTTTATTTCATGCTTTTTATAGGGGTTTTTTAATATCAACATACGTATAGTCTATCAACAATTATTCAGAACTAATGCGAATTGCGCGGAGTGTGGTTACAGAATTAGAAATACATTCCACTCTTCATATCTTTCGAATGGCTAAACCGATTTTCATAAAACTTGCGATGTCGTGATGTATAAGTTATGACCTTTCATTTGATACCCAACACGGGTATATTTGAACAAATTTAATTTTTCATCCCCACTTTCACCCCTCATATCTTTGAAATGGCTTAACCGATTTTTATAAAACATAGCTAAGAACACTCTCCCCTAACCCATCTTTCAAACAAAAGAAACAGAATCAAAATCGGTTCATCCGTTTGGGAGCTACGATGCCACAGACAGACTTACACACACACAGACACACACACGTCAAACTTATAACACCCCGTCCGAGTTTCCGTCGGGGGTTAAAAAGACACTTTAGTCCTAAACTCCAAATTAACATCTCAAATTGACGTGACTTTAATGAGAGCCTATATTAATTGCTCCTTTTGAAATGCCTTTTCAGTGATTAATCCACGCGCCTACCACACGCCGTCAGAGTGGATAATCCAACCGTATTCATAACAGCCTGTGAACACCACTTGTATTATACGCGACTGAATACAAGTAAGTACCCGAGAGAGAACTTCTTAGCGTTTTAATGCGCTACACAGGATATTTTTCATTACACGAACAATGTACAGAATAATTAATTTTATGCCGTATTTAATTTCTCAATTGTGGAATTGTACTCCTTTTATTTAATTAATTTTCTTTTAATACCACATTATCCTTGTCGATTCAAACTGTGACAATGCTTCTATTCCAAAGTCAATGGAAGGGCATCTTTTTCATTGTGTCTATTTCTTTATCAACTCATGAAACTTCGATTTCTTGGTAAGTATATTGTATTATTTAAACCAGACTTGAAAATATAATTAGGTACTATCTTTTTTTCTGCAGTCTTTTAATTCTGATAGAGTAGTAATTACTGTTACCTACTTAATTTATTCATTCATTCGTTTAGTTTACTATATTCTCCTGCAAGGCACGTGAAATGCGAAACTAATACTATATTGAAAAGTACACTAGAATAGAGTGTGAACTGGCATACTACATTATGTTTCCCAGCACTGCAACAGACTATAAAAAAATATAGTGAAGAGTTTTGAATGTTTCAATCACGCTGTAACGACTAAACGGATCTGGCTAAAATTTGGTCCAGGGATGAATAGTCTGCTATAACATAATATTATAGGCTTATAACCCGCTAATATGTTCTCATAGGAGGAGGGTACGGGAACCAAATTCCATAAAGGCGATACAGCGAGCATCAACTAGTTTCAATATTTTTGTAAGGTTATGTTTAAATTTAAATGGGATATTTTTAAATGCACATCTGTTTAATTTTTCTGCACACTAGATAACTCCACTAATTTACTAAATGCAAACCTGAAAATTAAATACTGTGCAAAAAAACCAATTGATTAACTAAACATGTCCTACTTAAAAACCCTAAATCTTACTCAGAACGAGATGACCTTTAAAATCGAATTCACACCAAAAATGTGGTTTGTACATACATACATACATAATTCGCTTGCTTATTGCAAGAATGTCATAACAAAAAAAATGAAGTTTTACAGGAGAGCGGTTTTAAAGTATCAATTTGATTTATTCGTCTGTACTACAAATAAAATACTGGGAAACCATATGTAATGTGTTAGTGTTTTACTGTACTTTAAAAATCGTATATTAAAAAGTAAATAAATATTACCTATTATAAGTAGTTTTAAAACATAGTAATATAGTCCTCACATGTGTCATTGTTGCAGAAAAACGCTAAATATTAAAAGTATTTTCTCAAAATAAGTCATTATTACACCACAAAATACGCAAGAATTCGCGATCTAAAACAAATAATGACGGTATTGCAAAAAAAGGTTGAATTCGTTACCTTGAAATAAGACAGCTTCTGCAGGTTTAAACTTTTATTTTCAAGTACAAAAATAACGAAATTAAATCAACTTTCAATAAAACTTCTTTACTTACTAACTACTTATTGCAAATACCTCAGGCACATTCTTTGTAATATTTAAAAACATTATAAAATCAGCATAATCAAATCTTTAAAATATAAAAAAATATTCGAAAAGGAAAGTAACATAGACCCTTTAAGCTTAAACTTAAAAACACAATTCTTAACACAAATGTGAACCATATCTCAGGTACCGTCGATCGTGGCATCTTTACTTTTCATGAGCATCTTTACCTAAGCATACCCTTTACTAGTTTACATTTGATATTTTTTTATCTGTGACAGTTAGCACAAATTTACGATTATTGGTACATTTTATAATAAATTGTTGTAACCCTAAAAGTTTTTCAAGCTAGCAACTTCGTCAACTGTCAAAATAGTGTACTTTTTCATTGCATGTGGTCAATTAATTTTGCTGTGTCACCGGCTAAAGATTGGTTTTTCTTGCAGAAAATATAGTTCAGATCAGTGAATTATTTTAAATGTTATGGAAAATATTGTTACTATGGTGTATCACTATTATTCAATCTTATAAAACTTTTATTTCTGGAGTTATTGGAAAAGGTAATGTTGTTTGAGGTTAGGTAAAGTTACCTCATTCGGCACAAAGGCAACTTTACCTACCTACCTATGTGCCTATATTTCATGTTAAATAGGTATGTAGGCATTTAATTATTTATCGTTTTGGAGAATTGTTCTGTTTCTGTTGCGTGGTTCTTTAATAAATGAGGTTTTCAATAAAAAAGTTTAATTTTTTTTGACAACCCTGATAACTTTCATACATTTTTATAAAATTTGAGAAATTCTTGTGGTAACTTTCCCTATGTATTGGTATTACCTATTTAAACGAAGATAACTGCTTCAAAAATACATATATCGCTTTTTTAGCGCCAGGGCTATAAGTAACTTTAAGTCGTGTGCAATCTGGGGCACACATTCCATGTATATAAGGGCTAGGTAAAGTTGCCAAAAATGTGCCAATTTTACCCCGCTCATAATTTGGATGATTACAGCTATTCTATGTAGCTTTTTGTAGAATTCAATAATTCAACCAAAAGAGACTGTCCTTTTTTACCAAATTGATCAAACAAAACTTCCATAGCCAGCTTCATGTTGGAGTAAATTGCATAAAATTCAAAAAATATGGTAAAGTTGCCAAGATTGACGGTACTCATTATTAACAGTCTCGTAATTTTAGTCTATAATCAGTTAGAGACCTTATTCTTTTATCATTCCATGGATTCTAAGTGCGGGCGCCGGGTCCATAGCGTGGCACAGGGGGGAACACCCCGACGTCGTCTGGAACTTGCGACCCATTTGAGTAGGTTTGGGTGGTCACCTTACTATTGCCTCCCCTGCCCAACCAGATTTGGTAAGACCCTATAAATGCCGCTTTGGATATTCGTTTTAGTAAAGAGCTTACTGAAGCTCTTGGCAATCCAAGGTATTAAAATAAATTATACAGGGCTTTAGCTGGAATTCCAATTGCTCCTACTTCTATGGAATAGAGTGTAACCGCATAGCCATTTTTGTTAACTCATTGGTCAAGTCAAAGTATTTATTTATCTTCATGGCGTTGTCCTTCGGTATGTTGGTCTCCCACGGCACCGTGAGCTCTACGAGCGCTGCTCGCTTATGTATCCTTGAAAACAAGAATATGTCGGGTCTGGATGGCGAGGTTCATACATCCTCCGGGATTTTGTAGTGTTTTTCATACGTGTCTGCGAGTATGGTCCAATCGGCGGCAGCCATCAAAACTGAGTATGGCTTTTGAGGTACTTTCTTTGAACAGCCTTCCTTTACAAACGCAATTTTATTTCTTATGTTTGTGGCTCTAGCTACCGCCAAACTGACAGCCTCACGTATGATTTCCAATACCCTTTTGTTGGCATGAGTAAAAACCCATGTCTAATAGCGTCCTGAAACCCACCAGCAGGTGCCTAGCAGTTCCAATTGCTTCTCAAGTTTTATCAGTGGCTTTCCCCCACCTGACCAGATTACTTTGGTTAGAGAGGGTCAACTGAAACGCGTTCAGATAGAATCTAAGCAAACCCGGCGACCAGTCGTAGAACAAGGTACGCCACTGCAAGGCCATGGGAATACAAAACTCGCCTAGAGTAAGCCACTCGTTCTGCATCTCTAGGTTCATCGCGTGCACCTTATAGGCGTCATTCGCATCCTGCTCCAGAAACGATTTTGTAACGACTTTATCTGTTTGTCCCCGGATGTAGTATCCGGGGAACCAACCCACTTTACCAGTCTGCGAACCCATCATGAATTTCTTGTATAATTGGAGGAGTGACTCAAGTTCTGCTATATTTTTATCCTTTGAAAGAGTTTGAACGATTTCGTGTCTTGATTTTGCCAGACGTGCATTTTAGTAACTCTTAGATGATTATAGAATTCCAACGGCTTCTTAAACGTCATTCCGAAGTTATTAGAGGCTCTGTATAGTGCCGACGTGTCGGCTGATTGAGCTAGCCCTAGCTACGACTTCAACGTCTTCGTAACATTCGCATCCAATCTTAAACTTTTTTGAAAACAAATGAAAGAATTTTATATATATTTCTGGCTTTTGTCAAAATATTTTGCCTCCATTGATCCTCTCTCCTAGCGCGCTTCCTTACCTTCTTTTCAGGACTAATAGAAATTGTCGTTGGTAGTATAGTGTTGAGAACTGTAGTTGTTTGCGAGACGCCTAGAATGAAAAAAGAGCAATAAGAAACTGAAAAAAACACTTTTCGTTTCTTGCTATAGTAACATATTTTTACATAATACTTATAAAATCTGAATATTTCCTGCTAGGACGGTTTAATTTTAAATGTGACACTTCGTTTTAAATTGCAAAATGCAATGTGATAGTTACAATAATGACTTAACATAAAATATTACAAACACATCCTTAGTTTTACAAGCAATAACGTCATATTGTTTAATAATACAAATATTTAAACTTATTTCTTTATTGTAATAACGTCATAACCCAAAATAATTATATATTGTACTAAAGGATTAATCGGAAATAGTTCTTACCATTTGTTGCAAGAACATTTTAACTCCAAATATGCCATCCTTGAGGAACAAGACGCGTGCGCCCGCGTCGACCACTTTGGCGTAACTGAGATAGCACTTTATTGAAACAAGCCGATGCCGCCACCAACAGCGTGCAAAAACGACATTTGTCACCACCTAGCGGCATCGAGTAAAATTATCTTTCTGACGTTCTAGTACTGAAAAATATGCTAATAAAAGACTTCTTTTTTAATGTAATCTGAAAATCTTGTGATTTTGAGATATGTCGGTCTTGCAGTAAGCAAGCGATATACTCACGCCTTTATCCCCGAAGGGGTAGGCAGAGGCCTATACCGGCCCACATTTCACCGTGTACAATTCGGTCCCACGTAACAGGTGGTGAGCCCATCGCCGTGTTGAAATGGACCGCCGACGTCAGAGCCTCGTCCGTTGTTCAGCAGGTGCACGAGCTTGCACGTGAGGTTGACTTGGGCCCGGAGGTGTTGGTAGGGCCCCACTACACCCTGTGTTTTGTACATCGAATATATAATTTTTAAAACAGAAATACAAATTGTATATCAAAAATACTAACTTGCACTCTGAATTGTACAATCTTATAACGGAATGGGTTAGGTTAGGTTAGACTTTAATTTTTTTTATCAATAAAATTTAATTTTGTAGAGGTGACTGATTAAATTGGGGTTTTACTTAGAATAAACTATGTTCCTTTATTCCCGAAAAGTTTATTAGGCGATGGTTTTCGTTAAAAAAGTTAAAATATCTTTGTTGAACTATGGAATTGTTAGTTATACTATTTTGATAATAGTTATTCGTTCAGTAAAACAGTTCTGCAAATGCCCTTAAACAGTATAATGAATTTGATTTATTTAGTGTGCATAATTAGTGTGCAAGTCGGTATTTTTGGTTTAACTTTGAAATATTTAGTTCAGAAAAAGGGGAATATACAGATATCGATTTAAATACATGCCAATTTAAATAGATTAACATATTATAATATGCAAGGTAGGTACCACAGTTATAAAAAGTGTTCATCATTCAGAACATTTCGTCCGAGCTCTGTTCTCCCGGGATTATCGACAGACAATGAAATAGAAACATTAGCTGTCTATACAATATTAGCAAAGCGCGTCACGTCCCTGTCACTGTGATAGAAACGGTTTCTAGCTAATCGGTTTTCGAACAAATAATCTTGGAACAATTGAGGCCATCAATCGTACTCACTATGTACTTCGAAACTAAGGAAAGACGGCGTAGGAAGGGTTTCGAATATTTCTTTGGAGTCTCTATCAATCAGCCAATTCAGCCTATAGCAGTCCCCTGCTGGACATAGGCCTGCCCCAATTTACGCCACAACACGCAATCTTGCGGCTACCACGGCCAGTCCCAGCCTGCGACCTTTTCCAGGTCGTCGGTCCATCTGGCGGGTGGACGTCCACGTCTACCCTACGTTTGTCGAGTCGCAGCACCAGCAGTTCTTTGGGCAGCTACGATGCCACACACTCACATAACACAGCAACACACAATACATAATTAATATTAAACCTGATAACACCCCTCGTTTTCGTCGAAGGTTAATTAAAACACGCGTTGAAAGCATTACCCTCTTTCTAAAATTGCAGGAATTATAATACCTTATTTGATTGCCCTATCAATTTCATTTAATTTATGTACAACATAAAATTATATTTGCTTTCATTATATTTAATTACTTGCCATTCATGTTGAATTACTTTAGAATGAACGGCAATGTTCACAGTGTACTTAAATTTTAATAATGGAAATTTAATTTTACAGCAGACATGTTTTCATAATATGATATGATTAAAAGGGTATTTGAAATGGTGTAATGGATCGGTTTTATTTTAATTTGTTTGATGTTTTTGACTTGATACTGCCTGAAGCTAATCTAGTAGAGCGTCGAGTATGGTTATGGAGAATAAAACGACGGATTCAATCTTTGAGTTATAAACAAATCAAAAATAAATAAATCAATGATAACATTTTATAACTTCTATCAATTGTCCCTACTAGCTGTGAAAACGTTCTTCAAGTAACATTTTTTGTTAGTGTAATAAATAAGCATCAATGGTTTACATATAATTATACATACATTTTTTTTGGTCAGGTCTAATACACACGTAGGTACATCACAGGTTGTGGTGAACCGTATTGATATGGACAGTGACTTCCCGCTGTTCAATTTTTTCAAGCCACCCGCCCCATATCGGCCTTCAACTTGACTGCCATTTTACTGGCAACTGAGACCTCGGCTGATCGTGATATCACAAAGTGGTCACGAGGTGTACACCCATCTTTTGCCGGCCATAGTAAAATCTTGCTCACTATTAGTGATCGTTTACAGAACACTGAATTCGCGGGGTCATTATAATAATGATGGAAACTAGTTCGAGTCTATCTTGTTCAGAGTAGTCATATTTAGGTCATCTATAGATTTTGATTGAAAACTTGAATTTATATATAAAGAGAATTACTAAGAAACCTTTCAGAATCGATTACATATTACGATAATAACGTGAAAATAAACAGAAAACCTATCATTTCTAGAAAATACAAGGAAATTAAAATCTTGTCGTCTCTCAGTATTTAGTTCGTAAAATAGGTTCCTTCAGTAGTAATTGTATTTTATAGATTGCTCGCCACAATTGTTACTGCAGTGCGGATCTGCGAAATTGCAATTATGGACACAATATTGACAAAGGAATTATATTGCTAGTGGTGCCAATTTGTGGAGACTACGTTTTAAAATCGCTATTCTGTTTCTGCTATGGTCACCCTTTATAGAAACAGCCTCGTGATGGTATAGGTACCTCTAATTGAAAACGGAATTTTGCCCAAAGTGCGTACAGGGGTTGGCCAGGAAACTCTTGAATATTTACTCTCTCTCCTGGAAATAGGTGCGTTACCAGCCCTTTTCACAAAAAAATATAATTTCTAAAGGGCCAACATTATCATTACTTTAAAATTCTAATTTATATATTTATCACTAGCTGACCCTCGCAACTTCGTTTACGTCACATAAGGTGCACGAAAGGAGAGGTAATTCTTCATCAGACTCGTCCAGCACCGTGTGAAACGGCCCTGTTTGCTTAATCATAAAAGAGCTTAAAGATTAAGGCTTTTTTTTTTTTTTTTTTTTTTTAACGTGAGGGAAAATCCTCGTAGGATGCTATGCCGGACTCTTACCGACTAAAAAAAACCTCACGTAACGCCCAACAGTCTATGGTTGAGAGCCCCGGGTAAGCCCTCAGGAAGGATGTCCCGTGACTCCCAACAGACTTACGGCCGCTAATGCGGCCTCGCCCAGGGGGTGGTTCGGGTGCGATCCCGCGTCTATGGGGGATTTCGGGTGTGACCCCGCTTCTAAGGGGGGCGTGCGTGAGTGCTCACGTCACGCTGCCGTCATGGGCCTGCTTCTGTAAGGACGGTGAGCGGCCCTCTCACCGTCCTCAGACCCCCGGTCATGGAGGCCGATAGTCCTCGGCGAAGACACGTCGGCGGCGCCCAGGGCGCCGACTGCGGAACTCGGGTGGGAGAGTTCTCTCCCGCACCCGGCCCGCCGCCTCCTTCGCGAGCATGACCTGCTCGCAGAAAGAGGCGGCGCAGTCCCACTTACTCCCGCTGGAGAGCATGGCTCGCACCATGGCCTCAAGCGAGAGAGTGTCCACGCCCAGACCCACTACGAGGACCTGTCGCTGTTGTGCCCACGCCGTGCACTCCACCAGCGTGTGGAGCGCTGTGTCATCGCTGCGGTCCTCGCAGTGCTGACATTCGGCCGTGGTTTCCCGGTGTTTTCGCCACAGATACCTACCGAAGCTACCGTGCCCGGCAAGCATCTGTGTCAACCGGTAGGAGAGAGCACCGTGTCTTCTCTCCAGCCACTCGTCCATGACCGGTCTGACGGCCGCGATTGTGGCGAATCCCCCCTTTGGTTGCTCAAGTCGCATCTTCCATGTCTCCAGGGTTTCCTGGTGGAGCAGGGTCCGCTGGGCCTCGATTTCTCGAGACGCAGGCCTTTGGCCCCGCTCCAGCGCCTCCTTGCGCCATCTGAACAGTGACGCAAGGGCTCTCGCTTCCAGGTCCCATGGAGGGGTCCCGGCTAGGAGACATGCCGCCTCACCGGAGATCGTGCGGTATCCTCTTATCACCCTGACGGCCATCACTCTCTGCGGGCTCATCAGTCTAGCCACATTGCTGGCCGTCAGGGTCTCCGCCCATACGGGAGCCCCGTACAGGGCCATGCTTCGCACGATCCCAAGGTACAGTCTCCTGTAGGGAGCGTTGGGTCCCCTAATGTTAGGCATCAGCCGCGCGAGTGCGGCCGATGCTCCCCTCAGTTTTGGGACCAAACTTCGGAAATGATGTCCGAAGTTCCACCGGCCATCGAGTACGAGCCCCAGATACTTCATCGAGGGCTCGATGCCGATGCTGACGCCCCCCACCTGTAGGCTGGATCCCGCAGGTGGCCCCATCCGAGGTCCGTGGAAGCACAGAGCCTCGGATTTGTGAAGGGCGACCTCAAGACCCAGCCGCCGAATCCGACCCACGACCTGAGCAACCCCTGCCGTGGCCTTAAGTGCTGCGGCACGGTGCGTTGCTCCCCGCGCCGTAACGAGGGTGTCGTCGGCGTAACATGTTACGCCGACCCCTCTGAGCAACGGACCACGCAGCACCCAGTCGTAACCGATGTTCCACAGGAGCGGCCCTAAAACCGATCCCTGTGGAACACCGCACGACACATCTCGCCGACCCGGCCCTAGCCAGCTCGGGTAAGTTATGGCTCTCTCGGAGAGATAAGCCCCGACAATTCGACGGAGGTAGGGAGGCACTCCATGATAGATAAGCGCCTCCCTGACGCAGCTCCAGGGCAAGGTGTTGAATGCGTTGGCGATGTCGAGAGACACCGCCACCACCACCTCACCCTGTGAGACTGCTTCCTCCGTCAGGCCTCTAATGCGCATGATCGCGTCCACGGTGGAGCGTCCCTGACGGAAGCCAAACTGGCTATCCGCCAGATCAGGCCCCACGCGTGTGAGGTGCCCGACGAGGCGTTGTGCAATAATGCGCTCAAAGAGCTTGCACACCTCGTCGAGCAACACGATCGGCCGGTACCCTGATGGGGAATTTGCCGGCCGCCCCGCCTTTCGAATCAAGACCAGTTTCCCTGTCTTCCAGACCTTGGGAAACTGGCCTTTTTCGAGGCATGCGCTATAAAGACCCATAAGTCGAGGCCCAAGCTCCTCGAGAGCCAGGACCCATGCACGGCCTGGAATGCCGTCGGGTCCAGGGGCGGTGTTTCTACGGGATTTAAGCCGCAGGACAGCCGCCCCTAACTCACCCTCGGTGACCACGGGCACGTCGTTCTCGCTGTCTTCCGCCGCGGGCGCCTGAGACGGAGCCATGCGCGGAGGAACGTGTTCCTCCGCTCTCGACGGGAACAAGGAGTCCAGGACCCCCTCCAGCCGCTCCGGCTGGAGACTCTGGGTTAGTGGGGGCGCCTTAGGGCGTAATTTGCCTCTTACCATGAGGTACGGGCGCCCCCACGGGTTCCGCTCCAGAGTCTCCATCAGCTCTTCGCGGCCCAATTTTTTGGACCGCTTGATGGCGGTCTGGAGGGCCCTCTTGGCCTCCTTGTACCCATCGTAGAGCTCCGTCTCTCGGGCTGCCGCATCGTCTGGGCGGCGACGCCTTCGGCGAAACCTGGTGTACCGGCGGCGCGCGGTAACGCAATCCACGCGCAACTGCGCGATTTCCGGCGTCCACCAGTACACCTGTTTCCTCGCCGGTCTGGGCCTAGCCCTGGGCATCGCCGCATCGCAGATGTGCGACATGGCTCTCCCGAACCACTCCACCTCGGTATCAACATCGGCAGGCCTGTCCGCTGTCGGAATCCAGGACTGCACGATGGCCGCCTCCAGGAGAGCCTCCCGATCCAGGCGATGGAGTGCCCAACGCGGTTCCGGGGGATTCGCGATTGTTGGCGGCAGGTTAGGTGGAGGGGAGACGTCGAACCGAATATATCGGTGATCTGACGACGTCTCCTCCTCCTCCACCACGCGCCATCCCTGGACACGGCGGGCGAGCTCAGGGGTCGCAAACGAAACGTCTATGACCGAGCTGAGCCCCCGCCGCGTCCAGGTTGCGACATTCCCCCGGTTCAGGATGACTAGGCCACGTGTAGTGACCCAGTCCTCCAGTATCCTCCCCCTGCCTCTGGTTTCCCGGGAGCCCCAAGCCTGCGACCAGGCATTGAAGTCTCCCAGGACCAGGACAGGGCGAGGACGGCATGCAGCGAGAACGACGTCCAGCTCAGGGAGCCATAGCTCGAACTGATGCTGGTCGAGGCTTGGCGAGACGTAAACGGCCACGACAGCCACACCCTCATATTCCGCCGCGACGCAACCCGGGCCCCTAGCAATAAGCGCTAGGCGCGAGTCGTCCGCGCCGGTCCCCCCAAAGATGGTCGCCATGCCGTCCAGATCCACCGGGCTTCCCGGGTGAACCCAGTACGGCTCAGCGACGACGACAATATTAATGGACCACTGCCTGATGCTCTGGTACAGAAGGTCCTGAGCACCAGTGCAGTGGTTCAGATTCACCTGCAGGATGCGGATATGGGTGTCCATTAATGGACGTCCATATCCGCACCCTGCCGCGAACGTGCACCCACACCCTCACCCCTCCGTGCGGACGGACGGGGCTTCGGCCTTGAGGCAGCGCAGGTCTTACTGCCCGCCCGGTGGTTTGCCTCCTTGCCCTCCGCCACGCATTTAAAACAGCGTGGCGGAGCGTCACAGGCAAGGGCCGTGTGACCGGGCTGACTACAGCGGAAGCACCGATCGCCCACGGTGACTTCCGCCGTACACTGCACTCCTACATGCCCCACGACCAGGCACCTATAGCACCTGTCTTCGCGGGGCTGCAGGAGATGCACCTGCGCCCTCAGGAAGCCTCCAATAAGGAGGCTCCGTCCGTCCGCCACTTTCTGGGCCGCCGCGACGGGACAGCTCACGACCGCCGACCCGTGACCAGTGGGGCCAAAGCGGATTTCGCCTGACCTCACCTGATCACGGGGGCAGCCACTCGCCTCCACGACGGCGGAGATTATCTCCTCCGTCGTGGCCGCGTCATCCAGACCCGAAATGCGCAGACTCGCGCATTTGTTGGGTCTGGTGACGCGGACGTCACCCTTGTCCAGCGACTCCCGCAGCTTTGCCGCTAAGGCATCTGCTTTGGGGCCGCTGGTGGCGCCGGAGACCTCGAGGAGGCGCGCTCCGGTGCGCGTCACCTTGCACCGGAGCCCGCCCTCAATCTCGAGGGCCTTGAGGTCTACTGAGGCTTTCGCCTGCCTCAGTACCTCGGCGTACCCCACGCCCTTCGCCTTGCCTTCTGTCGTCACCGTAATGACGACGGCAGTGGAGCGAGGAGCGCGGAGCCTCTTCGGCGCCTTCGCCGCGGCGGCCTTTGCCGCTTTTGCGGCGACCTTTGCCGCCTTCTTGGCGGCCTTCGCCGCCTTTTTGGCGGCCTTAGCCGCCTTCTTCTTTGCTCCTGCCACCTCCCAGATCCCCTCTCTAGAGGGAGTCTGGGGTGCGGCGGGAGCGCTGGCTGTGCTGGTGGAGGCGGGGTTGCCACCTCCACCAGGTGCCGTCTTCTTGGGGGCGGAGGCCTTCCGCTGGAGACCGGGAGCCCCGCTGGGTGCAGCCGTCGCCGCGTACGACTCGACGGCGGGTGCCGCCAGCGGGGGGCGGTATGCCCGGTCCTCGAGAACGCCGAGGCGGCGTTCGATGGTCTCCAGCAGTTGGACCATCGTCGGGGTCGCCTTAGGTGCACGGGGAGCGGGGGTTTTAACACCCCGAGCCTCCCCGGCCCCCTGGACGAGCTGCGTAAGCTTGCCGATTTCCTCCCGCATCAGCTCTTGCTGCTTGCGGGAGTCGGCAAGCTCCTTCTCCAGGCTCGCAACCCGAGCCCGGAGCTTCCCCTCCTCGCTGGAGACGCTCCTATCCAGGAGCTCCTCCAGTGCCTTCGTCGCCCCTGTGACTGCTTCCGTCACCACCTTTCTTTTGCCCGCAACATTCTTGGCGCCCTTTACGGCGCCAGTAATGCGGGCAAAAGCCGCCATTATCTCCTTAGCCGCCGGCACCTCCGTGACTCTCCCGCTTGGCAGCGGGGGCACAGTTGTCGGCGGCTCTACCACCCTTCCTCTCGCTCTGTAGAGATCGGCTTTCCGACCTCTACCCGCGGTGGTGGCCACTACCTTTCTAGGAAGGTCCTCCTCACTCGACGATGTCTCCGACCCAGGCCGACGGAACAGGCCTTTGCCTGGTCCGCTTGACCTAGGTCGCTTCCGCCTCGCTTCTTCGGCATGGAGACCGAGGGTATCCTCGGTCTCGGTACCCATATCAACTGCCGACTCCATCTCGGAGCCGGCACGGGTTGACGCGACCTCCGCGTCACTGGGGGTGGTTTTGAGGCACACCCCTGGGCCTGAACTACGGTGACCCCTCCCATATACCACCAGGGATGAACCCTGGCGGGGGTCGACATGCCGAGACATGCCAAGCGATTCCCCGGACACTGTCCGGGTGCGCTCCTGGGTAATAACTTGCGTTGTAATTTCGTCCATAGTTGTTTTTTGCGTTTTGCGTCCGCCGACGTAAGGTTGGGAGTGGGGAAGTTGGGAAAGGATGTGAGGATGGGAAGGGTGGGAAGGTGGGAGTGACGCCCTAGGCACTGAGTTCCCCCCAGCGATGCAACAAATAGCCGGGCGTCAGAGCGTGAGTTTCGGGGTAATTTTTTAAAGAGGTTTTCTTCCTCGCAACTCCAAAGAGCCACCGTGCCCGTCTGTTGCCAGACGGGGTTACGGCTCGGCCGAACGATGGTTCCTATGGAACCGTGTACTTCGCCACTGATCACTCAGTGGCGAAGTACTCGTCGCCCTGGGAGTTCTCCACTAAGTACGCTCTGCATAACAGAGCGTATGTGGAGAACTCCAAACCGGCCATAAAGGCCCCCCCCTCCTTGGTGGACTATTGGCCGTGGGCGACGACGTGCGCCTCAGGCGAAGTCCACATCGTCGTCCACGTTACCAGGATGCACCACGTGGAGGTTGTCCTACCCAGCACCCCAAAGATTAAGGCTATTCTAAAACAATTCAGTCCTCGCCTTCGGCGCGGACTGAATTATTTTACAACAGCCTTAAAATTTAAGCTCTTTTATGATTAAGCCAACACGCCCGTTTAGATTTACCCTCTCATTTAAAGGAACCCTTGAATTCTGGGTTTGGCGAAAGTTGAGATGCCTCTAATTTCTGAACTACAAACCCCTCAATCTTGAAACTTGGGTCGAAACATTCTTAAAGTACTTCCTTTTTAATACTAAAAAATATTTGAAATCGCATCACGCGTTGAGAAATTACAACTAAAAAACCATTTTATCTTTCATCCCCTCTCCCGCAGGAACCGCGCAATACTTCGGGATCAAAAGTATCCTAGAACCTTCCTCGAACTATAAGCTCGGAATGTACTAAGTATCATTCAAATCGGTTCAGTAGTTTCGGCGTGATACTTATTCGGGATACAGACAGACAGACAGACAGACAGACAGATAGACAGACAGACATGAAATTTTTAAATTACATTTTCGGCTTCAGTATCGATTAGAGAACGCCCTCAAATTAAAATTTTCAAAATATCTTCCATGTACAGACTCTCGACCCTCAACAGTTTTATTATATGTATGTATAGATTATTCAGGTTTTAGAACTGTTTTCTTTATCTGTTTAGTATATAAAATATAAATAATGAATACGTAGTATAGTATCGTCGAAAAATATAAAGAAACTAGCTGATGCCCGCGGCTCCGCCCGCGTGGAATGTTATTCCCGGTCACAGGGGTATGAAAAATAGATGTTGGCCGATTCTCAGACCTACCCATTATGCTCACAAAATTTCATGAGAATCGGTCAAGCCGTTTCGGAGGAGTATGGCAACGAAAACTGTAACACGAGAATTTTATTAGATTTACTTGGATTACACAAAGACCATTATTTCCTTATTGTTATATGATACCTACTTTTGACAATTAATGTGTTAGTGGAGAGCTGACCCACTTTAAGTTTCATATTGCAAAACTCAGTGGCAATGCGTAAGTCTTTTATAAATCCTATAAACGTAGATTATTTGTTTTACTAACCTTAATTTCAAACTATTTAAAACTACATTATGTAAGTGGTGCGAGTTTTTATATTGAGAGAAGTAGGGTTAATTGATGGTAATTCTTACGGGTTCAGTAGGTTTGTAAAGGCGTCAAAGGTGTCTTTTATAACCCCTGCGTTCTGCCGGGAACCTTCGAACATCCTTCCGAGGGACTACCCATGATGCTCGATACTGGACAGATAGTTGAGGTTTTAGTCGCTACGAGTCGAGTGACATGAGTCAAGATTTCAACACGTCAAAAATAAAATATAAAAGGTTCACATATGTTCTACAAATTGCCTTTGAAGAAAAGCAACTGACGACTTTAAAGTTTCTCTTCAGTTCCCAGATCCGCTGAGACAACTTTCTTACGTCACGCCTTTAATGCCATCTTGTATCGTCAATTTTCACAAAAGATGTATCCTCTCAAGTAAATATACTAATATATATACATACATACATATACTCACGCCTTTATCCCCGAAGGGGTAGGCAGAGGCCTATACCGGCCCACATTTCACCGTGTACAATTCGGTCCCACGTAACAGGTGGTGAGCCCATCGCCGTGTTGAAATGGACCGCCGACGTCAGAGCCTCGTCCGTTGTTCAGCGGGTGTACGAGCTTGCACGTGAGGTTGACTTGGGCCCGGAGGTGTTGGTAGGGCCACTAATATAGGTACCTACAATTTATTATTTCATGAGCACGAATTTAAAACCCATTTATGATTATGCTCACATTAGCGAACGTTATGAGGCACGCCTGAGCGTTTCAATCAGGTTCAGCTAATTCCATTAATTCGTGATTTTATGAAGCTGGGTGCGGTTTATATCGTTTTAGTAGCCCTGAGTAATTAATATAGCGGTTTTTGCTAGGGCTCGGTCGCACGATTATTACGTCTATTTATATAGAATTTGTTAATATCGATTGCGAATGCATGTTGGTTTAAGGCCTTGGCTTATTAAGGTTTAATTGATTTTTTTTCTTTTACCTTTTTTATCCCTTTTGAAGAATTCCATACTGTTTTAGACATTCGGAAAGACAGAGGTAGGGATTTTATTCGCGAAAGTAAGATCTTATCGGATCATGCTCCGGACGCAAATGTAATGCAAAAAAAATTTGTAAGCAGTTTTAGTTTAACAAGATGGAAGATAGGGGCATCAAAGGTATCAATTCTGTGAATTATTTCACAATCAAATTAAGCTGTGGGAATAGAACTGCCATTCACACTAGTAACTTTCCGGTCGAGCAATAAGCGCTTTGCCAACAAAAACTTGCTATAGGGAGCAAGAACAATGCAGAGTCATTTATCAGTCAGACTCACTCTACAAAAAAGTAAGTATTTGACGTAAAGTAAATAAGTATTGCAAACAGTTTTACGTAATTTCATAGGATGCACCTTTTTATTCCCGGAATAAGACAAGTTCCCATGGAACGCGGAAATGGGAATAGAATTCAACACGGGCGGAGCCATGGGTTCCATCTAAATAATTGTACAATAATATTTTATTATTTGGAACCCCGCACTTTTTTATCTGTAGCATATAAGTGACATGTCTTCTATCTGCTGCTTCTAGGTATAGCTATACGGATAGTACAATGGGTGTCTGAAATCTAAACCTTGTCGAAATTTCACTCAACCAAAACTCAAGTTTATACATTTACTTATATTCTACTTCTATATACAACATATTGTACTTAGAAAACATGCAAAATCCAAAACAAACATTTCATGCATTACGCATAATTTGGTTTCCCATACCTACTACTGCATGCCCGAATGTAGTTATTGAATAAGTTTATGGTCCAGCTATACGTGAACAAAATGCCGGGAATATCGTAATACACTGAAGCTCTATACTAACATTATTGAACACGCCAGCCGATGATCACCAATGAGTCGCGTCCAGTTCACACGCTTCACTAACTTTCACGCCCATTGGCCCACGAGCACGTTGCTATAATGGATACACGTGTGATCCCCGTAAATTTATGAGGCATATGCTACACGAGCAATTAGCAATGCTAAATGGAAGCTTATTTTGTTATCAGTAAACTTTTTTACTTTGTTGGCAAATATTGTATTTAGGCATTTAACTACATTTTGCCATAAAGTTATGGTTCAATTTAAGGTTTTTTAAATTACTTTCCCTAAGGGTCTATTTTACCAAAATTTCATTTTAATTTAGCATGGAGTCTACTTTACCTAATAGACTGAACACAGTGAACACTTACCAAAACCTCCTCTTGATTTTAAATTCTGCCTACTTTCAGTATATAATCTTTACTTTTCTGAAACGTTTAGTTAGTTTTCTGGAAGCATTGTTTTTTTTTTATTTAATTTAATTTACCCTTAGAGTTATATTTTAGAAGGTAGGTACCTACTAATTTATACTCTAAGTATGTATAATTGTATAGGTATGCAAAATAATATAACAAGTCAGATAATATAACTAAAGGATCACTATAAAACGTAGATACAAATATCTCATCAAAGAGATATCTCTCGGAAATTGTGAAACCAGCTGGAAAATACTAAAGTTGCAGAGCAATCATAAGATAAACATAAAACGTTCATCATATTCTACCAAGTATATATTTTATTCGGTGACACAGTAAATCCTCTTATTGAAATCGGATCGGTGTTCAACGGACTGAAAAATCGCGTTTAAAGAGAAGCCTATTCACGATTCCCATAGTCAAATGTAGGAAATCATTTTGACATGTACCTACCGTGACGGGCTATGGCGAACACTCGCTATACTTCTAGAAGTATGGTGAAACAATCAATAGAAAGGTGGCTGAAGATTTTGTTCACAAACTCTATAGGTCGAACAATGTATTGATCAGGGTAGGTATCACCATTCAGTAATTTTGATTCTTTTTTTGAAAATGTACTAGTTTGCCAGGAGCACTGCACAACCGAGCAGAGGAGGCTACTCTGTCATAATGACATTCCCATACAGAGAGTGGGTCGACACACTGGATAGTCACTGGTTGGTCGCCCACAGAAGAGAAATGAGTAGATACACAAGCAGCCAACAATAAAGGTAGGTAATCAAATTTACCAATCAGAACTGAGAGTGGCCCGAAAATTAAATTAGATCACAAGCAGTCGATATTTCCAATGTGATGTGATCTAATCAATCATTATTTTAAAAAACAGTTCCTAAAACTAAGCCCAAAGAGCTCAAGAACAATTATTTAACAGAACATACCTACCATTTATCACCTATGGGGGTTGACGACACGTTATAACCGCCCCTGAGTCAGCGTTCAACGTGAGAAAATTTCTACGAAAGTGTTCGTCATCGGAAAAATGACGACCGGCAAGTATTGCTGAGTCGCGCACTGATGAATCGAACACGTCTCGCTGTCTCAGCGAAAACACTGTTCATTTGTCGAGAGAAGTGAACTGAACATTCGATGACTTTGAGAATCGGGCACTTCACACGTTTCGTCTAGTTCATTTATCATTTTGTAACCTTATAAAGCGGGCATATAGGTTTTGGTGTGTACTGAAATACTCGCAAACGTATTAAAATAGTAATGGAAATCTAGTTACTCTACTTTTAAACATTTACTAGCAGGATATTAATAAATATGAAACCAAGCAAGTGAGTCCTGCTTGTCACATAATCACATGACTGATGCTAACCCCCCTCCGAAAATGCTTGTTAAATTATTCAAGGTAATTATAACAAGAATGCTCACGTACCTAAATACCTGTTTCAAATAATATGTACTCATTCATATATTGTGAAGCCTACCTTACTTTTTACTACAGTCATCAAAAATCATACTTGGTACTTAAGTAATCTCTCTGAAAATATCTCCGATTACAAGTAAAATTGTCGCAAAAATTGTGAAAGCTGTACAAATCTCCAGGCAATTATCTCTGTCTACAGCCGTAATTAACGCCGACCCGGGAGGCTACAACCAGATAAGCGTGCCAGAATAATATCTAAACATAATCCAAATTCAAATTCAAATTCAAACTTTATTTGCATCCATGTGTACACATACAGTTGTTACTTATAAGTAGAAGGTTTCAACATGAAATGGTCGTCCCTAGTTTTTATGGCGACCCTTGTCATTAATATGTAATCTACTAAAATGAATATAAGCCAGGAAAGAGAAAAGTCTTATCACAGTGATAAAGTTTCCTTACATTGAATATTTTCGTTGCTTCATATTTTATATCCCTAGTAAAAATTTAATATTTGGAGACTGTCAGGATTGTGGTAGTTGGGACGGCAATAGACTTACCTCAGACAGGACAAGGGTAATAATTAGGGATGTCTGGCGAAATACAGTCGTAGAAGATTTAGGTATGTCCATCAATTTTCTGAGGAATTTATAACATGTATTTTGATACTATATAATCTATTGTAATGTATACTAGCTATAGAGTTCAAATATAATTATTACTTACATAATTTAAAAATAAAAAGATAGCATTAATGAATCATACATTAACATTTTCTTAAGAGTTTCTTAAAAAACCTTTAAAGTACCTGACTGAGTGAAAACTTCTTGATGACGTTACCTAATATACCTTTATATCAATCCTGGGCTGCCTGTGAATCTTTGTTGGAAAATTAGATTTCACGTTCAATGTAGCCATTTTTTTTACGTGAGGGAAAATCCTAATGGATGCTATGCCGACTTCTACCGACTAAAAACGGAAACCCCGGGTGAGCCCTCAGAAGTATACCCCAGGTCTCCCAACAGACCTACGGCTACCACTGCTGCCTCACGTAGGGGTCAATTTAGCCATTTACATGAAAATTACTGAGTTACCTATTACAGGCATATGAGTACATATTAAAATTATAATTTTCTTTGTAAACTTATAATTAATTTTGCTGTTTTTTATAGTCAAATGTGATTATTGCTATAAAGCTAAAAATTACATAGGTAATTTTTTTTTAACGTGAGGGAGAATCTACCTACCGACTAAAAACCCTCACGTAACGCCCAACAGCCTATGGTTGGGAGCCTCGGGTAAGCCCTCGGAAAGATGTCCCAGGACTTACATAGGTAACCTTAAACAAATAAATACATTCAGAAGATAATTTCGTACCATCTTACTAAAATTATAAATGCGAAAGTTTGTGAATGTGGATGTTTGTTACTCTTTCACGCCCAAACGGCTGAACGGATCAGGCGGAAATTTGGTACAGAGATACATTATAGTCTGGAATAACACATAGGCTACTTTTTATTCCGTGAATAAGTTCCCGCGGGAACAAATTTTAGGCGGGCGAAGCTGTGTGCATCAGCTAGTATGTAATATTTGATATACCAGATGCAACCCTTTTGATTACCATACTCTTGAGGTTTCTTGTTATACCTACTGGGTTTATTTTAATTATGTAACCTACCTAGAAAAGTTGATTTTGTCGTGGAAATATAGAAATATCACTACCTACATCAGGGACCAAAATACATTTGTTGAAACCTCTTTCGGGAAAAGACGTGATTACAATATGTACATATTATCTAAGTAAGACTTTTAAAAAATCATTTTTAACATTTTTATAATAGCAATTCGAAGATACAAAAGTTTTTTTAATCAAACTTCTTCTTTTTTAAGCAGCGTCACTGCGCTCTATATACTATTATTTATTCTTTAACATTGCTTTGGAAATATCTCTTTCAGCGTCATAGACGAAGTGTGCTCAGCGCGAGTCGCGACCCACTTCCGAAACGAGCGACAGAGAGACGTTTTTTCCCACCGGAAATGTGATTTCCCGACGGATATAATGGCTTTCCACGGATTACGTCATGCGAGCTGTAAATTAGAAAATTCACTTGAATAATTCACGTGCTGAGACATCTTTAGAACCTTCATTGCTACTTTGAAAAGCTTTTGGGGTAACAGTCTAACAGAATGTCGTAGAATTTATACCTGTATTCAAGCTCGGCTTGATTCATACGCAAGAAACTATGCATTTCTCGCTACAGTTCAAAGATTCTTTGATAAAACGTAATTTGCATAATTAACTAAAACTTTTACAAAACGATCCATTGCATTGAGCCAGTAAAATGAAATTGAAGGCCTTATGGACGGATTAAAAAATTTCAACTGCGGGTCGTAACGACCTGCGCCTGTCCCTTTCATCACGGCATTATGCTCACCACCTATTACGTTGAACATAAAACTATTAGGTGAGTAATGTGGGCGGTTACTCAGCCTACCCCTTCGGAGATAAAGATGTGACTATATATAATGTATGTAATTCAAACTTATACCAGGGATTTCTATTGTTTTCTAACAATGACAAATATTTATCACAACGCAAGCACCAGCATCAGCGTAGCAGCCATAAAGAGGTTTGTTTCAGAATAATTATTTTAAATATTCTATCTGAACTGTTAAACTACCGATCCCAGACTCAGACGAGTAGCCAGGGCCTTTAGACAAGTGGCAAACGATTCATGTCGATTTTATCTCTATCAACGCAGACGTCGCTGCGAAAACTTCAACATTGGATAGAAACGATTCGTTCAACGCTCAGTCAATACCGGATGTCGATAGAAACATCGATCTATATGTACTACGTACTAGATGCGGCGATCAGAACAAATAGTTTTTAATATAATTTGACAGGTATTGTAATATAATCTTAATGAGAAAGAACGCTATAAATTATAGGTACTAAATGTATGGGCATGCCAGCATACTTTCGTCCTATTTTGATTTTTATACCGCGTAGAGTGTTCATTTTAGTGTCACTTAATGCATGTCTATTGTTTTAGTACAAAAATGTCGCTAAAGAAAAGGCAGTGGGACAGCACGTAAAAATATTCAAAGTCTCCATTCAGATACGTCTGGACCTCCGTTTAAATTGACATCAGGCGAATAATTGAATTTTATGATCTTGATTTAAACTTACTATGTAGGTACTCGTATTTAGAAAACTAAGAAGACTGATTTATTTTGGAGACTATGCCATTTTTATGCTTTAATTTAAGATTAAAATACCTAGGTAGGTATATTTTGTTATAAGAAAAACAAATTACTCAATAATAAAATCAAAAACAGAGTGTTTATATTTTGACAACCATACGCAATAAAACGTTTTGTATGTAAATTACAGGGTATACCGTCACAATACCCGAAATTATAGTGCCTTTACTCTAAATATCGTAGCCCAAAATACCCGAAATCGAAATATCAATATTCAAAAGGCAAATATTTAAAATATAAATAATTTAAAATGCCTTACGGTCGAATAACCGAAACCCAAAAAATAAATTTATCAAATACCTTATCCTAAAATGTTCAAACACAAAATACCTTTTTTTAACATGATTTAAATCCTACATGGATGCTATATATCTGAGAATGGTTAACACCCCGACTCAGAGTATCCCGACTCGGATAGGTTAGGTTAGAAGACTAAGGCGGGAGCGAAGCGAAGCGGAGCTCCCGCCTTAGCCTTCGTGGTTATTTTTTTTTTTATTTTTCGTTAGCCCACTGTAGTACTTTTGTAACTCTGAATCAAAGTGTTTTAACATAAGGTAAATCCTACATGGATACTATGCCGAGCTCCTACCGACTAAAAACCACACGTATCCTACATAACAGCCTACAGTTGGGAGCCCGGGGTAAGCCCTCAGAAGGATACCCAAGGACCAACAGACCTACGGCTACAACTGCGGCTTCACTTAGGTGGGGGGAGGGGGGGGGGGGGTGTAAATAAGTTAAAGCCAAATAACAAAACGTGTGAGTGACAGTGACACATTGTATTCTATTTTTGGTATTTTAAATTAAGGATATTTGAAAATTTGTATTTTGAATTCTGATATAATAATTATTTGTATTTTAAATTTAGTCATTTTACGGTAAGGTGTACTGAAATAAGGTATTTTGAACGTTAAGGTATTTCGAATTCGGGTATTTTGGTCTAATGCATTTTAAGTAAAGGCATTTTGATTTCTGGTATTTTAATATATAACCAAATTACAGAGATCCCAGTAGCAACTATAAATTTCGTAAACATAAATTTTTACCATTAATACATACATAAATTATTACCTTTAAAATTGAATAATTAAAGATAAAGAGAAGAATAAACAACACATGAAAATGAAAATTGACACGAAATTGACTACTTTACCTATTTTTTTTTTGTATACTATACTATACTATACTATACTATCTTCACGCCAAATCCCTTGCGGGGTAGGCAGAAAGAACCGAGCGCCACACGGCACGGTCCATACACACCTCACTCGCCTCTTCAACTTTCATTTTTCTTTTCATGCATGCACGTCGGTTCCTACGGCTCTTGACACCACCCTCCACTAACACATGATTAATTTGGTCGTGGTAGGTGTGTCGTGGCCTTCCCCGACTCCTACGTCCATCCACTTTCGCGTTGTATATCTGTTTTGTCATTCTTTCATCTCCCATTCGTTCCACATGCCCAAAACCATCGTAGCATGCCCTTCCTTACTTTAACACCGACACTCTCTTTCAGACCAACTCTCTTTCTTACATCTTCATTCCGAACGCGATCTGCGAGCGTTACTCCGCAGATTTTGCGTAGCGCGCGCATCTCGACCGCGTTTATTCTACTTTCATGCGTTTCCTGCCATACCCAACTCTCGCTTCCATACGTTAGCGTAGGTATCAGCACCGCATTGTGTACTGCGAGCTGGGCCTTTTTACTTAAGGCCTTGGTACCTAAAAGTTTGCCTAACGCTCCATTCACACTATTTCCCGCAGTTACCCTCTTTTCTACATCAGCGGTGTACCGTCCATCCCTGCTAAATGCACATCCAAGATATACAAACTCATCCACCTGTTCCAGCACTACATCATTTACAGTTATCCTGGCATTCGTTCTGTCCTCTTCTCTTTCGAATACCATCACTTTCGTTTTAGTCGCGTTCAAATGTAAGCCTCTCATTAGACAATCATCTTTCATCGTTGTGACTAGTGACTGTAGTTCTGATGGCGATTCGGCTATGAGCACGGCATCATCTGCATACAGCAAACAGTTCACAAGTAAGTCACCCATTCGCAATCCAACATTCATCGATCTTACTCTCTTAAGACAATCGTCCAGGTACAGGACAAACAGCAGAGCCGACAGCACGCAACCCTGTCTGACGCCAATGTTGACGTCAAACCAGGGAGACAGGCTGCCGCCCACCCGCACACATGCCGTACATCCCACATATGTAGACTGCACAGCACGAAGCAGCGTACCATCAATCCCGTATCCTGGCAATATATCCCAGAGGTCCTTCCGTACAACTCTGTCAAATGCTTTCTCCATGTCCACAAAACCGCAGAAAACCTTCCGGCCTACAGCCAGCTGCTTCTCTACAATGTTGCGGAGCGAGAAAACTTGGTCCATACATCCCCTTCCATTTCGGAAACCACCCTGCGCCTCCCACAGTAATCCGTCAGATTCCACCCTCATTCTCCTTTCAATAATTTTGCCATACACTTTAGCTGCTATACTGATCAAACTGATGGCCCTATAGTTGGCGCACTCCATACGTGAGCCCTTGCCTTTATACAAGGGCACGACGATAGCACGCCTCCAGTCCATTGGGACCCTTCCAGTCTTCCAGCATAGATTGCTCAATGACCAGAAGGCGTCCCGGACGCAAGGACCACCTAATTTGATCATTTCAGCAGATATCCTATCAATTCCCGCAGACTTTCCATTTTTCAAGCTTCGTATCGACCATTCAATCTCTTCCAAAGTAATATCTCCGCTTGATGCTTGCACCGCAAGATCAGTCATCGCCTCCCTCGCAGTGCCCGCATCCGGGAGATATTCATACATTTCTCCAAAGTACTCATTCCACCGCTCTAACACCTCTAAGGGGTCCGCAAGAATGTCCCCAGCTTTACTCTTTATCTTATCCATTCTGGAAACTGACGAACAGCTCCGAGACTTCTTGACCTCCCTCCAAAAGAGTTTGGTATTCGTCTCGAAGTTCCTCGTCAACTTCTCTTCCGCAATCATATTTATTCTTTCACGCTTCTCTTTCACTAAAGCTTTGGCTTCATTCTTGCAGAGGCGGTAAATTTCTTTCTTCGTGTCTTTCATACTGTCATTCAGTTGCAAAGATGAGACATAATCCAACCACGCTTTCTTCTTTCTTGCTACGCAGGATTGAACTTCTGCATCCCACCAGGCATCACCTTTCGAATGTTCATGTCTCTTTGCACTCCCACATGCTTCTTTTGCACTATCCACTATACTTTCTTTCATAATATTCCAGCATTCATCCACATCTAAGTCGGAAAGGCTCGCGTTTGCAAGCCTTTCGCTGACTAAGCCAACATACATACTCCTTACGCTTTCATCTTCCAGTTTTTCACTCTTTATCCTTTCATAGTCTCCGAAAGGGACACGCACTCGCCAGTGCCTCCACTTCTTGAAAAGACCAACAAACCGGCTTACCACCAGGTAGTGATCAGTTTCAAGAGTGGGGCCTCTGTAGGCTCTTGTATCCCTTATAGCCTGTCGAAGACGATTGTCTATCAAAATCAGATCAATCACACTTTTTTCTTCCTTCCGTCTCCATGTATACGTGTGGATATCTTTGTGACGGAATAAACTGTTCGCCACAAGGAGGTCTCGTTCCAAGCATACGTCTAAGATTGACTTACCAGCATCATTCGCTCTCTTATCTCCATACGGACCAAGGACAGCATCGAAGCCATCTCGCTTGGTCCCCACCCATCCATTCAAATCACCACACATGATCAACTTTTCATTCCCGTCAGCCAAATCGAGGACGTCCCTAACGGATTCCCAGAACTCCGCGAGCACTTGGGGATTAGCCGAGCTGACGGGAGCATAGGCTGCGACCAAAAAAACTCTCGTGATCCCCAGTTTTATACGTACCCACAGGAGTCTTGGGCCTACCAATCCATAATCTTTCACTCCAGAGGCCAAACGGGAGGAGAGCAAGACACCCACTCCCTTACTGGCATGTTCCTCTTGGTTCACTCCGGACCACAAAGCAATTATTCCGCCAGGAAGATCGTCGATGCCGCTCCCCTTCCGCTTAGTCTCTGTGACACACAATACATCCAGGCATCGCTCTTTCATTACATCCATCAATTCATTCATCTTACCTTCCATACCACCACGCACATTCCACGTGCCTATCCGGCACTCGGCTCCTCGCATCCCGCCAGAGTTGGCGCTGCGTGAAGGGTGGCGGCCCCCTTCGCCGCGTGCGCATGCAGTCGTACCGACGGGGGCATACCGGTACGCGTCGCCTTGGGGGGACGCCCTAGCCCTGTCGGCACTCATCGGTAGTGTTTTGTTTCGCGTTTTCGCTTTCGCCGCTACTTACGGGGAGGGCCCGAGCACAGGTAACGCTCTTCGTGAAGGCACACTACTTCCCCTTTTTTTTGTATATTTTTTTATAATGTAATTACAACTTATTTAGGTCAAGATGCTTCTTAGGAAGATTATCTTTACTATCAAAGAGCATTAGGGGAATAATTCAATCAAGAAGACCCAAAAATTACCGTAGGTATAGTTGCCACTGGGATCTCTGTAATTTACATACAAAACGTTCTATTGCGAATGGATGTCTAAAAAATAAACACTCTGTTTTTGATTTTTTTATTGAGTATTTTTTTTCACAAAATATACCTACCTAGGTATTTTAATCTGAAATTAAAGCATGTAAATGGTATAGTCTCCAAAATAAATCAGTCTTCTTAGTTTTCTAAATAGGTACATTGTTAAGTTTAAATCAAGATCATAAAATTCAATTATTCGTCTGATCTCAATGTAAACGGAGGTCTAGACGTGTCTGAACGGAGACTTTGAATATTTTTTTCTACTGTCATACGTGCTATCCCACTGTCTTTTCTTTAGCGGCATTTGTGTACTAAAACAATAGACATGCATTAATTGACACGAAAATGAACATTCTACGCAATAAAAAAAATAAAAATAGGATGATAGTATGCTGGCATGCCCATACATTTAATACCTATAATTTATAGCGTTCTCATTAAGATTATATTACAATATCTGTCAAATTATGTCAAAAGCTATTAGATATAAATAAATAAATAATAAATAAATATTCACGGACATTACACACAACGCTATCGGATCCCAAAGTAAGCTAGGAATAACCTGCTTGTGTTATGGGTATCAGGCCACGGATATTTATACTTATATACTTTTTAAATACATACATATTATACATAGAAACACCCAGACTCTTGAGACAAACATTTATGGGTTACATAAATATTTGTCTCCGGTGGGAATCAAACCCACGACCTCCAGCGCCGCAGTTGGTATCAGTACCGACTGCGCCCCAGTGGCAGTCAAAAAGGTATATTAACACACAAACAATTCATGAGTAAATGTTTTCTTTTTGAGACAACTCTAGCTGTAGGTAAAGACGCCCGGACCCAGTCAGTAGTAACTTTACCGAACCCGATTAACAATACCCAAGGTGATATTTCAATAAAGCGAGGAATAGCTGATGTTGTAACAGTCATGCCAACCATATATTACATGCAATATCAAAATTTCACTAACCTGGAACGTATAGTTTCGCCTCTGCGACCACAATTTCACACCTATTCGTAAAATATGTTTTCACTGCAGCAGACTTGCAACGGCTATAAAATAATACTTACCAAGTTTCAACAGCATACCTTATAGTTTCGGAGAAAAGCGGCTGTGACATACGGACGGACAGACAGACAGACATGAGGAATCTATAAGGGTTCCGTTTTTTGCCATTTGTCTACGGAACCCTAAAAACTATCTTGTGTTGGCAGTTACAAAATAATAAAATGTTGCCGGAAAATATCGAAAAACTACTACCATTACAAGGAAGTATCTATCCAAAGACAACTTAAAGTTATTTGTGTATACACATAAATACCTATGACATGGTAAAGTTACTACAGGTTTGGTCAAGTTGCCATATTTTACGGTATATCTTTAATTATTAAGTTTTAGACAGCTACCTACTTATACAGAAAATGGTACCCAAAAGTGTAATAAGTATATGCAATTACAGTTTTTATTCATAGATACAACATATAGTTAAAAAATAAAACAATAATATCTGAAAAAATATGGTCAAGTTGCCATGTTTTACGGTAATATAATTGTACAATGTTTAGACTTTTAGACCGTATTATTCATGCTTAAATATGTGTTTTATAGCACCTTTCAATTAGGACGATACCATTGGTGGACGAGTCCATTAGCATCGCTCTCTGGAACATATTTCATGTATGGACGTTCCTGTCTATCGATAGAATTATGTCAATGGATAAAAATCAGTCATACGTCTATGGTTTCGCTGGTAGATGTCTTTCTTGCGTGTCTCATGTCATTTTGAAGTCGCCCGTCAGTACAAATTTGCAATTATAAGACTATAGACCGGGGGGGCGCTATAGGTAGTTGAGTATGCAAAATGTGAGGACCGAATTCCACCAATGGATTTAAGTTAATAAAAGGTCAAAAATTAATAATCCGGAGGTTGCCGGTCAAATATTTTGTCCATTTTTTTCCCCCTCTACTCTTGTTGGTAAAGGAAAACTATACATTTATTGTTAAAAATTACAGAGAAACATAATTATTACACATCTATATTTACATTATTACTGTCTAAACCAAACCTAAATAAGGCCCCCGTGGCATTGTGCCCAAAAGACTAGCAGCATTCCCCCTTTGAATAGCAATACCTATTCGTTGAGCGAGAAAACTGCCAGCCCTTGGGTCACCACTTCACCAGTCGACTCCACTAGGTGCTTTTTCAAATTCTTGAAAAATTTTTGCGCATTGGGACCCCATGGACCTAGGGTCTCGACTCTCGACACCGACTGGACAAAAACGATACGATGAGTCGAGACCCTTATATTTATTAATTTTATTATTTTCAGCCGCTTCCGCTGCTGCACTGGCTTTTAATTTTGTTTTAGGAAGATGGGACGGGGCCAGAGTGTCAACACAAGTTGCATCCCAGACCAGCACCCGACCCATCTCCCACGGTATCAAAGTTATCCCATCCGGTCTCTTGCCATCGTCCCTGAAAACGCCGTTTGGCTCTAAGAGCGCAGGCACATTGGCGGTGGCAAGAGCACGGCGAATGATGTCGTTCAGCGCAGCGTGGCGTGAGAAGCGGCCTGCGCTCTTTGAACATGAAAGACCATGATGCCCCAAAGTGTCAGCGTTAAACCGCAGTGGCATCGATGTGGAGCGCAAAGCGTGACGCCAAGTCTCAAACCAACTGAAATTCTTAGGATGTCCGGTTCCAAAAAAGTTCCGGTGTTGACTGTAGGGAAAGCTTTCAACCAATCACCGGATTCCTTTCTACTGAGCGCTAATAATCTGGCCCGATCCGGGCCTAAGCTAGCATTTAACAAGGAGTCAAAGGTTAATTTTGATATAGCGTCGTCCCAGTTCCGTTGTTGTAAATTTGTACAATATATAAAATCTCATTAATGATTATTTCACTAATAATTTATACATTTCTAATGGTAAAATTGAGGATGGATTGTTAAATGAAAAAAAAAATAGAAAATAATAAAATCTTTTTATTAAAAAAAGATTATACAGAGTGGAATTTAAAGACGGTAGTTGGAGTTAAAGTACCCTTAATATTGATAATGGCAAGTTTTGCTGAAAGGAAACATTCCTTATTTTCAAAAGTAAGTAAAACTGCATTAAAGATTTTTGAAAACTCGGAAATAGTGGAAGCATTAAATAGAATGAAACTAGGCAAGGCTGCTGGGATTGACAGGGTTTCCGTTGAGATGTTGAAAGCAGGACGTGGCGTGGTAATTGACCAGCTGTACCGCCTTTTTAATCTGTGCTGGAGGAGTGGCAGCGTACCAAAAGAATGGTCCAAAGCCGTCATTGTGCCACTGTACAAAGGAAAAGGGTCGCAGCAAGAGTGCAAAAATTACCGCGGCATAAGCCTGCTCAGCATTGTCGGTAAACTGTATGCGAAAGTGTTAATAAAAAGAGTGATGAATGAAAGTGAAGGAAAAATGTGGGATGTTCAAGCAGGATTTATGAAAGGAAGGGGGTGCACGGATCAGGTCTTCTCCTTACGACGCATAGCAGAAAAAGTTTTGGCGAAAAGCCAAAAGGTATATTGCGTATTCGTAGATCTGGAGAAGGCGACAAAGTGGTGAGGAATGAACTATGGTCAACATTGTCTTTGTACGGGGTGAGCAGCAGCTTGATACGAGCACTGAAATCTCTTTATGAGGGCTCGAGTGCTTGTGTCAGGATCAACGGAGCTTGCACGGACTTCTTTAACATAGAAAGGGGTGTGAGACAGGGTTGTGTAGCGTCACCGTGGCTGTTTAACCTGTACATGGACAGTTGTTTGAAGGAATTGCAAGAAAGTGCGTGTGGTATAAAACTGAACGAGCTGACCATCAAATGCCTCCTATATGCTGACGATCAGGTGATCTTAGCTGCATCGGCGGAGGAGTTGCAGTTGATGGTTAATATTATGCATGAGGCGCTGAAAGGTAGAGGAATGAAAGTGAATGTAAGTAAGACTAAAGTAATGGTTTTTGAAAGAGAGAAATGTATGACGAATTGCCCTATTATTATCGAAGGGCAAAGAGTGGAACAGGTGAAAGAATTTGTATACCTGGGTTCAAAATTTACGAGGGATGGAAAGTGTGACCAGGATATTGAGAGAAGAGTTTTGGCAGGAAATCAAGTGAATGGGGCGATGCATACCTTTATGAGCAGTCAAAACGTGTCTAAGAAGGCAAGAGTGGCTGTGCATAGGGGTGTGCTTATACCCACACTTATGTATGGTAGTGAAAGTTGGGTGTGGCAGAAGAAGCATGAAAGTAAAATTAATGCAGTGGAAATGAGAAGTCTGCGAAGTATAGCTGGAGTGAAATTGATGGACAAAAAAAGGAATAGCGTGATCAGAAAACAATGTGGTATAACTGAAGATGTAGTGACAAAGATAGAAAAAGGGATGCTTAGATGGTTTGGACATGTTGAGAGGATGGATGAAAATAGACTGACTAAACAGATCTATAAGGCGAGAATGAATGGGCAAGCTAGTAGGGGTCATCCTCGGCGTACGCATGGTAACCAAATTGATGACCTGCTGGAAAAAGGGCAGGTCAAGAGTACCCTTAACCGGCGAGCGTGTATGAAAGCACTTATGAAAGTAGAAGAAGCGAAAGTGGTATGCCAGGATCGTAGCAAGTGGAAAGCCATAGTCTCTGCCTACCCCGATGGGAAACAGGCGTGATGATATGTATGTATGTATGCATGAAAACTCGGGAACTTTGGGAGACGTGTACAAAATAGATCCTGTATTCTATGATACCAACCGAAAGAGTCTTTATTAAGGAACAATTTCTTTCAAACAATACAGTATCTATACATACAGGGTGTGGTGTAAATAGTGGTCCAACCGTCAGGGTGTGATAGAACAGGTGCCCCACTATAACATACTACAATATCATCCAAATTTACCCAACGGTCTCAGAAAAAAATAACTTTTTTTGAAAAATCGTCCCTTTTTTGTAAAGTTGCCTGCAGATTATAGGAAAACAGCTATTTCTGATTTCTGTTTTTTTTTCTCTTAAAGCTAAATACATAAGCTATCAAAAAATAATATTGTTAATAAAATTCCACAACAAACGTTTGAAATAAATATAAGTTCATCTCAATTTTCTCTCTAATTTTCAGGTATCATGAAAATTGTTCAACGTTTTTTATAAATAATATGTACTACACTGATGCTATCCAAACGTTTAAAAATATGCTTATGTAATATTGATTTCAAAATGATACCATGAAAGGATTTCGCATAAACAGAAACTAGTAATTTTTACTGTTAAAGTTCAAAACGGGTTAAGAAAAATGACCAAAATCAACTTACATACATCACACTTATAACGTTTTTTTCATAGTAATAGTTCATAGTCGACATTATTATTATTTATTTAAAATCTTATAACCTAGATAGCGCCCGCGGCTCCACCCGCGTGGGATTTTGTAACTATTCTCGCTTTTATGATCCCACCGGAAGTGGGAATAGTAACAAAATTCATCGCGGGTGAAACCGCAGGCAACATCAAGGTCGCGGTTGAACGCCCGAAACGTCGGTGAATGTAAGTAAATAGTATTTCGCGTGAAGTGTTAAAAACTGCGATAGTTCAAAAAAATCATAACCGTGATGGCGCCCGCAGTTCCACGCGCTAGGAATTTGTCATGGAATGGGAACAGAATTTCAGATAGAAAATAAATAAAAGCGAGAATAGTTACAAAATCCCACGCGGGTGGAGCCGCGGGCGCTATCTAGGTTATAAGATTTTAAATAAATAATAATAATGTCGACTATGAACTATTACTATGAAAAAAACGTTATAAGTGTGATGTATGTAAGTTGATTTTGGTCATTTTTCTTAACCCGTTTTGAACTTTAACAGTAAAAATTACTAGTTTCTGTTTATGCGAAATCCTTTCATGGTATCATTTTGAAATCAGTATTACATAAGCATATTTTTAAACGTTTGGGTAGCATCAGTGTAGTACATATTTTTTATAAAAAACGTTGAACAATTTTCATGATACCAGAAAATTAGAGAGAAAATTGAGATGAACTTATATTTATTTCAAACGTTTGTTGTGGAATTCTATTAACAATATTATTTTTTGATAGCTTATGTATTTAGCTTTAAGAGAGAAAAAACAGAAATCAGAAATAGCGGTTTTCCTATAATCTACAGGCAACTTTACAAAAAAGGGACGATTTTTCAAAAAAAGTTATTTTTTTCTGAGACCCTTGGGTAAATTTGGATGATATTGTAGTATGTTATGGTGGGGCACCTGGTCTATCACACCCTGACGGTTGGACCACTATTTACGCCACACCCTGTATAATAAAATGATAGAAAAGTCAAAACTGTACATTGGAAATATTTAAAAAAAATACTCGCTGGGTGTTCAACATAAGATACCGAAGCCGAAAATATAGTTAGAATTTTTTTTGTCTGTTTGTCTGTTTGCTTTGCTTTGTCCGGAAGAATCTCGAAAAGTACTCAATAGATTTGATTCAAATTTTGCACAAATATTACCTAGGGGTAGGGTGTTAAAATAGGCTATATATATTATCACGCTTCATATCCTAGGGGCTAAGCAGAGAGCAATCAAATTGGCATTGTAACAATTTTCACGCGTACGAAGTCGCGGGCAACAGCTAGTCTTAAACTAAAGGGAGATCAAGTAAAATATGAAAACAATAATCTGAAACAATAACTATAGAAGGTAACCACGTCGTACAAAACTTATTTTTTCTCATAGAAAGGGAATGAAAAGTAGAGTATATTACTCGAGAGCAATTTTCTTTTCCCTCGGGCGGACATAGTTTGAATCCCTCACTGCGCTCAGAACGCTCAGAATTCTATGTTAGAATCCCTCGCTATGCTCGGAATTCTATTCTAGAATCCTTCGCTTCGCTCGTGATTGAAAGTAGCGCCCTCGCCGTAAAAATACCATTTTGCTCTCTTGTTATACAATCTACTATTAAAGTTAATTAAAATATAAAGATTAATTTCATTGAGTCCCAACTTTTTTTATTAAATTCTTGGTTAATCATATTCTGGACTGACTTTTTTAGGCAACCCATCTGCTATTTATTTAGTGACATGTTTCATTGAATATAAAATAATTTTCATCAGTTAACCAGCTCGGTGAAGATAGTTCTATAGGGGATCTTAGACCATAATGACACGATTGAGTGAAGTTTGTTCACCATGTAGATGAAGTTTACGCATGAAGGGTTTAGGCTTAGCACGCACTGCGATTAAACGCAAGCGGTTTACGAATAGCTGAAAACTCAAAACCGCGTATTAACACGCACTGCGGTTGGTGTTTTGCTGAAATTTATTTTCAGTCTCACCATGGATTTCTGGCGAGCAGCATGTATTGTGACTTTGGCATCGAAATTAAGGCCGCGTGGGTCAGATTTTGAGTTTTTTGAAACAATCCTAGTCAAAAAGTAAAGGGTTTATAATTCTGATAAATATATATATAATAGTTAAGGATATAAGCTGAACATATTCCAATCCCGTTACACGATCCAATAAATTTCACTAGATAGAAAAAAATCCCAAAGTTGACTCTCTCAGAAAAGTTTTTTCAATACTGTGGCTAAACTATTAACATTTTATATTTTTTTTTGCACTCAATTAAAGCTATTGAGTTTTTATACACATTTTCCTAACGTTTTTTTATACACAAGTATTTACATAGTTATCATGTACGAATATCTACCAAACGCAATAGAATTGCGCCGCTGACGGCCGATCAGTCTCGCGCTAGCGCTTGTGGAGGCAGGACCTGTGTCAGTTATTATCACGTGATTCGTACTCAGCATACCAAGAAACCCCTTAAACGATACCCATCATGAAATTTTGTGATTACGGCGCCGCGCCCATATTGGATTGCAAAATTAGTACGTGATTCGTACTCAGCATACCAAAAAACCCCTTAAACGAAAACCATCATGGATTTTTGAAATTACGGTGCGGCGGCCATATTGGATTGCAAAATTAGTACGTGATTCGTACTCAGCATACCAAAAAACCCCTTTAAACTATACCCATCATGAAATTTTGTGATTACACCGCGGCGGCCATTTTGGATTGTAAAATTATCACGTGATTCGTACTCAGCATACCAAGAAACCCCTTAAACGATACCCATCATGAAATTTTGTGATTACGGCGCGGCGCCCATATTGGATTGCAAAATTAGTACGTGATTCGTACTCAGCATACCAAAAACCCTTTAAATGATACCCATCATGAAATTTTGTGATTACACCGCGGCGGCCATTTTGAATTGCAAAATGATCACGTGATTCATACTTAGCATACCAACTTTAGAAATTTTTTAGGCCAGTTATAATGTAATTTGCATTTTTTACGCAACTGTAACCATCCAGCAAACTTACGCAACGGAAACTCTCAAAAGAAATGAAATATCCTAGTTTTCGAAAAATGTTTCGTTGCTGCTCAGCTCTTATTCGCCTTAGCGTGATGTTATATATTTTGGTATTTTTCAAAAATGGACATTCTGTTAAGGAACTTTTGAAATTCAACTAGCAGTCTCTTAGACTCTAGAGTTCAAGCAACTAAACAAACAAACAAACTCTTTTGCTTAAAAATAATAGTATAATATATATAATTAACTCGTTTATTTAGGAAACTCGAATAAATCACTACACCTAATAAAGTTAGATGCATTTACTACGTCAAACAAAGTTAGCATGCTGTTTCTTCCTACTCTACTGTATACTGTGGCATGAGAGTTGACTGCCGCTGCCGGCGCGCGGTGTGTCTTGCGCCCGGGGCGAGGGGAGCGCCAAATGCCTACTTGTGCGCTATAACCGCCCCTTAATGGTTAGTATTGAAATGAAAAAAAAAACGCAAACAACGCCGTCGCCATAGGTACTGGGAACATCGATTTACCGATCAAAGACATTTGAAAGGATACTTTTGCAAAATGTACAACAACGTGGGTCAGCATATATAATGCCGGCCTTGTTTCCACCTTAATGATAATGTTTTTTACACATTATCGTAAATATTGAAGTCTGCATACGACGTTTCGGACTCGGATGAACGTCTATTCTCCGCGCTCGCTCAGCCGAGACTGAATAAAGATCCGAATGCGGTTAACCGCCGTGCGTGCGCCACACTACTATCAGTATAGGGCACAAAGAAATCGCGCGTTATCAAACCGCGGTCAAAATGTAGCAAGTTGCGTTTTTATCATCAGTCACTCAAAAAAGTCAGTAATGCGTGCGCTTGTATAGAAAGCTATGTGTTACATTTTTTTGCGGTTTCAGACTTGCGGTAAAACGCGGGCGTTTAATCGCAGTGCGTGCTAAGCGTTATGAAGGATTTGATGTCTATAAACGCAGACGTCGTCTCAAAAACTTCAATAATTTGGGAGACAAGTGTACAACGATTCGTTCAACGCTCAGTCGATACCGGATATCGCTAAAAAATCTAAAAATTAGTCGTACGTCTATGGTTTCGCTTCAGGCGAATTCAAAATGACAATCATTTTGAAGTAGCCCGTCATTTCAAATTTTCAAATAACAGACTTTAATATTTGTGTTTCTGCTTGATTCTTTAAAGAAACTAATACTGTTCATTAATTCTTTTCAATTAATAGTTCAAATAATGGTTGATTCAGTTTACTATAAAAGAACGCACAGTTTTAAGTGAAATTGTGCGAAGCTGTCACCAAATTTTGGTAAGTATCTAACATTAGCAATTCAATTTTTTATGTTAAAACAACATTATTATAACTTAATGAAATTAATATTTACCTAGGTACTATGAATTGTTGGTATATAGACATGTCTTTATTTCCGAAGGGGTAGGCAGAGGCAAAAAATACGTCCACTTTTTACCTCAAAGGTATTTTTTGTCGCCAAAGATCTTTGTCCGTCTGATTCGTAGCGAACAAACTGCAACTTAGGGCAACAGTGGCGGGGTTGAGAAAGTTTGTTTAGTGGGGGCGGAGAGATGCCGATCTGCTTGTAGTACTAACCATTAGGTACTTAACATACATTTTTAGTACCATGTACCTAATTATACAATGTTACTTTGCAGTTGCAGCAGCTACACCTACACCAGGCTCCCCTCAGAGCCACCTCTCACCCAGCAACAGCGCGCCAACACCGGCTTCAACACTCCACGCGACACCAGGGAGCGCACACCACACGGTGCCGCCCCCGCGCACTCCACCACCGCGCAGCAGTGGGCGCGCGGTGCAGGCGTCTGCCTCTCCGCTGTCGCAGTCCACGACACTGCGTCGGGCTTTATTTATAATATTATAGAAAATAGGTTAAACATTTAGCTAAGTAAATTGATACTTCTTGAAAACAACGATTAAAAATATTGTAAGAACAAAATGACTATTTTTTACGTGAGGGAAAATCCTCATGGATGCTATGCCGGACTACTACCGACTAAAAAACCTCACGTATCCTATCTAATACCTCGTTTACATACAGCCCCTGCCGCAGCCACTCGAGCTGCCAGCAATATGTCCCTTGATACTGCCGTGGCAGGATCGAGAGAAGGATAGTGTTTACATACTGCCCTACCACTCCGATTATTCCCAGTTGTTCCGTTGAAGTAGTTCCGTGGCGGAACTAGTGAGACTTTTTTTCCCAGTTGTTCCGCGGAACAAAGCATCAATAATTCAGTTCCCATTAGTTCCGCGGAACAAAGTATAAATGAAATACTAATAATTTCATTCCCAATAGTTATGCGGAACAAGGCATAAAATAAAAACTAATAAATTAAGTCCCAGTAGTTCCGCGGAACAAAACATAAATTAAAAACTAATAAATCAAGTCCCAGTAGTCCCGCGGGAGAAAGCATCACTTACATACGAATATTTATGTTCCCATTAGTTCCCTACGGTGTCTTACGGCTATTAACTAATACAATTAAAAAGAATACAAATGAAGATCGACAAAAAAAAATAAAGATCGGTAAAACAAATGAAGATCGATCTAAAAAATGAAAATTAACAAAACAAATGAAGATCGGTAAAACAAATGAAGATCGACAAAACAAATGAAAATCAATGAAACAAATGAAGATCAACTAAACAAATGAAGATCGGTAAAACAAATGAAGATCGACGAAACAAATGAGGATCAATGAAACAAAGAAGATCGGTGAAAATCGGCTAGCAAATGAAGATCGGCAAAATAAATGACGGTTGAATAAACAAATGAAGATCGAAAAAACATATGCAGATCAGCAAAACAAAGAACTATAAGCAAGTTGATAAGGTCAAAAATTACTTGCAGCCATATTTTGTAATCTAGATGAGATTAACATTCAAAAAAATAGGTGCAAGCAATTCTCGACCTTAATAACACTTATCTAAAAATGTGCTTTTAGGCGATTATAGACATCGCTGATCACGAATATATAAAAAAATAATTGATATTATGCATGCTCATAAGGTCGAAATTTGCTTGGACCTATTTTTTGTAATCTAGATACGATACCCATTCAAAAAAATAGGTGGAAGCAATTCTCGACCTTATGAACATGCATAACATTTATTTATTTTTTACATATTCGTGATCAGTGATGTTCATAAACGCCTAAAAACACATTTTTAGAGAAGTGTCATTAAGGTCGAGAATTGCTTGCACCTATTTTTTTGAATGTTAATCTCATCTAGATTACAAAATATGGCTGCAAGTAATTTTTGACCTTATCAACTTGCTTATAGTCCTTTGTTTTGCTGATCTGCATATGGTTTTTCGATCTTCTTTTGTTTATTTAACCGTCATTTATTTTGCCGATCTTCATTTGCTAGCCGATCTTCACCGATCTTCATTTGTTTTACCGATCTGCATTTGTTTTGTTGATCTTCATTTGTTTGATCGATCTTCATTTGTTTGATCGATCTTCATTTGTTTCGTTGATCTTCATTTGTTTTACCGATCTTCGATCTTTGTTTTCTTACTACTGGGAATAAAATAGTCTCACTAGTTCTGCTACGGAACTATTGGGAATGGAAAAGTCTCAGTAGTTCCGCTACGGAACTACTGAGAATAGAAAATTCTCACTAGTTCCGCCACGGAACTACTGAGAATAAAAATGTCCCAGTAGTTCCGTGGTGCGGAACTACTGGGAAAAAAAAGTCTCACTAGTTCCGCCACGGAACTATTGGGACAAAAAGTCTCACTAGTTCCGTCGCGGAACTACTGCCGCGGAACTACTGGGAATGAAGGTACCACTCGCGTCGCTTTCGACTTTCGGCAATGGCAGATGTCGAAATATTTACTGCGTCCGTGCTGTGTCTTCTCGCAATAAACAATTATTTAAGAATTTTAAAAAGATGTCAACTTAAAAAAAAAGAAAATACGTCGCCGTCGAAGATGGTGAATAATATCTATCCATCGTAATAGAACTCTCTCTCACTCACTCGGCGAGCACTGAGCGACGGAGCTGAATGTAAACACGCACTGCCGCTCGCGCTGCCCGGTCCTTTGACTCCCGCACAAAAAACCGCTCTTTTGGGGAGTAGCAATGGCAGGGGCATGAGAAGTATCGTGTTTACATACTCGTCCTGCCCACTTCCCTACTCACTTTGGCTGAATGTAAACGGGGTATAACACAGCCTACGGTTGGAAGCCCCGATTAGCCCTCGAAAGGATACCCCAGGCACCCCCAGGACAGAACAAAATTACTGTTGTTGACTTAATTCTTTAAGATTGTATTCGGAAATAATCAAGGTGCACATTACAATGTATTTACTAAGCAATCGAATATAGCTCTGCCATGCATGAGGTCATGTTGACTGCTGAGAGCAGTGGCGTTTGGTGGCACCCAATCATCATCCTCATCAGGTTCCTCAGCTACTTCAGCCGGTGGTATCTGGGCTTCCAGTGCAAGTTGTGCGATACACAACATGTTAATACAATTTTGCTGGCCACATGAGGATGGTAATGAAGGGTTAACGTTATAACGGATAAACGTTGCTTGAGCTAGCATCTCCAACGTGCTTTGAGTAAACCAAAATATTTCTAGCTTGGATGTGACGGTTAGTAGGTATATACCTCTTCCCGAGAACCAGGTGCAGCATTTAACATTGGTGTCATTACGAAAACCTTCTGAGCATACCTATCCAGAATCACCTGAAAAGGTTGGAGAATCTTCTTGAGTTTCAATATAATATATTATATCAAAATTATGTATAAAATTTGCTACTCACACTTACCAAGTTTATTCACCATGTTGATGATGTTCACGCATGAAGGGTTTGACTTGGCTAGATGCCCTTATAAAAGATTCATGTGTAGCTCCACCACATTTTGAATTTACATTCAAAATTTCAAACTATTAAACTATCGCTATTTTGTTATGTGTTCCCGGCACGGTCAAACAGTACTTGACAAACATGCAAAGAAATCACGTACATTCAAGCAACTTTCATGCATATTTATCAGACTTGTCAAGTTCCGTTTGAGCGTACCGCGAGCCCATATTAGCGATAACTACAAGGTTCGAGCGCACGCTTCGTGTCGATTCGCGTATAATCGCTAGAAGGTGAATTCATATGTCAAACGTGCCACTTGGCTTGCATATTAGCGTGTTACTCTGTCATTTCCTATCAACGTATAGAAAAGTTGTACACTTGGCTGCCAATTTTGAATTCTATGCGTTGTGTCTCTTAACATGTCAATATCTAGTGTCAGTCTCATACATAGAGAATTCTATTCTACTAACGTAAACGTCAGTCAAAAGTGCCACTTGGCTAGCATTTCTATGGCCATTAGTGCGAGGCCGCATTTGCGTTTTTCCGCGGCGGTTTCTAACCTCAAAATGTCATCAAACTGTCAAAATCAATCAAGTCAATGTTTTGACATTTTGAGGTTAGAAACCGCCGCGATAACCGCAAGTGCGGCCTCGCCCTTAGCGTGTTACTCTGTCATTTCCTGTCAACGTATAGAAAAGTTGTACACTTGGCTGCCAATTTTGAATTCTATGCGTTGTGTCTCACTACATGTCGACAACGAGTGTCAATCTCATACATTGAAAATTCTATTCTACTAACGTCAAAGCCATTTGTCTAAGGGGGCAGGAATGAGAACCAATGAAAAATGTGATGAGTAAATGTCGGCCAAGCTACAAGAAAAATGTCTGCAATCTAATTTTGCAAATTTCTTAAAAAAATATTTAGCTGACGCGCGCAGGAAATTTGATTCTAGTTGCTGTTTCCCATGGGACCATGTTCCTGGTATGAAAAGTAGCCTATGTGTTATTCCTGGTTATTCCAGACTACAATCTACTCCAGTACCAAACTTTAGCGATCGATTCAGCCGTTAAAGCGTGATTAAGTAACAAACATCCAAACATCTTCACAAACTATCACATTTATAATATTAGTACGATTAGAAGGATATTATCTATTTACAAAGTAGGAGTCGATGTCAGTCAAGGAGATGATGATAAATAAAAAGGGATGATAAATAGAATTAGAACCGAAAATCATAATAGTAATGGCTGGATTACAGCTTTGAGGCACATAAAAAGAGTTATCACCAAGTCTGGTCCATTAAATGCTGCCAGTCTGAGACAAATTGGGGACATAATAACATTGATAATAAAAGATAAAATTTCCGTTTCTGCAAATGGTGTGATGACTGTTAGGTAGGTAGGTACTATAGTATTATCTGTTGCGAGTAAGTACTACACATCAGGGAGAAGATCTGCTCTCGTTCCCGCATCCCATGGTAATTTATGCCGGGTGTAAAAAGTAACCTACGTTATTCCAGACTGTGATTATCTATCCATGTACCATATTCGGCCTGATCTGTTCAGCCATTAGTGCGCAAAATCTTTACAAACTTTCGCATTTAAGGATTGCTGAAGGTCGGACCTCACAACATATCGAAACGTGTCCGCAATGGAACCCCACCCGTATACTCGATAGGCAGACAAGCCTACGGTCCATCTGATGGAATGTGGTCACCATAGCCTATGAACGATTGCGACAAAAGATGCACTACACTCGCGCTGCCGACCTTCCAAGAACCTTCTAAGACCCCTTGTAAAGAGCCCCGG
This sequence comes from Miltochrista miniata, assembly GCA_933228765.1. Lineage (NCBI taxonomy): Eukaryota > Metazoa > Arthropoda > Insecta > Lepidoptera > Erebidae > Miltochrista > Miltochrista miniata. Next base: position 11,143,481 of record OW121751.1, on the reverse strand, counting down.
ACTGTAGACGTTAATTAAAAACAACTAGGTATCTACTTACTCAAAAACTCAATACAAATCACATGCTTGCAATTTGCATTACACTAGGCCACGAACAGGGTGTCTGTCCATCCCTTCCTCTTATCTGTGGCAAGAACCGTTTCGGTTCTGTGGCGGGAACATCGTATCTGTGGGAGGACCATTTTGGCGCTCGCGTTTTCGTCGCTTTCCGTCGCGTCTTAATTCGTGTGCAGTATAATAACTACTACGCCTATCTTGCTCAAACTTGCACGAAATGTTCATAAGAAAGAGCAGGACAGATTTGTAGTACATAATAAGCGACTAAATTATAACCGTGTACGCCCTATTACGGATTTTAAAAGTATTAATTTCTCGGTGCCATTTCCGTTAGTCATTGTCGCCGGCGTTTATGGCCGATTATTATTTACGTATTAATTGATTTTATAAAAGTAATGTACAGTGACGCGATCCTGTTTAATGTGCTAATCGATTAGTGAAGTTTTTTATTTAAAAAGTTATCAGTAAGTGTGTGAAAACAGTGAATCAAAGTTCGAAAGTACCTATAAAAAAAGTTTGTTTTCGTAAGTGCGACGCTATGTGTTTCAAGTTTCATATTATCTAAACAATACACTAATACGAATCTCACCATTGTTTATTGAGAACTATACAAACCGATGGCTGGTTTTCGTAAAGGTCGTAAGGTTATCTGAAGTGCCGTTACTCGGAGATCGAGTGGTAAGTCTTTGTTTACATAATTACGGTCGACGCCGCACGGGGCGTACCTTTTTTTATGAGGCTAGGTGATAAAAAAATTGTAAACAGGTGTGTATTTAAATATTTTTAAAATGAGTATTCAAGTCTGTTTTTAGAAAAAATACAAAAAAAAAAATTTTTTTTGATTTAATTTTTTCATAAAAAAAACTTTTATGCAAAAAAATGGCGAAAAATCACAAATTCTGATTTCAATTATTTATTAAAAAAACAATAAAAAACACAACAATTAAAGGCCGAAATTGTTTTTAGCTTGTTTTTTAACGATTCTAGTGATATATAAATGATATACAGCTACTATACAAAAGTTACGAGATAAAATCATTTTAATCAAGGTCGTCTAGGTCATCCTGGATGACGTAATCGACCTAGCCACAGTAGCCACTGATTTGGTGTTAGCAATTTTTAACCAACACAGATAAGAGGGTTGTGACGGAGAGCTTGTTTATGTTTAGGTTGAACAGAGGTCACTCTCACTTCTTCTCTGGCCGTTTGACTAAAAAGTCTATAGTGTATCTACAGCTATCATCAAAAAGGACCTTCGCCGCTTTTTACAAGGTCATCGAATTCAATATAATACGTTTAATAATAAATATACGTTTAATAAATAAATAATAATAAATATTCACGGACATTTTACACAACGCTATCTGATCCCAAAGTAAGCTAGGGATAACCTGCTTGTGTTATGGGTATCAGACCACGGATATTAATACTTATATACTTTTTTTTTAAATACATACATATTATACATAGAAACACCCAGACTCTTGAGACAAACATTTATGGATCACACAAATATTTGTCTCCAGTGGGAATCGAACCCACGACCTCGAGCGCCGCAGGCGGTATCACTACCGACTGCGCCACAGAGGTAGTCAAAAAATGAAATGCGTAGATCGAAAACTTGAGAATTTAAATGCGGTTCAGAAAGCCGCACCACAAAAGCTTTTTTATTTTCCTTGAAATAACAAGAATCTATTTAACCAGTTTGCCTCGGGGAAGTTTGAAGTAGCGTAATGTTCGGTGTTCGGTGTTCCGTGTTTCGTCCATCAAACTTGGAACATTTGATGTTTCGGAACTCGACACAAACTTCATTATTGAGGCTTAACGGCAATAATTAACGGGAAAGTTGACTGGTATTTAAATTTGTTGGTAACAAAAACTTTTGGAGTCGAATCCGGAATCGGACTTCTTACCTACTTTAACTTATAAGTGCATTTTCAGGCTTATAAGTTAAGGAGTGGCATAATTATATTTATCTACTCTGATACTATAATACAAAGATTATAAAATTGAAATCAATACTCTTAAGACAAACATTACGCACAGGCCAAAAAAAAAGTTTTATTACGATACAGGTCTTGTATGGACACCTATATCATAATAAAACTTTTTAATCATTACGATACACCATAAACAATCTCCAGCTGAAAAAGAAGTTTGAACCTCTACTTTAAAAAAAAATTGTGTCTCCAGAGTAGCGAAAAATCCTAAATCTATGGTCTCCGCGGCCTAAAAAAAAAAGAAACACGCATGCGCAATCGATGTTTGCGCCTTGGCGCCAACATTTTACATTTAAATTAAACAAAGTTTGGTTTTGTTTGTAAAATAAATTAGTTTTTGTGTAAAAACATGTCTTAAAGCGAGGATGGTGGTAATTGTACACCACCAGACATTCTGGAAACTGCGTCAAACATGACCATGAACCTGTTACCGGCGAAATCAAGGAGCAACTATATATCACAACAAAATGAAATCAGGTACTATAGTATGAGAGTAGATAAAGTAGTGTATGACACTGTACATAACTTGGTCTTATAACACTCGTGTGACACTATAAAAAAACTCGCCTACGGCTCGTTTTTTTAAAACACACTCGTGTTATAAGAACCCTCATTATGCAACAGTGTCATAAACTACTATTAAGTACTTATCTATATTATTTTGTGTTCATCATGGATTTTGCTTGGTATTTGTTTTACATACATACATAATTATGGTCACGCCTGTATCCCCGAAAGGGTAGGCAGAGGCATATTATATGCCCACATTTCACCTTTTTAGAATTTGTCCCATTCCCTAATAGGTGGTGAGCCGTATTGCCGTGTTGAGATGGACAGGCGCAGGTTGTGACTACCTGCTGTTGAAATTTTTTAAGCCGCCTAAAAAGGCCTTCAATTTAGCTACGACTGCCATTTTACTGGCAACCGGGACCAACGGCTTAACGTGCCTTCAAAAGCACGGAAACGCTCAAAAAGATGTCACAAAGTGGTCACATGGATGGTCACCCATCCAAGAACTGGCCATAGTGAAAATTGCTTACTGCAGTGATCGTTTACAGAACACTAGGGCTCGTTTAAGGAGACGCGGGGCGTCAAGCGTCGCGTACGGCGTGGCTTGCAGCGGCGCGTAAAGCGATTTGACCGTTTATAGTCAGGCGGCGCGTGAAGCGGCCCGCGTAGCGTCACGCGCAAAATCAAACATATAGAAATGTAGGAGCTCGTTTATGGACACGCGGGGCGTCGAGCGACGCGCGTGGCGGGGCTTCTCTCGGCGCCGGCTGCGTCCGCCGCGTGGCACGCAGCTTCATATACGGCGTCGTTCAGTGCGACATAGGGATGTGACATTGTACATAAAAAAACGATTTTTAGTTAATCGATTTTTTCTTTAGCATGAAAAATCGATTAGTAAATTATCGATTTTTCTCAAGAAAATAATCGATTTTTTTAAATTAATCGATTTTTTTAAATTAATCGATTTTTTCCTAATTTGACATTTATTTTTTTATAAAATAAATACCATATCAAGTTTTATTCATTAATAATAAACAACAGAAATAGTAAGTACTTACGTAATCAACACAAATTAAAGTTTTAGAACAATCAAATTATAACAGGTTCAAAATATTAAAATAAACAATAGTAAGTTCTTAATAATCAACACAAATTAAAGTTGTAGAACAATAAGGTTGAAATTTAAATGTTTTTCACATTGAATCAACAAAATATTCAAATAAATAAAAAGTAAATTAAATTATTCAAAAACTAAAAATCCGTAGGCAACAAAAAAAAAAATAAAAAAAAATAGTGTCCACGGACTTGCTTTTTAAAAGTGGTGATAGTTTTACTGTCCCTGATACCAGGCGGAAGTGAGTTCCATAGTCTGACTGCATGCACGGTGAAAGAGGATGAATAAAAACCGGGTTTGTGAGAAGGAAATTTAACCCTCTATCACTCAAGAAATGCGATTCATTTGATTTTTTGGATTCAAATTGACATCAGAAAAAAAAATACACGTATTCAGGATTTTTTTTTTTTTATTATTTTGGGGAAAAACTACAAAAACATGGAGTGTTGCCTGTAGGCAACACTGCGGCAAGTGGCTATAATTTATGAGCATATTGTGTATTAGGAAAGATGAAAATATCTTGTGCAATTTTTTGGTTTTGTGTAAAATTACGCCACCCCGCATGTGTCATGTCAAAAAACTGCGGCCAGTTACTATTTGTCTCTCTTCTCATCGCTTTTGGTAGTACATTCTGAGCAGGTCCTTTGTGGTTTTTAGCTTGAAACTCGTTTTCCAGCGTCCTCCATCCAGACATACTAAGCTTTTTATTTTATTTATAAAGAGTCCTGGATTGAACTGCTAGCGCACGTGTTTCCCTCCTCTTACAGCCCCGAGTTCTACAAGCGGAGCGTGAAGAGGCACATACTAGGGCCGCCAACTTGAGGACTACCGTCAATTAGCCATGTAGCTTTTGTGGATCATATTGCTCATATTAGCAAATGTTCCCTTCCTATAGGGCTCGACTGTATGACATTCAAGGAGTCCACTACTGGACATTTTAGTAAATCTGATCATGATACGGATAGTTGGAAGACTATTGTTATGTTTGGTAAAGTGCAAAACTTGATAGACTTTTTAAAATTTGTTTCATGTCATTGTTTCCTTTAGAAGACGGTGTCCAAGTATGGGGCTCTAGTGGAAACTAGTGAATGTAGGGCAGATTTTAGGTATACCTCAGCAATGAAATTATTGCCCTACGACAGACTCAGGTAGTCGGAAAGTCTCTAAGTCGGATCTTTAGAACTGGATAGAAAAATATCTCCTCAATAATTTACGTGATAAGTTCTTGTGCGAAGAAGCGGAAACAAAATTGTATGGGTGTGTCTAACTCAAATAGATCTCTCGATTTTCTAATTGTTTTTCTTTCCAGTGTAAATTCAGCTAAGCGGGCTTTCCTGCAGCATCTTGTCGAGTTCTCTTGGCTTGGGAGGGTTGTGCAGTACTCTCGTGTAGCAATGCAGCTTTCGAACTAGAAGAAGAACCTTCATCATTACGTTGTAGGGTTTTTATTATCGACTCTCGATATCGATCTCTGGAGCCTCGCCTTCGAAATTTTCTAAGTCACGACCAAAATCATGTTTGGCGAGGCTATCACCATTAAAATATAGACCACCTTTACTATCAGAAGCATTATGCAGCACAAGATTTATGTCATTATTGCCAAGAAACTTCTTACGAGACATCCTGAAACAGTAAAACGACAATGACCACTAACCATAATATGACACTTTTGCCTAATGTAGCCTACGGGCTACAAACAAGATTTGACCATAAAATCACAATGAAACATAAAAAATAGTCAAAAACAATATTGTACAGTATAATTACGACACTTATCTGCCCAGTGTTTCAATTACAATCCCAAAACACAAGCAGCTTATTATTTTTATCTTAATTTTAAATCGGAGCCGATTGCTACTTTTCAAATGTCTCGACCGTCGAATAGTATATATCAATTTGCGAATAGTTTTGCCACCTAGGTATTTTATTCCGTACCAATTTGATAGCCGAGAGTGTAGAACAACAGTAACAGTGCGTAATTATATAAAAATGTCAAATGTATAAATTTTGTAGGCAACCAAACTGTACTACCCGTTCGCTCTAACTTTGCCGCTGGCGTAGAGGCGTATACCCGAATTTTTAATTACACGAAGTAAATTGACAGTAGCTAATGTCACTTCGTCATAGAAAATAAGCAACATTGTATGAAGAAGTGACATTAGTTGCTGTCAATTTACTTCGTCTAATTAAAAATTCGACTTTATTATGGAGCCGAGCGGCAAAGTTAGAGCGAACGAGCAGTATGTAGCCTACAGTCTACACTATGATACAGAGGGTTAAGATTTGAGCGTAGGTGAGATCTGCAGAGAGCATCAGGAGAACGAACAAAAGAGAACCTTTCCTTTAGATAGGGAGGTGAAGATGGATTATAAAGGATATTGTAAAAGAGGCAGAGGATTCGAGTGTTACGGCGAAGGCGGATTGGGAGCCACTTGAGTTCTTTGCGAAAGTGAGAAACATGATCGAACTTTCTAAGATTGAATATAAAGCGTATACACAAATTTTGCAACCTCTCAAGTTTATCCAAAAGGTCCTCAGTGGCGTCTCAATAGCAGGCGTCGGCGTAGTCAATAATGGGCTGAATAATAGTTAGAGCAAGACTAATTTTCGTCCTCAAGAGTAAGAGGCTCTGGAGGCACTTCAACGAATGAAAGGAGAAGTGCACTTTCTTGCTGACGTCACTAATATGGGCACTCCAGGATAGCGTGGTGTCCATGATCACTTCCAGGTTCTTCACAGTGTCTGCGTAGGGTATCTGAATACCGGCCAAAAGAACTGGATCCAGTTCAGACACCGGCATATTGTCAGTTTGATACTTACTGCTAATGACGATGGCTTGCGACTTCGGGTCCGTTCACACAGACCGGCTCGGAGAGCATCGGCGCGCACTTTTCTTTTCACACAGACCGGATCGGATACGCTCGGAGTTGGTCGGAGAGGAGCCGCCAACTATTTCACACAGACCGGCTAAAAGCGGATGCGCTCGGAGCCGGTCGGATGCGCTCGGAGCCGGTCGGATGCGCTCGCAGCCGGTCGGATGCGCTCGCAACCGATCGGATGCATCGAGTGCATCGATTCACTTCAAAGGCAGTACCAGTATTCCAAGTTTTGTTTTCGGTGTTAACGGGTGCTTTTCGGAACATGGTTTTAGATAGCTCCGATGAAGAAATATATTAATTTTTTATCAGTCATGTTTTTGTATAAGTGCACATAACTGTTCTGTTGAAATTGTGCTATCAAAATGGCGGTCGGCGTGGGGAGGCTCGCACGCAATCGGAACCGATCGGCTGCGCGAGCGGGAAAGAGGACGCAATCGGAGCCGATCGGCTGCGCGAGTGGGAAAAAGCATGAAATCGGAGCCGATCGGCTGCGCGAGCGGGAAAGAGCATGAAATCGGAGCCGAACGGCTGCGCGAACGAGAAAAGTACGCGATCGGAGCCGGTCAGCTCCTCTTATTATTTCACACCAAGCGCGTTCAAGCATTCTCAATGACAAAAGCAGTGCACATGCAAAAATAAACCTTACTTCAAATAATAAAGACTCTGTTTTCAACATGATAAGAATCTGCACTGCTCTCCGAGCCGGTCTGTGTGAACGGACCCTTCAGAGGGTTGATGCGCAGTCCGACCGAATTAGCCCAGTCGCTTCGTCTAAGTCGCGGTTAATGCACGATATGCTAAATGGGGCGTCAGTGGCCGAAAAACGTCGGTACAGCTGCAAGTCGCCAGCGTAGAGATGGAAGTTACTGGAAATAAGACTCGTAGCCGAGTTGATGAAGATACAGAATAAAAGAGGAGATAGAACGCCACCCTGAAACGTATGGAAATGTTTGAGTTCGACATATGGAATTGAACGCCAATCTTTCATAAGTATCGATGTATCGTTTATTTTGCGTACGTGATATTTTGCTTTCATGACGTTCTGCTCCAGAGGGTTATAAACATCGATTACATTTTCAAAATAAAATATCGATTTTATTTTGAATTCGACCCACCCCTTCCTTGAAGCGTCCTTCGCGGCGTCACCCGCAGCTTCATCCGCCGCGTTCCTCCATTGCGAGACTCGCTGGTTTACCCGCCGCGTCCTCCGCGGCATCACCCGTCGCTTCAATTGCCGCTTCCGACGCGACGACACTCGCCGCTGTGGCAGCTACAACTCAAACAAACGCTTGCAAAAACGCTTCTCCTTGAACGCTCTGAACATTTCCATACGTTTGTGTTTCTGGCGGCCCGCCTGGCGGGCCGCGCCGCTCGAAGCGCCTCGTCTCCTTAAACGAGCACTGAGTCCGCGTGGCTACAAGCGCTTGAGAGCGATTTGTTTTAGAAAGTGGTAAATCAAATCAAATCAAATCAAATAATTTATTTGCATAGAACAGGTACAGTACAGGTGTTATAAGTTTTAAAAGGTTGTGCGCAGTCCTATAACTTCAATGGAGCGTGCAAATGTTATAAAGCATTACAATATTATTTTGCAAAAATTACAGCAAAGAGAAAAAAAAAAAAATACGTACAAAACAGCAGATTTTTGTGCATCATTAACAAACAATTATTGGCCAGATTGATATTTTATTAATACTCTTAATAATTTATATTTCAATAAGTATTATCATGTCAGGAAATTTATAATCTCAGAATTAAAAGGGAATAAAATATGTATAATATGTATAAATAATTCCACCCTAAGAAATTGTGTTTAAAATTTCAAAACCGAGTGGATATGGGTATAGGTTTATATTCGCACTCATTTACCTATTAAGTATACGTTTATTGTAGTCCAACGAAAGCTATGCCGTAGGAGTAGAAGCAAGGGGAATGCCAGCTTAATCCCTATATATCTAACTTATTTTGGATTGCCAAGAGCTTCAGCAAGCTCTTTACTAAAACGAATATCCAAAGCGGCATTGAATCTTACCAAATCTCTTAGGCAGAGGGGGGGACATTGTGAACGGTGAAAAACCGCGAAACCTACTCAAATGGGTCGCAAGTCTCAGATACACACGCCAGCCCCGGATCTAGGGGGGGGGCAAGCCGGGGCCCATACCCCGGGCGGCAGGATCAGGGGAGCGGCAAATCAGAGGGCGACAAATTCAAACTTTGCAGACAAATGCACAAATCATCAGTACGTTGACGATAGGTGATTACCTACCTTATAATAAACACTCCAACTTATTCAACTCTCTTTTCACAAGAAATAATTATGCTCAAATTATATCAGAAATTAACTATAGATATATCCCAGATGCTTGAAAGGAAGCTAACATTCCCATGCATGCATCACTTCTTTACAAACTTGCAGCATGTTGTGGAGGCGGCCAACGCAGGGGCGGCGGCGACCACAGTATTTCATATTCAATTTTTTGGAAATTCGTTGTTTCCTCAAAATATCTCTTGTTGCACCATAAGTCAACGTATAGCATTATAAAATCAATTCACTAAATATTATAAGTAAACTCAATTGTGCCGCTGGATGGCCAGTTTCCTGCACGGGTGACGTATATCTACTAGTCCTCTGTGTTGGTCAGGTTCCCTGCTTTCTCCAATTTAATTCAAGAGTACCACAGGGATCTGAGTAGTCCGACACTATTTATTCGGAATATTATTGCTCGGGTGCACTGGTTGTTATGCAGACACAGTACTCTTCAGGAAAGTTTTTTTTTTAATAATAATAAATATTTATTGAAATTCAATATACATTGGTACATCTTTCTTAAAAAATATGTTTCTTAGCAAATATGACACTGATCTTCACACTAGGATACCCTGTGTCGTGAAGACTAGTCTCTTTCGCGTGACACTCACGAAGTTAACTGACCTGATTACTTTACTTTCACAATTACATTTATCTACACCTTATTTCAAAAACAAAATAATAAGTATATCTACTTAAGCCTATATTTGTTTTTTGCTGAGTGTTGTGTATAAGTAATTGTACTACATCTAAAATAACGAAAGAAAATGATATAACTTAGGTATTTACATAGTATTATTTTAAGTAATGCTAATTAACACATTCATTTTGACCTTCTTACAAATCTACGATCATATTAATTGTATGGGTTCCCAACCATAGGCTGTGGGGCGCTAAGTTAATCTGGCCGTCCAATGGAGGGGCGGCCCAACCTGGAGAAAAAGAGGCGGCAGCTCGTAGCGTATCTCGACCGAGTCTGACCGCATTTGCAATGGGATTTAGAAAAACTGGTGGATTTAAATGCCAGGAAATAAAGACGTGTGCGTTTACAGCTGAAAGATCTCCTTTCCATCCTCTACCCTCTCTTCATAATGCGATAATACTACTGAGAGACTATCTTCAGTTCGTTCAGAGGGGGGCGGTCCGACGTAGAAGAAAAGAGACGGCATCTCGTGGCGGGTCTAGACCGGGCCTGACCGCATTTCCCAATTTAATTCAGAATACTTCATAGATTAAGACGCCAGGAAACACAGGAATGTGCGTTTACAGCTGAGATCCCCTTTTCTTCTCTACCCTCTCTTCAGAAGGAGAGGAGCAACGGCAACCTCTTTTACCGGTTGTCGCAGATGATTACTGGGCACGGGAGCTCCTGTGTCACGGATATACCGGGAAACCACAGCTGAGTCGGCGTGGGCGCAACAGCGCCAGGTCCTCGTGGTGGGTCTGGACGTGGACACTCTCTCGCTCGAGACCATGGTGCGAGCCATGCTCTCCAGCGGGAGTAAGTGGGACTGCGCCGCCTTTTTCTGCGAGCAGGTCACGCTTGTGAAAGAGACGGTGGGGCGGGAACGGGAGAGAACTCTCCCACCCGAGTTCAGCAGTCGGCGGCCTGGGCGCCGTCGACTTGTCTTCGCCGAGGACTATCGGCCTCCATGACCGGGGGCCTGAAGACGGTGAGAGGGCGGCTCACCGTCCTTACAGAAGCAGGCCCATGACGGCAGCGTGACGGGAGGAACTCACGCACGCCCCCTCTTAGAAGCGGGATCACACCCGAAACCCCCAAAGACGCGGGATAGCACCCGAACCACCCCCTGGGCGAGGCCGAAGTGGCGGCCGTGGGTCTGTTGGGAGTCCTGGGACATCCTTCCGAAGGCTTACCCGGGGTTCCCAACCATAGGCTGTGGGGCGCTACGTGAGGTTTTTTAGTCGGTAGGAGTCCGGCACAACATCCATAAGGATTTTCCCTCACGTTAAACAAAAAAAAACACAGCTGAGTGACAGCACTGTAAGGAACGCAGTCAGGACACAGCGGTGCACACAGTGGAGGAGTGCACAGCGTGAGCGTAACAGCGCCAGATCCTATTAGCAGGTCTGGTCGTGGACATTCTCGCGCTGAAGATCATGGTGGCCATGATCTCCAATGGGGAGTACCTAAGGGGGATGTCGTCTCGACTTTCGGCGGACAGTTCATACTCGTGTCTGGCGTGGCGTGGAGTATCGGAAAAAAAGCGGGAAACAAGAGATAACTTCGGCCTAGTTTTTTTTTTTATGCTACTTAGGTGGCAAAGACAAGTTGCAGACTTGTCTTCGCCCAAGACTCTCGGTCTCCATGACCGGGGGTCTGCTCACCTTTTTAACAGAAGCAGGCCCAAGAAGACAGTGCGACGTGAACGTTTCACGCACGCCACAAATCCCAAGAAGCGGGACAACACCGTAGGCAGTGGTAGGATTTGTGTGCTTTCAGTCGGTGTCTACTGTGCAAGACGCAGATTTGTACCTTCGCTGAAACTACTCTCAACTTTGCACTAAGGAACCTAAAAAAATAGGGGGGGGGGGGATTAATGGGGACGGCATTGTCACATTTTGCCCCGCCTAAAAAAATCTCTAGATCCGGGGCTGACACACGCACAGTATTTCCCTCTGTAAGTACCTCGCTATGGACACGGCAAGGCGCCTGCACTGTGATTCCATGGAGTGCTGAGATAACGGTCTCCGTCTCTGCTACAAAAATTTCCATACCTACTAAACAAATCTGTTCAGCCGTTTTCGAATTTTAGTGGAACTAACAATCAATCGTGTCAAAATTGTCATATTAACATGTAAGATGCGTAAAAATTATAATGATCCCTACGTACCTACATATATACATATCCTACTCAGTCACGCCTTTATCCCCGAAGGGGTAGGCAGAGGCATAGTATACGCCTACATTTCGCCTTATAGTTTTATGTACCAGGTAATAGGTGGTGAGCCTAATGCCGTGTTGAAATGGACAGGCACCCATCGCCGCGACCCTCAGTTGAAGTTTTTCAAGCCTATTCAACTATTGTGAATTTACTGATAACCAGGTTTCATTTCGAGGTTTTCTTTTTTTTATATTTAGCTCGCCAAATTGACGTCGCCACCAGCCTAATGGAAAGCCGTGGCGCGTCTAGCGATTGGGGGCCACTTCTGACAGTGGTCCTTAAGTTGGCGGCCCTGTGATGTGCCTCTTCACGCTCCTCTTAAAGAACCCGGGATTGTAAGATGAGGGAAACACGTGTGCGGGCAGGTCGTTCCATGTTTCCTCTTAAAGAACCCGGGATTGTAAGATGAGGGAAACACGTGTGCGGGCAGGTCGTTCCATGTTTTTATAGTTGGACAGAGGAACGATCTTTTGAAACGCTCAGTTCTGGCGAAGATTCTCTCCACTGTGTGTGAGTGGCATCTTTGCCCGGCACGGGTTGTTCGGGATCGGAAAGGAGAGGGTGGGATCAGGTTGAAGAGCTCTTCAGAACATTCGCCTTAATACATTCGATAGAAGGCAGCCAAGGACGCAATGGTTCTTCGCTGCGCCAACGGTTCGAGGCCTCCCGTCACCTCAGGACAACCAATTATTCGGATAGCACGTCCTTCTCCCGTCCCACGAGGTTTCCTTCTCTGCACAATGAATCGTTTTGCGAAAGTGTTCCCTTAGTAGCCTCTAACGACACCCTCGGGATGTATAGGGGTGGCGACTGGCGACATTTTGTACTCTTACCCGTCGCAACACGGGACTCCGTTGCCTCACAGTGCACAATGGTCCCTGATGTTCAATAAAAAGTTTTACTGACCTACTCATTTACAAACTACAGAAAATATATTTTACTAACATAATTTAAATAGCCCCGCGGAAAATGTATCAAGTTGTGCTGTCTTACAACACGGGCCGGGATTCTAGAAAGATTCTTGCAAACTCTTCTCTCTGGATAAATGAGTTGAAAAGTTTCTTGAGAACTATTTTATAAGTTTGCTGTTCAGACGTTTTAAAAATCTACTTGAAAGTTATGGAATAAGTAGGTACCTACCTACTATAAAATCTTTGTTCTTCAAGGATTTCTCTCATGTAAAAATTAAAATTGTAGAGTAATTACCGGACGCCTCTGGACGTAACATTGAAGAACTTTACACAGATACAAATAGACAGGTAAAAATAAAGATAGACTTAGAGGCTTGAATAGATGTCCATGGCATTGTAGACCTAAATTTTCGACATCAATTATTGTAACTCAATTCGTCTACCTGTTTCTGAAAAATGATGTTGTCTGACAAATGACAAATTGCTTCTCCCATTCCGTTCCATTTTCAACTTTCTTAGTATAAGGAACCCTAAAATAAGGAAAAGAAATACTTACGTATGTGCTTGAGAATCATATTATTTGTCATCCGTTGTCTGGCATTTGATATTGATAGAATAAATTGAATGAAAGTCAGTACATTTTAGTGCGGTCGATGCAGTACTCTGTGCTATCTTAGTTTTTACGACTGGTCGTTTAAAAAGGACTGAAATTCCCCAACCCTTTTACTGCCGATACACATATTAATATTTCACATTGAACATAAAAAAAGGGTTTTGTAGGTATTTTATTTGAGTTGCTGTAAGCAATAGGTACTGAACAGGAAAAGAAGTCTTACCTACCCGTTGTAAATTATACACCACTGTAGAAAATTAGAAAGTTATGTGGGGTAGACCCGATGAATTTCATAACGGCTCTGTTTCAAGTAATGTGTCAAAGTTCAAAAACGCACGCCCTTCTAATTAGAAATAAAATAGGTATTATTTGTAGTGAACAAAGAAAACTTAATTACGGCGGAGATATGAAACCGTCATGGCTAAATATACCCGAAGAACACATAATCGTAGCAAAACGAGATTCTTGACTAGAAGATCCTTTTAGAAGCAAGGCCATAGCCATCCTTACATAAGCAGGTCTAAGCCGGCGCGAAGGCGTGACGTGAGATATTCACACGTGCCACCTGAACCAACATACCAAAAAAAATATAATTTGAGCGTATTGCCGTCTCAATATTGACAGGCGCATGTTGAGATTACTCTAATTTCTGCCGCCCTTCTTTGACACAATGTAGTTAGGCATAACGATACTGACAACCGGGACTTAAATGTGCCTCCAGAAGTACCTACGGAAAATGACACAAAGTGGTCTCCTATCCGAGGACCAATCCTTAGCGAAAGATGTATACCGCGGTAATTTTTCTTGACATTCAGCGTCTCATTTCGTATTTGAGAATAAAGTGTTTATTAAGTAGTTTGTCGAAAGTAAATCATTTTGAGATACTTTAAATGAAATAAAAACCTTTCAAAACTGTTGATCAGAGAAGAATAATTGGCTAGAAATATCAGAGTTTAAATATTTCTACTTCTACTGTGGAAATATCCTGAAAAAGAAATTTTCAAACATTTCTCCAATAAAATGGACGTGAATATAAATAAAACAATTCTTTTAAGGAAGTTCGGCATATTTCATAAGAAGAAAAATATTTTCAAAGGTTTTGAAAGCTTACTTTTTTAATATTCAACGGTTTTATTACCTACAGCTGTTATTTTAAGAATATTCGTAATAATTACTTACGAGACGGGTTTGGCAAAATATTAATATTTGACTTTACGACTTTTACTACACTTTTATTACACTTATGCTCGGACTGCAGAGATTGTATTTTGTATGTAAGATCTGTCCTGGCTGTTGTAATTTTTTGGTTTGAATTACAGATGGTTTTGGATCCTTTCTTACCCCGTCCTTTCCTACCTTATCCATTTCCTTGTCCGTGAATCCCTTCCTACCCTACTTCCTGATCCGCTCCACTATCCGCCAAGCCAAGGTCGCCGTGCCGATGAGCTGCGTGGCTACGGGCGAGCGTAGTCTTAAGCGTGCCTAATTGCCCTGGGCCCGGGCGAACCCAGAACAAGGCTAGCCTTACCTGGACAAGCGGAGCTCTATTCAGGTGGACCAATTTAATTCCCCAGCTTCTCGTGGGAACGCTATGGTAGTAAAATTTAAAACCAAGAACGGCGGCGATGTGGTTTACCACCCATCACGTCTCGTTTCCCATCGAGGCGAAAAGTGGACTGGGGTTAGCCACTTTGCTACATTAAATGTGAGAGGAGGAATGAAAGATAAAATTGAGGAGGTATGTAAGATGATGCAAGAGAGGCATCTTGATATTTTGTGTGTGAATGAGACAAAGCGGAAAGGATGCGACACAACGACACACGGAGCCTATACGGTCAGGTGTAGCCACAACCAGCACAGCATGCCAGGGGGTCGGTGTACTACTTTCCGCGAGAATGAATGAGTGTGTGACAGAGTATGAATGTGTGAGCCCAAGACTCCTTTGGCTAAGACTGAAGGTTGGACTTACCCGCATCTTTGTTTTGGGAGTGTATGCTCCGCAGGATGCGCGGTGGCACCGGTCTTCAAAAGACCAAAGCGAGAGGCAGGCATTTTGGGAGAGTATGAGTGATATTCTGGATAAACGTAAACGAAACGAGAGAATAGTGATGTTAGGTGATTTTAATGGTTGGGTGGGAGTGAAGCGCGATGGATACGAATGTGTATTGGGAAAGTTTGGTGATGAACGAGTGAATGAAAATGGAGAAAGCTTGCTAGAAGTATGTTTGGAAAGGAATCTTGTGGTAACTAATACCATATTCAACCACAAGGATATCCACTTGTATACAAGAGAGGAAAGAGATCAAAGAAGCATGATTGACTTTGTGATAGTAGACGCAAGACTGAGAAAGAAAGTGCTAGACACTCGGGCGTACCGTGGCACCGGGATCGACACCGATCACTTCTTGGTTATTAGCCGGGTAAGGGGTCTGTTTCAGCGGTGGCGACATCGTGTGCATGAACCCGTTAGTGCACTAGAGCGAATAAAAGTTGAGAATTTACAAGAGTTAGGCATAAAAGAGGAATTTGTGAGTAAACTGAGTGAAAAATTTGAAAACCTAGATGAAATATGTCGGATTGAAGAATTATGGAAGCCGTTTAAGGAAGGACTTGCGGAAGTTGCGATTGAAGTGTGTGGGGTTAGCAAAAGACGACAAGGATGTATGGCAAAGGGAATGAATGCGGAAGTTCTTAATGCGTTGACTGGCAAGAAGAAAGCATGGTTGGACTTGGCTACAAAGGCCAATCAAAGAATGCAAGAGGCAACGGATGAGGATGTAAAAATGGCAAAGGATGAATATAAAAAGTATAAACGTGTTGCAAAAGAGACGATGATGAGAAAGAAAGAGAATGATAGGGAAAAATTTGATAAAAGGTTATCTGAAGACTTCCAACGGAATATTAAATTTTTTTGGAAGTCCATAAGAACAGTGAGGAGTCAGCAGACAATGTCGCCGCTCAATTACATCAGAAACCAGGATGGAAGTTTTGTAAGAGGAGAAGAATGTGTGCTAAAGAGATGGAAGGAATATTTTGAGAGTTTATTCGAAAAAGAAGATATACAAGGCGATACGCGTGTTTTAGAACTGAATGAATTTGGCGATGAAAGCGAGTTAAGTATGGGAGAAATAGTGGAAGCGTTGAATTGTATGAAAGTAGGAAAGGCTGCTGGAATAGATCGGATTTCTGTCGAAATGCTGAAAGCTGGACGTGGCGTGGTAGCTTGCCAGCTGTACCGCCTTTTTAACTTTTGCTGGCGAAGTGGCAGAGTACCAGCAGAATGGTGTAAAGCTGTCATTGTGCCGCTTTACAAAGGAAAAGGGTCGCAGCAAGAGTGCAGAAACTACCGCGGCATGAGTTTGCTCAGCATCGTTGGCAAATTGTATGCAAAAGTGTTGATAAAAAGAGTGATGAATGAAACTGAAGGAAAAATGTGGGATGTGCAAGCAGGATTTGTGAAAGGAAGGGGATGTACGGATCAGGTCTTTTCCTTACGATGCGTAGCTGAGAAAGTTTTGGCTAAAAGTCAAAAGGTCTATTGCATATTCGTGGACTTGGAAAAGGCCTATGACAGAGTGGTGAGGAATGAACTGTGGTCAATATTGTCCATGTATGGAGTGAACAGCAACTTGATACGGGCACTGAGGTCTCTCTATGAGGGTTCTAGTGCTTGTGTCAGGATCAACGGGGCCTGCACGGACTTCTTTCACATTGAAAAAGGTGTGAGACAGAGCTGTGTAGCGTCTCCGTGGCTGTATAATCTATACATGGACAGTTGTCTGAAAGAACTGCAAGAGAGTATGTATGGTTTAAAAATGAATGAACTGACCGTCAAGTGCCTCCTATACGCTGATGATCAGGTGATATTAGCATCATCAGCGGAGGAATTGCAGCTGATGCTTAATAGTATGAATGAGGCTCTAAAAAGTAGAGGAATGAAAGTTAATGTAAACAAGACGAAAGTTATGGTTTTTAAAAGAGAAGAAAGTATGACGAATTGCTCAATCTTCATTGAAGGGCAAAGAGTGGAACAGGTGAAAGAATTTGTATACTTGGGTTCCAAATTTGTGAGGGATGGAGAGTGTGACCAGGATATTGAGCGAAGAGTTTTGGCAGGAAATCAAGTGAATGGGGCTATGTACACCTTTATGAGCAGTCAAAATGTGTCTGAGAAGGCCAGGTTGGCTGTACATAGGGGAGTGCTGATCCCTACACTTATGTATGGTAGTGAAAGTTGGGTATGGCAGAAGAAGCATGAAAGCAAAATTAATGCAGTGGAAATGAGAAGTCTGCGAAGTATAGCTGGAGTGACTTTAATGGACAAAAAAAGAAATAGCGTGATAAGGGAAAAATGTGGTATAACAGAAGATGTAGTGACTAAGATCGAAAAAGGAATGCTTAGATGGTTTGGACACGTGGAAAGAATGGATGAGAATAGACTGACAAAGCAGATTTATGAGGCGAGAATGAATGGGAAAACTGGTAGGGGTCGACCTCGGCGTACGCATGCCGATCAAATCAGAGACCTTCTGGAAAAAGGCAAGGTCAAGAGTACCCTTAACCGGCGAGCGTGTATGAAAACAGTTATGAAAGTAGAAGAAGCGAAAGTTGTATGTCAGGATCGTAGCAAGTGGAAAGCCATAGTCTCTGCTTACCCCGATGGGAGACAAGCGTGATTATATGTATGTATGTATGTACTACACTTTTACGATAGGTAGGTAATAGATTTTTTCAAATAAGTACCTATGATGAAATCAGTTAATTCTTAAAAAAAAGAGTGTAATAAAACATGTTGTGCTACATAAATAACACAAGAAATACCTACTTAAAAAGGAGAGGTGGCTCCTCAATTCATACGGACACGTTAAATTTACTTCCCTTAACTTCGGGTACAATCTAGATCTAGAGAATATGCCATTTTCACTATGTTAGAAATAGTGTCAGAGAATTAAAGATGAATCGTCACTTTGATGACGTCGTAGTGCCAATAATTCTGCTTTCTGGGGAAGGTGCGACTATCTTCACGTGTACTCAGCAAAATAGATCGGTTCTGGATACAAGAGTTCTTGGGTGGTTAATATAACATTAGTAATACCTAGTAACATTAATTGTGTGTGGCTTGCATGATAAAATGTACGAACATTTAAATAAAAGAAATTTGATGTGTACCTACTACTTGCCACACCTCTAAGAGCGTATAATTAGCTGTGACAAACAGTAACGCGTAGGCATGCATATTACTACACAGGAAACCACAAAAAAAAGGAATTCCTATCATACAATAATCATTAATCCGAAATTGAATTACTGCCAATTACCAGTAGGTACTTACTTACATCTTTGGTATTCATCATCTCAATAATATTAGAGACACAAAGAGAACGAAATAATATTAGAGACACAAAGAGACCGAAAGCCTAACAATAATGAGCCATGCTCTCCAGCGGGAGTAAGTGGGACTGCGCCGCCTCTTTCTGCAAGCAGGTCATGCTCGCGAAGGAGGCGGCGGGCCGGCTGCGGGAGATAACTCTCCCTCCCGAGTTCCGCAGTCGGCGCCCTGGGCGCCGCCGACGTGTCTTCGCCGAGGACTATCGGCCTTCATGACCGGGGGTCTGAGGACGGTGAGAGGGCCGCTCACCGTCCTTACAGAAGCAGGCCCATGACGGCAGCGTGACGTGAGCAACTCACGCACGCCCCCCCCTTAGAAGCGGTGTCACACCCGAAACCCCCCATAGACGCGGGATTGCACCCGAACCACCCCCTGGGCGAGGCCGCATTGGCGGCCGTAGGTCTGTTGGGAGTCACGGGACATCCTTCCTGAGGGCTTACCCGGGGCTCTCAACCATAGGCTGTTAGGCGTGGCGTGAGGTTTTTTAGTCGGTAAGAGTCCGGCATAACATCCTATGAGGATTTTCCCTCACGTTAAACAAAAAAAAAAGCCTAACAATATTCGTTAAACCGAAATTGAATTACACACTTACTGCCAATGACCAGTACTTACCACTTTCGTAAATATCATCTCAAAAACATTTATTTCTGCGTTACCCCAAAATTCAGACTGTAATTATTATAAAGTAAATACTGTGGTCAAAAGAACACAATTATGTAAATAGCGATATTACGAGGTGGCGGACTTCGTCGATCCCGACGCGCGTTAAGTACTATTACTATTCACATTACGTCAGGTCTCCAGAGAATTACCCTCGGTGACCTCATTACCGGTTTAACCTGAGGTAAATACCAACAGCACGTTCGCTACATTTGCAAACATGATCGTTGTAGCTTTTATAATAGACGTGCCAGTGAAAGCACTTTTTACAAATACAACATTTCTAAGCTCCGAGTCATTTATATTTCATCACTCTTGTTTTTTTTCTTAGGGATAAAAAGCAACAACAAATCCTACAGTTTTTATCTCGCCATTTTATACGTGGCTTATACAGAGATTTTGCGCGAGTAAATTTGATATTCAAAATCTTCCGATTATGTAAAGTTCGTTGGTAAGATTTTCCATTTTAAAGATCCATTTTCTTATTCAAACTGCGTAAACCAAGCTTTCCACTAGTTCAACGAAACTTACCAGTAGGTTGGTACACTTTTTGTGTATATCCTCACGGTATCATGCTAGAATCGAAGTAGATAACTAAAACCAATTCTACAACCATATTAAATTTTATCTAGCACGATAGGGATAAATCCTTGGAAAGATGCACCAGATAGAGGAGGCGAGGTACACATGACTTAGAGGCGAAGCATAAGTGCAGCATAATAGTAATGTTTGGAGATGGCAGCTCTACTTTATAAGTTAAGTAATCGTGTATGCACTGAAACATCTTAAATATATACGATCTGTATCTTAAACTCACGCTAAAGATATTCAAAACTAAAGTAAAACACCAAGCAAGCCTCGTTTTTCCAACGCTGCCCGCAGCGTTATTGAAAATACTAAAGCAATAAACACAGAGTCGTCTCAAGTTACGCTCGCTGAGTTCCTGATTTCCTGGCATGCATGGTGCGGCGTGCCCTACTTGAGAATATTATCGAGTTGCATCGAGTAACCGGCCCAATAATTGGCTTGGAGTAACTGAGTTGCGCGCATCGAAAGAATATCGATAGGTACTGCACGAATATTCCTGCGAGTATCGTAAAATGAAAATTGTCCTTAGAATATACATAATGAAAACTAGTTATACCAACTACAAGAAAATGCCACAGGTAAGGACTACAAATGATAGTTAAGATGGGAATTAACATGGTAGTATTAGCTTACAGACTTGTATCTTACCTGCTTCTAACTTTAGCTAATACGCTGCTATTAGCTCTGTCAGAGATCAAAACTCATAGAACATGTATAGTGACGGTTAAAAGTTAATACGGTATATGCGACAAAATTTAAAATGAAAAGGTCAGAAATACGAAAATCAGAAATATGGCCATAACTTTTTTGTATATTGTCATAGTGTAAAAGTGGAAACATTTCTAGAATTAAGAACTCGAAAAGTATAAAATGGATTGTTTAATGTCATTTGGTGTTCTTTCATGAGTTTTTATGTCGCTTAAAAAAGCTGGTTCTTTTATATGTGGCAAAGTAATTAAATGTAATATAGTGGTAAAATGTGATATGAGAGTAAGCGCATTCGAAAGAGCGGAAAATTTTGCGTTCATAACTCATTTTCGACCAATATGTTGCGTTCTATGATGGCTAACAAATACTTATACGGCTAAATTGATGTTAAACGAGATCACAATGGCTTATGGATGTACGCAATCAGATTTATTATTTTTAATGGCATATCATCATTAATTTGTTATTTAACGTAGTAGTCCATTGAAATGTTACAATTTAAGGAGCGAATATTGCATTTGTTAGAGGACGCAATTTTATTTTTGGGACATGTGTGGGGGTTCAATATAAGCTTAACCTTAAGTTTGTGGGGTCGCCACCCTTGTCCGTAGGTAAAGAGGTAAAACACGACTACACGACAGTCGTGTTTTACCTCTTTTAAACAGCAATAAAAAGGAAAAATATACCTACCTACTGCTGTTTAAAAGCATTTTTTATATAATCCACATAACATGAAATTAAAACCTCAGGAAAAGCAATTCTGCTGCATTGACAAAAAAAAGTAACCGATATAGAGCTGAATCTAGATAGACTCGCTCAAGCCCCGCATGCAATGCTGCAGCGAGCCCCACTTGAGAATTTATCGAGTTGTGGAATGCATCGAGTAAGTGACCCAATAATTGGCTTAGAGTTCCAGAGCTACGCGTATCGGGTGAGGAATATCGATGCTACATAAAATGGTTACGATCTTTAATAGGTTTATACTCTTTTCTGAATTGTTAGTAAAATTCGCCCAGTTCACCCCTGTTTCAATGCAAAACAATTCAAAACTTATTACTTTTGACAGGCAAGAGACGGGTTTTCTACTAAAAACTATATATACCACCTTAGTAGTTTGAAAGTACTAGTAGTAAAAAATATCCAAAATTCAACAACATTCTGTGTTTGACATGCTGTTGTATCTAGATATACACTCGAAGCTAGAAGTCCCGTCACTGCAAACTAAAAACTTTTAAAGCGATCTCGAGACAAAGGCGATTACAATTTTTAAGATTGATGAATCTGAGTGCTCTTAATTATTTTTCTGTACCTTTTCAAGACTTAAAAGGGGATTGTTAAATTAAGTAACTTCAACTTAATTTCCAGCCTGCCAGTAACTTTTTTATCTGAGTGTTTTATCTTAATTATTCATTATCTGTGCCAGCTGTCTCTTGGCTTGGAAACGAAGTAAAAAAACTTTAGTTAAGTCTATTTTATTAAAGCTAGTCTTTAATTTAACGGACGTCACCCGGTTTCACCTGCGAAGTTCCCGTTCCCGTGGGAATACGGGAATAAATTGAGGCCTATGTTAATCGGAGTTAGCATACCTAGTTTCTCAACAGTAAAATTTTTTTTTTAATCGGTTCAATGTTTCGGAACCTATTCAATGCAAACAGACAATCAAATATTAGTTAATAGTTATGGTTTGCGCGGGTTTGGCAAAACTTGATTTTCGAACCTTTGTTCATCTCTCTCTTTGAGGACATTTTTTTGCCAATATTATTTGTTAATAGGCTTTTTAGGCTTCTGAACCCGTCCGTTAGTCTGTCTATTCGTCATGGGGCTGTATCTCAGGAACCGTGATAGCAAGAGAGTTGAAATTTTCACAGATTATGTAAATCTGTTGCTGTTATGACAACAAAAACTGAAATCTAATAAGGGGGGGGGGGATTAAGCCCATACATCAAACATGACTCTTTGCCGTTTTTGATACGGAACCCTCTGTGCACGACTTACTACTTGGCTGGTTCTTTTTTGTTTTTAAGACTAAATGTCAATAATTTTCCAATTCTAGCCCAATTTGCTATAACAGTACTGTTTGAACTGTACGTGTCAGTTAGTGTCCTTTTGTCCAGAATATATATGTAATTAAAAGCCAGTTCCAAATTTATTTTTGGGTAAAAATGAATACATTACATTTCACCCGTCACAGCAATAATGATAACACTAATTGCCCGCGTACAAACAGAAATAAAATGTGATTGAAACAAATTAATGCAATGGAATGTAAATTTTATTGCGACACATTATGTATAAATGGGACCACTGCGCCACAATCTTTACATAAATGAAACCTAAAATTGAACTGGACTGACGACCACCGCACATAACAATTATTCATTCGTTAAAAGTATTTTGTACACAATTATACTGAAGCAAACTACATGTTTTACTATAAATATTGACTAAGAGTTAAGACTCGACCTGACCGATTGGTTAGCCTTACAAACAACCTTGTTCCTCAAAGGCCAATTTTGACTAACTGCTAGGCAGTACTGGAAACAGCTGAGATGCCTTGCCTTTTTCCATCAGTCAACACTCTGTCCCCGATTTTAATTTTATGATTAACCTAGTACCAGAATCACGGTATGTAATAAGATACGGTATCTGCAATTCAATAGCACGAATAATTATTAAGGCATTCTGGACGAATTGCATTACCCACTATATTAGGAGTGTCCTACCGCTCATTATCCAGATAGTCTAGTTCAGCAGTGCACTGCGATAGACTGATTTTTTAGTTCACATTCCTATTTTACTCAAAAAGGAAAATACTACGAATATTATCTTAAGTAACTGAATTTTAAAACCGCTGTTTCTTTAAAATATTATCTTTACTTTAAAAGCTTTCTATAAAATTACATTTAAGCGCTGAAAGCACTCTTACTCAACTACGATAAGGACAAGCTATGTAATGTTATAGAGAATGTATAACGACTACGCCACGTATTGGCTAAAACTTCCGATAAATCGAAACGGTTAGAAAATTACCTTCAAGAAAACAATGTTTGAAAGTAAAAGATTTTTGAAAAGTGAGTAAGGTATTTCCTAATATCTCTTTTTGGGGTGAAAGTTGTAATTACTGCGAACAGTCCAAATTTAAGTAACGAGCTTTTTTGACTTACAGAATATTCTCATTTTCACGTATTTATGACTTGAGACAAACCTGAGTGCCCTAAATATGATCTCAAACTCATGAGAGACGCAAAAACTGGCTGACAATTTCTTAAGCTAAGTAATAGACATTATTTATCTTAGCTAAGCCGGTGTGCTTCGCTCACAACCCACCTGGCTCTATGAAAGCACCTTATGCATGATTGAATTAACTGGCGTAATTAATTTTGCTAAATGGATTGGAGTGCTTTAGATATTCTACTTGAGCACAAGTGAAATGTAATTTACACTAAAAAGTCGGATATTTGTGAGTTACATTTATGAGACTCACTTTTGATGTAACGTACCTACATTTCATGTTACAGTTTTTAGCAAGCTGACCATACCAAAAATTATGAGACGAAAATTTTCCTAAAGACGCATAATGTGAAATTTATCACCATTTACGAGTGTTCTTTGGTAGAATAATTGTTTAAGCAGCTTTTCGGCTAGGGGAAAGACGCGGGTTTGACTCCCGATTGACGTAGAAAATATTTTTTTACATTAAATTCACTTGAAACTAACCAATTGTATTAGTAGCTCAGTTACTAAAACAAACGTATTTAAAATTTAGCTACTTTTGTTTCACTGGCAGCGCTTATATTAAAGTTTAGACATAACTTTTCTCGAAGTATGTTTATATTTTATGTAAATATCAAGTAGGAAATGCTTTCAAAAAGTTATTTTATAAAGCTTTTACAACACAGTTACAGGTATCAAAGAGTCAGTCGTAGCTTTTGACCAAATTCATAATCTTTCATTGAACTTTTATTTTTATTACTCGTATTTCCGTGCTGTTTGTCTGACTAGATTGTGGAATATAATTTTAAAACGTGTGCAGTGTACAATTTGAGCCATGCGTTTGTAGTTAGTTAGACAGCTGAATGTTTGGAAAAGTGTAGTGTTTTTGTCTGATTGAACATTTCGGAGAATATTATGATTCTGTTTGCTATGAAAATTTTGCTTGAGCTTTCATTGAGCTTTTATTTTTATTACACATGTAAAAACATTACATGTAAATATGATGTTTCCATAATATAAAATAAAAAAAATAGTTGAACTCAGGGCTACTTTAGTGAGCGAGCAAAAAATGAATTTTATCAGGGGAAGTTGCATAACTAGAAAGTATTCAAAGACATTCTATCAAGCAAAAAAGCAATTCCCTTGCATTGAGTAGAAAACTTCAGTAACAGGCATATGCTACATGAGGAAGTGAATCCAATATTTTCCCAATAGTTTTCGATAATATTGAAAAACTTCACTTGTACTGTTCCACAACATTTATTATTGTAATACCTAACCGGTTTCGCCTTTCGGCATTCTCAAAGGCTATTTACTTATTTAGATCATAATTACACTCCGAACCCATAAACAATGACAATTGTTTCCATGTAGGTATACCAACAGACAATGTTGTCAGTTTTCAAATTTACCCCAAAAATTTGGGAGAAAGCAAAGTATTAAAATATTTGAAAATTAAATCATTTCCAATCATATTACAATATTTAACTAATTTTAAGGGTTGCCAGTTTACAATTTTCCCAGAAAAATTTTTTGACTTCTGAAAATTAAATTATTACAATTCAAATTTAAAAATTATTAGTATTGTTGAAATGTCAATAGTGTTAATTAATATTATTAAATATGAATAACTCAAAATGTCCAAACGATTAAATGTCATACACTGCACCAATTTGATTTGTCATATCGAACCATGTCAAGTAAAACTAATTCAAATAAATTAAATGTCAAAATATCTAGGTACTCAATTAAATGTCAAATTAACTAATCAAATTAATGTCAGAATATCCTATTAATTAAATGTCAAAATATTCAATCTTAGATATACATATGTAGATGTCATTACCATATCACTGTTTATAATAATGCAGCAAAGGTGAACGGTTCAGGTCTAATTGTTGGTTTAGGATAATATTCGGGTCAGTATTTAAGAGTCTACCTATTTCGAGTGTCTCAAGAGCGTTCATTTTTCGACCTTTATCACAGGAATGTAAAGCTTTAAAATTAGTTTCTCGATCAAAACTGTGTCCTTCAGTAAAGAGGTGCTCTGCGAAATTGGACTCCGTTTTCTTGAGCCTCCAGCCACTAATATGTTCCGAAACTCTGATTTTAAACGATCTCCCAGTTTGACCGACATATTTTTTTTTTATTACAATCGGCACACGTCAGCTCGTAAACCCCACTTTTTTGATCTATGGGAGTTGTGTCCTTGTTGTTACAGATCAAATTGTGTAGGCTGTGAGTGGTATAAAATGCTGGCTTACATTCGGAAAGACTCCTAGCGCACCTATATGAGATACTACCAATGTACGGTATGCGAGCCCATCTCTTTCCGTCGGTATTAGAGTTCGTGGGTATACCACCCTTGTATGCCAAATCTCTAACAGTCTTTGCTCGTTTCCGTGATAGGATACTGTCTATTAATTGAGGTGTGAATCCATTATTTATGGCTATCGTTTTGATACAGGACAATTCCTCCTCAAAGTCATTCCGTGACATTGGTATCGAGAGCAACCTATGCACCATTGAATGGAAGGTGGCATGCTTATGACTCTGTGGGTGTCTAGAGCCCACGTGTATCACACTATCAGTAAATGTAGGTTTTCTATAAATTTTGAATGTATGTCTTTGGTCAACAAAGCTAATGGAAATATCTAGAAAATTGATTTTATTATGTCCTACTTCTATTGTAAATATAATATTAGAATTAATGCTATTAATAAATGTCAAAAAATTGTCTAAATTGTCCAAATCTCCCGTCCATAAACAAATAATGTCATCTACATATCTATACCAATAAATAATAAACCGTCTGTAAATAATGTTGTTCAAGATCTGCTCTTCAATGTGGTTCATGAAAATATCTGCACAGAGTGGTGAGAGGGGACTACCCATAGCAAGGCCATTGACCTGCTTATAAAATTTATTACAAAATTTAAAATAATTTTGGTCCAGGCACACAGACATGGCATGCTCTAAATCTATGGAAATTTGAGGATCTACTACCGATTGAGTTAAAATATCTTTGATGGCACTTTTACATTCGTTTATGGGTATACTTGGAAACAGATTTTTAACATCGAATGAAATTAGCATGGCCTTGTCTGGTACCCGAACGTTTTCTATCTTACTAACCAGTTCAAGACTATTTTTAATAGTATGGGCAGGTACAAAGTTCGTATGCTGTTTGAACAGTCGGTTAACCTCTGCTGCCATCTTGTATGCTGGGGCACCTGTGTATGCTACTACTGGACGGATGGGAACTTCAGGTTTATGTAACTTGTAGTAGCCATGAAGTTTAGGAGCCTGAGGATTCATCAGCTTCAGTTTGAAGGAGTCCTTTCCAAAAATGCTATTAGCCGTCTGCAGCGTTCCCTTTACTGTTTCGTTATACCTTTTAGTTGGGTCAATCTTCAGTTCTATGAAAGATGGGTCACTCACAAAGGTTTCCACTTTGGTTACGTAATCTTGTTTTTCTGCTACGACTACTGTATTACCTTTGTCCGCTTTTGTTATTACAAGGTTATGTTGTTGGATTTTGGAACGGATATTCAAAATAGTTTTTATGTCCCCCGAAGCACGTCCTTCTTCTTGTTGTTCTATCTGCTGCTTTAAGGTTCTTAACACTACGTGCTTCCCTGTGAAATCGGTCTCTGCCAGGTCCAAGTCAACAGCCAAATTATCCAAATCTTTTCGGGATACCGGAATGTTAGGGCAATACTTCAAACCCTTCTCCAACAATTCAATTTCTTTATTTTCGAATTGAACATTGGTAAAATTTTTGAGTCTGGGGTAAAATTCCTTGTTCTGGCAAGATAATGTAGATGAAAATGTATTATGGTTGATTTGACGTGATCTTAAATTGACTAATTTACTCAAGTGTCTCTTATGAGTAACGGCTGACAGATAGCGCATCTCACAATAAACATCTGCCTGCAGGACTTCGAATTCCACAACATGTAGCCGCCGACTAAGTTCCATATGACAAACTTTCAAGTGGAGACTTAAATTATCACGCTGGCAATACAGATACTTTATTTCGCTATTCAGCCATTTTATCTTTGCAAAATGTAACACATTTTTGACATAATGTTTATAGTTACTACATTTAATATTTAAATCAATATATTTCTCTCTTGCAGTTCGTGTTGAACCAGATGTGTTCATTGATTTTCGCAAACTTAAGTTTTAATTTTCGATATATATCAACCAATTCAGCCGTACCTGCTGTCTTCAGATTATTGATACTGTTAATTGATGGCACTTGATGGAACTTGCTACACATATTGAAAAACTTCACTTGTACTGTTCCACAACATTTATTATTGTAATACCTAACCGGTTTCGCCTTTCGGTATTCTCAAAGGCTATTTACTTATTTAGATCATAATTACACTCCGAACCCATAAACAATGACAATTGTTTCCATGTAGGTATACCAACAGACAATGTTGTCAGTTTTCAAATTTACCCCAAAAATTAGGGAGAAAGCAAAGTATTAAAATATTTGAAAATTAAATCATTTCCAATCATATTACAATATTTAACTAATTTTAAGGGTTGCCAGTTTACAATTTGCCCAGAAATTTTTTTTTGACTTCTGAAAATTAAATTATTACAATTCAAATTTAAAAATTATTAGTATTGTTGAAATGTCAATAGTGTTAATTAATATTATTAAATATGAATAACTCAAAATGTCCAAACGATTAAATGTCATACACTGCACCAATTTGATTTGTCATATCGAACCATGTCAAGTAAAACTAATTCAAATAAATTAAATGTCAAAATATCTAGGTACTCAATTAAATGTCAAATTAACTAATCAAATTAATGTCAGAATATCCTATTAATTAAATGTCAAAATATTCAATCTTAGGTATACATATGTAGATGTCATTACCATATCACTGTTTATAATAATGCAGCAAAAGTGAACGGTTCAGGTCTAATTGTTGGTTTAGGATAATGTTCGGGTCAGTATTTAAGAGTCTACCTATTTCGAGTGTCTCAAGAGCGTTCATTTTTCGACCTTTATCACAGGATTGTAAAGCTTTAAAATTAGTTTTTCGATCAAAACTGTGTCCTTCAGTAAGGAGGTGCTCTGCGAAATTGGACTCCGTTTTCTTGAGCCTCCAGCCACTAATATGTACCGAAACTCTGATTTTAAACGATCTCCCAGTTTGACCGACATATTTTTTTTTTTATTACAATCGGCACACGTCAGCTCGTAAACCCCACTTTTTTGATCTATGGGAGTTGTGTCCTTGTTGTTACAGATCAAATTGTGTAGGCTGTGAGTGGTATAAAATGCTGGCTTACATTCGGAAAGACTCCTAGCGCACCTATATGAGATACTACCAATGTACGGTATGCGAGCCCATCTCTTTCCGTCGGTATTAGAGTTCGTGGGTATACCACCCTTGTATGCCAAATCTCTAACAGTCTTTGCTCGTTTCCGTGATAGAAAATTAAAACTTAAGTTTGCGAAAATCAATGAACACATCTGGTTCAACACGAACTGCAAGAGAGAAATATATTGATTTAAATATTAAATGTAGTAACTATAAACATTATGTCAAAAATGTGTTACATTTTGCAAAGATAAAATGGCTGAATAGCGAAATAAAGTATCTGTATTGCCAGCGTGATAATTTAAGTCTCCACTTGAAAGTTTGTCATATGGAACTTAGTCGGCGGCTACATGTTGTGGAATTCGAAGTCCTGCAGGCAGATGTTTATTGTGAGATGCGCTATCTGTCAGCCGTTACTCATAAGAGACACTTGAGTAAATTAGTCAATTTAAGATCACGTCAAATCAACCATAATACATTTTCATCTACATTATCTTGCCAGAACAAGGAATTTTACCCCAGACTCAAAAATTTTACCAATGTTCAATTCGAAAATAAAGAAATTGAATTGTTGGAGAAGGGTTTGAAGTATTGCCCTAACATTCCGGTATCCCGAAAAGATTTGGATAATTTGGCTGTTGACTTGGACCTGGCAGAGACCGATTTCACAGGGAAGCACGTAGTGTTAAGAACCTTAAAGCAGCAGATAGAACAACAAGAAGAAGGACGTGCTTCGGGGGACATAAAAACTATTTTGAATATCCGTTCCAAAATCCAACAACATAACCTTGTAATAACAAAAGCGGACAAAGGTAATACAGTAGTCGTAGCAGAAAAACAAGATTACGTAACCAAAGTGGAAACCTTTGTGAGTGACCCATCTTTCATAGAACTGAAGATTGACCCAACTAAAAGGTATAACGAAACAGTAAAGGGAACGCTGCAGACGGCTAATAGCATTTTTGGAAAGGACTCCTTCAAACTGAAGCTGATGAATCCTCAGGCTCCTAAACTTCATGGCTACTACAAGTTACATAAACCTGAAGTTCCCATCCGTCCAGTAGTAGCATACACAGGTGCCCCAGCATACAAGATGGCAGCAGAGGTTAACCGACTGTTCAAACAGCATACGAACTTTGTACCTGCCCATACTATTAAAAATAGTCTTGAACTGGTTAGTAAGATAGAAAACGTTCGGGTACCAGACAAGGCCATGCTAATTTCATTCGATGTTAAAAATCTGTTTCCAAGTATACCCATAAACGAATGTAAAAGTGCCATCAAAGATATTTTAATTCAATCGGTAGTAGATCCTCAAATTTCCATAGATGTAGAGCATGCCATGTCTGTGTGCCTGGACCAAAATTATTTTAAATTTTGTAATAAATTTTATAAGCAGGTCAATGGCCTTGCTATGGGTAGTCCCCTCTCACCACTCTGTGCAGATATTTTCATGAACCACATTGAAGAGCAGATCTTGAACAACATTATTTACAGACGGTTTATTATTTATTGGTTTAGATATGTAGATGACATTATTTGTTTATGGACGGGAGATTTGGACAATTTAGACAATTTTTTGACATTTATTAATAGCATTAATTCTAATATTATATTTACAATAGAAGTAGGACATAATAAAATCAATTTTCTAGATATTTCCATTAGCTTTGTTGACCAAAGACATACATTCAAAATTTACAGAAAACCTACATTTACTGATAGTGTGATACACGTGGGCTCTAGACACCCACAGAGTCATAAGCATGCCGCCTTCCATTCAATGGTGCATAGGTTGCTCTCGATACCAATGTCACGGAATGACTTTGAGGAGGAATTGTCCTGTATCAAAACGATAGCCATAAATAATGGATTCACACCTCAATTAATAGACAGTATCCTATCACGGAAACGAGCAAAGACTGTTAGAGATTTGGCATACAAGGGTGGTATACCCACGAACTCTAATACCGACGGAAAGAGATGGGCTCGCATACCGTACATTGGTAGTATCTCATATAGGTGCGCTAGGAGTCTTTCCGAATGTAAGCCAGCATTTTATACCACTCACAGCCTACACAATTTGATCTGTAACAACAAGGACACAACTCCCATAGATCAAAAAAGTGGGGTTTACGAGCTGACGTGTGCCGATTGTAATAAAAAAAAAATATGTCGGTCAAACTGGGAGATCGTTTAAAATCAGAGTTTCGGAACATATTAGTGGCTGGAGGCTAAAGAAAACGGAGGCCAATTTCGCAGAGCACCTCCTTACTGAAGGACACAGTTTTGATCGAAAAACTAATTTTAAAGCTTTACATTCCTGTGATAAAGGTCGAAAAATGAACGCTCTTGAGACACTCGAAATAGGTAGACTCTTAAATACTGACCCGAATATTATCCTAAACCAACAATTAGACCTGAACCGTTCACTTTTGCTGCATTATTATAAACAGTGATATGGTAATGACATCTACATATGTATACCTAAGATTGAATATTTTGACATTTAATTAATAGGATATTCTGACATTAATTTGATTAGTTAATTTGACATTTAATTGAGTACCTAGATATTTTGACATTTAATTTATTTGAATTAGTTTTACTTGACATGGTTCGATATGACAAATCAAATTGGTGCAGTGTATGACATTTAATCGTTTGGACATTTTGAGTTATTCATATTTAATAATATTAATTAACACTATTGACATTTCAACAATACTAATAATTTTTAAATTTGAATTGTAATAATTTAATTTTCAGAAATCAAAAAAAATTTTCTGGGCAAATTGTAAACTGGCAACCCTTAAAATTAGTTAAATATTGTAATATGATTGGAAATGATTTAATTTTCAAATATTTTAATACTTTGCTTTCTCCCTAATTTTTGGGGTAAATTTGAAAACTGACAACATTGTCTGTTGGTATACCTACATGGAAACAATTGTCATTGTTTATGGGTTCGGAGTGTAATTATGATCTAAATAAGTAAATAGCCTTTGAGAATGCCGAAAGGCGAAACCGGTTAGGTATTACAATAATAAATGTTGTGGAACAGTACAAGTGAAGTTTTTCAATATGTGTAGCAAGTTCCATCAAGTGTCATCAATCAACAGTATCAATAAGTTTTCGATAAACTTAAACTTTTGTTAGGTTCGGCTGAAATCTTTGTAAGTAATTATAAATTCGTCATTTAAACATGCCCGGCGAGAAATTTAATTAAATCTCATATTTTTGCAAAGAAAATGTGCCGAAATGTTTTCACTTTACATATTTTCCCGCTCTCGTCCGCTGGAGCCAGTGAGCGTCAGGATGGTAAAATACCACGTCTTCATTCGCTTGAAATGCGTACTATTTCCTCATCAGTAAACCGATTTATCTTTTAGTGAAGGAATTGGTTTTTATACCTTACTTTCGCACATCTTTGTGTAAGATATAAGATAAGGAAAATACTTTGCCGCTCCATTCGTAAACTTTGAACAAGAATCTTTTAGTTCTACAGAATAAATTTATTGTCCCTATTCAAAAGTTGCATAAATTTCTTAATAAGCGCAAGAAAACTTATTTCTATAGATTGATTAACATTATATACGAAAATGAATTAATTGGTATATAATTATATTTTAACACAAACGTACAACATAAAATCAAGGGCACTCGCCCAGAAACGGGTCTCTGAGGTTATCCCTCCGAGAGCGTAATCGAAGACTCTGACCGTAGGCATATGGAACTGTACTAGTGTGTGTGTGTGTTTTTTTTAGTAGCGTGTGGTTTTAGTCGGTAAGAGACCGGTATGACATTCATGAAGATTTTTACACCAAAAAAAAAGGGGAACTTTCTCTTAATATGGATTTTCTGAAGTAACTCAATGAAGTCAGGAAGATTTTTCTCAATCTTTTGTAGAGCATATATCTGCCGAAAAGTTGTGTAGAAGCACCCTGTACTTTTATACGGTGTGATTACGGTATAACCGTTATTGCCGATTACGATGAGGTGAAACCAAAGAGGGTAATAAAAAAGATTTATTACACTTAGGTAACAATAGGAGGTCTTTAAACTTGTCTGTTCGTAGGGTGAGCGTTTTCCATTATCACTTCGCTAATGAGATTAAAACTCGATTACACGACTTACAAAATTATATTCTACGACAATGTTTTACCCTCGTCAAAATGCTTTGATAGTAATCAGTGAACGGAAATGATTATAAATGAAGGCGGGCTTGAAATTATGGGAGATCTTTATTATTTGTAACGCCCTTTTTTCACAAACAAAGGATGATGTGAACAGGTCACAGAAAAATAAAGTGAAAAACAAATTAAAAGTTCGTTAACTTCAAAGACTTTACTTAACCTTTTCGGTTTTAAATTATTAATCGTTATGTTGTCGGTTATAAAATATACTTACTAAATTATCGCACGGGTATTTTTCTTTTAATAAGAAATTATGCAGTTTACAGTCGTCTATCTCGGTATTAAAGGTATTAAAATCTATTCAAATTTAAAAAAAAACCGATCTTATATTTCGTACTATTTAAGGTAGGTAAAACATTTTCTATCAAGAGAGTGGTAAATTTCCCTTGCGTCACTGTTCAGATGGCGCAAGGAGGCGCTGGAGCGGGGCCAAAGGCCCGCTTATCGAGAAATCGAGGGCCCAGCGGTCCCTACTCCACCAGGAAACCGTGGAGACATGGAAGGTGCGACTTGAGCAACCAAAGGGGGGATTCGCCACAATCGCAACCGTCAGACCGGTCATGGACGAGTGGCTGGAGAGGAGACACGGTGCTCTCTCCTACAGGTTGACACAGATGCTTGCCGGGCACGGTAGCTTCGGTAGGTATCTGTGGCGGAAACACCGAGAGGACCGCTACGATGACACGGCGCTCCACACACTGGTCGAGTGCACGGCGTGGGCGCAACAGCGCCAGGTCCTCGTAGTGGGTCTGGACGTGGACACTCTCTCGCTCGAGACCATGGTGCGAGCCATGCTCTCCAGCGGGAGTAAGTGGGACTGCGCCGCCTCCTTCTCCGAGCAGGTCATGCTCGTGAAGGAGGCGGCGGGACGGGTACGGGAGAGAACTCTCCCACCCGAGTTCCGCAGTCGGCGGCCTGGGCGCCGCCGACGTGTCTTCGCCGAGGACTATCGGCCACCATGACCGGGGGCCTGAGGACGGTGATAGGGCGGCTCACCGTCCTAACAGAAGCAGGCCCATGACGGCAGCGTGACGTGAGTGAGACAATTCACGCACGCTCCCCCTTAGAAGCAGGATCACACCCGAAACCCCCCAAAGACGCGGGATAGCACCCGAACCACCCCCTGGGCGAGGCCGCAGTAGCGGCCGTGGGTCTGTTGGGAGTCCTGGGACATCCTTCCGAGGGTTTACCCGGGGCTCTCAACCATAGACTGTTGGGCGTGACGTGAGGTTTTTTAGTCGGTAGGAGTCCGGCATAACATCCATGAGGATTTTCCCTCACGTTAAACAAAAAAAAAAAGAGAGTGATAAATTTTATTCAACATCAACACATTCATTTTTCATATAATTTTTTTGAATATCGTGTACGGCATTTTGAGTCAATTAATATGGAAAAGGACTCCTTTCCTTATCAGCAAACCTACGCCATACCTAATCGCAAACCTTGCGAAATTAAACTACCCCAAAAAGTTACCTATTAGCAAAACTTGATGTTTCAAAGAGCCTGGTTAGCTTCAGCAGGCTCAAATTTAGTACAATTTTAACTGTAATAAGTATTTTAATCTATAGGTACTTAAAATAAATCTGTAGAAGTGAAAATTCTGTACATTCAAAATATCAAAAAAATAAATAGCAGGGGGTGTTACTAGACCGACACCGAAACCAAAAATGTAATTAAAAAATTTTTTGTCTGTCTGTCTGTCTGTCTGTCTGTCTGTCTGTTTGTTCAGGCATCACGCAAAAACTACCGGTTCGATTACGATGAAACTTGGTATAATTATTCTTTAATATCCTGGGCACCACACTGGGTACTTTTTATCCCGGAAAAGTATATAGAATTCAAACCAAACTTAATTTTGCGGTTCGATCCCTAGACCCAAAGTTATTATCAATTATTGCTTAAACGGTTAATGGTACGATGATGAAACTCAGTACGAGTGTTGTTTGTTACAATTTGAAAAAAGTAATTTTAACATTTTTGCAAATTCCACCTCCAAAGGTATAAAAAAGGAGGGTAAAGCTTGTATGGGACAACGTGATTCCTTGGTCCGATCTACTTCAAATTTCGCATAAAGCATTATTAACATAATTGATGGAAGACGTGTTTCATATTTTATTGAAATTTATACTATAACGAGCTAATAAGGGAATGTAAATTATTTTGGGGCTGATTTTCTTAGGAGTTGATATCAATACTCCTTAAATACGCTTATTTTATACTTAAATTACTTTTTATTTTGACACATAAATTGTGAAAGTTCAATAAAATTGACGTTTTCATTTTTATTTTATTTCAAAATTCAAACAGATGATTTTACTACATAGCCATAAAGTTTAAAAAAGCGCTGTTTTGGTATAATAAACCAAATATGCTTTATGGAAGTATTATTGCTAATTTATTCAAATTTGGTGTGACAAAAATACATTTCTGAAAAGAAGAAGAAAATTCTAAGTTGTAAGCCAGAAAAAATCAAGGACCACGCTTCAGGTAGTATCTACTGGTCAATAAAATAACACCGCAAGTTACCATCTATGCTCAATCTTTACGACAAAGGTTGTCAGCAGCCCTAAGCAACTGGTCATAGAAGGCATGAACTTTATTCTACATTATAGTGCCGACTGCAATCTGTCAGGAAACAGGCTCACTAAGTCTTTGTAAACTACGGGAATGGCTTCTACGTAGACTACATTCGACAGGACTGAAAAGAGCCATTAAGTACAATGAACATGAACGCTCAGCTGATAAAATTTACATTGTTATTACGTTACCAGGTCTTGGTTGGACCCTCTGTATTAGGAGGACAAAGGTTACAGTAGTTCGGTTGGTCCAAACGTCGTAGGCTGGGACTACCTGAAGAAGGAACTAAATTACGATGTCGATTGCTTAGAAGAGAAGTTGTGTCAAGTAGTTGTTTAGCCATTGAATTAAGAAATGTATTTAATAAACAAATTTACTTACCTCATATTATTATGCATTATGAATTTGTTAATCAGAAATCTATCTAACTAGGTATTATAAATGCGAATGTTTGTGAGTGTGGATGTTTGTCACACTTTCACGCTGTAACGGCTGAACGGATCTGGCTGAAATTTGGTCCTACAGAGATTTAATGGATTTTAGTGAACATAGAGGATATGTTATAGTCTAGGAATTAAATTTCACGCAAGCGAAGCTGCGGGCATCAGCTAGTTATAAATAAAAATCAGTCTAATATATAAAATTCTCGTGTGACAGTTTTCGTTTCCGTACTCCTCCGAAACGGCTTGACCGATTCTCATGAAATTTTGTGAGCATATTGAGTTGGTCTGAGAATCGGCCAACATCTATTTTTCATACCCCTAAGTGACCGGGAACTGGGAATAACATTCCACGCGGGCGGAGCCGCGGGCATCAGCTAGTATTTAAATAAAATTAATGTATGTCGGTAGGAACCGCTTCAAGTACACGTACGCAATTAAAATCGACCTATATTCACGTAAAGCAGTACATTAAAAGTGCTTTAGACTCTGCGAAGAGCAATTCATAAAGCTCCTTTGAGTTGGAGGCGGAATAAATTGTTCAAAGAAGTAGGATCGGCAAATAAATTAGCAATAGGAAACTGTGAATCCCGTTCGAAATGTCGCAGATCGTTGACAACGCTACTTATAGGGTTGCTTCAACCTTTAAGCAGCGAATGTTCGTAAATAATAAAGTAGTAAGTAACTACTTACTATTTTATTATTTACCCTATGTATGTATGTATAACAATAGTCTTAAATTGAACTGTGTAAGACAGTTAATTGTATGGATAGGTGAAAATATACTTGGCACGTTGCTATCTCTGCCACTCTTACAGCAATTGCGTAAATAAAAATCAACGTGCACCTTTAAATAGTGAAAATACAATATAGGCTCTTTTATTAATACACATAGTAATAAAACACACAATAATTATCACACTTAGAACTAAAAGCGACGGCTAAAAACTGGGTGTATTGTTATGCTACTGCCTACCCTTTCCAGGCTTTCTTATTTATGAATGTATGTTAAATTATGTTAATCTAGGTACTTTGATGAAGTTAATTAAATAATTGTTGATTTAGGATTGTTCGGTCAATTTGTTGACTAATAGTTCGAGTTCCGGTCGAGACTGAAATTTTTCGTACATAATATTTTGCGTACCCACATAAGACTTTATAATTCATTCTGTACTGAAACACTTGGAGGGATTATTTACGATAAATAATTCCTATCCATACTTAATATTATAAAGCTGAAGAGTTTGTTTGTTTGTTTGTTTGTTTGAACGCTAGGGTCTCAGGAACTACTGGTTGGATTTCAAAACTTCTTTTACAGTTTGATAGTCCATTTGTTGAGGATGGCTATAGGCTATATAGCATCGCGCTAAGACGAATAGGAGCGGAGCAGCAATGAAGAATGTTTTGAAAACAAGGAATTATTTTTACCGTCTGAGAGCTTCCGAGGCGAACGCTGCCTAAATGGTTGATGTTACGTAAATATTTTGTATTACAAATTTGTTTCTCTTAAAAGTTCTATAAAAAAGTCCGCAACAGCATATGTCTATCTTTTAAGGTTCGCTCACAAAAACCAAATTTGTCTTTCTTTTAAGGTTAGCTCACAATATTATCAAACTGAAGAGTTTGTTTGTGCTAGGATCTCAGAAACTACTGTTTGCATTACAAAATAATTTCACAGTCCATTTATTGAGGATGGCTAATGGCTCTATAACATCACGCTAAGACAAATAGGAGCGGAGCAGCCATGAATAATGTTTTAAGAACTGGGAAAATTTCTCTTTTTTAAGAGCTTTCATTTCGTACGTTGCCTAAATGGTTAAAGTTACGTAAAAATTGTGTACTACAAAATTTTTCCTCTTAAAAAGTTACAAAAAAAAGTCCTGAACAGCATATGCCTATCTGTTAAGGTTCACTTACAATAACCTACTTCTTAACCTTTACGCCGGGAGTAAACGTTTCTGCAGCAGTAGCCAGTCAACTGAAAGATAAAACTGGCCAAGTGCGAGTCGGACTCGAACACGATGAGTTCCGTACCAAAAAATGGGCAAAAATAAATGCGACGGAACCATTATATCACTTCAACAAAGGTGGGCTGGTCAACTAATGGTTAAGAATATAAGCGACGCGAACGGGAAAAATTATATCACTTTAAATATTAATACCTACCACACCTCTCTAATAAATATAAGACACGCGACGGGAGTAAATGTGACGGGATTATACTTAAAATATTAATACTGTACGACTCTCTTTCTCACTCTTATGTGACGAAGTTGCGCGGGTCAGCTAGTTTCATCATAAGCGTGATACTCTGTGGAATTCAAGTCCACATGGCGTTAGATATTTATTATGGGGAAGACCTTTACAATACTAAAGTCCAGAAAAAATACCGTAAACTTCGTGCCTTGTTCATGGCTGCAGATCCTGGTTTTAGTCATTGAAATGGAAGTCCTTGCCACTAAGGTAGCAGATAAGCATACGATCAAGTTCAAGTGTAGATAGGTAATTCAGATGGATATGAACCCATTGAAACACTCTAAAGTCATTCCTGCTTCACGAGTAGGCATTGAAACAATGCATTTATAGATTAACTAGATGGTGCTCATGACTCTGCCTGCGTTAAATCCCCGTTCTCGCATCCCATTGAAATTTAATCTGGGGATAAATAAATTAAAAAAAAAATGTTTATTGCAAAACTACAGGACAGTATCTTTTCTTTTATACATACAATTTCAGAAACAATAACACTCCCATGGAGTCAGTATTACAGAATCCGAAATTCGCAAACAATTTCAGTAACCATGCTACGCTTAAGCCAAAAAATAACAATAAAAATAAACAATTAGGTACTCAATTACAACTCAAGCAGTCACAGCCACATCCGCCACCATACGACGAAGTCAGCGAAATCTGTATTAATAAATTACCACCAGCGGAAACATCAAGAACACAAGGACCAGCGGACGCGGCTTTAAAGTCACTGCAAATAAAAACCCATTTTATTTCAGTCTCCGGACATGGTCTATAATATTGAGCCAAGTCTGATAAAATGTTAATTAATAAATTAATTTCAGTGCGTATTACACATTTATTGACGTTCAAGTATTGATAGTTATTTGACCGTGTCCTAGCACGCATATTTTACTCTATGGCGGTATCTAAGTTGACTGACCCATTGACGTGGCACCATGTGCGATCAAAAGTAGGTATGTAGGGGTTATACACAGAAAAATGTGAATAGAATTCCTGTTTGCTGAGTTTGCAATAGGCCGACATTCAGCAATACTATGATAGTGATGTCATTTCATATCATAGAAACTGGTTTAGTCTATAATATACCCCTTTTTCCTTGTAGAAAATCCGTCATGGGCGCTGTGCGTGACTCTTACCGACTAAAAACCAAAAGGTTCCCAACAGGCCATGGCTACCACTGCGGCCAAGCCCCACCCTAGGCGACCAGGGGGTTTGGGTGTTATCCCGCGTCTTTGGGGGGATGTTCGGGCATTATCCCGCTTCATGGGGCGAGTAGCGTTACTATCATTCACGCTGTTGTCTTAGGTCTGCTTCTGTAAGGACGGTGAAGACCAGGCGAAGCACACTGCGGACTGCAGAGGCTCTTTCACGAGCATGACCTGCTCGCAAAAAGACGCAGCGGTAATAATCTTCCCCTGAATTAGTTCAGGGGAAGATTTCAACGAGATCCAATCAGCCATTGGAGCAAAAAATCGACCAGCTGCGAGTCGGACTCACACCTACCAAAATACGACAAAAAGTCTTATTTGTTGCATGGGAGCCCCTGTTGAATGTTCATTTGCATTAATTTAATAATTTATTTTTTATGAAAATACGTTGCTCGTTATTCTGTGAGTATTTCAAGCGTCTACTGGTTACCTTACTTATTATCTAATATAACTACAATAAAACTAGTATTCCTCTGTGGTAGTTGTTAACTATCCTGTCATTCTCATAAGAGATCCTCTATGTTAAGTACAGTTTGTATTTCCAAAAGAGTTTGTGAACTCTATGTTCAATTTTCTTTTTCATAATATTGATGACATTTGAATGATGACATTATAAACACGACACGTCTACAACATAGGTACATGTATGTTTATACTGGAGAAAAATCTAAAATAAGGGAGCTTTTATTACTATTTCCTATGAAACTGCTATCTTTGAAATATTACATCTACCTAAAGTAATCTGCTGAAAGCGTTGTTCACTTTTTGAAGAAATATTTACGATGAAAGTTGAAAAATAAGTTAGTATGTGACCCCTTTAATGTTCAATCATGGCGACAAGTAATTAATTTCGTTGCGCAATATTTGATTTTGCTATATCTCCTAAAGAATTGATTTTATTTGCATGGTGTAAAGGGAATAAATAATCTTGATGATATGTTCAAGCCAAATAACGTATTTAAATTGAAAAGGATACCTTATTACCTAATATACTTTTTTGAATGGGAGCCCCCTTAAATATTATTATGTTTTTGTTTTTAGTATTTTTTGTTATAGCGGCAAGAAAGACATATAATTTGTAAAATTTTCAACTCTCTAGCTATCACCGTTCATGAGATACAGCCACGTGACGGACAGACAGACGGACAGCGAAGTCTCATGAATAGGGTCCCGTTTTTTATCCTTTGGGTACGGAACCCTAAAAACAAAAATTCATCAATTCTGACAAATTTCGCAATAAAATATTTATTTCATTGTCTATTACGAAAATTATTAGATATACTGATAACTCTGTCAGGCCACCGCTCCTCGTCAACTTTATGACTAATAAAATTATGTGACCTCATTATTTTGTTACTTAGCTTGGCCGCCCGCTGCGGCGCCGGGAAGATTTTACGTGAAAAATTACGAAATGCTTCCTGAATTCTCTAAACATTTCTTTTTGCCCTGCCCTTCAATAAATCTTTCTAAAAATCGTTTCAGTAAGATTTTAATCTTCACGCCGGGCTGCTCGATACATCGTTGGCCAAGAAGTTACGAGAATCTATCTTACTAATATTAAAGAGGGGCTGTGAGGCTGTGACCTGTATTAGTTTGTACTATAATATATGAGACACTTTTTGTCCCGGTTATAGGTTCTAAAATCTGGGTATTAGAATCATAGATCAGTTTTTAACCGACTTCAAAAAAGGAGGAGGTTTACAAATCGTCTGTATGTTTATTTTTTTATGTATGTCAATTTATAGACGGCTTTCAATTTTTTTTCTTTTGTTGAACAGGGTTTTCCTTTGAGGTGGTCCCATTTTCACCAGGTCAAGATCTGATGATGGGATCCAGGAGAAATCGAGGGCAACCACAGAAAATTGCAGGGAAAACTAGTGCGTTTCTTAACTTTTTAATTAAGTGCTTTAATGTACTACAATTTAATGAAGGTCTGGAGTCGATCTGATGATGGAACCTAAAGACAGTCGAGGGAATTCCTCAACGATTACAGCTGTTACTTTGTGTTTGGGCTTGATTGATTTGTATTGATGAGAACTTTACACTTAGATAGATAATATATTTTTCGGTCCATCCGTCACTCAAAATAATGAAAAAAAAAATTAATAAAAAATAAAACCGACTTCAAACAATAAAAAATAAAATTTACCTAGCACAAAGTAATTGTATTTTGATTTATCATGCATTATAATGCCAAAACCCGAGACCGATATTATATTTTTGTATGATGTGGAAATATTATGAATACTAACTAATCAATCTTTACACTTTTTAAATTATTTGTGGAAATGTACTAATGCAACACCGGCGGTGTATGCGTATTAGGTAGAGAATCCTACCATATAATCTTCCTACTTTTATTTAAGCCAGAGGCTAATCTTATAACAAGGTATAAATATTCAGGAGTAATTTAGTAGCTTGTACAAGTCCACATTCAATTTCACGACACTGAGCACATATGCCGATATTAAACAACTTCATGATATTATTCTATCATATTAATAAGTTGATAGAGTGTATTTTTGCGCATTTTGGCTATCTATACATATAATAAAACTGTAGACGGTCAGGAGTCCGTACATGGAAGATACTTTGAAAATTTTAATTGGAGGGCGTTCTCTAATCGATACCGAAGCCGAAAATGTAATTTAAACTTTTCATGTCTGTCTGTCTGTTTGTATCCCGAATAAGTTTCACGCCGAAACTACGGAACCGATTTGAATGATACTTGGTACATTTCGAGCTTATAGTCCGAGGAAGGTTCTAGGATACTTTGATCCCGAAGTTTTGCGCGGTTCCTGCGGGAGAGGGGATAAAAGATAAATTGGTTTTTCAGTTGCAATTTCTCAATTCGTGATGCGATTTCAAATATTTTTTTAGTATTGGAAAGGGAGTACTTTAAGGATTCTTCGATCCAAGTTTCAAGGTTGAGGGCTTTGTAGTTCAGAAATTACAGGCATCTCAACTTACGTCAAACCTAG
This sequence comes from Miltochrista miniata, assembly GCA_933228765.1. Taxonomy (NCBI): domain Eukaryota; kingdom Metazoa; phylum Arthropoda; class Insecta; order Lepidoptera; family Erebidae; genus Miltochrista; species Miltochrista miniata. The sequence continues at coordinate 11,100,613 of OW121751.1, read as the reverse complement.
AATTCAAGGGTTCCTTTGAATGAGAGGGTAAATCTAAACGGGCGTATTGGCTAAATCATGAATAAAAAACCGGCCAAGTGCGAGTTGGACTCGCCCATGAAGGGTTTCGTAGTAGCAAGTAACATAATATAAAAGTTCTTATAGTTCGTTGTAACTTTGATGTTTTAACAAGTTCGCAGTAGAGGGATTTTTCTAACCGAAAATTGCGGTTTATGACGTATTAAAAAAAAACTACCAGCTCTATCTTGTTCAAACTAATTTTCGTTGGTAGTTTTTATGGCAATGTACATCATATATTCTTTTTAGATTTATCATTCTCTTAGTTTAGAAGTTAGAGGGGGGGACACACACATTTTTCCACTTTGGAAGTGTCTCTTGCGCAAACTTTTCACTTTAGAAAATAATGATGTTAAGAACCTCAATAGCATTTTTAAAGACCTATCTATAGATACCCCACACATATGGGTTTGATGAAGAAAAAAATTTTGAGTTTCAGTTCTGAGTATGGGGACCCCCAAAATTTACTGCTTTTTTTCTAGTTTTATATAAGAAACTTAATGCGGTTCACAGAATACATCTAGTTACCAAGTTTCAATAGCATAGGCCTTATAGTTTCGGAGAAAAGTGGCTGTGACACACGGACGGACAGACAGACGGACAGACAGACAGACAGACATGACGAATCTATAAGGGTTCCGTTTTTGCCATTTGGCTACTAAACCCTAAAAAGCGGCTGTTGTAAAATAATTCAGTCCGCGCCGAAGGCTTGGACTGAATTGTTTTAGAATAGCCTTAATCTTTAAGCTCTTTTATGATTAAGCAAACAGGGCCGTTTCATACGGTGCTTGATTCAGACGAGTCTGATTAAGAATTACTTCTCTTTTCGTACACATTATGTGACGTAAACGAAGTTGCGAGGGACAGCTAGTATCAAATAATTTCTAAGGAAGACAAACTAAAATTCCTAATACATTATGAACCACCATTTTATAAATTAGTTTTACAAATTTAAGGAATAAACTGAGCAAGTAATAGCGAATTTCTAAAGCAATATAGCGACATCATTGATAATCACAATTGATATAGTCTTTTTCTGGACAGCTCAGCAATCATGTAAACATGTCATGTTTTGACAAAAGTTGTCTATGATCATAGTGCTGTAACTATACTGATTCTATGTATGTACATAATCATTGAGTTATATCTAGTTCACCGTACATTCATTTACTTCGGTATATCAATCGCCAAATTCATCAAATCATGAAATTCGGTATATCGGTATATCAATATATATTATGTGCAATAATTAAAGGATCTTTAAAAAAAAAAGAAACTTTTAGAACATTTAATAGTATAATCATTTATTTACAGTAATAAATTACTTTAGGGATGATAAAAAGTGTAGACGCCTCGCTAGCTGCTCGCCGTTCTTACAGAAGCAGACTAAGACATCTTGAGAGATTTCTAATGTGGGGTTTTTAAATCTGAAAACTGAAAATATTAATACTACCTACCTTTTTTTCACTCATAAGTGACGTGACGCAAACGAAGTTGCGCAGGCCAGCTAGTCTAATATACAAATCGTAGGAATGCTTCATATCAAGAATAATACCTTACCCTTCGGCCACATTCGAAACCAAGTTTTGAAATGTTTCTAACCATATAAGTATTTAGGAATGTATCTATATCTAATACTAAGTACCTCATTGCTGTGTCTTATACTACAACATTACGTTTTATTAAGTTTTCCTAATTTTATTTGTGTATCAATTCATTCAGCCTGCTATTCAAACCAGCCGACACAATAACCCTTCTTTTGTGTCGCGCAGTAGGGTAAAATTAAATATAAAATGTTTAGAACACCTGAGGTCATAATTGTGCCGGACTTACCTCTCAAGACATTTGAATGGCCATAATGTTAAATCTATACCTTACCTATATTCAATCCACAAAGTTTTAATCAGATTGTCATTGATTGAAGTCGTTCCATTTTAATCTGCACGACTCCATAACTATCACCAATCAGATAATAAGGACCCCAGACGGACTTGCCTCGCATCGTCAGGGAAGTCAGTCTAAGCGACCAGTTTGACAGAAACCTGTTTATTTAGTTGCCGGGTAGCCGGTGCCGGGTAACCGACGGCGAATGCAAGCGGTTGCCGGGCAAATCACGCCGGTACGTGTGAAAGCTACAGTACACGGCCATACCCTACCCGGCACCCGGCAACCGGTACGTGTGAAAAGGGGCAAAGACTCGCACTCTTAGCTCTCTGGGTCAATAAGTTATATTATTAAAATAAGTACATTTTTTCGAACTGACAGATTGATAAAACAATAACCTCCTTTTAAAATCAATTGGCCAGTACAACAGTTTTACAACACTATGGCAAAGACAAACAAGTCTGAGAAAAAATAATTTAATGACAAGCAAAAATGACAGTCTTAAATTTTTACCATCCGAGTATTTTTCATGAAATTATTCTATAATCTAAAGGTTTATTAGTATAGAAATGTCTGCATAAATCTAACTAGAGTTCCTTGAAAGGACTATGATCAGGATTGATAATTAAATGTAAGTAATTATGGAGTAGTCGAGATCCAATTTCTTTGTTTACTATATTATTTAGGTCTGTTGAATGCCACTATACGTACTCGACATTCACAATTGCTAAAAAGGGATAAAGAGCCCGGACTATTCCTATGAAAATTGTAAAAGTCCAAGAACCACTTTCTTACTAGGTATTATCCATCACTTCCAATCACTTGGTTTTTCAATAGCTATGCTGTTTCTGTTTCGTTTTTGATCGAGGCACGAGCTCACTATCTGAATGCTCAATTTAGGATCGAGTGTTATAACGATTGTGTTACTATTTCAGTTAATGTCGTTGGACATACTCAGTCTGCTTGTGACCACGGCTGGGGTGCAACCCAGCTGAAACATTAAGCCCCAATTTTAAGCTATTCATGATCGCGTTAATACCCGTTTTTAACCGACTTCAAAAAAAGGAGGAGGTTCTCAATTCGTCTGTATGTATTTTTTTTTATGTATGTCAAGCGATATTTCCGTCAATTATAGACGGATTTCAAAATTTATTTTTTTGTTGAATAGGGTTTACTTCTGAGGTGGTCCCATTTTCACCAGGTCAGGATCTGATGATGGGATCCAGAAGAAAACGAGGGCAACCACCGAAAATTGTAGGGACAACTAGTGCACTTGTTAACTTTTTAATTAAGTGCTTTAGTGTTCTACACTTTAATGAAGGTCTGGAGTCGACCTGATGATAGAGTCGAAAGACAGTCGAGGGCATTCCTAAACAATTTACAGCAGTTACCTTGTGTTTGGGCTTGATTGATTTGTATTGATGAGAACTTTGCACCTAGATTGATAGATCCGCCTTCAAAAAAAAAAGGAAGTTCTCAATGTTTTATGTATGTTCACCGATATTTCCGTCAATTATAAACGGATTTAAATTGTTTTCTTTCTTGAATAGGGTTTACTTCTGAGGTGGTCCTATTTTAATCAGATCAGGATCTGATGATGGGATCCAGGAGAAATTGAGGGCAACCACCGAAAATTGTAGGGACAACCAGTGCATTTGTTAACTTTTTAATTCAGTGCTTTAATGTACTACAATTTAATGAATATCTGGAGTCGATCTGATTATGGAACCGAAAGACAGTCGAGGGAAATCCTTAACGACTTACAGCAGCTACCTTGTGTTTGGGCTTGATTGATTTGTATTGATGAAAACTTTTACCTAGATAGATATATTTTTCGGTTCACCCGTCACTTAAAATGATGAAAAAAAATTTTTCAATAAAAAATAAAACCGACTTCCAACAAATCCTGAAAAATAAAATTTACTTAGCACAAAGTAAAATATATTTTGATTTTTCAGATTTTATTCAATATAGTATTGAAGTTGGTGCCATGAATAATACCTACATAAACCTATGGGTTTACTTGGCGCCGACTTCAATATGATATTGAATAAAATCTGATAAATCAAAATACATTTTACTTTGTGCTAAGTAAATTTTATTTTTCAGGATTTGTTGGAAGTCGGTTTTATTTTTTATTGAAAAATTTTTTTATAATTATAAATATCGCGAAAGTTTAAAAGTTAGTGTTGGACATACTGTTCAAAACTATGCTAAAATTATAAAGCTGAAGAGTGTGTTTGTTTGAAAGCTAGGATCTCAAGACTTACTGGTTGGATTTCCAATATTCTTGTACACTTCGATAACCCGTTTATTTAAGAAGGAAAGTATAGGCTGTATAACATCACAATCAATCAGCAATGAGAAAATATTTTGAAAATTTATTCCTTTTGAGAGTTAAAATTACGTGAAAATAGTGTATTTATGAAACTTTGGTCACTTTTAAGGTGCGCTTACCATAACCTCCCTTTTTATGTCTCTTATGTGACGAAAATGAAGTTGCTAAGGGCAGTTATTATTCCAATAAAACATCTGTTTACTCTTGTTGTCAGATGAAAGGTCTAAATGCTGTTCTAAATCATAGGGCTGATGGCTGAGGTGTAAACCTGGGAATAAGTGGGTGGCTCACGGGCAATAACAGTATATGAAAATGCTTTCAGCTTTTTGTATAACCTGATATATAAGGTTTCGAACTATCGCGTTCCATGCTCTAAGTACATAATATATTGTAATGAGGAAATACGAGGTTTTTTCAGGTTTTATGTCTGTCTGAATCTGTCTGTAATGATCACGGTCGGTGGAATATACAACAAACATATAGTTACGCTTATATCCCAGAAGGGGTGGGCAGAGGCATAGTATACGCCCACATTTCACCGTATAGTTGGTGAAACCTGGATTTAAATTTTGCTATTTTATGTTAACGGAATATTTTGAAAAATATAAATAATTTCTCTAAGTAGATATCATTCTTTTTTAAGTGAAAATGGCAAACAAGGATATTTACAGTTAAAAATTTATCGTTACTTCGATAAATTTAAAAAGAAAATACCATTTTTTAGAGTGACCATGTTGGAAAAAATTGACTACACAAAATAGAGACCATTTTGGAATGGTCATATTATAAGAAAACCAGCAGAGTCCGAGTCGGACTTGCGCACAGTGGGTTCCGTACCATAAAATGGCCTTAATAACGTTTGTTGTATGGGAGCCCCCTTAATCCCCCCTTTATTTCGATTTTTGTTTTAGTGGCAACAGAAATACATCATCTGTGAAAATTTCAGCTCTCTAGCTATGATTCCAGAGATAGAGCCTCATGACGAACATACAGACAGACGGACAGAGAAGTCTCATGGTGCCGTTTCTATTCTTTGGATACGGGACCCTAAAAAGGTATCACGCACAGCTATATTATTCTCACCTACCGAAAACGATTCCATTATTTATGTGCCTCCACAATTAACACTACTCAAGGTTAAATGTACCTAGGCCAACTGTCGCGTCCATTACCCAAGTAATCTGTTTAGGGGCTGTCGTAGATTCAGTTCTCGGCACCTGTATTTATGAACGACTATACAGTATTACTCTCTGGGCACCTGACGCCAATAGCTTTTTATATAGCTTATTGGAAATAAAATTTATGTCGGCATAACTTTAAGTATTCTTCAGGCAATTCTGATTTCTATAGGTAGTTTGCATTTTTCTTCAATCGGAGTCACATGTACTACTGGCTTGTTTTGCGATAATAATATAAAACGAGCTACTAGCTAGCTATTACATTTTAAATAGCAACATTTTATGATGAAGGCACAATAAAAAGTCTGTCAACGAGACCAGGGGACTTGTCGTTTTTTTGACAACCATACTTCTGTAAAGAAGTGATTAATACAATGTATGATGTCTTTGTCCTAATGACAAAGAAATTCAAGTATTCGATTATTCGCATTTCATGTAAAATTGTTTTATTACCTACCTATACGTTAATCAATGTGGTGTCAACAAAGATATGTCGTTATATCAGGATAAAAAGGGTTCATAGAAGCGGACAGCTGCTAAGTGCTTGTATCTTTATTACTTTGATTTTCACACAGTAGCTACATTTCACTTTTCGATACAATATTCATCGTAGAATTTTCATTTACAGATTTTTCATACAAAACATAAAATATTACATATTTTCATTGTTCTTCAAAAGATTTTCGTAAACAACAGAATACCGCTGACCCTTTTATGAAAAAATATTCAGGCTTTGTATTAATTAAAATTTTATTCACAATCCGTGTATTGTTCTGGTGAACGGTCGAGGGTCTGTCGGTCGGAGGCGCGCCGCTGATATAATATTCAGGCTTCATACCACAATGTTTTATTTAGCCATATCGGGTACTCTAATATTCATCTCTGTACTTGCCTCATTCTTAGCCCCTGCATAATGTTCGCTGAAGCTGTTCCAGTTTACATTTTGGCTTTTAAACACTATTCATTCCTACAAATTAAGCAAGTTTACAAAAACGTTTAGTTCTTTATTTTATCTACCTACCTATGCAATTTTTTAAGACTCTTATGCCGTAGCGTTATTGTACGACTGATTCTTTTGGGAATTAGATCGATATCAAGTGAAAGAGGGTTACCTACGCAAGGCTTGCCGTGGGAGTTCAATGATTTTAATTGAAATGGAATTCTGTGTTTCTGAAATTTCAATACCAATGAAGCTTAAGAAAAAGAATATGTTTTTGTTGTTTTATTTAGATTTTTATACCAGTCAATATTCTATTTCATCTTAAGAAGCAGCTGGTGCCGACATGTTCATTCTCTGCGAAACCCACCATGCTTTTACCGTGGTAAATATTATCTTTGCCAGCACTTCTCCGCCAGGTGGCGATTCTTAGCAAACATCTTACCAAAAGAGCTCTGTGTATTAATTGATTAAATAGTGTTCATTTTTAGGGTTTCGTAGCCAAATGGCTAAAACGGAACCCTTATAGATTCGTCATGTCTGTCTGTCTGTCTGTCTGTCTGTCCGTCCGTGTGTCACAGCCACTTTTCTCCGAAACTATACGGCCTATGCTATTGAAACTTGGTAACTAGATGTATTCTGTGAACCGCATTAAGATTCTTGTATAAAACTAGAAAAAAAGCAGTAAATTTTAGGGGTCCCCATACTCAGAACTTAAACTCAAATTTTTTTTTTCATTGAACCCATACGTGTGGTATATCTATCGATAGGTCTTCCCAAATGCTGTTGAGGTTTCTAACATCATTTTTTTCTGAAGTGAATAGTTTGCGCAAGAGGGACTACCAAAGTGGAAAAATGAGTGTCCCCCCCCCCTCTAACTTCTAAAGTTCTCTCGTTCAAACCAGTTTTCGTTGGTAGTTTTTATGACAATGTACATCATATATTTTTGTTTAGATTTATCATTCTCTTAGTTTAGAAGTTAGAGGGGGGGGGGGGGGGACACACATTTTTCCACTTTGGAATTGTCTCTTACGCAAACTATTCACTTTAGAAAAAAAATATTTTAGAAACCTCAATAGCATTTTTGAAGACCTATCTATAGATACCCCACACGTATGGATTTGATGGAAAAAAAAATTTGAGTTTCAGTTCTGAGTATGGGGACCCCCAAAATTTACTGCTTTTTTTTCTAGTTTTATATAAGAATCTTAATGCGGTTCACAGAATACATCTAGTTACCAAGTTTCAATAGCATAGGCCTTATAGTTTCGGAGAAAAGTGGCTGTGACACACGGACGGACAGACAGACAGACGGACAGACAGACAGACAGACATGACGAATCTATAAGGGTTCCGTTTTTGCCATTTGGCTACGAAACCCTAAAAAGGGATGCTCAGATGGTTTGGACATGTTGAGAGGATGGATGAAAATAGACTGACTAAACAGATCTATAAGGCTAGAATGAATGGGCAAGCTGGTAGGGGTCATCCTCGGCGTACGCATGGTAACCAAATTGATGACCTGCTGGAAAAAGGCCAGATCAAGAGTACCCTTAACCGGCGAGCGTGTATGAAAGCACTTATGAAAGTAGAAGAAGCGAAAGTGGTATGCCAGGATCGTAGCAAGTGAAAAGCCATAGTCTCTGCCTACCCCGATGGGAAACAGGCGTGATGATATGTATGTATGTATGTAATCTAACTCGATTCACAGTACAGCTGTGACCATACAAGTGATGGTATGCACTTCTGCAATAGTTTTAGTTGACTGAGAACGAAACGATATATTGTAGGTATATGCTCCATAGCCATCCAATCTAGGCTTCATAGATATATAGGTACATAGATCTAAGTAGGGTTTGAAAGTATTTATGTAAAGATGTTGTTATATCGATTCACTTTTGCCATAGATTACCTATTTCAAACAAAATAATTCGTTTTAGGTTTTACTAATTATAGCCAATACAAATACATAATAGAACGTCATTACATCTATTTGCTTAATAAATTCGTGGATTTATAAATATTTATTACTAGTATATAACCTCTCTATTACGTTGTTCTAGAAACCCGACTTCAAGGGCCTAGCGTCCGGTTTCTTTAATGTTCAGTTGCTAGTTATTATCTGAAGGTTCAACTTGAGTATTATTATTTGCTACGTCATCAGTATCGCTTGTTAAGAGGGCAACAGTGACGTAATCATTATTTGCTAGTGACAGAGAGGCTTCAAATTTTGTTGTCGACTCTCGGGCTAAACTTGCCATTAATCAAATTTTGACATTTAATTTTTTAACCACGTTTTGCTATCAGAAGGTGAAAGTAGCTTTTTGAGGTTTTTTTTTCATTACATAGGCTTTATTCATGGTCCATTACATCGTTCGGAACTTCGTAACTAATACCAGTATATACATACATTATAGTCAGACTCTTGTCTCGCAGGGTACGCAGGGTGTCTAGTAAGTATGTCTTGCGAGACACACATTTCACCAGTTGTATTTAGTACCATAATGGTGGCGATGACAATCATTTATCTTATTTACTCTGTTCTAGTTTGACTGGATAATTGTTCTATCAAACTAGAAGTGATTGATTGGTTGTAAGGCACATGCTGTCCGCTTGAAGACACGAGTACTCGTGGAGGATGTCCCCAAGACTCTATTTAAAGACTAAGTCTCGCCCCCAGTAGACGTACCTTATGAGGCAAATTTAAAGATGTATATTTACATATCGAACCATCTCATTATAAACTTTTCATAGAAATCGTCAGGAGATTACACTCGACAGCTATAATGTACAATTTTAGATTCTGAAGATTTGTATGAAAAGATTTAATGAGATAGGTATATCGATATGAAAACTATATAATATCTTTACATTTTGCCGTGTGTCTTATCACTACTACCAAGCGTAAGTATAGATAGCCCGTCATTACTAACACATGACTGAGAGATATACTTTCCTGAAAATATTTTTTTCCCCTGTTTTTGTTCTTTCTTTATTATACAGCATAATATTAAAGCCAGGAAATAAGGTATCAGTGAAGCAAGCACACCGTGTGAATATTCATAAGCGAAATATGGAACTAGAACGAAACTTTAGTACAATTTGCAAAATACATTTTACAGTCCTGATTAACATAATTATTTTGTGAATTTTCGTGTTTTGTTAATAATGGAGTTCCTCGGAAGATAAGCCGGTTTTAATACAAAGTTGTTTTTCGTTTCGTTGGTTTTATCAACGGCGGTGCAGTGGTTTGTGTGATATACCTTCTAACACGCATTCAATGAAACTATAAATGGCGTCCCGTTGGCATCGAAAATCAAATACAATTATTAAAAAACCCACCTCAACTAGTCTATCGTCGTCAAGCATGCTGTATATTGTGACTTTAACTTCTATATTCTCACTGTTATTGTCAATTAGTTAGTTTATGAATATGGTTGGAGTGAGCAACAACTTCTCAGGAATTGTTCTATCAATAAAATAGTCAGTTATTACGATCATTGTGCAAAGTAACGTAGGAAAATTTAGTTCTCCAATTATTGATGTAATTATTCGAATCACTGGAGCGACTACTTCATTAACGTGGTAAAAAAATGTTCATTTAAATGATATTTTTGTACCTCAACACTGTATTGAGGTAATATTAAAGCATGTACTGGGCTATGCTTTAATATTATTTTATACGGTCAATTAGGACTAATAGAAAACCATGAAGGTTGCGGAGAAAAGCAATAAATCTTGCAATTATTGCGATTCTATCAAAACTTTTTTTTTAAGGATAGGGGCACCAGTCCCTACAGTCAACACTACTATTGCCCCACGACTAGTAAGTTTTGAATGGCACCACGGGTAAAATCCCGTTCTGGTTACCCGTCAACTTTCTGAAAATATATTTTCTAACTAGCTGAGCCCGCAACTTCGTTTACGTCACATAAGGTGTATGAAAGGAAAGGTATTTCTTCATCAGAGTCATCAAGCAGCGTCTGAAACTGCCCTGTTTGCTTAATCATAAAAGAGCTTAATGATTAAGTCTATTTTAAAACAATTCAGTCCACGCCTTCGGCGCGGACTGAGTTGTTTAAAAATAGTCTTAATCATTAAGCTCTTTTATGATTAAGCCAACACGCCAGTTTAGGTTCACTCACATTCAAAGAAACCCCTACAGTTAAAATTTTCAAAATATCTGATTCTTAAAAGTGTTATAACTCTTTTATTTCTAAACCGATTTACATAAAACAAACGTTAAATGTTAACTGAAGCAAACTTCAACACAATAAAAAAAACCGCATTGCAATCGGTTGAGCGGTTACTGAGATTAGCGTGCACAACCGTACAGACAAACAGATATACAGACATACAGATAAACAGACAAACAGACAAAAATTCTAAAAATCATTTTTTGGGTACTATTGCGTTCATAAAGCCCCCCTATAATATTTTTTCTTATTTATCTTCCATGTACAGACAGCGACCTGTTACGATTTTATTATATGTATTGATGAATTTTATCGACACAATACAAATAAATTGTTAAAATTCACTTTTTTGAATTATGACTGTACATCTTATTTGTGTGTTACGTTGTCATTATAGACAGATTTTTAACATTAAGTAATTATGTTTCAACTCCACTAGATCTATTCAAAGTTCTCTCAATACTCAATTTATGCATAATGCCAACGCTGAATAAACTACGGCTCCGCAATTGCGCCCAACTGAATTATAGCCGCTTAGATGCCTCCACAATGAGGACGTCCAGCAGTTTGCATTAAACTGCATATGAATTCACGCAAGTGAGCCGAATGTGTCCCTGTGGACTTGATTAATTGTCCAACCAACAAAGTTTGTTTGAAATTATCTAGTTTCTACATGTATTTAATGTAATTTAGGTGAATTTATTGCAGTTCTCTAACGTATTATAAGTTGGCCCTTATAAATTTTATTTAAATTATATTATACAAATTTGAATTCAAAATTAATAAAATGAAATATTCAATTATATATTTTACTCTCAGTTGTCTATTCTATTAAAAGAAAAACGAGGAATGATTTTAATCTTTGTACGTACATTATGTTTGTATGTTTGTTACATATAAACTCAAAAACTGCATCAATTCTTTCACCATGAGAATGCTACGTTAAACCTGAGTTACATAGGCTATATTTTGTTCCCTTATTCTGGGATATAGAAACGGGAAATACACAGATGAAACCGTTTGATATCCGTTATATCTAACTCAATTTATATGTAATTTCATAGTTTTCATCGAAAGAAAAGGAAAAAAAACAGTCTAAACAAAAAAGCTTTTGTCTTTTTCCTAATGTCAGCAAAAAAACTCATTCAGCCTACATCTCAACAATTGCTTTACAAAACAACGTAGGTAAATGATACCATTCAAAAGATTTTATTGGCAACCATTGTGGAGTAATTTCTGTAGGCTGTAAGCAAATCGTTGTATTATATAACATTTTCCAATGTTTTAAAGCTATAATAACGTCAGCAGCTTAAGGAACTAAAAGATCAAATCAAAATAAAAATATAATCTATCTTTAGCTACCCTAGTTTTAAGGGTTCCGTACCTAAAGGGTAAAAACGGAACCCTATTACTGAGATTTCGCTGTACGTCTGTCTGTCACGAGGCTGTATCACACGAACAGTATTAGCTAGAGAGATAATATTTTCACAGTTGATGATATATTTCTATTGCCACTAAAATTAGAAAAAAAAATTGAAAATTGCAAACGTATTTTTTACCGTTTTTTGGTACGGAACCCTCAGTGCGCGAGTCCGACTCGCACTTGGCCGGATTTTTATTTCAAATAAAACAATAATAGACTCATCAATAGGTTCTGCTGAAACTGAACGATCCTCTAGAAGTTAAGACTAGGCAACTGAAGTCTGAGATCCGTACGTCAGAGCTAATAAGAAAATGTTGAATGCAACTGACTCTAAACTGTAGAGGCGAAATACCTATGTACATTACAGTACACACATACAGTACATTTCAAATACTAAAACCTTTTTAAGTGCAAAGCTGACGCTCTTAGCTTGTGGATACATTTTATTTTACACACTTTATATAAATCCTTATTTCAAAGCACATAGTTTCAGATGAATTCTCAAAAAGAATTTTTAATTTACATCCGTCATAAAACGAGTTAGTTAAAAAGGCTTTTCATTAGTATTTCAGCGAAAACATAGCCAGCGGGATTTAGAACGCAAAAGATGTTTGAATTTTTCATGCAGATTACATTAGGTTTAAAATTATTTCTACTACTTTTTTCCGCCCAAGGCCGCTAAAAGGGGGTGTGAAATCTTCCCCCGCTTGTCGAATAAAAAGTCTGTTCTAAAAGCTCTATTTAATCTGAAAATAGAATGTAAACAACAATGTAATCAATATTACTGTCAGTACTTCGATCTTCTTCAGTATAAATAACATATTGTGTCTTATACGCCAAATTGATTGTCGGATTATTCTTAACAAATTGTGTCTCAGAATTTGTCTTAGAAAATATGAATCACCTAGCTATACCTATTCCCATCAGCTTAGTTTCTAAGCTGTTGAGGTTTAACATAATTAGATATGTATTTCTGTGGGAGAATTGACGTTTCAGGAGTCTTTTCGATCTTTTAAACATTCCATAAAAGTAAACAAAAAATATATTATTCTTAAACTCAAACTTATATGACGGTCTTAATTGAATGAAAACGCTGAAAATTTACTTGCGCATAATTAGTTAACAGGATACTTTAGTACAAAACTCCAAATTAACATCTCAAATTGACGTGACTTTAATGAGATATTAATTGCTCCTTTTGAAATGCCTTTTCAGTGATCAACCACCGCGCCTACCACACGCCGTCAGGGTGGATAGTCCAACCGTATTCATAACAACCTGTGAATAGCACTTGTATTATACGTGACTGAATACAAGTAAGTACCCTAGAGAGAACTTCTTAGCCCTTTAATGCGCTACACAGGATGTTTTTCATTACACGAACAATGTACAGAATAATTAATTTTATGCTGTTTTTAATTTCTCAATTGTGGAATTTTACTCCTTTTACTTAATTAATTTTCTTTTAATACCGCATTATCCATGCCGATTCAAACTGTGACAATGCTTCTATTCCGAAGTGAATGGAAGGGCATCTTTTATATTGTGTCTGTTTCTTTATCAACTCATGAATCCTCGATTTTTTGGTAATTATATTATATTACTAGCTGATGCCCGCAGCTTCGCCCGCGTTAATTTTTTTCTCGTTCCCACTTACCGTATTTTATCCCCTTGGGGATGGACTTTATCAAAATCCTTTCTTACCGGATGTCTACGTCATAACATCTACCTGCGTGCCAAATTTCAGCCCGTGGTCCCGCGCCCTAAGAACGGCGGTCACGGCGGTCACAGGCATTTCGCGCCATTAAATACTACTAAAATGCATAGTAATGCATTTAGTCTTAGTATTATATGACTCAATAAGCAAAATTTTTATAAAAATAGCGGCGTTTTCCCTGAAAGAAAACGCATATTAAAATACTTACCTAATTCGAAGCTTATATAATGAGATAGGCATATCCGTTACCCGTAGGCTTATCTTACTCATGTTTGATGACGTATTTCCGTCGACTCAGCAGGCAGGTGGCGCCATCTGTGAACTTATAAAGGTAGAACTGCGCCATTTTGTTCTTATTGGCTTTTATTCACCAGGCAGATTTAAAAAGTAAGCTTCGAATTAGGTAAGTATTTTAATATGCGTTTTCTTTCAGGGAAAACGCCGCTATTAAAAGTACTTGACCGTAATTCGAAGCTTATATAATGAGAAATGTTTGTTTTCGCCTGGTGAGTGACGGAAACGCCAATGTGATTCTAATTTATTTTTAGGAAAACAATAATTATAGAATGTTGTATGTATGGTATCTAGATTTATAATCTTTACCATCTTGAACAACTTCATGAATCTTAAACAGACTAAATAAGAAATCTTATTTAAGGAGTAGTAAGTATTCCTTCTATTGACAGGATTAAATAATTGCGAATTATTATTATATTTGATTGGTGGTAGTAGCTGACATTATTACTCGACGATAAAATTTTTTGAAACCCATCGTCAATTACCTCGTGTTAAGGATTAATTTGATCTTACCACCACCACCAATTCTTAGAAGCTGGTGTTGACCGGGTAGTGCCGGGGCTAGAATAGTTGGAGAACCTCTAACAGTCATAAATAAAATATTTGACTGTGTAGTCTCATATCGGTTACTCTGATATCCTAATTTCTATCTAGAATAAAGGATTCAATTGATTAGTCGTAGGTGTTATCTTTGTTTACAATAGTTTTCCAACCAGATGGTCTGAAATGAAATTGATCAGTTTCGTACTCTTGATTCGGGCCTAAAAGTAGTAACTATGACGTGAGTTAATACAATCGAGCAAAGTTAGACCGTGGTTGCGGCGACCTAAGCATAAAATCACTATGACGAGAAACCTGAAAAATGTTCTCTGTATATCAATGTAACTGTATATTTTTTAAAGAGATCGACCAAGATATGTTTAACCAAAACATGCGAACTATGTAAAGTTGACTAACGGTTTCTATATTATCAAGAACAGCAACAACAGATTTATGTAACAGAATCGTATTAAATAATAACCACGAATAAAATGCAAGTCGGTTAAAACTGTAAAATTTACAAGTATCTTAAAAGGTAGGTCTCAAGGAGCTCAATATTAGAAGTTTTTGATTTTATATCTGTTATTTACCTTCCCCCCCCCCCCCCACATTTCCACAGATTCTCTATGTGAGGTGGTGGGAGACCTGTCGAGGTGTTTATTAGAAGGAAAGAAATAATGTTTACTAGGTTCTTTTGCAGGTTCTGCAGAACGAATGGATCTTACAGAGCTCTCGCTTTGAGATCTGCCCTCTATTATTACCTTGTGCCATTGCGGCACCACAAACACTCCTGTTGACCGATTAAGGTGTGACAGCATCTTGGGTATTAAAAATGGTGGTGGAAGTAATATCCACACATTACAAACAGGCCTATCATGTAGTGTTCTCCATTTCATAATAGGAATATTGTTTGTAGGCAATCTTGCCTTAGTGGTGTTTGAAGCAGGATGCTCACAAAAAATACCCGGAGGAGCTGATACATATGGTATCGGCTCGGAATGCAGTGTATGGTGAAGTCAATTTGATGTCGGACCATTACACGCAAGAAAATGAAAGATAAGTAGATAGATGACGAGTTAAGTTCGTCAAGGCAATTGATTTGGTCTCGTCCCTCTGGGGCTTAGATCATCTAACCACAGGATGCGCCTTACTTAAGCATTGTTTTCTGTCATTGCACATGACCATTTGGTCTTTTGGCTTTATAAAAGCACTGTACATCAATACATCATTTTATATGATTAAACTAGTACATTTCATTGTAGTTGACTGTACAATAACAATTAACACACAACAGCCATTACGCGTTTGTCGATTAATACATTTTTAAATGCAATGAAATTTTATATGTCTTTGTGTTTCCCCCTTCATTTGTATGAAAACTGGCAGAATATTTTTGTATGCGGTGGTTCGCAAAGGCTAGTCCCGTGATATATGGTCTAAGCTCTGGGGGGATGGACTGCAACTGCTTTGAATGAGTACAGACTGTAACACAGTACCGGTGTATGATTTCCAATCGTGTGTAAGATTATCAACATCTCTCTTTGATGCAGTGCAATCTTTGTTATTCTGGGCCCTCGAGCCTGTTAGAGAAATGTTTTCTAGCTGGGCTCCCTAGCGAAATCTGACGCGTCCGTGGTAAGAAAGCATCTCGGATGGAAAGCTTGTAAAATTGTCGAGAACCGGTAATTGCGGACCCACTATTGGTATACCCACTTGTACCACTCCGTGCACTACTATTTTCTTCAGTGGGTTGTCGGTTAGGGGATTGACCGAATGTGACGCTGAGGTAAAGCTACCTCTAGGCACTGCAAAAGTGGTAAATAGTTTGAATTTTCTTTAAAAGAACTAAGTTTCTTTGATTTGGAATTAAATAAATCTTCCTTTTATGTCTAATATCTTTTCTTTTGGTATTGGACTTTCAGGTAGTTCTATGTCTATCGCATAACGATATGAGAAGTTTCTTTGGGAACCTATTATTGTTTTCTCACAATTGTCTAACCATCCCTGGGTTTGAAGAGTTTTCGAGGCTATTTGTACGTGTTTGTGAAGAGTAGCAGGATTTTGATGCGCAAAATGAGATTTTGTGTAGGTAGACGAGTATTTGAATACTCTTATTCTATAGAAATCGAGGCACCCAGATGGTGAGAAACGAAAATGTTTTGGGTGTGGCTTACCCGAGCGGAAGACAATAATGTGCTCTGAGAAAGAATAATGTACACTACATCAGCTTTACCATGAAAATAAGCTTGACTGAGATGTATTTTGCACATCCAATCTCGTGGTTGGAGGAAATCTGGTAAACGGAACATGCTGAAAGATAGAATTATTCTGGCTTCACAAAGGCGTACAATGTCCTAAAACTGAATTCTGGGCGGATGACCCATCGCTATTTGAAGTTAGGAAAAAGTGGAGAAACCAAACTTGGTGACAAAGGAACTAGTTTTAGAGTACCTTGAGCATTCATCTTTTGAACCATTGCACAATGTGGTCATTTCAATTAAAAAGGAAACCTTTTTAAAAAGAGTTCGTTGTATGGATTCTTAAGTATTTAAAGCAATTAGTATTCCACCTTAGTCAAGTTTTCCATAGCATTTTAACATAAAGTGAAAATTTACAACTTTGTCAGGACGGGACTTGAACAGAGTTCGGTGTAAATTTAAATGTGGGAAGGTTATCAGTTTTGAGCAGGATTCGAACCTGCGTCCTTTCGAATACCGTGCAGGACGGATTGGAGTTTCTGGATAAAGAGAATGCGGTACCCTTTTATAAATTTAAAACTTTTTGGTACTCTCGTTCCTTACGAACGTATTTTGTACAGAGTTAACTGACCGACATAGAATGACAGGGTCATATCATTTAGTGTTTCCTTTGCTGGTGTGGGCAGAGGGTGTTAGACCTCTCCTCGTCTCTTTGAGAGCCTCGAGCTCGGAAATTTCGTAATTGAAGGGACATCCTTGCATGGTTACTTAGTATGTTATCGTACGCCTGGTTACTATCGTATACCAAATTATTATAGATACACAATATTGTACATACCCCTCGAGGGTGGCAACTGGTTAGTGTTTCCTTTGCTGGTATGGGCAGAGGATGTTAAACTTCTCAGTCTCTTTGAGAGCCTAAAGCTCAGAAATTTCTTAATTGAAGGGACATTTACTGTCGTATGCCCAATTATTATAGATATTGTACACACCCCTCGAGAGTGGTAACTGTAATACGGGCCTAAAAAGGCTCTTGGTACAATGGAATCCAGACTCCATTCGATGGAGATCTGATCTTGACGCCTGATCCTCTCGAAGGCTGGCGGGAAAATCATTAATTTGGATGAACTTTTTCGGGGTCATCCTTTTTGGAGATCGAATACCAAAATGCATGCCTTCCCGAGTGTATGTGTTTGAAGGCGATATTTTATCAAGGTTCATTTTTAAGAATTGGGTCTTTGACAATTCTGAGAATAATATATGAAATCAGATCTATGGCCGCAGGCCATTTGTAATAAATTGATAAAAGATTTATGGAAATCCTATTATTAAAGTAGGTCTTAAATTTTGTCATAAATATTTTCGAAGAAACTTAAGTTTTTCAAAAGATTCTCTTTGTTTAAAAATACAAAAGGTTTTGGCAGCAAAAACCTTTTGGCAGAAAGAGCCTTGTCAGCTTTTTCAAAATGTAGCAGGGATTCGAATTTTCGGATCTCCCCGTTTTTGTTTAGGTTGACGAACCCAGGACTATGATTTTACAATAGTGGGTATCAGCATATTATCTTATCTAGGCAATTTGTTGTCAAAACGTGTCTATCAACCTCTTAGGTTATACTGTGTCTTATGATCTTGGGTAACCAAAATCTCTTTTAATAAAATACGAAGCAAGGATGATTGTTTCTATCATCCTCGTAAATCAACCTCTGATCTGTGAAGAAATTTACACTTGGTCAGGACCAGTGTTAGGTAAATGAGAAATAACTCACCTATTTCCATCATCCTTATCTGGTTTAGTGGAAGTCGGCTTCTTTTACTCCACTTACGACACTGCACGTGGCGTCGCGATCGCCCTTATTTGAAGTTCGAGCTAAATGAGCTGGAACTGTAGCTATTTGACGTACCTAATACAGTAACTGGAGCTCAGAGCGCGCTTCTGAAATACTCCACTTGGAATTAGCTCACTTTCTAAGGATGGAGGATTCATTTCTATCAAGAAACCAAACTAAAAGAAATAGTATTATGTTAGGTACCTAAAATTTAAGTACTACTTTCATGGTGAACATTTAGTTATTACTTTGACACACTCGTACGTATTCAGAAACTTGGGTTGATTACGATTTTACCCATAATAGGCCATATTTTTACATGTATAGGAACATCTAGTAATTAATGTGCCTTTATGTGGGTAGGTATAAAAATATTTTGAAAATATTTTCTATATTCGGCGGTACTTACGCTGTACATACACGAAGCAAATAATATCTAAAAAAAAAGTATTAGTACCTATGAATACAATCTATAAAATCAGTTTGATATTAGCTGTAACTAAAGATATTAAATAAAAGAAACTGCAACCTCGAAAGGTTTACGTGCTATTTTAAAATAATAGGTTATTTCACGCTATGACGTATCACACCCATATGTGATCGTAAAAATATGAAGTAAAAACATACCTGAGACTTAAACGAACGGTCAAACCGTTAAATATGTCTGTAGGTTCACTTACTTCAATCACAAGTCACTTGTTTTAGATTCACTGTATATTCAAACGAAGGGCAAAGCCGTTAAATAATTATTTCTGTAAATTCAATTACTTCATCCCAAGTCACTTTTTATAACTTTACTAGGTATATAACTAGTAACTAGATAAAATAAATGCACTAGCAGGTGTTCCTGCTATAACCTTTTGCTACGGGAATCAAAACGCCATAATGCGAACAAAATGGCGCAGTTCTACCTTTATAAGTTCACAGATGGCGCCACCTGCCTGCTGAGTCGACGGAAATACGTCATCAAACATGAGTAAGATAAGCCTACGGGTAACGTATATGCCTATCTCATTATATAAGCTTCGAATTACGGTCAAGTACTTTTAATAAGCTGTTATAGTATAATAATAATTATTTATTTAACAAAAAAAACAGTTTTTAAATTTTCCCCAAAAGTTGAGATTTTTTTTCGGATTTTTGAACACATTAAATACTACAAGCCTAATATTAAAGAATTACAATAGTCAATCTTTGATATTAATCAATTTACACATATACTTAATTCAAACTTAGGGAGAATACAAGTGTTTGATTTTTATGAAAATCATTATAACATGTAAATTGAAATACATATTTCAATTTATATAATATAATTACAAATATCCAGAGCTCAATTAAATGTCAAAAATGCAATAAATGTCAAAGTAAATAAATTTCAAAATATCAAATAGTTGTAAAATTAAGTGTTGCTTTTACCACAACTTCGTCGATTTCAAAATGACAATAAATTTAATACATCAGCTGATAGAATAGATTTTTTCTTTAGTGGTAATTTTCTTAGGCTAGATATACAGGGTGGATTTTTGAAAAGGGCTTGGATGGCCAAATCCGAAACTATAAGGAATAGCTAAAAATGCTCAAAGGAGTCACGAGCCCGATTTTAATAAAACTTAAAACCTCATCATTAGATTTTTGAAAAACCAATAATCCTAGCTGGGAATCAAACCCAATGATTTTGAAAAAAAACACACACCCTTTATTATTACACCATACGATGGTGTCACTGATAAGGATCAAATTCTGCGAAGTAATGATATACGGCAAATTTAAGGAAAGTTTGGAATTTTAATAGAAATCATATTTCATGTACCAAAATTTTGTATCATAATTTGTCTCGTTCGAAATCCCAGAATAGATCGTAACTATTTCGTGTTTTAAATCATGCTCAGAATGATTCTTTGGAGAATATTCTAAACGAAATCAATAATATTGAATGCAGTACGATCCTTGAGGTCTCGATACCAGCTATGTATTGAAAACAATGGTCTACATTTTGAACAATTAATCAGTTAACGTTAGAAAAATAAATTGTATTTTGTTAAAGATGAGCACTTTCCTTTAGTTTACCGTATGTCATTACTTCCCAGAATAAGATCCTTAATAGCAACACTATCGTATGGTGTAATAATATAGGGTGTGTTTTTTTTTCAAAATCAATAGGTTCGATTTCCAGCTAGGATTATTGGTTTTTCAAAAATCTAATGATGAGATTTTAAGTTTCATCAAAATCGGGCTCGTGACTCCTTTGAGCATTTTTCGCTATTCCTTATAGTTTCGGAGATGGCCATCCAATCCCTTTTGAAAAATTCACCCTGTATATGGATCCGAATTGAGCAGAAGTCTGTGCATGAGATCAGTGTTTGTGACAACACGACTCATTTTTCTCGTGTTGTCACGCCTAAATTGTTTGAATAATTTGTTGCACGATTCAGCAGCCTCTTCAGAGAGCTCGCCGATAGATAATAAAGAATGTTGAACTACTTCCGACCCATGAATTAACAATTTATGTACAGAAGAAGGCAAATTGTACCAAGGATATGTGGAAACAAGCATTCGGGCGGTTTCCAAGGCATACTCTTTAAAAGAAAGGTGGTTAATTTTGTAACCTGACGAAAGACACTGTAATATGTTATGACATCTATCAAGAAGTATTTTTTCTATCCCAGTTATTTCTGCCGAAATCGCTGAATTAGAAAAAAAAATTCTGGCCGTGTTTCCATCATTTGATGTGCCACTTCCTCCAGAGATAGGTTTATCAACGATTAAGCCTAATTTTTCCCAAAACATTTGCTGCACAAATAGCCTTTTCTGAGCAAGAAGAGCCTTATCCTCTGCCGAACGCGCTTGCTATTTATTAAAGTCCAACCTGTAAGAAACATGAATAAAATATTCGAAAAATCGAATCCATGAATGAAGAGGGGATAGACCATATTCAAATTTGCTGCTATCTACCGGTTTACTCAAGGACATGTCAATATCATTCATCTCTTTTGGTGTAGCACCACAAATATAGCATCTGCTACACAATGTGTTACTAAGAGCACCACATACCTTACCATCAACCATGGTTAGTTGTAAAGAATGTTTCACTTTTAGTTCACAGTTATTAAAAGTGAAAGAGGATGGTTGCAAATTATTAATTTTATTTTCAAAATAAGTTTCTTCTTGCAATGAAAGTTCTTTTGTCTCTTTTGCAAACTGAAAACGTATGGGTCTACAAAACCTAGTGGGAGAAGGACATGGATTTTTCCAGACAATTTGGTCAGAACCGGAAGGATTTGATTTGCCAATTAATTGAAGAGGGCAATATGAAGTAACGAATAGACTTCCATCTTCGATATTCGAATCTGAAAACTTTTGTTTGTATTCGCTATGCCCTGTACTACCATCAAACCCCCATTTACCAACTAAATCTAATTGTTTGCTAGTGTCAATAACAGTAAGTACGTCTTTCTGAAATTCTAGTATTCGAGATGTAGTGTGATCTAACTAAGACTGTAATTCTATTTCAGCAGACGACTCCGTTATATGCTTGTCTGATGGATAACACCGCTTCTTGGCTTCCAAGATTTTTTGATATGATGGCATTGCATTCGAAAACTTTGAATTTATGAACTTTTTTAGCAATAAATACTGATGTTTGGTCAACTTACTCTCAGTACTGAGAGTAAGTCGATATAATAACAGTTTTTTGACATTCAATACTGACGAAGTCTTATCTTTTATTACTTAATAAAAGATAAGACTTCGTCAGTATTGAATGTCAAAAAACTGTTATTAGATCGACTAGACTCGGCAAGTAAAGAATTAACTGCCGAATTGTCTATCTTAGCTAGCTCGGCTAACCTGCGTCGTTTCGACCTCTTGCTGCAGTCTATAAAGTCTTTTCTGTGTTGTTGACCGCTTGTAGACGAAAGTTCACCTTGCTGAATGTTATGACAGTCCGTAGCAGGCGTAGCTGACAGATTGCAAACTTCAATCACGTTTAGCCACTCACTGTATTTGCTTATCATTCGATAACGTGCCCTTCTAACTCGCTTCCATAAAATTGCTAACCTTACACAAAGGCGGCTAATCCTATTTTTCAAAGCTTCAGTGTCAATCATTTCTATATTTGGCAGCAACCGTGTTAGACTTAGATGAACTTGACGACTTCTGTCAGCTTGGGAAATGCTGTTCTTAATAGATAGCCAAGTATCTAGAACAAGCATTCTTTTGAAAGAACATTTATATGTTGTACCTGAAACAAAAACAAATAATCTTCTATTATATAAAAATAAGTTGGGTTTTCCTTCCTGACGCTATAACTCCAGAACGCACGAACCGATTTCCACGGTTTTGCATTCGTTGGAAAGGTCTCGGGCTCCGTGAGGTTTGTAGCAAAGAAAATTCAGGAAAAATTTCAGTTTTTCACATACAGCGATATCGCGGGCGAAGCCGCGGGCATCAGCTAGTTGAGTGTAAATATTAAAATAATGATATTTCGTAGACACCTGCTACGATTTACCGCTTGCCGTAGACCCTTGACACAACCCACAAAAGCAGCTAGAAGTAGCTAATTAATAAATATTATAGTAATGAAGGCTTTGAATAAACTTTCTAAATATAACTCTAACGGAAGCTCTAGTTAAAAAGTAGTTAAAACCTTCGACTTAGTTTTATGAAAATAAAATCAAGGATTTATTTCTATTACTGACGTAGCACCAATTTAAAAAAAAAATACATCAACAAAAATTTAAGAAAATGCTTAAAATATGCTGTACATACCTTCTTTTTGAATATCCATTGCAAAACTCTCGGTCACAAACAATTAATTGTAAGAAAAGCAAGAGTCACTAATAAGTATAAATTGCACTAGTTAATTACGCAAATGAGCGAATCAAGTGTTCACTTTCGATGCATGAAATTATATGTAGGTAATAACTAAATAAAATTTCTTGTATACCCTCAGGTAGTGTGACATATACCGAGTAATTGTGTAAAGTATCGTGTCGTAATTCAAACATCGTGATTGGTGCCCTATGACCTATTACGGAACCACAGTGCGTCCGTCCAGTGGTTTGGGCTGTGCGTTGATAGATCACTATGTCTGTCAGTCAGTCACCTTTGAGTTATATATATTTAGATAGAAGATAGATTTAAACAGGACGTGAAAATATAATTACTATCTTTTATTTTCTGCAGTCTTTTCATTATGATAGAGTAGTCATCATTCAGTGAATTAAGTAAAAGCTGACTTGATAGTTATAAAGGTAGGTACTTTTTCATCATGATATTATAAATAATGTTAGAAGTGAGAACCAGTTCAAATTCAAATCATTTATTGCCAACTAAGTGTACATAGATATTTAACATTATGGTTTCAGTACTTATGACTTAGTGCCTAAACAAGCATTGCAATAGCACGCAATAGTGTGGTCACTGTTACCTACTTAATTTATTCATTCATTTTTTTAGTTTACTATATTCTCCTGCAAGGCACGTGAAATGCAAAACTAATACTATATTGAAAAGACGACGAGAATAGAGTGTGAACTGGCATACTACATTATATTTCCCGGCACTGCAACAGACTATAAAAAAATATCCTATAAATGTGAAAATTTGTGAAGAATTTTGAATGTTTCAATCACGCTGTAACGACTAAACGGATCTGGCTAAAATTTGGTCCAGGGATAAATAGTCTACTATAACATAATATAGACTTCTAATCCGCTAATATGTTCTCATAGGAAGCGGGAACGGGAACCAAATTCCACAAAGGCGATACAGCAAGCATCATTTAGTTTCAATAAGTTAGAAAGCTTTAAGTACAAATTTATATAGAGTAACATTTAAGTAGGTATAATATGTAAGTAGAAAGTACATTTATTGTTAAAAATTACAGAGAAACATAATTATTACATATCTATATTTACATTAATGAATGAAAGGGCATCTTTTACATTGTATCTATTTCTTTATCAACAGGACGTGAAAATATAATTACTATCTTTTTTTTCTGTAGTCTTTTCATTATGTTAGAGTAGTCATAAAATAAATTTTGTATGTTTGTTCCCAAATCTATTTATTTGCTTCGCTGTTGTCCTTTTTGGAAACATCAAAGACATTTATTTTCTATTGATTCGATAATCAAATCTTCTTTGGAATCAATTCTCAATATACAACTGAGCGAACAATCTTGGACCCAGGCGTCTCTTCCCATTAAATATAGTGGGCTAGGGATCCGCAAAATTTCGAGTGTGGCTTTGCCAGCCTTTTTGTCATCTGTACACGCCACGTCGAGTCTCGTAGGTAAAATTCTGATGAATTGTCTTACAGACTATGAGACGACTGGCCTTACAGATGCCAAGAATGCTTGGCTAATGGCTTATCCGGGACAAAATTTACCCTCCCATCCAAATTTACAACGGAGCTGGGACGACGCTAAATTTAAATTAACCTTTGACTCCTTGCTAAATGTTAGCTTAGGCCCGGATCGGGCCAGATTATTAGTGCTCAGTAGAAAGGAATCCGGTGATTGGTTAAAAGCTTTCCCTACAGCCAACACCGGAACTTTTTTGGAACCGTCCGGTTCCAAAAAAGTTCCGGTGTTGTCCTAAGAATTTCAGTTGGTTTGAGACTTGGCGTCACGCTTTGCGCTCCACATCGATGCCCCTGCGGTTTTAACGTTGATACTTTGGGGCATCATGGTCTTTCATGTTTAAAGAGCGCAGGCCGCTTCTCACGGGTGCCGTCTATTTGGTAGAAACTTGATACTCCGAAACCTATTTGGGATAACTCACTTCGCAGAAACTTCTTTAATCGATCATTTATTAGGCATAAAAAATATTTGACATAAATATTTTTAGGCGTAATGTGCTTATGACCGAATTTAGAATGGCATACATTTAAGATAGTAGAATTTTATTTGGCTTAATTACCTTTGGCATAGTTAAAATTTTGTATAACTTCATTTAGCATAACGTTCATTTAGTTAGAGTACAGATTTTCGCAGCGTTTCATTTCCCATAAGAATCTTTAGCAAATTTGCATTTCGCATTTTAATCACTTCGTCAAATATTCATTTGGCAACTTTTTACTTGCTCAATTTTTATTTAGTCAAATATACATTTACCAAATGATTAGTTTCGCAAAAAAAATATATTCCAAAAGTAACATCCCGACTCGAGAGTACCCCGACTTGGATAGGTTAGGTTAGAAGGTTAAGGCGGGAGCTCCGCTCCGCTTCGCTCCCGCCTTAGCCTTCGTGGTTATTTTTTTTTAATGCAATGAATTCGGACTTTTAAGTAAATCATATGATATGTAATATTTTGGGTTTAAATAGTTATGGATAAGAAATATATACCAAAAGATGAATCTGGTTTTGAACTTTCTGCGATGTGATGATTATACATTGTGATTATTATGGATATAAAAATTATGCATACAGATGATTCTGACTTACAAATTTATGGGTTTCAATGTATGCTAAATGAGTTTATGCCAAACGATATTCTGCGAAAAGAGGTTTATGCTATTAGTTGTTATGCAATATAAAATTATTACTTTAAAAGTTCTACTATATGAGGTGTACCCGCTTCTCACGCCACGCTGCGCTGAACGACATCATCCGCCGTGCTCTTGCCACCGCCAATGTGCCTGCGCTCTTAGAGCCAAACGGCGTTTTCAGGGACGATGGCAAGAGACCGGATGGCATAACTTTGTGACATTTATTTACGAGCGTTTCCGTGCTTCGGAAGGCACGATAAGCCGTTGGTCCCGGTTGTCAGTAAAATGACAGTCGATAAGCCAAGTTGAAGGCCTTACGGGCGGCTTGAAAAATTTCAACTGTGGGTCGTCACAGCCTGCACCCGGGTCGGCAGCGCGTGTGGTGTTGCAAACGTCTATAGGCTACGGTTACCAACCTTCCGGTGGGCCGTAAGCTTGTCTGCCACCTAAGTAGTATAAAAAAAAAAAAAAAAAAAAAAAAGCTTTGATACCGTGGGAGATGGGTCGGGTCCTGGTGTGGGATGCAACTTGTGTTGACACTCTAGCCCCGTCCCATCTTCCTAAAACAAAATTAAAAGCCAGTGCAGCAGCGGAAGCGGCTGAAAATATTAAAATTAATAAATATAAGGGTCTCGACTCATCGTATCGTTTTTGTCCAGTCGGTGTCAAGACCCTAGGTCCATGGGGTCCCAATGCGCAAACATTTTTCAAGAATTTGAAAAAGCGCCTTGTGGAGTCAACTGGTAACCCAAGGGCTGGCAGTTTTCTCGCTCAACGAATAGGTATTGCTATTCAAAGGGGGAATGCTGCTAGTCTTTTGGGCACAATGCCACGGGGGCCTTATTTAGGTTTAGTTTAGATAGTAATAATGTAAATATAGATATGTAAGTTACCACAGCTATGAAAAATGTTCATCATTCAGAACATTTCTTCCTAACTCTTTTCTCCCGGGATTATCGACAGACAATGAAATAGGACATTAGCTGTCTATACAATATTAGTGAAGCGCGTCACGTCCCTGTCACTGTGATGGAAACGATTTCTAGCAAATCGGTTTTCAAACAAATAATCTTGGAACAATTGAATCGTACTCACTATGTACTTCGAAATTAAGGAAAGACGGCATAGGAAGGGGTTCGAATATTTTTATCGGAGTCTCAATCAATCTGTCAATTCAGCCTATAGCAGTCCCCTGCTGGACATAGGCCTGCCCCAATTTACACCACAACACGCAGTCTTGCGGCTACCACGGCCAGTCCCAGCCTGCGACCTTTTCCAGGTCGTCGGTCCATCTGGCGGGTGGACGTCCACGTCAACCCTACGTTTGTCGAGTTGGAGCACCAGCAGTTCTTTGGGCAGCTACGATGCCACACACTCACATAACACAGCAACACACAATACATAATTAATATTAAACCAGATAACACCCCTCGTTTTCGTCGAAGGTTAATTAAAAGACGCGTTAATAGCATTACCCTCTTTCTAAAATTGCAGGAATTTGGTAATTTTACCTTATTTGATTGCCCTATCAATTTCATTTAATTAATGTATAACATAAATTTATATTTGCTTTCATATTATTAAATTACTTGCCATTCATGTTGAATTACTTTAGTATGAACGGCAATGTTCACAGTGTACTTAAATTTTCATAATGGAAGTTTAATTTTACAGCAGACATGTTTTCGTAATGTGATATGAATAAAAGGGTATTTGAAATAGTGTAATGGATCGGTTTTATTTTAATTTGTTTGATGTTTTTGACTTGATACTGCCTGAAGCTAATCTAGTAGAGCGGCGAGTATGGTTATGGATAATAAAATAACGAATTCAATCTTTGAGCTAAAACCAAATCAAAATTAAATAAATAAATGATAACTTTTTATAACTTCTATCAATTATCCCTACTTGTTGTGAAAACGTTCTTAAAGTAACATTTTTTGTTATTGTAATAAATATGCATCAGTGGTTTACATATATTTTACATACATTATTTTTGGTCAGGTATTGATATGGACTTCCCGCTGTTCAATTTTTTCAAGCCACCCGCCCCATAACGGCCTTCAACTTGACTGCCATTTTACTGGCAACTGAGACCAACGGCTGATCGTGCCTTCTAACGTACGGAGACGCTCGCAAATAAATATCAGATAGTGGTCACGTGGTGGTCACCCATCCTTGGCCGGCCATAGTAAAATCTTGATTACTATTAGTGATCGTTTACAGAACACTGAATTCGCGGGGTCATTATAATAATGGTGAAAACTAGTTCGAGTCTATCTTGTTTCATATTTAGGTCATCTATAGATTTTGATTGAAAACTTGAATTTATATATAAAGAGAATTACTAAGAAACTTTTCAGAATCGATTACATATTACGATAATAACGTGAAAATAAACAGAAAACCTATCATTTCTAGAAAATACAAGGAAATTAAAATCTTGTCGTCTCTCAGTATTTAGTTCGTAAAATAGGTTCCTTCAGTAGAAATTGTATTTTATAGATTGCTCGCCACAATTGTTACTGCAGTGCGGATCTGCCAAATTGCAATTATGGACACAATATTGACAAAGGAATTATATTGGTTGAGGTGCCAATTTGTGGAGACTACGTTTTAAAATCGCTGTTCTGTTTCTGCTATGGTCACCCTTTATAGAAACAGCCTCGTGATGGTATAGGTACCTCTAATTGAAAACGGAATTTTGCCCAAAGTACGTACAGGGGTCGGCCAGGAAATTCTTGAATATTTACTATATCCCCTGGAAATAGGTGTGTTACCAGCCTTTTTCACAAAAAAAAAAAAAAATTCTAAAGGGCCAACATTATCATTACTTTAAAATTCTAATTTATATATTTATCATCATTCAGATTTTAGAACTGTTTTCGTTATCTGTCGAAAAATATAAAGAAATTTACTTGGACTACACAAAGACCATTATTTCCTTATTGTAATATGATACCTACTTTTCACAATTAATTGTGTTAGTGGAGAGCTGACCCACTTTAAGTTTCATATTGCAAAATTCAGTGGCTTTTATAAATCTTATAAACGTAGATTATTTGTTTTACTGACCTTAATTTCAAACTATTTAAAACTACATATATTATGTAAGTGGTGTAAGTTTTTTATATTGAGAGAAGTAGGGTTAATTGATGGTCATTCTTACGGGTTCAGGATTAGGTTTGTAAAGACATCAAACTTGTCTAATAAAACCCCTTCGTTCTGCCGGAAATCTTCAGACATCCTTCCGAGTAGCTACCCGTGATGCTCGATACTGGACAGATAGTTGAGGTTTTAGTCGCTACGAGTCGAGTGACATGAGTCAAGATTTCATACATACATACATACATATGGTCACGCCTTTATCCCCGAAGGGGTAGGCAGAGGCATATTATATGCCCACATTTCACCTTTTTGTATATAATTTGTCCCACGTAATAGGTGGTGAGCCGTATTGCCGTGTTTAAATGGACAGGCGCAGGTTGTGACTGCCTGCTGTTGAAATAAAGTCTTCAACTTGACTTAACGACTGCCGTTTTACTGGCAACCGGGACCAACGGCTTAACGTGCCTTCCGAAGCACGGAAACGCTCAAATAAATGTAACAAAGTGATCACATGGATGGTCACCCATCCATGGACCGGCCATAGTGAAAGTTGCTTACTGCAGTGATCGTTTACAGAACACTGAGTCCGCGGGGCCACGAGCGCTTCTCAAAGCTTCAAGATTTCAACACGTCAAAATAAAATATGAAAGGTACACAAATGCTCTACGAATTGCCTTTGAAGAAAAGCAACTGACGACTTTAATGTTTCTCTTCAGTTCCCAGATCCGCTGAGACCACATCCTTACGTCACCCCTTTAATGCCATCTTGTATCGTCAATTTTCACAAAAGATGTATTCTCTCAAGTAAATATACATATACTGGGTGCTTCTTTTAGGGTGTCAAGCCGCCACTAGCTGGTAGCTGGGTTCCATACCTATCGATTTAACCCCCATGTATGTTCTACGATTTTTTGTAGTTTTCGAGATATAATTTTTTTTCGTTATTTTTCCACGTGGCATTAAATAATTACAACTTCTTTTTGGTTCGACTTTTCTTGGATATTTTTTTATTATTATAATGCCTATTGATTGCAGTATTATGGACAAAATAATCTCCTTCCTAACTTTGATAAAAGATGTAAAAATTTTAATCGATAATAAAAAAATAGGGAATTATGCAGAACATTATATCTCGAAAACTACAAAAAATCGTAGAACATACATCGATAGGTATGGAACCCTGCTACCAGCTAGTGGCGGCTTGACACCCTAAAAGAAACACCGTGTATAGGTACAATTTATTATTTCATGAGCACGAATTTAAAACCTTTTATGATTATGCTCACATTAACGAACGTTATTAGGCACGCCTGAGCGTTTCAATCAGGTTCAGCTAATTTCATTAATTTGTGATTTTTTGAAGCTGGGTGCGGTTTATATCGTTTTAGTAGCCTTGAGTAATAAATATAGCGGTTATTGCCAGGGCTCAGTCGCACGATTATTACGTCCATTTACATCGAATTTGTTAATATCGATTGCGAATGCATTTTGGTTTAAGGCCTTGGCTTATTAAGGTTTAATTGTTTTTTTTTCTTTTACCTTTTTTATCCCTTTTGAAGAATCCCATACTGTTTTAGACATTCGGAAAGCCAGAGGTAGGGATTTTATTCGCGAAAGTAAGATCTTATCGGATCATGCTCCGGGCGCAAATATGATGCAAAAAGAAATTTGTAAGCAGTCTTAGTTTAACAAGATGGAAGATATCAATCAAAGATTGATATCTAAGACTGATATATAAGAAGAAGATATCAAAGGTATCAATTCTGTGAATTATTTCACAATCAAATTAAGCTGTGGGAATAGAACTGCCATTCACACTAGTGACTTTCCGGTCGAGCAATAAGCGCTTTGCCAACAAAAACTTGCTATAGGGAGCAAGAACAATGCAGAGTCATTTATCAGTCAGCCTCACTCAACAAAAAAGTAAGTATTTGACGTTAAGTAAATAAGTATTGCAAACAGTTTTACGTAATTTCATAGGATCCACCTTTTTATTCCCGGAAAAAGACAAGTTCCCATGGAACGCGGAAATGGGAATAGAATTCCACACAGGCGGAGTCATGGGTTCGATTACCGTGTAACATTTATATTGTATGTGTAGTATTGTCAGGTTTTTGGCTTGACAATCATCATTGAGCGTGTCAAAGCGCCTTATTCAATTCATTGTTTTTTTGGCTTTGGCAACATCTCTCGGGTAAGGAGTCGATAGTCGCTGGTTTTTTTTGCGTTGTCAGACAGGAACTACAATATAAAACTGGTTTTGAAGGAATTTTCTAGTGGAGTGCATAGTCAGGGTATAAATAGCCCTGCCATGAGGGCACAGGCTCTCTTCTAACATCTAGCCAATACGATTCACATCTTAGTTAACGTTGAGCTCTGATGATTTAGCGCACCTCATGTGTTGCGAGGTTATAGTTTGACTCTGGCACTGTACAAACCTGAGGACTTGTCTATATATATA
Organism: Miltochrista miniata; assembly: GCA_933228765.1. Taxonomy (NCBI): domain Eukaryota; kingdom Metazoa; phylum Arthropoda; class Insecta; order Lepidoptera; family Erebidae; genus Miltochrista; species Miltochrista miniata. The sequence goes on along the minus strand of OW121751.1, from coordinate 11,068,959 downwards.
AAAACAAGAACTGACTGACTGACGATCAACGCACAGCCTAAACCGCTGGGTCTAAAAGCATGAAATTTTGCACAAATGCTCCTTAAGTGACGTAGGCGAGCAATAAGAAGGGATTTTTGAAAATTCAACTCCTAAGGGGGTAAACAAGGGTTGCAAAGTTTGTATGGGACTACGTGATTCCTTGGTCCGATCTTCTTCAAATTTGGCATAAAACATCTTTAACCGAATTGATGGGAGACGGGTATTTTATTTTAATGAAATTTACCATTTAACATGTTATAAATGGGCTAGAAAAAAAAATTGGGGGCATTTGCCTCATAGTTCATATTGATACTCCTTAGTCGGTACTTTTTAAACTTTTTTTTTGACACATGACAGCTTAATTTTTCATAAAAAAAAAATTAATAAAAAAATAGAACCGACTTCATACAGAGCCTTAAAAAATCAATTTATTTAGCACAAAGTTATATGTATTTTGATTTACCAGATTTTATTCAATATCATATTGAAGTCGGCGCCAAGTATATATATAGGTTTAGGTAGGTATTATTAACGGCACCAACTTCAATATTATATTGAATAAAATGTGATAAATCAAAATACATATTACTTTGTCCTAAGTAAATTGATTTTTTAAGGATCTGTATGAAGTCGGTTCTATTTTTTTATTAATTTTTTTTTTAAATAATTTTAAGTGACGGGTGGACCGCAAAGTATATCTATCTAGGTGTAAAGTTCTTATCAACACAAATCAATCAAGCCGAAACACAAGGTAACTGCTGTAAACCGTTAAGGAATTCTCTCGGCTGTCTTTCGGTTCCATCATCAGATCGACTCCAGACCTTCATTAAATTGTAGTACATTAAAGCACTTAATCAAAAAGTTAACAAATGCACTAGTTGTCCCTACAATTTTCGGTGGTTGCCCTCGATTTCTCCTGGATCCCAGCATCAGATCCTGAAACCTTGGATATGGGACCACCTCAGAAGTAGCCTCTGTCAAACAAAAAAAGAATTTTCAAAATCCATCCATAATTGGCGCTGTTATCGCGTAACATACATACAAAAAAAAAAAAAAAACATAGCGTACGAATTGAGAACCTCCTCCTTTTTTGAAGTCGGTTAAAAAAATCGGTCTTATTTTTGATAAATTTCAAAACATTTTAAATTGTAATCGGCTTTATGGTGAAAAAGGACCTCGTTAGCAGCGTTGTGGAGATCAGCAGTGTTTCGCCTCAAGTAATTTAACTAAAACTGTGTATTTTATTTATGCGTATATTTATTTCAATAAGCGAAATTGCCTTCATATTATTTTGTATGTCAAAATACATTTGTGAGATGAAAACCTGAACATGGCTGGCTAGGAATTATGAAAGCATAAGTTAACTAGGTAAGGTGTACTGTACACGGTTAATCCGAATAACAAAGAGTAGGTATTACCATCTTCGCTTACACTTATATTTTGTGCAGTGATAGCCAATTAGATGAATACAAACAATCAGAGGCATTATAGATGAACAAATTAGCAGATGAAATCTACAGTAAATGTCTGGTCACCATAGGAAAAACTGTATTAGCATTTTGTAAACAAAGTATCATGTATTAGCACAAAAACAGTAAGAGGACAAAGCCTGCAGCCTCTTGAATTAGGAATGGGACGATCAGAAACTGATTAAATATTATTTTTGTGACTTCCCGTTCGTCCCCTTTGGGGGATAACTTCGAGGGGAACACTAGAAATCATCAATTTTATAAATACCGATATAGATTTACTTTGCTCGAAGTAGCACGTAATTTGGTTAAGTTATTCAAAATTATATCTATATACATATAAAAATAGAAAACGACGGAAGGAAACGGCCCAATAAGTTCTGATTTTTTGAAGCGGCCACCGCGACTCGGTCTACCCGACAGATGGACCGAGGACGAAGAGGTCGCAGGCTGGTTGCGTCTAGAAGCCTACGTCCAGGAGCGTACGTGCTGATTTGATAGAATTATATAAAAACAAAATCTGACTAACTGATCGATCTAGAACGTTGAAGTTAATAATGGCGTACCCAAGTAGCACACAAGTTGTTTATATGACTTCTTTACAACCTGAATGTTCTATAATAGCTGTTCTAGGGATTTACTATGATACTTAAGTAATTCAGTAGCGTATTCAATACCTCTTTAACAGGCATGTGATACAACAGCCGTACAACAGTCAATATAATCCCAATGAAGATAAAAAGACATGTTATAGAGTTATTGTACGAGCATCTGATGTAAAGCAAAGTTATAAATACCTTTTGTAACACCGCTAGGTCTAATAGAGGGCTTTAATAGTTAATACTTTTTAAATGGTGGTTTAGGCTTCCTTTAAAGCACCTTAGGTTGAATATTGCATATTACTAAATGTCTAAGCTGTTTAATAGAACTTATTACCATCATTGAAACCATATATCTACTGCAGTGATATATAACTCTGTAGTTGCACGTAGGTCGATATAGTGGTGAATTTTACAGCAACTGTATGGTTAATAGCTGATTATGGCAAGAAAACCTTAAAATTTCTAGCTAAAAGCTAAAAGCTTAAAATTTCGTTTCTAGGGCCAATATAGCGGCCGAAGTGAGCCAATACTCTACTTATAAACTCTTTCGTATTTAGGTGCAATTAATGTATTTATATCATGTAAAGCTTTAAATAATTGTTTGTAAATATTGAATTGATTGTAGGTAGGTATATAAACAAAAAATATTGCCGTAACTCTTATTTAATTAGTAAAGTTTAAATAGAAACACACAAACGAATAATGAGAAAGTGTAAAAAGGATTAACAGGGGTTTTTAAATTCCAGGCAATGTACCCCTAAATAAAATTACCTCTAAAATAGAATATGAATGGTCCGTTGTACAACCTTAGACTCTTATAGGAATATATTAACTACCGATGTATACCTAAAAAATATATTAGAGCGTCAATACCACAATTATAGAACCGAAAGGTCTACAATGGTGGATACTAGTCCTTTTAATCGATAGAATGGTTCTAGTAAACTCTGAAGGCTGTTGTAACCGAGCCGCCATTATAATTATTGATAAAAGCAATTTTCTTGATTATTTATAATTTATTAATGTCATAATTATGTATAAAAACCGCATCCTGGTGACTTATTCTCACCCAGGATTCTAAAGAAACTACCTAGAAAGCTAACTAGCTTAAATAAACTAAATTCTAAATTTACTCACTTTAATTAAATGTACTTTTTACTAAAGAAAACTGCATAAATAGCAGGCGCGTGAAAATTTTAGCTAAAATATATGTCTATATTTACAGTAAACTGGTACTCGCAATGGTACTTTACATGCGTAAAAGGAAAAATCAACACATTCCCTTGTTGTTTATTTTTTTATTATTTTCAGTCGTTCTACAACTATGACACTGGGTCTTGTTAACATTTTTATTATGTTTTGTTCTTTCCCCAAAATATCGCCACTGTATATCAGATGTATAAACTCGCGATTTAATTCAGAGATACAGACGCGTCTAAAAAAGATACGCGCTACAGTCGCGCTACTATAACTTATTTTAGATAATGAGGTGCACACTACCGCTCCCATACCACCTTTGTATCTCCGTACTAACACGAATTTATCAACATTGTAAATGAATTGTAGAACCATCAGCCGTATAAATCGGTGCCTCTTTCGGGGGTACAGCAGTGCTATAGCCGCTTATACATGTATTGTAGAACTTATTCATAGAGGCTATGCCGTTATTAAAAACTTCTAACCAGCCATTGTACGGCTTGTTATAGAGCTTGTGTGCTACTTGGGTAGGTGCGCATGAAGAAACGATTTTTAGAGTTTGTACCCCGAAAATCCTACATACATGCTATACGACTCCTACCGACCAAAAACCACAAGTAGGTATCCTACCTAATAGCCTACGATTGGGAGCCCCAGATAAGTCCTCGGAAGGATACCCCTGGACACCCAACAGACCTTCGGCTACCATTTTTTTTGTTTAACGTGAGGGAAAATCCTCGTGGATGTTATGCCGGACTCCTACCGACTAAAAACCTCACGTAACGCCCAACAGCCTATGGTTGGGAGCCCCTGGTAAGCCCTCGGAAGGATGTCCCAGGACTTCCAACAGACCCACGGCCGCCACTGCGGCCTCGCCCAGGGGGTGGTCCGGGTGCTATCCCTCGCCTTTGGGGGGTTTCCCGTGTGATCCCGCTTCTAAGTGGGGGTGCGTGAGGTCCTCGCGTCACGCTTTCGTCATGGGCCTGCTTCTGTGAGGACGGTGAGCCGCCCTCTCACTGTCCTCAGCCCCCGGTCATGGAGGCCGATTGTCCTCGGCGAAGACACGTCGCACGTTGGATCCTGTAGTATGAGCTGGTTGGTCATTAATCAAAATTAAAAAAATGCCGGTAGATAATATTTTTTCATAGATTTAGCAAATAGAGGGTATACCACATTTATTATATGTAATTAAAGTAGTATTGGTTGTCTAGTATACTTTTTATGATACGACAAAGTTGACTATATTTGTATTTTCCTTGTAGTCAATTACGTTTTTTAAGGTTGGTGCAGTATAGAAACATTGTATTACTTTAAAAGTAACAGGGTATAATTAATAAAAAAAATCATGAGTGATGCTGAAGGTATGCAGTATTTAAAATTTATAAATTTAGTTCTTCACGATAAATTACTTCTTCATAATAAATTTTTATTTAAAAACCACTTTTTCTTCAGAAGTGCAGTTTTGATACTGTTTTTTTTCGAAAAAGTGCATTTTGTCAGGGTACTAATTAGTTCTCCGTAACTCGTTGGTTAGTGTATTTTATATAGTTGATATCAAAAGTTCAGACAAAATGCTCCTTTTCAAATGGCAGTGGTTTATAGTTTCACGGTAGTAGATTAAAAATATGAGCCAGTCGTGTCTCGGTTAGTTATTACACTTAACTGTGAAAATTTTCGTCTTTAACATGAATGAATAGTTTTGAATTGTATTGTAGCCAATTATATAGGTTATTTTTTCGTTTTTTTTCTTAGGAATAGTGGATTATCCAGTAAAAAGTAGAGATTTGTGTGAGAAATTGTTTTTAATTCAATACAAGAAATTAGATAGCAAGTTTTTAAAATTAGAGGAGATAATTATTGCAGAAACCAACTGCCCCGCTTCTGATATAACTTCCCTTAAAGAAACACTGCATATTTTTTTAAAAATCTTTTAAAATAAAATGGCAATCGTCGAACAGAATCAAAGAAAGGTTTGTAAAAAATAACTCAACGTAGCTAGATGAGACTTGCATTTTTAAAAAATATATCATTAAGCAAAGGGTGAGCCCAGGTAGGCCCCCGAAGGATTTTGAGCAGTGTAGTGACCGCAGTAAGCGTAGGAAGACCGAAGTTTTACGTGCGTCCGGTTCTGGCAGTGAACTTCTTTACTCTGCTCAAATGTATTTTCGAACTGAAGGCCACCATTCCCAATTAAATAAATTAAAAGATATTCTATCACCGAAAACCACAGTAAATGAACAAGAGGCAGTATCTCCTCAAACCACTTTGTCTATGTTTACTGCAGCGAAATAAAGTAAGAAGAACGTGGTGCAAAGCTACGCGCCTCATATCTTTTTTTATTAATTTAACTCTCGTAAAACTTCGAGAAAGGACACTCTAACGGATGTATTTAACTTGTTTTTAATTTTTTCGGATCCAGTAGTATCGTGCTTAAGGGTTGTGAAAAAATATAAAACTACTCTTCCTAGTGAGGTGTTAGAAATTATTTTACCAGATTAAAAGAATCTAGCCTTCATAAATCCATTAATTGTGATATAAATTTAAATTGTTTAGAGTAATAAAGACATTAATAAAGTTATTTTGCCTCAAAACACCTTTAATAAAGACAATTATGAAAGTTAAGGAAGCGAACGATGTTTGCCGGGAGCGTTACAAGTGGCAATCAGTGGTCTCTGCCTACCCCAGTGAGAAATAAGCGTGATTTTATGTATTTAGGTACGTATGAATGTATTATACACCTTTAAGGCTTAGCTTAAGTCTCGGAACGTAGTTAAATAATATTGACCAAACATCCCATACAACAGGATCCACCGTGCGTCGGCGGTGCCCAAGCCGCCGACTGCGAAATCGGGTGGGAGAGTTCTCTCCCGTTCCCGCCCCGCCGCCACTTTCACAAGCATTACCTGCCCGCAGAAAGAGGCGGCACAGTCCCGCTTACTCCCGCTGGAGAGCATGGCTCGCACCATGTTCTCGAGTGAGCTTCGGCTTCTATTCGGCTACCATTGCGGCCTGGGTGTTTTTCTGCTTCTTCGGGCCGTGCGTGAATCCCTTACGTCAGTCTGGGTTCGTAGGTACCCTATTCACGAGACTTCGCTGTCCGTCTATCTGTACGTCATGAGGCTGTATCTCAGGAACCGTGATAGCTAGAGAGCTGCAAAATTCAGATGATATATTTCTGATGCAACTATGACAACAATTACTACTGTCAGAAAAAGCGGTCCCATCCAACAAACGTGATTTTTTGCCCTTTTTTGGTAGGGAACCCTCTGTGTGCGAGTCCATTTCGCCCTTGGCCGGTTTTTATACTACTAAATTGGCAGACAAGCTTACGGCCCATCTGATGGTTGGTTACTGTAGCATATGAACGTTGCAACACCAGTAGCACTGCTGCATGCCGACCCTTGGCACTACCAGTAGAGTCACGGGAACGTAAAAAAAGATCCCGTAACCCTGTTAAGCAGTAGCGGTAGTGCTAAGGGTTAATTAATGTACGTATTTTTCCTTGATACTATTATTTGCCAGTAGTATTAGTAGTGTCCGTATGAATTGAGGAGCCACCTCACTTTTTAAATTAAGTTTAAATGAAGTCCTTATTTAGTAGACAATTATAAAAAAAAATAAACAATTTTTGGAATTTGTAGGCCAATAGATAAAAAGATAGATTTATGTCAAAGTGGCTCCTCAATCTAAACATCTGGATAAAGTAGTTATTTGAATCTCTTAACGAAACTGATATTATGTTATCGATTTCCCTTTTTGTATCATTTAGTAGGCATTAGGTACTTAATACGTAGGGTAACTACTAACGATCTCCGTCCTATCGTACTGGAATTCAAGAAGTTACGAATAGTTTAATTTGGCTCCTCAATCTTCAGATTAGGTTCGCTTGCAATAACCATTTTAATGGAAATCTAATTTGTGCCAAAATAATGCAACGGGAAAACACGCGATCGGAAACCATGCGATAAGAATAGGCGCGACGGGGAATCTTTCTATTTCTCTTTCTCTCTTACGCAAACGAAGTTGCGCGGGTCAGCTAGTTGAGGAATATAGCCTAGGTTCTACTTTCCTCAGAAAGAATAAGTTTCTGTTTCAACCTACACCCGGGATACCGGTAAGTTTCATTTCTTGTTTGCAAAGCGGTTCGAATTTCGTCGGTCGCGATGTCAGTTATTTCATTTGTCGTTTACTTGTCATAACAGGGTTTTTTACTACGGGGAAAAGCGGCCCGTCCACGGTTAGCAAAACCACACCCAAAGACACGTGGACTACACGAGCGAGGGGTTTTGAGAGGAACCAGCCGCCTCCACGTGGCATTCTCGTGCTATGCCGCTCTCAGCTTGACTCAAGGCCAGTAATTGTCACCCAATTATAAGTGTAGTTAGCTGCTTACCCGTTTTACCTGCTCACGCGGCAGTGGTCTAATGAGTAGTATTAGTACCTAAGCCCTGACTATATTTCTGTGTACCTGTGATATTTGTGTCTATCAGTGAATAAGCTCTCTGTGTGTCTCTGTGTATCTCTGTGTACTTAATAAATATATGTGTGTACACCCTATTGTCTGTTTTCGTTAGAGCCCTAGCCTACCCTTGCACACACACTGGAAACTCTGAAATAAGGCGCTCTGGGATAGAGTTCTCTGCATAAGCTCCCTCGAGTAAGTTGGTGAGTAACATACTGAACAATAAAGTCGTTACAACCGAAGTCCGATACCGAAGCAGAAAATATACTCGTAGTTAGAAAAAATTTTGTCGGTTTGTCTGTTTGCTTTGCTCTGTCCGGAAGGATCTTAAAAAGTTCTCAATAGATTTGATTCAAATTTTGCACAAATATTACCTAGGGGTAGGGTCTTCAAATAGGCTATATATTATCACGCTACATAGCCCAGGGGCTAAGCAGAGAGCAATCACATTGGCATTTTAACATAATTCTCACGCGTACAAAGTCGCGGGCAACAGTTAGTAGGTAAATAAAATGCCGGGGATATCATAATACAATGAAGCTCCATACTAACATTATTGAACACGCCAGCCGATGATCACCAGTGAGTCGCGTCCAGTTCACACGCTCCACTAACTTTCACGCCCATTGGCCCACGAGCACGTTGTCTATAATGGATACATGTGTGATCCCCGTAAATTTATGAGGCATATGCTACACGAGCAATTAGCAATGCAAAATGGAAGCTTATATTGTTATCAGTAAACTTTTTATTTACTTTGTTGGTAAATATTTCATTAAGGCATTTTAACTTCATTTTCCCATATTATAGTTATGGTTTAATTTAAGGATTTTCAAATTTCTTTCTCTAAGGGTCTATATTACCAAAATGTCCTTTTAATTTAGCATGGAGTCTACTTTACCTAATAGACTGAACACAGTGAACACATACCAAAACGTCCTCTTGATTTTAAATTCTGCCTACTTTCCGTAATCTTTACTTTTCTGAAACGTTTAGTTAGTTTTCTGGAAAGCATTATTTTACCCTAGAGTTATATGTAGGTATATTAGAAGGTACCTACTAATTTATACTCTAAGAATTTAATATTATATTTACTTTAAGTCATAGAAGTAGATAATTGTATAGGTATGCAAAATAATATAACAAGTCAGATAATATAACTAACCCGCGCTACCCTGCCACGCTTCGCTGTGACTTTTTTATGGTGGTAACTATTATGTCCCTATGAGAAATGAGTAACAAACTAAATGATGGGTACATTTAAAAAAAAAATGTGTGCGTGTACTATTGTACACACGTAAGAAGTGAAACTTCTTCATGACCTTATTTTTCGAAAGAAATATCATGAAATATACATAGGAGTTAGTAGTCCAAAAGTTCAAAAGTCCAAAAGTCCAAAGTCAAAAAGTCAAAAAGTCAAAAAGTCAAAAAGTCAAAAAGTCAAAAAGTCAAAAAGTCAAAAAGTCAAAAAGTCAAAAAGTCAAAAAGTCAAAAAGTCAAAAAGTCAAAAAGTCAAAAAGTCAAAAAGTCAAAAAGTCAAAAAGTCAAAAAGTCAAAAAGTCAAAAAGTCAAAAAGTCAAAAAGTCAAAAAGTCAAAAAGTCAAAAAGTCAAAAAGTCAAAAAGTCAAAAGTCAAAAAGTCAAAAAGTCGAAAAGTCAAAAAGTCAAAAAATCAAAAAGTCAAAAAGTCAAAAAGTCTAAAAGTCAAAAAGTCACACAGGCAAAAAGTCCAATAGTCCAATAGTCCAAAAGTCCAAAAGTCCAAAAGTCCAACGTCCAAAAGTCCAACGTCCAAAAGTCCAAAACTACAAAGTCTAAAAGTCTAAAATTCTAAAAGTCCAAAACTCCAAAACTCCAAAACTCCAAAATTCTAAAAGTCCAATAGTTCAAAAGTCCAAAAGTCCGAAGTCCAAAACTACAAAGTCTAAAAGTCTTAAAGTCCAAAACTCCAAAACTCCAAAACTCCAAAACTCCAAAATTCTAAAAGTCCAAAAGTCTGAAGTCCAAATGTCCAAAACTCCAAAATTTCAAAAGTCCAAAACTCCAAAAGTATAAAACTCCAAAAGTCCGAAGTTCAAAAGTTCAAAAGTCCAAACTCCAAAACTCCACAACTTCAAAACTCCAAAACTCTTAAACTCCAAAACTCTTAAACTCCAAAACTCTTAAACTCCAAAACTCCAAAACTTCAAAAGTCCAAAAGTTCAAAAGTCCAAAAGTCCAAAAGTCTAAAGTCCAAAGTCCAAAATTCCAAAACTCCGAAACTCCAAAACTCCAAACTTCCAAAAGTCCAAAACTACATAAGTATAAATGTCCAAAAGTCCAAAGTCCAAAAGTTCAAAGCTCCAAGAGTCCAAAGTCCAAAACTCCAAAACTCTACAACTCCAAAACTCCAACTCCAAAAGTACAAAATGTCCAAAAGTCCAATAGTACAAAAGTCCAAAAGTCCAAAAGTCCAAAAGTCCAAAAGTCCAAAAGTCCAAAACTCCAAAACTCCAAAATTCCAAAAGTCTTAAGTCCAAAGCTCCAAAATTCCGAATGTCCAAAAAGTTCAAAAATAACATGCAAAACATATCTGACCTCTTTATGAGGTAAGTACTCTCTTTTATTATTCTGAATGCAAGGAGGCCGCAATCAAACTTCTCTTAAAAACATCAATCTGGTAGGTACCTAGTCAAATATAAACGCTTTTAATTTGTCTTTTTAAAAACTTTATTAAAAAGAACTTATATTAATTAATGTAGAATGAATACAAGTTAAACGTTTGTTGGGAGCAAGACAAGTGCTCTTGGAGTAGCAGTACGAGAATGAACATAGTTGGTCTTACATGAGCTTATATACAAGATAGTGCTATGTTAGTGTGTGTCACAGACACGTATAATAGTGTGGGTGTCAAGCCACACGTTAGATGGAAAAATACTGAGGTGTACAATTCTTTATTAGTTTGACGATACTTAAGATACCCGTAATTGATGTTATATCAATTAAGTATTTCGTACTGAGATGTACAAGTCTTTATGAGTTTGGCGATACTTAAGATACCAGTAATTGATGTCATAACAATTAAGTATTTCGTTTCGTGAGTAACGCGTGTAAGTAATAAAAGCCTTCTAAGAAACAATGGGCTTTGTTCAATATACCATGGGTGGTCTGACGTCACTGGTTGATAGTAACAGTTCGGGGTGGAACATGGGGGTGCATAACTCCTCCCTCCATAAGTTCAAAGTCGTTATCTGATTTTTGAGGGTAACGATTTTGATAGTTACATTTCCATGGAATCTTAGATCTACAACGATACAGAATTACAATTAAAACAATTATCAAAATTATCTAAATAATAGTTCCTATGCTTATACTATGCACATTCACAAATTGGGTTTCACTGTTTAAAACTTCACTTTTGTCCTTTAATATTTGAGAGAGAAATTGTAAGTTATCCAAGTTAATATTATCTAAGTTGACGGATTCTCGATGCACGATCTCCTTCGGTGACTCGATGCTAGGCAGATGTATATTTGGCATACTGTTATACATTATTTCACCCGCTTGTATGTTTCGTCTTCTTAGCGTGATTTTACCAATCTCCACTCGACAGGCATGATCTAGAGTTACTATATAAGTTCCTATAACATCGTGTTGATTCTTGTCATTTTCGCAGGATTCGGTGAGAAATGTGCGTGTCCCTGTATATAAAAGCCATGAATTTGGTTGTATATACTTAATCTTTATTTCTGAAGATTTTACAGGTAACGGAGAGCACGAGGTAATCTTGGTAGAGTATTTCATCAAATCTTGGATACATTGACTTTCTTCGGTAGGTGAAATGTCGTTTTCATAACAAAGGAATTTTCCTTCGTCCATTTCTCTGCAAGGTTGGGAGAGCGGTAATATCTTCGACCCTCTCGCAAGGATATAGGAATGTTTAGGAGTAATTAGGAATGTATGGTTTGAGCTTGGGTTATACATTGGGAAAGGATGCAATTGGTAATAGTTGTAAATCTCTGTTTGGACTGTTGGAACTGACATTATAAAAGTTATTTGTTTGCCTTTTACATAAGCTTTAATATTAATACAATGTTCTAAGTTAATCAAATTATCTAAACTAACAGGTAAAACTAATTTATCCGTTTTCTCAATGTCTTTTAAAATTGTAAATAATTCATGAGTGTCTAAAATTGATTGATGTAATATGTTTACACGGCTAAATGCTACAGCGGTTTCTATTTCATCTAAGCGAGTCAAAAGTACTTGAAAATTATGAACAAGTAAATTAAATGATTCTAAAATAAGCTCTCTATTTCTTTGGTACTCTGTTTCATTAATATATTTTTCTATTTCTTTAAGAGTTTTTCCTATCATTAGGAAATTATTTCTTGTTGCATTTGTGATATTAACAAATGTGCTAACTATTTCTGAAATTAATGTCATTCTATTTGCAAGTGCATTTTGTTTTGACTGAATTTTATTAATCATGTTATCATATCGTACCGCATCTTCATTATCTAAATTTCCTGTGATTACTTTAATAATTGAACCAAGTGGGTTAATGGCACCTCGTTTGATTCTAACATTTGGTATAAGTTGGTTATATCTTTCTATAGTTATGTTCATTATATATTGACATTGGAGTTCAACGTCTATAAGACTACCATCTATCATATAAATCTCTAACTTATCTTGTAAAATAGTACTGATTTCTATATATTTATTAACGTTATAGTTTAAGTTATTGCTAATTAATTCTAAATCTAATATTTTAACTATATGCCAGTTATAGAGGCTAATTTGGGCTTGACCTTCTTTTACTGGGAGTATTCCCGGATTGTGTTCAATCCTTTGAAGTTGAAAGGCCAGGCTTAGGGCTGCTTGCGCCGCCATCATCAGGACGTACCTGTGAAGGACGTTTTATGTCTTTAATTGGTACTTTAGAATTTCTATTTTGCGTCTTTATTTCTACCGTGTTTCTGTTAATGTTGCCAGTAACTGTGGCTTTTTGGTAACGCGGTTTATCTTTACTAAGCCTAATATTGACGCCTTTAATGTAAACATTATCTCCCGGTTTTACTTGGAAACTGGTTTCTCCACCATGTTTACTTTTGATCTTTTCTTTAGTTGCTATCATTTTGTTTGCTAAATGATTGTAAAGATATTTAGTTCTTTTAATGTGATCGTTTACAAGTTGTTGTGTATGCTGTTTTTCGAAATCGACTTCAAAGACACTTGATGAGTCTGTGTGTCCGAAAACTACTTCAAAAGGTGTAAGTCCTGTTGTAGAGTGAATCGATTGGTTATATGACATAATTGCATAAGTCATAACTGAAGCTGCGTCGGTTACTTTTCTTTCATATTTAGCTAACCTATAAATTTCTATTATGGTAGAGTGGAATCTTTCTATTAATCCCATTGAATTTGGATTATGGGGTGTACCAATGTGTAAATCGATTTTGTAAAAACTTAACATTTCCTTTAAAAGGTTGTTATTAAATTCTGTTGCTGGATCTGAACTAATTTTTGTAGGAATACCATAAGTTGAAAAGTATTTTATTAATGCTTTAACAATCTCTGGTGTCGTTCTATAAGCGATTTCAAATGCTTGTCCTAACTTGCTAAATGCATCTATAATTGTAAGGAAGTAAGTTCCTTCAATTGAGAAAATATCCATGAATAATTCCTGGAAAGGTTTCATTTGTGTTTGAGTAAGCTGTAATTCTGGTTTTAAAGGTTTTCTGTCATATTTCATTTGTTTACATAAATCGCAAGAATTGATAACACATGCAACTGTTTGATCGATATTTCTCCAGAAATAGGTTCTCTTTAAATGAGCTATTGTTTCTCTAATACCACGGTGACAGGTTTTTCCTATGTGATATTTTAGAACTATTTCTTTTTGTTCGTTTTCATCTTCGATGTAAATTACTCTTTCTGTACATTCATATATTTTAACAGAATCTTTCCTAAATAAATTCGTTATTACATTAGTAAACTGTTCACGATGACGCCTATCTTCAAAGTAGATAAATTGTTTTATTTTAGGGCGAATATATTCTTTAAGGAATTGTTTAATTAGTTCTAAATTATTTAAAGGCATATGTACTTCAAAAACCTTTTGTTTATCTCTAGTTAAATTTTTAACACTAGTTTCGTTTTTATTCCATGTAAATATTAGTATCTGATTAGGTTTTGTATCTATGGCTTCATTTAATATAGGAATATCTGATGAATCAGTATTTTCCTCAGAATGGATCGTGATGTTTGAAGAGTTTGGTTTTTCCGAAGCTGTGATAGTTATACTATCTATAGATCGACTCGAAAAAGGTGATCTCAGTCTATTGGGGTTCGGAACAGGCGATTGTGATTTTTCATCATCGCTTGAAATTATTACTGTATCTGGGCTATCTAAGTTAACAATCATTGATTCGTTTTCGTTCAATACATTTAACTTAATACGCGAAAGAGCATCTGCGTTCAAGTTTTGTTTTCCCGGTTTATACATAACTTCATAATCGAATTCGGCTAAACGTAAACGCCATCTTGTTAATCTACTACCCGGTTCTTTAAGTTACATAACTTCATAATCGAATTCGGCTAAACGTAAACGCCATCTTGTTAATCTACTACCCGGTTCTTTAAGTGAGTGTAACCAAACAAGTGGTCTATGATCCGTAAGGATAGTAAACTTCTTTCCATACAAATAAGGTCTAAAATGCTTGCATGCCCATACAACGGCTAGAAGTTCCTTTTCTATGGCACTATAACGAGTTTCTGCGTCGTTTAGTGTTCTGCTAGCAAAAGCTATAGGTTTATCGCTACCTACAGTTCCTTGTGATAAAACTGCACCAAGGGCAAAGTTCGATGCGTCTGTAGTAAGCAAAAAGGGTTTTGTAAAGTCTGGAAATTGTAATAAGGGTGCATTAGTTAAAAGTGATTTGCACTTTTCAAATGCGTCTATATATTCCTTTGTAATATTTACTTTATTCTTCTTTTTTAGGCAATTAGTTAGAGGTTGTGTTATTTTAGAGAAATCTTTTATAAATTTCCTATAATATCCTATAAGTCCTAAGAAACTTTTTATTTCCGTTGGAGTTTTAGGTATGGGGAAATTTAAAACGGCTTTAATTTTGTCGTTATTAGGTTGAAGACCATCTTTTGAAATGGAATGTCCCAAGTAAAGGACTTCTTTCCTAAGAAATTCACATTTGTCTAAGGTTACTTTGAGGTTGGTTTGTCTTAATCTATCAAACACTTTACGTAGTTTCTCTACATGTTCATGGAGACTTGTGGAATAGATTATTATGTCATCTAAGTAAACTAGACAATGCATACCTTGTAGGCCTCTTAGTACATTATCCATAGCTCTTTGGAATGTAGCAGGGGCTGTTTTTAAACCAAAAGGCATTCTTTTAAACTCAAAATGTCCTGCTTGGGTCGTAAAAGCTGTCTTGGGTTGATCTTCCTCTTCTACTTCTATCTGATGGTAACCACTAGCTAAGTCTAAAGTGGAGAAGTAAGTTGCTTTTCCTAATCTATCAAAGAGATCGGAAATATTCGGTAAAGGGTATTTATCGTCAGTAGTAATTTCGTTTAAACGTCTATAGTCTATTACCATACGAAATTTCCTTTCACCTGAAGCGTCCATTTTCTTGTGTACTAAATGAACTGGGGCACTCCATGGAGAATGAGATTCTATAATCACGTCATTTTCCAAAAGTGTATTGACTTGTTTTTGAATTTCCTCATTTTCGCTAATAGGATGTCTATAAGGGCGAATATAAATAGGATCTTCATTTTTTGTTCTAATTTTATGTTTGATTTGATTTGTAAAAGATAAGGGTAATTGTTCACAATGAAATATGTCTAAATATTCATGGCAAAGATTAGACATAAGAGAATTTTCTTCTTGATTTAAATGGTCTAATCGTAGTTTAAAAAGATTATCTTCTAAAATTTTATTCATTTTATTGGAATTTAATATGTTATTTATTTTAATACTATTTTTTGGTTCATTTCCTATTGTATGAACTGGAACAGGTCTAGAAAATGATATATATGCATCTTCATCTGTAGCGTTTTGCACTACTGTTGATGCGAAAGAATCGACACAATTTACTAAAGCGTCCGGCATACGAACTCCTGGACGAAATTCAACAAAATGAACTATCCCGTTTCCATTTTCTAATGTTGTTGGAATTTTAGTCCTAATTTCTGTTCTTGCAGGAACTTTAATTTCAAAAACCGATTGGTAAGAAATAGGAATATTTATTTTTTGAGTTCTTAAAACCTGATTTTTCATATCAATGTTAGCTCCTAATTCTTTTAGTAAATCAGAGCCTATTACACCATCATAAGAATTATCCACGTTGTACAAGAAAAATTTATGTTGTAAAAGTGATTTAAAAGTTCTAGGTAATGGTATAAAAATTACTTCATCATGTCTGGTACAACCATGAGTCGTAATGACATCAAAAGGTTCTACATACTTAAAATTTCTGTAAAATTCATTTGCTTTTCTAGGAGTCATGAATGAACGTGTGCTACCAGTATCTATCAAAAAAATTGAATTTATTTCTGGTAACTCTATGTGGGGTAATTTTAAAGTATCATGCTTGTTTAAGTTAATTATTTCGACTGGGGACATGTCGAGGCTTCTATGAAAAAATTTTCATTAGAGTTTTCACCGACTAATTCGTCTGAAAAATCATAAGCGTCCTCTTCGTCTATACAGTTGTAGTTATATTCGTGTTCATTGCACTGTTCAAACTGATTCGTAGTTTCGCTCGAATCCAGTTCTTGTTCAGAACAACCTACCATATTGTTATTCTTAACAGTTCGCATAGTCACATCGTCATTATTCACGTTACGCGATTGATTTTGAGTCCCGAAACGGAATTGTTGGTTTGGGTTCGATTTAAAGAAACCCGATTGTTTATAACTATTTATTCCTCTAGGAAATTGCTGCTGTTGAGCATTTGGATATCTAAAAGGAGGTTCTTGTTGATTTATTTGTGCATTTTGATGCGTATTAAACCTAAATCCCTGATTATTTTGTGGATTTTGGTTAGTATTAAACTTTTGATTATTTTGTGGGAATTTATTAAACGGAGTAAAATTCGGTTTGAAATTCGGGTTAACCTTTTGCTGGTTCTGTATACCAAATTTAAACTGATTCGAAGAATTAATATTTTGTTTAAATTGATTATTATTAGAATTATCATGATGCTTACTTTTATTCTTCATCTGATATTGATTTCTAAACTTCACCTCTTCTGTAACGATACTTAAGGCTGTCTCTAATATTGTGCACTTGTTTAATCTAACGAAAGTGATTAAATCTTCCGGCAAGTTGTATAAAAATACGTTCAAAGCTGTATTATTGTAAATAATTTGCTTTGCTGCCTTAACTCCTTCATCTAATAATAAATTTACCTTGGAAATAAGCGAGCTTCTAACATTTTGAATTCTATGGCATAAATCGATGTAAGATTCGCCGTGTTTTATTCTAATGTTTTCTAATTCTATCGCTATACATGCTTCTGATCTAGGATCACCAAAATGTTGAACAAAAAGTTCTTTTAATTCCTCCCACGTATCAACATTTTCTCGTTCGCTAATTAATATAACTGCCTTCCCTACTAACCTACTGGTTATACAGTGGTAAACATATGTTTGTTGTGCAGGATTATTTTCTCCTCTAAAACTTCGTAATACATATTCACACTTATTTATGAATAAATTTAACAACTTTTCATCACCATCATACTTTGGAATAATCCCTTGTATTTCTTTCGGAATCAACTGGATCTGATTCATTTTGAAATAATACACACGCTATAAGTTTATATAACAACACAACAAATATAAGGCAAATAAATAAACGTAATTGGCGATTTGTGTCCAACTCACGTAGTTTAAAACTAAATGTAAATTCGGCGATTTTTGTCCAAAAATACAGAAAAACGTTACCGGCAATGTCTAGTCCGATTTACGTCAAAGGAATGGAACAAAAGGAAAGCGAGTCAAAGGTCTACTCACAAAACGCTCGATCCCATCCTGATTCCCGTGCTGCTGCTGCTGCGAAGTGTCTTGACGTTCTTTGACAAAATTTGTAGATTCTTTACGGAGTAAAAGTCTTGGCGATTAGTACGCGTCGGCACTGAAGTTAAGTACTTTTGACAGGTAACTTTTCGCGACGATTATCCGACCCGGCTACGCCAGTCAAATATAAACGCTTTTAATTTGTCTTTTTAAAAACTTTATTAAAAAGAACTTATATTAATTAATGTAGAATGAATACAAGTTAAACGTTTGTTGGGAGCAAGACAAGTGCTCTTGGAGTAGCAGTACGAGAATGAACATAGTTGGTCTTACATGAGCTTATATACAAGATAGTGCTATGTTAGTGTGTGTCACAGACACGTATAATAGTGTGGGTGTCAAGCCACACGTTAGATGGAAAAATACTGAGGTGTACAATTCTTTATTAGTTTGACGATACTTAAGATACCCGTAATTGATGTTATATCAATTAAGTATTTCGTACTGAGATGTACAAGTCTTTATGAGTTTGGCGATACTTAAGATACCAGTAATTGATGTCATAACAATTAAGTATTTCGTTTCGTGAGTAACGCGTGTAAGTAATAAAAGCCTTCTAAGAAACAATGGGCTTTGTTCAATATACCATGGGTGGTCTGACGTCACTGGTTGATAGTAACAGTTCGGGGTGGAACATGGGGGTGCATAACTACTTTCTAATTAATATGTGGTTTATAATATTTTGTTCGGAAGCTGGCAGAATATAATTTAAAAAAAAACGACCAGCGCCATCTATTGGTAAAATCACTATTTAAAGCTATTTTATTTTTATTGCTGTTATGATAAAAGTGTATAAAGTAACCTAAAACCATCTCTGAATCCTATTGTATATCGTGTCCAATTTTAAGCTTAGTCGATTCAGTAAATTTTGAGTTTTTAATAGATACTTAAACGCACACAACATTTTTATATATATATAATATATACATATAGATAGATAGAAGTATCACTATAAAACTGGTAGCTACAAATAACCAGCTGGAAAATGCTCAAGTCGCAGAGCAAACATAAGATAAACATAAAACGTTCATCATATTTTACTAAGTATATATTTTATTCTGTGACACAGTAAATCCTCTTATTGGAAACGGATCGGTGTTCAACGGAATGAAATATCGCGTTCAAAGAGAAGCCCATTCACAATTCCCATAGTCAAATGTAAGAAATCATTTTAACTTAGTACCGTGACGGCCTAAGACGAACACTCGCTATTCTCCTAGAAGTATGATGAAACAACGGATGGAAAGGTGGCTAAAGATTTTGTTCACAAGCTCTATAGATCGAACAATGTATTGATCAGGGTAGGTATCACCATACAGTAATTTTGATTCTTTTTTTTTAATTGTAATAGTTGGCCTCTGCACAACCGAGCAGAGGACGCTACTCTGTCATAATGACATTCCCATACAGAGAGTGGGTCGACACACTGGATAGTCACTGGTTGGTCGCCCACAGGTAAGATATGAGTAGATACACAGGCAGCCATTAATATAGGTAGATAATCAACGTTGCCAATCAAAACTGAGAGTAACCCAAATATTAAATTAAATCACAAGCAGTCGATATTTTCCAATGTGATGTAATCAATTTATTTCAAAAAATAGTCCCTAAAACTAAGCCCAAAGAACTCAAGAACACTTATTTAACAGAACATACCTACCATTTATCACCTATGGGGGTTGACGACACGTTATAACCGCCCCTGAGTCAGCGTTCGCCGTGAGAAAATTTCTACGAAAGTGTTCGTCATCGGAAAAATGACGACCGGCAAGTATTGCTGAGTCGCGCACTGATGAATCGAACACGTCTCGCTGTCTCAGCGAACACACTGTTCATTTGTCGAGAGAAGTGAACTGAACATTCGATGACTTTGAGAATCGGGCACTTCACACGTTTCATCTAGTTCATTTATCATTTTGTAACATTAGGACTTTTGTAACTATAGGCTTTTTGTGTTGATGTGTACTGAAACACTCGAAAACGTAGGTATTAAAATAGTAATAGTAATCTATGTACTGTACTATTGCCATGTATGATATAAATATATAAATATGAAACCTGGTAGGTAAGTTGGCTTGTGACTATGACTGGTGCCAACCCCGTCGTAATGTTTATCAAATTCAAGGTTATTAAGCATGATCACGTAACTGAGCTTCCAATATGTATATATTTTAAATTCTACCTTATTTTTACTACAGCCATCGAAAATTTTCCCCCTCGGGGTTTAGGGGACATGCGTTACTTCTCATGGAGCTAACGTTACACCCTGAGGGTACAGTAGTGGCTTCTTCAATCAGATCCCTAAGATTCAATATCTTAGGGATTAACGAAAAAGCCTACATTAGGAGGAAGGGCATAACGGTACTCCGTTCGTTGAGCAGCCCGCCTGGGGCAGTACCTCCGCCCTGCAGAAGACCGCGGTAATAGTAACCTGACTCCGGTTGGGTTATGTTCTCCGTCGGTTAGCAGGGATCCAGAGCTCATTGGGGCGACTTTGTGCCGGTGACGGTGAGACCAGAGGCTTATCTGGCTCCATTGGCGGATAAAGGCGCGGAGTATTGGTACGGCGGTCAGGGAGACCCGGTGAAACGGTTGACCGCTGACCGCCCGCAGGCTGTACGGGACCCGAACCTGGGGATCACTTAATCTCCGCCCCAGGAGGCTGAACCAGCAGCCTGTGTAAAGTCCCTGGTGCTGTGGTCGTGCCGGAGGAGGATACCGGAGTGGACGCGGCCACTGCATTGGGGGGGGACCGGGGGCCCTTCCGTACGCCGTGCCAATCTTCCGCATTACCTTTGTCTGCCTTTGGTGATTTGGAGCCTCGCTTAGTCTCCTGCGCCAGCGGCACACAGGCGCCCCCTCAACCTTCTTAATTCCCCTTTTTTGAAAAACAACCATGGCTGCAAAAAAGAAAAATAAAAAGGTATCCTCAGCGGCATCGGCGTCCACACTTCAAGTGGACTTTTGCAACATCAGAGGCATGCGCGCGAACATCAACGTAGTCCACCACCATCTTGAAACTGCGAAGCCGACCCTTTTTTTCTTGACGGAGACGCAGATCTCATGCCCGAAAGACACATCTGACTTGATGTACCCTGGCTACAAGCTGGAGTACAACTTCAGGCGGAAAGCCGGGGTGTGTATGTACGTCCGGGATGATGTCTGCTGTCGCCGTCTTACAAGCCTCGAAGACAGGGACCTGTCTACATTATGGGCGCGCGTGGATCACGGGGGCCACACCCGGATCTACGCGTGCGTGTATAGGTCTCACAGCGGTAATACGGACACAGTTCGCCTTTATGACCACCTGCAGCAATCGACTGACAGGGTGATTGAGCAGTGTCCCTCCGCTGAGATAGTGGTTTTGGGAGATTTCAACGGTCATCATGTTGACTGGTTGGGCTCCCGGACCACCGACTTTGCGGGAAAAGCTGCTCACGAATTTGCCTTGACCTATGGGTTCTCCCAGCTGGTTAAATCCCATACAAGGATACCAGACAAGGAGAAAGAGCATAGTGCATTGCTGGACCTTCTGCTGACAACGCGTCCGGACAGATACAACGTTTCAGTGGATGCTCCGCTAGGATCGTCGGACCACTGTGTCGTTCGGACGCATGTGCCTCTCGCAAGGCCTGAACCACCTCGGCCCAAGGAGTGGCGACATGTGTGGCACTACAAGTCAGCAGACTGGGATGGACTGCGAGAGTTCTATGCGTCGTACCCGTGGCGGCGGCTTTGTTTTGCCTCAGAGGATCTGGATTCTTGTGCTGTAGCAGTCGCTGAGGGGATCTTGGAGGGTATGGAATGCTACATTCCCAACCGATGGATCCCTGTAGGTGCAAAAAAGCGACCGTGGTTCAATCGGCTCTGCAGAGAAGCTCTAATACAGAAAGAATCTGCCTACAGAGCTTGGACCACGGCTCGTGCAAATTCAGATCCAAACATCTCTGAGGTGAAACGCAAATTAAATGCCGCCTCGAGGTCCAGTAAAAGAGCAATTGTCAAGGCCAAGTTCGATTTCGTCGGCAGAATTGGCGAACGGCTAGCAGGCTACCCTTCAGGAAGTCGTGAATTTTGGTCGCTTGCCAAAGCTGCCGAGGGAAACTTCTGTCGGTCAGGATTACCACCCTTGCTTAAACCCGACGGTAGTTTGGCCCAGAGTGCCAAGGAGAAAGCCGACCTTTTGGGTAATCTCTTTGCCTCTAACTCGACCATGAGCGACGGGGGTGCTTTACCGCCGGGCATTCCGAGTTGTGGCACTTCCATGCCGGAAGTTAAATTTACACAGCGGAATGTCCGGCGGGAGCTTCAATCTCTGGACGTTCATAAGTCGAGTGGGCCAGACGGCATTCCAGTAGTGGAATATTGGGCATTCTGTCCCACTTTAAGTTCGCATCGTCGCTATCGCTCCTTGCTCACGTGGGACAGATCGCCCAATATTCCACATTTTAAAAATGTAACCTAACCAAACATTTTTATAAAAAATAATTTATAAAATAAAACTTGCTGAAGCAAATCACCATCTCAACCTATCGCTGTCCACTGCTGAACATAGACCTCTTTAAATGATTTCCAGCCAGACCGGTTCATTGCCACCTGCATCCAATGAGACCCAGCAATTTTCACCAGGTCGTTGGTCCAGCTGGTAGGTGACCGTCCCACACCGCGCCTGCCGGTGCGCGGTTTGAGTGGACAAGGATCTTTTTGCCCCATCGACCGTCCGATCTTCGCGCTATGTGGCTGGCCCATTGCCACTTCAGCTAACTAATCCTGCGAGCTATGTTAGCAACATTAGTTCTTCTACGGATGTCCTCATTCCTGATTCGATCACGTAGAGAAATGCTAAGCATAGCCCTCTCCATAGTTCGCTGCGCGACTTTGAGCCGTCTGAAAAGACCTTTTGTGATGCACCACATCTCAGAACCATAAGTCATCACGGGTAATACACATTGGTTGTACACCTTTGTTTTAAGACACTGAGGCTGAAGCAAATAGGTATCTTTTATGTTTCAACATACGTCAAACGTAAACACATCACTCATATCAAATTTCTCAGTTTTAGTTAATTTAATTGTTGAATATTATATTACTTTCCGTTTCCGCTTAAACATTTCAACAACAAGATTTTTGTGAAATCATCCATTCATCATATTTTATGTCTAATTAATTTTATGTGATCGAATTCTTTTCCTGTTTAAATTGGATATAATGTTATCGGACTCTTTTCCTGTTTGAATTGCATATAATGTTACATTCATAATAAATAATTTTCAACATACCTAGTATAAAAAATGCAACTGCTGATATTTCAAATAACAGCTTTTGACTAAACGTGTAAGAATATATAATTATATGATACAAATGCTTACATGTGTTTTCAAATTAACAAGACAGCTAGCGTCATCTAATGGTCAGGGGAGTAAATGTTTCAACAAGTGTGTCCAATATCTGTTAGATGGCGCTGTGCCTCTCTCATTATTGTTTTTCAGCGTCTAAAATATTACATATAAATAAAATAAAAGTGTGTGTGTGTGTGTGTGTGTGTGTGTGTACTAAACAACAGCTTTTGACTAAACGTGTAAGAATAAATATATGATACAAATGCTTACATGTGTTTTCAAATTAACAAGACAGCTAACGTCATCTATCGGTCAGGGGAGTAAGCGTTTTAACAAGTGTGTCCAATATTCGTTAGATGGCGCTGTGCTCAATCTCAAAAATAATTTTAATTGTTTTTCAGCGTCTAAAATATTACATATAAATAAAATAAAAGTGTGTGTGTACTTCATTTTAAACAACAGCTTTTGACTAAACGTGTAAGAATAAATATATGATACAAATGCTTACATGTGTTTTCAAATTAACAAGACAGCTAACGTCATCTATCGGTCAGGGGAGTAAGCGTTTTAACAAGTGTGTCCAATATTCGTTAGATGGCGCTGTGCTCGATCTCAAAAATAATTTTAATTGTTTTTCAGCGTCTAAAATATTACATATAAATAAAATAAAAGTGTGTGTGTACTTCATTTTAAACAACAGCTTTTGACTAAACGTGTAAGAATAAATATATGATACAAATGCTTACATGTGTTTTCAAATTAACAAGACAGCTAACGTCATCTATCGGTCAGGGGAGTAAGCGTTTTAACAAGTGTGTCCAATATTCGTTAGATGGCGCTGTGCTCAATCTCAAAAATAATTTTAATTGTTTTTCAGCGTCTAAAATATTACATATAAATAAAATAAAAGTGTGTGTGTACTTCATTTTAAACAACAGCTTTTGACTAAACGTGTAAGAATAAATATATGATACAAATGCTTACATGTGTTTTCAAATTAACAAGACAGCTAACGTCATCTATCGGTCAGGGGAGTAAGCGTTTTAACAAGTGTGTCCAATATTCGTTAGATGGCGCTGTGCTCAATCTCAAAAATAATTTTAATTGTTTTTCAGCGTCTAAAATATTACATATAAATAAAATAAAAGTGTGTGTGTACTTCATTTTAAACAACAGCTTTTGACTAAACGTGTAAGAATAAATATATGTTACAAATGCTTACATGTGTTTTCAAATTAACAAGACAGCTAACGTCATCTATCGGTCAGGGGAGTAATCGTTTCAACAAGTGGAAACGAAGCATCTAAAATTCCTCGAAGAGGTAGGCACAGGCATACCAACCAACATAATAGGTGCTGAATTCATCGCTAAGATCTCAAACAAATTTCTGGATTCGAAACCATGACTTTGGTTGACAGATAGTTGGTGTAATAATGTATAATATTAGACTACTTTTATCCTGAGAATATATTTCACCGGTAAAATATCAGCCACGGACGCCCACTAGTACCAGTTATAAAAGACTTAAATTGATTAGGTTTGTTTAAAATATGATTCATGATCAATCGGGCGTAAGCAACATAAATATAATGATACACTTGCAAATATATTTTATTAAGGTTCAATTTGTAGTGAGGTAAATTATTGCTGAATCGAGATTTTATTTGTATAAAACTCGGAATTTTTGAATGAAAAATCACATTCGAACCAGTATCTCGCAAGTGACAAGTGACAAGTGACAAGAAATAACCAGATTTCTATCATGTGAGTAAGTTCTTCTTTTAATAGTAGAAATGCTCAGCTATGGACCTAGTTTTTGTCTGCTAGCTGTGTTCATTTTCATCTTCTCTTCATCTTAGTGCATTCTCAGTAGCTACCAAACCCTACTGGGATTTGGAGCCTGGGGTCCAGTTTTATTTGGTTGCTAGAGCAGCTATTGTTTGACTTTTGATTTTCAACATTGATGGTAGCGATTGCTGTCTAACATCCCAACCCCCTAGGAATGCCTTTATCGTTCCCTCATCCGTTAGTCAACAGGTGCACCGCTTAAAGGTGAGGACGCTTGGACCTCATGCACCCATTTTCATATCCTATCTATTCCTCATGATGTTGTTCAGTTACGAACCCGGTTTTTGTCTGTCGGCTGTGTTAACTTTCATGTCCTATCTATTCCTGATGTACTGAAAATCTGAGAATATTTTATTTATGATTTGATTGTATCTTAACAGGTCTGATTCGGAGTTTGAAACGTGTTCTGTAGTGGAGTCTGTTGCACCAAAGAAACGTAAGCCGGTGGAGAAAAAGCAAAAACAATCGAAGATCCTCACTTCACCTCCGTTGGAGTCAGACAGCGTTCGACGAAAAAGAAATTCATCTGACCTTAAAACCACACAGAGGTAGGTTTCACTATGTTCTTTTTTTATACTACTAAGGTGACAGACAAGCTTACGACCCACCTGATGGTAAGTGCTCACCGCAGCTTATAGATGATTGTAACACCGGAGGCGCTACACCCACGCTGCCGACTCTGAACGCCGTATTGCCATGTTGAAATGGATAGGCGCAGGTTGTGACTACCTGCTATTGAAAATTTTCAAGGCGCTCAGAAAAGCATTCAACATGGCTTAACGACTGCCATTTTACTGACAACCGGGACCAACGGCTTAACGTGCCTTCCGAAGTACGGAAACGCTCGCACAAAGAATTGATACAAATTGCTCACCCATCGAGGACCAGCCACAGCGAAACTTGCTAACCACAGTGATCGTGTACAGAACACTGAGACCGCGGGGCCACGAGCGCTTCAAAACTTCAACTTTTTTCAACTAAGTTTGTGTTTTGATTGTTAACATTCATACTTAGTATACTTTGATCCCAAGTTCTTAGTCACTTTGATTCAGTACGTTTATAATTAACACTTTGTTTCTTTTACAGAAAAAATAAACCAAACTTCCTGAATATTTTGCGGTCCGAAGAAGCCAGTTGCAGTGAACCAGAACGACGTGAACTAACTTCCAGTTTCTCGAGCCGTGTTGCAACGGGAACGTCCCGTCGCTCCAAGAAGACGGGAGGAGGGTATGTGATTGATTTTAAACTGTATAAAACTAATGACTACATATCACACGCCGCTGATGTGCGCTATAGGACTGCCCTTGTGACTGTAAAACTACAGTGTGACGAGTCCTCACTATCTTGGGAGTCACTTCAAGAGTTTCTAGGACTCGCATTTAAAGAATTTCAAGACACTGAACCAGTGCATTATTCTGATAAGATTTTTATAAAGTAGTTTTATTCTCTATTTTTTATAAATTAAGCTATAGACTGAAAAAGTTTCGTATGTATTCGGTTTATAAATTGGGTTATATATAATAATAATAATAATAATAACGCCTTTTTGTACTACGTGTAACACATCCGAGGAGGGTATGTGATTGATTTTAAACTGTATAAAACTAACGACTACATATCTGTGGTGACTGTAAAACTACAGTGTGACGAGTCCTTACTATCTTGGGAGTCACTTCAAGAGTTTCTAGGACTCGCATTTAAAGAATTTCAAGACACTGAACCAGTGCATTATTCTGATAAGATTTTTATAAAGTAGTTTTATTCTCTATTTTTTATAAATTGAGCTATAGACTGAAAAAGTTTCGTATGTATTCGGTTTATAAATTGGGTTATATATAATAATAATAATAATGCCTTTTTGTACTGCGTGTAACACATCCGTACCCAGTAAATCATGGATAGGACATTTACGAAGTAGTTTGCATAGGAAAAGTACTCATACAATAAAACATAGTGATGGAGTAGAAATCGTAAACTCAGCGTTTCGCAATCGTATATTAACATATAAAATATTGTCTTGCGATGAACTTCAGGGAGCGTCAGTAGAATCTTTTTTTTTAAATATTCGTAACCAATTAAAATCTCTTCTAATCGAATTTCTTGCTAAGCATAATTGTGTTAAGGTAAACTTTGAGTATTTTGGTACATTTTTAAAATTCAAAGATAATTCCCAAGAAGTGAAATCTTTTGGAACCAAAAATAAAATATTGTATTCTAATTTTGATTTCGAAAAATTTTATATTGAAACAGTTAATTATTTAAAAACAAATATTGAAGAGTTTGAAGGTCGTGATAGTGGTTGGACATTTATAAACCATTTGTATGTTGAGATGAATCTCAATAAATACCAACCACTTGGTGGGTCGAGTTTCATCAGTTTACCCAAATCAATTCAGGCTAAAAAAGCGTGTTTGAATATTATGAATAAAGATCGATATTGTTTTTTATGGTGTGTAACAGCGGCTTTATATCCAACTAAAAAACACCCTGAAAGAACGCATTCTTATCCTAATTTTCGAGAATTATTTAATTTAAAGGGAATGTCTTTTCCCGTGACCTTTAATGATATTAAAACATTTGAAAGAAACAATCCATGTATTAAGTTTATAATTTATGGTTTAAAAAATCATAAAACCTTTGTAGGTCCTTTGTATAAATCTGAAATCGATAAAAAGTACAAAGGAAAAATTATTCATTTACTGTTTCTTGAAAATAACAGCTCTTCTCATTATTGTTTGATCAAAGACTGTTCTAGACTTTTTAGAAGTCAAGTCACATCTCATCACAACAGATTACATCTTTGTGATTTATGTTTAATATTTTTCAATACCGCTGACGAACTTAACAACCATTTATGTGGAGGTATAATAACTCTCCTCCCAAATAAAGGTTCAGTAATTAAATTTAAAAACTATGAACGCAAACAAACTATGCCTTTTTGTATTTACGCAGATTTTGAATCGATGTTACAAAAAAATACTGAGCCTAATAATAATTGTTCTAGTAAAAATACGAATATATTCCACCAACACGTGCCGGTTGCTTTTGGTTATTATATTGTATGCTCTGATGATCCTCGTTATAATCGTTACGTGTCATATCGAGGTAGAGACTGTGATAAGCGCTTTGTTGACTATATAACTAAAGACGTACAAAAAATTTATGATATAATTAAGTCGCCTGCTGCAATGATATTTTCCTCGGAGGACAGGTGTGATTTTGAAAATGCAACACGTTGTCATATCTGCCAAAACTTTATTTTTTGTGACAAAGTCCGCGATCATTGTCATCTTACCGGTCGTTATCGAGGAGCTGCGCATTCGTTCTGTAATTTGCAATATAAAATGCCCGCATTTGTACCCATTTTTTTTCATAACTTAGCTGGTTATGATTGTCATTTATTTATTAAAGCGTTGGGTGACGTCCCTGGTGAAATAAAAATAATACCTAAAAATAAAGAAAACTATATCTCATTTACGAAATTTGTATCAGTTTCAAATAATAAGTTTTTTCAAATGCGTTTTCTTGATTCATTTAAATTTTTGGGTACAAGTTTAGACAAATTAAGTAAAACTTTAACACCAGAAATGTTTAAACATTTACAAAATCACTTCCCTGTTCCTGATGAATTCCAACTACTTACTCGCAAAGGTATTTATCCATATGAATATATGGATTCGTGGAAACGGTATGATGAAAATTTTTTACCTCCAAAGAAATACTTTTATAGTTCCCTTAATGATGAAAATGTTTCTGAAGATGATTACCGGTATGCAAATTTAGTTTGGTCAAAATTTAGAATTACTAGTTTAGGTGAATATACGGATTTATATCTAAAAACTGATGTGCTTTTATTAGCAGATATTTTTGAAAATTTTAGAAAGACATGCAAACAACATTATCACTTAGATCCATCTTTTTATTTAACTGCACCCAGTTTATCTTTCGACGCTATGTTATTAAAAACAGGTGTTGAATTGGAACTAATTAATGACTTGTCTATGATACGCATGTTACAAAGTGGTATAAGAGGAGGAGTGTGCCTCTGCTCTCACAGGCATGCTAAAGCAAATAACACATACTTAGCTAATTACAAATCTTCGGAACCTGATTCCTATATCTCTTATATAGATTGTAATAATTTGTATGGGTACAGTATGTGTCAATACTTACCATTATCTAATTTCAAATTTCTCACTCAACAAGAAATTGATAATTTAGATATAACTAAAATTGCAATTGATGCTGATTATGGTTATATTTTGGAAGTGGATATAGCATACCCTAAGCATTTGCATAACTTGCACAACGATTTACCATTTTGTTCCGAAAAATTTATACCCCCCGGGGGAAAGAGTTCTAAGCTAATACCTAATTTATATGATAAATTTAATTATGTCATACATTACGTGCATTTACAAACTTGTATGAAACATGGGTTGATATTGAAGAAGATTCATAGAATAATCAGTTTTCTACAAAGCCCATATTTAAAACAATATATTGATTTAAACACCAAACTGAGACAAAAAAGTTCTTCCACTTTTGAACAAGACTTTTTTAAGCTCTTGAATAATAGTGTATTTGGAAAAACTTTAGAAAATACTGAAAACAGGGTTAATGTCCATTTAGTTTCTCAGTGGCAAGATATCGAAAACATAACTAAACGAAGAAAATGCGCTCAAAACCTTATTGCTCGTCCAAATTTCCATAGTGCAACGGTTTTCACAAAAAATCTAGTAGCGGTGCAGTTAAATCCTGAACAAATAGTTTTGAACAAACCAATATATATTGGATTTGCTGTACTAGAATTATCAAAAAGTCATATGTATGACTTTCACTATTCAGTCATGCAACCTTTTTACAAGGATAGGATACGGATGTGTTACACGGACACAGATAGTTTTGTTTATCATATACAAACCCATGATTTCTATGAAGACATAAAAAATAACTTTTTATCTTACTTCGACACCAGCAATT
This sequence comes from Miltochrista miniata, assembly GCA_933228765.1. NCBI lineage: Eukaryota > Metazoa > Arthropoda > Insecta > Lepidoptera > Erebidae > Miltochrista > Miltochrista miniata. The sequence continues at coordinate 11,038,950 of OW121751.1, read as the reverse complement.
TTTGTAAAAATAATGTGTATAATTTACCCATACAGAACAAAAAAATACCAGGCTTATTTAAAGATGAAATGGGTGGTAAAATAATAAGCGAATTCGTTGGGTTGAGATCAAAGTTATATTGTATCAAAACCATTGATAGCACTATTAAAAAAGCCAAGGGTATTAAAAAGAATGTTGTACGTGACATTAACGTTTTCGATTACAAAAAAACACTTTACAACAATGAAATTGTTCATAAAACAAATGTTTTATTTAAGTCAATAAAACATGAGCTATTTACATGTGCTGTAACAAAAATTGCGCTGTCTGGTGATGATGATAAACGAGTTATTGCAAAAGATAAGATTTCAACTCGAGCATGGGGTCATACCGATATTTTTAATTTTTAACAAAAATTAGGTGTGCTATCCTGTCTTCACATAGTATTCGCAAATTATAATTATTGTAATCAACTAAACTAACTAAAATTGTAAAATTTATATGCAGTTTTGTATTATTATAAGTACCTAATCTTAAGAAATTAAACCAAGTAAGAGCATGGGGTCATACCGATATTTTTTATTGTGTGCTATCCTGTCTTTACATAGTATTCACAAATTATAATTATTGTAATCAACTAAACTAACTAAAACTGTAAAATTTATATGCTGTTTTGTATTATTATAAGTACCTAATCTTAAGAAATTAAACTAAGTAAAACTGAGAAATTTGGAATAAATGCATTATTATAAATATAGTATTCTGTTTTTTCTTTAATTTCCTAATACATTTGCAATACCTACTATCATGTACCATGAGAGATTTTCGCGGTCGCGGGAAACCGCTGTCGCGCTGGCTATGCCCGCCATGAAACTTGTATGTCAGGATCGTAGTAAGTGGAAATCCTTAGTCTCTGCCTACCCTGATGGGAAACAGGTGTGAAAATATGTATATGTATGTATGTTATGATGTCTTAAGTTACATACTTCGAAGTAAAATTTCTTAGAAATGTGAAATAGGATATCTATGGTTAGTAGTAGTGGACTATTGGACATTCTGAAAAAAATCTTCAAAACCTGGGACCTTGGTAGCGACAGTCACAACCTCATAACACCTGATGATATGCATCATCATTCACGTTACAACACGTTTACAATTCATAAAAATTTCGCAACTTAAGTAAGTACATAACAATGTGCATTACATCATTCTTAAGACATGTTTGAACATGTTCGTCATAGTGAACGATGACACTTGCAAACTTGTAGGGAGTATCTCGTTACAACTTATTGCAAAATAAACTAAATCAACAGGTCAGAACTTGAATTAATACGTAGTACAGTGTATGTGTCACTAGCGGGTCATGTTTCTATTTAATTCACCTATTACTCATAATTACATTCAGTTTCATACTTGTTCTCTTTACATTCACACAAAGCAGTCTTTTAATTAATAATGTTGAAGCAACAGCAGTGCATCTCTGAACCTCAAACCAGTTACTTTGCTACAAGGAATAGGAGGATTCCAAAATACGTAATTAAAATAGATGTATTAGAAGCTGAAGATACATCAGATAACGAAGTAGAAATACATACAAGAGTGAAAACCCAATATATTGTTTACGATCAGTGGGATGAAATATATTATAAAACAGAGAAATTACTGAGCCAAATATTTAAAACGTTAGAAGATCGTGGCAGAGGAGGACGAGGCCAACCAGATATACCTCAACATTAATACATTATAAATAATGGCAGATGCATATGGTGACGGTATTGTTCAATACGCTCAAGACCCCTTTGACTTCTCACATATTTTACCTCTTTCTCCTACGCAAGTTGAACCAAAAAGAAGAAAACCAACTATTTGTAGAAAATCTAAAAAGACAGCTCATAAATCTTTTGTAATCAGCAACCAACCAAAAGGAGTCAAGCTAATTCAGATAAAGATCTTGGACATCACCAACGACAAAGACAAACCTTCGTTGCCGTTTTGTGAAGATAGTGACAGTGTGATACTTAGTGCTCAATACGTAGTTCATGATACAGTTGATGAAATCATGGACATGGCTGAAGGTATTATTAAGAAAATATCTAAGAAAATTCATGGTGATAGCTTATCATTTTAACTAATGTGTTTTTAGTTTTAAGTAAGTTATACATCACCTTAATACTTAGAGATGTACTGCTGACGCTTCAACATTTTGTACGCGTCATTTTTTATCATTGTGTTAGGTTTAAGATCAATGTAATTTTTTGAGACATTAAATAAATGGTATTATGATTAATTTTTTTTTTCATTTCAATTTCGACTTGGGTAGGAAATAGTATGAAAAACAAACACAGTATAGTAATAAAACATTTATTCGGTTTATTAAACTTATGAAATACAAAAATTATTTTCTAAACACCATTGTTTAATACACAATACATTCCTTAAAGCACAATAGTTCTTATGAGCAAAACAATTATACAAAAATAGGTCTTTACAGTAAAGATCACTAAGAGTCTTTAAGTTAGGAATACTTTTATTTTTACATATGTCGGAAACATTATTATGACCACATAGCTCTTGAACCCAATTAATTTTCTCACTACCTTTAACAAGAACCTTTTTTTCCTTCAAATAGGGTTTGATTATTCTAGAAAATTCTCTGTAGTCTATATATCCTTCGCTCCAGCGGTAACCTCTATTCCTTTCAATCCACCAAATGTGTCTTCTTTCTTCATCAGTTAGCGAGGATAACGGGTAAGGAGGTTTTATTAAGAATATATGAGTATGTTCCAACGTAGCTACAGCTAATTCTTTGACTATAAAGTTATTATAACGATCTTTAAAACCCTGAACATCTACTATAATAGTATTTTTGTTCATGATATCTTTCTGACGACGCTACTTAACGGCTTATACTCGATTATACAGTCGTTCAATATAAGACAATATGCTGAAGTTTGATCTGGTATATCAATATCACTTTCAATTTCCACTCTAACATCCACAACAGGACCTGATTTAAGATTATCTGGTTGTCTAGAACAATCTACTACAAATAACGGAGCAATATTTTTAAATTGTTTCTCATTTAATAATGGCTCGGCGTGACGTCCATAATACGACTGTTGAAATCTAGTATATTGGTCATATATTAAAGCAATTCGATTATTCGAGAAACTTGAATTCAAATTTTCATAAGGGAAGTAGGTTGAATTTAGGTATACTCTAACATCACGAACATCACAGTGATCAAACTTAGACATATCCAATTTAGAATTATTTTTTCTATTTGTTTGCAGACCAATAATAACAAATCTTGGTTTCTCTATTTGCGACGATGTTTTTATGGACCAAGTATGCTTAGTAGTTTTTGGTAAAGCCGGATATTCATATAAATCCCAATTCCTAAATATCATCTGGAGTGGTCGATCTTTTTCTAACAGTTTTAACATATTTATTTTTTCCCTATCGGACACTTTGACATGTGGTACACGCCATATTATTTTATTTATAATAATATCTTCTACAGTTTCACCATCGTTAAGTTTTAGGGCGTTCAGATTAGTATTACTTCGTAACAATATTAATTCATGTTTGCTGTTTATCACTACTTTCTTGAAATCTTCTGCAAAACCAAGAATGTTACAGAGGGGTATAGAAGCAGAAAAGCTTCCCCCATTTGCACTATTTATGCCTTCGATATTCCATCCCCAAGCATTAGATGCTTTAGCCTCGTTTTCGTTCATTGATATTAATGATTTCATTGTGGTAGTTATACCAGCGTTTTTTATTTTATCTATTTCCACTCCATTTATCTCATACCTTATATCTTGAAACAAATAAAGTAGACTATTGTTTGTGAAATGAACGTTACTGACTCTTTCCTTCGAATTTCCACCCTTGTTTACAACAACAGTTCCTTCCAAAAACAAAGTGCTTGCTGATGGTAATATATACAAGTCTTGTTGATTAATAGGTATCCTGATTTCATCGCTTCTATTGAAACTTGTTACGTAAGGCTTGTAAGAGTGAAATTCAATTCCTTCCACAGCGTTGTTGTATGCAGGAGTGGACAAAACATCTAGTATATTCATTTCAACAAACCGATCGCTTTAAGAAATGCTTTATTATTGTTATTCAATTTTATAACCCTTTTGGACCGAGCTCTTATTGGTTTGATAGTTTTAGTAGAACTGTTATTTTTAGTTGGATGTACCACATATTTATTATAATCTATCATTGTTTTCTTCTGATATGTAGATACAACTGCACTTCTTCACCTCGCAAATTTATTAAGTTATTATTTATATCCAACAACCTTATCTGTATGCAGCTTATATTGGTTTGATTTATTGGAAAGTAGATTGCGTTTTTCGGAATTTCTATAATCCTGTATCCAGGTGGAACATTAAGTGCAAATTCGTGTAAGATGTGACTGGATTGACCGTTTATATAGGAACCGCTAACTATGTCACATTCAATCCTTATGACAGTCGTTGGCAAAATGTTTACTGGAAACTCTGATACATGATATTTATTTGCTTCTAAGATCTGCTTTTTAAATCCCAATAAACTTCCAAATGTATCTTCTTTAGTAAAATCTATAGTTGATGTACAAAATAACACAGTTTTTAAGGTGTTGTTATTACAATTGAGTGTTATAGATGCATCTTTTATCTCAGTTTTTAAATAGTCACTAATATCTTGTAATTCATAGGTTCCTTCAGGTATCTCAATAACATTTTTAGAACCATAGTATAATTTATTGTTTGTATTATCAAAATTTGGAATAGAATTATATGTAGAGAAATGTAATAATGCACATTCATACTCCTCAGCTAATGGCAACGTGTCTGGATAATAGGTAGATAATACCGATGAGTTTCCAGTTATCGATAAGGTGAGTGACATCTTGCAAATGATGGAAATGAAAGAGTGGTATAAGATTTATAGTATTTTTATTTAAAGTATTATAATTATAATAAAGATTTATAGTATTTAATCCAAAAAGTTTGCAAATAACTTAAACACATATGTCCACAAACTATTGTGTTAAATTGTTGATATCTATCATAGTTATAATGAACATCACAGTTCTTAAAATATAGCATTAACTCTCTTGGCGGTTTTAAATCACCATAGCTATCAAAATATTCACAATAATTGTTTATTTTAACATAAGCTACCCAATGCGTTCCATCATTTCTCGAATTATCTAGGTTAACTATAGCACATTCAATTCGTTTAGGTGTTTTTGGTAACTGATCCTTCATATAAACTCCTCGAAAATGTGGAATACAATGACCATACTTCTGAATATCGATATTAGTTAAAGCGCGATTAGGTAGCTGATCAATTAGTTTTTTGATGGATTTATAAACAATCCCTGACCTTGCTTATGCGGTTTAATGTATAGACCTTTACTTATTGCTATAGCCTCCATAGTTTTATTATGACGTTCAGTTTCTTGTAATTTTTTCTGACCGTGTTTATAATCATTCACAGTTTTTGCAATACCAGCTGCACCACCAGCTAATGCTCCTAAAGCAGATAAACCAGCAAAAATTGGGATTAAAGGTAGAATGCCTCCAGTTTTTGGTATAGGTATCATTCGAGGTACTCGAACTTTTGGAATGCATGGAACTAATTTTCGGGCAACCATATAAGCCATATTTATTAATGACTTATCATCTTTAGGTGAGAGTTTTTTGATTTTTCTTTTTATTTTTTTAACAAAGTTATAAAAGGTCTTAACACCAGCACCAGACTTCAATTTAGCTTTCATAACTTTGTTTACTATCCACGAACTAATCTTTTCCCCTGTTCGAGCATCTTTTGCTTTAAGTCTTTGCTTAGCCATATCTAAAAGACGTAAGTCGGCTTTTTGACGGTTAGGCAAGTCTGTGTAGTTTGCGTATGCAATATCGTGATGCATACAAGCTTCGTCTAACTTATTTACACCTTTATCACCACGTAGTAATCGTTTCGAAAGCTTTGTTCCTGGTCCACAATAGTTATAACCAGGTATGTGTAGTTCGAATGGTAAATGATTAATGATATTGTTTATTAGTCCACCACCTTGCATCGTCCAAAGAATAATGAATATACTTTAAAATTACATATCACTTATATAATTAACTCATTCCACTATTGCAGTATTATCAATCCAACTATTCTCTTTGTTATTCAAACCCAACCATTTTACAAACAGTTTGTTTCCTTTCTTTTTTAATACCTTTTCTATCAAATAGACACCAGGACAGGACGACTTTTGAAGCTCTTGTTCGTAAAAAGTTCCTAATATGACTTGTTTTTTATTATCTTCGATGCGATATGTTATTGGTATAGTGTTATTTATCTTTTTTATAGTAAATAATTCTGTTGACCAGTTAGGAGTGTATCCTTTCTCGAATATATGTTTGTACTTGCTAATTCGAACTTTGTCACCAATTTTAAACTTTGGACGACATTTTTGGACTACCTTTATCATGAAATTCGTAATATTATTTTTAATGTTAGTTTCATTAAACTTATTGACATTAACAGGTGCAAATTTAATAGTACGATGTTTTGTGTTATTATATGTCTTCACAATACCGTTCAAGCCACCATCTATCCACTTATAGTGTCCGTTCAAGCTAAAGTATTTGTACAATTTATTTTTAATAGTTTTAATAACTCGTTCTACAATTGAAGCCTTTTTGGTTGAAAATGTAGAGTAGTGATTAATATTATAGTTCTGTAAAAGCTTTTGAAATGTAGAATTATAGAACTCAGTACCCATATCAGTTTGCAGATGATTTGGTATCCTGTGATTAGAAGAAAGTATTTTTTCAAATGCAAGAGAGACATCATGTTTGGATTTAGTTTTTAATGGTTCCACCCAAACGTACTTGGAGAAGCAGTCGATAACTATTAAAATATAGTTATATCCTTTATTAAAGGTTTTTAGGTTTTGCATATCAGCTAAATCTGCTTGCCACAAATCATCAATACCTTTTAAAATTACAGATCGTCGAGGAAAATTTTTTCGTGCTGCTTTATGTATTTCATTGACGATTTGTTGTTTCGTCATTTTAACAAACTTTAAGGGCTATGTTTTTCGATCTTTTAATATAGATTGAATTGCGTCTTGAACTAGTTTATCAACTGCTTTTCTTGTGTAAAATTTGCTTTCCAAATGAGTGTCTATCTCAGACATTATTGTTTTTAAAGCTTTCTCTATGTGGTTTTGAACACTATTTGGAATAGAACTTTGCAATTTTCGTAAGTCACGGATTAGTACACCTTTCAATTCATCTACATATGCTTTATTTACTGCATCATCTGCGTCTTGAGGAGGTTTAACACCTTTTAGCCTCGATGTCTTCAAGTCATAATCTCCATAATCAGATTTTATTAATGCGTTATCATTAAAATCAAGTTTTTCTGATATCCGCATTCGCTTATGAATATAATGTCCAAATTTGTCTACATTCATATTAAAGGTGTATTATGTTGAACGGTATATAGTAAAATGACACACATATAACATTAGTAGATCTATTTATTTAATGATTTTGCTTTCACGTAGTTCTTCAATGATAGATATTATTTCATTGTCTAGTCCTGTGTTCCCAGCATCTCGAGAAGCAATTAATAACTTTAATCTATCAACCAATTCATTGGGATCATCCCAATATACAAAATCTGTGTTTTTTTTCCACATTTTTGTTGAAGGTAATCCTTTTCCTACTTTCTGTCTACAACTTGGACTTCTACTTTCTTGATCGAAAAGTGGTTTAATAACTTGCAAATATTTTTGTCCTTTATTACTTTTAATTGGTTTTTTTGAATCGAAATCACGACGATGTGCATTCGTTACAAGTAACATTGTCTTATAATTTTGCTTGTCACAGTCATTAACCAAGCTCAGATCAATGTCTTTTTTTAACAGTAACTCTCGCAACCCAGGTGTACTTTCGTATTTGTGTCCGGCTACAGTAATAACTTTATCCCCAATAGTTATGTTAGAGGAACCCAACATTAGCTTTCCACGTTCATTTCTTATACCAAATGGAACATCTGATAGTACTTGTGAAGATAACGACCAAGATGATGCATCTGGATTAGTACCGACTAATGACTGAAATGAAGAGTCCGATGAGGGTTCCGATTCGTTACTAGCAATACTGCTATCATCTGTTTCTTTCATATCTTGGTCTTGCGGTTCATTGGGTTCTACTTTTTCCTCCTTTTTTGTTAGAGCTAAGTGGTTATTAGTGTTGGCTATTAAATTGAGAGATTCTGTGACAGGTTTAAAAACTGTATCAAGAGCATGCTTATTATTATCTTCAAAATCCTTCATTTTACGTATTTTTTTCTTGACAGCTTGTGTCGCATCAACAATTTGTTTTTTCAATGATTTATCCATTATGTAAAATAGGTGGTAATCGAATAAGAATCAATTAAAGAATAACAATAAACAGACTGCAGTCTACTTAAATATTCAAATTTCATCTAATAATACAAATGTGTCAAACGTTTTTCTATAGCAACCATTGTTTTTAGAACAATCTTTATTAATTACCACATAATCAAAAGGTTCTTTCCATATTAAGGAACACATTTCTCGAAATTTCAACCATGTCATATCGGTGTTAACATGTTCTTCATAAACATGTTTCAAATTAACTTCATCTTGCTTAAAAAGCACAATTAGGTTAGCATTATCTCTTACAAGTTGTTTAGGTATTTTGGTATAAGTTTGATTTAAATAAAAACTATCAATCAATTTATGTCTTCCCATGGCAAAATAATCACGTATATTACTTTGATTTTCACATGCTACATCATCAAAAATAATCACAGAATTTGGTTTTGCATCTGAAACTTTTAAAACGTCATCATTTGTCTGATATTTATGAAGAGTGATACCTGGTACTCGTTGTAAAACCTTTTCTAAAAAGATGTACTTTGGTTGATGTAGAGTTTTAGAGTATACATAAACATTTTTAAATGTCAAGCCATTTTCATGCAATAGAAGACCAATTAATAAATTAGTTTTTCCACAATTTGATGGTCCACAAATGATGCAACGTACAGTATTCGGTAATAATTCTCCATGACGTAATTTGTTTTTTGTCAAATCGTCACAGATTGTATTGACCTGTAACGATTGTCTTTGTTTAACGAATTTCATGTTTGCTATGCAATACTGATGGACTCATAATGAAAAGATGAATTTATAACATAAATATTTATAACTACAAGTAGTCGAACCCAACTGGATACAGAAAACGTTGTGGGTTATAAATGGTAAGTAATGAACATGGAGGGAGCTTCAGCAATTTTTATTTTTTAAATTATTTTTTATAAAAATGTTAGGTTAGGTTACATTTTTAAAATGTGGAATATTGGGCGATCTGTCCCACGTGAGCAAGGAGCGATAGCGACGATGCGAACTTAAAGTGGGACAGAATGCCCAATATTCCACTACTCATTCCCGCGGTGGTACTTAAGCATTGTGGTCCAGAGTTGTGTCCGGTACTTACACGTCTTTTCACACTTTCCTATTCTATGCAACAAGTCCCGGCGTCGTGGAAGATCGCGTATGTACATCCTGTACCCAAGAAGGGTGACAGAACCGACCCGGCCAATTACAGGCCTATAGCCGTCACCTCCCTTTTATTCAAGGTGATGGAGCGTGTAATTAATACACAGCTCCTGGGGTACCTTGAGGAACACGACCTGCTCAGCGACCGGCAGTACGGTTTCCGTCACGGTCGCTCGACGGGCGATCTTCTTGTGTACCTAACACACCGATGGGCGGCGGCTATCGAGAGTAAGGGTGAGGCTCTAGCTGTGAGCCTCGACATCTCTAAAGCCTTTGACCGGGTCTGGCACCGTGGTCTTCTTACGAAACTGCCTTCATATGGACTACCCGAGAGATTATGCGGATGGGTGTCCAGCTTCTTGGCCGGTAGAAGCATCAGAGCCGTCGTTGACGGCAGCTGTTCAGACTGCATGGCCATAAACGCTGGAGTACCGCAAGGCTCAGTGTTGTCCCCTACTCTGTTTCTGCTGCATATCAATGACATGTTGTCTATTGACGGCATTCATTGTTATGCGGACGACAGTACGGGGGACACTTGTTACACGGGCCGCCCCGGTATCTCTCGGGACACAGTGGAGGAAAATCGTGAACAGCTTGTGTCTGAAATCGAGGCTACTCTTACTAGAGTGTCCGATTGGGGTGGACAAAATCTTGTCCAGTTCAACCCTTCCAAGACACAAGCGTGTTTTTTCACCGCTAAGCAAACCCCAATTACTGTAGCGCCGCAATTTCAGGGCACATCTCTTTCCATCTCCAAAAGTATAGGGATCCTTGGCGTTGACATCTCCAGTGACGTTCAGTTCCGTAGTCATTTGGAGGACAAGGCTAAGCTGGCGTCCAAAAAGCTAGGTGTGCTCAACAGGGCGCGGCGGTACTTCACTGCGGCGCAAACACTGCTTCTCTATAAGTCGCAAGTGCGGCCGCATATGGAGTACTGCTGTCACCTCTGGACGGGAGCACCTGAATATCAGCTTCGTCCATTTGACTCGGTGCAAAGGCGAGCTGTAAGAATTGTCAACGATCCTGTACTTACAGCTGGTGTGGAACCTCTTCGCGACAGGAGAGACTTTGCCTCCTTATGCGTGTTCTACCGCCTGTACAATGGTATGTGCTCTGAGGAATTGTTTGATATGATGCCCACGGCTACGTTCTATCATCGCACCGCTCGCCACAGACAGGGAGTTCATCCTCACACTCTGCGTCCGGTGCGTTCCAGCACGGTTAGATCCGATAGGTGTTTTCTTCCGCGCACGCTTAGGTTGTGGAATGACCTCCCTGCCTCGGTTTTCCCAAACGCCTACAGTATGGGGTTCTTCAAAGGGGGTCTTAGAAGGTTTTTACAGGGTCGGCAGCGCGAGTGTGGCACCTCTGGTGTTGCAAACGTTCATAGGCTGCGGTGACCACCGGTCCTTCTGGTGGGCCGTATGCTTGTCTGCCACCTTAGTGGTATAAAAAAAAAAAAAAAAAAAAAATGCAAATGTAGTAAATCATCCTTGAAATTAACTTAAGTACTAAGGTAATCTCTCTGAAAATATCTCCGATTACAAGTAAAATTGTCGCAAAAATTGTGAAAGCTGTACAAATCTCCAGCCAATTATCTCTGTCTACAGCCGTAATTAACGCCGACCCGGGAGGCTACAACCAGATAAGCGTGCCAGAATAATATCTAAACATAATCCTGAAATGGTCGTCCCTAGTTTTTATGGCGACCCTTGTCATTAATATGTAATCTACTAAAATAAATATAAGCCAGGAAAGAGAAAAGTCTTATCAGTGTGATAAAGTTTCCTTACATTGAATATTTCCGTTGCTTCATTTTTTATATCCCTAGTAAAAATATAATATTTGAAGACCGTCAGGATTGTGGTAGTTAGGACGGCAATAGGCTTACCTCAGACAGGACAAGGGTAATAATTAGTTATGTCCGACAAAATATGAACGTAAATATATGACATGTATTGATACTATATTGTATACCAGGTATAGGGTTTAAACTTAATCATTGCATATTTCAAAAGAAAATGATAGAATATTTACATTTTCTTGAGAGTTTCTTAAAACATTGTTAGGGTGTCAACCAGCCCAATTAAACTTTTAAAGTACCTGACTCAGTGAAAACTTTATGAAGACATACATACATACATACATATAATATGGTCATGCCTTTATCCCCGAAGGGGTAGGCAGAGGCATATTATATGCCCACATTTCACCTTTTTTAATAATTTGTCCCACGTAATAGGTGGTGAGCCGTATGAAGACCTTACCGAATATACATACCAATCCTGCTAGCCCATGGATTACTTTATTTATTTATTTATTTATTTACATGAAAATTGCTGAGTTACAGACAAACATGTACTTGCTTACTGAAATTATTAATTTCATTGTAAACTTATAACTATGCAGATTTTCTTATAGTCAAATGTGATAATTGGTATGTGCGTTACGTATGTATTTATTTAAAGCTGAAAATAACATAAACAAATAAATAGTAAATACATACATACAGAAGATAATTTCGTACCAAATGTAATTTGCGCAGATATTTGATATTCCACATGCAGCCCTTTTAATTGCCATACTATTGAGGCTTCTTATTATACCTACTGGGTTTATTTTAATTATTTAACCAACATACCTAGTAAAGTTAATTTTGTCTTGGAAATATAGAAGCATCACTACCTTTTTTTTTTTTTTTTTTTTTTTTTTTTAACGTGAGGGAAAATCCTCGTAGGATGCTATGCCGGACTCTTACCGACTAAAAAACCTCACGTAACGCCCAACAGCCTATGGTTGAGAGCCCCGGGTAAGCCCTCAGGAAGGATGTCCCGTGACTCCCAACAGACCTACGGCCGCCAATGCGGCCTCGCCCAGGGGGTGGTTCGGGTGTAATCCCGCGTCTGTGGGGGGTTTCGGGTGTGACCCCGCTTCTAAGGGGGGGCGTGCGTGAGTTGCTCACGTCACGCTGCCGTCATGGGCCTGCTTCTGTAAGGACGGTGAGCGGCCCTCTCACCGTCCTCAGACCCCCGGTCATGGAGGCCGATAGTCTTCAGCGAAGACACGTCGGCGGCGCCCAGGGCGCCGACTGCGGAACTCGGGTGGGAGAGTTCTCTCCCGTACCCGGCCCGCCGCCTCCTTCGCGAGCATAACCTGCTCGCAGAAAGAGGCGGCGCAGTCCCACTTACTCCCGCTGGAGAACATGGCTCGCACCATGGACTCGAGCGAGAGAGTGTCCACGCTCAGACCCACTACGAGGACCTGTCGCTGTTGTGCCCACGCCGTGCACTCCACCAGCGTGTGGAGCGCTGTGTCATCGCTGCGGTCCTCGCAGTGCTGACACTCGGCCGTGGTTTCCCGGTGTTTTCACCACAGATACCTACCGAAGCTACCGTGCCCGGCAAGCATCTGTGTCAACCGGTAGGAGAGAGCACCGTGTCTTCTCTCCAGCCACTCGTCCATGACCGGTCTGACGGCCGCGATTGTGGCGAATCCCCCCTTTGGTTGCTCAAGTCGCATCTTCCATGTCTCCAGGGTTTCCTGGTGGAGCAGGGTCCGCTGGGCCTCGATTTTTTGAGACGCAGGCCTTTGGCCCCGCTCCAGCGCCTCCTTGCGCCATCTGAACAGTGACGCAAGGGCTCTCGCTTCCAGGTCCCATGGAGGGGTCCCGGCTAGGAGACATGCCGCCTCACCGGAGATCGTGCGGTATCCTCTTATCACCCTGACGGCCATCATTCTCTGCGGGCTCAGCAGTCTAGCCTCATTGCTGGCCGTCAGGGTTTCCGCCCATACGGGAGCCCCGTACAGGGCCATGCTTCGCACGATCCCCAGGTACAGCCTCCTGTAGGGAGCGTTGGGTCCCCTGATGTTGGGCATCAGCCGCGCGAGTGCGGCCGATGCTCCCCTCAGTTTTGGGACCAAACTTCGGAAGTGATGTCCGAAGTTCCACCGGCCATCGAGTACGAGCCCCAGATACTTCATCGAGGGCTCGATGCCGATGCTGACGCCCCCTACCTGTAGGCTGGATCCCGCAGGTGGCCCCATCCGAGGTCCGTGGAAGCACAGAGCCTCGGATTTGTGAAGGGAGCATCACTACCTACTTTAGGGACCAAAATACATTTGATAAGGTAAAGATTTAGGGTATCCCTCTTCCGGGAAAAGACGTGATTACAATATGTACATAATATATTATCTATGTAAGTCATTTTTTAAAATCGTTTTCCACATTTTTATAATGGCAATTTAAAGATACAAAAGTTTTTTTAGTCAAATTGCTTTCTTTTTTAAGGAGCTAAACTGCGCTCTATATTGGGTGTAACAAAATTCGTCGCTTGCCTCTCTAACTGACGTAACTGACATTTAGCAAAATGTTCAGGGCAAGCTTTGTTCGGTTTATGGTTACCTAAAATCGGAAACAGCTCGACATTTATCAGCTTGAGCAAAATAAAAATCTGCCTGTATGTAGATCTCAGAGAGAACTTTGTGTGGGTATAAATTTAATTAAAATATTATTATTATTATTTTAATAATAAATGTTCAAAGCAGATACGTCACTTTGAGAGAACTTTGTTTTCGATTCGGACTGTATTTGTTGTCACTTACGTCGGGTGATTTTGTACTATAAATCGTGTAATAAAACTCAGGGTACAAAAATAATCAGTTGTAATCAAATTATAACACTAAGTGATCAGTGTTACTCACCAACTAGCACGAGGTAGCTATGCAGAGAACTCTATCCCAGGGCGCCTTATTTCTAAGTTTCCAGTCTGTGTGCAAGGGTAGGCCAGGGCTCTGACGAAAACAGTCAGGTAGGGTGTACACACATATATTTATATAACACAGAGATACACAGAGACACACAGAGAGCTTATTCACTGATAGACACAAATATCACAGGTACACAGAAGTATAGTCAGTGCTTAGGTACTTATGCTACTAAGCTACACATAAGTAGTGGATTTACTGGCCTGCAGAGTGAGCTGAGTGAGAGTGACTGCCTGTTGTTACTGCCAGGTGATGACGGCAGATACCTCTCACATGAGAAGCTCGTGTAGTCCGCACTTCCACGTTGTCGTACCACGTGCAGCCCACTAACTTATAGGTGCGGCACCAAATATCTCATCCGGCAACTAGCCCCGTAGTAAAAAAACCCTGTTATGACAAGTAAACGACAAATGAAATAACTGACATCGCGACCGACGAAATTCGAACCGCTTAGCAAACAAGAAATGACGCTTACCGGTATCCCGGGTGTAGGTTGACACAGAGTCCAACTCCTTCCGAAGAGAATAAGTAAACTCAGACTAATTCCTTAACAGGTCCTCATGTTGCAACTAACAACCTCCAAAGCTAAATTGAGGCGTGCCACTCAGAGTAATATCAATCTCTCGTCCTTAGCCGATGGTCAAAAGAGACTCGGAACCTTGTATCAGGGCTTTATCCCCTCTCTCACGTGGAATCGTCTCCTCTTTTTCATCTAAAACCCAGCTTTCATTCAATGCAAAAAACGATTCGTCACTCGTCCTTATGACATCCTGTCATTCTGACAGCAGAAATGTCACCACTGACAACCGATTAAAAAAAGATAACTAGATAAGGCTGCTTTCACATCCTGAATACTGCATCTATAGAAAATAAATGCTACAACCACCCCCCCTTTAATAGTATTTCCTGCGGATATGACACGCTGGAAATACACAATAAAGAAAACAGAAAAGTACTGACTAATAAACAAAGACAACCAGCTAGGTCCTTCAAACACCAGCTGACTACGACCATTACAATACCAAAGAAAGATCCTCCTATGTACCTAACTAGACACTGACTCGTGTACCGGTTAGGCTAAGTAACTAGAGTCTAATGCCCTTCATAGAAAACGAATGCTCCCTTTACTCACTGCCGATACCCTAACACTACCCAAGCTCTCAGGATAATGTAGAGTACTAAGAAGCGAATGAGAGAAAAACGCTCGGTGCGGTGCATAGAAGAAACTACAACGTGACAATTTAAAGTCACGTACACATATAGAAATACAAACAAAAGATTAAAATAGTCTTACATAATGATCACATAGCACTGGTTTAATAAACTAGAGAAACAGTGCTATGTAGTTACGTTAGGTATTGGAGACTGCTCCTCCTGATACTTCAGGATGTCCTTGATATGGTACTCCCCAAGATCCTTACCGTCCAGATCTGACAGCCTATATACTAAAGGGGATCGTTTAGCAGTCACCACACATTTAAGGAACTTAGGAGCTAGCTTAGAAGTAAAATTCTTGGCCTTGTTGGACAGGTAGAACGTGCGTTTGTAAACTATCTGTCCCACTTTCAGCTCTACATGCCTTTTTCTGAGGTTGTAATACTTTTCATTACGCTGGTGGGCAACGTTCAAATGTTTCCTCACCTGGTCGTAAATGCGTTGTATTTCTCTCAGCTTGACACCGAAGGCTGATGGATCGTCTACAGAGACTGAAGTAGGATGGCACGCGATATCTGTCTGCCTGTATAACACTCCATCCCCAATAAATTCCCTACCATGTACCAAAAAGTAAGGGGTGAAACGAGTTGCTTCGTTAACTGCAGTGTTTAAAGCACACTGTATCTCAACCAAGAACTGATCCCAAGACTTGTGTTGTGACTTCACATAGCATGAGATCGCTTGAACCACATTGCGAATAGCTCGTTCCGCCTGATTAGTTTGGGCATGATACCTAGGGTTATAATATATATTAGGTACATTGTATTTAGCCAACAGATCCTTAAATGGCTTACTCACAAACTGAGGGCCATTATCCATGTAAATAGTCTTGCAGACTCCGTGCACGAGAAACACACTCTTCTCTATGAACCTCGCGACTACAGCGCCTGTGGCAACCCGAACAGGGCACAACATGACGTATTTGCTAAAGTAGTCGGAGACCACGATCAGGTGTACGTTTCTATTGCTCGAAGTGGGAAAGGGACCAAGCAGATCGACAGAGATAGCTTCGAATGGCTTCGAAACCCGCTTCGGGCTACCCATTAGGCCGGGACGAGACGTGTTTACGGGTTTGTACTGCTTACAGATTTCGCAATTCCCGACATATTCTTTGACGTCCTCGTACATCTTGGGCCAGTAATAATTTAGGGCTAACCTTTTATGTGTCTTCCAAACACCACCATGGGCACTTAGTGTGTCATCGTGGTACTTAGAGAGCAGGGGCAAGCGATCCTCCTGAGGTACCACCAGCTTCCAGTCAAAGTCTGAAGTCAGAGAATATTTATTTTTAGTTAACCTATATAAAAGGTTGTCACGAATGTCAAAGTTTGGTGACTTCCTCGGGTTCTTCCGAACACTATTCATGGTGTGGTCATACCACGGGTCTTTAGTGGGTACTGCATCGAGGGAATCAATTTTGATACGAGACAGAGCATCAGGTACAACGTGGTCTTTACCTTTTCGATGCTCTATGTCAAAATCGAATTGACTGAGCCTCATGCTCCACCGTGCTAGACGACCCGTGGGATTTTTTAGCTTATGGAACCACAGAAGAGATGAATGATCCGTGACGACCGTACATTTTTGGCCTTCGACGTACTGTCGAAATTGTTCCAAAGCGAAAATCACGGCCAGAAGTTCTCGCTCAGTTGTGCTGTAGTTCACCTCGTTCTTGTTGAGAGAACGGCTACAGTAGGCGATAGGGTGCTCAACACCATCGTGAGTTTGTGTCAGTACAGCAGCAACTGAGTAAGCTGACGCGTCACTAAGAATGCGGAAGGGCATCTCAAAGTTAGGCATTTTTAATATAGGGGCAGAAACCAAGGCTGACTTTAGCAGGTTAAAGGACTGTTCAGCCTCAGGGGTCCATTCGAACTTAAGGTTCGTAGAAGTGAGTTTGCACAGAGGTTTACTAATCTTCGAGAAGTTGTTAACAAAGCGACGATACCAGCCGGCCATTCCCAGAAATCTCTTAACCTCCTTAGGGTTAGAAGGGGTGGGATAGTTGAGGATAACCTCAACTTTACCCGGGTCTGTCCGTAAGCCATGTTTGTCCACATAATACCCCAGGTATTTGAGTTCACTCCGACAAAAGTGGGATTTTTTCATATTAATAGTTAGGCCAGCATCCTTGAGTTGCTGATAGACTCTATGTAAGAGCTCTACATGCTCCTCAAAGGTGCTGGACACACAGACTATGTCATCCTGAAACGCAAATACCTTGTTGTCGAACTCGGGACCAAACAGACGGTCCATGAGGCGTTGCATCGTGGCACTGGCACCGACAAGACCGAAGCACATGGAATTGTAATGGAACAATCCTCTCCGGGGAACCGTAAAAGCAGTCTTCTCAGCAGACTGGAGTGAGTCGAATGGAATCTGCCAGTAGGCCGCACTCAGATCTACAGAGGTTAAATACTTAGCATTATTAAGATGGTCTAAGATTTGATTGATATAGGGTAAGGGGTAGGCGTCACTCTTAGACACAGAGTTCAGCTTGCGAGAGTCCAAGCACAATCTGAGGTCGCCGTTCGCCTTCTCCACCATGACCACTGGAGAGTTCCAGGCGGACTGAGACGGGGACACTACTCCCATCTCCAGCATTCGGTCCAGCTCGGCTTCCAGGGCCTTCTGCTTAAGGGGAGAGAGCGGATAATAACGCTGCTTGATCGGCTTGCTGTCACCAGTGTCAATGACATGGTGCACAAGTGAGGTCCGACCTAAACCCACCTTATCAGTGTTCAACGAGTCGAACTTTTCAATGACCTCGTTGATTACACACCTTTGTTTAGTTGTCAGGTTGTCGTAATCCTCGAGGCCACCGTTAAGGGACACAGACTCGATAGGATTATTATCACTAAAGCTATCAAGACTAATATTTTGTAAAATTAACTTATCACTTAACTTAAATTGTTGCCAGAAATCCACTCCAAATATCATGGAGGTGGTTATACCTGGGACAACATAGAACTTGACAACTCGGATAACCGAATTGTACTCAATTGGCAAAGAGATACAACCCAGACATTGCAAGTGAGTGCTGTCTGCAGTTGTAATACGAAAAGTAGGATTGATACTCACAAGATCAAAACCCAGTTCCAAGAAGATGCGGTGCGCTCCCTTACCTAGTATAGAGCAGGAGGCACCGGAATCTAGAAGGCCTAAGACATTTAAATTTAAAACCTTAACAACTAGATACGGTCTAATGTCACTATCCCGTTTAGGAAACAGGACCTTATCAGAAATAGACTCAGATACAGAGTAATGCACAGAGTTCCTAATAAGGCCCTGGCCTACGCGTTTTTTGACTTGCTAGTACAGTGTGAGCAGTCTGGGGTCTTGACTCCTTTGAGACCACACCGGAAACACACCAGCTCCCTTGACTGTGTGCAGCTGTATGCAGTGTGACCGCCCCCGCCGCAACGAAAGCATTTGCGATCGTGGGGGGTAACCGGCGTCTCCACTGCAGACACCTGCTTAGCGGGCTTTTGTACACCTTTGTTCTTAAGCTGGTGTAAGTCAGATGTAATCTCAAACTTGTCAAGAGCAGGCTCATGGAAAGCGTCTGCCCTAGTACGCGCAAGCTCCAAGCGCTTACCCAAACGTCTCAAGTCATCCACAGAGTTGACATCATGCAAGGCCAGTTCCTTCATGTAGTCAGGTCTAATGTTGTGCATGAGAATGTCCAGCTGTCCCTCACTGGGCATCTTACATGACAACCTTGAGAACATGGCTTGCATTGTACATATATAGTTAACCAAGGACTCAGAGCGGGCTTGTGTACGCTGTCTTATCTCGTTCCTGAGGCGGTAGTCATAATCAGGAATATCGAAGGTATCTCTAAGCTCACTAATAAGATCCTCATATGAGATGAAGTTAGCTTTGTTTGTACGGAACCAAGACAAAGCCGGTCCATCCAACAGGTCGGAGAAAGCCATAAGGAGTCTAGGCTTAGTAACCTCCCGAGCACATCTAAGTTCCTCTAATCTCTCTAAAAACACACGTACACAAGTAGAACCATCATATTTTAAGTTAAATGAACATAAGTTAAGGGGACGTTCTTTATACACTATATTACATGTAGAACTACTCCTACTTGAACTAGCTCGCACCGAGCGGTCCTCTCTCACTACTGGTGAAGTATATTCCACCTGGTCACGACCCGAAGGATCATCACCATCATCATCCGAACCTTCGGATTCAGAATCACTACTGGGTTCAGCCCTAGCGATGATCTTCACTAGCCTACCACGAATATCCACCAGGTCGGGGCAATCCAGACCACAACGAGCTAACCTACTCAATAAGTAGTTGGCCCTGATATACACCCTAAGACGACCATTATTATTGGCCAAAAACTCACCTGACTGAATAGCCTCCTCCAACTCGGAGACCTTCGGAAGACAGGTCGAGAGCTCAGCCGATGCATCAGCGGGTACCGGGGCACTCGCTTTGATGCTACCTCGACGGACGAGTCGGTGTGCCGTTCTTAGCTCACTCCGAAGGCCAGACACTGTCGTTTCCGGTTCCACTGAAATACCCATGTGGGACAGCTCGTTAGCAAGTTCATCCTTTCTTAAATAATTAATATGTTTTTTCATCTGAGCCATTATGTAAAAATTTACTTACAACAATTATAAAGATAAAATGGCACAGATAGGGATCAATTACAAAGTAAAAATGTAAATTGAGTTACAACAAAGTGTACTAAGTTAGGTAATTATGTTTCAAATTGACTTTTAGAATTTAACAAAGATTAAGGGTATATTAAGAGAGAAAAGTTACTAAATTTTCTGATAACACAGTTCAGGTTAACATTCAAAATTACAAGGTATGTACACACCTTATAAAAAAGTTTTAAGTTACACAGAGAAATTCACTAAGTTAACACAGAGAGATTCACTAAGTTTACCTTACAAGGTGAAACTATAGGATAATATATATTATATATTAATCTACACTAATAATATAATAAATATATGTGTGCACCATGAAAAAAGAACATAAAGAAGAAAAAAAACACAATAAGAAAAGAAGTGGGTATTCCAAATAAAATCAAAAAGTTTTTCCAAAATCACAGCTATTTTTAAATTTTAGATTTAGAATTTTGTGTCTTTTCCAGCCAAAGATGTAGGGAGCTGGAAGAAGACGAAAGGGAAGGTTTTGTGCTTAGCTGCTAGCACCACCAATTAACGTCCTGGAGCGTCTCGGACGATTCCAGAATGGTTTCGCCAGAGATAACCACCTATGCACACACACCAGACTGAGACTACCGCAGAGTAGACCCAGAGATTTGCCACTACGTTGGGAGCCAATTTGTAACACTAAGTGATCAGTGTTACTCACCAACTAGCACGAGGTAGCTATGCAGAGAACTCTATCCCAGGGCGCCTTATTTCTAAGTTTCCAGTCTGTGTGCAAGGGTAGGCCAGGGCTCTGACGAAAACAGTCAGGTAGGGTGTACACACATATATTTATATAACACAGAGATACACAGAGACACACAGAGAGCTTATTCACTGATAGACACAAATATCACAGGTACACAGAAGTATAGTCAGTGCTTAGGTACTTATGCTACTAAGCTACACATAAGTAGTGGATTTACTGGCCTGCAGAGTGAGCTGAGTGAGAGTGACTGCCTGTTGTTACTGCCAGGTGATGACGGCAGATACCTCTCACATGAGAAGCTCGTGTAGTCCGCACTTCCACGTTGTCGTACCACGTGCAGCCCACTAACTTATAGGTGCGGCACCAAATATCTCATCCGGCAACTAGCCCCGTAGTAAAAAAACCCTGTTATGACAAGTAAACGACAAATGAAATAACTGACATCGCGACCGACGAAATTCGAACCGCTTAGCAAACAAGAAATGACGCTTACCGGTATCCCGGGTGTAGGTTGACACAGAGTCCAACTCCTTCCGAAGAGAATAAGTAAACTCAGACTAATTCCTTAACAGGTCCTCATGTTGCAACTAACAACCTCCAAAGCTAAATTGAGGCGTGCCACTCAGAGTAATATCAATCTCTCGTCCTTAGCCGATGGTCAAAAGAGACTCGGAACCTTGTATCAGGGCTTTATCCCCTCTCTCACGTGGAATCGTCTCCTCTTTTTCATCTAAAACCCAGCTTTCATTCAATGCAAAAAACGATTCGTCACTCGTCCTTATGACATCCTGTCATTCTGACAGCAGAAATGTCACCACTGACAACCGATTAAAAAAAGATAACTAGATAAGGCTGCTTTCACATCCTGAATACTGCATCTATAGAAAATAAATGCTACAAAATTACAAGTTACAAATTACGGACACGTAACCATTATAAACTCACAGTTATAAAAAATAGCAAATTGTAACAAAACGTTGTAATTCTTTTTAGTAATTTTGTAACAAAAAGTTTAATCAATTCAGCGTTAGTGTATCATTTTTTCATACAAGTTTGTACTTAAGTAAAAATTATGTACACACATCAACACCGTCTAGGGATATTTTTTAAAAAGTTCTGCATCTCAAAAAATACTGGCCTTTTATAACTTTTGATTGAATCTTATTTTGTTGGTATATTTGAATGATTCCAAATTTGAAATAAAAAAAAGAAATTAAAACAAATGATTTGCGCGGCATTAATATAGCGAAGTTCGAAATTTTAATTTTACCGACGATAGTTAATTGGTATTTGTTTTGTCCAGTTGAAGTTTTAAAGCTAGTTATTGATTAATTACGAATTTATTTCATTGTGGAAGTCATGCAGCGACGCCATTTAACTAGAGAAGAAATGCTAAGGGCAGTAGGCATGCTCCAAGCTGGGGCTACTCAGCGGAGTATTGCTGAGGAGATTGGAACCAGGCAAAACGTTTTTTCAAGATTGTGGTCACGTTATCGTGCAACCGGGGAAGTGGCTGAAAGGCACCGTGGCGGGAGACGCATAATCACCCAACAAGAAGACCGATTTTTACAAGTTGCCGCGAGAATGCAGCCAAACGTTACAGCCGTGCAGTTGGTTCAACGGCTCCAGTCAGAACACCAATTGCTTGTCAGTGACAAAACTGGGAGGAGGAGACTGCATGAAGCTAACCTTCATGCTCGCAGGCCACTTCGTACTTCAGCACTACAAAGAGGAAGTCGTGGACGAAGATAAGAGTGGGCTCGTGAACATTTGCTTTGGGAAGATAACCAGTGGTCTGTAGTACTGTTTACCGATGAGTCCCGATTCGGTTTTCATCCCGATTCACGAAGAGTACGCGTTTGGCGAGTTCCTGGTCGTGAGCAACACCCCCAGGTGGTCCATCCATACAAGGGCGGGACAATTATGGTTTGGGCGGGAATTCAATTTGGTGGAAGAACGGACCTCGTTTGGATTAGAAACACCATGACCGCTGAAAAATACCGCGACTAGGTGCTTGTACGACTTCAAATGGGTCAAGAATTTACTCTCGTGCATGACAACGCCCGTCCGCACACAGCGAGAGCGGTGACCAGCTGGCTGCAGGACCATGACGTGTCGGTTTTACCCTGGCCGGCGCAATCGCCTGATTTAAACCCCATCGAGCATGCGACATGCTCCAAAGAAAGGCTTATAAGAATTTTCCTGCAGACATTGCGACTGAAGAGCAACTTTTTTTGCATCTTAGCCGAACTTGGGACAATATCCCGCAGCGAGACTTTGATAACTTAATTCAAAGCATGAAAAACCGTTGCAGGACCGTGGCGTCATTGGTGGTTTTACTGACTACTGATTTTTCCTATCAGTGCAAAAAATTGAAAAGAAATTACTTATTTTTTATTTTTTCGTAAATGACACATTCATCTTTAGTTGCACCATTTTTTTACTTTTTGTTTTCATTTTTTAAAAAAATTATATAAGTCGAAAATATTTTTTTTTTATTTTAAAATATAGTCTGAAAAATGGGCTTCCTAAGAATATACCATTGTTGCATATTATTCCTAACAGATTTTCTGAAAATTGAGAAAATGTGAAATATCCCTAGACGGTGTTGATGTGTGTATAACGTCATTTAACGTCATTTATTTTTATATCTAATTATTTCATCATTTTTATAAAATGACATTTCAACCGCGCCCGCTGTCAACTAGACTTGGTCTAGTGAAAGAAACTTCAAAAAACAGTTTTTATGTAACTGGGCACTTTTAGTCGTCAAAATGTCAAATTATTGCCAGAGGGGGTTTGCTAGCTTTGGCCTCTCCCTCTGTAAAGGCGCGCGATGCTCTGTGCTTCCGCCCGACCCCCGGTTCTTGTTTGACGTAACAGAAACTATGTACTACCGCATAATATCCGAAGTATCACACACACTAAACGACGTATTATGTCATTTATGTCCCCAATAGATCTTTTAAAGACTGCAAAAAAATCTTACTAAACGTTGTAAGTGACATAAGTCTTTTAGTAAAGTCTTAATTTCAACAAAATGTAGATACATCTGCCTCAATCTTTAGGATATCTAAGGACTGGTAAGACATACAGATACGTCAATTAGACAGATTGATTCGTCTTCGAAAATGGATTAAAATGGTGTAGATAATTCAGTTTGGAAAAATATGTCAGTTACGTCAGTTAGAAAGGCAAGCGACGAATTGACTCTCCAAATTTCGTCACGTGACGTGGCATCAGTCAAAAAACATTACAAAAAATGAAGAAAAAAAATCACATGAATACTTTAACCGTAAATCCGTTTTAAAGGTCCTATAAATTTTCATTTTCACCCTTTCTATCGCTACTGAGCGGCAGTAGAAAGCGACAACGACAGCCAGACGGGTGCTCGGTGTTTGTTTTGCCACGGCGACCATGATAGCTCGAATTGCCGCGGTAAAAAACGAATTTTTAATGTGCGACAAAAAATTTAAAAAAAAATTAAAAAATTAACCCCCCTTTTTTATTAAATATTTGTATTTGATTTCCGATGCCAAGTCATCTCATGAAATTTGGAGAGGTAGTTTTGTTACACCCAGTATACTATTATTTATTCTTTAACTTTGCTTCCGAAATATCTCTTTCAGCGTCATAGACGAAGTGTGCTCAGCGCGAGTCGCGACCCACTTCCGAAACGAGCGACAGAGAGGCGTTTTTTTCCCACCGGAAATGAGATTTCCCGACCGATATAATGGCTTTCCACGGATTACGTCATGCGAGCTGTAAATTAGAAAATTCACTTGAATCATTCACGTGCTGAGATATCTTTAGAACCTTCATTGCTACTTTGAAAAGCTTTTGGGGTAACAGTCTAACAGAATGTCGTAGAATTTATACCTGTATTCAAGCTCGGCTTGATTCATTACTTAAGCAAGAAACTACGCATTTCTCGCTACAGTTCAAAGATTCTTTGATAAAACGTAATTTGCATAATTAACTGAAACGTTTTCAAAACGATGCATTGCATTGAGCCAGTAAAATGAAATTGAAGGCCTTATGAACGGATTCAAAAATGTCAACTGCGAGTCGTAACCACCTGCGCCTGTCCCTTTCATCACGGCATTATGCTCACCACCTATTGTAATGTGGGCGGTTACTCTGCCTACCCCTTCGGAGATAAAGATGTGACTATATATAATGTATGTAATTAAAACTTATGCCAGGGATTTCGATTGTTTTCTAACAATGACAAATATTTTTTACAACGCAAGCACCAGCATCAGCGTAGCAGCCCTATAGGGGTTTGTTTCAGAATCATTATTTTAAATATTCTATCTGAACTGCTGAACTACCGATCCCAGACTCAGACGAGTAGCCAGGAATGAGAACCAATGAAAAATGTGATGAGTAAATGTCGGCCAACCTACAAGAAAAATGTCTGCAATCTAATTTTACAAGTTTCTTAAAAAAATATCTAGCTGATGCCCGCGTGAAATTTGATTCCCGTTGCTGTTTCCCATGGGACCATATGCCTGGTATGAAAAGTAGCCTATGTGTTGTTCCTGGTTATTCCAGACTACAATCGATTCTGCCGTTAAAGCGTGATTGAGTAACAAACATCCGAACATCTTCACAAACTATCAAATGAATAATATTAGTACGATTAGAAGGATTTACATACAAAGTAGGAGTCGATGTCAGTCAAGGAGATACTAGAGTTGATAAATAAAATAAGAACTGAAAATCATAATAGTAAAGGTTGGATTACAGCTTTGAGGCACATAAAAAGAGTTATCACCAAGTCTGGTCCATTAAATGCTGCCAGTCTGAGACAAATTGGGGACATAATAACATTGATAATAAAAGATAAAATTTCCGTTTCTGCAAATGGTGTGATGACTGTTAGGTGGGTAGGTACTATAGTATTATCTGTTGCGAGTAAGTACTACACATCAGGGAGAAGATCTGCTCTCGTTCCCGCATCCCATGGTAATTTATGCGGGGTGTAAAAAGTAACCTACGTTATTCCAGACTGTGATTATCTATCCATGTACCATATTCGGCCTGATCTGTTCAGCCATTAGTGCGCAAAATCTTTACAAACTTTCGTATTTAAGGATTGCTGAAGGTTGGACCTCACAACATATCGAAACCTGTCCGCAATGGAACCCCACCCGTATACTCGATAGGCAGACAAGCCTACGGCCCATCTGATGGAATGTGGTCACCATAGCCTATGAACGATTGCGACAACAGATGCACTACACTCGCGCTGCCGACCTTCCAAGAACCTTCTAAGACCCCTTGTAAAGAGCCCCGGACTGTAGACGTTAATTAAAAACAACTAGGTATCCACTTACTCAAAAACTCAATACAAATCACATGCTTGCAATTTGCATTACACTAGGCCACGAACAGGGTGTCTGTCCATCCCTATACCTTGTGACGGAGAGCTTGTTTATGTTTAGGTTGAACAGAGGTCACTCTCACTTCTTCTCTGGCCGTTTGACTAAAAAGTCTATAGTGTATCTACAGCTATCATCAAAAAGGACCTTCGCCGCTTTTTACAAGGTCATCGAATTCAATATAATGAAATGCGGAAATCGAAAACTTGAGAATTTGAACGCGGTTCAGAAAGCCGCACCACAAAAGCTTTTTTATTTTCCTTGAAATAACAAGAATCTATTTAACCAGTTTGCCTCGGGGAAGTTTGAAGTAGCGTAATGTTCGGTGTTCGGTGTACCGTGTTTCGTCCATCAAACTTGGAACATTTGATGTTTCGGAACACGACACAAACTTCATTATTGAGGCTTAACGGCAATAATTAATGGGAAAGTTGACTGGTATTTCAATTTGTTTCTAACAAAAACTTTTCGGAGTCGAATCCGGAATCGGACTACCTACTTTAACTTATAAGACGTGTATTTTCAGACTTATAAGTTAAGGAGTGGCATAATTATATTTAAGTACTTATCAATATTATTTTGTGTTCATAATGGATTTTGCTTGGTATTTGTTTTTGAAAATAGTAAGTGATGCCGTACACAAAAAATTGTGGATAAAATTTCAAAACAGAATGGACATTGGATTAAGTATAGGTACGTTTATTGTAGTTCAACTAAAGCTAATGACGTAGAAGTAAGAGCAAGGGGAATGCGAGCTAAATCCCTATATAACTTATTTTGGATTATATCCAAAGCGGCATTGATAGGATCTTACCAAATCTCTTAGGCAGAGCGGAGAACATTGTGAATAGTTCAAGGTGAACGCTGACGCGTCTTAAGTCTGAACGTCTAAACCTACTCAAATGGGTCGCAAGTCTCAGACACACACACACACAGTATTTCCCTCTGTACCTCGCTATGGACCCGGCGCCAGCACTGTGATTCCATGGAATGCTGAGAAAACGGTCTCCGTCCCTGCTGCGTCCATACCTATTAAACCAATCTGTTCGGCCGTTTCGGGGCTTAGTGAAACTAACAATGACTAATTAATTGTCATAAGTTAAATGTTTTACTGACTTACTTATTTACAAACTACAGAAAATATATTTAACTAACATAATTTAAAGAATCCCGCGGAAAATGTATCAAGTTGTGCTGCCTCACAACACGGGCCGGGATTCTAGAAAGATTCTTGTAAACTCCTCTCTCTGGTTAAATGAGTTGTAAAGTTTCTTGAGAACTATTTTATAAGTTTGCTGTTCAGATGTTTTAAAAATCTACTTGGAAGTTATAGAATAAGTAAGTAGGTACCTACCTAGTCTGAAATCTTTATGCTTCAAGGATTTCTCTCATGTAAAAAAGAAAATTGTAGAGTAATTACCGGCCGCCTCTGGACGTAACATTGAAGAACTTTACACAGATACAAATAGACAGGTAAAAATAAAGATTGACTTAGAGGCTTCAATAGATGTCGAAGGCATTGTAGACCTGAGTTTTCGACATCAATTATTGTAACTCAATTATTCTACCTGTTTCTGAAAAATGATGTTGTCTGACAAACGAAACGACAAATTACTTCTCCCACTCCACGCCTTTATCTCCGAAGGGGTAGGCAGAGGCATACCTATTATATGCCCACATTTCACCTTTGTCTAATTTGTCCCACGTAATAGGTGGTGAGCCGTATTGCCGTGTTTAAATGGATAGGCGCAGGTTGTGACTGCCTGCTGTTGAAATAAAGCCTTCAACTTAGCTTAAACTTAGCTTACTGGCAACCGGGACCAACGGCTTAACGTGCCTTCCGAAGCACGGAAACGCTCAAATAAATGTCACAAAGTGATCACATAGATGGTCACCCATCCATGGACCGGCCATAGTGAAAGTTACTTACCGCAGTGATCGTTTACAGAACACTGAGTCCGCGGGGCCACGAGCGCTTCTTAGTATAAGGAACCCTAAAATAAGGAAAAGAAATACTTACGTATGTGCTTGAGAATCATATTCTGTCATCCGTTGTCTGGTACTGGCATTTGAAACTGATAGAATAAATTGAATGAAAGTCAGTACACTTTAGTGCGGTCGATGCAGTACTGAAGCTCTGGCTCTGTGCTATCTTAGTTTTTACGACTGGTCGTAATCGTAAAAAGGACTGAAATTCCCCAACCCTTTTACTGCCGATACACATATTAATATTTCACATGGAAGATAAAAAAAGGGTTTTGTAGGTATTTGATTTGAGTTTCTTTCTGTAAGCAATAGGTACCTACTGAACTGGAAAAGAAGCCTTACCTACTCGTTGTAAATTATACACCACTGTAGAAACTTAGAAAGTTATGTGGGGTAGACCCGGCGAATTTCATAACGGCTCTGTTTCAAGTAATGTATCAAAGTTAAAAAACGCACGGGCTTCTATTTTGAAATGAAATAGGTATTATTTGTAGTGAACAAAGAAAACTTGATAACGGCGGAGATATGAACCCGTCACGGCTAAATATACCCGAAGAACACATAATCGTAGCAAAACGAGATTCTTGACTAGAGAACCTTTTAGAAGCAAGGCCATAGCCATCCTTACATAAGCAGGTCCAAGACGCCGTGAAGGCATGACGTGAGATTTTCACACATGCCACCCAAACCAACGTACAAATAAATATTATAATTTAAGCGTATTGCCGTGTTGATATGGACAGGCGCAGGTTGAGCTTACTTACTCGCTGCTAAAATTTTCTGCCGCCCTCCTTTGACATAACTTAGTTAGGCATTACCATGCCATGTTCCTGACAACCGGGACTTATACGTGCCTCCAGAAGTACCTACGAAAAATGTCACAAAATGGTCTCCCATCCGTGGATCATCCTTAGCGAAAGATGCTTACCTACCGCGATAATCATTTCCTGGACATTCGGCGTTCCATCTCGTATTTGAGAATAAAGTGTTTATTAAGTATTTTGTCGAAAGTAAATCATTTTGAAATACTTTAAATGATTTATAAACCTTTCAAACTGTTGATCAGAGAAGAATAATTTGCTAGAAATATCAGTTTAAATGTTTCTACTTCTACTATGGACATATCCTACAAAAGAAACTTTCAAACATTTCTCCAATAAAATGGACGTGAATATAAATAAAACAATTCTTTTAAGGAAGTTCGGCATATTTCATAAGAAGAAAAATATTTTCAAAGGTTTTGAAAGCTTACTTTTTTAATATTCAACGGTTTTATTACCTACAGCTGTTATTTTAAGAATATTCGTAATAATTACTTACGAGACGGGTTTGGCAAAATGTTAATATTTGACTTTACGACTTTTACTACACTTTTACGATAGGTAGGTAATAGATTTCTTCAAATAAGTATGATGAATTCTGTGAATTCCTAAAAAAAGAGTATGATAAAACCAGTTGTGCTACATAAATAACACAAGAAATACTTAAACACTTGACAGTAGATAGAGAAATAGGCTTTTAAAGAGCAGGGGACACGCAATCTATATAAATCATCATCTATCCTACTTCCTATTAATATTATAAATGAGAAAGTTTGTGAAGATGTTTTGATGTTTGGATGTTTGTGACTCAATCACGCTCTAACGGCGTTCTGGTACAAATTAGGCTGAAGTTTTGGTACAAAGGTAGCTTATAGCCTGGAATAACACATAGACTGCTTTTCATCCCGGGAATATGTTCCCACGGGAAGCGGAATAGGGTACCGAATTTCACGCGGGCGATTATAAATGAGAAAGTTTGTGAAGATGTTTTGATGTTTGGATGTTTGTGACTCAATCACGCTCTAACGGCGTTCTGGTACAAATTTGGCTGAAGTTTTGGTACAAAGGTAGCTTATAGCCTGGAATAACACATAGACTGCTTTTCATCCCGGGAATATGTTCCCACGGGAAGCGGAATAGGGTACTGAATTTCACGCGGGCGAAGCCGCGAGCATCATCTAGTACCACATAAAATATTCCTACAGAATGTAACGCCGAACCAAACGTCGCAAACAGCTCACTTATTTTTCGTGTGACAAATATCTGAATGGATTGACGGATGTATACATATTTATGCACAGACCCTAATCGTGAATTCTCCTCTCGCCGTGACATAAATATGGAGTGATAAGCCCGTCCCCAGTTCCGCCTAGTTTTTCTTCTATTGGGAAAGTTTAGCAAGCATTATTTTATATTCAGTTCACGTTAAAGGAAAAATATTTCAACACCGAAGCAGTTGACACATAATTTTATACTCATTCATTCTTAGCTATTATGTTACCGATTCATTTTTCAGTTACTTACATCTTTAATATTTTATCGCATTAGTACGCGGCCGCCCCTCAAAAATCTATCATACTGATCTGACCAAAATAATGAGAAACTAAGCTACTGTCCCATAGTAATTGGTGTAAGTAGGCACATGGTTATTCGACATGATTTCCTGCTTTTCTAAGCTCAATCTTGACTACTACTTCTACTTATAACATCGAACAATAGGAAAGTAAATGCGGTACTTTCCGTTTACATTATCCGTCTATTTATTGCCAAGTCCTTTCCAATCGAACTACTGGGACAAAAATAATTCCCAGTAGTTTCACCATGGAACTAGACAATGGACTCCACTGGGATACAACGTTCCAATCCAGTACCTTGAATTTGAATATCTACTCCAACGCAACTTTAAAAATTTTTGAGAAAGACAACTGTCTTGGTCACTTATCTCGATAGTTGGATGGGTTTAGAGATTTGAATCAGTATTCAGACCAACATGGTGACATTTTTCTACAAGCACTTCAACATCCGAATGTACCGCGATCAATTGGAAACCATCATAGAGATTGCAATATGGTCCACGTCTCCATCGATTTAAACACTTTCTCAAAGTCCATAAAACCAACCGTAAATTAACGTTTAATCAACCATATAAAGCCAGGTTATACTCTCTTATCACCTTATATTTTTATTCAAGCAGATCTCTGTCTTTTCTGTACTTTGCTTTTAAATTTTATTAGCATGTCTTATTATAGGCCATTGGCACCTGATCGAGTATGTCATGATTTAAACTTTCCTTTTTATAATTATGATATTTTTGAAACTATTAGCATTACAATATTAATTATTGCTGTTTCTGTTTGCAGTAGTTAGCGACATAATCTGAGGTGCATCCAAGAAGTGCAGAGACGATAACATTACAGAACTCCAGAACTCGTTTGCTACATCAGCCGTTAGTTCTTCTTCAAACACAATTGCCCGACATCAAGTTTAGCCGCTGCACTCAAGGCATGGTCATTTTGTCTGCTCACACGATTATAAACATAATTAATTCTGCTATAATCTAAACTTAACCAGAAATTTCCGTAATGTCATTATAACTGTCATTTCTTTGAAAATTACATCATTTCAAGCATCAACCATTTAATTAATACTGATATTACTAATGTAACGTAATCTGATAAAGACTTGTACAAAACTATAAAATTCGATACACGCTCAGCATGTGAGCGGGTACCGTTAGGCAATGTACCTAATCTATTGGTGATGTCATCACGCGACGCTAATAAGTTTGTTCCACTTTCTTTTACTATTCTATAGTCTAAAGTAACATTTCAAGCCACTTACATAAGCGGCTCGTTGGTCTAGGGGTATGATTCTCGCTTTGGGTGCGAGAGGTCCCGGGTTCAAATCCCGGACGAGCCCTGCTTTTTGTTCAATATATTTTTTAAGAATACAGATTTTGTATGGTAAATCAAACCATCAGGTACTCGTTCATAATTTTCCATTTCAACATTTTATTGTGAACAATTTTAAATAGCCAGAAGTACTTGCGCAGACGCAGAGCCTTGATGTTCACTTAGTTTAGAACAAGCTGCTCATGATCATTTAATCGCTTTCTTGATTGAAACGCGAATAATTTACTAAAAAAACAAATAGGGTGTAGGAGAATCGGGATTTAAATAAATAAATAAATATTTACGGACATTTCACACAACGCTATCTGATCCTAAAGTAAGCTAGGAAAAACCTGCTTGTGTTATGGGTATCAGACCACGGATATTAATACTTATACACTTTTTTTAAAAATATACATTTTTACATAGCATACTTACATAGAAACACTCAGACTCTTGAGACAAACATTAATGGTTTACACAAATATTTATCTCTGGTGGGAACAGGGGTTGCCGATATATATCAGCGGATATATATCATGATAATTATATATCACGATATATATCAATTGATTTTTATCTTGATATATGTTAATGGATTCATTCCTGTGTTCTGAACTAAAAAAAAATGGAGATTAATGTTTACTAGGGCAACACGTTGAGAAAAAGTACATTTCAGAATTATTTTAGATAATTTCCTAAAATAGCAACCTCATTTTAAGTTGGAGAAACCTCCTTTGACATATCAGTATTAGTCCATTGAAATGTTACATGAGCTTTGCATTTATTAGAGGACGCAATTTTATTTTCGGGACATGTGTGGGGGGTCAATAGAAGTTTAACCTCAAGTTTGTGGGGTCGCCACCCTTGTCCCCCGGCCGCCATCTTGAAAAGAAGGGGGAAAAAAACACTTTTTTCGCAATATTTCGGAAACTAAGAGTCTAACAAAAAAAATTGTAGAGGCATAATTTGTAGCATATTGTTTTGCCTACAAATGTGTATATAACTTAACAAAAAATTTTACAAAATTTTTAGAAAATTTTTATAAAAATTTTCTTTTTTGCTCTATAACTTTTTTTTATACATTTCACAAAAAAAATACCTCAGACTAATCTTGTAGATGATCTTTTAAGATAAATTAAAAAAAACGCCACAGAGCAAAATAGAAAATTTTTATAATTTTATTTTAAATTTTTTGTTTATAACTTTTTTAATTTTTAATTTAGGGCAGAAATTTGTTTGACATATTTGTAGACAAAACAATTTGCTACAAATTATGTATTCTCAAATTTTTTGTAAGACTCATAGTTTCCGAGATATTGGGGAAAAAAGTGTTTTCACCCC
Source organism: Miltochrista miniata (assembly GCA_933228765.1). Taxonomy (NCBI): domain Eukaryota; kingdom Metazoa; phylum Arthropoda; class Insecta; order Lepidoptera; family Erebidae; genus Miltochrista; species Miltochrista miniata. The sequence goes on along the minus strand of OW121751.1, from coordinate 11,005,583 downwards.
TTTTTAAGATTGCGGCCGGGGGACAAGGGTGGCGACCTCACAAACTTGAGGTTAAGCTTCTATTGACCCCCCACACATGTCCCAAAAATAAAATTGCGTCCTCTAAGAAATGCAATATTCGGTCCTTGAATTGTAACATTTCAATGGACTATATGGTCAGCTTTTAACTGAAATTGAAGCCTTAATTTTACTGCCATAAGGTTCAATTTACAAGGTTATGAAAAGGTACTGATTCATGGGAAAGATTAATATGTTGATTTATAAGTAGGTACTTACAAGTTTTTATTTTTGTAAGTGATCGTGATCATTAAAAAATCTTTCTCATTTATTAGGGTTCCGTAACCAAAGGGTAAAAATGGGACACAGGAGCGTCTACCACGCTTCCTGTGTCCTGTCATTTTTAAGAAGAGAAATTCCCACTAGGGCAATTAGCTGAAATTTTCACAGATGTTGTATTACTGTTAAAAAATTAGAAAAAGAATAATAAATAAGGGTCGTCTCATACAACAAACGTGATTTTTTGCCGCCTCTCAGTACAGAACCCTCCGTGCGCGAGTCAGACTCGCACTTGGCCGGTTTTTAAATTATGATATTATCATATGAAATCGTGTCAATTTGACACTAATCTTGTATTATTTTACAAATTCCTTTCACATTTTTAAGTGTCGAATCCCCATACAGAACGAAATTCGCTTATTTTTCTTAGCCTGGATATAAATCCGACATATATCAAAAAATCGGATTTTTTATATTTATTATAAAAATCGGATTTTTTCGAACCCTGGGTGGGAATGGAACCCACGTCCTCCTTGATTTGAATATTAAGCTGCATCTGACACTGAAAGCCAATGAAATGTCTATAAATTACCTACTACGAGTAATAGCACAAAAAACCCTTCTATTTATTAAAATCAGGTGGAGATACTTATCCATTTATTTTTATAGTCGGAATAACCCACGAAAAAATCAGAACATTTTTCAAAACTCAGGAAACGCTTGAGCGTAGTTTAACATTCATAATTTACGTCTTTATTCCCAAAGGGGTAGAAAGATACGCCCACATTGCAGAGATGCAGGAACCCAGAAATTCAGGAGTTTGAACTTCATGAAGCCGTTCAAACTCTTGCACAGATGTTTGACAGACATGTCCCGAGTGTCCCGACAGTAATATATCTGCATCGCAAGGATCTTCCAAGTCGTTTGGGAGTTACAGTGACGCAACTAAATAGTGCGGACGCAAGCGATTTCCGCAGAATTACAACATATCTATTAATATCTACGCTCACATTATAAAATAGGAAAAAATTGTAATTTTGTGTGTGTGTGTTTGTTTGTATTGAAAAAACTCAGAAACTACGTACAGTGCCGATTTCAAAAAATATTTTATTGGAAAGCTACATTCACCCTGAGTAACATAGGCTATATTTTATTCCCATATTCCCTCGGGAACGGGAGCTACGCTGGTAAAACCGTGTGACTTCCGCTAGTAGATTACAAAGAGCCTACAAATAATATACCTACGTGTAAGGTTATTTAATTTACTTCTTATAGGTACATTGTTTAGAAAATATTATGAACCTTCTCATTTTAATTTATCAAATAAGACGTCACAAATAAAAATTTTTATTCTGTGACATGCATCATACCTACCTACCTACTTGTAAGCTATTTTTCTCACCATGCATTTTTAACTGCGGAGTACCCAAAGACAGTGTAATAACCTAAAGTATTAAAATGTAATCACCAATCGAATTGTGTACTTACCTCCTTTTTGAAGTCGAATAAAAATCTAAAGAAGTTCAACACCTTTCACTTTATGCTCTATGCGTTGGCGCCATTTTGGCGCAGTGTGCAGTACAAGTTTGAAATAATATCAACATTTCAACATAGTTCTCACCGGCTCGTTGGTCTAGGGGTATGATTTTCGCTTAGGGTGCGAGAGGTCCCGGGTTCAAATCCCGGACGAGCCCAAATCTTTTTGCCAAAATTTATTTTACCTACCTATAGTTGCAAAGTTTCACAAAACATTTTATTATTTTATTTTTATTTCCGTACACCACAATCAGGAAACTCGATTTTTTTGCCAAACCTTTACTGAAAGGTTTGGTAAAAAAATCGACTCAAAGAGGGTTAATTCAAAGGTATTTCTGCAAACATGTACTTTGATTATGAAAAAAAATGAGGTGTATATAAATCTATAGGGCAAATGCAAGTGTTTGAAAGTTCAAGCAGAATACCTAGTCCATATAAATGTACCTAGGCATACAACTAGAAAAATCAACTTCGTTGAAATGAGGTAGGTACTATTTCTAAGACATCTATACTTATAATAAATCTGTAGAGAGGTCAATTCTGTACATGAAATATATTTTCAAAATAACTATCAGGGGGTGATTAGTGATCGATACTGATGCCAAAAATGCAATCAGTAAAATTTTTGTCTGTCTGTCTGTCTGTCTGTCTGTCTGTCTGTATGTTCCTTGTAGAAACAAAAACTACTCGACGGATTTTAACGAAAATTGATACAATTATTCTTCATACTCCTGGGCAGGTTATAGTATACTTTTCATCACGCTAAAACGGCGCAGCGATGAGCGGAGCAGCAATCAAGAATGTTTTGAAAACGGGGAATATTTTTTACTGTCTGAGAGCTTCCGAGGCGTACGCTGCGTAAATGGTTACAGTTAGGTAATAATTGTGTATTACGAAATTGTTTCTCTTAAAAAATTCTAAAAAAAAGTCAGCGACAGCATATGTCTATCTTTTAAGGTTCGCTTGTGAGCGAACCTTAAAAGATGTTCTTCAAAATAATCTAATTTGTCAATCTCTTAAGGTTTGCTCACGATATAATGAAACTGAAGAGTTTGTTTGTACTAGGATCTCAGAAACTACTGGTTGCATTTCAAAAAATATTTTACAGTTTAATAGTCCATTTATTTAGGTTGGCTAATGGCAATATAACATCACGCTAAGACGAATAGGAGCGGAGCAGCCATGAATAATGTTTCGAGAACGGGGATTATTTCTTTCTTTTGAGAGCTTCCATTGCTGACGCTGCATAAATAGTTAAAGTTACGTAAAAATTGTATACTACAAAATTGTTTCTCTTAAAAAGTTATAAAAAAAGTCCTTGACAGCATATGCCTATCTATTAAGGTTCACTTACAATAACCCTCTTATTAAGTTTTAAAGTATGAGCGACGTGACGGGAGTAAATTTGGTCTGCAGTGGCAGCCAGTCAACCGACTCGCACGCGATGAGTTCCATACCGGAAAACGGATGGGTGGAAGTAAAAGCGACGGGAAACAATATATCACTTTAACGAGAGGTGTTAAAGTCACATCCTTCTCACTCTCATGTGATGCGCCATAATGAATACAAGCGACGCAACGCGACTATAATAAGCGCGACGAGGGTAAATGCAACGGGAAACATTATAATACCTACTCGAAATATGAATACCATACCTCACTCTCATGTGACGCAAACGAAGTTGCGCGGGTCAGCTAGTGTTTAATAAAATGAGGGCACATTGATACAATAAATATGCCATATATTGATAATTAATGGCATATTGATATATTCAAGTGGAAAGCCATAGTCTCTGTCTACCCCGTGGGAGAAATGCGTGATGATATTTATGTATGCATGTATTGATATAGTGCATTGAACTGACTTCGTCTTTTTGTTATATTTAGGAATTTTCATAGATGGTAAAGTTTAATCTTACTTCGCATAAATAATCTTATCTACTAATAACAATTATCACGATAATTTCACCAATAGATAGCACAGGTAACTTATGTATTTATTAAAACTACTTGGTTTGGAGCAGGGTTCGCCGATATATATCAGCGGATATACACTCGAGAGCAATGAATCCGGGTCACTTAAAGAATGTTAAAAATCTCGGAAACTAAAAATGATAGGTTAATGCAATAAATTGTATTTAATAGACAATGTAATACTCCTTAAATGAAAGTAAAAAAAATATGAGTCACCATACATTTTATTAACACAAAATTACATAAAGAAAAAACTGCCGATCTCTCCTTAAAACAAAAATAGGAAACATGAAATTTTTTAACTTTATTACGATTTTCTTGAATTTTAATACTTCGTATTGCCTCCTCGTGCTTCCATTACTGCGTTTACGCGGTTTGGCATGCTGTACACCAAGTTCCTTATACGATTTTGGGGAATATTCTCACATTCCTCTGTGAGAGCAATTTTGAGCTCACGAAGCGTGATTGGGGGAGGGTTTCGTTGTTTTACGCATCTGCCTAGCTCGTCCCAAGCATGCTCGATCGGGTTGATATCCGGGCTGCGCGCTGGCCACTCCATACGAGTAATGTTCATCTCTTGAAGGTAGTCATTCACAATCCTACCTGTATGAGGTCGGGCATTGTCATGCATAAATATAGCATCCTCACCTAAATTGACCATAAATGGACCAACGTGATCATTGAGGATTTCTTCCACATATCTTACGCTAGTTAAAGAGCCGTTTTCTATGATCACCAGCTCTGTGCGACTTTCAGAAGAAATTCCGGCCCACACAAGTACAGACCCACCACCGTAGGCTACTTTTTCTTCGATGCATGCTTGCTTGAATCTTTCCCCTGGTCTTCGATACACTCTGTGTCTTCCATCGTGCTTGTAGAGCATAAATTTTGATTCGTCGGAGAACATAACTTTTGACCAATCTTCAATACTCCAATTTACGTGGCTCTGGGCATACCTTAGTCTCGAAATACGATGCCCACGCTCCAGTTTAGGGCCGTTTGCAGGTCTAAGGGGTTTTAAGTTAGATTCAGCAAGCCGACGTCTTACTGTCCATGCACTTGGGTTACTTCCTCCGAGGCGTCGAAACTGATTGGTGAGTTCAGTTCCTGTGAGAAAGCGATTTCGAAGCATGGTGTTCACCAAGTATCGGTCTTCTCGTGCTGTGGTACACCTGGTTCTGCCCGTTCCTGGTCTGCGTAGGTTAGAACCAGTTTCTTCGTAACGTCGGAGAACTCTTTGTACTGTTGACAGCGACACACCGACAGTCCTGGCTGTATCGCGCTGACTCCGGCCGGTTTCCAGCATTGTAAGTATTCTGGTGCATTCTTCAGGCGTAAGCGACATAATTTCAGCTTGATTAATGAATATAGAGCACTATCAACATGGTTTATGTACCCACATAAATGACAGATTACAAACAAAAGCAACACCAAATGCTGTAATTTCGTAGTTCCATCTTCGAAAGTGGCCCTTTTTCAAATTTGATTTTTTTATGATATAACTTTACAATAACTAAGAAGTTTTAATACCTTCATTTAAGGAGTATTACATTGTCTATTAAATACAATTTATTGCATTAACCTAGCATTTTTAGTTTCCGAGATTTTTAGGATTCTTTAAGTGACCCGGATTCATTGCTCTCGAGTGTATATCATGATATAATATCAATTGATTTTTACCTTGATATATAGATATCAATGATTTATTTCGGTCTCCTGAACAAAATAAATTAGAGATCAATGTTTACCCTGGCAACACGTAGCGAAAAACTACAATTAATGTTTAGAATCGAATGAAATCAGGCAAAAGCGTACGCTGCAATCGTTCGAATTGCCTTAGGATTTGTCAAGGTCGAACATTGCAGCCTTAAGTAATCCAAAAAACAGAGACGTTATTGCGTTTAAAATAATCTCCTTCTTTTTCATAACCCTTTTCTGATTACACCACTACCACTGCAAGACCATCGTATCATTTTCTGCATTGTCAATAATCTCTCAGACCTATATTAAACAAAGACTAACAAAGATTGCCTATAGAGGGCTATATCAAGCTTGAACTCTCATAATATTGGTAAATTGTTTAATAATCGAAACTTTATTTACTCATTAGATGTGTATGATAGGCTACCATCAGTTGCTATCGATCATCCTATGCTACTTTCTTTCGTGTTTTCAATTTTTCGTAGGTATATCTCCAAATCATAATGCACGAAATAAGACACGTGAAAAATTCCGGAGATTACATACCTAACGCTGCCTTTGGTAGGCAATCGAAAATATTTGGCAGGTGTAGACTTTTGGTATCAATAGAGATTATTACATTTTGAATTCTGTAGCAATAACGTAACAAGAATGATTTTTCCTCAGGCAGTTCTAAGTAACAACAACACACAAAATAAATCAATCAATCATACCAGCTTACTTCTGTACGCCCTTCCTATTGACATCTAGCCCCTCCTTTTACCAAATAACCTTTCTATTCTTTTTACCAAATAATTTCCCTTCAATTTCATTTCGTCTAAAATATACTGAAAAAAAAATTACAGTACAAATTAAGTTATAACTTGAGATATAACATGACATGAAAAATATGTCAACGCGATTTCAAATAAGGCTGCGGATGTGGTAGAATGGGGAGGACATGTCAAAGTCAATTTGTCTGTGTCGTCGCGGACGGCGGATGTCAGGCGGCTTAATGGAGGACCTTTCGGGACTGGGACACAAAAATATATATACAAACTAACTTGTTGTTTGATGAAATTAATATTAATAAAGCCCAGTCATTTGGTGCTAAAAATAGGGATTACCTGGAGAGGTTTTCTGGAGTTTTAAAACCTCTGCTTTGTCTCGAACTGGTAATTATGTTTTAATACGAAAAAGTAAAGTGATTCTAAGTCGATAAAAAATCTAATTGAGAATCAAACCATTATTTCTTCTTTACCGATTAGTGTGACTATCGTTTAACCAGGGGTCGGCCTGAGGGGAGGCTTCGGGGCAGCCAAATTCTGTTGGGCATTGAGGACATTTTTAATTTTCTCTCATTGATTATAATTTTAGCATAGGATTCAGAACTAGTCCGGGATCTTCTCCGTTTTGCGGTAAACCAAGAAAATTCGGAGAAACCCTGAAGGATTGCAATTTCCAAAAAAGCCAAAAAACACCCAAAGTAATTCGATTACAAATACCATTTTTTAATATTGACACATTCTTTTATTGATTTATCATTTCTCATAGCTTACAATAAAATGCTTTTAGTCTGAAAAACCGATCCCGAGACATATATTTGCATAAAATCACAGTACGAAATCAATCGTCGCTTTAATAATGGATTTATTACCTACACGTTGCCGTCAGAAAGAAATTTACATTTTCCATTATGATTTTATTCAGTTCTTATTGACAAATGAACACTACAAATGGCTGTCGTTTTATTAAACATACATACATATGGTCACGCCTTTATCCCCGAAGGGGTGGGCAGGGGCATATTATATGCCCACTTTTCACCTTTGTATAATTTGTCCCACGTAATAGGGGGTGAGCCGTATTGCCGTGTTTAAATGGACAGGCGCAGGTTGTGACTGCCTGCTGTTGAAAATAAAGCCTTCAACTTAGCTTAACGACTGCCATTTTAGTGGCAACCCAACGGCTTAACGTGCCTTCCGAACTTCCGAAGCACGGACACGCTCAACTAAATGTCACAAAGTGATCACAGGGATGGTCACCCCTCCATGGATTGGCCATAGTGAAAGTTGCTTACTGCAGTGATCGTTTACAGAACACTGAGTCCACGGGGCCACGAGCGCTTACTGTTTCATTAAAGCTGAGTTTATTATTTAACGAGTGGAGGATCGATACAACCTTAGTTTTGTGACAATCTTTTGTGGTGTCTAAAACTTAAATAAATGTGCATATTGCCAAAGTTAATGTTGCGCCTTTCGTATTAATTTGTTTCATTGATTTCTTTGGCATAATGGTATGTACATTCTATCTCTTCGAAGATAAAACCTTGACTGTTTGTATGTATGATGGCTTTCAGCAATATTATTGCGTACATAATAATTAAATTATTTTTAGCTGAATCAAAATTCCAAATTAGTCTAATGTTTTCCTTATTATTACAACAAAGTTATATACAATTTGATAATAATATATGTACCTAACAAAACAAGGAACACAATGTTATATAGGGTCTGCAGGTGATAGGGACCTCTGGTCTCTTATTTCCCGAAATTATAAAAAAAAATCGAGGAAAATTCAAAAACCATCTGAAAGTCTCAACGCTTCCCGAGAGATTATAAATCCCGAATCAAAGACCCTGTAGAATTTGGTAATATAATTAATTGGTTTCTGTTTCAAGTTTTCCAACCCGATAAATTTTTGAATGGGCGTTGAATGTTCATTGGAAACTGTATCAGAGGCGGTGAATAGAGGAGAGATATTATCCACCTTACGGCAAATTCGACCAACATCGAAGTAAGATTATACTAGAGCATAACTTGTACTTATTCCAAACTAAAAGTAAAGTGATTTTCCATTTTAGCAACAACTTATAAGCACAACGTACCTAACTATGGAAGCTATACTTAAGTAGGCGTAACAAAGGTCACCATACTGAAGTATACTTCTGCAGTATGGTTACCATAGTTTCGTTGTGCTTATTAGTTGTCTATACTAATATTGTAAAGAGGAAAGATTTGTTTTTTTGTTTGTTTGTTTGTAACGAATAGGGTCCGGAACTACTGGACCGATTTAAAAAAATCTTTCACTGTTGGAAAGCTACACTCTTTGCGGTGAACATAGGCTATATTTATTATAGGCCCACGGAAACGGGAACAACGTGGGTGAAACCGCATGACGTCCGCTAGTTGGTAATAAAATGGAAAACCACTTTACTTTTAGAACAAGTACAAGTTATTCTTTAGTAGGTATGATCTAAACTCCGATTTCAGTCGAATCCGGCAAAAGTGGTATAAAAACATCATGTTTACATGGACACATACGATCACACCCATACTTAACCTACTGACCTCTCTAATAACTTATAAGAGAAGCATTTTGCAGTACACAAACGTATATGTTTTTTTTTTTATTTTATAATTTATCCAACCCTAAAATAAATGAGCCTATCTTTACAGCGTTGACCTACCGACCGTAGCCGAGTGGCATAGTCGAGTTTATACATACTTACTGTGTTAGTCTAATTATTTTATAAATACCTACGTAAAATGGTGCTGAAAAAGTGTACGAACTGTAATAAAAATATCACCCAAAAATCGCCGGGACTGGAGTGCAGCCGATGCAACAAATGTGTCCACGCGACTTCAACTTGTGCCAAACTAACAAACAAACAGTTAACTGCTCTCCGTAACTCAGATGGGCTCGAATGGAGCTGCGAGGAATGTTTGCGAAATATGACCAAACGTTCATCATTCTTTCTTCCTGAAGACTCTGAAAACGAGGATGACAGAGAGAATGTAAGCTGCTCTGGTTTTGATCCGAAAAAACTACTAAAGGACATCAGTAGAGAGATAAGGAAGGCCGTGAAGGAGGAGCTCGAAGAGTTGACTTCATCAATTAATTTCATGAATAGTCAAATATCAGATCTTGAAGACATTGTTAAGGAACAAGGTACTACTATAAAATTGTTAATAAATAAAAATACTGACCTCCTTAACAAAAATAAAAACCAAGACCTACGTATTGCTGTACTAGAACAACGTACAAACGAATTTGAACAAAAACTATTAGCTTCTACCCTGGAGATAGCTGGTGTGCCAGAGACTGCTAATCAAAATGTCGCGGAAATCACCAAATCAATTGCCACCAAACTAATGGTAGACCCCCAGCGGATAGTTCGTGCTCACCGAGTAATTTCACGTCGTAAGGAGCAGCTGGGACACATCACTGTTGAGTTACAAGCTACAAGTGACCGTGAACAGTGGATATCCTCTGCGAAAAATAGGGAGATCCTAGCAGGTAATATCGTTTCTAATTTGGCAGCAGACCAAGCCAGAAGTCGTATATATGTACGTGCAGCCCTCACCCCACTAACAAAGACACTACTATTCAAGTCAAAGCAACAACTAAGTGGATCATTCAAGTACGTATGGTGTAAGGAAGGAAAAATATATGCTAGGAAAAATGATGAATCTCAGCGGTCGTTGATAATTCGTTCTGAGCAAGATATAGAACGTCTGTTAAAATCATAAATTCCTTACCTACTTATTTTGTATTATATAAGATTACATTCAACAATTCATAATTCTCAGTGGGTATGGCAAGTATAACTAACGAAATTTGTAACTGTATATCGATTAATAATTTTATAAAAAAGATTCCCCCTGTCAGCTATAATCTGTTCTGTATGCACGTAAATATTCGTTCTCTAATCAGAAATTTTGATAAACTACTCTGTGTTATGGATTCTTCAGTGGTCGCTCTCGACCTAGTTATAGTTACCGAAGTAGGTATATCTACGGCAATTTGCGATCTGTACCAAATACCGGGCTATAGAATGTACACACAGTTGCGTCAAAATCGAAAAGGCGGTGGGATAATTATTTATGTTCGGAACTGCTTTAAATTCACTGTTAAGACACTCAGAACTCACACTTTTGAAAGCATAACTGGCACTTTAATTACGACAAACAACAAAACGTTAACTGTGTGTGCAATTTATAGACCGCCATCGAATAACAGAACTATGTTTGTCTCCGAACTAAACAAACTCATAACGAAGTGTAATATCACTGACATGATTATACTTGGTGACACAAACATTGACCTAAAAACACATTCCTCACACAAAAACTTGTATTTGAATTTACTATCCAAGCACGGATTTGTTAGTGGCATATCAGATTATACCCGAATTGACATACGAGCGAATCACGTCACAAGGTCATGCATAGATCATATTTTCACACGGCTAGCTAAGAGCAATGTGTATACGACGGCTGCCGATACGACTCTGGCGGACCATCGCATTTTAGTACTTGCATGCGCTTCCACTGATTTGCAAACGCATATACAAGCTGCTCCGAATAAAAATAAATTTTATTGCTATGACCGTCGTATTCTGCACAATGAACTTGATTCAGTCGACTGGTGTCTGACTAGAGGCATGAGCTGTCCTGACCAAATATATACGTTTATAGAAAGTAGTTTTCAAAATGCATGTAGGAAAGCTCAAGTTAGTAAAACTTCTCCCAAATTCAATCGTTTCAAACAACCATGGATTAATCAGAATATTCTTAACATGTGTGAAATGAGAGACAAGTTGTTTGCTGCATGGAAATCAGATCCCACTAATAAATATCTAAAACTACAGTTTAACAAATTACGCAACAAAGTTCATAAAACAATTGAATATTATAGGAACAACTATTATAAAAATATTATTAAAAAGAACTACGGCAATGCCAAGAAACTTTGGCATTTAATTAATTCTATCTGTGGAAGGGTCACTCCGACAATAGATGATTTTATTACAAAAGCGTTTAGCGACCAAAATATTTCCTCATATGAAATAGCTAATAATTTTGCAGAAAAATTTCAAAGCTCTGTTAATGAGTTATTGCCCAAGTGTAGCATACCTCTTCTTGAAACTAAAAATTACTTTCAAAACGTGGAACTCAGCATGTTAGTTAAAAAAGCAACCCCAGGCAAAATAAAAAATATTATAAACAAGCTTATTTCTTTTAAAGCACCTGGTAAAGATAAAATTAAAGTTATGGATATTAAGAAAATCAGTCAAAAAATTTGTGTATCTATTACTAATCTTATTAACACTAGTCTTAAAACTGGGAAGTATCCCCAAGGATTGAAATGTGGTTGCGTACGTCCGGTACATAAAAAAGGCCGGCACAATGACATGTCTAATTATCGCCCTATCACACTGTTGTCAAGCATTAATAAAATAGTCGAGAAATTTTTTAGTGAACAAATTCATACTTTTTATCAAAACAACAACATTATCTACAAAAATCAATTCGGCTTTCAACCAAAAAAAAGTAGCACTAATTTGTTATCTAAATTTACAGATGATATAAATACATTTTTAAATACAAAAAAAACATGTGATAGCTCTCTTTATTGATTTTTCACGCGCCTTTGATACATTGAATCACCACAGGCTTGTAAAAAAGCTCGAAAACTCCGGTGTTCGTGGACCTTTGCTCAAATGGTGTGAGAACTATCTCTATGATAGGTCCTACTGTGTCAAAATTAATGATAAATTAAGTAAGACTATTAAGGTGAACATGGGCACGGCTCAGGGATCAGTTCTTGGACCACTTCACTTCATTACCTACGTCAATGATATGAACAACGTTGTCCGCAACTGCGCCTCTTATCAGTATGCTGACGACACCTGTTTAGTTATTGCCGATCATGACATCTCAACAGCGCTCTCAAAGATGCAGCAAGACCTTGACAACATTAACAAATGGTGCCATGATAATGGACTAGTCCTAAACGCAGCCAAAACTAAATTACTTCACATCCACTCCAGCCATAAAAGAGTCCCTACTGATTTTCGAGGAGTATTAGTAGCCCATGATCATGCGTGTTTGCATAAGGCAAATAATGCTTGTTGTACCTGTCCGAAGATTGGTTGTGTTGAGCAACATATGTACTTAGGTCTAATAATTGACAAAAAATTCAATTGGCTGCCTCATATTCAGTACATATGTGCTAAACTTAGAGCATTTCTGGCAAATCTGTATATCATTAAAGATAGAATACCGTATAAAGTGAAACTCATGCTATATAACGCACTAGCTGACTCAATAATCGGATACGGTATAACAAGCTATGGAAGAACATATAAGTCCTATCTCGATCAAATTCTAGAACTCCAGTTACGACTTCTGAAAAAAATTGTACCAAATAATATAAAACAAATGCATAGAAATAATGAAAAAGAATTATATAAATTTTGTAAAGTTTTTCCCGTACACACAAAGGTTACGTATAGTCTCCTAAAAGAACAGTTTTTCAATCAAAGCATCTTACAAGAAATATCGCATAACATTCAAACGCGACAGAAAACTAATAGAAAATTGGTCACGATTGGAGCAGTAAATGTTTATGGTGAGAGAACTACTGCATACCTCATCCCGCGCATTAGAAACAGCCTAAGTTCATCTTTTGTGCAGAGTATTACACAAAACAATATCAAAAATAAATTGAAACTTCATTTTCTGAACAGCCTGTAGAAACCTTGCACAAACTGGTTCCGTTCTTTTTCTTTTTTTTATTAGTGTGTCACACAATAAGTATCGCTTTGATGCTTGTTCTGTAAGTGGGTAGATTTGATTTTATTTCATTAATTTAGAAACTTTAGACTTGTGTTGGTTTGGTTGGAATGAATATGCCATTTCGGTAAAATATTGTATGGGTAGGTATGTAACTTTTGAACTGTATTTGCAGAATGTACGGCACTCCGCATAAACCCTTTGTGGTTTTTTGGTTTGCCATTGCTGTTATTTTTTGTATTTTAAGGAAATAAATAAATAAATAAAAAAAAAAAAAAAAAAACCTCCTTAACCACAAGCCTCTCAAACTTATGCTTGTTTAAGTACCCTTACTTTTAATGAGCACTTAAAAAGCTCACAAATAAAATCCGCAATTTTAACTTACACATCGTAAAGATTTTACTTCACGTTTGTGAGAGCTTTTAGCTTGATTTTCATATATGCGTATAACCACGCCTTATTTTCAAAGACGTAAACAGAGTTATAGTAGCCCACATTTTAGTCAGTGAATTTTTCGTCGTAAATGACGGTGAGCATAATGGCGTATTGAAATGGACAAATAGGAAGATATTATTTTAAATTCCTCATAAAAGGATTCATATTTTGTGGTAACTTTCAAAAGTTTAATCTTGATATAACTACTTTTCTCGTTTTAAAAAATTGCAACTTTACTTTCTAACGTTATTTTCTTACTTTCTAATGTTCAAATTTTAAGCTTCACCTAATCAAATTAAGGTGATCGCACGGTCAGCAACGTACGTGCCGAACTCGCCGCATTTTAGAATTCGTTGTATGAAATTATTTGAAACCTCCCACATTTCACCCGCACCGTACGCGCCGCATTTCGTAAAATGCGGTAGGCATCCGAATAGCATTCTGATGACGTCATACTGCGGCGCATACGGCGCGTGCCTGTACTCGGTGTAGCCGCATGCATGCTCAGTGTTGCCATATGTACGTATTTGCCCGTATATATACGGAAATAATGTTCGAACCGGACAATACAAAATACATGCACACGGATTTTTATACTGAATTATCAGGAAAATGCAAAGAGAAGTTTCTTAATATTTATCAGAAAATTAATTTAAATAAACGGAACTTTATTTGATCTCTCATAAACTAGTGATTTTTATTTTTAAAAGAAAAGTTTACTCCTTTCATTTTCTTTTTCCTCTGCCAATAAGCAGGCTATTACAACAATATGAAGATATTGTAATATATGTAGTGTAACTCACTGTCACAATACCACTACCGTACTGTACCGTTTCACACCTGAGGTAAAAGAAACTGCAATAATAGTTTACAATACCAAAGATTTGCTTACAGCGCGTGCGGCGCGTACGGCGTGTATGTGCGAGGCTATCAGGAAATGCGGCATCTGTCAAATAATGCATCCTGTCGTGACGGTAAATGTGCCTGGTGTCCGACTTTTAAGCTGGAACGACTTTTTTTCAAAATACTCCTAATATTATTTATTTCACGTCTGTCAGTTCATATGTACATTTATTAGTGAAAGCAAAACGTAAAATTACTCGTATCTGTCATTATCTTCTTAATCTTAATACATATATATAAATCTCCTGTGACGATGTTTGTCCGCGATGGACTCCTAAACTACTTAACCGATTTTAACCAAATTTGCACACCGTGTGCAGTTTGATCCGACTTGAGAGATAGGATAGTTTTTTTTTGTGAAAAGCCTACATGGCTATGGCCGGGAGTACCGGGTTAGAAAAATCTTAGCCACAGCAACGTGTGGCCTGGCCATCTAGTTACAAATATAAATATGTAATCGTAATTGAAAAAAGTCAAGCAATTGTGCAGTTCTAACAAAATGAAAAAATAAATTATTTTATGCCCGCCGTTACAAGGTTGCGTTGTAAAATTTTGATGAATTGTCAAATGTAATAAATGACTCCACTTTACCATTAATCTTTCTCTTTCCTGTATAAGCAAACGCTAAGTGCTTCGTCATACTACAGACAGACTTTTTATGAACATGAGCATTAGCTAAATGTTTACGAGCTAACTTGAAATAACTTTTGTTTTCTGAGTCACGTCACAAACTTATCGTAACTTAAAATGAAAATTGTGCCACGTTTGTCAGTAATAAAATCTGTAGTTAAACTTACCTGAAGTGAAGTTTTATTATAAGTAGTAATTATACATCTGTTGCTCGTGGGTTCGCCTGCGTAATTAAGTTAAATTCGACGCTAATTTTTTTTTTTTTATTTAGTAACTTTACATTTTAGTGACATAATTGGTACATTTTTGTCCCCCAAAACCGAGTTGATGGTTTGACTGGGGAATCTAGTCTCCGTACATATTAAATACTAGCTGAACCCGCAACTTCGTTTACGTCACATAAGGTGTATGAAAGGAGAGGTATTTCTTCAGCAGACTCATCAAGCAGTGTGTGAAACTGCCCTGTTTGCTTAATCATACAACAGCTTAAAGATTAAGTCAAGATTAAGTCAATTCAGTCCACGCCTTCGGCGCGGACTGAATTGTTTTAAAATAGCCTTAATCATTAAGCTCTTTTATGATTAAGCCAACACGCGAGTTTATATTTACCCATTTTTAGATTCTTATGTCTATGTACGATTCTTTAAAGTGATATAACTTTTTTATTTATAAACCGATTGACATAAAATAAACACTAAATGTTAAGTGGAGCAAACCTCAACACAATAAAGAAAACCGCATTGCAACCGGTTAAGCGGTTACTGAGATTAGCGTGCACAAACGTACAGACATACAGACAAACAGACAAAAATTCTAAAAATCATTGTTTTGGGTTCTATTGCGTTCATAAAGCCCGCCTATAATATTTTTTCTTATTTTTCTTCCATGTACAGACAGTTACGATTTAATTATATGTACTAGCTGACCCTCGCAACTTCGTTTACGCCACATAAGGACAGGTATTTTTTCAACAGACTCATGGGAGCGTATGAAACTGCCCTGTTCGCTTAATCATGAAAGAACTTAAAGATTAAGTCTATTCTAAAACAATTCAGGCCACGCCTTCGGCGCTTACTGAATTATTTTACAATAGCCTTAATTATTAAGCTCTTTTATGATTAAGCCAACACGCCAGTTTAGATTAACCCTCACACTCAAAGGAACCCTTGAATTCAAGGTTTTGCGAAAGTTGAAATGTCTCTAATTCCTGAATTGCAAAACCCTTAACATTGAAACTTGTGTGGAACAATCCTTAAAGTACTTTCTTTATGACGCAGATTTTTTTTTTGGAATCCGACCACGCATTGAGAAGTTACAGCTAAAAAACCATTTTGTCCTTCATCCCCTCTCCCAAAGGAACCGCGCAAAATATCTGGATCAAAAGTATCCTAGAACCTTCCTCGGATTATAAGCTCAGATTGCACCAAGTTTCATTCAAATCGATTCAGTAGTTTCGGCTTTATTCTTATTCGGGATACAGACAGACGGACAGACAGACAGACACACAGTAAGACATGAAAATTTTAAATTACATTTTCGGCTTCAGTACCGATTAGAGAATACCCTTCAATTAAAATTTTCAAAATATCTTCCATGTACAGACTCTCGACCCCCAAAAGTTTTATTATAAGTATAGATAGATGAGACGCTAATTACAAAAATGGGATCAAAATTAAAATATTATGTAGCCGACGTGAACTATGAACTCTGATGAGGAATCCTAATTACGAAGATAGCATAGATTTTGATCAATTTCAAAATCTAAATTCAAACAGTTGTAACATACACACTGATTTACAGCCACACGTTATTCAGACTTTTGACAATGCAATCCCTTTTTTTAATGTGTGGATATACTACATGGATGCTATGCCGGACTCCTACCGACTAAAACCACACAATACCTTACAGTAGTCTATGGCAAGCCCTCGGAAGGATGTCCCAGGTTTCCCGGCAGACTTTGGCTACCACCGCGGCCTCGCCTAATACTTCGGATACTATCCCGCGTCTGGGGGTGTTTGTTTGGGTGCAATCCCACTACTATGAGGGGCGAAGAGACATGCCACTGTCTTGGCCTGCTTCCGTAAGAACGACGAGCAGCCGACTCGCCGTTCTCAGGCCCTCGGTCATGGAAGCCGATAGTCTTGGGCGAACAGCAACCGACGACGACCCCGTCGCCGACTGCGAAAAATGCAATTCATTAAAGTAATTATTACATTACAAATACCTTCCAATAATTGAACAGTTCACAAACGTACTACTAACTAAACTGCGGTAGTAAACGCAACGCGACGGGAACTGGTGATATACTCTCTCTTATGTGACGCAAACGAAGTTGCGCGGGTCAGCTAGTAACTTATAAACGGAAGGTCCGATTTGAATGAAGTAAAAGGGAACTTACTTCTAGATAAATGCCCTTGATGATAAAATACACATTTGGATAAGGGTTAATATCGTGATTCAAAATTGAACTACTTTTGTTCCTGTTGTTGCAATAATTAAATTTGAGAACACAAAACCTGTTGTAGTGGAAAAACTATAACAGTTGCATACATCGCCTTGCAGACTTTTTTGTAGACATCAAAAAGACCTATAAACCTGTAGTACTTCATTTTGTTCTATCATCAATAGTTTTCGCAGCGCACGCCTATAAAGATTTTCATTCCTCTATATATTTTTACAAATTTGCGATTTTCTTACGGATCTCTGATTTTTTGGAAAATAAATTATAGCCTATGTTACTCCCAGATATTGTAGCTTTCTATACTTAGGTGAAAGAATTTTTGAAATCGGTCCAGTAGTTTCGGAGCCTATTCGTTACAAACAAACAAACAAACAAAAAAACAAAAAATCAAAAATACAAATCTTTCCTCTTTATAATATTAGTATAGATTGATTGATTGATTATATAAGGCAATAACAGTATAGCATA
Organism: Miltochrista miniata; assembly: GCA_933228765.1. Classification (NCBI taxonomy): domain Eukaryota; kingdom Metazoa; phylum Arthropoda; class Insecta; order Lepidoptera; family Erebidae; genus Miltochrista; species Miltochrista miniata. The sequence goes on along the minus strand of OW121751.1, from coordinate 10,987,638 downwards.
ATTTACTTATTCTAGTAATGTCAGCATATATTTTTTAAGTTTTTCCTTAAATAAGACTTTGTCTGGCTCTTCTCTGATATTTCATTATTTGAAATCAAATCATTTATTTGCATATAACAAGTAATAGTATCTACAGGTGTTATAAAGATTAAATAGGTAGTGCGTTGTCTTATAACTTCAATGAAGCGTGCACTTATTTAGAACATATTATTTGATTTTCATTAAAAACATTAACAAGATACAATGTTTTTATACCACAAAGGTGGCAGACCAGCATACGACCCACCAGAAGAACTGATGGTGGTCACCGTAGGCTATGGACGTTTGCAACACCGCAGGCGCCACACTCGCGCTGCCGACCCTGTAAAAATCTTCTAAGACAATTTTATAAAATACTAGCTGATGCCCGCGGCTCCGCCCGCGTGGAATATTATTCCCGGTTCCCGGTCACTTAGGGGTATGAAAAATAGATGTTGGCCGATTCTCAGACCTACTCAATATGCTCACAAAATTTCATGAGAATCGGTCAAGCCGTTTCGGAGGAGTACGGAAACGAAAACTGTGACACGAGAATTTTATATATAAGACATATCTATGTGCTATAATATAATAGTATTTATTTCTCTTCCACACAAAGTTCTATTTTTACACAAATAATGCACAACAACAATCCTTTGTGGGAGACTGGTATCCGCACTAGGAAGCCCTGTCACACGGATTACCAGGCCACCACCAACAGATATATCATAGAAAAGTGTGCTTTACAAACAGCAATTAAAACAATATTAAAATCATAATAACATTATTAGAATCCAATAAAAATTTAAACTAATACTGTGTGTGTGTGTGTGTGTGTGTCTGTGTGTGTGTGTGTGTGTGTGTGTGTGTGTGTGTGTGTGTGTGTTGTGTGTTTAGATGTAACTCACTTATTTGGGGACAAGCAGCAAGTCTTCTTTCTGTGAACGTCTAGGCCTAACAAGTATTCCGTAAGAGCATGTTTGCATTGTCTACCGGTTAGGGGGTAAATGTTAATCAAAGCGTTTACTTTATTGTATAAGTAATTGCTCAAAAAGCAATAACTGTGATGCGAAAGGCTGGTCCTGAATAAAATTGTGGGGCAAATCTTGTATTTTCTTCGTGTCTGTGATAGTTGAGATGAATTATATGTCAACGTAGCATGTTTGTGAAGAATTATCTGTCTAATAAAAAGTTGACGGACCGTGAGCACTTCGCATCTTGTATACAGAGAAGAAGTTGGATAAAAGTATGATAGGGAATAAGCTACCTTGAGTACCGCCCTTTGGGCTCGTTCCACTTTTATCATAAAAGATTTTGCTGCTCCTCCCCATACCGTGATACAATAGGTAATAAGCGATTGACAAATTGAAAAGTATACAGTCTTCAGAATAGCATCGTCTGCAACTTGTCGAAGATTTTTAAAGATGGACATTAGCTTTCTAATTCGTGCTGCCAATAGGTTTAGGTGAGAGAAGAAATTCAGATTATTATCTATAATGACACCAAGGTACTTAATTGAATCTACTCTTTGAAGTATAGGACATACACACGAGTCGGAAGAAAAGTTGTTACATGAATGCGCAATGATGTTATGGCTTAAATTTTTTACAGTCGATGTATTACTTAGGGAAAACGTTATAAACTTTGTTAGAACCTTAGAAGATGATCAATTTTAAAAATAACTACTAACACTCACCTTTGAAAGTTTACATTGAAAGTTCTGAAAAGGAACCTGAGAACCAAAACACTTATTGATACTTTGATTTATTTCTATTAAACCATTTTTACTATCAGATCAGATAGCGTTGTGTGTAATGTCCGTGAATATTTATTTATTTATATTTACTATGTCATTGTAATTTCTTTGTTATGTTATTAGTCAGCACAGTCATCTGGTAATTTGACTGAAAACGAGTATTTAAATAAATTTATAGACAGTGATAGAAGCTTGAAATTTTAATGATAAGCTAACCTTAAACCTGCTCATAATGACCCTACTAACAAATAGTTTTTCATAATTCTACTAAGTTGGTGAAATTGAACAAATAAATGTCACGCGAGCGCAAAACGGATTTGGCTCAAATTTCGTACACATGGCTTCCACATTACATGTCTCATTTTGTCATCATCTGTCTTAATGGTTTAGTGAAGGCTTGGCATTAGGTCATCTTGCATGGGTTCAGGTACATCAGTGTCATGTGAGGACGGTTTTTCCCATTACCATCACTGTAGGACCCAATACTGAGCTATACTGGACATAATAATAAACGCTTGTTTTACTACTTGTACATTATTATCCCACTATCCTACTTCCTAGTAATATTATTCATGTGGAAGTTTGTGAAGACGTTTGAATGTTTGGATGTTTAGCATCCGGCCGGCTCTCGGCCGGCTACCAAATTTCAGCCTAATCCGTACCCTAATTTGGTACAGAGGTAGCTTATAGTTCGGAATAACACATAGGCTACATTTCATTCCGGTAATATGTTCCCACGGGACAGCGACGAGCATCGTCTAGTCATCGCTATAAAATAAACTAACCTAAAGCGCCCTTCGAGGATAACGCCGTGATTGTCTGTATTTAGTTACGCACCTCAATACTCGGTACATGGGTATCGAGTATTGACCTCTCACTCAACTACATACCTACAACCCAACACAACTAAGCTAATAAGTAATTTGTCAATGCCTTCGGGATTCCATTTCCTCCACACAATTTCTCCACACGAGATATGTACATAGTGGTATCTACATTATATATTTATGCACACGACTGGGGGGTATACAGGGTGGCGTTAACGTGGCGTGACGGAGTGCCACGGGCTAAGTGCTTGGCTAAATTGCTCGCGACGACTAAATATGCCTTGGGCCGGGATTAAATCATTAAAATAAGTTCAGTCCACTTAGTTACTCAATTACACCGGGGACTGTTTTATATGTAGGTATGTATAGAGATAATGATAATTAATACAACATAATACGAACTTTGTTAAGTCAAGTCTGACGTCGGCGGTCCATTTCAACACGGCGATGGGCTCACCACCTGTTACGTGGGACCGAATTGTACACGGTGAAATGTGGGCCGGTATAGGCCTCTGCCTACCCCTTCGGGGATAAAGGCGTGAGTATATGTATGTATGTATGTTAAGTCAAGTTGAAGGCCTTTGGGCAGTTTGAACATTTCAGAATCATGTAGTTCAGCGTATAATTTTATTTAAGTTTACGGTAACTACTTTCATTAAAGGTGGGCTGTAATGCTTAGGTATTTGCCACCTCAGGAGTATAAGAAAAACTGAAACCCATGTCTTCCCTGGCGCATCTGTTTACCCCTGTAATAGTCTCAAGCTCACGATTATATTATCGTCACAGTTCACTTAAGGAATCGTTGCCATTTTTTGGAAACTAACATTTTTTTTTGAATTTTGAATACTAAATCCTTACCTACGAAAAATCCTTACTAACAATATAAAGACCAAAGTTTGTATGTATAGATGTTTGTTACTCTTTCACGCTTTAACGGCTAAACAGGGACAGATTATAGTCTGGAATAATACATAGGCTACTTTTTACCCCCGGAATAAGTTTTGGACACGGAGCCACGGGTACCGTTTAATATTTGGTGAAGCGGAAATGATCTAACAAAACATTTCGAAACTCAGAGGACTGTAGGTACGTTGGGGATTTATACATACTGTGAGGCAACGCAATTTGCATTATTTTACAATAATTTATTCCAGCCGCATCTACGTGGGCAATTAATGTTATCATTAAAGTCTATGAATACTCATGGCGGTTTTAATTTTCTAATTCAAAACATTATACGAATATTACCTTACCTTACCTACCTGTAGCAAAGGTAGAAAAGGTTAAAATGTTTAGGGTAATTAGTACATAGGTAGATATCACCACGCCCTTTTCTCCGAAAGTGTAGGTAAAGGAATACCTACTATACGTCTACATTTCATCCCTACTAATATTATAAATGCGAAAGTAACTCTTTCTGTCTGTCTGTCTGTCTGTCTGTCTCTTACGCTTTCACGCCTAAACGGCTGGAGCGATTGAGATGAAATTTATTAGGGATAGTTAGAGGCCCGAGGAAGGATATAGGCTACTTTTTAACCGACTGAGCAAAAGGAGGGTAATGATTTTATGCGATAACGACTTCTACGCGGTCGAAGCCGCGGGGAACAGCTAGTCATACATATTTTATCCCAAATCATAACGTGGTAAGGTTATTGAGCTGTTGAAATTAGTACATATGCCAACTTTGAAATTTTATTTAAAGTGAAAAGGCTTCCCTTTAAAATGGTACTTACTATAATATAGTGAAGATTTTTTTCGCTTGTTTCGCTATGGTTTGTATCTCAATGAACATTGCCCTTGTTAGACAAAGAGGGTTCAAGTTCAGAGTAAACAAGTTTTCCTTTTCATTTTATAAAATAAAGTTCTAATAAAAGTATGTTACAAATACATAGAAGCTGTCGTAAAATTTAGGGTACATATAGAAGATTTGAAGAGTAATAAAGATTACGACTACAGAAGTTGTTAAACATATCAAACTTTAACATCTGCATTATTTTAGGCACATAAACATAAAATTTGACACGTTTTATGTTTTGTTGTTTACCTACTTCTAGTTTTGATAGCTGCGAAGGCGATAAAGTCTGTACAATAAGTACTAAACATACTGGAATTTATGCCCCGTCTTAGGTATCTTGGGAACTGGAATGTCGCAGGAATTCTAGCTGATATTACAGGTGCTTATTCATAGCTGAAAGAAAAATTCAATTTGTTCGTTACTTTTCACTAGGGCGCCCCAGCTAAGCCTTCAGTAGGATGTCCCAGGATAGATGTGTGAATGTATATATGTTTGTTAATTTTCACGCTCTAACTAATGAATGGATCGGGCTTCAATTTGGTACGTTTATGTTTTGATGTTTACCTACTTCTAGTTTTAGCCTCTCTCTATAAAATAGATTTCAGAGGGGTTTATGGTGAGACTTGTGTCTGTAGTCTGTGACTCTGTTGCATTAAATTACGTCACTAGGTCACGTGGATCATCATAAACTTTAGAGGGACAGTCGGGTGAGACCGTCTCACGGCTTCTTTTTATAAGCTGCCAAGGCGATAAAGTCTCTACAATAGATACTAAACAGCAACACACTGACGCTAAGACGTTTATGCCTCGTCCAAGATGTCTTCGACGCTTGAAAGTCACAGGGATTTTGGCTGATAAGACAGCTGCTTATTCATAGGTGAACGATACAATATTATATACGTTGATTTTTCTTTCATATTTAAATCAACAAAACAATCTTAGTCTAACACCAGGAAATACATCTAAACAGATTAACATTAGATATGGTGGTATACCTACCAATTGCCAGCATTATCGCGTACCTTAGTACAGTATACGATTATTAAATGCATACGATTTCAAGACATTATGGATAACTAGATGAGTTTGGTTTCCGTTGCTGCTTCCCAATGGAAACATATTCCTAGGATAAAAAGAAATGTTATTCCACACTATAATGTATTCCTGTACCAAATTTAAGGCAGATCTGTTTAGCCGTAAGGGCGTGATTGAGTAATAAACATATTTACAAACTCTGACTTTTATAATATTAGTAGGAAAGAAAAAGACATTAATTATAATGATTTATTTTCTTGCCTAAGTTCAGAATCTTACTATTATTATAAATGCGAAAGTTTGTAAGTGTGGATGTTTGTTACTCTTTCACGCTCAAACGGCTGAACGGATCGAGCTGAAATTTAGTACAAATATACATTATAGTCTGGAAGAACACATAGGCTACTTTTTATCCCGGGAATCGGGAAGCGGGAACGGCAACAAACCTTGCATCAGCTAGTACATAATAGTACTAGAGGACGTCACGCGGTTTCACCCGCGTATCTCCCGTTCCCGTAGGAATAAAATATAGCCTATGTTCACCGGTAAGAGTGTAGATTCCCAACAGTAAAAGAGTTTTTCAAATCGGTCCAGTAATTTCGGAGGAGGAGGAAGCAAATACAATCAAATCTTTCCTATTTATATTATTAGTATAGATAAAATAACTCTTAAAGCATAAGTACACTGACTGTAGTGTAGGTAAATAACATGAAAATCAAATCAAAAAGTGTGAAACAAAATTTGTAGGTATAATAAATTTATGGAACACAAAATAATACAACAACGTTTGTTTTATTTCAAACTTATTATGATAATATCAACAGCCTTTAATTATGTTTTCAGATATAGCATTATTACGTCTTTGGCACTGGTAAACGACTGCTGTCATGGCAACACTCTAAATCCACAAAAAGAGCTCAGGAAATGAAGGAAATATTATAAGCAAGATTTTTCACGACACGACTGGCTTTATTACGATGTCATTATTAGGATTCTTATTTCTCCCGAGCTAATATCAAAGCTAATATATTTTGAATGGCGCCTGTCTGTGAATAGAGTTTTGTTATCATTAATCTGTAACGGTGAAGAAAATATAAATGGTATTTTTCTGTAAATTTACTTTTCTCAATTCGTAAAAGGAAAGTAAGAATATATTTATTCTCATTATGACAACTCAATACCTTTGATGTTTTCAGAAAAAGAAACATAAAATTGGATCTTTTTACCAAAGATACAAAAGATTGTTCAATAATATAATAATGATTTCAATAGTATTTGTTTCAACTCAAGAAATTATGTTGTTGCCGGTAGGAAAACTCCAAAGCTAAGTTAAGTAAATAAAATAAGAAGAAAAAAAACTACGTACAAGACTACGACGAGGACGACTCAATCATCAAGTCGGTAGTAGCTGAACATATTTAATAAACTATGTGTACATTGAGTTGCACAAAATCAGCAATTCTTTCATGGGTAACTGTATACGCTTTTACAACAGGCTACCAGACGAAATTAAAAGTATGTCCCTTAATAAATTTAAAAAGGTTGTAAAAAGTAAATTGTACTGCAGGGGCTACTATACAATTGGTGATTATTTGTTGGATGGAGAAGCCTGGGAATGACCTGCTCTACTGGATTCTCAAAAAATTGTTAAAATGCATAGTTTTTAGATTCATTTTGTAAATAGAGCTCTAAAAAGAATAACCCGCTGAGTTTCTTGCCAGTTCTTCTCAGGTGGGTCGCGTTGTGAACTGGTGGTAGATTTTGATTTATATTCTGGACGTTTTACAAGAGCATCTGTATATGCCTATGTGAAATAAATTTATTTTTCTTTCTTTCTTTCTTTCTTTCAGTACTTGCTCTTACTTTTTTTCAATAAACCGGTAGGTATAGCTTTACTAAGACAATATTAAATATTGCTCATGAACTTCAGCGAGATAACCTCTGTATGCAGATCCAGAACGCCAAGCCAATTACAGAGCCATTTACTCAATGCAATTCAATACATCGATAAATTCTCAAGTGGGGCTCGCCGCAGCATGCACGAAGCGTAAACTCGACTCAGCTCTGCGTTGATGGGTTATGTATTTTCAATTTTTCAATAACGCGAACGTTACCTCGCAAAACCGTATATCTTGCTCCTGCGAGAATTACTACCAAGAATTTCACTTTGAATATTTTTGCGTTTATAGAACGTAAAGTTGAGCTTTAGCTTCACTAAGAAAAAAACTCCGGTTTTTAGTTTGTTGCGAGGAATCAACGGTTTAATACAATAACAATATTTGAATAGATATTTTATCATTTTCTACTCCATAAATGAGAAGCGCTCGTGGCCCCGCGGACTCAGTGTTCTGTAAACGATCACTGCAGTAAGCAACTTTCACTATGGCTATTACGGTCCATGGATGGGTGACCATCCATGTGATCACTTTGTGACATTTATTTGAGCGTTTCCGTGCTTCGGCAGGCACGTTAAGCCGTTGGTCCCGGTTGCCAGTAAAATGGCAGTCGTTAAGCTAAGTTGAAGGCTTTATTTCAACAGCAGGTAGTCGCAACCTGCGCCTGTCCATTTAAACACGGCAATACGGCTCACCACCTATTACGTGGGACAAATTATACAAAAAGTTGAAATGTGGGCATATAATATGCCTCTGCCTACCCCTTCGGGGATAAAGGCGTGACCATATGTATGTATGTATGTATGTACTCCATAAATAGCGAATTGTTTCTTCCAAAAAATGTGCTTGCCCACTGTTCTTTTTACTTTCTTCAAGGTTTTCAAAAAGTAACATGAAGACACATTTCAAAAGAGACTCTGTATAATTATGCACTTTTCTTCTGTAAGCCCAAGAAAAGTGCAAATGCCACAAGTGTTATACACCATGATTCATAGGACTCTGTATTGGAGCCACTTCTAAGGAATACCATTAACGACCAAGTGACAAGACAAAAAGTCGCGGTGGAGGTTGACAGGACCTCCTTGTAGATCTGAGGCTAGCACTTGATAGCCGATAGAGTGTGCCCCGAATTTCCTACTACAGGAGATGAGATACCAAGTCAAAGTCCTTATGTCGTCATTACAATATAGGTAGTAAGGGGCCCGCAATAACTTAAAATTATATTATAATCTCACCTAATATGTAGATTAACCCTTTGACAATATTACATTAACTTGATCCTAACCGTTTTCATTGCTCCCCAAAATTGTGTTTACGGATGTCATGCGTACATCGGCTGTTTGTATTTACCCCAGTTTAAGCCGGTAACGAGATCACCCAACGTACCTAATTCCACGAAGAGATAAAAGACAGTGATATGTGAACGGCTGTTTCAGCGAAATAGGCTTGCTTGCTAACTAATGGTTCATGTGTGTTTTTATATAAACGTTTCTTTTGTATTTTTAAGGAAAGTAGGTCCCTACCAATGACTTAAATTTGCTTATTAGTAGTTGCTGCTGAACAAAAATGTGCAAAGCAATAGTATTCTAAACCATAAAAATTGCAAAACAAAATAAAAATTAAACTACATTGCCCTAAGCCGTATCGATAAGGTATACTTAATCAGTTCCGAGCGTGGCTGGATAGCTTAGCTGTCTAGTCTAAACCAATATTCCCATGCATGGGAAAATACCACAGATATCATTTTTCCAATTTATGTGGAAAAGACGCAGTGTCAAACCTCGCTCGAGCGTGAAATTCTCTCTCAATAATTTAGGAGGGTATTTGCAGGCTGATTGGTACAGGAGTTTTTTCTCTTCACCATGACTTAATCAGTTATTCAGCAGGTGCACCACTTGTAGGTGAAATTGGCTTAAAGCCTTAGTAGGGCCTAAATTACAGGGTCTGGACGTGGACTCTCTCTCGCTCGAGACCATGGTGCGAGCCATGCTCTACAGCGGGAGAAAGTGGGACTGCGCCGCCTCTTTCTGCGAGCAGATCATGCTCGCGAAGGAGGTGGCGGGCCGGGTGCGGGAGAGAGCTCTCCCACCCGAGTTCCGCAGTCGGCGGCCTGGACGCCGCCGACGTGTCTTCGCCGAGGACTATCGGCCTCCATGACCGGGGGTCTGAGGACGGTGAGAGGGTCGCTCACCGTCCTTACAGAAGCAGGCCCATGACGGCAGCATGACGTGAGCAACTCACGCATTAGAAGCGGGATAACACCCGAAACCCCCCAAAGGCGCGGGATAGCACCCGAACCACCCCCTGAGCGAGGCCGCAGTGGTGGCCGTAGGTCTGTTGTGAGTCCCGGGACATCCTTCAGAGGGCTTACCCGGGGCTCCCAACCTCAGGCTGTTAGGCGTTGCGTGAGGTTTTTTAGTCGGTAAGAGTCCGGCATAGCATCCTCTGAGGATTTTCCCTCACGTAAAAAAAAGGCCTAAATTACTAACAAGTGTTAATTTAAAATTAAAAAGCCACCGATCCTAAGACTGTTCTAATAAGCACAGACATGGTATTCTGTAATTTTTTGAGTACCACGCAGACTTGGTACTTGAAGCAGAAGGCAGTTTCAGGTTACCGTGTAGTGGACATACCATCAAAGTAACAGAAGCTATATCCAATTTTAGATGGACCGGACCTGTGAATGAAATGCCTTCATCACTCTGAAAGTGAGCTGACCATCTTAAAAATTAAGCTAAGAACCATCAATGTCTCATTGGCGTTCGAAAAAAGACCGCATGATATTTGGTTGACCTGTTGGGCCGCTACGCTGACACAGAGAGGCACACACATACACTGATACACAGGTCATACTTATAACACCCTCGTTTTTAGTCGGGGTTAAAAAACAACTACTCACTCAACCACTTACATACTGATTGCACCAGTGCTTCACGCTCTCAACAAAAAGCTCATATTTTCTCGAGGTAGGTATACCCACTACTCTAGAAATGCATAAGGGTTAAACGCGCCAACGTAAACAAACCGTTTAATACAGAACCAATTCTTTCATTTCTTAGCCAGAAAAGTACCGGAAAATACATTAAAGCGCTAAAGCTTTCGGCTTTGTCCAACCTGTTTGAATTCCTACTAAAATTTAACGTTTAATTTTTAAGTAACTTTCCTATTTAAAGGTGAAGGATGAACACGACACCATTGGACATAATTGGAGCCCCAACAACGCCAAATAAACTACCTAAATAGTAAAACATAACTGAGATATAGCAGTGAGAAAGAGGTGCGGAAACGATAATGTAAACTTTAATAATATGTTTTATCGGGTCAAAGCTGTAGCCATGCATTAAAACTCGTTGCTCACATTCGCATCTAAACGACCATCTGCTTTGCTAGAATGCGCTGTATATTGGTTGTTTGATCATTGTTTGGAGGAAAATTAGGATGTTATCTAATCGTGCAACGAAACAATCATACTCCGCTCGTATTGTTCGTTTTGAGAACAATAGCTCTCTGATCTGCTAAACCTGCCTACACATACAGACGACCTTATCGGTGAAATATTACTGAAAACAACATGTAGGGCAAATTATGATGTAAAAAAATTAATCTGCACTGGTTCGTTTACTTTAGTACGTTTTTCATTAAGTTCTGTAGTTTATAGGACTTTACTGTAATAACAGTCCAGAGAAGGATTTTCTTTGTAATAAAAGTATTCCTAAACAAATGAAAATATGTGACAATTTTATTAAAATATGCGTCTGAAATTGCGTCTTTAGGTACTTTTTTTAGGTCCGTAGCTCCAAGATGAATTCATTTTATATGAAGCGCCGCTGCTGCTGTAGACGTGACCTGACAGGCGTTCGTTGACTGAGTAATAGGATTCCTGGCACAGGGGCGAAGTTACTGGAGGCTGTACGTTGAATAATGTACTCTATTTACCTAATGTAATAATCTGCGTGAACATGGGTAAGATAATGCCTTGCATTCGAGAGCAGACCAAACACTGCGGGCAATAACTTCATTATTACATGTAGTAATGTCGTGTGGCGACGGGGTCCCGTGGTAAAAGTACAAAATGTCGCCACCCCAATATTTTTTTATTAATTAACCAATACATCCCGAGGGTGTCGTACGAGGCGACTAAGGTAATACTTTCGCAAAACGATCCATTTCGTAAGGAAAACTCGAAATGAAACCCGGTTTTCAGTAAAATGACAATCGTTTAGCCAAGTTGAAGGCCTTATGGGCGGCTTGAAAAATTTCACCTGCTGTAACTGTAATGAGGTTATCTCCGAAGGAAAACTAAAACTGTCTATAGGATCTTGTCTGACGTAGGTACGCTTACGAACGATGGGTAGTACTTTTTGGTTACTAAACTGAGAAACAGCGTTCTCATTTAAAGAAGAAGAAATACTTTAGAAACCGTAGATACATAATGTGAGATACCAAACAGTTTATTGTAAATGTACAAAAATCGGTTGTATCCAAAGCACATATAGCTGTAGAATCTGAGGGTCCACTTACTGCACTTCTACGTTCACTTCTGACGATCTTCAGTATTTTTGTTATTAGCTCATATCCAGTCACGAATTTTTGATTCTTTTTGTTTTTATACCACTAGAGTGGCAGACAAGCATACGGCCCCCCAGATGTACCTGTGGTCACCGCAGCCTATGGACGTTCGCAACACCAGAGGCGCCACAATCGCGCTGCCGACTCTTTAAAAACCTTCTAAGTCCCCTTTTGAAGAACCCCATACTGTAGGCGTCTGGGAAAACCGAAGCAGGGAGATCATTCCACAACCTAAGTGTACGCGGAAGAAAGCCTCTATTAGATCCAACCAATTTTCAAACACCAAGTCAACTAAAGTTTAACTAAAAGAAATTTACTAGCAAAATGTACATATTCAATAGGTACCAGTTTTCTTCTAGGCTATTTTATTTCTCGAATTCTCAAAAGTAGTTTACTAATTCGGAAGTTCTAGGTCGATAAATAGGAAAATACACAACATTCAAGACACTTCACCGCAGCCAATATTTGCGGAACGTTTTACCGCCCGCCTCACTAAAACGGCTTTCCTGAAAGACTCAACTCCAACTCAATTTTCTCTTCGAGACCGCTTATCAATATTACTTATATCAACTTTGGCGAAAGTTTCAAGTTTGACACAATTCATTTTCGCTGTATTTTCGTTTGCTCACAGTTGGTCTAAGTTTGTCCACAGTCGGCAGATTTTTTTACCATTTTGTTTTTGGGTCGGAAGCATGACTATAGCACCTCTGGTGTTGCAAATGTATGCAGGTTACAGTACGGTTTTTCGATGAGATGTGCTGCATGTTGCCTGCCACCTTAGAGGTAGTTCCTGTTCCTATGAAAAAACATTGTATGAAAGGAAGCCGCGGCTCGACTCACATTCTAACAAATCTTTTCAAGATAAAATTTAGCCTATTGGCACTTGTTGGACCCAAAATTATAACATCTTAAATTCATAAATCAATTCATTTATCCTTACAACATGAAAATGGGCAAATAAAAACAAACAATCACACTTCAGAATTATTACATCATATTATGGCAACAAATTTGAATAATGCGTAAGTTTAATTCCTAAACTAAACTATTCTAAAACGTTGATCTCTTTACGTTTACAATAAGTGACTGAACTTTGTTGTATATTTGGCAATATACATTTAAACTTACCTAATGTTAGAGAAACCTTAAACATAATCTCCATAGAGGGATCGAGTTGATCTTGAAATCTCATCAGCTGTACATGATCCTTAGCAACGAAATCCCTCTTTGATAAGAATATGTCTCGTAACGTAGAGTGGATTGCTTAGATCATGTCGGATTACCTTCTAAGTGACTAATTTGAATGTAGGAGAAGCGTTTGAAACAAAATAAAGGTAATTCTGTTTGTGCAACCTACTTGAAATTACAATGTTACTTACGCTCGAAATAGATTAGAGTTTGAGGGTAATTATGATTTCACAAAACAATTTTTTAGGTAATATTTATGTTAAGGCAGCTATGTCCCAGTAAACAAGACAGACCATCAGCTCCATTTTTTAGTGTGGTAAATAATGCGCAGTGCAAAGTCAAGGGAGAGGAGTAGAATATTGGACCTAAACGATGATGATGGGTTTGAAGTTATTCAAATTTAGTTAGGAAATAAGCCGAAATCCAAGCCTGTCGTAGATTCACGTCTGCTGACGTGCACAGTATAGACCAGCAGGCGTTACTTATTCATTGAATTACAGCATCTTAGATATTGGCTAGGTATTGTAAAACTGCTGATTAATGGAAGCAAGATTTTATTACAAACTAGCGGACGTCACGCGGTTTCAAACGCCTAGCTCCCGTTCGCGTGGAAATACGAGAATAAAATATATGTTCACCGGGAAGAGTGTAGTAGCTTCCCAACAGTGAAAGAATTTTTCAAATCGGTCCAGTAGTTTCAGAGCCCAGTAGACTAGAGTCTATAATATATACTATATATATATATATATATATATATATATATATATATATATATATATATATATATATATATATATATATATATATATATACATATATATATAGTATATCATCATCATCATCAATCAATACATATAATAAAATCGTAACAGGTCGCTGTCTGTACATGGAAGATAAATAAGAAAAAATATTATAGGGGGGCTTTATGAACGCAATAGAACCCGAAACAATGATTTTTAGAATTTTTGTCTGTTCGTCTGTATGTCTGTGTATCTGTTTGTCTGTACGGTTGTGCACGCTAATCTCAGTAACCGCTCAACCGATTGCAATGCGGTTTTTTTTATTGTGTTGAGGTTTGCTCCAGTTAACATTTAGCGTTTGTTTTATGTAAATCGGTTTAGAAATAAAAGAGTTATAACACTTTTAAGAATCAGATATATTGAAAATTTTAATTGTAGGGGTTTCTTTGAATGTGAGTGAACCTAAACTGGCGTGTTGGCTTAATCATAAAAGAGCTTAATGATTAAGACTATTTTTAAACAATTCAGTCCGCGCCGAAGGCAACCAGGGCAGTTTCAGACGCTGCTTGATGACTCTGATGAAGAAATACCTTTCCTTTCATACACCTTATGTGACGTAAACGAAGTTGCGGGCTCAGCTAGTATATTTATTTATTTATCTTTACTAATATTATAAAGAAGTAATGTTTGTGTGTTTGTTAAATTGTAAGGGGTAATCTCGGGATCTACTAAACCGATTTTAAAAATTCTTTCACCAATAGAAAGCTACGTTATTGTGAAGTGTCATAGGCTATATAGCATCACGCTACGACTAATAGGGGCGGAGCAGTAATAGTAAATGTTTCAAAAACGGGGGACGACGGAAACAGGTAATACTCTCTCTTATGTGGCGCAAACGAAGTTGCACGGGTCAGCTAGTTATTATATTATAAAGAAGTGAAGTTTGTGTGTTTGTTAAATTGTAAGGGGTAATCTCGGGATCTACTGAACCGATTCTAAAAATTCTTTCACCAATAGAAAGCTACGTTATTGTGGAGTGTCATAGGCTATGTATCATCACGCTACAACGAATAGGAGCGGAGCAGTAATAGTAAATGTATCAAAAACGGGGGAAAAGTTATTCCTTTTGAGAGCTTGCGTTGTACTGAATGTAGCATATTGGAATAAATATGGTATTGCACATGTCTATGACGTAGGAGTAGGGATACGGCAAAGCTCTGCTAGCCGCTATTCTATCTCCGGATGTCGTGCGCGTGTGACTGTTAGCTAACAAGTGGTTTATTATTTAATACCTCAATACCGAACCCTACAAATGGCGACCCTGCCAGGATCTATAAAGTCCAAGGTACGTGAAAATAAACCTTAAAATTACAATCAGAGGTAAATCGATAAACAGGATTATGTTTTCATACGTCATCATTGGTTAACCTACATCTACGTAAAGCTAATACAATTGGATCATTTTATTTAGTCTCGTTTAACCTACGTAGTAAACGAATTTCATATTGATGAAATAATTATTTGAATACAAAACTATTCCTGTACTAATTATTGGTGCCTAGAATCCTCAGTTGTTGTTAACATATCCTGAAATCTATAATAAGCGAGATATTCATAATTTTACTCGTGTTATAAAATTGACAAACGACGATTTTCAATTTGAATGTGGGTGCGGAGGTATCTATCTGCAAGATGAAAGTCATAATAACCTCTCATAATACTTTACTGAGCTCAAACTACGCTGAACTAATAAAATTATGCTATGTAGTTTGGCAAATAAGGACCAGCGCATAGTAAACTAATACCTAATTAAAAGTACAGTTAAGACAAGTGTATATATATGTGTTCATAGTTAATAATGCATTGTGCACGATAACTGTGCTAACTTAGCATTAATGCTATTGTATTCGTATTGTAGTGTAGATAGGCTAAGGAGACTTTATGTCGAACGAAGTACCGTCTGAATTGTTCCACGAATTAATAACTGCCTACCTACAAGTTTATAAGCTTAAGAAAAAATATATAAATACGGTATTTGCTAAACTTAGTTTGGTAGTTTATCCAGGTCCAAAATTAATGTAAGGAATACAGAAGTATGTTGTCTTGGAGTTTAAACAATAATATAATTAATGTAGATATAGGGACACAATACGTCCTTGTTGATTTTAGACCTGTTTACACAGAAAATGATTGTTTTACTGTGTGGCATATTACCAAACTACGTGGCTTTTAGAAGCTATTATTATAATACTAGGCGATTTCCGCGGTTCCACTCGCCTGGTGAATTGTACCCGTAAGCGATAATCATGGTTATTAAATAGACGTACTACGATTTTATGCAGTTTCGCTTGATCGAAAATATCATGCTTGCATATTAATAACGTAACTGTTGACAACAACTGAGTTTAATTGATTCACCATAATGAAAATACAAACGATGAGAGGAAATAAGATCCTAACTGGTATTCTATGTGAATCAAATAATTGAATTAATTTGAACCATTCTTTCAGCAATTATTTTAATTTTGACAACAACTGAGTTTAATTGGTTTACCATATTGAGAATACGTACACACGATGTAAAGAAATAAGATCCTAACTGGTATTCTATGTAAATCAAATAATTGAATTAATTTGAACCATCTTTCAGCAAATATATTAATTTTTATTGAAATTAGAGCGGTGCCTACAATATTTCAATTGGCAGTTCTAGGTAGATTAGAACAGTGCCTGCAATATTTCAATTGGCAGTTCTAAGTAAATTAGAACAGTGCCTACAATATTTCAATTGGCAGTTCTAGGTGAATTAGAACAGTGCCTACAATATTTTAATTGGCAGTTCTAGGTAAATTAGAACAGTGCCACCAATATTTCAATTGGCAGTTCTAGGTAAGTTAGAACAGTGCCTACAATATTTCAATTGGCAGTTCTAGGTAAATTGGAACAGTGCCTACAATATTTCAATTGGCAGTTCTAGGTAAATTAGAACAGTGCCTGCAATATTTCAATTGGCAGTTCTAGGTAAATTAGAACAGTGCCTACTATATTTCAATTGGCAGTTCTAGGTAAATTAGAACAGTGCCTACAATATTTCAATTGGCAGTTCTAGGCAAATTAGAACAGTGCCTACAATATTTCAATTGGCAGTTCTAGGTAAATTAGAACAGTGCCTACAATATTTCAATTGGCAGTTCTAGGTAAATTAGAACAGTGCCTACAATATTTCAATTGGCAGTTCTAAGTAAATTAGAACAGTGCCTACAATATTTCAATTGGCAGTTCTAAGAGAATTATAACAGTGCCTACAATATTTTAATTGGCAGTTCTAGGTAAATTAGAACAGTGCCTACAATATTTCAATTGGCAGTTCTAGGTAAATTAGAACAGTGCCTACAATATTTCAATTGGCAGTTCTAGGTAAATTGGAACAGTGCCTACAATATTTCAATTGGCAGTTCTAGGTAAATTAGAACAGTGCCTACAATATTTCAATTGGCAGTTCTAGGTAAATTAGAACAGTGCCTACAATATTTCAATTGGCAGTTCTAGGTAAATTAGAACAGTGCCTACAATATTTCAATTGGCAGTTCTAGGTAAATTAGAACAGTGCCTACAATATTTCAATTGAAAGTTCTAGGTAAATTAGAACAGTGCCTACAATATTTCAATTGGCAGTTCTAGATAAATTAGAACAGTGCCTACAATATTTTAATTGGCAGTTCTAGGTAAATTAGAACAGTGCCTACAATATTTCAATTGGCAGTTCTAGGTAAATTAGAACAGTGCCTACAATATTTCAATTGGCAGTTCTAGGTAAATTAAAACAGTGCCTACAATATTTCAATTGGCAGTTCTAGGTAAATTAGAACAGTGCCTACAATATTTCAATTGGCAGTTCTAGGTAAATTAGAACAGTGCCTACAATATTTCAATTGGCAGTTCTAAGTAAATTAGAACAGTGCCTACAATATTTCAATTGGCAGTTCTAAGTGAATTATAACAGTGCCTACAATATTTTAATTGGCAGTTCTAGGTAAATTAGAACAGTGCCTACAATATTTCAATTGGCAGTTCTAGGTAAATTAGAACAGTGCCTACAATATTTCAATTGGCAGTTCTAGGTAAATTGGAACAGTGCCTACAATATTTCAATTGGCAGTTCTAGGTAAATTAGAACAGTGCCTACAATATTTCAATTGGCAGTTCTGGGTAAATTAGAACAGTGCCTACAATATTTCAATTGGCAGTTCTAGGTAAATTAGAACAGTGCCTACAATATTTCAATTGGCAGTTCTAGGTAAATTAGAACAGTGCCACCAATATTTCAATTGGCAGTTCTAGGTAAATTAGAACAGTGCCTACAATATTCTAATTGGCAGTTCTAGGTGAATTAGAACAGTGCCTACAATATTTTAATTGGCAGTTCTAGGTAAATTAGAACAGTGCCTACAATATTTCAATTGGCAGTTCTAGGTAAATTGGAGGAACAGTGCCTACAATATTTCAATTGGCAGTTCTAGGTAAATTAGAACAGTGCCTACAATATTTCAATTGGCAGTTCTAGGTAAATTAGAACAGTGCCTACAATATTTCAATTGGCAGTTCTAGGTAAATTAGAACAGTGCCTACAATATTTCAATTGGCAGTTCTAGGTAAATTAGAACAGTGCCTACAATATTTCAATTGGCAGTTCTAGGTAAATTTGAACAATGCCTACAATATTTCAATTGGCAGTTCTAGGTAAATTAGAACAGTGCCTACAATATTTTAATTGGCAGTTCTTGGCAAATTAGAACAGTGCCTACAATATTTCAATTGACAGTTCTAGGTAAATTAGAACAGTGCCTACAATATTTCAATTGGCAGTTCTAGATAAATTAGAACAGTGCCTACAATATTTTAATTGGCAGTTCTAGGTAAATTAGAACAGTGCCTACAATATTTTAATTGGCAGTTCTAGGTAAATTAGAACAGTGCCTTCAATATTTTAATTGGCAGTTTTAGGTAAATTAGAACGGTGCCTACAATATTTTAATTGGTAATTCTAGGTAAATTAGAACGGTACCTACAATATTTTATTTGGTGGTTTTATACGAAATGGAACGGTACCTACAAAATCGTAAGAGCTAGTTCTGGGTGAATTAGAACAGTGCTAAAAAAAAGAAAAAAAATGAAGGTGTAGGTATTATTAAGTTAAAGTATGCTTCGTTATTGGCGAATTGTTTGGACTAATAAGATATTATTGAGCAGGACCATTTAAGTAAGAAGTACATGAAAATTCCTACTAAATGGTTTTATGTGAATTTGAATGATACTTACTCTCTCTATGTAGTTCTATGTAATTTATGATCTAATATGTAGTTCTATATAATTTAGAACGATACCTACAAAATTCCAACTGGTAGTCCCATGTGAAAGAGGACGGTACCTACATTTATTTCTTTCAAGTTGTTCTATGTAATTAGAATGGTACTTGAATAAATTGCTGCTTACCGAATAGTTCCAAGACCATATCGAACATACCATCATTAGAAACCCTGTAAGAAAATTTCAAATAGCAAAGATGGGTAAAGAAAATTTTAAAATTAGTATCGATGGTCAAAACTGTGTTTTACAGTGGCGAATGTTACAGCCTCAAAGGTAAAGGCTCTGGCTTTTTGACAGATTGTATATGCTAATGATTTATTATTTTAACAATATTAGTAATAACAGATGATGTGGGTAACGTGTTGAAACAATAACCACACAAAGGTATATTGCGTACGAACTGGCGCAATAATTTTACTAAGTAAAAGCAGACAATCATTCGAAAAGGGCTTTGACCCGAATGACATCATTAAGACACTAAGTGCAGTTCGTTAGATGGAACTCAAAATTTTGATGATGCCAGTCCATTTGCATTGGGGGCCATTCAATTGCTTCTGATCGTGTGATGCTTCTGGTCCACTAAAAATTGCAACAATAATCGGACAGACCGTGAAAGATGTCGCTGTTTAACTAAGACGAGAAGAAGAGAAGAGATCTTGCGTGGGCTGAGCAGTAGAACACTTGATATATTAAAGTTACTGACGAATAGTTTCGAGCTAATTCTGTGACCAGGATCTCTGGAGGTCAGAAACATGTGCTTTTGGTGGGCTTTACGTTTGTAATTATATAAATTCAAAATTGAATACTGTCCGATCGGAGTACTTACCAACATAATTCTCAAACACAAGACATGTTTCCATAATAACATAGGTACCTACTAAGTAATGAAAATGGGATTGTTAAGTTCTCGATTGAGAACTTACATTCAAAATTGATAGGTATGCAGAGTGTCATTTATTTATTTTACACTTTAATGTACGCCAAGTAAATAAAATTATGGGACATAAATACCGTGCAAGGAAAGAAGATAATGGGCGGCCTTATCGCTAAGATGTAGTTTCTACCAGGCAATCTTTGGATGGAGAAAGTTGGTTGAAGGTAATGTTATGTAAAAACGAGTAACTTAGATTTCCACTTGGTTTAGTTACCAACCAGTTCAACTCTGGATTCATCTTTGATTGATCATTGATTCTCAAATCAGTGACTACTTTAGTCGTTTTAATATAGTTAAGACTTTGCATACACCCTAATAACACACTAATAGAAGCAATTTACTTCGTGCCATGGTTAGCGTCACAGCTGATAATGGGCGACAGCTTTCTAATATAACTTTTGTAGTATTTGCAAATTTGGTAAGTATACCTGCCTACATTTATTAGATAGACCTATAGCCCAACAAACGGTGAAGTTGAAAACAATTGGACATTGGAAATTTTCCAGTGTAAATTATAAAAAAACAAAAAAAAAATTGGTTAGACAATTTGCTTAACTATCGTGTCTAATTCCATTACAGGAAAATCAATTTCAGAACATATTTATGTGTCAATAGAGATAATTTACTTTCTTTGATTGAGCAATAAAACTATGTAAGTGTGAAGCGCTCATAGCCTCCCTGACGTGTTTTACCAACGATTGCTGCGCTGAACATCTTGTGCTGTGGCGGGTGATGAGATGGATGATCGCCTTGTGACATTTAGAATTAGAGTTTTCATGCCTTGAGACTGGTTCCGGTTGACAGCGACAGGTCAGTTGTTGGACCGGGTAATGTCTGGAGCGGCTTGACTACAGGGATGAATGTATATCGGCGATTTTGGGGCTATAGACGTGATGTAATATACGTACTCGTATAATTTATTTTTAACTAGCGAACGACGCACGACTTCACCCGCGTGGCTCCCGTTGGGAGTGCAGGAGTAAAGTGTAGCCTATGTTCACTGGGAAGAGCGTGGCTTCCCAACAGTGAGGGAATTTTACAAATCGGCTTCGGAGCCTATTGGATGCAAATAAACAAACAAACGGGCAATCGAGTCTTTCATCTTTATAATATTAGTATAGGTATAGAATATTCAGAGGTATATTTTGAAACCAGGCACCGAAATGTGGAAATGAACACGCGGATAAAAGGAAACGTCCGTGGATTTACTGTTGATGTTGGATTTAAAATTGGAGGAAAGGTATATCCCAAGTACCTAATAAAGAAAAGGACGAAGAGTTGTTAACCAGTATTTATTATTGAAAGTTAATGGAAGTATTAGAAAACGAATATAATAATTGTTTTATTAACTTTTGTAAAAGGTAGACGTAGGATGTAGCAAATTAAATTATTGTGTAATTGCAAAGTATTTGAAAAGAGTGGCCGTGAGTTTTCTTGCCAGGTTCTTTCTCACAGGCTCTACCTATTGCGAACCTGGCAGTAAATGTAGAATCAGAAATCATGACGTTAATATTTACAATCTTGGTAGAGAAGATCTCTAATTGTTTTTATTAACTTTTGTAAAAGGTAGATGTAGCATATTGGAATAAATATGGTATTGCACATGTCTATGACGTAGGAGTAGGGATACGGCAAAGCTCTGCTAGCCGCTATTCTATCTCCGGATGTCGTGCGCGTGTGACTGTTAGCTAACAAGTGGTGTATTATTTAATACCTCAATACCGAACCCTACACTGGGAGTAAACACAACGCGACGGGAGTAAATGCGACGGGAACAGGTAATACTCTCTCTTAAGTGGCGCAAACGAAGTTGCGCGGGTCAGCTAGTAATATTATAGAAAGAAAAGATTTGATTGTATGTTTGTTTGCATCGAATATTTTGAGAAGATTTGTTGTATTGATTGTACGTCCTCTAAGACGTCACGCTATTTCACCCGCGTACCTCCCGTTTCTGTGGGAATACGGGAATAAAGTATAACCTATATTCACCGGGAAGAGTGTAGCTTCCCAACAGTGAAAGAATTTTTCATATCGGTTCTGTAGTTTCGGAGCCTATTCGATGCCAACAAACAATCAAATCTTTCCTCTATAATATTAGTATACCTAGATATTATTAGCCTCAAAAACGCATTGGGCGACGGACGTCCCAAAACTCTACGTCTTCCATGTATGTGAGACTGTCCATGTTATATGATAAACACGCAAAAAATAGACGGAAGGTAGGTAGATATGTATAATTTATCTACTCTGATACTATAATACAAAGATTATAAAATTGAAAAAAGTAGTGCCTCCGCAGCCTAAAAAAAGAAGGATAAACGCATGCGCAATCGATGTTTGCGCCTTGGCGCCAACATTTTACACTTAAATTAAACAAAGTTTGGTTTTGTTTGTAAAATAAACTAGTTTTTGTGTAAAAACATGTCTTAAAGCGAGGATGGTGGTAATTGTACACCACCAGACATTCTGGAAACTGCGTCAAACATGTATATAAACCTGGAGTCTCGCCCTTTTGTGAGTTTGAGGAAGTAATGGATAAAGTGCTATTTAAACTTGGAAAAACTAATAAACACCTAATAGTGTGCGGTGATTTTAATGTTAATATACTTATAAATACACGTCAGACCAATGATATCTTAAATTTATTTAAATCACACAATCTCACTAACTTATTTTTAGAGCCTACTAGATATTGTGATACAACAGCTACTTGTCTGGACAATATATACAGTGATATGTTGCCAGAAAGTAAGAGTATTATAAATAAGCTAAAATCAGATCATACTGGGCAAATAGCATCTTTCAAGATCACAAGAGAAAAAGTTAAAAGACGTAAAATATTATGTAGACCAGTAACTAGTGACCGCTTGGACCGTATGCGAGTTGGACTTTGCAATAAACTTCCATTTTTAGACACTGGCTTAGATTCAAATGTAATGTATAAGTTATTTTTTGATTCCTTTTACAATGAGTTCAACTCCATATTCAAGTCTAAGGAAGTCACAATCGGAGACAGGCCAGCCTTCAGTGAGTGGGCCACTGAGGATATACATAAAAGTAGACAAAAACTGTATGAACTATACTCAGAAAGACAGCTTAATAGAACAGAAGAATTTCTAAATTATGTTAAAACTTATTCAAAAAAGTTCAAAGCAGACTGCTTAGCGGCCAAAAGAAAGTATATAAGTAATAAAATTATCAATAGTGTAGACAAAGTTAAATCTACTTGGAAAATAATTAACGCAGAAAGAGGGCAAGCAAAATCAATTGATAATAATTTTAAACTTGAAGTAAATGGTAACATCATTACAACAGATGCCGAAGTCGCTAACGAATTTGAACATTTTTTCTCTCGAATACCAGTAGATTTGACCAGAGCCCTAGGTTCTTCTACCCCAATAGCAGAATCCTTGTTAAAAGCAAATGTTCCTTGCTGTAATGAAATATTCAAATTCAGTAAAATTAGTATACACACTATCATAAAAACTTTTAAATCTTTAAATATTAAGAAAACGGCTGACCTCTGGGGAATTTCTGTACATTTAGTTAATTCGTTAATTGAAATGGTTGCCCCTGAATTATCAATAATATTTATTAATTGTGTTGATAGTGGTGTTTTTCCTGACTTAATGAAGTTTAGTAAAATAACTCCTCTGTTTAAATCGGGTAGCACCTCGGATCCGTCCAATTTTCGTCCTATTTCTGTACTACCCACGTTTAGTAAAATCTTTGAAAAGGTAATGCTTAATCAAATGCAAAATCATTTTAATACAAATAAACTATTCCATACTAAACAATTCGGTTTCACGCGCGGTCGGTCTACCACGGATGCTGGAATCAAATTATTAGAGTGTATATATGAGGCCTGGGAGGAGTCGTATGATGCTTATGGTGTATTCTGCGACTTATCTAAGGCCTTTGATTGCGTCCAGCATCAGACTTTAATTCAAAAACTTGATCATTATGGGATCCAGGGGACGGCCTTGGATTTAATTAGTTCTTACCTAAGAGATAGAGTACAGAGAGTAGTTATAAATGGTAAACAGTCACATGGATCTGCTGTAACAATGGGGGTGCCTCAGGGCTCAATTCTGGGACCTTTTCTATTTTTAGTGTACATAAATGATCTCCCTCACCTTATAAGAGACGATCACGAGGTAGTTTTGTTTGCTGATGACACATCTTTAATATTTAAAGTTGAACGTGGACAACGCAATCTTGACGAAGTAAACAATGCCCTCTCTAGGGTAGTCCACTGGTTTAACGCTAATAATTTATTGTTAAATGAAACTAAAACAAAATGTATTAGATTCACCTTGCCAAATGTTAGGCTCGTTAACACCAGTATTAGGATTAGGGATGATCAAATAGAATTGGTCGGTGAAACTGTCTTTCTGGGCATAAAGTTAGACTCCAACTTGCAGTGGGGGCCTCATATCGAGAAAGTCTCGGGCAGACTGAGCTCTGCAGCCTATGCCGTTAAAAAGATCCGACAACTGACAGACATTAGAACAGCGCGTCTTGTCTACTTTAGCTATTTCCACAGTGTCATGACCTATGGCATACTATTATGGGGTAACGCTGCCGACATCGAATGTATCTTTGTGTTGCAGAAAAGGGCTGTCCGGGCTATCAATGGTATGGGGTTTCGGGAGTCATTAAAAGAAAAGTTTAAGGATATCAACATCCTTACTGTGTTTTCACAGTACATATATGAAAACTTATTATATACTCATAAAAATAATAGTAAATTTATTAAAAATAGTGATATCCATAACCTAAACTTAAGAAATAAGAATAAATTGGCTGTACCTAGATTTAGGCTTAATAAAATAAGCAATTCTTTTGCGGGCAATTGTATTCGAATGTACAATACATTACCGACAGCCGTAACAGGTTTGTCAGTTAATAAATTTAAAAAACTAATAAAACTTAAATTGTGCCAGAAAGCTTATTATAGCATTAAAGACTTTCTAGAAGACAAGGCTGCCTGGCAGTGACACGAATTGCTCCTTTCTACATTAAAAAAAAAACTGTATTAGATACTAAGATGAAAAGAGGGACCGGACTGAGTTTCTTGGGGTGTTCTTCTCAGTCTGTAGCATTTCCGAACCCCCGGTAGAGTCACAAAAATTTTGACAAACCTAAATAATTTTTTTAAAAATTTCAAAGGGAATAAATTTTATTTTATTTTATTTTATTTATTTATTTTATTTTATTTTCATGACCATGAACCTGTTACCGGCGAAATCAAGGAGCAACTATATATCACAAAATGAAATCAGGTATTATAGTATGAGAGTAGATAAAGTAGTGTATGACACTGTACATAACTTGGTCTTTAATTATTTTTAAAAATTTATTCAATAAAATATTAGACAAATGTTACAATAAAGCATTAATAACTATTTACAATATGAATAAATAAAACTAAACTAAATCTAAATAGGGCCCCCGTGGCATTGTGCCCAAAAGACTGGCTGCATTCCCCCTTTGAACGGCGATGCCTATTCGTTGGGAGAAATAACTGCCAGCCCTTAGGTTACCAGTTGACTCCACTTGGTCTTATAACACTCATGTGATACTTTAACCTCTAGCGGCCCAAGGTCCTTTCAAATACCCTTATTAACTTATGTAATTACGGCCCAAACCAAAATTATGAATTTCTTATTTACCGCCCACGTCCTTTTTAAGGGACCAAAAACATTTAGTTGATTTTTTTTTATTTGGAAATTACCGTGTAGAATTTTTCTGTTTGATTTGTCAAACTCGTCATCCTGTCGCGAAATGAATCGACTACGTTCTCTGCCTAAAGAATAAAGAAAATAGTGCAATAAGAAATTTATCATCACGTCGTAAAAGTAAGCGACAATTTAATCTTATTTTATTCTAGACATGTTACATTTCTTATTATAAAACATACACCATTTTAAAGCTAACGAATTACATTAAAGAACGGATTAATTCTTTTCGTGGAATTATTTGTATTTATTATAATTTATTAGTAGAAAAGCAATAGTCCCTCTGAATTCCCCTCAGGACGTAGTTTGTGTGAAGTTTTCTATTTTTAGTGCCTTGTAAGGGACTTCGGGCTGTAACGGAGTACGTTAATTTTTATTTATTTGACTTTCTGCACCCATTATATAGATGTAGAATAATTACTGCACGACTTAGAAGGCCGGGGTCGGGTCCCACCTTGAGTTTAGGCTCTCACCCAATAATGGGCGTGCCTCAATTGACCAAGAATTCCGAATTTCCCCATGGTACCGCCAGACTCATCAATAATGCGACTTGCAAAGAGGTTGTGGTAGAGAAAGGGGCTATGGCAGGGAAATTCGTCGTGGAAACGTCTCCAATAATCATCTGCCTTCTCTTCATCTTCTATCGCATTAGGGCATTTAGTAATTACATGATCTTAGAATAGGTACGATTCAAAAGAAAATAATTTAAAAAAAATTCAAATACATAAATTTCGCTTTTATTACTAACGTTTCAAAGTCCTATATTTCGAAAAAGTTGCTTATAAGCTATTTCTATAACCTTTTATATACTTTGATCGCCTATGCACCCATATAATCTCCTACAAAACTTGATGATTAATGACTGAATTTCGGCCCAAAGTCCTTTTAAAGACACTAATTGTATTTCTTGATTTAACTAGTCTACGATCATTTTAAAAACCTTTTCTAGGCCCTGGTGCAAATATTAGCCCATTAAAAGCCCCTTGCACCCCTTTTATTAACAATAATTTTTTGGGCGTTAATTGATAAATATTTTTAGTCCTTTAGGAAGGACTTGGGCCGTAATCGAGAAGTTATGAAATTATGTGTGGGCCCTAGAGGATAAAAAAACTCGCCAACACACTCGTGTTATAAGAACCCATAGTATGCAACAGTGTCATAAACTACTATTATTTGTCAAAGCATTATCACATTAGAACACTTGGTACTCACAAATAGTTTCTATAGAAACCTCCTCAGCTTTATTGTGTATATATATTAAAGTTACTCGCAGAAGTTTACTTCGTTATGTACGAGTATTCTCTGAACTCAGCAACTGATTAAAATATCTGTCTTTTGCTCAATAGCATCAGTACAAACCCAGTGAACCGCGTTGCGTAGATATAGAAACAAGTCGGTAACAATTTTTGGCTTAGAAGCGGTACGTCCAAAAATAAAATAGCTACATGGTCGGTATATAACCTAAAGAAATCGGAATAGCCTAAGATTTTGTCTTGAATATCGGTGCGAAAAATTTCAGAAAAACCAAACTACACGATCAGTTTCAGGTAATCGACGATGAAACGCGATTGCATAAATTCCTCGTTCTTTTGCGATTTTATCTCAAAATGACGTCATAAATTTATGTCTCTTTGCAGGAGGGATGAAGGCGGGAAATGGTATAAAGTTTGCATTATACAGCCACTGTGTCTCGACTATCTATGTAACATTGATCGAAACTTTTGTCGGATTTAAAATGCTTCTTTTACGTAATACGAGACCAAGTATGTCGATGCTACTCGAGATCGAAATTCTACATAATGTAGAATTTCGATCTCAAATAGCATCGACATACTTGGTCTAGTGGCCATACAATAAAAATCTTGTCTATACTAATATTATAAAGAGGCAAGATTTGATTGTTTGTTTGCATCGAATAGGCTCCGAAACTACTGGACCGATTCGAAAAATTCTTTCACTGTTAGGAAGCTACTCTCTTTGCGGTGAACATAGGCCATATGCGTATATTTTATTCCCGTATTCCCACGGGAACGGTAACTACGCGGGTGAAACCAATGTACACTTATTGTGGTGGTGTAATGAACTCTCTGCGTCGGTATTCATGAACGTTTATGTGTGCGTTTCTTCAAAGGAGACAGTTTTAAAAGGTAAGTATGCAGAGTTTTATGAGTTGCAAATAGTCATAGGCTACGGTGACCGTTCGACGATCATTTTAATCATAATTACGCGTTTTTTATGCAGATACACAAAAAATCATGCTATAATATCATGATAGATTTAATAGATACAAACATACATATAGAACTAAACTAATATTATACAAGTAAAGAGTTTGAATAGAACAAATTTTAGACTTGGATAGCCAATTTATAAACGAAACCTATGGCCTTATTTTGAAAACTAATAAATTACGATGGAGATTCAAAGTATATCACGGGCGGAATGGAGAAGCTTCAGCTATCTACGCTAGTATTATAACGAGGAAAAAAATGTTTTTTGTGTGTCTATGCTTATAATGAATAAACTCAAAAACTACTGTGACGCTTTAAAGTATTCTTTCACCATTAGAAACCTAAATTCTTCCTGAGTAACATATGCTATATTTTATTCCCATATTCCCGGAGCTACGCAGGTAAAACCACGTGACGTCCGCTTGTCTATTTTCTATAATCTATACATATAATAAAATGATAGAAAAGCTAACACTGTTCATTGGACATATTAACAAAAAAATACTCGCTGGGTGTTCTACATAAGATACCGAAGCTGAAAATATAGTTAGATTTTTTTTGTCTGTTTGTCTATTTGTCTGTTTGTCTGTTTGCTTTGCTTTGTCCGGAAGGATCTCGAAAAGTACTGAACAGATTTGGTTCAAATTTTGCACAAATATTACTTAGGGGTGTGGTCTTAAAATAGGCTATATATTATCACGCCACATATCCTAGGGGCTAAGCAGAGAGCAATGAAATGTTTAAACCGTTGGATTGATTTAACTAAAACGTAGCAGGAATATTAGTAGGAGATAGGTTTTACACTCATACAACATATTATTACGCTAAATTTTTTAGGAGCTCGGCAGAGAACAATGAAAATCTGTTTGAATATTTTTGCAAAATACAGAAATTCTTAAGCTCTGTTATTATTAAGCCAACACGCCAGTTTAGATTTACCCTCACATTCAAAGGGATCCAGTAGGATGTTTTTGGGCATTCTACTCCACCTTACATTCCTCCGGCTCACTGCGTTCGCCGCAGTCACTCTCGGTGGAGTAGAATGCCCAAAAACATTTCTGATATTGATCAATGACGACGCAAGAATCCAAGTAACCTAACATTATCATAAAAAAAGTAACTAAACGAATGTCTCACATTAATATAATTTACGTTCGTACGTTCGCTGACGCTCTTTGCATTCGTACAACAAACTAACCCGATGCATGTTTGTTAACATGAACAAGTTAAGATCACAAACAGTTAGATGATCGCTAATTCATACTACCAACTTTATTAGGTTTCACCTGCGTAGTTCCCGTTCCCGTGGTAATACCGGAATAAAACATATCCTATGTTACTCCTGAATAAGTAAGCTAACAGTAAAAGATTTTTTTAAATCGGTCCAGTAGTTTTTGAGCCTATTCATTACAACCATACAAACAAAGTTAGCCTCATTATAATATTATTATAGTATATGTTCATCATCACGCCTTTTATCCCCGAAGGGGTAGGCAGAGGCATATTATATGCCCACATTTCACCCTTTTTTTTAAATTTGTCCCACGTAGTCACAAAGTGATCACATAGATGGTCACCCATCCATGGACCAGCCATAGTGAAAGTTGCTTACTGCAATGATCGTTTACAGAACACTGAGTCCGCGGGGCCACGAGCGCTTCACTATTATAGTATAGATAATTATTAGGTACTTACATGACATTGCTTCTTATTTTCTGTCTTCATTTTAAAATCCAAGGTTAGATAGAGTATCTACTAAATAGGTATATTGCACGCGCAACATTGTCGTGGGAATAGAATATGAGACGTTCTTCAAGTATGGAAACGACGATGCATGCCTAGTACACAAGTAGGTAACACACAACAGAACAAACTGCTGACATTACTTTAGCTTTGTGGGAATAGAATATGAGACGTTCTTCAAGTATGGGAACGACGATGCATGCCTAGTACACAAGAAGTTAACACACACCAGAACAAACTGCTGACATTACTTTAGCTTTGTAACGTTGTTACCCGACTGTGATAGAAAGAGGTGTATGAACAAAATAAGTATTGCTAAATGAATATTTTTAAAGGAATATATAATAAAGGATAAAAAATTTTAATTAAGCGCAAGCGTACGAGTATAACTTAATTTTAACACTTTTTTATCGGAAGCTCAGTTCAAACAATTTCGATTCTAAACAATCAAATATTCAAATCTCATCTTCACGCATTGTCCTCGAAGGGGTAGGCAGAGGCATACTATATGGCTACACTAGCTGAGGCGTGCGGCTTCGCCCGCGTGAAATTTGGTCCCCGTTCCCGCTTCCCGTGGGAACATTTTCCCGAGATAAAAAGTAGCCTATGTGTTATTACGGACTATACTCTATCCCTGTACCAAATTTAAGCCAGATCCATTCAGTCGTTAGAGCGTGATTGAGTAACAAACATCCAAACATCTAAACATCCAAACATCTTCACAAACTTTCACATTTATAATATTAGTAGGAAGTAGGATTTCACCTTTTGCGTTTCTGTCCCAAGAACTGGTGGTGAGTCAATTGTCGTGTTGAAATAGACAGACGCAGATTTGTGGCTACCTGATGTTGGAATTTTTCAACCAGTCCATAAGGCCTTCAACTTGGCTTAACGAGTGCCATATTAATGACTAGCGGACGTCACGCGGTCTCACCCACGCAGTTCCCGTGGGAATACGGGAATTAAAGCCTATGTTCACCGCAAAGAGTGTAGCTTCCCAACAGTGAAAGAATTTTTTAAATCGGTTCAGTAGTTCCGGAGCCTATTCGTTACAAACAAACAAACAAAAAAAAAATAAAAAAAAAAAACGTATCTTTCCTCTTTATAATATTAGTACCTATAGACAACCGGGACCAACGGCCTAACGTACCCTCCGAAGCATGGAAAACGCTCGTAAATGAAATGACATAAAGTGGTCACCCATCTGAGTACCAGCCATAACGAAAGTTGCTTAACGCAGTGATCGTTAACGGAACACTGAGTCAGCTCGGCTACGAGCGCTTCAAATTCATATGTTTACAAAATTATTGTAAAATCACTTTGAATGTCATTTAACATTTTAATAATTTCGTTCGATTTCATCGTTAAACCTTAACCAAATTTATATAAACCACCTGTACTATAGATACTACCTTTCAAATAAAGATATATATAAAGTTATGTTAAGATTATGAGAAACAATACATTGAACCACATACAAATAAATTAGGTACTCACCTCCTTTTTAGTCGGTTAAATAACTATATGACGTCGTTCTTATATTGAATTGCTGACTGCACAGTAATAAACGGAAACCTTACTGACACAAGGACACACACACACACACAAACCTTCCGAATATGCAAATGAATCTTCTTCGTTTATGTCGGAAATTATATTACAAAGTGATAACATCAAATACCGCAATTAACAATGTGGTTTTCTGGATATGTCTGTTAAATAGAATTAATTACATGCAATCACCTGTTTATCCTAGGACTAGGCAGAAATGTATTAGACAACCAGATACCTATCTATATACTATCTATACTAATATTATAAAGACGAAAGATTTGTATTTTTTGTATGTTACGAATAAACTCAAAAACTATTGAACCGATTTTAAAAATTCTTACACTGTTAGAAAGCTCAATTATCTAGGAGTAACATAGGCTATGTTTTATCCTAGTATTCCCATGGAAACGGGAACTACGCGGGTCAAACCGCAGCGACGGCAACTCAATATTATGGATAACTGATAGTTAATAATATAAATAAGCTAATTATTAGTTTGTATTATGAGATCTAGACAACTGATAAACGTACTTATATATTTCTAAATACATTCATATTATACATAGAAAACATCCAAACTCCGGAACTAACATTTGTGGATCACACAAATATTTTGTTCCGACCCAGGATTCGAACCCAGGACCTCAGAAACGACAGTCACATACACTACCACTCCACCACCGAGGCAGTCAAACATACAACATAATATATTGGTACGAATGAACGATCAACGAACATACATAAATTATAATTACATTTTATAGGTATCATACATAAATCATAACATTCGTCGGAATTAATCGGAATTAGCTTTGACGGTGTTGGTAAAGATATGGTTTTGTATTTCAATTGCAATAACAAAAGTGCAATTAAACGAAATGAGTTTTCAATCACTTTGATTTAAATAGTCATAAGTAACATTAATTAATTATACACCTCTATATATAAGAAGTTAAGTTTCATTTTGTTGGGAGGCGGTAATTGCTGAATTGATACTTTTTATGTATAAAACCTATCAATTTTTCTAACAAATTACATTCGCTCCAGTATCTTCCAGTGATCTTCACCAGCAAGAAAATGTGAGTAAGTGCTGTTAAATTAATTATTATTTAGTTAATAATTATCCAGCTGAGATGCTTGGATTAAAATCCTGCCGGCTGATAATTATTAATTATTATTTAGTTAATTATTATCAGCTGAGTTGCATGGAAATTTTCCTGCCGGTTGATAATTATTAATTATTATTTAGTTAATTATTATCTAGCTGAGTAGTTGAAAATTTTCCTGCCGGCCGATAATTATTAACACTTATTCAGAAAACCTTGGGAATCAATTTGTTTATAATTTGATTGTATTTTAACAGGTCTGACTCAGAGTACGAGAACGCATCCATAGTGTCTGCAGCTGCAGCAGCACCGAAAAGGAAGTCGAAGGGGTCGTCGAATCCGAGTACAACTGGTAAACGTAAGCTCACCAAAAGCTTACGGGACTCATCGCCTCCAGACTCATTACCAACCATCATCGGTCAAAAACGGAGTTCGTCTGAGAGGTATGTGTTTGTAATTAATCGTTGTTAATAATTTTCAACATTTTTATTAGTCCTTATTCCGTTTAAATATGTTACCAATAATGTGAAGCGCTCGTGGCCCCGCGGACTCAGT
Organism: Miltochrista miniata; assembly: GCA_933228765.1. NCBI lineage: Eukaryota > Metazoa > Arthropoda > Insecta > Lepidoptera > Erebidae > Miltochrista > Miltochrista miniata. Next base: position 10,954,584 of record OW121751.1, on the reverse strand, counting down.
GTTCTGTAAACGATCACTGCAGTAAGCAACTTTCACTATGGCCGGTCCATGGATGGGTGACCATCCATGTGATCACTTTGTGACATTTATTTGAGCGTTTCCTTGCTTCGGAAGGCACGTTAAGCCGTTGGTCCCGGTTGTCAGTAATATGCCTCTGCCTACCCCTTCGGGGATAAAGGCGTGATGATGAACCAATAATGCAAAATTAATAAACTAACTTTAAGATCTTTACTAATATTTTTATACGTAGCAATTGTGACGATTATTTTAAATCTAGAGTACTTATTAAGAATTTTAAATTGTTTATTAATTTTCAAACCACTTTCAGAATAAGTATAATTAATTATTTAGTTTATTAGATGTTGTATTCAATCAATCGATCAAGAACTTATGTTAGTCACAATAACAGGTTTTATTTAGAGTAATACAATATTGAAGTTTATAAATTCATAATTATTTTCCTTTTTTATAGGAAGAAGAGACCAGATATCTTCAACATACTGAAGTCTGAGGAAGCCAACAGCGTGGATAATCGACGCAGCCCTATAACGTCGAGCTTCACGAGCCGTGTCTCCACGGGAACATCTCGTCGCACTGCCAAAACTAGCGGCGAGTATTTTATAGATCTGAAACTCTACAAAACAGTTGACTACGCGTCTCATGAGCCCCAGCTTCGATACAAGACCGCGCTTGTGACGGTGAAGTTGCAGTGTGACGAGGCGTCATCGTCTTGGGAGGCTCTACAGGGCTTCCTAGGACAGGCTTTCTCTGACTTTAAGGAGTCGGAGCCTGTTCATTACGGTGAGAACATTTTTATAAAATAGCTTTCTAGTGTAAATATAATTTACTTTTAATTTTTTTCTAGTGTTAGATGTATATTTTTAGTAATAATATGTAGTGTGTTTTGATATTATAATTTTTATAACTCTAAATATAAGACAGTGTAACTACCTAAGTGGTGTAGGTATTATAAATAAGTAATAATGCCTTTTTGTACAGCGTGTAACACATCTGTACCTAGTAAATTATGGGTAGGTCACATGCGAAGTAATTCACATAAAAAAAGTAGTCATACAACAAAACATAGCGAAGGTGTAGAAATAGTGAGCTCTGCATTTCGTAATCGCATAATAACATTTAAATTATTACCAATTCATGACCTTCAGCTAGCATCAGTGGATACATTTTTTTATGATATTCGTAATAAGTTAAAATCCATTTTAAATGAATATGTTAAAAAACATACATGTCTTAAAATTAATTTCGAGCTATTTGGTATGTTCCTAAAGTTTAAAGACAATTCTCAAGAAGTAAAATCATTTGGAACCAAAAATAAAATATTGTACAGTAATTTTGATTTTGAAAATTTATATTCTGAAACGGTTAGCTATTTAAAAGCAAGTATTGAAGAATTTGAGGGTCGCGACAGTGAATGGACTTTTTTAAACAACTTATACGTTGAGGTCAACCTCAATAAATACCAACCACTTAGTGGTTCTAGTTATATTCCTTTACCCAAATCTATTCAGGCAAAGAAAGCGTGTATAAATATATTAAACAAAGATGAGTATTGTTTTTTATGGTGCGTAACTGCAGCATTATATCCAGCTAAGAAACACCCTGAAAGAACTTCATCTTATCCTAACTTTAGAGAATTATTCGATATAAGGGGAATGACTTTTCCTGTATCGTTTCGTGATATTAAAATTTTCGAGAACAATAACCCGAATATAAAGTTTATAATATATGGTCTAAAAAAATTTATAACTTTTGTAGGTCCTTTATATAAGTCGGACATTAACGAAAAATATAGCGGTAAAACGAAGAAGATAGATTTGATTTTGACAATGCAACTCATTGTCACATTTGTCAAAATTTAGTTTTTTCCGACAAAGTGCGTGACCATTGTTACCTAACTGGTCGTTATCGCGGCGCTGCACATCCATTTTGTAATTTGCAGTATAAGCGCCCTTCGTTTGTGCCCATATTCTTTCATAACTTAGCTGGATATGACTGTCATTTATTTATAAAAGCTTTAGGTGAGGTTCCAGGTAATATAAAGATAATACCTAAAACTAAAGAAAATTATATCTCATTTACAAAGTTTGTACCAGTTGCAAATAACCAGTTTTTTCAACTTCGCTTTGTTGACTCTTTTAAGTTTTTGGGAACAAGCTTAGACAAATTAGCAGATACCTTAAAACAAGAAATGTTTAAATCTTTACGAAATCACTTCCCATCTCAGAATGAATTTCAGTTACTTACTCGCAAAGGTATTTATCCATATGAATATATGAACTCATGGGAACGGTACAGTGAAAAATCACTACCTCCAAAGAAAGGCTTTTATAGTTTCCTAAACGATCAAGATATTTCACAAGATGATTATCAACATGCATGCGCAATTTGGTCAACGTTTAAAATCAAAGATTTGGGAAGTTATACAGATTTATATTTAAAAACTGACGTGCTTTTGTTGGCAGATATATTTGAAAATTTTAGACAAACTTGTAAGCTACACTATCAGTTAGACCCAGCTTTTTATTTAACTGCACCGGGCTTATCTTTTGATGCAATGTTATTAAAAACAGGCATTCAGTTGGAACTCATTGATGACTTGTCCATGGTACGCATGTTACAGAATAGTATTAGGGGAGGAGTATGCCTCTGCTCTCATAGATATGCTAAAGCAAATAACGCATGCTTACCTGATTATGTACCTTCTGAGCCTGATTCCTACATCGCTTATATTGATTGTAATAACTTGTATGGATACAGTATGTGTCAATATTTACCACTGTCTAATTTCAAGTTTCTTGATCAACAGGAGATTAATAAATTAGATATAACTACAATAGCAATAATGCAGAATATGGTTACATACTAGAAGTGGATTTAGAATATCCTAAGCATTTGCATAACTTACACAATGATTTACCATTTTGTTCCGAGAAGTGTATTCCACCAGGTGGAAAAACTTTCAAATTAGTTCCTAATTTATATGACAAATTTAAGTATGTTATACATTACGTTCACTTACAAACTTGCTTAAAACATGGATTGATTTTAAAGAAAATTCATCGTGTGATTAGTTTTCGACAAAGCCCATATTTAAAACAATATATTGATTTAAACACTACACTAAGACAAAAAAGTTCATCTGTATTTGAACAGGATTTTTTTTAACTTTTGAACAACAGTGTCTTTGGTAAAACCTTAGAAAATAATGAGAAGAGAGTTAATGTTCATTTAGTTACTCAGTGGCAGGACAGTAAAAATGTTACTAAAAAGAGGAAATGTGCACAAAAACTTATTGCTCGTCCAAATTTCAATAGTGCAACGGTTTTTACAAAAAAATTGGTTGCTGTGCAATTAAATCCTGATGAAATAGTTTTAGATAAACCAATATATATTGGTTTTACAGTACTAGAACTATCGAAAAGCCACATGTATGACTTTCATTACTCTGTTATACAACCTTTTTACAAAAATCGCGTACAGATGTGTTACACGGACACTGATAGCTTTGTATATCATAGACGAACACATGATTTTTATGCGGACATAAAAAAACATTTTTTGTCTTACTTTGACACCAGTAACTTTAGTACAAATAATCAATACAAGTTGTCTATACACAATAAAAAAGTTCCTGGGTTATTTAAGGACGAAATGGGGGGTAAAATCATAAGTGAATTTGTGGGACTTCGCCCAAAGTTATATTGTATTAAAACGGAGGCTAGCACCATTAAAAAAGCAAAGGGTATTAAAAAAAATATTGTTCGTGATTTTAATGTTGTTGATTACAAAACCACACTTCACGAAGGTAATGTTGTTCATAAAACGAATGTCTTATTTAAATCAATAAAACATGAGTTGTTTACATGTACTGTAAAAAAAATAGCACTGTCTGGTAATGATGACAAAAGAGTAATTTCTAAAGATAAAATTGCCACTCGTGCGTGGGGTCATACCGATATTTTTAATTTTTAACAAAAATTAGGTGTGCTATCCTGTCTTTACATAGTATTCACAAATTATAATTATTGTAATCAACTAAACTAACTAAAACTGTAAAATTTATATGCTATTTTGTATTATTATAAGTACCTAATCTTAAGAAATTAAACTAAGTAAAACTGAGAACTTTGGAATAAATGCATTATTATAAATATAGTATTCTGTTTTTTCTTTAATTTCCTAATACATTTGCAATACCTACTATCATGTACCATGAGAGATTTTCGCGGTCGCGGGAAACCGCTGTCGCGCTGGCTATGCCCACCATGAAACTTGTATGTCAGGATCGTAGTAAGTGGAAATCCATAGTCTCTGCCTACCCTGATGGGAAACAGGTGTGAAAATATGTATATGTATGTTATGATGTCTTAAGTTACATACTTCGAAGTAAAATTTCTTAGAAATCTGAAATAGGATATCACTACGGTTAGTAGTAGTAGTGGACTGTAGGACATTCTGAAAAAAATCTTCAAAACCTGGGACCTTGGTAGCGACAGTCACAACCTCATAACATACAACACGTTTACAATTCATAAAAATTTCACAACTTAAGTAGGTACATAACAATAACATTATGTACGTGCAAATTATTGAATGGTTGAATTTCAAGTTCTAACTTGATCATCATACCAATATGTCATCATTCACGTTACAACATGTTTGTAATTCATAAGAATTTCACAACTATTAAGTAGGTACATAACAATAACATTATGCACGTGCAAATTATTGAATGGTTGAATTTCAAGTTCTAACTTGATCATCATACCAATAAATACTTTATGTCAGCATAATTTGTTATATCAACTGCGTTAGCAAAAATATTACTACCTAGTTCATTCTTTATTAAACAGCCAAGACGAGCACATCTAACAACATGGTAGGTATTTTATAACTTTCAATCTATTTAAAAAATATTAGTTATGATTTATTACTAATGTTTTCAATAATTTTCAGAATACCGGCAGCAAATTTTCAAACGGAACAGAAGAGAGCTCTCCTGAATATCTTCCAGACCTGCAAGATCAGTTCGACTTGGACAACGCAATGAATAGACCTTGGATAACACCCATTAAAGAAGTAACAAGAAACAAAACGAAAACTAATCGAAAAAGATCAACTACAAGCAAACACAGTGCATCGAATTCCTATATTATTAACAGTGAAAGAAGAAAAGGACGACGTTTAATAAAAATAAAGATCAAGGAACTCAGTGAGTCAAGAGACGACGAAGATGAAGTTAAGGAGATTATCACTGCACAGTATATTGTACACGATACGGTAGATGATATATCGGATCAAGCTGAAAAATTAATACACAATATTTCTAAAAAAAATTGTGGCTACTCATATCATATTTTTTAATTAGGTAATAATTCATTAGTGTAACTAGTAGATAAAGTGATGACATATTTAGATTTTATTAAAATTATATTTACTGTGGAAATATGTGTTAAAAAAATTATTAATATTAAAAATGTGTGTTAAAAAATAAAAAACCATAGGTAATAATTGTGTGGCTACTCATATCATGTTTTTTAATTAGGTAATAATTCATTAATGTAACTAGTAGATAAAGTGAGGACATAATTAGATTTTATTAAAATTTTATTTACTGTGAAAATATGTGTTTAAAATTATAAATATTAAAAAAGTGTATTAAAAAAATAAAAACCATAGGTAATAATTGTGTGGCTACTCATATCATGTTTTTTTAATTAGGTAATAATTCATTAATGTAACTAGTAGATATAGTGATGACATATTTAGATTTTATTTACTGTGAAAATTTGTTAAAATATTATAAATATTAAAAATGTGTGTAAAAAAATAAAAAACCATTTACTTTGAAAAAATTGTTTTATTTATTAAAACTGTGTATAGGTTGACTTTCTTGCTCTATTAAATAATTCTATAGACATAAAACATTTTTAAGTGCACATTGTTTAATATGATTAATACAATTAAAACTGGTTTCATTATTTGAATATTTGTTATGCAACAGTGATAAATTTGGACATTTGTCTTCACCAAGATCTATACAAATACAACTCATACATAGATCTTGAATCCACTTAACTTTTTCTAAGCCCTTCACAATAATTTCCTTATTTTCTAGATAAGGAACAATTATACGTCGAAATTCTCTATAGTCGATATAACCTTCATTCCAGTAAATCCCTCTGTTTTTCTCCAACCACGTAACTTGTTTTTTTTTCATTCGTAGTTAAGTATTTAAATAAGTATGGGGGCTTTATTAAGAACGTTTGGGTATAAACACGGGTGGCCAGAGCTAATTCCTTGACTATAAAGTTATTACAAGTGTCTTTAAACCCCTGGACATCCACTATAATTGCATTCGGGTTCATGATAATTTTCTCACAGTGCTGCTTAATGGTTTATACTTAATTATACAGTCGTTCAATATAAGACAATATGCTGAAGTTTGATCTGGTATATCAATGTCACTTTCTATTTCCACTCTGACATCGACTACTGGTCCTGACTTAAGATTATCTGGTTGTCTAGAACAATCTACGACAAATAACGGAGCAATATTTTTAAATTGTTTCTCACTTAACAACGGTTCACCGCGACGACCTCCATAATATGAGTGTTGGAATCTGGTGTATTGTTCATATATTAAAGCAATTCTGTTATTCGAGAAACTTGAATTTAAATTTTCGTAAGGGAAGTAGGTTGAATTTAGGTATACTCCTAACATCACGAACGTTACAGTGATCAAACTGAGACATATCCAATTTTGAATTATTTTTTCTATTTGTTTGCAGACCAATAATAACAAATCTTGGTTTCTCTATTTGCGATGATGTTTTTATGGACCAAGTATGTTTAGTAGTTTTTGGTAGAGCAGGATATTCATATAAATCCCAATTCCTGAATATCATCTGGAGTGGTCGATCTTTTTCTAACAGTTTTAACATATTTATTTTTTCTCTATCGGATACTTTGACATGTGGTACACGCCATATTATTTTATTTATAATAATATCTTCTACCGTTTCACCATCGTTAAGTTTTAGGGCGTTCAGATTAGTATTACTTCGCAACAATATTAATTCATGTTTGCTGTTTATCACTACTTTCTTGAAATCTTCTGCAAAACCAAGAATGTTACAGAGGGGTATAGAAGCAGAAAAGTTACCTCCATTTGTACTATTTATGCCATCGATATTCCAACCCCAAGCATTAGATACTTTAGCCTCGTTTTCGTTCATTGATATTAGTGATTTAATTGTGGTAGTTATACCAGCGTTTTTTATTTTATCTATTTCCACTCCATTTATCTCATACCTTATATCTTGAAACAAGTAAAGTAAACTATTGTTTGTAAAATGAACGCTACTGACTCTCTCTTTCGAATTTCCACCCTTGTTTACAACAACAGTTCCTTCCAAAAACAAAGTGCTTGCTGATGGTAATATATACAAGTCTTGTTGATTAATAGGTATCCTGATTTCATCGCTTCTATTGAAACTTGTTACGTAAGGTTTGTAAGAGTGAAATTCAATTCCTTCCACAGAGTTGTTGTATGCAGGAGCGGATAAAACATCTAGTATATTCATTTTAACAAACCAATCGCTTTAAGAAATGCTTTATTATTGTTATTCAATTTTATAACCTTTTTGGAGCGAGCTCTTATTGGTTTGATAGTTTGAGAAGGACTGTTATTTTTAGTTGGACGAACCACATATTTATTATAATCCATCATTGTTTTCTTCTGATATGTAGATACAACTGCACTTCTTCACCTCGCAAATTTATTAAGTTATTATTTATATCTAACAGCCTTATCTGTATGCAGCTTATATTGGTTTGGTTTATTGGAAAGTAGATTGCGTTTTTCGGAATTTCTATAATCCTGTATCCAGGTGGAACATTAAGTGCAAATTCGTGCAAGATGTGACTGGATTGACCGTTTATATAGGAACCGCTAACTATGTCACATTCAATCCTTATGACAGTCGTAGGCAATATGTTAACTGGAAACTCTGATACATGATATTTATTTGCTTCTAAGATCTGTTTTTTAAATCCCAATAAACTTCCAAATGTACCTTCTTTAGTAAAATCTATAGTTGATGTACAAAATAACATAGTTTTTAAGGTGTTGTTATTACAATGAAGTTTTATGGATGCATCTTTCATCTCAGTTTTCAAATAGTCGCCAATATCTTGTAATTCATAAGTTCCTTCAGGTATCTCAATAACATTTTTAGAACCATAGTATAATTTATTGTTTGTATTATCAAAATTTGGAATAGAATTATATGTAGAGAAATGTAATAATGCACATTCATACTCCCCAACTAATGGCAACGTGTTTGGATAATAGGTAGATAATACCGATGAGTTTCCAGTTATCGATAAGGTGAGTGACATCTTGCAAATGATGGAAATGAAAGATTGATATAAAATTTATAGTATTTATTCCAAAAAGTTTGCAAATATCTTAAACACAAATGTCCACAAACTATTGTGTTGAATTGTTGATATCTATTATAGTTATAATGAACATCACAGTTCTTAAAATATAGCATTAATTCTCTTGGCGGTTTTAAATCCCCAAAGCTATCGAAATATTCACAATAATTGTTTATTTTAACATAAGCTACCCAATGCGTCCCATCATTTCTCGAATTATCTAGGTTAACTATAGCACATTCAATTCGTTTAGGTGTTTTTGGTAACTGATCCTTCATATAAACTCCTCGAAAGTAGGGAATACAATAACCATACTTCTGAATATCGATATTAGTTAAAGCTCGATTAGGTAGCTGATCAATTAGTTTTTTGGTGGATTTATAAACAATCCCTGACCTTGCTTATGTGGTTTAATGTATAGACCTTTACCTATTGCTATAGCCTCCATAGTTTTATTATGACGTTCAGTTTCTTGTAATTTTTTCTGACCATGTTTATAATCATTCACAGTTTTTGCAATACCAGCTGCACCACCAGCTAATGCTCCTAAAGCAGACAAACCAGCAAAAATTGGGATCAAAGGTAGAATGCCTCCAGTTTTTGGTATAGGTATCATTCGAGGTACTCGGACTTTTGGAATGCATGGAACTAATTTTCTGGCAACCATATAAGCTATATTTATTAATGACTTATTATGTTTAGGTGAGAGTTTTTTGATTTTTCTTTTTATTTTTTTAACAAAGTTATTAAAGGTCTTAACACCAGCACCAGACTTCAATTTAGCTTTCATAACTTTGTTTACTATCCACGAACTAATCTTTTCCCCTGTTCGAGCATCTTTTGCTTTAAGTCGTTGTTTAGCCATATCTATAAGACGTAAGTCGGCTTTGTGACGGTTAGGTAGGTCTGTGTAGTTTGCGTATGCAATATCGTGATGCATACAAGCTTCGTCTAACTTGTTTACACCTTTATCACCGCGTAGTAATCGTTTTGAAAGCTTTGTTCCAGGTCCACAATAGTTATAACCGGGTATGTGTAGTTCGAATGGTAAATGATTAATGATACTGTTTATTAGTCCACCACCTTGCATCGTCCAAAGAATAATGAATATACTTTTAAATTATAAACCACTTATATAATTACATCATTCTACTATTGCAGTCTTATCAATCCAACTGTTCTCTTTGTTATTTAAACCCAACCATTTTACAAACAGTTTGTTTCCTTTCTTTTTTAATACCTTTTCTATCAAATAGACACCAGGGCAGGACGACTTTTGAAGCTCTTGTTCGTAAAAAGTTCCTAATATGACTTGTTTTTGATTATCTTCAATGCGATACGTTATTGGTACAGTGTTATTTATCTTTTTTATAGTAAATAATTCTGTTGACCAGTTAGGAGTGTATCCTTTCTCAAATATATGTTTGTACTTACTAATTCGAACTTTGTCACAAATTATAAACTTTGGACGAGATTTTTGGGTTGCCTTTATCATGGAATTCGTAATATTATTTTTAATGTCCGTTTCATTAAACTTATTGACATTAATAGGTGCAAATTTAATAGTACGATGTTTTGTGTTGTTATATGTCTTCACAATACCGTTCAAGCCACCATCTATCCACTTATAGTGTCCGTTCAAGCTAAAGTATTTGTACAATTTATTTTTAATAGTTTTAATAACTCGTTCTACAATTGAAGCCTTTTTGGTTGAAAATGTAGAGTAGTGATTAATATTATAGTCCTGTAAAAGCTTTTGAAATGTAGAATTATAGAACTCAGTACCCATATCAGTTTGCAGATGATTTGGTATCCTGTGATTAGAAGAAAGTATTTTTTCAAATGCAAGAGAGACATCATGTTTGGATTTAGTTTTTAATGGTTCCACCCAAACGTACTTGGAGAAGCAGTCAATAACTATTAAAATATAGTTATATCCTTTATTAAAGGTTTTAAGGTTTTGCATATCAGCTAAATCTGCTTGCCACAAATCATCAATACCTTTTAAAATTACAGATCGTCGAGGAAATTTTTTTCGTGCTGCTTTTTTTTTTTATTTATTTATTTATTTATGTACACACAATAAATATAAGAACCACGACATAAAGAAAGATAGGTACAATGGTACTGCTTATTTCTATAAGAAATATCTCCCAGCAGACCAGCGAAAGGAGAACATGAAGAATGAAAAAGAAATTTTAAAAGTGTGTATGGAATGTGTTAGAAATAAATTAATATACATACAAAATTACTAAAAGAATATATAATCTATTAATTATTGATAGGCATAAATATGTACGTAAACAAATATATACGGTATAAATAAACATTATTTACTTACTTACTTATACTTAATAAATACATAAATAGGTTTATAGTGTAGATATATAATATTCACGGACTTTCCTTTTGAATGTAGAGAGAGTTTTGCTGTCTCTGATGTTAGGAGGTAGTGAATTCCACAATCTGACCGCATGCACAGTGAAGGAATAAGTAAAGAAATCAGTTTTGTGACGAGGGGTTTTGAGAAGTAGGCGGAGGTTAGACCTGCAGGGAGCGTCAAGAGAGCGAACAAATGAGAACCGCTCCCTCAGATAGGAAGGAGAAGATGGATTGTAAAGGATATTGAAAAGTAGATTAAGAATTCGAGTGTTCCGGCGAAGACGGATAGGGAGCCACTTGAGTTCTTTGCGAAAATCGGAAACGTGATCGTACTTTCTAAGATTGAATATGAAGCGTATACATAAATTTTGCAACCTCTCAAGTTTATCTAGAAGCTCCTCGGTGGCGTCTAAATAGCAAGCATCAGCGTAGTCAATAATAGGTTGTATAAGAGTTTGGGCAAGAGTGATTTTCGTCTTCAGGGGCAAGAGGCTCTGGAGACATTTCAAAGAGTGAAAAGAGAAATGAACCTTCTTGCTGACATCGCTAATGTGAGCACTCCAAGATAGCGTGGTATCCATAATCACACCCAGGTTCTTCACGGAGTTCGCATATGGAATGTGAATACCAGCCAAGAGCACCGGGTTCAGTGTCGACACAGGTAGGTTGTCACACTGGTATTTGCTACCAATCACGATAGCTTGCGACTTAGAAGGGTTAATGAGTAATCCGACCGACATGGCCCAGCTACTTAATCTATCCAAATCCTGGTTCATGGATGATATTCCAGAAAGTGCTTCTATACTCGTAAAATGGCGATACAGCTGCAAGTCATCAGCATAGAGATGGAAGTTACTGGAAATGTGACTCGTAGCAGAGTTGATAAAGACAGAAAAGAGAAGAGGAGATAAAACGCCACCCTGAGGAACGCCCGCAGATAGTTCGCACCAATCAGAAGACATCTGACCGATACGAACACACTGAGTGCGACCCCGAAGATAAGAGTCAAACCAGGATACAACGGGGGAGGAGACATTTATAGACCTCAAAGTAGCAAGCAGTACATCGAAGTCAACGGAAGTGAAGGCACTACTGAAGTCAAGGAGAACTAAAAGCGTTAATTGTTTTCGCTCCATAGCCCACCGGATGTCATCCGTCACTTTAATAAGTGCAGTGACGGTGCTATGTCCAGCGCGAAATCCTGACTGAAAGGGGCTGAGGGAGTTAGAGGACGATAAAAAGACAGAGAGCTGCCGATGAACAATATGCTCAAGTACTTTGGAGAGAAACGGAAGAATAGAGATAGGTCGAAAATCAGTCAGCAAACAGGGGCTTGTTGTTTTGGGTAGAGGCACAACGTAAGCTGACTTCCAGACCTTAGGAAAGGTACCAGAGAATAACGAGAAGTTAAAGATATGGGTAATGACTGGAAGTATGATAGGGAGAATAGGTAGGATCATCCTTGAGCATATGCTATCGCATCCCGAAGCTGATGAAGTAATTGACAGAAGAGATCTCCTAACGTCGGACTCGGAGACGGAGACAAACTGAAAAGGAGAGGTCCGGGGCACAGGCTCACTCAATAGTCTAAGTATGGTCGCCCTCTTTACATCTGCATCCAAGGACACCGGTGGTAGAGAGAAGTGCTTATTTAGAGCAGTGGTGTCGATATCCTTGGTGTCAGAATTCGGAGATTTGCCTATGCCCACGGATCTAAGAAATCTCCAGGTATCAGCAGAATTCCGACCGTTAAGAGAATTGTAGAAGTGGCGTTTTCTTGCATCTCTACACATCCGACTGCAGCGGTTACGCAGAGTCTTAAAAGCTACAAAATTATGTTCCGAGGGGCTCTTTCTAAGTCGCCTCTTGGCTCTATCTCTGCGGGCCATTAAGTTTTTTATAGAATCGTTTAACCAGGGCGCCGGATAATGTTTAATTCGAACACGTTTAACTGGAGCATGTCGGTCGAACAACTCAATAACTGTAGCATTAAAAATGTTGACCATGTCATTGACGCTAGTGGAGCTGAACACCAACGACCAGTCAGCAGAGCTAGCATCTCTTTGCAATGCCTCCAGATTCATACCCCTGAAATTGCGAAGGAAACAGATTTGTGACTTACGTTTAGGGGGGCGAACACGATAAGATAGGAAAAGTAAGTCATGTAGGGAAAACGGAGCAGACAGCTGACCATGTGTGCCCACATCGTCAGGAGAGGAAACTAGGATGAGGTCAAGTAGTGAAGGTTTACAATCGCGGGCATGGTGAGTTGTAGAGAGCGGTAGAACATGTAGATTATAGGCAGACAGTAAAGTTAACAGTTTACGAGAGCGACAGTCGTTTTTTACCAAACAAGTGTTAAAGTCACCCATTATGACTACGTGATTATAGGAAGGGATGAGGTCATGTAAGAGGTTATCGAAAGAGTTGAAATAGTCAATGTGCATATTAGGGCTGTAGAAAACTCCAAGGAGAAATTTAGTGTGAAGTAAAGAAATTTCCAGAAAAAGATGTTCAGCTGTTTCGGTGTAGGCATTAGGAGATGCGCTAACAATCTTATGAGGAATGTTAGCACGCAGGTAGATTCCTACACCGCCACAGCGTATACCAGTTCTGTCATTTCGAATTAAAACATAGCCTGGAAGTGAGACTAGAGTAGATGGAATGGATGGCTTAAGGAATGTTTCAGATATAAGAATAGCATCAAGAGAGGAGTTGCTAAAAGACGCCAGAAAATCAGAATAGTGGCCTTTAACACTCTGTGCATTAATATGTGCTAGATTGAGGTTCTTAGGATAGTGTGAGGATAAAGAGGAAAGATGATCGTGCAGGGTCAGAGAGGCAGAGGAATCAGCATCCACACTGTGGAAACTATCAGAGGCAGAAGAACACGAAAAGAAGCTGCTATTTAGGTTGCAAAGGTCATCCGTATTAGGCATTATTCAGAAATGAAATAAATATATAGATATATGATAAATAATAATATATGTATAATATACTGTAGAAGAATAAAAAAAAATGTCTTGCTCACTCACTCGCTGATATAGTGGAAGAAATTTTCACAAGACATCGTCACAGATTAAATAGAGAAAACATTTAAAAAAAAAAAAAAAAAACCATAACACTGCATAGGAGGCTTAAAAAATAACTAAGTGAAAAAAAAAAAAAATAATAACAACAAATTATCCCTCACGCATCCCAGCTACAAAGTGGAGTCTATGATTTCAACACCCTACCTGTTAAAAGTGGGGCGAAAGTGTGGAACCGGCATTATCTATAAACGTCACGATGTGTCAATGTCAACATCATGAGCCGTCAAATACAAATACGAAAATCAAGACAGAATAGGTAGGTACATACAGATAGATATTTAATTTTACAATGCAGGTACACTATACGTAATGTAATGTTTATAAGTTTCAAACCTTCAATCAAGCATAATGGTGTCCCTAAAAAGTGAAAGTGGTGTGAGTCGAGTGAAAGTAAACAACGTACTAACGTCTATGATACAACTCTGGTGACAAAGTGATAAAGACTGATAGGATGCGTGGGGCGAAGTGTGACGATTATCACTAAAACCGAGGCGAAGTTTTACACGCGACGACGGGTTGACTTGCCTGCTTTCTGAGGCTTCGACGCCTCGCCAACCCCCGAAGACTCGGCAACAACAGGCTGCGAAGACTTGTCGGTCCCTGTAGCGGGGCAGGGATATTGACGGATAACGGTGTCAAGCTCAGCCATCGATTCCAATTTCCGACGCGTCCTATCTGGAGTCAGGATAACGATCTTGCCCTCAGCCGACCAACAACTCTTCACGCCGAAGTGCTGTCTCGCAGCTGTGAAGACATGGTGCCGTGTTTTGGTCAGGAATTCCGAAATAGTAATTTTAGTACCTTTAAGGGAAGTTTTACTTTCCCACACTAGTTGATGCTGCTGCAGTCCGTGGAATCTGACGAGAACTGGGCGAACCTTCCCTCTTGCACCACCCAGTCTATGACACACATTGAGGTGTTGGACTCCAACTTCAGGAAGCTTCATATCGGCCGAAATAACATTGTGTATAGCCTCATGCAGGTTCTCATTAGGGCTTTCGGGAATACCATGAAACAACAAGACCTTACGTCTCATTGTGGTCTCGTGCCGGTCCAGTCCCAGTGTGAGAAGCTCAACCTGAGACCTGATGCAGGATAGGGCCCGCCAGGCAAATGCTTTGAAGTCTCTGAAGTCCTTAGCTAGACTTGCTACATTTGTTGAAACTGGACTAGTACCGGATGTCACCTTCAAAAGTTTTTCATCATATTCCGCCATTTTAGAACCAAACAGCTTCGCCAGTTCTTCAAGACCGTTGGCCAGTTTGAAATCCATTATAAAGTGTAAATACGGTCTGGATATGTAACAGAGATTAATAATAACACTGGACAGCGAGCACAAGTGAGTATTAATTACAATTATAGTACATAGATAAACTAAAAACTGAATATATTAATAAATATTAATTTTAAAACAGGAGCTAAAAATTTTATATGTTTCTTCATTGACTACCCCTGCTGCTTTATGTATTTCATTGACGATTTGTTGTTTCGTCATTTTAACAAACTTTAAGGGCTATGTTTTTCGATCTTTTAATATAGATTGAACTAGTTTATCAACTGCTTTTCTTGTGTAAAATTTGCTTTCCAAATGAGTGTCTATCTCAGACATTATTGTTTTTAAAGCTTTCTCTATGTGGTTTTGAACACTATTTGGAATAGAACTTTGCAATTTTCGTAAGTCATTGATTAGTACACCTTTCAATTCATCTACATATGCTTTATTTACTGCATCATCTGCGTCTTGAGGAGGTTTAACACCTTTTAGCCTCGATGTCTTCAAGTCATAATCTCCATAATCAGATTTTACTAATGCGTTATCATTAAAATCAAGTATTTCTGTTATCCGCATTCGCTTATGAATATAATGCCCAAATTTGTCTACATTCATATTAAAGGTGTATTATGTTGAACGGTATATAGTAAAATGACACACATATAACATTAGTAGATCTATTTATTTAATGATTTTGCTTTCACGTAGTTCTTCAATGATAGATATTATTTCATTGTCTAGTCCTGTGTTACCGGCATCTCGAGAAGCAATTAATAACTTTAATCTATCAACCAATTCATTGGGATCATCCCAATATACAAAATCTGTGTTTTTTTTCCACATTTTTGTAAAAGGTAATCCTTTTCCTACTTTCTGTCTACAACTTGGACTTCTACTTTCTAGATCGAAAAGTGGTTTAATAACTTGCAAATATTTTTGTCCTTTATTACTTTTAATTGGTTTTTTTGAATCGAAATCACGACGATGTGCATTCGTTACAAGTAACATTGTCTTATAATTATTCTTAATTATTTTGCTTGTCACAGTCATTAACCAAGCTCAGATCAAAGTCTTTTTTTAACAGTAACTCTCGCAACCCAGGTGTACTTTCGTATTTGTGTCCGGCTACAGTAATAACTTTATCCCCAATAGTTATGTTAGAGGAACCCAACATTAGCCTTCCACGTTCATTTCTTATACCAAATGGAACATCTGATAGTACTTGTGAAGATAACGACCAAGATGATGCATCTGGATTAGTACCGACTAATGACTGAAATGAAGAGTCCGATGAGGGTTCCGTTTCGTTACTAGCAGTACTGCTATCATCTGTTTCTTTCATATCTTGGTCTTGTGGTTCTTGGGGTTCTACTTTTTCCTCCTTTTTTGTTAGAGCTAAGTGGTTATTAGTGTTGGCTATTAAATTGAGAGATTCTGTGACAGGTTTAAAAACTGTATCAAGAGCATGCTTATTATTATCTTCAAAATCCTTCATTTTACGTATTTTTTTCTTGACAGCTTGTGTCGCATCAACAATTTGTTTTTTCAATGATTTATCCATTATGTAAAATAGGTGGTAATCGAATAAGAATCAATTAAAGAATAACAATAAACAGACTGCAGTCTACTTAAATATTCAAATTTCATCCAATAATACAAATGTGTCAAACGTTTTTCTATAGCAACCATTGTTTTTAGAACAATCTTTATTAATTACCACATAATCAAAAGGTTCTTTCCATATTAAGGAACACATTTCTCGAAATTTCAACCATGTCATATCGGTGTTAACATGTTCTTCATAAACATGTTTCAAATTAACTTCATCTTGCTTAAAAAGCACAATTAGGTTAGCATTATCTCTTACAAGTTGTTTAGGTATTTTGGTATAAGTTTGATTTAAATAAAAACTATCAATCAATTTATGTCTTCCCATGGCAAAATAATCACGCATATTACTTTGATTTTCACATGCTACATCATCAAAAATAATCACAGAATTTGGTTTTGCATCTGAAACTTTTAAAACGTCATCATTTGTCTGATATTTATGAAGAGTGATACCTGGTACTCGTTGTAAAACCTTTTCTAAAAAGATGTACTTTGGTTGATGTAGAGTTTTAGAGTATACATAAACATTTTTAAATGTCAAACCATTTTCATGCAATAGAAGACCAATTAATAAATTAGTTTTTCCACAATTTGATGGCCCACAAATGATGCAACGTACAGTATTCGGTAATAATTCTCCATGACGTAATTTGTTTTTTTGTCAAATCGTCACAGATTGTATTGACCTGTAACGATTGTCTTTGTTTAACGAATTTCATGTTTGCTATGCAATACTGATGGACTCATAATGAAAAGATGAATTTATAACATAAATATTTATAACTAGAAGTAGTCGAACCCAACTGGTTACAGAAAACGTTGTGGGTTATAAATGGTAAGTAATGAACATAGAGGGAGCTTCAGCAAATTTAATTTTTTAAATTATTTTTTATAATAATGTTAGGTTAGGTTACATTTTTAAAATGTGGAATATTGGGCGAGTTCTGTCCCACGTGAGCGAGGAGCGGTAGCGACGATGCGAACTTAAAGTGGGACAGAGTGCCCAATATTTCACTACTGGATCCTTGAATTCTAGGTTTTGCGAAAGTTGGGATGTCTCTAATTCCTGAACTAGAAAACCTTTAACATGGAAACTTGTGTGAAACATTCCTTACAGTATTCCCTTTAAAACACTAAAAAAAATTGTGGAATCCGAAAACGCATTGAGAAGTAACAACTAAAAAACCGTTTTGTCTTTCATCCCTTCTCCCAAAGGAACCGCGCAAAATATCGAGATCAAAAGTATCCTAGAACCTTCCTCGGATTATAAGCTCTGATTGTACTAAGTTTCATTCAAATCCATTCAGTAACTTCGGCGTGATACTTATTCGGAATACAGACAGACAGACACACATGAAAAATGTAATTTCATTTTCGGCTTCAGTAGACTCTCGACCCTCAACAGTTTTACTATATATATAGACTAGCTAACCCTCGCAACTTCGTTTACGTCACATAAGATCTATGAAAGGAGAGGTATTTCTTCATCAGACTCATCAAGCAGCGTGTGAAACTGCCCCGTTTGCTTAATCAAAAAAGAGCTTAAAGATTAAGTCTATTCTAAAGCTCTTTTATGATTAAGCCAACACGCCACACAAACGTTGCTTATAATGAACATTCTTAAAACAACTTTACTGAAAAATGTTTAGCTTTGGCTACAGTGACACGGTTACATAAATTAAATCACCTTAAACATAATAAGTACATGCAAACGGTCACGCCTTTATCCCCAAAGGGGTATCGAGGCATATTATATGTTTACCTTTTTTTAATTTGTCCCACGTAACGTAATAGGTGGTGAGCCGCATTGCCGTGTTGAAATGAACAGGCGTTAGTACTGCCTACTTTTGAAAATTATTAAATCTATAAGGTCTTCAACTTGGTTTAACGACTGCCATTTACTGGCTACCGTTAGCGTTAGTGTTATCGTCTCAACTCTTCCGATTATGCGTAAAGTTTTCAGTCTGTGGCCCTTATCTAACAAACGTTTCGTATTCGCGCTTCACCATACTACTTACTCTTATAATTATTAAAGGGGCTAATTAATAAACACGTACGTCATACCGGCCTTGGACCCACTAAAACCATGAGGTCTCTTCCTATCCATCTAGCGCAGTCCTAGGGTATCCTTTAGAGGGCTTACCCGGGGTCCCAATCGTAGGCTGTTAGGTAGGATACGTGTGGTTTTTAGTCAGTGGGAGTCATAGTACATTCATGTGGGATTTTCCTCACGTTAAAAAATCCATCTAGCGCATAACTCCCCGGGTAAGTTGGAGGATGTCCTAAATTTGTTCCCACATTTTGGTTACGACTTATCCTAGAGGCTCAAATAGAATACAGTTCAAACTTTGCTTATAACATAATTTCCACGCGGACGAAGTCGCGGGTAACAGCTAGAAATAGTATAACCGGAAATAATTGTTACTTTGTAACTGATAAATTCAGGAACTACTCAACCGATTCTAAAAATTCTATTACCATTTAAAAAGTAAATTTTTAGTTACAGTGCAAGGCAAGGATTTGGAGTGAGCGGAGCACTTTTTGGAGAGTAAAGCACTTTTTAATGCCTCTAAGTATACGATGCGCGAACTTACCCCCACTACTCCAAAACCTTACCAAGTTACATGCCGTGCACTGTACCTACTTAAGAAGAAAATTATACTTACATTTTTTTTTTAAATTCTATACTTTTACATTCGCTGCGTATTAATTATTATCATATTACTACCCAAAGGACCGAAGCAGCAAAAATAAAATATGTCAACAAATCTAGCAGAATTCCAACCAATATTGTAAATATGGGGCCTGTATGTATGAGTTCAATTGGTGTTACGGTGTTAGTATATAAAGTAACTAGCTGATGCCCGCAGCTTCGCCCGCGTAAAATTTGTTACCGCGGGAAGTTATTCCCGGGATAAAAGGTAGCCTATGTGTTATTCCAGACTATAATGTATCTCTGTACCAAATGTCAGCCCGATCCGTTCAGCGGTTTGAGCGTGAAAGAGTAACAAACATCCACACTCACAAACTTTCGCATTTATAATATTAGTAAGATAGTTACATAGTACCTATAAAAAAACGTAAGTCAATTTTAAAAAATCACGACACCCCTCAGCAGTAATGGCGGTTCTTTTTGAAAACCAATTTGTTTTTTAATATCCCATTTAGCCTTTGTAATAACACCACCATCTTTCCCGTTAGATTTATTACGCATCGCTCGTTTCAAGTTCGATTGGACGAAAATTGGTACAAATTCCTTTCGATTTTTAGGTAGTAAAAGGTAGTTTTTATGTAGTAGAAGCAAATTGTCTGTTCAATGACATCACTTAAATTTGAATGTGACCAGATCCAACGAATACGGTTCGTTTAAATACGGCAATAATTACGTGTGCGTACTTATTGCCGTGTTCAAACGGACCGTTTGTTGCTACAGCTAGGTTTAACGGTTTCAGTTTCGAAAAGAGTTGCTGCTCTCGAAAATGATACAAAACAGTCACCAAGGCTAGTCGTAGCGTGATGACATAGCTTAAGACACATTGATCGTTTACAGAACATTGTACAAGCGAAGCAAGCAAGCCTTGAAAAGGGCGGGTATAATCAAAATAGGTCTGACATTTACCCCGATCCGGGTCACATTAATTCGTAATGAGTACGTCTTCCCGTGGCATTTCACAGGTTTCACGCAACATGAATATATGCTACACAGACAAATTGATTCCCCACAGCAATGAAATAATCGGGTCCTGATTGACAGCCTTGTCGAGTAATAGTAGGGAACTATGTAGGTACTTCAAGCTGACATTAGTCGGAAATTTACATTAGTGCCGCTTTGCAGTAGCAGTGAAGTGAGCCAACAAGTCGTTAGAATTCGAATTGACGTCATTAAGGAATTACGTAGCATTGAGACGAAATCGTTCGCTAACATTTACGTACATTTAGTTCAGAGGCAAAATGTATTGTACATGTACCCAACCGTCTCCTGGGGTATTCTTCCGAGGGCTTACCCGGAGCTCCTAACCAGTAGGCTGTTAGGTAGGATACGTGTGGTTTTTAGTCGGTAGGATTCCGGCATAGCATTCACGAAGGATTTTCCTCACGTTAAAAAAAATTAACCCGACCAGCTGCAACTGACGCAGAGACCAAGTGTATAGTTGTGTACACCAAAACCACTGTGAACCATTCGAGGTCGGCTTAACCATCTAACTGCCAAGGAAGAAAACATGATTTCAAAAGTATATTTTTCCAAATTGAAATTAGTTTGCCTTTTTACATAATTTTAGTTTTTTTTTTCATATGTATTCTTAAAAACACCATAAATTAAACTGATGCATCGATATTGAAACCTCTTGGCTGAACTACCAGCAACACAAAGTTGCGTTTCTTTAGATATTTGTTGGTTGCTTGGCTTCGCGCCAGACAGACCACGCTCGTTCTACGCCTTCTAAACCTCGAACAACCACTACGTCAATGTTTGGGATACGATTTACGATATATTTTTGCTACGTATCTTTTCTATTCGTGCTTAGTTTTCTGTTGTAAAATA
Organism: Miltochrista miniata; assembly: GCA_933228765.1. Taxonomy (NCBI): domain Eukaryota; kingdom Metazoa; phylum Arthropoda; class Insecta; order Lepidoptera; family Erebidae; genus Miltochrista; species Miltochrista miniata. The sequence continues at coordinate 10,933,217 of OW121751.1, read as the reverse complement.
TTTATCTGCATATAACTCAAAACGCTATTATAACTAATGAAATCAAGTGTTACATGGCGGATATCCTTCGTAGAATAAATAATATAGGAGGCGTGGCAGAGGATGAATCTACCGTCACCCTCAATCGTATCAGGCTGCCTTTCCTTGAGCAGTAGTGGTGGTTCTCAGCTGCTCCATTAAAGTTAGGTAGGTTTAATCATAAAAACGCAATATTTACAACTGAAAACAGTGTTAATACGCCTCTCCCTTTTTATCCTCTCTTATGTGATGCAAACGGAATTGCGATAGTAACTAATCATCGAACAAAATCACTTCCATTTGCTTACTTCAGCAGCAGATTTTTAATAAAATAAAGGAATTGCCAATTCCACCTCTTTTCAATGGTATTCGAACACGTACATTCTCGGAACGCGTTAAGCCCTTAGACAAGACATATAAAATTTCATTGCATTTAAAAATGTATTAATCGACAAATGCGTAATGGCTGCTGTGTGTTAATTGTTATTGTACAGTCAACTACAATGTAATGTACTAGTTTAATCATATAAAATGATGTACTGATGTTCAGGCTTTTCATAAAGCCAAAAGACCAAATGGTCATGTGCAATGGCAGAAAACAATGCTTAAGTAAGGCGCATCCTGTGGTTAGATGATCTAAGGTTAAGCCCTAAGATGAGCAGTCCAAGAAGCATTCTGCGGCACGTACACGATTCTCCACTACACTGATTGGATATTTTAAAGCTCTTCGTATGGTATACCGTCATAATACCAGAAATTATAATGCCTTAACTCAAAATATCGTAGCCCAAAATACCCGAAATCGAAATATCAATATTCAAAAGGAAAATATTTATAATATAAATAATTTAAAATGCCTTACGGTCGAATAACCGAAACCCAAAATATAATTTATCAAATACCTTATCCTAAAATGTTCAAACACAAAATACGTTTTTTTTAACATGATTTAAGTCCTACATGGATGATGTATATCTGTGAATGGTTAATACCCCGACTCAGAGTATCCGCCTTAGCCTTCGTGGTTATTTTTTTTTTGATTTTTCGTTAGCCCACTGTACCTAGTACTTTTGTAACTCTGAATCAAAGCGTTTTAACATGAGGTAAATCCTACATGGATACTATGCCGGACTCCTACCGACTAAAAACCACACGTATCCTACATAACAGCCTACAGTTGGGAGCCCCGGGTAAGCCCTCAGAAGGATACCCAAGGACCAACAGACCTAGGGCTAATGCGACTTCACTTCGGTGTGGGGGGGGGGGGGTGCAAATAAGTTAAAGCCAAATAACAAGACGTGTGAGTGACAGTGACACATTGTATTCTATTTTCGGTATTTTAAATTAAGGATATTTGAAAATTTGTATTTTGAACTCTGACGGCGGCGGTCCATTTCAACACGGCGATGGGCTCACCACCTGTTACGTGGGACCGAATTGTACACGGTGAAATGTGGGCCGGTATAGGCCTCTGCCTACCCCTTCAGGGATAAAGGCGTGAGTATATGTATGTATGTATGTATGTATTTTGAATTCTGATATAATAATTATTTGTATTTTAAATTTAGACATTTTACGGTAAGGTGTACTGAAATAAGGTATTTTGAATGTTAAGGTATTTCGAATTCGGGTATTTTGGTCTAATGCATTTTAAGTAAAGGCATTTTGATTTCTGGTATTTTAATATATAACCCTTCGTATGCTATTGTATAAAAACAAACGATATTTTACGTCATCTCACGTACTTACTTAGTTGCAAAGTTTTCATCTAGAACAATAACTTCTGTAAGTTTGTTGGTCTGTAAAGGCACGTAAAACTTAGCTATTGATAAAAGGTAATAAAATATCCTCAAACCTCTTCTGTCTCTGTATGTCAGTTTGCAATGAACACAAAGACTGCTGAACGGATTTTCATGCAGTTTTCACAAAAGACAGATGCATTCATCAGAAAGGTTTAGGCATATTATCTTCTACAAAAGCAATAAAAAATATAAAAAATTACAAGCGCAGCCATTGGGCATAATCTAATCTACAAATAAACACTTTTGCCACATCCAAATAATAATGGCGTACCTACATAAACAGTAATAAAACTCCTAAATTGAATTCATTCGATTAGGGTATTGAGTGAACGATAGAACCAAATTGTGACCGAAACTTTTTCAATCGCATTAACAGCCTTGAATTGTGCATTCCGATGGCGATCGACCCACGGTGAAATTAACTGTAACCGCCTCAGTCAGACTAGCGTCCAATTAATTAAGTTGTAATTCCTCTGACGTTGCTAGCTAAGGTTACTAACTTGCTGACCACTTTATTTAGGGGTGTGAATAATTGAGAGCGTGTGAGACCTTTGTACTCGCACTCGACGAATTTAAACATTTAAAGCCATCGTAACTGGTACGATATGTCTGGGCCGGCCAAGGTAACTAGGACCCAAGTTTGCTATTTCGATTGTGTCAGAACTGAATCGTAGCTCTATATAAAGCTGACGCGTTGGCTACAGTTCCAGATGCGATTTTCGTAGCTGTCGAGCTACGATTACCATTCAATTCTAACACAATTGAAACAACAGACTTCCGCTCCTGAAATACCTAATAGCAGTAAATCAAAATCATTCACATTTTTAGGGTGTTTCAATCAGATGTCAGTCTTTTTTCACAATGCTGACAGAAAATTTAAAATCACAGGTGATAAAATATATCTCTGTACCTACACCTACACTTACAAACTAACGCAATTATTTACGTACTAGCGGACGTCACGCGGTTTCACCCGCGTAGTTCCCGTTCCCGTGGGATTTCAATTCGATCCCTAAGATCTAATATCCTAGGGATTAACGAAGGAGCCTACATTAGGAGGAAGGGCATAACGAAATTCCGTTCGGTGAGCAGTCCGCCTGGGGCAGTACCTCCACCCTGCAGAAGACCGCGGTAATAGTAACCTTGCTTCGTGCTGGGTTATGTTCTCCGTCGGTTAGCAGGGTTCCAGTGCTCATTGGGGTGACTTTGTGCCGGTGGCGGTGAGACCAGAGGCTCATCTGTCTCCATTGGCTGGCATAGGCGCGGAATATTGGTAATTACGTACTGGGGATTACGTAATCTCCGCCCCAGGAGGCTGAACCAGCAGCCTGTGTAAAGTCCCTGGTGCTGTGGTCGTGCCGGAGGAGGATACCGGAGTGGACGCGGCTACTGCATTGGGGGGGGGACCGGGGGCCCTTCCGTACGCCGTGCCAATCTACCGCACTACCTGTGCCTGCGTTTGGGGAATTGGAGCCTCGCTTAGTCTCTTGCGTCACCGACACACAGGCACCTTCTTTTTATCCCCTTTCAAATACCATCATGGCAAAAGGTCAAATAAGAAAAAAGGTTTCCACAGCGGCTTCGTCGTCGTCCACTACTAAATGTGGACTTTTGTAACATCAGAGGAATACACTCAAACATCAATTTGATCCACCGCCACCTGGAATCTGCGAGGCCGTACTTATTTTTCCTGACGGAGACTAAGATATCTTGCCCGAAGGATACATCTTACTTGATGTATCCTGGCTATAAGCTGGAGGCTAATTTCAGGCGTCAAGCTGGGGTATGCATGTTCGTACGGGAGGATATCTGCTGTCGCCGTCTCAGTGACCTGGAAGACAGGGACCTGTCTACATTATGGGCGCGCGTGGATCATGGGGGCCGCACTCGGATCTACGCGTGCATTTACAGGTCCCATAGCGGTGATACGGAGACAGTTCGCCTTTTTGACCACCTGCAGCAGTCGACCGACAAGGCTATTGAGCGGTATCCCTCCGCGGAAATAGTGATTTTGGGGGACTTTAATGGTCACCATATTGAGTGGTTGGGTTCCGTGCACACTAACTTTGCGGGGAAAGCTGCTCACGACTTTGCCCTGACCTACATCTCTCCCAACTGGTAAAATCTCATACGAGAATACCAGATAGGAAAAACGAGCAGAGTGCATTGCTGGACCTTCTGCTGACTACGCGACCTGACGGATACACCACATCAGTGGATGCACCACTTGGGTCATCGGACCACTGCCTCGTTCGGTCGCAAGTGCCTCTCGCAAGGCCTGAACCACCTCGGCCCAAGGAGTGGCGACATGTGTGGCACTACAAGTCAGCAGACTGGGATGGACTTCGAGAGTTCTTTGCGTCGTACCCGTGGAGGCGGCTTTGCTTCACTTCAAATGATTTGGACTCCTGCGCTGCAGCAGTAGCTGAGGGGATCTTGGCGGGCATGGAATGTTATATTCCTAACTGCTGGATCCCGGCAGGAGTTTAGTTTAATCGGCTTTGTAGAGAAACTAGGATGTTGAAAGAAACTGCCTACAGAGCTTGGACCACGGCTCGCGCTAACTCAGATCCTGGCATCTCTGAAGTGAAACGCAAACTGAATGCCGCCTCGAGGGCCAGTAAAAGAGCGGTTGCCAGGGCTAAGTTCGATTTCGTCGGCAGAATTGGTCAGCGACTAGCCGGCTACCCTTCTGGAAGTCGTGAATTCTGGTCGCTCGCCAAAGCTGCCTCTACATAGACTGGATGGTAGTCTGGCCCAGAGTGCCAAGGAGAAGGCCGACCTTTTGGGTTCTCTCTTTGCCTCCAACTCGACCATGAACGATGGAGGTGCGCTTCCGCCTGGTATCCCTTGGTGTGGCACTTCCATGCCAGAAATTAAGTTCATAAGTCGAGTGGGCCGGACGGCATTCCCGCGGTGGTACTTAAGCGGTGTGGTCCGGAGTTGTGTCCAGTACTTACACGTCTTTTCACGCTTTCATACTCCATGAAGCAAGTCCCGGCGTCGTGGAAGATCGCGCACGTGCATCCTGTGCCCAAGAAGGGTGACAGGACCGACCCGGCCAATTATAGGCCTATAGCCGTCACCTCCCTTTTATCTAAGGTGATGGAGCGTGTAATTAATACACAGCTCCTGAGGTACCTTTGAGGAACATGACCTGCTCAGTGACCGGCAGTACGGTTTCCGTCACGGTCGCTCGCCGGGCGATCTTCTTGTGTACCTCACACACCGCTGGGCGGCGGCTATCGAGAGTAAGGGTGAGGCTCTAGGAGTGAGCCTCGACATCTCGAAAGCCTTTGACCGGGTCTGGCACCGTGGTCTTCTTACGAAATTGCCCTCCTATGGACTGCCCGAGAGTTTATGCGGATGGGTGTCCAGCTTTCTGGCCGGTAGAAGCATCAGGGCCGTCGTTGACGGCAGCTGTTCTGACTGCATGGCCATAAACGCTGGAGTACCACAAGGCTCAGTGTTGTCCCCTACTTTGTTTCTGCTGCATATCAATGACATGTTGTCTATTGACGGCATTCATTGTTATGCGGACGACAGTACGGGCGACACTTATTACACGGGCCGTCCCGGTATCTCTCGGGTTGCAGTGGAAGAAAGTCGTGAACAACTTGTGTCTGAAGTCGAGGCTACTCTCACCAGAGTGTCCGATTGGGGTCGACAAAATCTTGTCCAATTCAACCCTACCAAGACACAAGTTTGTGCTTTCACCGCAAAAAAGACCCCATTCACTGTGGCGCCTCCATTTCAGGGCACATCTCTCACCATCTCTGAAAGTATAGGGATCCTTGGTGTTGACATCTCCAGTGATGTGCAGTTTCGCAGTCACTTGGAGGGCAAGGCCAAGCTGGCGTCCAGGAAGCTCGGAGTGCTCAGAAGGGCGCGGCGGTACTTTTCTGCGGCGCAAGCACTGCTTCTCTATAAGTCGCAAGTGCGTCCGCATATGGAGTACTGCTGTCACCTCTGGGCGGGGGCACCCGAATACCAGCTTCGTCCATTTGACTCGGTGCAAAGGCGAGCTATGAGAGTTGTCAACGATCCCATACTTGCAGGTGGTGTGGAACCTCTTAGTGACAGGAGAGACTTTGCTTCTCTGTGTGTGTTCTACCGCCTGTACAACGGTTTGTGCTCTGAAGAATTGTTTGATATGATGCCTACGGCTACACAGACAGGGTGTTCATCCTCACACGTTGCGTCCTGAGCGCTCGAGCACGGTGAGATCTAATAGAGGCTTTCTTCCGCGTACGCTTAGGTTGTGGAATGATCTTCCTGCTTCGGTTTTTCCAGACGCCTACGGAATGGGGTTCTTCAAAAGGGGACTTAGAAGGTTTTTAAAGAGTCGGCAGCGCGATTGTGGCGCCTCTGGTGTTGCAAACGTCCATAGGCTGCGGTGACCACCGGTACATCTGGTGGGGCCGTATGCTTGTCTGCCACTCCAGTGGTATAAAAAAAAAAAAAGAATACGGGAATAAAATATAGCCTATGTTCAACCGCAAAGAGTGTAGCTTCCCGACAGTGAAAGAATTTTTCAAATCGGTCCAGTAGTTCCGGAGCCTATTCGTTACAAATAAACAAACAAACAAAAAAACAAATCTTTCCTCTTTATAATATTAGTATAGATAACGAATTACGTAAGATGCATAGAAGGTAAACATAATTATTGTTAAGAGCTAGACAACTCACAACTGTGTCAGATAAGATCTGAATAAATCGACTCCAAAATCAATAGTAGATAAATAAATAATATTCACAGATATTTCACACAACGCTATCTGATCCCAAAGTAAGCTAGGAATAACCTGCTTGTGTTATGGGTATCAGACCACGGATATTAATACTTATATACTTTTAAATGCATACATATTATACATAGAAACACCCAGACTCTTGAGACAAACATTTATGGGTCCCACAAATATTTGTCTCCGGTGGGAATCGAACCCACGACCTCCAGCGCCGCAGGCGGTATCACTACCGACTGCGCCACAGAGGCAGCCTTGATATTTTTATAAGCCTACAGTAAAGAGTTTTGTTGAATAAGTTTCTCTACATCTTGGGCGACATAAAAACGTGGTTTTACAAAATTAAAAAAAAAGGAATTTGAAAGAAGCCGGCTACTCACATACCTGCCGCAGGGGCAATCTAGGGTGCATGGCGGTCGGGGCAATATCGGGAGTGTCTCTACACATTTGCCTGCTGTGCAGTATTCGAGAGTAGACAGAGCTGAGTGCACGTGTTGAGAATGGTACCGTATTATCGACAAATCAAAAGATTGATGTAGCCTTGGCGAAAATTTTGTTTTTATTTATTTTGTTTTTATTTGTTTCTAAAATACAAGATTTTACCTTGTCAGGGTGCATGGTATCTACTCCCGTGCGAGATGGTGTAGTAGTCTCTTCCATAAAAGTAAAGAGATCGTAATACCATAGAGATGGCTTGTACACATCATCGCTGCCAGATCCAGTTTGTTTTGAAGAATTTACCTAAAAACGATAAAAACTGTAATAAAATACAAATTCGTACTGTAATTACATATTATCAATAAGGTTTTGAAAACGAGTTTAAACGTACCTTCTAAAACTCTCGCATATAAGACGTACGCATATTTTCGCATTTTTTTTATGAAACATGTCATCTCGATGTTATTTTCCATTTCGCTAAATATTTCAAACATTAGGCTAAACGTTTGCTGCCTCATGTCACGGTTAAAATAATTTTATATTTTTTGTCCCACATGTGAGGTCGGTCTTTATATATGTCTAAAATTCGCGTCCAAACTTCACGTTCGTTGTCCGCCGCCATACTGAGTAAATTACTTATGGGATATTTTTAAATGCACATCTGTTTAATTTTTCTGCACACTAGGTAACTCCACTAATTTACTGAACGCAAACCAGAAAATCAAATGCTGTGCAAAAAAACCAATTGATAAACTAAACATGTCCTACCTAAAAAACTTAAATTTTACACAAAACGAGATGACCTTTTTTATCCAATTTAAACCAAAAATTTCGTTCTTACACCGGATATAAGATTTGCTAAACAAAAATACGAATTGCTTATCAAAAATACTTACTTGCACTCAAAATTTTACAATCTTATAACGGAATAGGTTAGGTTAGGTTAGTTTTTTATTTTTTTGATTAATAAAATTTAATTTTGTAAAGATGACTGATTAAATTGGGTTTTAATTAGAATAAAAGATGTTCATAAAAGTAAATTAGGCGATGGTTTTCTTAAAAAAAGTTTTAATAAGTTTGTTGAGCTAAGGAATTTTTAGATATACGATTATGATAATAGTGATCTGTTCAGTAAAATAGTTCTGCAAACACCTTTAAACAGTATATTGAATTTGACTTATTTAGTGTGCATAATTAGTGTGCAAGTCAGTATTTTTGGTTTAACTTTGTAATATTTTGTTCGAAAAAAGGGAATAAACAGATATCGATTTAAATACATGCCATTACTAATTAATAGGCGTGCACTCCGTATGACAGATAACAACCAACTGACAAAAATTGCCCCAATCGCGCTACTCACACGGCAACGGCAGGGGTGACATAGGGACCAAGGATGGTCTCGCGCTCCTGCCGCCCTGCAGCAGGGCCAATCTAGAAAATTGCCCCTGCTTGCCTACACACATAACAATTAAGGCGGCAATTTAGGGTCAACGTCATAGATTGCCCCTGCGGCAGGTATGTGAGTAGCCGGCCTAAGAATAGTAGGCTTTAAACGCCCAAAATTCCTTTCATTTATGTAGTAATACATCAAACACCTTGATATTAAAGTCCATATGTCACGATAACATGTGCGTTAAATGCGTCACATATTGAGCGTATATCCAACCCCTCGACACAATTGCCGACTACGATCTACCCGAAAACATCCGTTTTCCAATATCAGAGAAATTGGTTACGACTTTTGGGCAAAAATGTGTTGGTTTGTTGGAAAATAAATTATATTTTCTGAGAATTCGGTTTATCGTCCAATTTGACCATTGGGGCAGGTATTTATAAAATTCACATGTCCAACCTTAAATTAGATTGACCTAGTCCTAGGTAAACGTGGTCTTAAATTGCTAAACATCCGCTAATAGCATAAATTCAGTACTCATGCCGTTCTAGTTTATATAGCTACACGCAAAGTAATAAAAAAACCGGCCAAGTGCGAGTTGGACTCGCCCATGAAGGGTTTCGTAGCAGCAAGTAACATAATATAAAAGTTCTTATAGTTCGTTGTAACTTTCATTAATGTTTTAACACGTTCGCAGAGGTAGTGATTTTTCTAACCAAAATTGCGGTTTACGATGCAATAAAAAAAAACTACCAGCTCTATCTCGTTCAAACTAATTTTCGTTGGTAGTTTTTATGGCAATGTACCTACATCATATATTCTTTTTAGATTTATCATTCTCTTAGTTTAGAAGTTAGGGGGGGGGGACACACATTTTTCCACTTTGGAAGTGTCTCTTGCGCAAACTATTCACTTTAGAAAAAATGATGTTAGAAACCTCAATAGCATTTTTAAAGACCTATCTATAGATACCACACACGTATGGGTTTGATGAAAAAAAAAATTTGAGTTTCAGTTCTGAGTATGGGGACCCCCAAAATTTACTGCTTTTTTTCTAGTTTTATATAAGAATCATAATGCGGTTCACAGAATACATCTAGTTACCAAGTTTCAATAGCATAGGCCTTATAGTTTCGGAGAAAAGTGGCTGTGACACACGGACGGAAAGACAGACAGACAGACAGACATGACGAATCTATAAGGGTTCCGTTTTTGCCATTTGGCTACGAAACCGCATGGCTCCTACTTTTAAGCAGGTACATGCGTTTTCTTAAAGAAAATAATCTCATCCTGTAGGACTGAGCGTAAATACTGCACAGAGCGAAGTGTTCATAGGTTAATGTTCCATATCAATATAAAAACTTGTATCCAGTCTAAAATATAATAATTTAAAAAGTCGTATCGTTAGCGATAACAGATCTAATCTACTTGCCGTATAAGTATAACTCGCAAGTACAGCTGTCTTGTATGTTTTAGATATCACTACACGTACCTCCTCTTTTCAAGAATTTTAAGCTTACTGGTGTCCCAGTTTATGCAGCTCCCTAAATTTTTGCATATTCACAATTGAAACGAACGTAAAGAGTAGACGTAAAGGAATATACGGAGTTTATAGTATTTCATAAGCGAACGTGGGGCAAACAGCTAGTAAATTATATTTTTTGAAATTACGTGTCGGTTTCAATAAAACATAAATGATAAAAATTTTAGTCCTTCAGATCAAATACGATCAGTGCCTATTTTTTAAGTACATACCTATTATACAATAGTACCTAGGTACGCCGTGCTTAGCTCACTTCTGTCTTATATGAAAATAATGATGACAGAGTGTTTTAATCTTAAAACATTCTATTCACCAAGAAGCTTCATAAAGTTAAACTTTAAGCTACCCAAAATACTTTAGCAGGCGAATTATTCAAGTGAATTTCCTAATTCAAATCTCGCGTGAGAAGCCATTATATCAGTCTGGAAATCTCATTTTCGGTGGGGAAAAAATACCGTCTGTCGTACCGTTCGGAAGGGGACATGATTTAAGCCAAGCTCACATCGACGATAGCTATGAAAGAAGCTGTTTTGAAGTAAAGTGCATTGCAGACTATATTAGATCACTATTAATGAAACGCGCTCGTAGCCCCGCGGAGTCAGTGTTCTGTAACCGATCACTTTAGTAAGCAACATTTACTATGGCCGGTCATGGATGGGTGACCATCACGTGACCATTTTGTGACAACTATTTCTGAGCGTTTCCATGCTTCGGAAGGCACGTTAAGCTGTTGGTTCAACTAGCTGATGCCCATATGGAGAAGATTTTTCTTAATTACCAATGTCACAAGAACTTGTTCTAGGAATACTAACTGACAGCTACTTCAATAGGTACCTACCAAATTTCACAACTGGGTAAGAAACATTTAAATATCTTCAGAAACTTTCACGTTTATAATATTAGTCGAAATAGGTTCATTTTTTAAACGAAATCCATTTCTACAATTTAGCTTTAGTACAGATTGTGCTGATTCAGATCTCAGGTAAAGCCTGCAAATCACGTGGAGCTGTTCTCGATATCAACGGACGCTGATCGATGTTCTATAGGATTAGATTTTCTTTTAGTCCTTACAAATGAGACGTTAACCTTTGCCAGAAGCTAAATGGGATCACACGTTTTTACGATTCAAAGGAGATTACAAATGTAGCAAAAGATATTTATTCTACAGCTAACTGATGCCTGCAGCTTCGCCCGTGTGATTACTTTTTTCGTTCCTGCTTCCCATGGGAACTTATACCCGAGATCAAAAGGAACTTCTTGTAATACATTATGAAAACAAACACTTGTACTTATTCCACTGATTTCGCTTTACAGCATTATCAAAGGTGACTTGCTCTTTCACTTTGTGTAACAGTCACCGTGTGAAACCGGTCAGGTTGTGTTAAACTTCAATTAAATTGTGAAATAAGTTCCAGTGATTGCTTCTTTTGAATTTTCCAGTGTGTACTTCTTTTGGATTTTCCTGCTCTTACCAATTACTTAATACAACTTTTTGTAATGGTCAAAGCTATGTAACTTATATCGGTGTAGTTCTCTATTGATGGCAAAAGGTTCTTTTTACTGCGCGTAATCAAAAAGTTGGAGTAAAGAAATATGAAGGTAACATTTACCTTTATTTCCCGGTATTCCCCGGTGTAGGAAGAGGTAGGTAAGTTATCCTCCACATATTATACAACATAAGGTACATGATGTGTATCATGTATATTTTTCAATTCATTTCTCTCTTCGTTCTTCTCCCTCGATTGCTGTCAATACTATATAGTCAGTGGCAAACTAAAATTGGAAAAATAATCAACCTTTACAAAATGAATATAAAACATTCCCGTTGGTGACAGAACTGTAGCCATATCAATCTGTTGTCGGATCACCTCTGACAGGGACGAATGTCTACTGTAGTCTTGTACACATTTTGTCTCCATTTATTCTGAGCTTTATTTATGAGTTTACCTTTGAAGATGTATTTTATTCCTTTCTTTGCTTTACCTACTGCTATAGTTTACAGGAGCAGTTTATTATGCGAGTTCGGTAATCTTCGGTTGCTACTTAGATTTTTCTTCCAATGTCTTTTTGTGAACATAAATTAGAATATTGAGAAAATATTTACCAAGTAATTTTTGTGTATAAATTACCATGATCGCACATTATGTACTTAACACACTGTATCTTCACATACATAGGTGTTCACTTTCACGTTGGGTACTTGCATGCCGAGAGCAACACAACTTTTATATGGAAGTCGGTTTCTCAATAACTTGTATTATACGTCGCAGGATTATTAAAATTAGGTATTTGACCAAAAACCTAAGTTTTGATTAAAAATCTAACCTAACCTGATGTTATTGGTCAAAACCCTCAGCTTGGTTTAGGTTTTGGTCAAAAACCTGATTTTATCACAACCGTGCGACATTATACATATACATAGTCTACACACAAACATAAGGATTAGTGATACTGGCCACAGCAAAAACTAATTATGTTAAGGGATACCCGTCCCCGGATTATGTTTAGTTATTGTCCCTAATTCGCTTATCTAGTTGTAGCCTCCCGGGTCGGCGATAATTTTATTACCGCTTTAGATATATATAATTGCCTAGAGATTTGTCCTGCTGTCACTATTTTTGCGTCAATTTTCCTTATTTAACCCAAGAAGCGCTCGCAGTTTCAATAGCTTAGTGTTCTGTACTAATTACTGGCTAGAATATTTTTCGCTGTGGTCTGACCTAAGATAAATTTGCTTACCTTTGCGAGAGCGTCTAAACTTAACATGTACCTATAAATAAACGTGTCACATTATTTGTCCGGGATGAACTCCTAAACTACTTAACCCATTTTAACCAAATTTGTACACCGTGTACAGCAGTGGCGAGGGCTGGTTATTTTCAAAAGGGAAGCTAGTAGCGCTCGTGGCCCCGCGGACTCAGTGTTCTGTAAACGATCACTGCAGTAAGCAACTTTCACTATGGCCGGTCCATGGATGGGTGACCATCCATGTGATCACTTTGTGACATTTATTTGAGCGTTTCCGTGCTTCGGAAGGCACGTTAAGCCGTTGGTCCCGGTTGCCAGTAAAATGGCAGTCGTTAAACCAAGTTGAAGGCTTTATTTCAACAGCAGGCATCACAACCTGCGCCTGTCCATTTAAACACGGCAATACGGCTCACAACGTATTACGTGGGACATATTATAAAAAGGTGAAATGTGGGCATATAATATGCCTCTGCCTACCCCTTCGGGTATACCTGAACCGGAAGCTAGTAAAAAAAATCTTACCTAGGTACATGTAGATGTCCAGAAAACACGGGGTTATGCATTGAAGAACATTGTTCCATATGTGACTCCAATACAGCATCATACGCACTTAAATATTGCAATATTTCAATATAATTACCGCGGTTATTCGACCCGGAGCTCTCATCGTGGCCGCGGAACGCTAATTCCTGTTTACCTAACAAAACTACAGTATCTATGAAACGTCTTAATAGATGACGATTGCGATCAACCTTCCTATTGTGTTCTTCAAAATTATTATTCAAAAATGTCTCAATTCTGCTATTGCCAAAGTCATGAAAGCTTAAACAACTACGAATGTGTTTTTCAGTCAGAACATGTTTTTTCGTCGAATTTCCTATATTATTGATGTCCGTAAACCCTGTACGACTCCAAACGCTACTAGAATCGGAAAATAATTAACATTGAAAACAGTAAAGTTTATTGAGTTTACAAGAACCTGTCATCCAAGTATATTTATCATAAAACGAACTATGAAAATGTTTATAGGAGCAGTCTTTTCTTTTATAATCTATAGTCACTATTGAATTACATATTTTTTATTCTCAAAACTTAATTTAGTAAAAGATGTTTCCTCAGATAACAAAAAATCTATTAAACAACAATCTATATGTATTAACGTCGCCATTAAGCATACGAACAACCTAGATTCTTAGTAGGTATTAAAACAAAGCAAAATGTAAACTATACGTAATTACTTATCTATTTACAGCTTATATACTTATACAGTACTGCACGCACTATTCCACTCACCAATACACCATGCTATTTATCACTAACTAATTATAATTAACCAATAAACAGCAAAAAAACGACCAACAAACTAATTATTCAATAATTCTGGGAGTGCACTGCTGCATTGTTTAGAGAAAATATAAAGTAGTAAATAAAAGTTCAAAATATTCGAAAGCGGCGCTAGTGTGCATAAAGAATGTTCGACGAGCGTACTTAATTCATTAATTTTATTTAGTTATTGAAAATTCCAAATGATTGCGTCGTAAATATCATTATATAATTACGTTGTATGAAAATACATATAATTAGACTCTATGAGTGATTTTATTTCGTCAACAGTAAATTTTAGTACGTTTATTGACTTTACTTTATTATTGACGATTTTTCTCCGTCTCGTATTAAGCTATTTCCGAGTGGATTTAGAACGAGGCCCGATCGCTGGCCGAACGATGGAGATTCGCAAGTATAATCTTTCGAAACACTCGGAACGTAGAGAGAGAAACCGACATTTGCGTATTATTAACGAAAGGGACGCAAATATTCAGCAATCCGGCTTATTTCTCATATTCCATGATCGTGTTTTTGGAGTTCACTGAACTTTGACTGAACTGAGCGATGCACAATATTGCACATTGCTATGTATTTTGCAGCAGGGGTTTTTCGTTGAGATGAAAATTTTATCATCTTATCTACTGACCGAGATTTAGTAATGATGTAACTTCACCTTGCTGTCAGTTCTGAAGGGGAAGCCAGCGGGAATCGGCTTCTATGGAGCCTACGCCCCTGGTGTACAGATTGATCCAACTTGAGAGATGGGATAGTTTTTTTTTGTGGAAAGTCTACATTTCTAATTGTAGGTACTTTGTTACGGCTGGGGGCTATAAAAACCTTAGCCACAGCAAAGCGCGCCCTGTAGTATAACATATTAGGGGAGATGTAGGTAATGGGGATCACTTAAGCAAAAACAGAAAAGAAAACGTGTTTATCAATCAACGATTTATTGTTCTATTCTAATTATAAACTTTACTTTCTTAACTATCAACTGAGATCAACTTTTATCACATAAGTTTACTAATTTTGGTACAATCATCAAATTAAAAAAATATAAGTTTGATCACCATTGTCAACATCGATTGGCAATGGTGATCAGTATGTGGGCAATGGTGATCAACACATATCGCATACATAATTGTGCGCGGAATCCCATCCAGAACAGTCGGCATGAGCCCAGCGCCCACAAAAAGTGCACCGATACCATGTCTCGTTGTCTCGCCCGAATTCACCACATACAAGACACAAGTAACCTGCATCTTCTACATCATCATTTTCATCATCCTGACATAACTCGTCCGTATTTACGATACGTCTGACATCGAAGAGTCGTTAGAGTCCTGTAGAATTTTCTTCTTAACCTTCTCACGACTGATCATTTGTGGATTGCTTTTCTTTCCTACTCCTTTTCCTTTATTTTTCACAGTTTTTTCCTTCCTTTTATTTTCTTTATCCACTAGGGCGTCTTTGAGCGGTGTAGATGTCAAAATAGTTGCGTGCTGTTTTTTTCTCCCTCGGTTAGTCTTGGCAACAGTTATTTTCTTAGGCATCTGAATGAAATTTTTAATAGAAGGATTAGGTGTCATGTCAGTCGTTGGTTCAGAAGTAGGTAGTAAGACAAAATGTGGATGTGCTCGGAATAGGACTATTCGGATCTAGCTCAATAGTAGCTGGTAGGGGTGGTACGGAGTCATCAGCAACAGCAGAAGTCGATTCTAAAATAGAGTCAGCAACATCTTGAACAACAATTGGTTCTAACTGAATGACTTCAGCTGGCAGAAAGACTTCATCTGAAAAAACATTGGGATTTATAGGATATATGCCCGTTGCTCTAAATCCAGCTTCGCCTTTGCTCATGGAGGCAACATTAGAAAATGCTTTTTTGACCAATGAAGCAACATCATATGGTGTTATTCTTTGTAAGACGAGACGAGACGGGGTGCCTTAATTATATTTTTCTTGTACCTCTTGTGAAGACGGGCAAATGGAATGTTCATCATCTTGGCAGCTTTCCCTAATGAAAAATGTTTTTCTTTAATCAGCTTTACAGCATTTTCCAGGTGGTCTAAAGTCCACTTAGCTTTAGTTGTCGTCCTAGCACTAATTTTTGGCATCTACAAACAAACAATAACACTATTTCACCAAAATTAGTTAATGTAGGCAATAGGGATCACTATGTATGCAATTAGGATCACCCGACTCCAATTACATACATGGGCAATGAGATGGAAAAAATAAACATGGACAAGAAATTTTAAGTTATAATAAGGAAATGGCTGCTGTATTGCAAGCTAAAATGTTACGACTATTACATATTAGAAGTACAGAAAAAAAAACTTATTATTTTGTGACTTACCTTTGTACTTACCAAGTCGAAAAATTAGATGAAAATGGCGCGAAAACTTCACACGCCTGCCACCCGCGAATGAGTCGCGCGAACTAAACCAGTCGCCGATCGTGAACGAAGATGACGCAATACTAGCGTATAAGTACATTATCAGCGCTCGCTCGTATTCGGTTTTTGTTATTTTAAGGTGATCACCATTGCCAACTGTCTCCCATTGCCTACATCTACCCTATATGTCTCTGCCTACCCCGCCGGAATTAAGTAATCATAATGTATGTTTGTATTGAAAACGATTTATTTCATGACTCATTAATAGCTAATCCTTGTAAGCCCTGAAGCGATGCTTTTTGTTCTACTTGCTCGTTATTCAAATGAATTGCTGAAATTTTTGCCGCTTGAGAGCATAACGAACGCTTTCTACAAATTAGGTTGAGACAGTAAATAGGTACTTTGAATAGTCGTCAATGGAGGCAGACGCGATATTTCACTTCGCTGACCTCAGATCTGTTACCAATAAATAAGTAGGATTTACTGTGTCACTAAATATTATGGTCACTTGTGGACATCCAAAAACTTTATATAATGACTTATTTTATTACTCTGCGGTAACGGATGGTATCGAAGTTATTTCCCAACTATAAAACACATGCATTTCCATACATGTGAAGATCTTATTTCTGACAAAAGTCTCCCTCCGCAAGATAATGGCGTCTTACGGGATACAAGATAAATAAAATAATTTGAGAATAAAGGGCCTCTGATACTGCGACTGTCTTAAGCCCCAAAATGTATTTAAACTTAAATTTTCCGAGAAGCTGGGTAACCTGCTGACACTTAACAGTGGGCGCACACTAGGCGTCTTGTCGCGGCGACAAGCTGCGGGCGCCAAATTACATACATTTTGTTCTAAGCTCCGCACACTAGGCGACATGTCGCTGCGACTCCGCGACAAGCAAGTGACAAGACGCCGCGACATGTTGCCGCGACTGTCGCCTGGTGTGCGCCCACTGTAATTCATTGGCCAGTTCCAGGTTCACAAGTCGTGGAATACAACTCAAAGAAACAATATATCACATTTCCTATGCATCGGATTTGTGAATTTTAGAACAATTCCTTCATCGCCACCTAGATCTTCGAGGCAAAAGCCTCTTCTGCAGTTGTGTAGGTACATGCTGACTAACGAACAAGGTCATGGCAAAGAGAAGGTTAACTTGACCAAAATAATGTACCAACCCTGGAATAAAAAGGTTATTTCATGATCTATGAACAGTCGTAGACTTTGAGCTGTGATAGGCCGATTTGGTAGATATGTTCATGATAGTAGTACAAACAGTAAAACACATAATATCTCGCATATTCAACACTCCTCTGTGAAAATTCCGCTCCTATTCACATAAATTCTGTTTAAATAACCGTAAAAATGTTCGTATGTGAATCCTTTGAATCCGTTTGATATGGATTAATACGATTGAATTGCGTTTATTTCTTGTTCAGCGTAGTACAGCCAGCTTCAAAAATTATGACTAGACTGTTCAAAATTATACCACCAAATATAAAAATTAAAAGATTAATAACGGAATGTTTTACAGTGAACGAAATATCTATCATTAATTTATTTTAAAGAAATGGTTTGATGTTCATGTTTGCTCATACGCCATGGATTATTTAGAACAGCACGGTTCATCCGTGATATTAAAGCTGACTTAGTACCACCGACCATTGATTACTTTAGCACACGGGGCATTTGTAGCAATATTATTTTATATATCACTAGCTGCTGCCCGCGGCTCCGCACGCGTGGAATGTTGTTCCCGGTCACTTAGGGGTATGAAAAATAGATATTGGCCGATTCTCAGACCTGCTCAATATGCTCACAAAATGATAATTCATGAGAATCAGTCAAGCCGTTTCGGAGGAGTATGGCAACGAAAACTGTGCCACGAGAATTTTATATATTAGATTATAGGTACTCGTGAGTTGATTACTTTTTTACTGCACCGGTTTTTATTTTTAGCTTAGTATACCGAAATAAAAAGCATCTCTATTCATAAGGTAGTAATTATACTTATTCGGTAGGTACCTACTCAGTGCCACTATCGAATCGTTATAAACACACCGCATATTTATCAAGGACTACTAGCCGTCATGTGGGAATACGGGAATAAAATATCGCTTATGTGACCCGAGGATAGTGTCGCTTTCTAACAATATTGACGATGATGATAGTGTAGCTTTTTCAAATCGGTTTAGTAGTTTCGGAGCAAACAAACAATGAAATCTTTGCACTTTATAAGATTAGTAGATATATCGATATAGACTAGTCATATTTCACGTAGGTAGGTATATTCTTTGAAGTTAACTAGGTAATAGACTGCCTCTGTGGCGCGGTCGGTAGTGATACCGCCTGCGGCGCTGGAGGTCGTGGGTTCGATTCCCACCGGAGACAAATATTTGTGTGAACCGTAAATGTTTGTTTCAAGAGTCTGGGTGTTTCTATGTATAATATGTATGTATTTAAAAGTATATATGTATTAATATCCGTGGTCTGATACCCATAACACAAGCAGGTTATTCCTAGCTTACTTTGGGATCAGATAGCGTTGTGTGAAATGTCCGTAAATATAAAAAAATAAAAAAAAATAAAAAAATAAAACAATAATATTAATCTGTGACTCTGAATATAAAATATCCAAAATAAGCATCATTTCTCGACGTATGAAATTATTAATAGCATTCGTTTTGCTTTTGTTTTGTTCATCGTGAAGGAAAATCCTTCAGGGATGCTATGTCGGGCTACTACCGACTAAAAAAACCTCATGTAACGCCCAACAGCCTGTGGTTAGGAGCCCCGGGTAAGCCCTCGAAAGGATATCCCAGGACTCCCAACAGACCTACGGCTACCACTGCGGCCTCGCCTAGGGGGTGGTTCGGGTGCTATCCCGCGTCTTTGGAGGGGCGTGCGTGAATCCCTCACGTCACGCTGACTTCATGGGCCTGCTTCTGTAAGGACGGTGAGTAGACCACTCAAATTCCTCAGGCCCCGGGTCATGGAGGCCGGCGGCGCTCAAGTCACCGACTGCGGAACTCGGGAGGGAGAGTTCTCTCTCGCTCCCGCCCCGCCTCCGCCTCTTTCACGAGCATGACCTGCTCGCAGAAAGAGGCGGCGCAGTCCCACTTACTCCCGCTGGAGACCATGGTTCGCACCATGGTCTCGGGCGAGAGAGTGTCCACGTCCAGATCTACCTCGAGGACCTGGCGCTGATGGGCCGCACGCCCCCACGCCGTGCACTCCACCAACGTGTGGAGCGCTGTGTCATCGCTGCGGTCCTCGCAGTGCTGACACTCGGCCGTGGTTTCCCGGTGTCTTTGCCACAGGTACTTAACGAAGCTACCGTGCCCGGTAAGTATCTTCGACAACCGGTAGGAGAGAGCACCGTGTCTCCTCTCCAGCCACTCGCATTCGTTGTGCTAAACAAAAATTCTAAGCAGTTCCCAGGTTTTCAGTAGAATATAGTTATTTGTTTATCCGTTATGCACAGCCGCAGCTCACAATGCTCGTTGCGCAATGAGCATGAAAACTATTTGACCGTGAGAACTTACTGCGGTTCGTTGCGACCCGTCTACTAGCGTACACAAAATTATTATAGAAGCATATCGATCGGTAGCCCTTTTCTTTTTTTTTTTTTTTTGTTTAACGTGAGGGAAAATCCTCATGGATGTTATGCCGGACTCCTACCGACTAAAAAACCTCACGTCACGCCCAACAGCCTGTGGTTGGGAGCCCCGGGGAAGCCCTCGGAAGGATGTCCCAGAAGATTGGTAGCCCCTTGAATATTATTTAGTTTCACGGTATATTCCTAAAGTAACTTTATCGGTTACACTTTCCCACCTGAAAAATTAAAGCGATTCTTATAAAAAAAAGGCAATATTTTTAATCCCAAGTGAAATGTTAACTAAAACTAACGTGGACCAATCCTAGTGAATATCGTCTACCGCAGACAGATGATTCGCTATTCATGCCTACATGTACAACGTGAACGCCTTGAAAATTAGTATGTTTTGCTCTGTTTCAAGAACCCTTGCTGTTTTGAGAGGAAAACAAATCTAACGATTAATTGGTTTCGGATGTACCATTTTTAGTGAGCCGGACTGCTACCAGCTACCAGCCAAAACCATTAGGATATCTTACAAATACCTACTGTCGGGTGTTCCTGAATAAACTCCCTTGTTTTCCTGTGTACCCTTGGCTGTTCCCTTGATGGTACAGTGGAAAATAAATTTTAACCGCTGTACCCTTGGCCGTAAAACCCAACCAACTTAAATTTCGAGAAACCGTTCTTTCCAAAATCTCACTATCTCTTCGCTGATCTCTCCTGTCCCCAAACATAATAGGAATCTCAACAGAACGTTTTCCACGAGATTGACACAAAACTCCAGTCAAAGAGTGAGTGTGAGTGACTTTTAGCCTCAAAATTTCCTTCCGTTCAGATTTGACTTTCAAAATATCACAACCACTCATGCCGCAATCATTCTTCGAAACTACAGCACAAAATACGGGAATAGGTACACATAGTAAACTGGTTACAAAGAGCTTAGTGCAAAAGTCGTTAGAGGTTGAACTCAACGTCTGTTACAATAATTACAAAGCGCAGCGGTATAATAGCTTTTCTAATCGCACTAAGTTCGCTCATTACCCAGCCTCAGCCCCAGTTTCATTCAACTTGATATATAGTTCCTCCCCGCTATTGTTCCTTATTATACGATATTAGACCCTTTTGACTTCGCTTAAGCCAATCGATATAGGTACTATAATAAAAGCTATAATACTATAAAGCTCGAGAGTTTATTTATTTATTCGAACGGAACTATTGGTTACTTTCATCACGCACGTGATGGGCGCTGGGCGTTGTCCGTAGCGCGTTACACGTTCCGCGTCGATCATTGCGCGTTGGATGTGGCGCGTTGCGTGCTAGGCGGTGAGCGATAGGCGTCGGGCGTGACGTGTTAGGTGATGGACGTGACGCGTGGCGTTGATTAGTGGGCGTAGCGTGGCGCGTTGCACGTTGATCGTTGGGCGTTGGGCGTTGAACGTGGTGCGTTTCGCGTTGCACGTTGATTGTTGCGCGTTGATCGTTGGGCGCTGGGCGTGGCACATTTCACGTTGCGAGTTAATCGTTGGGCGTTTTTTATTCTGCTTTGTTGAGAGCGAGAGGTTACCACGTAAAGGTACAAGCAACAAAAAAATAAAAGATCTTACACTAGTGTCTCATCCATCGGTCAGCAGGTGCACCGGTTGTTGGTGAGTCTGCTTGGATAATTGGTTTTCAATTATTGAATATCAAAGTACGAGTACCTGAAAGTAGCTATGACACCTACATTAAGATTTTCTCACCTCGAAATAAATTAAAACGTACTAGTCTTTCCTCCAAAAGCCTTATGCATACATAATATAAAGAATAATTTATTCAATAAAATATTAGACAAATGGTATGTACATTAAAGCGTAATAACTATTTACATAATAAATAAAACTAAATCTAAATAGGGCCCCCGTGGCATTGTGCCCAAAAGACTGGCAGCATTCCCCCTTTGAACGGCGATGCCTATTCGTTGGGAGAAATAACTGCCAGCCCTTAGGTCACCAGTAGACTCCACAAGACGCTTCTTCAAAATTTTAAAGAATTTATGCGCCTTGGGACCCCAAGGACCTCGGGTCTCGACACCGACTGGAATAAAATTGTACGACGAGCCGAGACCCTTATAAAGGGTGTTTTTTTTAGAGGTATAGAACTTTGAAATGGAATAAAACGAAGGTGATTGTTTTTATTGATATGAAAATGACTTTATTCGAAAGGAAATCTTCTGGCATTATAATTAAAATATGATTTCTGGCAAATAACCGCCACGGCTGGCTCGGACGTAGTCTAATCTAGAGGTCCAATTTTCGATGACTTTCCCAACATTTTTGGCCGTATATCGACAATAACGCGCCGAATGTTGTCCTCCAAGTGGTCAATCGTTTCGGGCTTATCGGCGTAGACGAGCGACTTCACATATCTCCACAGAAAATAGTCAAGTGGCGTAAAATCGCACGACCAATGGAGCAAAATGGAGGCCAATCCACTTGTCCAAAACGCGAAACTATGCGGTAACCAAACGTTTCCTTCAATAAATCAATTGTGGCACGAGCTAT
Organism: Miltochrista miniata; assembly: GCA_933228765.1. Taxonomy (NCBI): domain Eukaryota; kingdom Metazoa; phylum Arthropoda; class Insecta; order Lepidoptera; family Erebidae; genus Miltochrista; species Miltochrista miniata. The sequence goes on along the minus strand of OW121751.1, from coordinate 10,910,661 downwards.
GTGACATGTTGTGCCGTCTTGTTGAAACCACTACTACAGCACATCATGGTTGTTCAATTGATGAACAAAAAAGTCAGTAATCATCGCTCTATAGCAGTCACAATTGACTGTAACGTTCTGGTCAGCATCGTTTCTAAAGAAGTACGGACCAATTATTTCACCAGCCTATAAAGCACACCACACAGTCAGTTTTTCTGGATGTAACGGTGTCTCAACATACACTTGAGGATCATCTTCACCCCAAATATGGCAGTTTTGTTTATTGACGTATCCATTCAACCAAAAGTGAGCGGCACCGCTAAACAAAATTCGCTTATGAAAATCACGATACGCATTACGGACAGAACCAATATTTTCAAAATAAATTTGCACAATTTGGAAGCGTTGTTCAGGCTTCAGTCTATTCATGTTGAAATGCCCAACCAAACTAAACATAAATCACTTTACAGCTGATAATAATACCGCCAGTTAAAACAGTTATGCCAACTTAAAGTTCTATACCTCTAAAAAAAACACCCGTTACTTGGTTAGGTCATATAAAGATATATAGCACATAGAGGTATATTTCTTCAGTGCTTTGTTTTTTTTGTTATCGTGCAAGTCTGACTAAAATTATTATATAAAACACTCACTATATTACCTGACCCAAAACCCGATCCAAGATCTAACTAGTATTTTTAAGCTGGAATAAGAATCAAATTATAGAACAGTTTAAAATGAAACCAATCCATTAGAGCTTCTCAAATATTTATCCATACTTTAATATGAAAACGTGCCCGCTGTACAATTTAACTTCAATTATGAAAATTTGGGTTTTGTGTACATAGCGAGCATTACAAATCGTTGTAATGTAATTTAAAATAATGAAAGGCAAATTTAATTACATTGTATGTTTTCTCTTATCAAATTTTCATTTATGTTTCTTACGGCTATAAAATTTTTGCACTGCTTATATTATTTTTGCCGAGTAGCTATCTCACTTACGTCTGGATGCCAAAACGGTTTTACGTTTTGTGGCCTGTTGCCTAATTTTATTGTTCCCCACATGAAACCGCTGGCAGATTTCATTGAATTAGCTATTTCGAAAAGGGCAGTCACGCACGATGTGCCCTTTTCGAAGTTGCGAACTCAATTGGATTTCAGTTTTTTACTTTCACTTTATGACGAGTAAGGTCCAGGTCTAAGAATTATAAGTTATCAGTGGTACTACCATCTAAAAGGAGTTTATCGTATGTGTGCCAGTTTCACATTATGAGAATAAAATAATTTGTTTTTTATTTTACGTGTAGAAATTCCCACAGATGCCAAAGGTAGAGTCAGTGGTAATAGATCGCTACTTAAAGAGTTATTACCACTATCGCATAATAAAAAGAAGTTATTACAAGTTGGTATTACCACTAGCCCGATATCATCTTATTACATCATTTCATTTGTGGTAAACGCTGTGGATGTCACAATTAGAAACATTTTATATTGAACAATCTTAACAAATTATTATTGTGATGTTGTTTGTTTATCCAATAAAAAAAAATTAAAAAAATTAAAAAATTCCATCGAAATCGTCAGCAGACCACACACGGCAACTATATTAGTACTACATTTTTACATCCTGACGATTTTATGGAAAGCTGTAATGTCTCTTGCTTTATTATACATCTGTAGGTACTTCTTAATTTTTAGAATAATACAGGTCCCGGCATTGATTTAGATTTCATAAATAAAATAGCAAAGTTATCCAAAATAGACAAATATTAAAGTTAGCAGCAACCTACTCAAAAATAAAATCCTCAATAATGACAAACAAATTTCCCTGGGGAATAAAAAGTACCTATCATAGATATAATCCAATATGTGAAGGAAATATGTGTGAAACGTTTTTTATTGGAACCCGTCAATACTGATGCGACCGGATATTGGATACTGTAATATTTCGTGGCCTATGTATTTACGGACTCTAACCTTATATTGGATGTCCCGAAATTGACTGGCCAAATTTTATGAGATGACTTGGTATCAAAAAAAAAAAACATACAATCTATATCTATATACCTATATAAAAATCAATGCCACTTTTCATTGTAATTTTATAACTCAAGAACGGGCTCACCTATCCAAACAAAATGTTTAGGCTTTGTTCGGACTATTTAGTAGGTGGTGTATGTGAAGTTTGCACAAAATCGGTCGAGTGGTTCTTCATTTATCACATTTTTTGTAACAAATGAATTCAATAACGCATCAGGAACGGGTGATACCGGTACTCTCTATTATGTGACGCAAACGAAGTTGCGCGGGTCAGCTAGTTATCTAATAAAAAAGGTGGGTTATTTTTTTATTTTAAAAATTTTCACATTAAGCATTCGTTTTTTACCGCGGCAATTCGAAATAACAAGGTCGGCGCGGCAAAACAAACCACTATAGCAATACACGCAAGTGAGTTATATTAACATTTGGTAGGCGCTATAAATAGATTATTTATTAGGCTTGTAGCTATAGATAGATAGTTAGATGGGCGGTTCATTTCTTGTGTCAAAGTAGGGGTAGTTGATGGAGGGAGATTATGGAGGGTGTTAAGCTATATATAAGCGTGCGAAATAGTAGAAAGAAAAGATCAGGAACTAACTTAAATTATTTTGCATCATACAGTCATACTGTCGAAGAAATTTTACATTAAAGTAATTTTATTCCTTAAATTATTTCCACTGAAATACCAGTAAGTGGCTTAATAGCCCAAGTATTTAAATAAATTTATATTTGTGAAAACGGAAGCTCTGGTAAGCATCAATTGCGTAAATTTTATTTTAGTAAATTAATTGTGGGTAATTTTCATGTAAAAAAGAATATTTTAAGTACATTTATTTTATCAGGCAGGCGTTGTAAAATAATAAAGGGGGTAACGTTCTTTTAATATATTAAATGTTTTAAAATGGGGAGTAAAAATTAGTAATGAGGGAAAGTTTAGGGATATCTATGGTTGAAGAGGGTGTGTTTAAAATATTGTGTTCTTTTCAGAATGAGCTTCCAAGTATTGGTTTAAAAACCCTGCCTATACCCGTAAGGCAGCTATTTATGAATAATATAGGCGTAGAGCCATATTCTTATATTGTACATATTCCTGAAGGAAGGAAGTCCCATCCCTGAAGGATTCGGATGAGTACCTAGTTTTTAAGTTAGATATAAGTTTTAATATTGTGGAATTGAAATAAAAATAATAATACTCTGTAGTATTTGCATTATTGACTCCAGGACAAATTATATACCCTTACCTAAACTACTGAACCGCCTGGGAACTCCTGGGATCACTCTGGACTTCCCAGAAGCGTGTCACCACGTAGCACCCGCCTGGCTGTCGTTGTCGCTCTGTGCTGCTGCTCAGTAGCGATAGAAAGGGTGATAATTTAAATTTACAGGATCTTTGAAACGGATTTAGAGTCAAAGTACTCATGGGATTGTTTTTCTTATTTTTGTATTTCTTTTTGACTAATGCCACGTCACGTGACAAAATTTGGACAGGTAGTTTTGGGACACTAACCCTTAAAAAAATCGAGTCAAAATTCGTTCATTAATTTTGTTGTGCTAAGTTTTTACCCGACTGCGCGACCCAATAGAAGTGTAAGTAATGTGATTTCCTTAAATAATTTTATACAAATGTTTTGAAACGTATCTTTCATTTTTATTATAAGTACCTACCTGTTTATTAAAAGATTGAACATTTACAACGTAAACATAGGTACTTTGCACTATACGTGTAGTTAGTGGAAAACATCCCGTAAAGTGCTCTAAAGGGCTATAAAGTACCATTCAGTCGAGTATTTGTATTCAACGGTGTAAGCGCTATTCACAATTTGTTATGAATAGGGATGGATAATCCAGCCGCTGGTAACGGAGCATATTAATCACTCAAAAGGCTTCTCAAAAGGAGCAATTAATATGGATTCTCGTTAAAGTCACGTAAATGATGGATACGCTCTAAGTTCTTAATTCGTCGCAGATTATCAAGTCTTCTAAAACAGCTTAATAATTTTATTTAGGAGAGAATTTGGCATGGTAAGGAAGCTTTAGAAGGAATTTCGGTAGTTCCTGGAGCGCGTCAGAATAAATAAAGTAGGATTATCTTACATTACTACCAAGTACCTACCTCCAGCAAGTCTAAGCCCTTAAAATAGGTGAGTAAATATTCTCGGCGGGCTTGCGTAAATTCCAAATCGACTTCCACTGAGATCGACACATTACAGCATCGGTAGGGTTCACAAAATATCCCCTTTGAATATCTGACTCACAATTCATGAATTTCATCGTCATCTAATTCTAATAATGCTTCCGCTCCCGCATCCCATGTAAACTGAAATTTCAGTCACATTCCTTCCGTCATTAGAGCGTGATTGAATAACGAAACTTTTACATTTTTTATATCAGTAGGATCACTGAAGACTGGTGGTTCAGTTCTAAAAAAAAGTCAAGTTTAAGTTGAAATACATAAAAAAACTCAACTTGGATAGATCCACCATGAATGAGTGGATGAGAACCCTAATTATAATTATTCTGTTCTCTTGGGGTTAAATAAGCTCTTCCTTCATTTTGTACAAGACTTCTTTTGTATTTTTTGTTAATTAAGAAAAACGGGTCAAGTTTCTTTTACCCCTTTCATCGGCGCTCTACGGTTGAGTGTAGGTCTTTAGAAAATAATTTTAATTAACCTAGATTTGAGTTTAGCGAAGCGAAGGGTTTTATTCGAGACTGACTAGCTTATACTACCAGACGAAATTAAAAGTATGTCCCTTAATAAGTTTAAAAGATCTGTAAAAGGTAAATTGTACTGCAGGGGCTACTATACAATCACTGATTATTTGTTGGATAAGGAAGCCTGGAAATGACCTGCTTTGCTGGATTCTCAAGAAAATTGTTAAAATGCATAGTTTTTAAATTCTTTAAAATTGTAAATAGAGCAAAAAAAGAACAACCCGCTGAGTTTCTTGCCAGTTCTTCTCAGGTGGGTCGCGTTGTGAACTGGTGGTAGAGTTTTGTTTTATATTCTGAACGTTTTACAAGCGCATCTGTATAATGCCTATGTGAAATAAATATAATTTTGATTTTGATAGGCTTTTCTAGCCTATAAGCCCTCTTTTTTACTATAACATCATTGTATAAGCTAGTTTCACTGCGATCATTCCTGATCTATTGTGATCGCCGCCAAGCGGGGTAAGTCAAGGTGACATCCCACCTTTACCTACATATTTCATGAGAGAGGGAACGATGCCGTTCTTTTTTCTATAGAAACGTATTCCCCCTTTTCTCGTGAATGCCCTTGGAAGAATCTTTATAATTTTATTAAATCAAGAAATGATGTAGGTATACATGTCTCTATCGCTCCTTTTTAGCGGCTGAAAATAAATAAAGAAAATAACACACACTTTAAAAAGGCGAAAAAAATGGCGAAAAGTTACCCTTCTTTATCGTCATTAGGACAGAACTGGCTTGAAACTGTAAAGCAATCAAACTATCTATGTAGTTAACCCGTAATAAAGTTACAACCTGGGGCAAAAAACGTATATTTCCACACTCTCAAAAGAATTAAAACTAATAGTGTTACCTTATAGAATAACATACATTTAATAAACTAAAAGCCAAAAAATAGTATTACATAAAAATGAATTTCTCACCTTGTTAACTTTTCTTGTACGAGACCAGAATTATAATAATAATTGAATTATTTGAAAAGTTAAGGAGTCCCGAAAACTCCATAATTTAATGTTAACTTTGACGTAATTTCGCACGTAAATAAAGGTCAGTAATATTTTTTTTAGTTCATTATATTTTTGATAGAAATATCAAATAAGTACCTTTATTGGTTTACTTATTTAGGTTATGTATAGAATACAAAATATTAACGTGGCTTTTTTTTGAACAACGGAAAAAAGTAGGTAACTTTTTTTGTAAATACGTAGGTACGTACAAAGAAAACAACCAGACTCGAGACGATTATTTTTTTAGATTAGACAAATTACGGGCTATAGATTAGACACAAATCTAGTTTATCCAATAAGCGGTAATTTAGATTGCTATAAATGCTAATTGATGCCAGTCGTATAGATCTATTTGTGCGTATAGTTCCTAAATAGATTGACCGACGACGCGACGTTAAAGACTTGACGTTGAAGACATTTTTAGGGTTTCGTAGCCAAATGGCAAAAAGGGAACCCTTATAGATTCGTCATGTCTGTCTGTCTGTCTGTCTGTCCGTCCGTGTGTCACAGTCATTTTTCTCCGAAACTATAAGGTACAAAACTTGGTAATTAGATGTATTCTTAAGCCGCGCTTATATAATACCGCACTTATATAAAACTAGAAAAAAAGTAGTAAATTTTGGGGGTCCCCATACTCAGAACTGAAACTCAAAATTTTTTTTTTCATCGAACCATACGTGTGGGGTATCTATAGATAGGTCTTCAAAAATGCTATTGAGGTTCCGAACATAATTTTTTTCTAAAATGAATAGTTTGCGCAAGAGACACTTCCAAAGTGGAAAAATGTGTGTCCCCCCCCATCTAACTTTTAAATAGTGTCCGACCGAAACTGGTTTTCCGGCCGAAACCGAAACCGAAACCGAACTTTCGGCCCCAGGGTCAGTTTCGGCCGAAACCGAAACCGAAACTCACGTGTTCATATTAAAAAAAAAATCAGCCAAGTGCGAGTCGGATTCCGCAAATAGGGTTCCGTTACAAAAATTGGGCACAAACATTTTGTTTGTTGTGTGGATGCTTTTTTCTGATTTTAGTAGGTATTTTTTTGTTATCGGCATCAGAACAGGGTGAGGTGGTTGTGGTAGTGTCTCTTGACATCGCCAACGCTTTCAGCACCTTGCCCTGGAGCTGCGTTTGGGAGGCGCTTATTTACCATGGAATGCCTCCATACCTCCGTCAAATTGTCGGGGCCTATCTTTCCAAGAGGGCCATAACTTATCCGAGTCCGCGAGATGTGTCGTTCGGTGTTCCATAGGGATCGGTCTTAGGTTACTCGTGTTACGTGCGTAACGTGTTACGATGACACCCTCATTACAGCGCGAGGAGCAACGCACCGAGACGCAGCCCTGAGGCCACCTGCGGGATCCAGCTTACATAAAGGGGGCGTCAGCATCGGCATCGAGCTCTCGATGACGTATCTGGGGCTCGTACTCGATAGCCGGTGGAATTTCGTATACCACTTCCGAAGTTTGGTCCCATAGCTGAGGGAGGGGGCATTAGCCGCGCTCTCGCGGTTGTTGCCCAATATCAGGAGACCCAACGCTGCCTGCAGGAGACTGTACTTTGGGATCGTGCGGAGCATGGCCCTATACAGGGCCCCCGTATGGGCGGAGATCCTGATGGCCAGCAATGCGGCTAGATTGCTTAGCCCGCGGAAGGTGACGGCTGTCAGGGTGATAAGGAGACACCGCACGATCTCAGTTGAGGCGGCATGTCTTCTAGCCGGGACCCCTCTATGGGACCTGGAAGCAAGGGCCCTTGCATGATTGTTTAAAATGGTGCAAGAAGGCGCTGAAGCGGGGCCATAGGCCTCTTCCTGTGAGCAGGTCATGCTCGTAAAAGAGACGGCGGGGAGGAAGCGGGAGAGAACTCTGCCATCCGAGTTCCACAGTCTGCGGCGACGCCCCAAACTATCAGCCTCCATGACCGGGGGCCTGAGGACGGTGACGGGGCTGCTTACCGTCTTTACAGAAGCAGGCCTTAGACGATAGCATGACTTTAGAGATTCATCCACGCCCCGCCCAAGAAGCGGGATAACAACTGCACAACCCCCCAAAGACGCGGCCGCAGTATGCATCATTCCGAGGGCATACTCGGGGCTCCCAACTGTAGGTTGTTAGGTAGGATACGCGTGGTTTTTAGTCGGTAGGACTACTGTACAGTGAAAATTTTAGGCTTATATCTGGCACGGTTCCAGCGATACAACCTCGTGACTAATAGACAGACGGACGGCTAGGCCTCATGTCTCGTTAATAGGCTTTAACCCCTCCGTGTGTGAGTTAGACTCGCACTTGCCCGGATATTTTTAATAGGTGCAGCAAGTTCCACCAAGTGCCATCAATCAACAGTATTAATCAACGGTATAAATCTATCTTCTCAAGTGTTCATTTTAGAAATATCTCCACCTAAAGATGAGTTTCTTTCTTTTACGTGTAGAATTACTCATAGACGCTATTGCGAACTCCTGCCGACTAAAACCACACGGTGCCCTGCTACTAGCTCTTGGCTGGTTTTGGTTACATTCTAGAAGTATATAACTAAAACTGGACAACAGTGAGCTGGACTAGCGCGCGTAGGGTTCCGTACAAGAAAAGCAGCAAAAAATCACGTATGTTGTTTGGGATGCCCCCTTTACATACATACATACATACATATCATCACGCCTGTTTCCCATCGGGGTAGGCAGAGACTATGGCTTTCCATTTGCTACGATCCTGGCATACCACTTTCGCTTCTTCTACTTTCATAAGTGCTTTCATACACGCTCGCCGGTTAAGGGTGCTCTTGACCTGGCCTTTTTCCAGCAGGTCATCAATTTGGTTACCATGCGTACGCCGAGGATGACCCCTACCAGCTTGCCCATTCATTCTCGCCTTATAGATCTGTTTAGTCAGTCTATTTTCATCCATCCTCTCAACATGTCCAAACCATCTAAGCATCCCTTTTTCTATCTTTGTCACTACATCTTCAGTTATACCACATTGTTTTCTAATCACGCTATTTCTTACTTTGTCCATCAATTTCACTCCAGCTATACTTCGCAGACTTCTCATTTCCACTGCATTAATTTTACTTTCATGCTTCTTCTGCCACACCCAACTTTCACTACCATACATAAGTGTGGGGATAAGCACACCCCTATGCACAGCCACTCTTGCCTTCTTAGACACGTTTTGACTGCTCATAAAGGTATGCATCGCCCCATTCACTTGATTTCCTGCCAAAACTCTTCTCTCAATATCCTGGTCACACTTTCCATCCCTCGTAAATTTTGAACCCAGGTATACAAATTCTTTCACCTGTTCCACTCTTTGCCCTTCGATAATAATAGGGCAATTCGTCATACATTTCTCTCTTTCAAAAACCATTACTTTAGTCTTACTTACATTCACTTTCATTCCTCTACCTTTCAGCGCCTCATGCATAATATTAACCATCAACTGCAACTCCTCCGCCGATGCAGCTAAGATCACCTGATCGTCAGCATATAGGAGGCATTTGATGGACAGCTCGTTCAGTTTTATACCACACGCACTCTCTTGCAATTCTTTCAAACAACTGTCCATGTACAGGTTAAACAGCCACGGTGACGCTACACAACCCTGTCTCACACCCCTTTCTATGTTAAAGAAGTCCGTGCAAGCTCCGTTGATCCTGACACAAGCACTCGAGCCCTCATAAAGAGATTTCAGTGCTCGTATCAAGCTGCTGCTCACCCCGTACAAAGACAATGTTGACCATAGTTCATTCCTCACCACTTTGTCATAGGCCTTCTCCAGATCTACGAATACGCAATATACCTTTTGACTTTTCGCCAAAACTTTTTCTGCTATGCGTCGTAAGGAGAAGACCTGATCCGTGCATCCCCTTCCTTTCATAAATCCTGCTTGAACATCCCACATTTTTCCTTCGCTTTCATTCATCACTCTTTTTATCAACACTTTCGCATACAGTTTACCGACGATGCTGAGCAGGCTTATGCCGCGGTAATTTTTGCACTCTTGCTGCGACCCTTTTCCTTTGTACAGCGGCACAATGACGGCTTTGGACCATTCTTTTGGTACGCTGCCACTCCTCCAGCACAGATTAAAAAGGCGGTACAGCTGGTCAATCACCACGCCACGTCCTGCTTTCAGCATCTCAACGGAAACCCTATCAATCCCAGCAGCCTTGCCTAGTTTCATACTATTTAATGCTTCCATTATTTCTTCCATACTAATGTCGTTTTCATTGCCAATTTCATTCATTTCACAAAAATGAGTTTGCACTTGCGTATCCTCTTTATCAAATAGACTTTCAAAATACTCCTTCCATATTTTTAGCACACACTCTTCTCCTCCCACAAAACTTCCATCCTGGTTTCTGATCTTATTAAGCGGTGATGTGGTCTGTGGACTCCTCACCGCTTTTATGGACTTCCAAAAGAATTTTATATTCTGTTGGAAGTCACCAGATAACCTTTTATCAAATTCATCTCTATCATTCTCCTTCTTTCTTACTAACACCTCTTTTGCCACACGCTTATACCTTTTATTCTCATCGTTGGCCATTCGTACATCCTCATCCGTTGCCTTCTGCATTCTTTGATTGGCCTTTGTGGCCAGCCAGTCCAACCATGCTTTCTTCTTCTCAGACAACGCTTTCAGAACTTCCGCGGTCATTCTTTTTAACTTACATCCTTGGCTTCTCTTGCTCACACCACACACTTCAATCGCAACTTCCACGAGTCCTTCCTTAATCGGCTTCCATAATTCTTCAATCTCACATACTTCATCTAAATTATCAAACTTTTTGCTTAGTTTGCTCACAAATTCCTCTTTTATACCTATCTCTTGCAAATTCTCAACTTTTATGCGTTCTAGTACACTAACAGGTTCACGCACACGGTGCCTCCACCGCTGAAACAGACCTCTTACTCGGCTGACAACCAAGAAGTGGTCTGTGTCAATCCCAGCGCCGCGGTAGGCTCGAGTGTCTAGTACTTTCTTTCTCATCCTTGCGTCAACAATCACAAAGTCAATCATGCTCCTCTTACTTCCTTCTTGTCTCGTAATCAAGTGGATATCTTTGTGGTGAAACATGGTGTTAGTCACCACAAGATTCTTCTCCAAACATACTTCAAGCAAACTTTCTCCATTTTTATTCACTCGCTCATCACCAAACTTTCCCAATACTCTTTCATACCCATCACGCTTGACTCCAACCACTCCAACCCACCCATTAAAATCGCCTAACATTACTATCCTCTCATTTTATTTGCACTTACTCAAAACATCACTCATGCTCTCCCAAAATGCCTGCCTCTCATTTTGGTCTCGTAAAGATCGGCACCACCGCGCATCTTGTGGAGCATATACTCCTAAAACAAAGATGCGGGTAAGTCCAACCTTCAGCCTCAACCAAAGGAGTCTTGGGCTTACACATTCATATTCTGTGACACATTCATTCATTCTCGCAGACAGTACTACACCAACGCCCTGACACGCTTTACTGGTTTTAGGCACACCCGACCAGTAGGCAGCGTAGGGTCCATGTGTGGTGGTGTCACATCCTTTCCTCTTTGTCTCATTCACGCACAGAATATCGAGTCGTCTCTCTTTCATCATCTTGCATACTTCCTCAATTTTGTCTATCATACCGTCTCTTACATTTAACGTAGCAAAGTGGCTATCCCAAGTCCACTTTTCGCCTCGATGGGAAACGAGACGTGATGGGTTGCGAACCACATGCCCCCTTTAATATTATTAATTAGTCTTTGTAGCTATAGCGGCAACAGAAATCCATCATCTGTAAAAAAATTAACTGTCTAACTATCACGGTGCATAAGTCTGACGACCAACGAAGTCAACGGAACCGACAACATAGGGGTAGGGTTATGTAATGTTCTAGATCACCTTTTTAGGATTCCGTAAAAATTGTATTATTATAACTATTGATTGGAAGTCCTTTGTAAATCTTCGGTTGGTAACATATTAACTGGTTGGGCTGACCCTAACCACGTCACAAGCAGAGCCTGGCACTCAAAATTCATGAACATGTGAGTTTCGGCCCGGCCGAAAGTTTCGGCCCATTTTGGCCGAAACCGAAACTGCGGCCGAAACTCGATTTTTTGGCCGAAACTGGCCGAAACCGAAACCGAAACCGAAACTTCGGTCGGTCACTACTTTTAAACTAAGAGAATGATAAATCTAAAAAAATTATATCATGTACATTGCCATAAAAACTACTAACGAAAATTAGTTCGAACGAGATAGAGCTGGTAGTTTTTAAGCTATGCATAGCTTCTATCGCGGGCCTTGCGTGGAGACCGAATCCAGAAATTGTCACGAAAACGAATCACACTCTCGGCTACCTTCGGCCACGTTCGTATATCTCGTCTCGCACTTCATAAATTTTTTGTTTACGTCAATTATGAACTCTGCAGTCGTAATATATTATTTGTCAAATAATCCAAAAATTGATGCTTGTACCCAGAATCGATCTTGCGCCTTCTGCGTACCGATCCGCGCCTTAACCACTCGACCAAAGTTGAATTAAGAGTGCTGGTCGAATTTAGAGTTCTTAATGTGAAATGTCAATTTCGATGCTGTCCATTTCATTATGTTGCTGTCAATTTACTTCGTCTAAATTCCGTAGGATAAAAGTGTTCTGTGGTCTAAATAAAAATTCGACTATAGGTGTATTACATGGGAACACCCAAAAATTCCGAAATATGTTTTTCCGAATTTCAATATTCCGATGTTCAAAATTCCGAAGATTATAATTCCTAAGAAACAAAGCTCCGAATATTCAAAAGGACGATATTCATTTATCCGAAAGTCATAAGTACGAATTTTTATTTTTCCTAATTTCATTAGCACGAATAATCAAAAGACCGGACTGTTATTTTCCCGAAAAACATTATTCAGAATTTCAAATATCCGAAAATTCACTGTTAAAGCTTTTTACTAAAGTACGGTCAAGTCTAACTACCGAAGATATTATTTCCCAGTGAGTGGAAGGCAAACGACAAAACAAAAAAAAATAACCACGATGGCTAAGGCCGGAGCTCCGCTCCGCTTCGCTTTCGCCTTAGCCTTCTAACCTAACCTATTCAAGTCGAGATGTTAACCATAATAAGTGAATGGTTAACACCCCGACTCAGAGTACCCCGACTCGGATAGGTTAGGTTAGAAGGCTAAGGCGGGAGCGAAGCGGAGCGGAGCTCCCGCCTTAGTCTTCGTGGTTATTTTTTTTTGTTTTGTCGTTTGCCTTCCACTCGCTTGGAAAAAATATTTTCGGTAGTTAGACTTGACTATACTTTATTAAAAAAACGGGTGGAATCGGGAACATAAATAATCGTCTTTAATGATAAGTTTCGGGTTGAAACAGGAACGGGTGGAAACGACATTCACCCTTCGTATTTATGATATTTCGGATTTTTGATAATCGGAGTTCGTATTTATTATGTGGCGGATTTTTAATGATTCGGAATTCAACGGTTCGGTTTCTTGAAAATCGGCATTCTGACAGTCGGAATTGTAAACATTCGGAATTTTAAAATTAATACTTTTAATAAAAAGGATTTATGAAACATCGGATTTTTGACTTTCGGGATTTCGAATCATTCGGACTTATGAAATTCGGAATTATGAAATTCGTGATTGTGACTTTCGGAATTAAGTTTTTCGTAATAATGTAGTGTACCCGTATTACATAGGTATTCATCATCTATGTACAACAGTGAACTGTACTCGTATTATTTGTGTAAAAAGTGTTTTAAATATGAATAAACAAAGTGCATTTATTAATGAAGAAAGTCACGAAAAAATAGTGAAAGAAAATGAGTACTCTATAAACATACATTTTATTATTATTATCACCAATGCAGTATTATTTTTTGTTTTGTTAATTTATATATAATACTGATATAAAGATAACCAAACCCGGGAGTACGTTCCCATGGGAAGCGGGAAGAAAATTTCACGCTGACGTAGCCGCGAGCGCCATCTTTCCCATACCTATGTACTTTAAACGTGTCATAAAAGTCACAACAATACCATACATGCATATTTCAAAGAATGTCTATTATTACCATAAAATTTGTAAAAATAGTTTTTAAGTAGATAAGATGAAACCTATTGTTTTATCTTTTAACTAGCTGACCCACGCAACTTTGTTTACGTCACACAAGGTCTATGAAATTAGAGGTAGGTATTTATTAATCATGCTCATCAAGTAGCGTGTGAATCTGCCCTGTTTGCTTAATCAAAATAGAGCTTAATGGTTAAAGCTATTCCTCAGTATAGAATTTTCCTCAGTATAAACAATTTACATACAAACACGTGTTAGAATTTTAAGCTATTGCATAGCTTCTATCGCGGGCCTTGCGTGGAGACCGAATCCAGAAATTGTGTCACGAAAACGAATCACACTCTCGGCTACCTTCGGCCACGTTCGTGTTTCTCGCACTTCATAAATTTTTTGTTTACGTCAATTATGAACTCTGCAGTCATTATATATTATGTCAAATAATCCAAAAATTGATGCTTGTACCCAGAATCGATCTTGCGCCTTCTGCGTACCTATCCGCGTCTTAACCACTCGACCAAAGTTGAATTAAGAGTGCTGGTCGAATTTAGAGTTCTTAATGTGAAATGACAATTTCGATGCTGTCAATTACATTAGATGCTGTCAATTTACTTCGTCTAAATAAAAATTCGACTATAGGTGTATAGGTATTCATCATCTATGTACAACAGTGAACTATACTCGTATAATTTGTGTAAAAAGTGTTTTAAATATGAATAAACAAAGTGCATTTATTAATGAAGAAAGTCACGAAAAATAGTGAAAGAAAATGAGTGAGTACTCTATATACATACATTTTATTATTATTATCACCAATGCAGTATTATTTTTTGTTTTGTTAATTTATATATAATACTGCTATAAAGATAACCAAACCCGGGAGTACGTTCCCATGGGAAGCGGGAAGAAAATTTCACGCTGACGTAGCCGCGAGCGCCATCTATCCCATACCTATGTACTTTAAACGTGTCATAAAAGTCACAACAATACCTTATATGCATATTTCAAAGAATGTCTATTATTACCATAAAATTTGTAAAAATAGTTTTTTGTAGATAAGAAGAAACCTATTGTCTTATCTTTTAACTAGCTGACCCTCGCAACTTTGTTTACGTCACACAAGGTCTATGAAATTAGAGGTATTTATTAATCATACTCATCAAGTAGCGTGTGAATCTGCCCTGTTTGCTTAATCAAAATAGAGCTTAATAGTTAAAGCTATTCCTCCGTATAGCATTTTCCTCAGTATAAACAATTTACATACAAACACTTTTTTTTTGTGTTAGAATTTTGTTAGAATTTTATTACATGTATCAATGTAGTAGACGTAACGTGTATAAAATGGCATCAATCAAATGTCATCAATATTCTGAAAAAGAAATTAAAAATAGAGTTCACAAACTCTTTTGAAAATACATACTTACCTACCTTAAAGGATCGTTATGAAGATAACAGGATAGTTAACAACCATCCATAGAAAATAAATGGTATAATGCTGAATACCGCAAAGAATGGGGCCTATACTGATATCCTGGACGATTTAAATGATGCCGATGTCCTGTGCCTGCTGAGGCACACACTCGCCGTCATGCATGTCTGCAGGACAACGAGCAGGATGAGGCAGCGAATGGCTGGACTGAAATTAAAATCGACAGACGCAAGAGATGTGGTGGAGGCACTAATTCACGTACCTCGGGAGTATCGTGTCAGAAACTGATGGGATAGAAGAGTACCCTACATCATTTCGAGTCTCGCCAAGGCCAGAACAACCTTTACACAGCTGCGCCCCGTAGGCAGTTGCGAAAATGGACACGAAGAGTGAAACTCAAAACAAAGTAAACGTTAAAACTGTACTGCTAACTGCTATACGGATGCGAGACATGAAAGGTCACTAAAGACATTTCGCACCAGCTACCAGCTATAAGTCTTCGTCAAACGCTGCCTCCAATGGATCCTCGGTACATACGGGCCCGAGAACATTACGAACGTAAGACTATTGGAACGCTGCAGTGAGACCCCTATCCACCAACAGATCAAACGTCGGAAGTGTAGCTGCTGCGCTGGATTGGACACACGCTGCAAAGGGACCATGATCACATCATACCAAGGCAAGCCTTACTGAAACTACTGGTAGGGTTTCAAAAACTGTTCGATAGTAAGTAGGTACATTTATTGATAGTACATAACATAATGCTAAGATTAATAGGAGCGGTGCAGCAATGAGGAATGTTTCGAAAACGGAAAACATTTAATCGTTATAAGAGTATCCGTTGCGCCTCTGCGTAAATGGTTGAAGTTACATAAAAATAATTTATTACAAAATAATTGTTCTTCTTAAAAAGTTCTATAACAAAATACCTATTAAGCTATTGCATAGCTTCTATCGCGGGCCTTGCGTGGAGACCGAATTCAGAAATTGTGTCACGAAAATAAATCACACTCTCGGCTACCTTCGGCCACGCTCGGCCACGTTCGTGTATCTCGCACTTCATATACCAACGTGTACACGTGAGCGTTTGCATAACGTGTACCTATGTATATGAAGTGAAGTAGGGTGAAGGTGGGTGGGCTGAGGTGTGTAGGGTGGGGTGAAGTGAAGTGGGGTGTGGTGAGGTGAATTGGTGAGAGGTGGGGTGGGGTGAGGTTAGGTGGAGTGGAATTTTGGCCTTTTGGACTTTGGCCTTTGGGACTTTTGGACTTTTGGCCTCTTGGACTTTAGGACTTTTGGACTTTTGTACTTTTGGACTTTTGGCCTTTTGGGCTTTTGGACTTTTGGACTTTTGAAGACCCAAAAGTCCTCAAAGACCGAAAAGTCCCAAAAGTTCAAAAGTCCAAAAGTCCAAAAGTCCAAAAGTCCAAAAGTCCAAAGTCCAAAAGCCCAAATGTCAACAGTCAAGTAGGTACTTGGTACTTTACTTTGTTGAACATAGGCCTTAAAATCATACTAATATTATAAATGCGAAAGTTTGTGAGTGAGGATGTTTGTTACTCTTTCACGCTCAAACCGCTGAACGGATCGGGCTGAAATTTGGTACAGAGATACATTATAGTCTGGAATAACACATAGGCTACCTTATATCCCGGGAATAACTTCCCGCGGTAACAAATTTTACGCGGGCGAAGCTGCGGGCATCAGCTAGTATTCTTAGATAGAAATAATTATACTAGCATAGTTGGTAAAAAATGCTATGTAATAGCTTTACCGCGGCAGTCCCCGAGTGCCACACGTCTTTTTATTACATGTATCAATGTAGTAGACGTAACATGTATAAAATTACATCAATCAAATGTCATCAATATTCTGAAAAAGAAATTAAAAATAGAGTTCACAAACTCTTTTGAAAATACATACTGTACCTACCTTAGAGGATCGTTATGAAGATAACAGGGTAGTTAACAACCATCCATAGAAAATAGATGATATAATGCTGAATACCGATACTGAAATCCTGGAGGATTTAAATGATGCCGATGTCCTGTGCCTGCTGAGGCACACACACGCCGTCATGCATGTCTGCAGGACAACGTGCAGGACAACGAGCAGGATGAGGCAGCGAATGGCTGGACTGAAATTAAAATCGACAGACGCAAGAGATGTGGTGGAGGCACTAATTCACGTACCTCGGGAGTGTCGTGTCAGAAACTGATGGGATAGAAGAGTACCCTACATCATTTCGAGTCTCGCCAAGGCCAGAACAACCTTTACACAGCTGCGCCCCGTAGGCAGTTGCGAAAATGGACACGAAGAGTGAAACACAAAACTGTTTTCTGCCAAGCCAATAGACCATTTGGTCTTTTGGCTTTATAAAAAGCACTGTACATCAGTACATCATTTTATATGATTAAACTAGTACATTTCATTGTAATTGACTGTACAATCAAAATTAACACACAACAGCCATTACGCGTTTGTCGATTAATACATTTTTAAATATAATGAAATTTTATATGTATTTGTGTTTCCCCTTCACCCGCTATGAAAACTAGCAGAATATTTTTGTATGCGGTGGTTCGCAAAGGCTAGTCCCGTGATATATGGTCTAAGGTTGCGCCTCTGAGTAAATGGTTGAAGTTACATAAAAATAATTTATTACAAAATAATTGTTCTTCTTAAAAAGTTCTAAAACAAAATACCTATTAAGCTATCGCGGGCCTTGCGTGGAGACCGAATCCAGAAATTGTGTCACGAAAATAAATCACACTCTCGGCTACCTTCGGCCACGCTCGGCCACGTTCGTGTATCTCGCACTTCATATACCAACGTGTGCAACGTGAGCGTTTGCATAACGTGTACCTATGTATATGAAGTGAAGTAGGGTGAAGTGGGGTGGGCTGAGGTGTGTAGGGTGGGGTGAAGTGAAGTGGGGTGTGGTGAGGTGAATTGGTGTGAGGTGGGTGGGGTGAGGTTAGGTGGAGTGGAATTTTGGCCTTTTGGACTTTGGATTTTGGCTTTTTGGACTTTAGGACTTCTGGACTTTTGTACTTCTGGCCTTTTGGGCTTATGGGCTTATGGACTTTTGGACTTTTGGAATTTGGTTTTTTGGACTTTTGGACTTTTGGGACTTTTGGGACTTTTGGGACTTTTGGGACTTTTCGGTCTTTGAGGACTTTTGGGTCTTCTAAAGTCCAAAAGTCCAAAAGTCCAAAAGTTCAAAAATCCAAAAGTCCAAAAGTCCAAAAGTCCAAAAGTCCAAAAGTCCAAAAGTCCAAAAGTCCAAAAGTCCAAAAGTCCAAAAGTCCAAAAGTCCAAAAGTCCAAAAGTCCAAAAGTCCAAAAGTCCAAAAGTCCAAAAGTCCAAAAGTCCAAAAGTCCAAAAGTCCAAAAGTCCAAAAGTCCAAAAGTCCAAAAGTCCAAAAGTCCAAAAGTCCAAAAGTACAAAAGTCCAAAAGTCCAAAATTCCAAAAGTCCAAAAGTCCAAAAGTCCAAAAGTCCAAAAGTCCAAAAGTCCAAAAGTTCAATAGTCCAAAAGTCCAATAGTACAAAAGTCCAAAAGGCCAAAAGTCCAAAAGGCCAACAGGCCAAAATGGTACTTTACTTTGTTGAACATAGGCCTTAAAATCTTACTTCTTAATATAATATTATAAATGCGAAAGTTTGTGAGTGTGGATGTTTGTTACTCTTTCACGCTCAAACCGCTGGACGGATCGGGCTGAAATTTGGTACAGAGATACATTATAGTCTGGAATAACACATAGGCTACCTTTTATCCCGGGAATAACTTCCCGCGGTAACAAATTTTACGCGGGCGAAGCTGCGGGCATCAGCTAGTATTCTTATATAGAAATAATTATACTAGCATAGTTGGTAAAAAAATCTATGTAATAGCTATACCGCGGCAGTCCCCGAGTGCCACACGTCTTTTTTTTAATACGTCATAAACCGCAATTTTCGGTTAGAAAAATCACTACCACTGCGAACGTGTTAAAACATCATCACATATTATGTTACTTGCTGCTACGAAACCCTTCATGGGCGAGTCCAACTCGCACTTGGCCGGTTTTTTTTATGAATCTATCACGGTTCGTGAGAAACAGCCTCATGACGGGCAGACAGACAGACGGACAGCGAAGTTTCAACCTTTTGGGTACGCAACCCTACAAAGAGAATTTAAAGATTAGTAAATGACATCCACTATACGTAAATATGGCTAGCAGAGCAATAAAATTTGACGGTATCTAGTGCGTGTACGAATCAAAGGGTGGGGGCGATAAATCGCGTCGCGGCGCGTCGCGCGTCGTCGTGATTCATGAGAGCGCCCGGGGCGACCCGGATTACGAGCTCGGTCGTTTGTTGATTACCGCTATTTTACTATAATTAAATACTTAACTTATTAATTTTTTTGTATTAAATGTACTAATTACACATAAAGATCCATAAGTATGCCAAATTATATTTAAACCTATCTGTCTACGGTTAAGTCCAGAATTGTAATAATTGAAAATTAAATTAAATGTAGATAAAAGACAAAACATAAAGTTAAAGCTTCCTCTATCGGTCTATCCCATTATTTTCTAAATATTTAATTCCTTGTACTTGTTTTTATATGTCGGATACTTTGAATAAATAAATAAAAGTAAGAAAAAAAGACAAATACCTACTAAAATATCTCAGAAAATAGAGTGCGCGTTATTATTTAAGCTTATTCGCGGATACGAGAGATGACCACAACTTAAATAAATAAGCGACCTATTCCTGAAAAATATTATTTGTTAACAGTTATCACCGCCAAAATAAGTAAAACAATCCATTTATTAAAACCCCTCACTGAAAGTATAGTCAACTAATAATAAAGTTATATCTTTATCATTGAAAGGACAATACTTCAAAAAGTTTCTTCTTCAGGCATAGCGAAAAAATCAAACGTCAAAATGTGATTGATGGCAAGTTCGTCCCGGTCTTTGAGTAATTATTACTACCTACGTATAGAGAAGCTATCCAGAACAAAAAACGTGCGCCTTTTGCCACAAGTAAGCTAGCAAGCATAAAGTTCGCTTTTGCAGCGATTGAACAAAAAATTAGTCGTTTAATCGTAATATAAATATTCAAGCGCAAGACCGCTTTTTAGTAATAGTTTTTTCGCGACCAAAAGGTCTTAGGCGCCGGGAATATCAAGGCGCTTACGCGTATCCTTCAACGTATTCTAAGAACAAGTCACTTAAAAAGATTACACACTATAGACTGGACACGCATACGTTTTTACCCAAAGGTTATTTGAATTACTACTTCCAGAATAGTAATTTATTTATCAGATTTAAATAATATACTTTTTAGGGTTTTTCTACAAGTAGTAATATACATACATATGGTCACGCCTTTGTCTCCGTAGGGGTAGGCAGATGCCCACAGATTATATGCCCACTTTTCACCATTTTAGAATTTGTCCCACGTAATAGGTGGTGAGCCGTGTTGAAATAGACAGGCGCAGATTCTTTGCTGTTGAAACTTTTCAAGCCGCCTATGAAGACCTTCAACAGACGGACGGCGAAGTGTTATGAATAGGGTTCCGTTTTTTACCCAAAATTCGGTTATTTATTTTACTCGTAAACGGTGAGATACTCCAGGCAATCAAAATTTGTACGATATTTTTCGTTGAATTAGAACAATGAAATTAGGTACATACATATAATCAAGACTATTTCTTTAAGGCGGTAAAACATGATTGAACATGTGCTAGTAACCCATATTTTGATAATTATACTTTAAAACTACAAGTTTAAGGTTTATTTAAAATTTTTAGTTTTACATGTTTACCTACTTAAATCATAATAATCTCTTCTATTATTATAATATACCGACTTCAAACTACGAAATACATTTAAAAATTCTAAATAAATAACTGCTCTTCATATAAAATGTTTCATTACAATAATATACCGACTTCAAACTACGAAATACATTTAAAAATTCTAAATAAATAACTGCTCTTCATATAAAATGTTTCATTACAACCAACATTAGTACCTACGTGAAGTATCTGAGCAGGTCACTTTTATTGATCTATGATTTCATTCATAAGTTTGGGGGAGTAATGGGCATTAAAATTATTCTATAATACTGGAAACAAATGTAATTTACTTGATATTTTGTTTAGTTACCGATGATAAGTGACACCACTATCTTTTTTCGTGGTAGTTGTATTGTTTTTACACTGTTTTAACACACACGATGGCATTTTTACGAGCGATTGTTGCGGGCGATTACTACGCAGTTAGCCGAGCGACTGAACGCACATGAGCCGATCGGCTCAACCTCACCGTTGCAAATTTTATGTTCGCGATGTCTGTTCCATACGTAGTAGTATTAGTTCAATGGTCCCGGTCGACGACGCTTGCCAAATTGGGGCCGGGCGTCGCTAACAAACAATGGTTACGTCACTGTTGACCGCTAACGTCACTGTCAACGTAGCAATTATATTATGACGCGCAAATTGGAAATGGTGACTGCGGAATACCGACCGAAAAGATATTTGTGGTATTTAGTCCCATTTTCTCGGTGTCTGAAAATAATTTGTCAACAGTTACAGTAATAGCATAGTTTATACACACATTATATAATGTATACTGTGGTAATAGCTAGAGGAATTTCTAATAGCAATTCTAAACTTTAGAATGATAACCAGAGATCTAGAATAATATCCACTAACTAATAGTATACTTTTGAAACATAAATTACCACAAAGTAATAGATATTTTTGAAACATAAATAATATATTTACGGTATAAAATGTACTCTGCTAAAAGTTTCTTATAGTAGATACTAAGGTGGCAGACAAGCTTACTGCCCACCTGATGGTTACCGTTACCTAATGGTAACGGTAACCATCATACGGTAATCCGTAGTTATGTAATTTCACAAATTTGTCCGAATTTTTCACCGTGACTGTAAAAAAAATCCTCCTCTAATTGCGACGAATAATGTACCTACCAATATTGCCTCTAGAAATTGCGACTAATCTTTATTTGATATGCAAAAGACGTCTTATGATCAGGCGAATAGAGAGACGTATTTTATAACTCGCGTACCTACTTTGAAAGAACTCCTTCGATGGAACCTTCGCGAGTGTCCTTCAAATGTTTGTCACAGAGCTCTTTGATGTACGCCTAAAAGTACGCTTATTTCACATTTCCTTCACCTTTGGCCCATAGAGCAACGCGACCAGTACAAGGGCAATAAACATATTTGCTCTATAAATAATCTAAGTATCTGTCATGTGTTACGGAGGGAAATGGTATTTATATACACCACTACAAAAACAATCGACCGTCATTATGAAACTTACACAAAACAATAAGGACAATACAGTCATAATTTCAGGCACACACACGCATGTATGTGAGTGCCTGAATATTTATTATACCATTTAAAGTACTTTCCTAAGCATTGACAGAGGGGCAAGTCTCCGTATGGCGCATGGCGCCTCCCCTCCCGATTATTGGTATGGCTTTGTTAGAATGGTCAAAGACTGCAGCGAGGACACATCGCTGTCGCACACGAGGACCTGGCGCTGTTGTGCCCACAACAGCGCCAGGTCCTCGTGGCAGGTCTGGACGCGGACACTTTCTCGCTGGCGACCATGGTGCAAGCCATGATCTCCAGCGTGAGTAAGTGGGACTGCGGTGCCTCTTTCTGCGAGCAGGTCATGCTCGTGAAGGAGGCGGCGATAAAAAATATAAGAAGCGAGATAGCACCCGACCCAAGGTGAGGCCGCAGTGGTAGCCGTAGGTCTGTTGGGAGTCCTGGGCTATCCTTCCGAGGGCTTACCGGGGGCTCCCAACCGTAGGCTGTCAGCAGGACACGTGAGGTTTTTAGTCGGTCCTACCGACTAAAAACCGGCATAACATCCATGAGAATTTTCCCTCACGTAAAACAAAAACAAAATGGTCGAAGGTCTAGAGCAATAAAAAAAAAATCAAAAATCATTTATTTATTTAGGCATATATAAACCAAATAAACTTATATAAACCAAAAAGTTACCACCAGTTCACAACGCGACCCACCTGAGAAGAACTGGCAAGAAACTCAGCGGGTTATTCTTTTAACTACTCTATTTACAACTTTATTAATGAATCTAAAAACTATGCATTTTAACAGTTTTTTGAGAATCTAGCAGAGCAGGTAATTTCCAGGCTTCCTTATCCATCAAGTAATCACCAACCGTATAGTAGCCCTTGCTGTATAATTTACCTTTAACAAACTTTTTGAATTTATTTAGGGACATACTCTTAATTTCTTTAGGTAACCTGTTGTAAAAGCGTATACAGTTACCCCTGAAAGAATTACTGATTTTATGCAATCTGCTATGATAAACAGCGAGGGTATTTTTATTTCTAGTGTTGACATTGTGTCTATCACTTAACTTATGGTGTTTCGGCGAACGGTCGGCTATCGGGAGAGTTCGTCACTCGGCTGGCTATTCCCCCCCCCCCCCCCGCACCCGCCCCGCGCTGCCTCGCCAGGCGGGCGGCCACTCATCGACCGTTCAGTCAAATCTCGGACGCGGTTCGGAACTATTGTGCGCGATACATGTGTGTGTCAGTGCCTCGGTCGACACGGCAACTCGAAAACAACCTCAAGGGAATATCAAGGCCTCGGAGCAACCTCAGGAAGACCGGGAATCAGGGTAAGTGGCGAATCATTCTTGGTGGCGGTCCGATTTCCGAAACTTCTTGTGTCGTCTTGTGTGCCTGCAAGAACTACCAGAAAGACAGTCCACTAGCTCACTGAGTTATCGAACATATTTATGGTCCTTCGAGCCGGATTTCAGCCGGATTTCGGTATATTTGTTGGTATTTTTTCAAATCATAAGTCGGTTGTAGATTTAAAAATTGAAATTCCTAACCGCCACTTACAGCTCTGACACAAGTCTCGATTCGGTCGGATACAATTCAAACTAAAGTCGTTAAGTTTGTTTGTCATTTGCGGTTCGGTTATTGTATTATATTGTGCGGTATGCGATATCTGTGAAATTATCCTCAGTTATTAGAACAATTTAATTGATTTATTGTAGGGTTCCGTTATATATTTTTTTTTCTCTTACCCGGGGGTGGGTGCATCACGATTTGGAGTCTTAACGATTTAAAATGGCTAAGGTATCATCAACTAAATTTAAAATTCAAGTCGAATGGCTTAGAAGCACGTTAGAAATGATCGCGGGAAAAACTCAAACCAATGCAGTTATTTCGGCGAGATTACGTAAACTCGATGAACGATACGCACTTTTGTCGGAACAGTATGAGTTATTGCTGGATAATACGGTAGATCCGGAAATGATTAAAATCTATACGGCTGATTATAATGAGGCGGAGTTGGCTTATAATCAACTGGAAGCGGTCTCGTCGGCTTACCCGGGTTTGGACGGGGTTCATAGACCGTCCGAGAGTTCAAATACGGCAAGACTTCCCAGAATCGATTTATGCAAATTTGATGGTGACGTTTTTCAGTGGACAAGTTTTATAAGCCTATTCAGTTCGTTGGTACTAACACGGAAAGATATATCAAAGACGGAAAAATTTCATTACTTAGTTTCTCATGTGTTAAATGAACCGCATACCTTAATACGGCATTTACCTATGGCAGACGAATCCCTAGATATAGGCTTAGAAATTCTTAAGGGTAGATATGAAAATATCAGGATGCTAGCAGATAGTCACATTTCTAGAATCCTACAGCTACCTACATTAAATAAACCCTATGATCTGCGTTCTAAAATTCTAAACCCACTGTTGGAGTCCACTCGCGCCTTGAATAATTTAGGCCTTCCTATAGATCAATGGTCTTATATTTTATTATTCATTAGCTTAAATAAAATTCCGTTAGACGTTAAAGCTCGGTTTGAACAGAAGTAC
The DNA here is from genome assembly GCA_933228765.1 of Miltochrista miniata. Classification (NCBI taxonomy): domain Eukaryota; kingdom Metazoa; phylum Arthropoda; class Insecta; order Lepidoptera; family Erebidae; genus Miltochrista; species Miltochrista miniata. The sequence continues at coordinate 10,885,508 of OW121751.1, read as the reverse complement.
GGCGGAAATATAATCACCCTACCCACATTCAATCAACTTGTGGAGTTTTTGCAAAATGAATGTCGGCTTATAGACTCGACAACAGCTGACGGCGCGACCTTGAAGGACAATCGTACCCGCCGCACCATACACATTATCGGAAACGAAAGTGAATCTTACAGGAATGAACGAATAATCGCTAGGCGCTGTTTATACTGTGAAATAAGCGGTCACATGATTTCGGAGTGTTTTAAATTTAAAAAATTAACCGCGGGTCAGCGTAAAGACTGGGTGCGAGCTGAAAACGTATGCTTTAAATGTTTTGGTAAGCATTCGGCATCTACGTGCGATAAAAGGACAGCATGTAAACGCTGTGGCCATCGGGGTCACAACGACTTAATATGCATGCACAACTATACTGCGTCTCGCGCTAGCTCGCCTTCGGAGGGACCTGGCTACCGCAGCCACCGTCCGCGTCGTCGCACGCGCACGGCCTCTCCTCGCGAAAGAAGAGAGGTACCGTCGCGCTCATCAGCTGAGCGTGTAGTTCAGGTCAGCTCGCGCAACGGCTATCAGGCATGCGAACGGCGGGAATCGCACGAATCGCGTGGTCAGTCACGTAATAATTCTCAAAAGCAATATTCAGCATAGCAATTAAGGTTACATGATGACTCATCTTCAACGTCTTTGCATCGAAACCCGTATAATGTTGTTCTACCCACGGCTATTATTGAAATTAAGAATAAAAATGGTGAATTCGTTAAAGCACGGGCTCTCTTAGATTTAGGGGCTCAAATGTCGGTAATAAAGGGGGATTTGGTATCTACCCTCGGATTGAAACGGTCTTATAGTAATGTACAAATCACGGGTATCGGTGGCATTCAAGCCAATACATATCAACACGTTGTTGTTATATATTTCAAACCAGAACATTCAGAACACCCAGTACTAGCGGTAACGGCGGCAGTTTTAAGAAGGCTTACGTCTTATTCGGTTAACAGAACAAATTTGGTTTTTAAAGAGTTGAAACTCGCAGATAACGGCTCATTGAATTCTTCAGAGATAGACGTAATTTTTGGATGTGATATACTCGGTCAAATCTTAAATGGGGAAAAGATTACTTTGTGTCAGGGTGGGCCCTACGCGTTGGGCACGGTATTTAATTTCGCGGTATTCGGACCAGTTTCGCCGGAGACGCGGGAGCTGGCCGAATCGTCGGTTAACCAGTTGACACTCAAGGAAACGGTGGAAAGGTTTTGGCGATCTGAGGAACCCCCTCTTAATAAAATTAAAAGTCCCGAGGACTTGGAATGCGAACAATTATTTGTTTCAACGGTATCGCGAGGCCCGGACGGTAAATATATCTCGCGCTTACCTCTTATCTCGGCAGGTGATAGACGTCTATTAGGAGACTCACGCCAGCCCGCTTATAAGCAATTTATGTCGCTTGAGAGGCGGATGCAACGGAATCCGGAATTTCGGGAGAAATACATTGAATTTATTAATGAATATATTAGGCTGGGACACATGAGTGTATCGCAATTTGATATTAATTCGGGGCAAGAACATTACTTTCTCCCACATCACGGAGTATTTAAAAAATCGGGCGATGTGAATAAAATTCGCGTTGTATTCAATGGCAGTCAGAAAACAAGTTCGGGAGTGTCATTAAACGACTGTCTGTTTTCGGGAGAACGATTGCAAAACGATATCACTAATATTATAATGAAATTTAGGGTTCCACAAATTGTATTTACTACGGATATTAAAATGATGTTTAGGCAGACGTGGATTCACCCGGACGATCGGAGATATCAGTTGATTCTCTGGCGAGCGTCGCCCACGGAGCCCCTACTTACCTATCAGTTAAACACAAATACATACGGTTTGAAGTCGAGCTCTTTCATAGCCATACGCTGCTTACACCAGCTCGCCCGGGATGAGGTTGATAAAACCCGTGCCGCTAAGTTACTCATAGACAACACATACGTTGACGATTTGAATGGCGGCGCAGACTCGCTGATTGAGGCGCGTGAGCTTCGCGATGAGTTAATCTCATTGATGAATTCGGCCGGCTATGAGTTACGGAAATGGTCCAGTAATATGCCAGCATTACTGAATGACTTACCCACGGAACACTTGGAGTCACCGCGGCGTTTCGATGATCGCGATTCGGATGGAACGGGTTTTGTCAAGATTTTAGGCATTCAGTGGGACCCCAAATGTGACAATTTCACTTACCATGTAAATCTGCCCACAGATAGTGACGTCACACGTCGCAGTATTTTGTCAATAGTGGCTAGACTTTACGACTCACTTGGGTGGATCTGTCCAGTAGTTTTTAAAATAAAACTTTTATTACAGTCCCTATTGGCGACTTCTGATAACTCAAAGGGGGTAGCTTGGGATGCCCCGGCCCCCATAGATTTAGTGCGACAATGGAGGGATATCATCTCTGACTTGCCGCATCTGCAACGTGTCTCCATTCCCCGGTGTGTCAAGTTAGAAGGACCGACTAAATATACTCTTCACGGGTTTTGTGATGGCTCCAGCGTCGGTTACGCTGCAGCAGTCTACTTGCGCGCGGAGGGCGCAGACGGACGGACTCACGTACGCCTACTTATTGCTAAGTCACGTATAACGCCATTAAGGGTTAAGTTAACCATACCGAAACTGGAGTTGAATGGTGCTAAGTTGCTGTCAACGTTGGTTAATCACACGGTCGAGTCAATGGAGGATAAGGTTCGGTTAGACCAAATTGTAGGCTGGTGCGACAGCACTATCGTTTTGGCGTGGTTACGGACACCACCTCATAAATTACAAGTCTTTGAAGGAAACCGGGTTTCGGATATAATAACCTCTAAGACCAACATCGACTGGCGTCACGTACCCGGCGAGATGAATTGTGCGGACGTTGCGTCACGCGGTTGCTCGGCGGCAGAACTCTTGAACCATCCCTTGTGGTGGGGATCGAGTTGGCTGGAGCGGCCGCCCCATACGTGGCCGTCCGGGGGCCCAGAGTTCCCGCCAGATTTGTTACCTGGCCTGAGGCCGGCCGTTAGGGTTGCTAATGTAAACGAATTGATATCGGATTTTAATTTATTAGATCGTTTTAGTTCATATGAAAAGTTGCTAAACGTTACTACATACTTACTACGCTTTAAAAACAATTCAAAAATTAACTCTGAGAAGGTTTACGGTAGTTTAACGGTGTCGGAACGTAGAATCGCCAATCTGTGCTTAATTCGTATTGTGCAGTCAAAAAATTTCTCCGATGAATTGACAAACCTTCGAACGGGTACTGAAATTAAAAATTCATTGCGACGGTTGAATTTATTTTTGGACAGGGATGATATTATTCGTGTCGGCGGCAGAATCGGCGCCTCTACCCTTCCATATGAGTCACGGCACCCTATATTAATACCGGCGAGGGGTAGTTTCACAGACTTGCTAGTCAATCATTATCATAAGGTCTACTGTCACGTCGGAGCTAACGCGTTGAGTGCGATTCTCTCACGACGCTACTGGATTATCTCGGCGCGGCGTGTCACGCGACACATAACGTTTAAATGCGTACAATGTTTTCGACACCGGGCTCGGCCTAAACAGCCATATATGGCAGATTTGCCTGCCGATCGCGTTACCGGAGTCAGACCTTTCGTCGGGGTCGGCACGGATTTCGCTGGACCTTTTTACGTTAAAACGAGCTCGTTGCGTAATGCAAGGGTTCAAAAGTGTTACTTATGCGTTTTCATTTGCTTGTCGGTTAAGGCGGTACATCTAGAAATTGTATCAAACTTATCAGTTGAAGCCTTCGTGGCAGCCTTGACTAGGTTCGTATCTAGGAGAGGTGTACCGTCCTTGATCCGATCAGACTGCGGTACAAACTTCACGGGAACCGATAAATATTTAAAGGAGTTATACATATTCTTACGGAACCATCACCAGGAAATTGATCGGAAGCTGACGGCTCAAAACATAACTTGGCTCTTCAATTGCCCTTCAAATCCTTCAAGCGGTGGCATATTCGAGTCGGCAGTGAAGGGTGCCAAGACACATGCGAAACGGGTTCTCGGAGAAGCCAAGCTCACTTTCGAAGAGCTGACCACCTTTTTTACCAAGGTAGAAGCGGTAATGAATTCTCGGCCGCTTTGCCCCCTTAGTACGGACTCGGAAGACCTTGATGTATTGACCCCCGGTCATTTCCTAATAGGGCAACCTCTCGTTGCACTTCCTGAGTATCCCTACACGGAAACTCCGGAGCACCGGTTGTCTCGGTACCAACTTATTCAAAAGATATCCCAGCATTTCTGGTCTCGGTGGAGATGTGAATATCTTCACACACTCCAACAAAGGCATAAGTGGACTTCTCATAACGAGGCTCCCAAGGTCGATGACCTGATATTGATAAAGGAGGATAATTTACCCCCTCTCCAATGGAAACGCGGTCGGATCGTTAGGTTACTTCCGGGTAGGGACGGAATTGTCAGAGTTGTAGAGGTCAGGACTCAGCAAGGGAACATCTTACGACCTGTCTCTAAGCTTTGTGGATTGCCTTCGGTGGTTTAGTGGGTAACCAAGGCAGAACCTTGGTTAGGCGGCAGGATGTTTCGGCGAACGGTCGGCTATCGGGAGAGTTCGTCACTCGGCTGGCTATTCCCCCCCCCCCCCCCCGCACCCGCCCCGCGCTGCCTCGCCAGGCGGGCGGCCACTCATCGACCGTTCAGTCAAATCTCGGACGCGGTTCGGAACTATTGTGCGCGATACATGTGTGTGTCAGTGCCTCGGTCGACACGGCAACTCGAAAACAACCTCAAGGGAATATCAAGGCCTCGGAGCAACCTCAGGAAGACCGGGAATCAGGGTAAGTGGCGAATCATTCTTGGTGGCGGTCCGATTTCCGAAACTTCTTGTGTCGTCTTGTGTGCCTGCAAGAACTACCAGAAAGACAGTCCACTAGCTCACTGAGTTATCGAACATATGGAAACTATGTAAATTTCTTTGTACATACATAAGATTTTCAAAAATGTATTCAGATGCTACTGTAAGAATATTAACCTCTTTGAATGTTTCGCGCAGAGAGATCCTTGGACCTAATCTATATATTATTATAGCTCTTATGGCTCGCTTTTGTAAAATAAAAATAGAATTTATATCTGCAGCATTGGCCCACAGTAGAATACCGTAAGACATTATACTGTGATAGTAACTGAAATAAACTATTCTAGCCGTATCTACATCAGTCAAGTGCCTTATTTTTTGCACAGCAAATGCTGCTGAACTTAATCTACTAGCTAGTTTTACAATATGTGGACCCCATTGTAAACCAGCATCGACCGTTAACCCTAGGAACGTCGTTGATTCCACAAGTTCCAACTCTCGACCATTAAGTTAAACATTGGTGTCTGACTGTGTTACATTCGGCAAGGTAAACTTAATACATTTAGTTTTATTATCATTCAGTCTAAGATTGTTAGTGTTAAACCAATGAACCACTTTCAAGATTGCATTGTTTACATCGTCAAAGTTATCTATTTGTCGTTTGACTTTGAAAATCAAAGAAGTATCATCAGCAAACAAAACTATCCTGTTGTTGTCCTCCATGTAAAAGGGTAGGTCATTAAAATATATAAGGAATAAAAATGGGCCGAGTATTGAACCCTGCGGGACGCCCATAGTAACTACTGATCCTTCTGAACGTGTACCATTAACATCAACTCTCTGAAATCTATTGTTCAAATATGACGTCAGAAGATCGAGAGCCTTGCTCCTTATGCCGTAATGGTGTAATTTCCTGATTAATGTTTCATGTTGGACGCAATCAAAAGCCTTAGACAGATCGCAAAATACACCAATTGCATCTTGTTTATCCTCCCAGGCCTCATAAATACATTTCAATAACTCTACACCAGCATCGGTAGTCGAACGTCCTTTAGTGAAGCCAAATTGTTTCTCATGAAACAATTTGTGACTGTTAAAATAAATCAGCATCACAACAGCAATTTTTCAAATATCTTGCTCAAGGTCGGCAACACCGAAATAGGTCTGAAATTACCTGGATCTGAAGTGCTGCCAGCCTTGAACAGTGGTAATACTTTACTGTGTTTCATCAAATCAGGAAATACACCACTTGAGACGCAATCGTTAAACACAGTTGCCAAGTCCCTACTTGGCAACTGTGTTTAACCGTTCCGTTCCGTTTTTTACCGTTCCGTTTCAAGTATTATAGATGTCATTGCCCCCTGGCAATGACATCTATAATACTTGAAACGGATTTCACTGATAATCCCCAAAGGTCAGCGGTTTTTTTAACATTAATAGATTTAAACGCTTTTATGATGTCGTTGCAGTTGACAACGGTGAATTCGAACGCGCCTTCACAGGCAGCAACGGATTCTGCTAATAATAGCTCGGCGGAGGTAGAAGACGACCGAAGAGTGTTAGTTATATCTATTGGTACATTACTGAAGAATTTTTCGAACTCGGTCGCTACTTCCATATCCTCCGAGACGTGGCGATTGTTTATCTTTAAATCGAACTTTCTTTCATTCACTGTACACCTACCACATTCCGCATTTATTATGTTTCAGGTAGTTTTAATTACATTCGCAGAGTCTAAAATTTTATTTCTAATGAAATTAGATTTGGCTAAGGAACAGGCTTGGTTAAATATCTTTGAATATTTTTTTACATATTCCTGAAATTCAGGGTTGAAATTATATGATTTTTCAGAATACAGTTCATAAAGGCTATGACGACTTTTATAAATTCCAGGTGTTGCCCAGTCACTGAAAGCAGAACTGCCTCCAATTGATAATGTTTTCGGGGTGAAAATTTTCCCAAACACATCATGTATCAAATTAAATAAATTGGTGTAGGATTTATCTAAACTAGTGTAATCAGGCAATTCTGGTAATTTCTTCACTAAATTTCTTCTGAAAGTTTCCAAGCGCTGTGGGTTGACTGGGACAAAACTGATTATCTTCTTACTTACCCTACTATTTCTCAAATAAGAAACGGACTGTCCGCGATGATCTGATTTTACAGGGTCCACTATACATTTTTTAATGGGATGTATATTAGTATAAGAAATATATAATACGATCTATGTAGGTCGTGTTGCTCTATGCCTTTGACCATTCTTCCTTCTATGTAATTTAACGTCTATTAGACACTCAAAGCGCCAATTTAACGCTCAATTAGTTTTACTGCCAATTTCTATTTGCCTAAACAATTACTGTAAAAAGCGATAGCATACAAAATTAACATTATGTACCTACATACATGAGGCACGTCTTAATCGCGAAGGGGCAGACAGTAAATTAAGTACTAAAGTGGAGTCATTTTAATAGGTTACATTTGACAGTTCATCAAAATTCAACAACACAACCTACGGCGGGCATAAAATAATTTTTTTTCGTTTTGTTAGAACTGCACAAATGCTTAACTTTTTTCAATTACGATTACAAATTATTGTAATAATGACAGACACAAGTAATTTTACGTTTTGCTTCCACTCATAAATCACAGGCGTCAAATGTTACATATTTAAATGACGTCACTTTAGTTAAATCTACATGTGTAAATATCTTGTGTATGAACTATGTATGAAACGCTCGTAGCTAGCTGGTCGGTGTTCTGATAAACGACAGGTACCTGCACAATATACCTATCTTCTGAGTGCGTAGACGGTAGCACGGTAATTACACGGTTGGTACCTTACATGACCAAGTCAATTGTATTAATTAAGGAGATTGCGTACCTTCAGAATTATTAGTATAATAGGATTAGGGTACGAAACTATATTGCCGTTAACCAGGGTTAAACCCCAAACTATGGTAAATTCTAAGGTTTTCCTTCGTTACAGAGGGATAAGCGAGAATATTTTATCATTACACCACCGTCCTGTCAAGACCGAGCAAATATTCGATAAAATATGTACAATATAGGTATTTAAACTTTCATGATCACTAAAACTATTATTAGAGTTATAGCGCTGATGCAAGCGCCATGATCCCGGAGGAACTTCATTCGTGATCATGGCGCTTGCAACAGCGCCGAAATATCGGAAATACTCAATAGTACATGGTCAATATCCCGTTTACTCTAATAATAGTAAAATAATATACTGTACATTTTCTCATTTCATATTCAAAAACACTGTTCAAAATTCGAAATCTGAGTGTGAATATGCATTTTATCGGTATCGTTATCCCCAATACGAGGGTGTCGTAAGAGGCGACTAAGGGAACACTTTCGCAAAAAGATCCATTGCGTAGAGAAGGAAAACTCGAAATGAAACCTGGTTGTCAGTAAAATGACAATCGTTAAGCTAAGTTGAAGTCCTTATGGGCGGCTTGGACAGTGTATTCGAATTTCGAGTCTGTCCACAAGCTTTATGAAAAAACATTATTATTGATTGCCATTTCGCCAGCATCATTTTTATATTATATTATTGATTGTCATTTCGCCAGCATTATTTTCAGAAACAATACTCGTAGCACTGGGCACTGGCAGTCAATGCTGCATGAAAGAAAAAACTCTTTTTTCTCATAATTCTAATGTTATTCAATTCCCTTTATTTTTTAACTTCAAAGAAACATGATACATTCAACATAAAAGCCTTTAGATCAAAGCATACAGTTTTTGATGTATAGAAACGTTTCAAAAGTTATTGTAATTATTTTACTTTAATCTTTTAAAATAAATATACTAAGTAATTGAATCATAATAAGCTCGGGACGGAGAACGACATTTCTGCCATAAGCGAATGCTTAGCAATGTTTACCCACTTGTAGAAGTGGCGAAGACCTTTCCTCAGCCATATCCCAACAATAATATTTATCTTCATTGCAAACATCTTCACAAACTTTCACTATTAAAATATTAGTAGGATTGACAGCGATAGAATCTTCGAATTTTAATGATAAACTAACCTTTTATTTTTTTGATGTGAGTGAAAATCCTCGTAGTATACTATGCCGGACTCTTACCGACTAAAAAACCTCACGTAACGCCCAACAGCCTATGGTTGAGAGCCCCGGGTAAGCCCTCAGGAAGGATGTCCCGTGACTCCCAACAGACCTTGCGGGCTCTGCAGTATAGCCTCATTGCTGGCCGTCAGGGTCGCCGCCCATACGGGAGCCCCGTACAGGATGATAAGCTAACCTTGTACTTATGCTCTTATAATGACCCCACTAAACAAAGAGATTTTCATTTCTGCTAAGTTGGTGAAATTGATCAAATAAATGTCACGCGAGCGCTAAACGGATTTGGCTCGAATTTCGTGTCAATTTTTCCAATTGTATGACATGTCCCATTTTGACATCATCCTTGCTATTTTAAACCATCGCGGTTTTTTACACTCATACTTATAGAACTCGGGACTTCACGCGAAATACATCAACTTACATTTTCACAGTGAGTTCAACCGCGACCACGGGCGCTGCAACGTACTCGAAACGTCGGTGTGGAAATGTAAGTAGATGTATTTCGCGTGAAGTCCCGAGTTCCATAAGTATGAGATCATCTGCCTTGATGGTTTAGTAAAGGGATGTATCAAATTTTCCTTCTCCTTGCTGTAGCCTCGTGCAATGGTCAGCAGTCAGCAGGTACATCAGTTTCATGGGAGACTTGTTTATCCCACAAACATCTCTGTACTCGTTGAACCCAATATCACGCAACTGATCATACGCTAGTATTACTACACGTACCTACATTATAAAATAGCTATAAAATAGACAGTTTTTCTACGTGTACAATTACATTATTATAATATCTAGCTATAAAATATAGACACCTCGTGGACCGGCTTGTTTTCATTCTGTGTTTGTCGAATAAGTATATTAGTTATTGGTTGTCTTGCTGATTATTGTAAGACCAAATATAACAAACGAAAATCCTACACCTATGGTATGCTACTGCATATCCCTTTGAGGATAACACCGTGATTGTCTGTATTTAGTATGCACCTCAATACTCGATACCCATCCTTTCACTCAACTACATACCTACAACTCAACACAACTAAGCTAACAAGTAATTTGTCAATGCCTTCGGGATTCCATTTCCTCCACACAATTTCTCCACACGAGATATGTACATAGTGTATTTATGCACATGACTGGGGGGTATACAGGGAGGGTGGCGTTAACGTGGCATGACGGAGTGCCACGGGCTAAGTGCTTGGCTAAATTGCTCGCGACGACTAAATATGCCTTGGGCCAGGATTGAATCATTAAAATAAGTTCAGTCCACTTAGTTACTTAAGTAAACCGGGGACTGATTTATATGTAGGTATGTTAGAGATAATGATGATTGATCCCTACTTCTCTACTAATCCCTACTGATATTATAATGCGAAAGTAACTCTGTCTGTCTGTTACGTTTCACGCCGAAACCGCTGAACCGATTTTGATGAAATCTCTGTACCAAATAGAGATAGTTTCACTGACTGCGCAAAAGGAGGCTCGTAATTTTACGAAGAAAAGGGCTGTCCGGACTATCTATGGTATGGGGTTTCGGGAGTCATTAAGAGAAAAGTTTAAGGATATCAACATCCTTACTGTGTATTCACAGTACATATATGAAAACTTATTATATACTCATAGAAATAACAGTAAATTTATTAAAAATAGTGATATCCATAACCTAAACTAGATTTAGGCTTAATAAAATAAGTAATTCTTTTGCGGGCAATTGTATTCGAATGTACAATACATTGCCGACCGCAATAACAGGTTTGTCAGTTAATAAATTTAAGAAAGTAATAAAACTTAAATTGTGTCAGAAAGCTTATTATAGCATTAAAGACTTTCTAGAAGACAAGACTGCCTGGCAGTGAAACGAATTGCTCCTTTATACATTTAAAAAAAACTGTATTTGATACTAAGATGAATTAAGAGGGACCGGACTGAGTTTCTTGGGGTGTTCTTCTCAGTCGGTAGCTATTTCCGAACCCCCGGTAGAGTCACAAAAATTTTGACAAAACCTAAATATTTTTTTTAAAATTTCAAAGGGAATAAATTTTATTTTATTTTATTTAATTTTTACGTGATAACGACTTCTACGGGGACGAAGCCGCGGGGAACGGCTTGTACTTATTAAAGCCTTACCTACGAATAATCCTTACTAACAATATAAAGGCGAAAGTTTGTATGTAGGTATAGATGTTTGTAACTCTTTCACGCTTTAACGGCTAAACAGAGACAGATTATAGTCTGGAATAATACATAGGCTACTTTTTACCCCCGGAATAAGATTTGGACACGGAGCCACGGGTACCGTTTAATATTTAATTGAAGCGGAAATGATCTAACAAAACATTTCGAAACTCAGAGGACTGTAGGTACGTTGGGGATTTATACATACTGTTCGGCAACACAATTTGCATTATTTTACAATAATTTATTCCAGCCACATCTACGTGGGCAATTAATGTTATCATTAAAGTCTATGAATACTCATGGCGGTTTTATCTTTTAATTCAAAACGTTATACGAATATTACCGTATCTTACCTGTAGCAAAGGTAGAAAAGGTTTATAAATGTTTAGGGTAATTAGTACATACCTAGGTACATAATCACCACGCCCTTTTCTCCGAAAGTGTAGGTAAAGGAATACTATACGTCCACATTTCATCATTCATATTTTGTCCATAACGTATTACACTTTTAAATTTTATTTAAAGTGAAAAGGCTTCCCTTTAAAATGGTATTTTATTTACAATATAGTGAAGAATTTTTTTTTCGTATCTAAATGAGCATTGCCCTTGTTAGACAAAGAGCACACGGGTTTAAGTCCAGAGTAAATAAGTTTTCCTTTTCAGTTTATAAAATAAAATTGTACCTAATAAAGGTATGTTACAAATAGAAGCAGTAGTAAAATTTAGGCTACATGTTGAAGATTTGAAGAGTAATAAAGATTACGACTACAGAAGTTGTTAAACATATCAAACTTTAACATCTGAGGGACAAGTGCGAGTTTCGGTGAGCGCCTGTCGACATTCACGAACGAGCGCGTTATCACCGATTTGTATGGTATCGAGACAAGTTCCCGCGTTTACAGCTAGGTGGCGGGGTCTCGATTCCAAACGAATTGGTGAGCCGTGAATGTCGACAAGCTCACGTAAAAACTCGCACTTGCCCCTCTGCATCATTTTAGGAACATAAACATAAAATTTGACACGTTTTATGTTTTGTTGTTTACCTACTTCTAGTTTTGATAGCTGCCAAGGCGATAAAGTCTGTACAATAAGTACTAAACACACTGGAGTTTATGCCCCGTCCTAGGTATCTTGGGTGCTGGAAAGCCACAGGAATTCTAGCTGTAATTACAGGTGCTTATTTTTATGGGTGTTAGATAAATTCATACATTGATTTGTTTTCATACTTTACTACTAGGGCGCCCCGGCAAAGCCCTCAGAAGGATGTCCCAAGATATATGTGTGGATGTATGGATGTTTGTTACTCTTTCACGCTCTTACGTCTTAACGGATCTGGCTTTAATTTGGTACAAAGTTTATGTTTTGTAGTAAACCTACTTCTACATAGTTTTGATAGCTGCCAAGGCGAGATGAAGTCTCTACAATAGGAACTAAACACACTGACGTTTATGCCTCGTCCAAGGTATCTTCGACGCTGTAAAGTCGCAGGGAGTCTAGCTAATAAGACAGCTGCTTATTCATAGGTGAACGATACAATACATACCTACGTTTATTTTCCTTTCATTCTTAAATAAAAAGTTTTAGTCTATCACCAGGAAACATACCGAAACAGATTAATATTAAACTTGGTAGTATACCTACCAATTTCTGGCATTATCGTGTAATCTAAGTACATGCATACGATTTTAGGACATTATAGAAAACTAGATGATACTATGATCGCGGCTTGGCGGCGTGGAATTTGTTTTCGGTTCCCGCTTCCCATTGGAAACATATTCCCAGGATTAAAAGAAATGTTATTCCAGACTATAAGGTATTCCTATACCATATTTATTTTACTATTTTATTTATTTATTTTAGGCCATTCAGCCGTTAGGGCGGAATTGAGTAATAAAGATCTAAACATCTTCATAGACTTTCACATTCATAATATTAGTAGGATAGAATAAAACATTAATTACAATAAGATTTTTTCTTGCCTTAAATAGATAATACTAGAGGACGTCACGCGGTTTCACCCGCGTATCTCCCGTTCCCGTAGGAATAAAATATAGCCGTTGTTTACCAGAAAGAGTGTAGATTGCCAACACTGAAAGAATTTTTCAAATCGGTCCAGTAGTTTCGGAGCCTATTCGATGCAAACAAACACAATCAAATCTTTCCTAATTATATAATTAGTATAGATAAAATAACTCTTAAAGTATAAGTACACCGACTATAGTGTAAATAACATGAAAATCAAATCAAAAAGTGTAAAACAAAATTTATGGAACATAAGGTAATAGAACAACGTTTGTTTTATTTCAAATTCATTATCATTATTTTAACGGCCTTTAATTATGTTTCCAGATATCGCATTATGACGTCTTTGACACTGGTAAACGACTGCTGTCATGGCAATACTCTAAATCCACAAAAAGAGCTCAGAAAATGAAGGAAATATTATAAGCAAGATTTTTCACGACACGACTTTATTACGATGTCATTATTAGGATTCTTATTTCTCCCGAGCTAATATCAAAGCTAATATATTTTGAATGGCGCCTGTCTGTGAATAGAGTTTTGTTATCATTAATCTGTAACGGTGAAGAAAATATAAATGGTATTTTTCTGTAAATTTACTTTTCTCAATTCGTAAAAGGAAAGTAAGAATATATTTATTCTCATTATGACAACTCAATACCTTTGATGTTTTCAGAAAAAGAAACATAAAATTGGATCTTTTTACCAAAGATACAAAAGATTGTTCAATAATATAATAATGATTTCAATAGTATTTGTTTCAACTCAAGAAATTATGTTGTTGCCGGTAGGAAAACTCCAAAGCTAAGTTAAGTAAATAAAATAAGAAGAAAAAAACTACGTACAAGACTACGACGAGGACGACTCAATCATCAAGTCGGTAGTAGCTGAACATATTTAATAAACTATGTGTACATTGAGTACTTGCTCTTACTTTTTTTCAATAAACCGGTAGGTATAGCTTTACTAAGACAATATTAAATATTGCTCCTGAACTTCAGCGAGATAACCTCTGTATGCAGATCCAGAACGCCAAGCCAATTACAGAGCCATTTACGCAATGCAATTCAATACATCGATAAATTCTCAAGTGGGGCTCGCCGCAGCATGCACGAAGCGTAAACTCGACTCAGCTCTGCGTTGATGGGTTATGTATTTTCAATTTTTCAATAACGCGAACGTTACCTCGCAAAACCGTATATCTTGCTCCTGCGAGAATTACTACCAAGAATTTCACTTTGAATATTTTTGCGTTTATAGAACGTAAAGTTGAGCTTTAGCTTCACTAAGAAAAAAACTCCGGTTTTTAGTTTGTTGCGAGGAATCAACGGTTTAATACAATAACAATATTTGAATAGATATTTTATCATTTTCTACTCCATAAATGAGAAGCGCTCGTGGCCCCGCGGACTCAGTGTTCTGTAAACGATCACTGCAGTAAGCAACTTTCACTATGGCTATTACGGTCCATGGATGGGTGACCATCCATGTGATCACTTTGTGACATTTATTTGAGCGTTTCCGTGCTTCGGCAGGCACGTTAAGCCGTTGGTCCCGGTTGCCAGTAAAATGGCAGTCGTTAAGCTAAGTTGAAGGCTTTATTTCAACAGCAGGTAGTCACAACCTGCGCCTGTCCATTTAAACACGGCAATACGGCTCACCACCTATTACGTGGGACAAATTATACAAAAAGGTGAAATGTGGGCATATAATATGCCTCTGCCTACCCCTTCGGGGATAAAGGCGTGACCATATGTATGTGTGTATGTACTCCATAAATAGCGAATTGTTTCTTCCAAAAATGTGCTTGCCCACTGTTCTTTTTACTTTCTTCAAGGTTTTCAAAAAGTAACATGAAGACACATTTCAAAAGAGACTCTGTATAATTATGCACTTTTCTTCTGTAAGCCCAAGAAAAGTGCAAATGCCACAAGTGTTATACACCATGATTCATAGGACTCTGTATTGGAGCCACTTCTAAGGAATACCATTAACGACCAAGTGACAAGACAAAAAGTCGCGGTGGAGGTTGACAGGACCTCCATGTAGATCTGAGGCTAGCACTTGATAGCCGATGGAGTGTGCCCCGAATTTCCTACTACAGGAGATGAGATACCAAGTCAAAGTCCTTATGTCGTCATTACAATATAGGTAGTAAGGGGCCCGCAATAACTTAAAATTATATTATAATCTCACCTAATATGTAGATTAACCCTTTGACAATATTACATTAACTTGATCCTAACCGTTTTCATAGCTCCCCAAAATTGTGTTTACGGATGTCATGCGTACATCGGCTGTTTGTATTTACCCCAGTTTAAGCCGGTAACGAGATCACCCAACGTACCTAATTCCACGAAGAGATAAAAGACAGTGATATGTGAACGGCTGTTTCAGCGAAATAGGCTTGCTTGCTAACTATGGTTCATGTGTGTTTTTATATAAACGTTTCTTTTGTATTTTTAAGGAAAGTAGGTCCCTACCAATGACTTAAATTTGCTTATTAGTAGTTGCTGCTGAACAAAAATGTGCAAAGCAATAGTATTCTAAACCATAAAAATTGCAAAACAAAATAAAAATTAACTAAACTACATTGCCCTAAGACGTATCGATAAGGTATACTTAATCAGTTCCGAGCGTGGCTGGATAGCTTAGCTGTCTAGTCTAAACCAATATTCCCATGCATGGGAAAATACCACAGATATAATTTTTCCAATTTATGTGGAAAAGACGCAGTGTCAAACCTCGCTCGAGCGTGAAATTCTCTCTCAATAATTTAGGAGGGTATTTGCAGGCTGATTGGTACAGGAGTTTTTTCTCTTCACCATGACTTAATCAGTTATTCAGCAGGTGCACCACTTGTAGGTGAAATTGGCTTAAAGCCTTAGTAGGGCCTAAATTACAGGGTCTGGACGTGGACTCTCTCTCGCTCGAGACCATGGTGCGAGCCATGCTCTACAGCGGGAGAAAGTGGGACTGCGCCGCCTCTTTCTGCGAGCAGGTCATGCTCGCGAAGGAGGTAGCGGGCCGGGTGCGGGAGAGAGCTCTCCCACCCGAGTTCCGCAGTCGGCGGCCTGGACGCCGCCGACGTGTCTTCGCCGAGGACTATCGGCCTCCATGACCGGGGGTCTGAGGACGGTGAGAGAGAGGGTCGCTCACCGTCCTTACAGAAGCAGGCCCATGACGGCAGCATGACGTGAGCAACTCACGCATTAGAAGCGGGATAACACCCGAAACCCCCCAAAGGCGCGGGATAGCACCCGAACCACCCCCTGTGCGAGGCCGCAATGGTGGCCGTAGGTCTGTTGTGAGTCCCGGGACATCCTTCCGAGGGCTTACCCGGGGCTCCCAACCTCAGGCTGTTAGGCGTTGCGTGAGGTTTTTTAGTCGGTAAGAGTCCGGCATAGCATCCTCTGAGGATTTTCCCTCACGTAAAAAAAGGGCCTAAATTACTAACAAGTGTTAATTTAAAATTAAAAAGCCACCGATCCTAAGACTGTTCTAATAAGCACAGACATGGTATTCTGTAATTTTTTGAGTACCACGCAGACTTGGTACTTGAAGCAGAAGGCAGTTTCAGGTTACCGTGTAGTGGACATACCATCAAAGTAACAGAAGCTATATCCAATTTTAGATGGACCGGACCTGTGAATGAAATGCCTTCATCACTCTGAAAGTGAGCTGACCATCTTTAAAATTAAGCTAAGAACCATCAATGTCTCATTGGCGTTCGAAAAAAGACCGCATGATATTTGGTTGACCTGTTGGGCCGCTACGCTGACACAGAGAGGCACACACATACACTGATACACAGGTCATACTTATAACACCCTCGTTTTTAGTCGGGGTTAAAAAACAACTACTCACTCAACCACTTACATACTGATTGCACCAGTGCTTCACGCTCTCAACAAAAAGCTCATATTTTCTCGAGGTAGGTATACCCACTACTCTAGAAATGCATAAGGGTTAAACGCGCCAACGTAAACAAACCGTTTAATACAGAACCAATTCTTTCATTTCTTAGCCAGAAAAGTACCGGAAAATACATTAAAGCGCTAAAGCTTTCGGCTTTGTCCAACCTGTTTGAATTCCTACTAAAATTTAACGTTTAATTTTTAAGTAACTTTCCTATTTAAAGGTGAAGGATGAACACGACACCATTGGACATAATTGGAGCCCCAACAACGCCAAATAAACTACCTAAATAGTAAAACATAACTGAGATATAGCAGTGAGAAAGAGGTGCGGAAACGATAATGTAAACTTTAATAATATGTTTTATCAGGTCAAAGCTGTAGCCATGCATTAAAACTCGTTGCTCACATTCGCATCTAAACGACCATCTGCTTTGCTAGAATGCGCTGTATTTGGTTGTTTGATCATTGTTTGGAGGAAAATTAGGATGTTATCTAATCGTGCAACGAAACAATCATACTCCGCTCGTATTGTTCGTTTTGAGAACAATTTAATAGCTCTCTGATCTGCTAAACCTGCCTACACATACAGAAGACCTTATCGGTGAAATATTACTGAAAACAACATGTAGGGCAAATTATGATGTAAAAAAATTAATCTGCACTGGTTCGTTTATTTTAGTACGTTTTTCATTAAGTTCTGTAGTTTATAGGACTTTACTGTAATAACAGTCCAGAGAAGGATTTTCTTTGTAATAAAACTATTCTAAAACAAATGAAAATATGTGACAATTTTATTAAAATATGCGTCTGAAATTGCGTCTGTAGGTACTTTTTTTAGGTCCGTAGCTCCAAGATGAATTCATTTTATATGAAGCGCCGCTGCTGCTGTAGACGTGACCTGACAGGCGTTCGTTGACTGAGTAATAGGATTCCTGGCACAGGGGCGAAGTTACTGGAGGCTGTACTTTGAATAATGTAGTCTATTTACCTAATGTAATAATCTGCGTGAACACGGGTAAGATAATGCCTTACATTCGAGAGCAGACCAGACACTGCGGGCAAGAACTTTATTATTACAAATGTAGTTGATGTAATAATGTCGTTGCTATTGTGTACTGTATGGTGCTATAACTGTAATGACGATATCACCGAAGGAAAATAAAACTGTCCATAGGATCTTGTCTGACGTACGCTTACGAACGAAACATACCTAGTACTTTTGATTACCAAAGGGAGAAACAGAGTTCTGACTAAAAGAAAAAAAAAACTTAAAAACCGTATAAACATAATGTGAGATATCATTGCATTCAAAGCCGACATAATTGTAGAATCTGAGGGTCCATTTACTGCACTTCTACTTTTACTTCTAACGATAGTCTTCGTTATTAGGTCATTCCAGGCACAAATTTTTGGGTTCGCCAATTTTCAAACGCCAAGTCAACTAAAGTTCAACTAAAAGAAATTTACTAGCAAAATGTACATAAGTGACGGTACGGGTTTTCGATGGGTTTTGCATGCCACCTTACGGCCGATCCTAATAAGCAATCTCAATCCAAATATGACGATCTAAAACCCGAATTTCGATCGATTCCTCGCATAAAGCGTCCAAATATTTAATCGATGAATTGCTCCGACAATCCATTTTTGCAATCGATCCATGGGAGGCCAATCCGTGTTTTTGAGATTGAAACTTGTTCGAAAATGACAGTTGTTCGGTCCATGTATTCGATCTTTTAATTTTGACGTTTCATTTTGGATTGCTAGCAAGCGGTGTTTACAATCCCCCGAAATCGTTGGATTACAAAAAAGGATTGGCATAATTTGTTAGGTTGTTAAATTATGGCGATGTTTCCGAATGATAGTGCTAGTGATATGAATGTATTAATGGAGATATATATCGCAATAAATGAAATTGAATTGAATTGAATTAAAGATATTTGATTCTGAAAGTGGCGAAGAGCAAAATCAACGAAGAGGTTTAGCATCGCGAAACTACAAAAGAGTTAATTACATGCATACACAGTGCCTCAATGATGCTGAGTTTACTTTTAGATTTAGGATTAACTAGCGAACGTCACGTGGTTTTACCCGCATAGCTCCCGTTCCCGTGGGAGTACGGTAATAAAATATAGCCTATGTTTACCAAGTCTTCCTGGGAGAAGCTACACTCTTGTGTTATTTATCACCCCCACATATAGATATTTGGATGCTTGTTACTCAATCACGCTCTAACGGATTGGGCTAAAATTTCGTACAGATAGCTTATAGTCTGGAATAACAGAGACTACAATTGTCAGCCCGGAAATATGTTCCCACGGGAAGCGGGAATGGGTACCGAATTTCACGCGGGCGAGCATCATCTAGTAAAATTATGATTTTTAGTTTTATGTTATATGGAAGCCAAGCCCCCCTTGGCTTGTGATTTTCCGCAACGGAGCCCTCCGTGCGGAAAAAACCGGCCAAGTGCGAGTCAGACTGTCTGACTCGCACTTGGCCGTTTTTTATATCATTAATATCTACAAGACGAGAAGCGCTCGTGGCCCCGCGTACCCAGCGTTCTGTAAACGATCACAGCAGTAAGCAACTTTCACTACGGCCAGTCCTTGGATGGGTGACCATCCATGTGACAACTTGGTGACATTTATTTGAGCGTTTCCGTGCTTCGGAAGGCACGTTAAGCCGATGGTCCCGGTTGCCAGTAAAATGGCAGTCGTTAAACCAAGTCTGGGGATGTCCTTCCGAGGGCTTACCCGGGGCTCCCAACCGTAAGTAGTAGGTAGGAAACGTATCGATTTTTAGTAAGTGAGATCCATGACGGATTTTCCACACGTAAAAAAAGGCAATCTATTAATAGGTGCCTTCATGTCAGACTAGGGTCTTTGACCGAGGTTTGCTTTCGAATAAAACCCTGGGGATGTCCTTCCGAGGGCTTACCCGGGGCTCCCAACCGTAAGTAGTAGGTAGGAAACGTATCGATTTTTAGTAAGTGAGATCCATGACGGATTTTCCACACGTAAAAAAAGGCAATCTATTAATAGGTGCCTTCATGTCAGACTAGGGTCTTTGACCGAGGTTTGCTTTCGAATAAAACCCAACCAGCAGCAGTCGACGCAAGCACCCGTGTGTATAATGACACAAACCATTTCGAGCTCTTTTTAATCACCTCCCCGCCAAGGGAGAAGACGAGAATTTAAATTCAATTTATTCAAAATTTTAAAAACTATCTTTATTTATTTTTGGTTCTTTTGTCACATCATGCTTGTAAACCAATGACGTAATGCAATTAAACAAGTTATGCACGGACATCGCGGCTTTCAAATATAGCAGAAATTAATTGAACGTAAAGTTAGTCGTGAGTTTTTCTCACTAGTCATTAATCTTACGTAGTGATTGGGTACTCTGTGGTACATTCATTACCTTAAATGGCAGGACCAGTGTTGAGAAAAAAAATCTGATGTTAAATGACACATTTTTATACTTTACAGTTGCGGTGTAATATTTAATCGTCTGAAAATACACGAAGGCGTGTTTTTCACGAGTTTTCCTTACGATATAAAACACTGCTGTTTGTACTTGCACAAAGCATGTTTTTGCGATTCTGGTTGGTCCGTAACTAAACAGTAGTCGGGCAAATTGCCTCGTCTTGCCATTCCGCAGTGTAGATAACGTATCTTTAGTTTTATATATTTATATATATATTTTATATATATATATATATATGTTTTAACACTATAAATTAAATTGATACATCGATACTGAAACCTTTTGGCTGAACTACCAGCAACACAAAGTTGCGTTTCTTTAGATATTTGTTGGTTGTTTGGCTTCGCGCCAGACAGACCACGCTCGTTCTACGCCTTCTAAACCTCGAACAACCACTACGTCAATGTTTGTGATACGATTTACGATATATTATTGCTACGTATCTTTTCTATTCATGCTTAGTTTTCTGTTGTAAAATATTTATCTGCATATAACTCAAAACGCTATTATAACTAATGGAATCAGGTGTTTCATTGCGGAAATCCTTCGTAGAATAAGTAATATAGGAGGAGTGGCAGAGGATGAATTTACCTTCAGCCTCAATCCTATATGGCTACCTTTCCTTGAGCAGTTGTTGTGGCTCTTAGCTCATAAATCAAATGATCGAACTGTAACTTTCTAAAATGCCGGTAGATGGTACCTACTTCGCCCCAAGACTTATGAGGATTTTGAGGAAAAATTGGTCGGTTCCGAGTAGGATTTTAATGGCTGAGCGATTAAGCGTCTTGCACGGTATACGAGAATACAAGGGTTGCTGGTCGAATATTGCTGAAAACCGCTAATTTGAATTTAAAATCAAATTAGTTCCAAAATAATGCAATTTTGCAACTGAAAGCAATTTAAAATCTCCCATTTTAGGGGATTTGTAGCCAAATGGCAAAAACTGAACCCTTATAGATTCGTCATGTCTGTCTGTCTGTCTGTCTGTCCGTCCGTGTGTCACAGCCACTTTTCTCCGAAACTATAAGGCCTATGCTATTGAAACCTGGACACTAGATGTATTCTGTAAACCGCATTAAGATTCTTATATAAAACTAGAAAAAAAGCAGTAAATTTTGGGGGTCCCCATACTTAGAACTGAAACTCAAAAATAATAGATAGATAGATAGAAAGGTCTTCAAAAATGCTATTGATGTTTCTGAAATCATTTTTTTCTAAAGTGAATAGTTTGCGTTAGAAAAATCACTACCACTGCGAACGTGTTAAAACATCAATCAAAGTTACAACGAACTATAAGAACTTTTATATTATGTTACTTGCTGCTACGAAACCCTTCATGGGCGAGTTTAACTCGCACTTGGCCGGTTTTTTATGCCTCTTTTCAATGGTATTCGAATACGTACATTCTTGGAACGCGTTAAGCCCTAAGATGAGCAGCCTAAGAAGCATTCAGCGGCACGTACACGATTCTCCACTACACTGATTGGATATTTTAAAGTTCTTCGTATGCTATTCGTTTAAAAACAAACAATTTATTACGCCATCTCACGTACTTAGTTGCAAAGTTTTCGTCTATAATATTAACTTCTGTAAGTTTGTTGGTCTTTCTTTTTTTTTTTGTTTAACGTGAGGGAAAATCCTCATGGATGTAATGCCGGACTCCTACCGACTAAAAAACCTCACGTCACGCCCAACAGCTTGTGGTTGGGAGCCCCGGGGAAGCCCTCGGAAGGATGTCCCAGAACAAGTTTGTTGGTCTGTAAAGGCACGTAAAACTTAGCTATTAAGAATGAATTATAATGTAATATTATAAAATAGTCTCCAATCTCTTCTGCCTCTGTATGTCAGTTTGCAATGAACACAAAGACTTTGTGTTCATTGCAAGTTGAGAAGTTGAACGGATTTTTTCGGATTTGAACCAGAGGCGCCACACTCGCGCTGCCGACGCTGTAAAAGCCTTCTAAGAACCCTTTTGAATAGGCGTTTGGGAAAACCGAGGCAGGGAGATAGTTCAACAACCTAAGCGTGCGCGGAAGAAAGCCCCTATCGGATCTAACCGTGCTCGAACGCTCCGGACGTAGAGTGTGAGAATGAACTCCCTGTCTATGGCGAGCGTAGCGATGATAGAGCGTAGCCGGCATAATATCAAACAATTCCTCAGAGCACATACCATTGTACAGTAGGCGGTAGAACACGACAGATGCATTCATCAGAAAGGTTTAGTTACCTATGTATATAGTGTTACGAGCAAAGCCACTGGGCATAATCTAATCTACCTATAAATAAACACTTTTACCTCATTCAAGCAATATGGCATAAACAGTAATAAAACTCCTTAATTGAATTCATTCGATTAGGCTATTGAGTAAAAGATTATTTTTGTTTTCCATTCCAAATTGTAATCCCAACTTTTTCAATCGCATTATCAGCCTTGAATTGTGCATTCCGATGGCGTTCGATCCACGGTGAAATTAACCGTAACCGCCTCAGTCAGACTGGCGTCCAATTAATTAAGTTGTAATTCCTCTGAGGGTGCTAGCTAAGGTTACTAACTTGCTGACCACTTTATTTAGGGGTGCAAATAATTGAGTGTGTGAGACCTTTGTACTCGCACTCGACGAATTAGGAATATTTAAAGCCATCGTAACTGGTACGATATCTCTGGGCCGGCAAAGGTAACTAGGACCCAAGTTTGCTATTTCGATTGTGTCAGAACTGAATCGTAGCTCTATATAAAGCTGAAGCGTTGGCTACGGTTCAAGTTGACGGTTTTCGTAGCTACGATTACCATTCAATTCTAACACAATTGAAACAGCAGACTTCCGCTCCTGAAATACCTAATAGCAGTAAATCAAAATCATTCACATTTAGGGTGTGTCAATCAGATGTCAGTCTTTTTTCACAATGCTGACAGAAAATTTATAATCACAGGTGATAAAATATATCTCAGTACCAAATTCGAACAAACATCCTAATAACATCTACACATCCACACTCACAAACTAACGCAATTATTTACGTATAACGAATTACGTAAGAGGCATAGAAGGTAAATATAATTATTGTTAAGAGCATAGATTTAGAATTTTTCGCTGTACATTCTAAATCTATGGCTAAGAGCTAGACAACTGACAACTGTGTCAGATAAGATCTGAATAAATCGATTCCAAAATCAGTAGTATTTTCATAAGTTTACAGTAAAGAGTTTTGTTGAATAAGTTTCTCTATATTTTGGGCGACATAAAAACGTGGTTATACAAAATTTAAAAAAAAAAGAATCTGAAAAAAGAAGCTTTAAACGCCCAAAATTCCTTTCTTTTATGTAGTAATACATCAAACACCTTGATATTAAAGTCCATATGTCACGATAACATGTGCGTTAAATGCGTCACATATTGAGCGTATATCTAACCCCTCGACACGATTGCCGACTACGATCTACCCGAAAACATCCGTTTTCCAATATCAAAGAAATTGGTGACGACTTTTGGGCAAAAATGTGTAGGTTTGTTGAAAAATAAATTATATTTTATGAGAATTTGGTTTGTCAGTCCATTTTGTCCATTAGGGCAGGTATTTATTAAATTCACATTTCTTACCTTAAATTAGATTGACCTAGTCCTAGGTGAACGTGGACTTAAATTGCTAAACATCCGCTAATAGCAGAAATGCGGTACTAATGCCGTAGTAGTTTATGTAGCAACACACAAGGTAAACAAACCGACCAAGTGCGAGTTGGACTCACCCATGAAGGGTTCCGTAGCAGCAAGTAATATAATTTAAAAATTCTTTTAGTTCGTTGTAACTTTGATTGATGTTTTAACGCGTTTGCAGTGGAGCCTAGTGATTTTTCGAGGCGAAAATTGCTGTTTATGACATATTAAAAAAACTACCAACTCGATCTCGTTCTGACCAATTTTCGTTGGTAGTTTTTATGGCAATGTACATCATGTATCTTATTTTTAGATTTATCATTCTCTTAGTTTAGAAGTTAGAGTGGGGTGTGGGGACACTCATTTTTCCACTTTGGAGGTGTCTCTTGCGCAAACTATTCACTTTACAAAAGAACGATGTTAGGAACCTCAATGGTATTTTTAAAGACCTATCTATGGATACCCCAGTACCCCACACGTATGGGTTTGATGAAAAAAAAAATGTGAGTTTCAGTTCTGAGTATGGGGACCCCCAAAATTTACTGCTTTTTTTCTAGTCTATATGTATAAAATGTTGTGTGCGTTTAAGTACTTGGCGGGTTATCGACTGAGCTCAAAATTGGACACGATGTACAATAGGATTCAGAGATGGTTTTAGGCTACTTTATACACTTTTATCATAACGGCAATAAGAATAAAACAGCTTTAAAAAAGTGATTTTACCAATAGATGGCGCTGGTAGTTTTTTTTTATTATATTCTGCCAGCTTCAGAACAAAATATTATAAACAACCTTAAAATACCTACCAAATTGCTAGTTTTCAAGAGAAGTTTGATTGCGGCCTCCTTGCATTCAGAAAAATAAAAGAGAGTACTTACTTAATAAAGAAGTCAGGTATGTTTTGCATATTATTTTTGAAGTTAGAGTTGTGGTGCGTTAGGGAAATATTATTAGAGTTAATTTATTTTTTTGAAGCGTGCGCACTATGTTTTAAAACCTGTACATGGATCACAGAATAGATTTTCTTTTTAAGTGAATAAAACCATAGGTACATAAAACCAGCATAAAAAAGTCACAGTGAAGCGTGGCAGGGTACCGCTAGTTTTATATAAAAATCTTAATGCGGTTCACAGAATACATCTACTTACAAAGTTTCAACAGCATAGGCCTTATAGCTTCGAAAACGAATCGCTACTACTTTTAAATAGGTAGGTACGTTTTCTTAAAGAAATTTATCTCTTCCTGTAGGACTATGAGAGGATTACTGCAAATTAGGTACTGAAAAGAACGAAGTGTTCCTAGGTTAATGTTCCATTACAAAATAGTAGCTGTTTTTTAAGTACAGACCTATTATACAATAGTACCTAGGTACGCCGTTTTTTGCTTACTTCTGTCTCATAAGAAAGAAATGATGACAGAGTGTTTTAATCTTAAAACATTCTATTCACCAAGAAGCCTCATAAAGTTTAACTTTAAGCTACCTAAAATACTTTAGCAGGCGAATTATTCAAGTGAATTTCCTAATTCAAATCTCGCGTGAAAAGCCATTATATCAGTCTGGAAATCTCATTTCCGGTGGAGAAAAAATACCGTCTGTCGTACCGTTCGGAAGGGGACATGATTTAAGCCGAGCTCACATCTACCATAGCTATGAAAGAGACTGTTTTGAAGGTAAATGCATTGCAGACTATATTAAATCCGCGGAGTCAGTGTTCTATAACCGATCACTTTAGTAAGCAGCATTTACTATGGCCGGTCATGGATGGGTGACCATCACGTGACCATTTTGTGACATTTAGTTGCGAGCGATTCCGTGTTTCGGAAGGCACGTTAAGCCGTTGGTTCAACTAGCTGATGCCCAGATGGTGAAGAATTTTCTTACTTACCTGTATCACAAGAACTTGTTCTAGGAATACTAACTGACAGCTACTTCAATAGGTACCTACCCACTACTGAGTAACAAACATCTAAATATCTTCAGAAACTTTCACGTTTAAAATATTAGTCGAAATAGGTTCATTTTTCAAACGAAATCCATTTCTACTATTTAGCTTTAGTACAGATTGTGCTGATTCAGATCTCAGGTAAAGCCTGCAAATCACGTGGAGCTGTTCTCGATATCGACGGACACTGATCGATGTTCTATAGGATTAGATTTTCTTTTAGTCCTTACAAATGAGACGTTAACCTTTGCCAGAAGCTAAATGGGATCACACGTTTTTACGACTCAAAGGAGATTACAAACGTAGCAAAAAAAAAATTATTCTACAGCCAACTGGCGCCCGCAGCTTCGCCCGCGTGAAATTCATTCCCGCTTCCCATGGGAAGTTATTCCCGAGATAAAAAAGATTATTATCTATCTCTGTACCGAATTTCAGCCTGATCCGTTCAGTCGTTAGAGTTTAAAAGAGTTACAAACATCTACACATCCACACTCACAAACATTCGAATTTATTTGAGACTAGCGGACGTTCCGCGGTTTCACCCGCGTAGTTCCCGTTCCCGTGGGAATACGAGATTAAAATATAGCCTAAGTTCACCGCAAAGAGTGTAGCTTTCCAACAGTGAAAGATTTTTTCAAATCGGTCCAGTAGTTCCGGAGCCTATTCGTTTCAAACAAACAAACAAACAAAAAACAAATCTTTCCTCTTTATAATATTAGTATAGATTAGTAAGATGTATCGTTCACGGAGTAAAAACGAAAGTATGAACCACCTAGAGTATGAAACACCTCGTATTGCCGTATCATCGAATATGTAGTATTGTCTCTATATCTATACCTATAATCTCTCGCAATCAATTGATCAAATCAGCCTATCGCAGTCCACTGCTGAAAATAGGCCTTTTTCCCAATCATTTGGGAGGGCGATTAGCCTTACTATTCTCTATAATAGCTACTCAAGTCTTTTTTTTTTTTTTGATGTGAGGGAAAATCCTCGTAGGATGCTATGCCGGACTCTTACCGACCAAAAAACCTCACGTATCGCCCAACAGCCTATGGTTGAGAGCCCCGGGTAAGCCCTCAGGAAGGATGTCCCGTGACTCCCAACAGACCCACGGCCGCCAATGCGGCCTCGCCCAGGGGATGGTTCGGGTGCAATCCCGCGTCTATGGGGGGTTTTGGGTGTGACCCCGCTTCTAAGGGGGGGCGTGCGTGAGTTGCTCACGTCACACTGCCGTCATGGGCCTGCTTCTGTAAGGACGGTGAGCGGCCCTCTCACCGTCCTCAGACCCCCGGTCATGGAGGCCGATAGTCCTCGGCGAAGACACGTCGGCGGCGCCCAGGGCGCCGACTGCGGAACTCGGGTGGGAGAGTTCTCTCCCGCACCCAGCCGGCCGCCTCCTTCGCGAGCATGACCTGCTCGCAGAAAGAGGCGGCGCAGTTCCACTTACTCCCGCTGGAGAGCATGGCTCGCACCATGGCCTCGAGCGAGAGAGTGAGCTACTCAAGTCTTGAGTACTGCTACACAAATGAGTTGTTACGGGTACTTCCTTTGATCATAATATAAACTCTCGATTGTTAGCACTTAATGGAACTTGTATAGGTAGATACATACATGATGGAAACAAACACTTGTACTTATTCCACCGATTTCATTTTACAGCATTATCAAAGGTCTTACACTGTGTATCACTTTTGATAATGATGTAAAGCGAAACTGGTCAGATTGTGTAAATCTGAAATAAAATGTGGAATAAGTACAAGTGTTCGTTTCCATAATGTACCTACTCGTATTACTTCTTTTGAATTTTTCTGCTCTTACCAATTTCTTAATACGAATTTTTGTAATGGTCAAAGCTATGTAAGTTATATCGGCGGAGTTCTCTATTGATGGCAAAAGGTTCTCTTTACTACGCGTAATCAAAAAGTTGGAGTGAAGAAATATGAAGGTAACATTTACCTTTATTTCCCGGTATCCCCCGGTATAGGAGAAGGTAGGTAAGTTATCCTCCACATATTATACAACATAATATGTAGGTACATGATGTGTATCATGCAAATTTTTAAATTCCTTTCTCTATTAGTGCTTCTCCCTCAATTGCTGTCAATACTATCGTCAGCGTCAACCTAAAATTGGTAAAATAATCAACCTTTACAAAATGAATAGAAAACATTCCCGTTGGTGACAGAACCGTAGCCATATCAATCTGTTGTCGGATCACCTCTGACAGGGACGAATGTCTTCTGTCGTCCTGTACACATTTTGTCTCCATTTATTCTGAGCTTTATTTACGAGTTTACCTTTGAAGATATATTTTATTCCTTTCTTTGCTTTACCTACTGCTATAGTTTACAGGAGTAGTTTATTGTGCAAATTATAGGCGGTAATCTTCGGTTGCTACTTAGATTTTTCTTCCAATGTCTTTTTGTGAACATAAATTACAATATTGAGAACATATTTACCAAGTAGTATTTGTATATAAATTATCATGAGTAAATAATGTGATTATTAAAAATACTAAAATTGGAATTAATGTAAATGTGTGGTAATTATTAATTATAAATGTAACTATTGAAATAATTAAGATGTAAATATTGAGAGTGTTAAAATGTAATTATCTGTACATATAATAAAACTGTAGACGGTTGAGAGTCTGTACATGGAAGATATTTTGAAAATTTTAATTGGAGGACGTTCTCTAATCGATACTGAAGCCGAAAATGTAATTTAAACTTTTCATGTCTGTCTGTCTGTCTGTATCCCGAATAAGTATCACACCGAAACTACTGAACCGATTTAAATGATACTTGGTACATTCCGAGCTTATAGTCCGAGGAAGGTTCTAGGATACTTTTGATCCCGAAGATAAAATGGTTAAAAGAGAGAAAAGATAAAATGGTTTTTCAGTTGTAATTTCTCAACGCGTGATGTGATTTCAAATATTTTTTTAGTATTGGAAAGGGAGTTCTTTAAAGATTTTTCGCTCTAAGTTTCAAGATTGAGGGGTTTTTAGTTCAGAAATTAGAGGCATCTCAACTTTCACCAAACCTAGAATTCAAGGGTTCCTTTGAATGAGAGGGTAAATCTAAACGGGCGTGTTGGCTTAATCATAAAAGAGCTTAATTTTTAAGGCTGTTGTAAAATAATTCAGTCCGCGCCGAAGGCGTGGACTGAATTGTTTTAGAATAGGCTTAATCTTTAAGCTCTTTTATGATTAAGCAAACAGGGCAATTTCACCCGGTGCTTGACGAGTCTGATGAAGAATTACCCCTCCCTTCGTGCACATTATGTGACGTAAACACGTTGCGAGGGTCAGCTAGTTAAAAATATGAATCTTGACATTATATAAATATGTAAGTGTGATTATTATAATTTTGTGTACAGTAAATTATATGTTAGTTAATATGTAGCATAGCATTATGAGCGCTTTGGTGTCATTTCACTGTTAGCTTGTTTTGTTTGTAATATGATAAATAAATAAATGAGCGCACATTATGTATTGTACACATTGTATCAACATATACATAGGTGTTTACTTTCATGTTGGGTACTTGTACTTATGTCTATAGAGCAACACCACCTCTGATTTTTATATGGAGGTCATTTTGCTATATAACTTGTATAATATGTCGTTGGATTACGATAAAATTTGATATTTGACCAAAAATCTAAGGTCAATGTCAAGGTTTTGATTAAAAACCTAAGCTCACTAACAGGTTATTGGTCAAAATCCTCAGCTTAGTTTAGGTTATTGGTCAGAAACTTGATTTTATCACAACCGTGCTACATTATACATAGTATACACACAAACCTAAGGATTAATGATACTGGCCACAGCAAAAACTAATTATGTTAAGGGATACCCGTCCCCGGATTATGTTTAGTTATTGTCCCTTATTCGCTTATCTAGTTGTAGCCTCCCGGGTCGACGATAATTATCGCTTTAGATATATATAATTGCCAGGAGATTTGTACTGCTATCACTATTTTTGCGACAATTTTCCTTATTTAACCCAAGAAGCGCTCGCAGTTTCAATAGCAGTGTTCTGAACAAATTACTGGATATAGTATCTTTCGCCATTGGTCTGACCTAAGATGCTGATCATTTGCGGCATTTCCCTTTACAAGAGCGTCGAATCTTAATATTATGTGTAAATATATAAACGTGTCACATTATTTGTCCGGGATGAACTCCTAAACTACTTAACCCATTTTAACCAAATTTGTACACCGTATACAGATTGATCCAACTTGAGAGATGGGATAGTTTTTTTTGTGGAAAGTCTACATTTCTAATTGTAGGTACTTTGTTTCTACGGCTGGGGTCTATAAAAACCTTAGCCACAGCAAAGCGCGCCCTGGTCCTGTAGTATAACATATATGTCTCTGCCTACCCCTCCGGGATTAATAGACGTGATCACATGTATGAATTGTTTTGAAAACGTTTTATTTCATGATTCATTAGCTATATCCTTGTAAGCCCTGAAGCGATGCTTTTTGTTTAATCAACCTTTAATCAAAGAGAGACATGAGATTTTAATGGTGGGTTTTTATAACCTACCGGAAAATAATGACTACCTACCTACCTATGATGATTTACTTATTCCTGTTTTTATTTTTATTTTTTTTGATTTCATAAGTTCATGATGGACTCAATTACTCCCGCTACTATTTTTCTAGATTTATATTTATCACTTAACATGCAATTGCAGTTCTAAGGTTCCAGGTTCGATTTCGGGATGATAACACAAATTTTAGATGTCCCAAATCAGCCATCCCATAAAATAATTTTATATTAGCTTAATTTGAAGTAGATGATCTTACGGGATAATGTTTTAGATATTTATTAATTTTGTAATTTTGTAATGTTTTGTAATTTATTACTTTATCTACCTACCTACTCGTTATTCAAGTCAATTACTGAAATATTTGCCGCTTGAGACCTTAACGAACGCTTTCTACAAATTAGGTTGAGACAGTAAATAGGTACTTTGAATAGTCGTCAATGGAGGCAGACGCGATATTTCACTTTGCTGAGCTCAGATCCGTTACCAATAAATAGGATTTACTGTGTCACTAAATATTATGATCACTTTGTGAGATCCAAAAACTTTATATTAAATGTCTTCTTTCATTACTCTGCGGTAATGGATGGTCTCGAACTTATTTCCCAACTATAAAACACAAGCATTTCTATACATGTGAAGATCTTATTTCTGACGACGGTCTCCTTTCGCAAGATGATGGTGTCTTACGGGATACAAGATAAATATAATAATTTGAGAATAAAAGGCCTCTGATACTGCGACTGTATTAAGCCCCAAAATGTATTTAAACTTAAATTTTCCGAGAAGTTGGGTAACCTGCTGACACTTAATCCATTGGCCAGTTCCAGGTTTACAAGTCGTGGAATACAACTCAAAGAAACAGTATATCACATTTCATAAGCATCGGATTTGTGAATTTTAGTACAATTCCTTCATCGCCACCTAGATCTTTGAGGCAAAAGCCTCTTCTGCAGTTGTGTAGGTACATGCTGACTAACGAACAAGGTCATGGCAAAGAGAAGGTTAACTTGACCAAAATAATGTACCAACCCTGGAATAAAAAGGTTAATTAATGAACTATGAACAGTCGTAGACTTTAAGCTGTGATAGGTGATTTGGTAGAATGAATGTTCATAATAGTAGCACAAACAGGAAAACACAAAATTTAATGATCTGTGACCAGTCGTTGACTTTGAGCTGTGATAGGCCAATTTGGTAAGTTGAATGTTTATGATAGTAGCACAAACAGGAAAACACAGAATTTAATGATCTCTGACCAGTCGTTGAGTTTGAGCTGTGATAGGCCGATTTGGTAGATTGACTGTTTATGATAATAATGATTGAAAGTTTATGACAAACAGGAAAACACAGAATACCTAGCATATTCAACACTCCTCTGTGAAAATTCCGCTCCTATTCACATAAATTCTGTTTAAATAACCGTAAAAATGTTCGTATGTGAATCCTTTGAATCCGTTTGATATGGATTAAAACGATTGAATTGTGTTTATTTCTTTTTCAGGGTAGTACAGTCAGCGCCATTAATATAAAGATGACTACGCTATTCAAAATTAAACTAGCAAATATAAAAATTAAAACAACTGAATGCTTTGCAGTGAGCGAAATATCTATCATTAATTTATTTTAAAGATATGGTTTGATTTTCATGTTTGCTCATTTGACACGGTTTATTTAGCATCGCTTGGTTCCTCCATTTTATTCAAGATGACTGTACCCAACACCGAACATTGATTACTTTAGCACACGGGGCATTTGTAGCAATATTTATACATCGTATTAGGTACTCGTGAGTATAAAAATATAAAACGCACAGTAAAAAAAAAAGTAATCCAACTTTTTTTACTGCGGGTTTTTATTTTCACATAGTATTCCGCATCTTTATTTAATACGGTAGTAATTATGCTTTTTCGGTAGGAACCTAGGTACTCAGTGTCACCATCAAAACGTTATAAAGACCCAGCAAATTTATCAAGGACTTCTAGCCGTAATGTGGGAAAACGGGAATAAAATATAGCCTATGTCACCCGGGGATAGTGTAACTTTCTAACAATATTGACGATGATGATAGTGTTACTTCTATTTCAAATCGGTTCAGTAGTTTCGGAGCCTATTCGATGCTACAAATCTTTCTTTCATAATATTAGTATAGATATAGACTAGTTACATCTCCCGTATATTTTTTGAAGTTAACTTCTAAATAATCTGTGACTCTGAATAAAAAATATTCAAACTAAGCATCATTTCTCGACGAATGAAATTATTAACAGCATTCGTTTTGCTTCTTTTTTGTTTAACATGAAGGAAAATCCTTCATGGATGCTATGCCGGACTCCTACCGACTAAAAAAACCTCATGTAACGCCCAACAGCCGTTGATTAGGAGCCCCGGGTAAGCCCTCGAAAGGATGTCCCAGGACTCCCAACAGACCTACGGCTACCACTGCGGCCTCGCCTAGGGGGTGGTTCGGGTGCTATCCCGCGACGTTGGGGGTTTTCGGGTGTCATCCCGCTTTTCAGGGAGGGCGTGCGTGAATCCCTCACGACACGTTGCCGTCATGGGTCTGCTTCTGTAAGGACGGTGAGTAGACCACTCACTTTCCTCAGGCCCCCGGTCATGGAGGCCGATAGACTTCGCCGAAGACGCGTCGGTGACTCTCAAGTCACCGACTGCGGAACTCGGGTGGGACAGTTCTCTCCCGTTCCCGTCCCGCCGCCGCCTCTGTCACGAGCATGACCTGCTCGCAGAAAGAGGCGGCGCAGTCCCACTTACTCCCACTGGAGACCATGGCTCGCACCATGGTCTCGAGCGAGAGAGTGTCCACGTCCAGATCTACCACGAGGACCTGGCGCTGATGCACCCACGCCGTGCACTCTACCAACATGTGGAGCAGGGATGTTGCGGATGTCAATTTTTTCACATCCGCGGATACAGATGCGGATGCGGATTTTTGGACGCTTACATCCGCGGATGCGGATGCGGATGCGGATGCGGATGTTGGTCTCAATTATAAATACCTACCAATTTGGTTTAAAGTTAAACTATAGATACTTAATATATGCTTATGACACCAAAGAGGATCGAAAATCTGTAAGTAGGTAGAAAACGAAGATATAAAAAAAAATTGTAACGCTAATCGCTTGTCTGCCTGTATCCCAAGTAACTTCGAAACTACTGAATCAATTTAAATGATACTTGGGATACTCTGAGCCTATAATCCGAGGAAGGCTTTAGTATTATGTACTTTTGATCGCGATATTCCGCGCGGTTTCTTTGAAAATGAAAATAAAAAATGGTCTTTAATGGTTTCCCTATATGTGGAAATTTCACATTGTTTTATAGTAGGTAATGACAGTTTCGAATGATCTTTTGATCCTGATGAATAATGCCTTTCTCTTTTTTACGTAAACAAAGTTGCGTGGGTCAGCTAGTACCTACACTTATAAAAATGTAAAGTTTGTGAGTTTATTAGATTAGTAAATTGTTCTACCTATAGATAGTTACATCGTTTGAAATATTATTATGAGGCACGAGTTATAAGCGGCATACGTCGAAGTCCTGTTACACGCATAGGTTACGTACCTATGTATGTAACAGGAGTTTGAAGTATGTCGAAAACTTTCCACAATGCTCACAGGTTATCTACAACAACACAATGCTCACAGGTTATCTACAATACGTAATGATTGATTTATGGTTAATTACGATCACGATAACAAACGAGTCGGAACATGTTACCGAACGAAAAGTCTATCCTACCGCAGTTAATTTCTTTCTTTCAAACAACTTGGGAGACATCCGCATCCGCATGAAACTCCGCATTGATTCTTGCGGATGTGGAAGCGGATGCGGATGTCCAAATTGATGCGGATGTTCCGCATTTGCGGATGCGGATGCGAATATTCGCAACACCCCTGGTGTGGAGCGCTGTGTCATCGCTGCGGTCCTCGCAGTGCTGACACTCGGCCGGGGTTTAGAGAGCACCGTGTCTCGTCTCCAGCCACTCGCATTCGTTGTGCTAAACAAAAATTCTAAGCAGTTCACAGGTTTTCAGTCATAACGAGTTTTTTTTAACCGATTTCCAAAAAAGGACAGGTTCTCAATTCGTCTGTATTTTTTAACTCCATCGTGCTTTAATTTAAAGCACAACAAGAAGATTATACTAACATTTCACTCTGAACTATTTAATCCAGCTTAATAAATAGTGTAAGTATACATGGAATATAGTTATTTGTTTATCCGTTAGGCACAGCCACAGCTCACAATGCTCGTTGCGCAATGAGCATGAAAACTATTTGAGCGTGAGAACTTACAGGCGGTTCGTTGCGACCCGTCTACTAGCGTACACAAAATTATTATAGGAGCATTATAGATCGGTAGCCCCTAGAGTATTATTTAGTTTTACGTTATATTCCTAAAGTAATTTTATCGGTTACACTTTCCCACCTGAACAATTAAAGCGATTCTTATAAAAAAAACCAATATTTTAATCCCAAGTGAAATGTTAAATACGCCTTATAAGTTAAAAAAAAACTCAGCAAATACCCTTTTTAAATACAATAAAATTAGGCAAATTCCGTTTTTACAGCGTTGTAATGTAGCAGCGTTACACCCTACCCCTATGCGATCAGTATAATAAAGAGAGCTTACAATTATTTTTACCCGCCTTTTTATACATATTTATTACGTTTCCTCCCAACAGTTGCTAAATAGACAATAAAATGTAATACTCAAAATTAACTTAAGTATTACTATAACGCTCGATATAATGCCAACTCAAATTGTTTTTTGAAAGTATGAAGTACTAGCGGACGTCACGCGGTTTCACCCGCGTAGTTCCCGTTCCCGTGGGAATATGGGAATAAAATATAGCCTATGTTACCCGCAAAGAGTGTAGCTTTCCAACAGTGAAAGAATTTTTCAAATCGGTCCAGTAGTTCCGGAGCCTATTCGTTACAAACAAACAAACAAACAAACAAACAAACAAAAAAACAAATCTTTCCTCTTTATAATATTAGTATAGATTACCCGCAAAGAGTGTAGCTTTCCAACAGTGAAAGAATTTTTCATATCGGTCCAGTAGTTCCGGAGCCTATTCGTTACAAACAAACAAACAAACAAAAAAACAAATCTTTCCTCTTTATAATATTAGTATAGATAAAGAAAAGTATAAGTATAAAGTTTTTGTGGAGTTCGTGGAGTAAACCGTAGCAGACGGATCGTAGTTGGAACTCTTACACTTAGTACACTGGGCGACATGTCGCCGTGATTATCGCCCGGTGTGCGCCTAGGGCACCTAGGGTTAGCATCTTGACGTGAAGCAGTCTCTCTTGGAGTTGTGCGGTGAAGGCTTTCCCTTACGGCGAAATTTAATTCTGATTATTTGATATCAATCACCTAGGTACCTACATTTTTAATACTAATTATATTTCCTCTCTAGAGGATGCTTCATAGATAGGAATCATTATAATATACTATTGAAACCTCATTTATCAAAAACATTTGATACGGTACGATCAGGTATGAATGTAAAATCTTGCCTAAATACAAAACGGACATCAAAGGACATCAAAAATACATAAATTTTAAAGATAATTAGCTTTTCTTTTTGGCATCGCCGTAGTGAAACAAACCACAATCTACTCGAGTAGTTTTGTACAGAAATGTGTCACTATCGTTTAAATAGAATTTGTTGTTTCAGTTTCGTTAGTTTTGTTATTCGTGTCGCCAAACTACATTTCTATTAACAGCAAATTAGCTTGGTTTCAAGAAAAGGAAACTAATTTCTTCAGCTCTGTTAGCAATACCTATTTTTTTAATACATAATATATAGGTTGGCAAAACGAAAATTAAGGATGACTGCGGCAGACAAACTGACGGATACCTGGCGTATCTATAAGGTTACCTTATTTCCAAAAAATAATTTTAATAAAGGAGCCCAATCCAGAAATGTAGTGCTCAGTACTCTAGATTTTCGAAAAATGTTTACTTGGGTAAGGAGGGTAAAAGTAATATTATTCCGGTTACAATCAATTCACTGAACGAAGAAAGAAATAGATCGCGTTGACTTTAATATAATTTACTAGTGAAATATTTCATTACTGACCCCCTCGTAGGCATTATTCAAATTGGACACTGGTATACTCTGGTATCTGATATTATGTTGATTAGCACGATATACTTAGTTAAATAAGTACTATTCATTCAGCCCTGCACCAATTATAGAAGAT
Source organism: Miltochrista miniata (assembly GCA_933228765.1). NCBI lineage: Eukaryota > Metazoa > Arthropoda > Insecta > Lepidoptera > Erebidae > Miltochrista > Miltochrista miniata. The sequence goes on along the minus strand of OW121751.1, from coordinate 10,848,548 downwards.
AGACACTTCACTTAGAAGCATCACAAAATAATAAAAATAAAAACCGGCCAAGTGCGAGTTGAACTCGCGCACAGAGGGTTCCATACCAAAACAACGGTACTGCTCGTTCGCTCTAACTTTGCCGCTCGGCTCCATACTAAAGTCGAATTTTTAATTAGACGAAGTAAATTGACAGCAACTAATGTCACTTCTTCATACAATGTTGCTTATTTTCTATGACGAAGTGACATTAGCTACTGTCAATTTACTTCGTGTAATTAAAAATTCGGGTATACGCCTCTACGCCAGCGGCAAAGTTAGAGCGAACGGGTAGTAAAAAATCACGTTCGTTGTATGGAAGCCCCGCTTAATCCCCCCCTCTTTTTATGTTTTAGTATTTGTTTGTCGTGTGTAATCTGTGAAAACTTCAGCTATCTCTCTATCACCGTTCCTGAGATACAGCCTCGTGACGGACAGACAGACATACACCACCGTTTTTTACCCATCGGGTACGGAACCCTAAAAATGCTGCACTCTTTTTATGACATTGAATAAAAAATCAAATTACGAGTGCAACACCATTTTTTATGCTTTTCTTATATAAAGCCATTTTAAAATCAAAGCTCTCTTCGATATATCTCCTGATGTGCATTTAGAGTTTCTTTCAAGTCGCAGAAGAGTTCCCTAAGTTCAAATGTATGTTCACGTTTGGGGCAAAGGCTACATAGGTAATATCGCTTATTTCCAGGTCTTGAACAGGAAATAGACGTAGAAGTTTCAACTTGCTGTATTGGAATGTGTCTTCGCGATCTTACTACTAAGAGTAGAGGTTGCATAGCCAAGAACGCCTCCAAAAGATCAGAAAATTGGATTTTGAATTCTAAAGTGCAAATTAGATAAAAATGGTTATGTTCAAATGGCTTCTAAGGCGGTGAAATGCTTTTATTTCAGTTGTTTATTTAGGACGCTGATAAATTTTATACTCATTTCATTAAAATTACAGAATTTGGTTTCCTTTTGCGGGCAAGCACTTGAAATATTGTCTATGAAAGTAGAGCAATCCAGTCAAAGTCAAATCATTGAATATTTAAAACTGAATAATAAAATGCATAATAATTTTTTTAGATACACTGACTTGACTCATATTAAACTGAGTGCATAAATTTTACTGAACAGAACTGACCACTGCGAAAGGTGAACCAATCCTGGTGAATATCATCTACCGCAGACAGACGTCGAAAGGGATGGATTAGGATGGTTTAGGCCCTTTCGCTATATGTCACGGATACTCAGTACGACCCTTTATGATTCGCTATTCATGCCTACACGTACAACGTAAAAGCCTCGAAAAATATTGTGTTTTGCTCCGTTTCAAGAACCCTTGCTGTTCGGTGAGGAAAACAAATGTAGTGATTAATTGGTTTCGGATGTAACATTTTTAGTGAGCCAAACTGCTATCGACTAAGACCTTAAGGGATCTACAAATAGGTACCTACTGCCAGGAGTTCCTGAATAACCTGAATAAACTTAAGAAATCGTTCTTTGCAAAATCTCACTGTCTCTCTGTTGATCTCTGCTGTCCCCACGCGACATAATGGGAATCTCAACAGAAAGTTTTCCACGACATTGACACGAAAATCCAGACAGAGAGCCTGTAGTGATTGACCTCAAAATTTCCTTCCGTTCAGGATTCGCTTTTCAAAATATCACAACCACAATCATTATTAAATTCAAAACTAAATCACAATACGAGTAATAGGTACATATAGTAAACTGGTTACAAAGAGCTTAGTGCAAAAGTCGTTAGAGGTTGAACTCAACGTCTGTTACAATAATTACAAAGCGCAGCGGTATAATAGCTTTTCTAATCGCACTAAGTTCGCTCATTACCCAGCCTCAGCCCCAGTTTCATTCAACTTGATATATAGTTCCTCCCCGCTATTGTTCCTTATTATACGATATTAGACCCTTTTGACTTCGCTTAAGCCATTCGATATAGGTACTATAATAAAAGCTATAATACTATAAAGCTCGAGAGTTTATTTATTTATTCGAACGGAACTATTGGTTACTTACATCACGCACGTGATGGGCGCTGGGCGTTGTCCGTAGCGCGTTACACGTTCCGCGTCGATCATTGCGCGTTGGATGTGGCGCGTTGCGTGCTAGGCGGTGAGCGATAGGCGTCGGGCGTGACGTGTTAGGTGATGGACGTGACGCGTGGCGTTGATTAGTGGGCGTAGCGTGGCGCGTTGCACGTTGATCGTTGGGCGTTGGGCGTTGAACGTGGTGCGTTTCGCGTTGCACGTTGATTGTTGCGCGTTGATCGTTGGGCGCTGGGCGTGGCACATTTCACGTTGCGAGTTAATCGTTGGGCGTTTTTTATTCTGCTTTGTTGAGAGCGAGAGGTTACCACGTAAAGGTACAAGCAACAAAAAAATAAAAGATCTTACACTAGTGTCTCATCCATCGGTCAGCAGGTGCACCGGTTGTTGGTGAGTCTGCTTGGATAATTGGTTTTCAATTATTGAATATCAAAGTACGAGTACCTGAAAGTTGCTATGACACCTACATTAAGATTTTCTCACCTCGAAATAAATTAAAACGTACAAGTCTTTCCTCCAAAAGCCTTATGCATACATAATATAAAGGATAATTTATTCAATAAAATATTAGACAAATGGTATGTACATTAAAGCGTAATAACTATTTACAAAATAAATAAAACTAAATCTAAATAGGGCCCCCGTGGCATTGTGCCCAAAAGACTGGCAGCATTCCCCCTTTGAACGGCGATGCCTATTCGTTGGGAGAAATAACTGCCAGCCCTTAGGTCACCAGTAGACTCCACAAGACGCTTCTTCAAAATTTTAAAGAATTTATGCGCCTTGGGACCCCAAGGACCTAGGGTCTCGACACCGACTGGAATAAAATTGTACGACGAGCCGAGACCCTTATACTTGGTTAGGTCATATAAAGATATATAGCACATAGAGGTATATTTCTTCAGTGCTTTGCTTTTTTTGTTATCGTGCAAGTCTGACTAAAATTATTATATAAAACACTCACTATATTACCTGACCCAAAACCCGATCCAAGATCTAACTAGTATTTTTAAGCTGGAATAAGAATCAAATTATAGAACAGTTTAAAATGAAACCAATCCATTAGAGCTTCTCAAATATTTATCCATACTTTAATATGAAGCGCTCGTGGCCCCGCGGACTCAGTGTTCTGTAAACGATCACTGCAGTAAGCAACTTTCACTATGGCCGGTCCATGGATGGGTGACCATCCATGTGATCACTTTGTGACATTTATTTGAGCGTTTCCGTGCTTCGGAAGGCACGTTAAGCCGTTGGTCCCGGTTGCCAGTAAAATGGCAGTCGTTAAGCTAAGTTGAAGGCTTTATTTCAACAGCAGGCAGTCACAACCTGCGCCTGTCCATTTAAACACGGCAATACGGCTCACCACCTATTACGTGGGACAAATTATACAAAGGTGAAATGTGGGCATATAATATGCCTCTGCCTACCCCTTCGGGGATAAAGGCGTGACCATATGTATGTATGTTTAATATGAAAACGTGCCCGCTGTACAATTTAACTTCAATTATGAAAATTTGGGTTTTGTGTACATAGCGAGCATTACAGATCGTTGTAATGTAATTTAAAATAATGAAAGGCAAATTTAATTATATTGTATGTTTTCTCTTATCAAATTTTCATTTATGTTAATTACGGCTATAAAATTTTTGCACTGTTTTATTCTTTCTGCCGAGTAGCTATCTCACTTACGTCTGGGTGCCGAAACGGTTTTACGTTTTGTGGCCTGTTGCCTAATTTTATTGTTCCCCACATGAAACCGCTGGCAGTTTCAATTGAATTAGCTATTTTGAAAAGGGCAGTCTCGCACGATGTGCCCTTTTCGAAGTTGCCTAATAAAAAGGAGTTATTACAAGTCGGTATTACCAATAGCACGATATCATCTTATTACATCATTATATTTGTGGTAAACGCTGTGGATGTCACAATCAGAAACATTTTATATTGAACTATCTTAACAAATTACTATTGTGATGTTGTTTGTTTATCCAAAAAAAAAAATCATCGAAATCGTCAGCAGACCACACACGGCAACTATATTAGTACTACATTTTTACATCCTGACGATTTGTATGGAAAGCTGTAATGTCTCTTGCTATAATATACATCTGTAGGTACTCCTTAATTCTAAGAATAATATAGGTCCCGGATTTGATTTAGATTTCATAAATAATATGGCAAAGTTATCCAAAATAGACAAATATTAAAGTTAGTAGCAAACTCCTCAAAAATAAAATCTTCAATAATGACAAACAAACCCTGGGGAATAAAAAGTACCTATCATAGATAGGTATAATCCAATATGTCAAGAAAATGTGTATGAAACGTTTTTTATTGGATCCAGTCAATATTGATGCGACCGGATATTGGGTACTGTAATATTTCGTGGCCTGTGTATTTACGGACTCTAACGTTATATTGGATGTCCCAAAATTGACTGGCCAAATTTCATGAGATGACTTGGTATCGGAAAACAAATACATACAATTATTTAATAAAAAAGGTGGGTTCATTTTCTTCCTCAAAAAAAATATATAAAAATTTTCACATTAAGTTCGTTTTTTACCGCGGCAATTCGAGGTAACAAACTACGGAGCACCCGCCTGGTTGTCGTTGTCGCTCTCTGCTGTCGCTCAGTAGCGATAGAAAGGGTGATAATGAATATTTACAGGACCTTTGAAACTAAATCCTGTATCGCCTTTCCTATTCCTCGGGAGAAGTGCCGGAGGCTTGGAAGGAGGCGAACGTCCAGCCGATCCCCAAGAAAGGGGATCGGTCGGATCCGGCCAACTATCGACCCATAGCCGTAACCACCGTCATCTGCAAGGTGTTCGAGCTAATCATCAACAAACAGCTCATGCGCTATCTGGAGGATCACTCGTTAATTAACGATCGCCAATATGGCTTCAGGCCGAAACGATCAACGGGTGACCTCCTAGCGTACGTAACGCACGCCTGGGGTGAGGCTATGGAGAGGCACGGCGAATCTCTGGCTATTGGCCTAGACATTGCTAAAGCCTTTGATAGGGTATGGCATGCGTCGCTTCTTTCCAAGCTGCCGGCATATGGTTTATCGCCTCAGTTATGCCGCTGGTTGGCCAGCTTCCTGCACGGGCGACGTATACGGGTCCTCTGTGATGGTCAGGCTTCCTGCTTTTTGCAGGTAAATGCCGGGGTACCACAGGGATCGGTATTGTCCCCAACTCTCTTTCTTCTGCATATCAATGACATGCTGTCCCTTGGGTGCATTCATTGTTATGCAGATGACAGTACTCTGCATGGGAGCTATTCTGGCCGCCCAGCGGATGGGCGTTGTGACGTGGACGAAAAGAGACGGCAACTCGTGGCGGATCTCGACCGGGACCTGGGTCGCATTGCCCAATGGGGTTCAGACAACCTGGTCGAGTTCAATGCCAGAAAAACGCAGGCGTGTGCGTTTACAGCTAAGAAGTCCCCATTCCTACCCCTACCCTCTCTTCAGAACATTACGGTTCCACTAAAGGACAACCTGGAGATTCTCGGTATAGACGTCCGGCGTGAGCTCAATCACAAAAACTACATAGAGAGTTGTATTGGGCTGGCCTCGCGGAAACTCGGAGTCCTAAATAAGGTGAGACGGTACTTCACGCCACATCAGAGATGTTTGCTGTACAAGACGCAGATTCGTCCCTGCGTCGAGTACTGTTCTCACCTCTGGGATGACTCCGCGAGGTACTTGTTGGACGCCCTTGACGCTATACAGAGACGTGCTGTCCGAATAATTGGTTGTCCTGAGGTGACGGGAGGCCTCGAACCGTTGGCGCAGCGAAGAACCGTAGCGTCCTTGGCTGCCTTCTACCGAATGTATCACGGCGAATGTTCTGAAGAGCTCTTCAATCTGATTCCACCATCACCTTTCCGATCCCGAACAACGCGTGCCGGGCAGAGATGCCACTCATACACAGTGGAGAGAATCTTCGCCAGAACCGAGCGTTTCAAAAGATCGTTCCTCTGTCGAACTATAAAAACTTGGAACGACCTGCCCGCACACGTGTTTCCCTCATCTTACAACCCCGGGTTCTTTAAGAGGAGCGTGAAGAGGCACATCACAGGGCCGCCAACTTGAGGACCGCTGTAAGAAGTGGCCCCCAATCGCAAGATGCGCCACGGCTATCCATCGTGGCGACGTCAATTTGGCGAGCTGAATATAAAAAAAAAAAAAAAAAAAAAAAAAAAAAAACTGATAAGTATTCGTGGGATTCTTTTTTCTCAATTTTGTATTTTCTTTTTGACTGATGCCACGTCACATGACGAAATTTGGACAGGTAGTTTTGGGAAACTTTATATAAACATTGCAAAATACTGACATTGTTGTATTCACATAAATTACAACTAGACACCGCTGAACTAGCCGATGACAGCGGCTCCGCCCGCCCGTAAAATTTAAATGTAACCCTTAAAAAAGCCGAGTCAAAATTCGTTCATTAATTTTGTTGTGCTTAGTTTTTACCCGACTGCGCGACCCAATAGAAGTGTAAGTAATGTAATTTCCTTAAATAATTTTATCCAAATGTTTTGAAACGTATCTTTCATTTTTATTATAAGTACCTACTACTTATTTATTGAAATATCGCACATTTACAACGTAAGCATACGTACTTTGCATTATACGTGTAGTTAATGGAAAACATCCCGTAGAGTGCTTAAAGGGCTATAAAGTACCATTCAGTCGAGTATTTGTATTCAACGGTGTAAGCGCTATTCACAATTTGTTAGCAATTAATATGGATTCTCGTTAAAGTCACGTAAATGATGGATACGCTCTAAGTTCTTAATTCGTCGAAGATTATCTAACCTTCTAAAACGCCTTAATAACAGAGTATTTGGCATGGTAAAGAAGCTCTAGAAGGGATCTCGGTAGTTACTCGAGCGCGTCAGAATAAATAAAGGAGGATTACTTTACACCTCCAGCAAGTCTGAGCCCTTAAAATAGGTGGGTGCTTATTCTCAGCGAGCTTGCGAAAATTCCAAATCGTCACACTAAGATATTATAGCGTCTAGGGTTCACTGACCCCTTTTTTTAACGTGAGGGGAAAGCCTTCATGGATGCTTTGCCGGACTCCTACCTACTAAAAAACCTCACGTAACGCCCAACAGCCTACGGTTGGCAGCCCAGGGTAAGCCCTTGGAAGGATGTCCCAGGACTCCCAACAGACCTACGGCTACCACTGCGGCCTCGCCTAGGGGGTGGTCCGGTGCTATCCAGCGTCTTTGGGGGGTTTTCGGGTGTGATACCGCTTCTTACTGGGTGGCGTGGACTCCTAAGAATATATGACTCACATCTCATCATCGTCTAATCAACATGCTTCCATTTCCGCATCCCATGGAAACTATAATCTGGTACAATCATCCCTGTACCAAATTTCAGCCACATCGGTTCAGCCGTTACAGCGCAATTGATTAACGGAACTTTAAAAATTTTAATCTCAATATGATCATCCTTAAGTCTAACTGAAGAATTGATGGTTCAGTTCAGAAAAAAGAACAGGTTTGAGTTGAAATACATTTAAAAAACTCAACTTGGTTAGATCCACCATGAATGAGTGGATGAGAACCCTAATTATAATAATTTCGTGCCCTTCGGGTTAAATAAGCTATTCCTTCATTTTCTACAAGACTTCTTTTGTATTTTTTGTTAATTAAGAAAAACGGGTCAAGTTTCTTTTACCCCTTTCATCGGCGCTCTACGGTTGAGTGTAGGTCTTTCGAATATAATTTTAATTAACCTAGATTTCAGTTTAGCGAAGCGAAGGGTTTTATTCGAGATGGACTAGCTTATAGGCTTTTCTAGCCTATAAGCTAGTTTCACTGCGATCCTTCCTGATCTATTGTGATCGCTGCCAGGCGGGGTAAGTCGAGATGACATCCTACCTTTACCTACATATATCTTGAGAGAGGGAACGATGCCGTAGCTTTTTCTATAGAAACGTATTCCCCCTTTTCTCCTGAATAATGCCCTTGGAAGAATCTTTATAATTTTAACAAATCAAGATATGCTGTAGGTATACATGTCCCTATCGCTTCTTTTTTATAATAAATAAATAAAATAACACATACTATAAAAGGGCGAAAGGTTACCCTTCTTTATCGTCATTAGGACAGAACTGCCTTGAAACTGTAAAGAAATCAAACTATCAAGTTAACCCGTAATAAAGTTACAGCCTGTTAAGGGGCAAAAAACGTATACACACTCTCAAAAAAATCAAAACTAATAGTGTTACCTTTATAAACTAACATACATAAAAAAGTGAAAAAATAGTATTACCTACATAAATAAGAATTTCTCACCTTGTTAACTTTTCGTACGAGACCAGAATTATAATAATAATTGAATTATTTGAAAAGTTAAGGAGCCCTGAAACCTCCATAATTTAATGTTAACTTTGACGTAATTTCGCACGTAAATAAAGGTCAGGAAAACTTTTTTAGTTCATTATATTTTAAATAAAATATTTAATTATTTAACTAACAATAGGCTAAGAATAATTGTTACTAACAACATATGGACACAGTCTGAAATAATTTTTTTTATTATTATTATTTATTATTATATTTTAGTTTGAACCACATGGTGATACCAGGATGAAAAGAACACTTGTTTAGTTATTCAGTTGGTTTCGATTCCCACCCAGGACAAATCTCTTTGAGCGATGAGCACATTGATTTTGTTCTGTGTCTGGGTGTAATTTATCTTTATTATGTATGTATTTAGAAACATATAAGTAGCACAAGCTTATATTGGCTTAATTTGGGCTAGATGATGTTGTGTGAGTATGTCCATAATTTTTTATTTATCACTTCACGCACAAGCTAAATTGGGAAAATTGAGTACCCTGCGCCTTAGATCATCTAACCACAGGATGCGCCTTACTTAAGCATTGTTTTCTGCCATTGCACATGACCATTTGGTCTTTTGGCTTTATGAAAAGCCTGTACATCAGTACATCATTTTATATGATTAAACTAGTACATTACATTGTAGTTGACTGTACAATAACAATTAACACACAACAGCCATTACGCGTTTGTCGATAAATACATTTTTAAATGCAATGAAATTTTATATGTCTTTGTGTTTCCCCCTTCATTTGTATGAAAACTGGCAGAATATTTTTGTATGCGGTGGTTCGCAAAGGCTAGTCCCGTGTTATATGGTCTAAGCCCTGCGCACGTACCGCAGTGTAATTCTTTACGATTGGACACAAATTACTGGCTAGACTAGTCCCCAATGTCTACGCCTATAAATCTAGTATATCCAATAAGCAGAATTTAGTTTGCTATAAATGCTAATTGATGCCAGTCGTATAGATATATGTGTGCGTATAGTTCCTAAATAGATTGACCGACGTTAAAGACTTGACGTTGAAGACGTTTTTTTTTATGAATCAATGGAGAGTATTGAATACGGACGTCACAAATAGAGCCGGCGTTTCAGATATCTAAGGTCTTCAAAATTTGTTGTATAATAATCCCAATAAGCACCCAGTTTTCTATAAATACCTACTTGCGTAATAAAATTATAAAAAAACCGGCCAAGTGCGAATCGGACCCGCGGACAGAGGGTTCCGTAGGTAACAAAAACCGACAAAAAACACGTTTGAAGTATAGGAGCCCCCTTCATCCCTTGCTTTTTCTGATTATAGGGTTTGCTGTCATAGCGGCAACAGAAATACATCACCTGTGAAAATTTTAGCTATCACGGTTCGTGAGATACAGCCTCATGACGGGCAGACAGACAGACGGACAGCGAAGTTTGTACCTTTTGGGTACGCAACCCTAAAAAGAGACAAACAGTCCAACCGCGACCACGGACGTTGCAACGTGCTCGAAACGTCGGTGTGAAAATGTAAGTAAATGTGTTTCGCGTGAAGTCCCGAATTCTACAAGTATGAGCCTAAAAAGAGAATTTAAAGATTAGTAAATGACATCCACTATGCTTAAATATGGCCAGCAGAGCAATAAAATTTGACGGTATCTAGTGCGTGTACGAATCAAAGGGTGGGGGCGATAAATCGCGTCGCGGCGCGTCGTCGTGATTCATGAGAGCGCCCGGGGCGACCCGGATTGTGAGCTCGGCCGTTTGTAGATTACAGCTATTTTCCTTTTATTAAATACTTAACTTATTAAATTATTTATATTATCTAAATGTAATAATTACAGATAAAGATCCATAATAATGCCAAATTATAGTTAAACCTCTCTGTCTACGGTTAAGTCCAGAATTTTAATAATTGAAAATTAAATTAAATGTACATAAAAGACAAAAGATAAAGTTAAAGTTTCCTCTTTCCCTATTATTTTCTAAATATTTAATTCCTTCTACTTGTTTTTATATGTCGGATACTTTGAATAAATAAATAAAAGTAAGAAAAAAAGACAAATACCTACTTAAATATCTCAGAAAATAGAGTGCGCGTTTTAGATTAGCAATCCAAGAATGACCACAACTTAAATAAATAAGCGACTTATTCCTGAAAAATATTATTGGTTTACAGTTATCACCGCCAAAATAAGTAAAACAATCCATTTATTAAAACCCCTCACTGAAAGTATAGTCAACTAATAATAAAGTAATATCTATATTATTGAAACGACAATAATTCAAAAAGTTTCTTCTTCAGGCACAGCGAAAAAATCAAACGTCAAAATGTGATTGATGGCGAGTTCGTCCCGGTCGACGCTTGCCAAATTGGGGCCGCGCGTCGCTAGCAAACAATGGTTACGTCACTGTTGCCCGCTAACGTCACTGTCAACGTAGCAATTATATTATGACGCGCAAATTGGAAATGGTGACTGCGGAATACCGACCGACAAGATATTTATACAGAAGTGTGTATTTAGTCCCATTTTCTCGGTGTCTGAAAGGAATTTGTCAACAGCTACAGTAATAGCACAGTTTATACACACATTATATATATTATGTATACAGTGGTAGTAGCGAGAGGATTTAGCTCAGATTCTAGACTAAATCATTTAGCTATTACCATTCTAATACCAATTCTAAACTTTAAAATGATAGCCAGCGATCTTGAATAATAACCACGAACTAATAGACATGTTTGAAACATAAATAATATATTTACGGTATAAAATGTTCTCTGCTAAAAGTTTCTTTATACTACTAAGGTGGCATTCAAGCTTACTGCCCACCTGATGGTTACCGTTACCGTAGTTATGTAATTTTTTCACAAATTTGTCAGAAATTTTTTCGTGACCAGGAAAAAATACCTACATCATTTAATCACGATTAATAATGTACCTATCAATATTGTCTCTAAAAATTGTGACTCATCTTTATTTGATATGCAAAAGACGTCTTGTGATCAGGGCGTCTAGCGTGACGTATTTTACAACTCGCGTACTTTAAAAAAGCTCCTTCGACAGAACCTTCGCGAGTGTCCTTCAAATGTTTGTCACAGAGCTCTTTGATGTACCCACGCCTAAAAGTACGCTTATTTCACATTTCCTTCACCTTCGGCCCATAGAGCAACGCGACCAGTACAAGGGCAGTAAACATGTTTGCTCTATAAATAATCTAAGTATCTGTCATGTGTTGCGGGGGGAAATTGTATTCATAGGTATACACCACTACAAAAGCAATCGACCGTCATTATGAAACTTACACAAAACAATTAAAACAATACAGTCATAATTTCAGGCACACTCTCACTGTGTGTGTGCGTCTGAATATTTATTATACCATTTAAAAGTACCTACCTGAGCATTGACAAAGGGGAAAGTCTCCGTATGACGCATCGCGCCTCCCCTCCCAATCGAAATTATGGCTTTGTTAGAATGGTCAAAGGCTGCAGCGAGGACACAGCGCTCCACACACTGGTGGAGCGCAAGGCGTGGGCGCAACAGCGCCAGGTCCTCGTGACAGGTCTGGACGTGGACACGTTCTCGCTGAAGACCAAGGTGCAAGCCATGATCTCCAGCGTGAGTAAGTGGGACTGCGGTGCCTCTATCTGCGAGCAGGTTATGCTCGTGAAGGTGGCGGCGATTAGGGATATAAGAAGCGTGATAACACCCGAAAAACGCAGGCCGCAGTGGTAGCCGTAGGTCTGTTGGGAGTCCTGGGGTATCCTTCCGAGGGCTCCCAACAAGCTGTTAGACACATGCCGGTTTTTAGTCGGTAGGACCGACTAAAAACCGGCATAACATCCATAAGACCTTTTTCCCTCACGTAAAACAAAAGAAATAATGGTCGAAGGTCTAGAGAGCAACACCATCTATGTGGGTCGTGTTGCTCTATGCCTTTGACCATTCTTTCTTTTAAATAATTTAACGTCTATTGGACACTCAAAGCGCCAATTTAACGCTCAATTAGTTTTACTGCCAATTTCTATTTGCCTATACAAGTACCTACTGTAAAAAAGCGATAGCACACAAAATTAACATTATGTAGCTACATTGCCTAAAAAAGCGATAGCATACAAAATTAACATTATGTAGCTACATACATGAGGCACGTCTTTATCGCGAAGGTGCAGGCAGTGAATAAAGAACAAGTTGAATCTACATGTGTAAATAATCTTGTGTATGAACCATGTATGAAACAATTGTTGCTAGCTGATCTTCTATCAACAATATATCATAGGTAGATACCTTAGACCATATAACACGGGACTAGCCTTTGCGAACCACCGCATACAAAAATATTCTGCCAGTTTTCATACAAATGAAGGAGGAAACACAAAGACATTTAAAATTTCATTGCATTTAAAAATGTATTAATCGACAAACGCGTAATGGCTGTTGTGTGTTAATTGTTATTGTACAGTCAACTATAATGTAATGCACTAGTTTAATCATATAAAATGATGTACTGATGTACAGGCTTTTCATAAAGCCAAAAGACCAAATGGTCATGTGCAATGGCAGAAAACAATGCTTAAGTAAGGCGCATCCTGTGGTTAGATGATCTAAGGTAGATACCAATTCTCTGAGTGCGTAGACGGTAGCACGGTAATTACATTACCGTGACGGTGTACCTTACATGACCAAGTCAGTTGTATTAATTAAGGAGATTACCTATATACCTTCAGAATTAATAGTATTAGGGTACGAAACTATATTGCCGTTAGCCGGGATTAAACCCCAAACTACGGTAAATTCTAAGGTTTTCCTTCGTTACAGAGGGATAAGGGAGAATATTTTATCATTATACTGTCTTACATAACGACACCCGGCAAATATTCGATGAATACATTTCTCATTTCATATTCAAAAATGCAGATCGGAAATTCGAAATCTGAATCTGAGTGTGAATTTAGCATTTTATCGGTATCGTTATCAGTCTACCTATTTAAAATTCGAATCTTTCCGCAAGCTTTACGAAAAAACATCATTACTGATTGTCATTTCGCCAGCATTATTTTCAAAAACAATAGCTCTAGGCACTGGCAGTCCATGCAGCATGAATTAAAAAATTGAGTGCGTGTAACCTTTACGCGCGATTAAAGTAATAAACTTCTTTGCCATTGACGGCATCAAATGTTATATAATATGGTCTAAGAGCCCATGAACATCTACCAGTATGTATTTGACCAGACCTGAGGTTTTGTAAACTGAGACTCCTGTACCTACCATGCATTATGCAGTAACTCACTAAACTCTAAGTGGCATTATCGTGAGTTTTACTTGGTGGCAGACGATTTTGAAAATGCCCAAAAAATTTTTTTTGAAAGTATTTGACCAGATCTGCCATTGAAACATTTGGTTCATTATGGTCTTAAAAGCTTATATTCAAAAAGGCAGTCGTCTACATAGATCATTTACATAAAAAAATAACAAAATCTTACCTACTACTCGGTCATATGAATACGCATTCCGTTCGCTGTTTTACATTAATATCAATAAAAATACTGTGGAACATTCACACACAACGCCATCTAGCCCAAACTAAGATAATATAAGCTTTTGCTATGAGATTTAGACAACTGACAAACATACTTAGATCTTTCTTAATACATAGGTACACATTATACCTAGAAGTTACATAGAAATACCTGAACTCCGAAAAACTATTAAATATGACTGCCTCGTTGGTCTAGAGATCGTAAAGCTCAAATGTGGATCACGAAGTCGTGGATTGTTTCCCAACATGCAACAAAAAATATGTGAGCCACAAATATAATTTGTCTAGAGTCTGGGTGTTTCTATGTAGGTATTAAAAAAAATGATTCAACTAATAATATCCTGTTGTCTGATTTCCATAACACAATCAAGGTAATCCTAGTTTACTTTGGAATCACATGATAAGTACTGTGTAACAATTTACGCATCTGTATATAATAAATGATTTATCTTTCTAAAGTTTTATAATACTAATCTTATATATTTTATTATTATAATTTTAATATGAAAGAATTATAAATAATACGGTATACGCTGATAAATATCATCGATTACCTACTATATATATTTTGTTATTATTTCGACATGACAAAATTTTAAGTGTTAAATGAGTTAAGAGGGAACATGGGGTCAGAGAAACTTGCAAAATAGGTATTTTAATTTAAATGTTGCCGTCGCAGTGCACCTAATAACAACCCCGTAATGTGCGATAAGAATAACTTAACTTCAGATCGATTTAATTTGGACGATATCGATGTTTCGTAGTTAGAGGACTAACAAATAGACTATCATCTTGATCTAGATCACAGGAGTCGTAAGGTTTACTAAAATAACTCTTTTTTTGTCAAAAATGTCGTGAATTTTCAGCTGGATCTTCTATACTTGATGTCTGGTTTAAAATGTATTTTATAATTACCAGAAAGACAATAGTAAATTTTAATTAACTGAAACCACATGTTGTTTTTTAATTATTACAGTTTTTTTAATGAATTTATATCGTTAAAAACGCACAAAACTGAACGTATCTACCACTTTCTTGAACGCTGAAATTTATATCTGTTATCTTCTTTAAACTGATTAGCGTCAGGTGGGCTCTTAACTGGTAATTTTTAGTAATCATTTGCTGTTCTAAATTACTCAGGAACATCTTTAGTATTGAAATATATACGTGGAGGTGTAAGTAGTAATATATTCGCCGTGACAAATTTAAAGAGTAAAAAACACTATTTTAAAACATTACTTTAAAACATAAAATACAGTGATATAGGACCTCGCAAGTAAAATATATCATGTATTGTCGACTGCGCCGTTGGTGCGGGCGTTAGTGAAACAGACTGTTGCTCTGAGGTCTTGGGTTCGATTCATGGGTAGGACAAATATTTGTTTGACCCACAAATAGTTGTTTCAGGGTTTAGGTGTCTCTATGTATAATGTGTAAGTACCTACCTACGTATTAAAAAAGATCTAAGTATGTTTGTCAGTTGTCTAAATCTCATAGCAAAAGCTTATATTATCTTAGTTTGGGCTAGATGGCGTTGTGTGTGAATGTCCCACAGTATTTTTATTGATATTAATGTAAAACAGCGAACGGAATGCGTATTCATATGACCGAGTAGTAGGTAAGATTTTATTATTTTTTTATGTAAATGCTCTATGTAGACGTCTGCCTTTTTGAATATAAGCTTTTAAGACCATAATCAACCAAATGTTTCAATGGCAGATCTGGTCAAATACTTTAAAAAAAAAATTTTTGGGCATTTGAAAATCGTCTGCCACCAAGTAAAACTCACGATAATGGTCAGCCATTCTTATTTTACGATAATAATAATAATATATTTTAATTTTTTTAAAACGGCAAACGTGGTCAAATGCATTTAAAACTAGTCAAAAATCGATACCTGTCCTGGCTGCGCAGTCGTCGCGTGCTCCACTTAGAGTTTAGTGAGTTACTGCATACCTAATGCATGGTAGGTACAGGAGTCTCAGTGTACAAAACCTCAGGTCTGGTCAAATACATACTGGTAGATGTTCATGGGCTCTTAGACCAATATATATATTAATAACATTCATTCTAATTTTGAATTTCGGAAAATACGTTTCTGCTATTCAAAATTCAAATAGTAAGCGTTATTTCCGTCAGAAAAAAAATCTGAGTTACTCCCTACTCGCGCCTAAAGGAGTTTTACTTCAAAAAACTTTTTTTCTTTTTATACAATTCACTAAATTATTTTTAACTTCAAAGAAAACATACAATTTTTGATATACACGTTTTAAAAGTGACTGTAGTTATTTTACTTTAATCTTTTAAAATAAATGTACCTACTAATTCAATCATAAAAGCTCGGGTTGGTGAACGACATGAAGCCGCTGCATTTTTGCCTTAGCGAATGATTAGCAATGTATACCCACTTGAAGAAGTGGCTATACTATAGGAACCTTACTCATTCATGTCATCAATATCAATCAATACGTATAATAAAATCGTAACAGGTCGCTGTCTGTACATGGAAGCTAAATAAGAAAAAATATTATAGGAGGGCTTTATGAACGTAATAGAACCCAAAACAATGATTTTTAGAATTTTTGTCTGTTTTTCTCTTAGATCATCTAACCACAGGATGCGCCTTACTTAAGCATTGTTTTCTGCCATTGCACATGACCATTTGGTCTTTTGGCTTTATAAAAGCACTGTACATCAGTAAATCATTTTATATGATTAAACTAGTACATTTCATTGTAGTTGACTGTACAATAAAAATTAACACACAACAGCCATTACGCGTTTGTCGATTAATACATTTTTAAATGCAATGAATTTTTATATGTCTTTGTGTTTCCCCCTTCACTTGTATGAAAACTGGCAGAATATTTTTGTATGCGGTGGTTCGCAAAGGCTAGTCCCGTGATATATGGTCTAAGGTTTTTCTGTATGTCAGTTTGTCTGTACGTTTGTGCACGCTAATCTCAGCAACCGCTTAACCAATTGTAATGCGGTTTTCTTTATTGTGTTGAGGGTGATTTAGTGTTTATTTCATGCCAATCGGTTTAGAAATAAAAAAAGTTATATCACTTTAAAGAATCATACATAGACAAATGAATCTAAAAATGGGTAAATCTATACTGGCGTGTTGGCTTAATCATAAAAGAGCTTAATGATTTAGGCTATTTTAAAACAATTCATTTAGAATAGAATTGTTTTAGAATAGACTTAATCTTGAAGCTCTTTTATGATTAAGCAAACAGGGCAGTTTCACACGCTGCTTGATGAGTCTGATGAAGAAATACCTCTCCTTTCATACACCTTATGTGACGTAAACGAAGTTGCGGGGTCAGCTAGTAAAATTAATATATCGTCATCGCAGGGATCTTCTAAGCCGTTTAGGAGTTAAAAGGGCGTAACCAAATAGTGAGGACGCAAGCATAGCATTCCGCATACTTCATATTTTTCTACATCTATATACTTAGATAGATTCCACATCGCTAGCGGACATCGCGCTGTTTCACCCGCATAGCTCCCGTTTCCGTGGAAAGACGGAAATAAAATATAGCCTATATCACTTGGGAACAGTGTAGCTTCCCAACAATGAAAGCATTTTACATAGGTATCGATTCAGTAGTTTCGAAGCCTATTCGGTGCAAACAAACAAACTAAAAATCTAATCTTTCTTCTTTATGATATAAGTATAGATTATTGCTAAATATGGTTAAAAATGTGTCCTGGTACATCCTTCCGAGGGCTTACCCGGGGCTCCTAACCATAAGCCGTTGGGCGTTACGTGAGATTTTTTAGTCGGTGGCATCCATGACGGATTTTCCCTCACGTTAAAAAAATGGTTAAGACTGTTTTTCCTGTACCTAGAATTTCCTTCGTTTTACCTAGGTACTTAGTAAGTTGAAATTCTAATTCTAAATTTGCTCGGCTACAAAGTGAGTTAGAAACCTCTGAAATTCTCGCTACGTTCACGATTCAATGTTTAAACTATTTGCATCGCTTATGTTCCACTTTAAAGTGAATTTTGGATTTTATTTTCTTTACATACCATTCTAATATTATCTACATAATATTATATGTAAATACCTACTACATTAAAATTGGAAAAACGTTATAGTGAAATAAACTATTCCACCGAAATTAGTAAGTACATAGATAATTTGTGATCGAAGATTGTAAAAGTAACGTGTCAAATTAAAAACGAAATTCACAAAAACGAATGTTTAGTTTGCAAAAACGACGAAACGCGACGCCCCCGCCTGAAGGAAAGTCTAGCGAATTGGGGGACATTGCTCGGCAACAAAGTGAGGTAGAAACCTCTGAAATTCTCTCTACGCTCATGATTCAATATTAAAACGATATGCTTCGCTCATGCTCTACTTTAAAGTAGATGGTGTATTTTATTTACGGGAATAGTACATAGATAGGTACCTACACGAGGAAGAGAGACACCCCCTTCTGAAGGAAATTCTAGTGTGCACACTATAAAAGTGGCATTCAATTTGGCGGCCCATTCGTGTGCATCTTCAGCTCTGCTTGAAGAACACAGGGTTGAAAGTGGAGGGAAGTTCACACTGGCAGAACATTCACACTCTGTATGGCTCGAGAGAGAAACGATCTTTTGAATCGCCCTGTTCTGGAGTAGATTTTCTCCCTCTCTCTTCAGAACATTTTCTTTTCTTTCATTTATTACTTCACATGTTGAACAACACCACTTGTAGGTACTGTTCCACAATATTTACTTGCCACTTGCTAGCTGCAATATTTTCAAAGGTTTTAAGAGGCTCGTGGAACCTAGCACATTCAAAACAATTACAATTTACAATGCACAGTGAATGCTACAGAAACTGATATTTAACATGTAGTATGAATCCTAAATACCTATTAGAATCGACTCTCGACTCCCCACCAGAAAAAACATTGGTATCTACATTTTATATTTACTTCATATAAACATAAACATAAACATATACAAACTTAGTAACCTAATGGAATACCGTAACCGTACTTACAATGTTACACTACAAAATGTACTCGAAGTATTATCTCCGTAATTTCATTGTGGTATTACCTTGAAAATTTGGTTTATTAACTGTCTCGTGTTGCTACTGCAGTGCAATATCAAATGAAATGGAAGGCAGACGCAGAGGCGTGAGCTGGATGGAAATTGCAATATCCGAGCCAACTGAATTAGTTAACAGATACGTCGATACTAGAAGCGGCACGTAGCGTACACGTAAAACCACAAAATAATAAAATGACTACTTGGTATAATTTTATAGTTAGCTTTGTTATACTAACCTGTGAGTTACCTTCATAGTTTTGCGTCTTTAAAGCTTATTAGAATCAGTCAGTCTATAACAGCCCTGCACTTTCCACAACTACTTTCCCAAAATCTTGGTCATACCTTATCGCACTTAAGCACATTCATATTAACTACTAGCGGACGTCACGTGGTTTCGCCCTCTTAGCTCCCGTTCCCGTGGAAATACGAGAATTAAATATAGGCTATCTTCAGCGGGAAGAGTGTAGATTCCCAAAGTGAAAGAATTTTTCAAATCGGTCCAGTAGTTTCGGAGCCTATTCGATGCAAACAAACATGCAAAAAATGAAATCTTTCCTGTTTATTATATTAGTATAGATCACAGCCCGATCAGTTGCATGAAAATTTTGTCACTAGGTCCCAGGCGAATTTGTAAATTCACAGATTTTTCTACTGTGACTGGACATTTGCAAAGTCTAAACTTTAGCACATTTTGTGTTATACAGTTGTATCAAAAAGATTGTTTTATTAGTAATTTAATAGCTATTTATTTCTAAAACTGAATTTTTATACTACTGAAGTAGCAGAACAGCATGCGACCCACTTAATCGAAAGTGGTCACCAGAGCTTATGGGCGTTTACAACACCAGGGTTGCTATACTCACATTGCTGACCCTGCTAGGACCACATTGGAAGAACCCCATAATATCCCCGCTAACGTCTAGTTGACAAGGATCGATCATTTTGAGGGTCAGTAACGTATCTAGAACATTTCTTTACATCTAGGACATTAGGCCTGAGATTGGATCGAGTGAGCCAGTCTAACTAAACTTCATTAGGCAAGTTTGGATAACAGTCCTATGTCAAATTATATCGTTAAGTGTTAACTTGCAAGTTAACATACATTTACTTTGAGATAAAACGTATTCTTTCACTCTGGTATTTAGTCATATGATGCAATGAACAGGAAATACTTATTGTATTGAATATAATAGAGAAAAAACCTACGATCTACGACCAATGATCGGTCGGCTGTGGTACAATATTACTCACATAATATTATTATGATTTAGTATCATTAGTGTGATAATATACATTACAGATACAGATATTACAGGCGACTAAGGGAACACTTTCGCAAAATAATTCTCTAACAATTCTTACAATTTTGACTGCCTCATTGGTCTAGAGGTCGAAATGTGCGACTGCGGATCACGAGGTCGTGGGTTCGATTCCCACCGGAGACAAAAATTTGTGTGATCCATAAATGTTTGTCTCAAGAGTCTGGGTGTTTCTATGTATGATACCTAAGTATGTATTTAAAAGTATATAATTATGTATTAATATCCATAATACAAGCAGGTTATTCCTAGCTTTTTTTGGGATCAGACAGCTTTGTGTGAAATGTCCGTGAATATTAATTTATTTATTTAATCCATTGCGTAGAGAAGTAAAACTCAAAATGAAACCCGGTTGTCGGTAAAATGACAATTTGTTAAGCCAAGTTGAAAAACTTGAAAAAATTCAACTGCGGGTCATCACGACCTGCGGCTGCCCATTTCAACACGGCAATAGGCTCACTACCTATTACATGGGACATAAAAGTATAAAGTGAAATGTGGGCGTGTACTATGCCTCTGCCTACTTCTTCGGGGATAACGGCGTAACATCATTAGTATTTGAAGATTTCTGTACATGACCAAAGCAAACTCATCTGCAAGAGGTGCATCTGCTAAATGACAGAACACTTAAATGCTAAATAGAAAGAGATGGGAGAATTAAAATAAAGTTGGCATAGGAGACGATATTTGTGTCGTGTTAGATTGGCCACAAATATCAATTTATTTATTTAAATATTAACATCAAAACCCATTGAAGGTTCATAACCACTATATTAATATCGAATTTTGAAAAGTCAGATCCTGTCAGTGTGTGATGTAAGTGCAAAGTGATGTAACAGTACTCACAAGAAACGGTTAATTTTAATGTGTAGGTACCTACAAAAAAAAATTGCGTAAGTACCTGTACTCGCAAATGCAAAAAAGATGTATAACTCTCTAGTAAATGTTTTCAGTACATGTACGTTTTGCAGACAACATTGAGAGCACTTCCGAAGTCTCCCAGGAGAGCGGGTACCTCGATTCCCACTTAAACAGGAGCTCGGTACATTGTCTTATTCATAAACCTTCGTCTTCACAGAAACAGAAATATAAAAAGTACTGTGAAATAGTTCAAATGTATCTTATGTAAGTCCCTCTTGGCAGCAGGTAAGGTATACTTGAATTTACAACAACTTCAGTCAAACGTTAAATATTTTAGTAATTCTGTACCTAAGTACTTGAATTTATTCCTTTTGGATAAGAGAGTCGCCTATCGTCTTCGACATTTTTGTTCTTGATATAGGTAAAACATTCATACTTATAGAATTCGGGACTTCACGCGAAATACTATTTACTTACATTCGCCGACGTTTCGAGCACGTTGCAGCGCCCGTGGTCGCGGTTGGACTGAGGCGAGGATCGACAAAACCACGAAGCTATTTCTTGTCGAACTACCCTCCGTTGTTATTACAACGAAGGATAATGCCGGCGACACAGTACACTCACTACGTCAGTTTTAATTGGCACAGTTTTACGTTCAAGTTTATTAATCACTGAATTCCACATCCCGGAGAGCTTATATCCATCATCCCTATTGAAATTTTTGTGTTTTCTGATTTCAATGGCTTCACGCACCATACGTGGATAATAGGTAATGGCGATCAGTGGAGAGGACTTTCGGTTGGTGAAGTTCGATCCAGTGATTAATGCCCGAATCGAGGTGTTCTGCTATTGCCGATTTGTTTAACTGACGATTTTTCACAGCTGCAATATGTTCTTTGACCCTTTCCGCGATGGTCCGCTTGGATTGGCCTAAGTAGGAACTACCGCAGCTGCAATCCACTTTGTAGACACCTGGTGTTTTGCAGAGGAATGACGTCCTTTGGTGTTCGCACGTACCTAGCCACTTTGGTTAACGGTTTAAAGATCGCCCGTATGGAGAACCGCCGCAGACACGACCCGATCTTGTCCGTTATTCCCTTTATATACGGCAGATAAGCTGGTTGACGTTCCACCTCCGGTCTCACTCTCCTCGGTGCACGTCGTGCCTTTCTACTACTCGCTCCATACCCATTCATCTTCAGTATCTCCTGAACATAGTCCAACTCCTGCTGTAAATGCTCAGGGTCGCAGAGGTCATTGGCTCGCTTGATGAGCGTCGAGCTGACTGATTTTAAGTGAAGCGGGTGATGATGCGAGGAGGCGTGCAGGTATCTGTTTGTGTGAGTGGGTTTGCGATACACAGTGTGGGCCAAGGAACCGTCTGTTCTCACCATTAATTTGACATCAAGGAAAGACAATGACCTGTTGTTCTCAATTTCACACGTAAACCGTGTTTTCGCATGTAATGAATTGAGTAAGTATGAGTGTTAGAAACCGCGATAGTTTAAAAATAACATAGGTAAAACATGTTTTATAAATATATTTTATGCTTTTTTTAGGAATATAGATTTTATTGGAGCTAGTAAATAAGATGTTTTGCAAAATAGAGGAAATGTGGTAAACGAGAAACCTGCTGCGGTGCCCTTTATTCCCTTTTATTGACGGCAATATTCAAAGATAACTGAGAAACGTACATGCTTTATAGTTTACAAAATTTGGAATACAAGTATTCAACACAAATAGACAGAGGACATTCTAGCCCATTAGCATAGTAGAATTGTATATTAGCATAGTAGAATTAAACTCTGCCATTAGGATTCCCTAGCAAAATATTGACACAATATAATATCAATACGGAATTAAGTTTGTATATCGATTAGACACAACCTGCAATAGGCTCACACCTATGTGTCATGAAGAAATGGTCTTCTTCTTCTATCGTGTCAATGATTCACTTTTTTTTTGACTTCTAAGATAGTTTGGGCATAAAACGTTGCCATCTTAACCGCACTGTCAGTGGCCTCGTTAAGATCGCTCTTCGTGCAGGAGGTAGGACATAGGGGGCATGAAAGCAAATGCAACATGGACTGCACTGGGGCTCCGCAGTCACATGCGGTTAAACCCGGGTCTCTCATTCCCCACCTGCATAAATTTTGTCTTGACCGGCCCACCAGGGTGCGTAAACGATTGAGAGACCTCCATACCGGCCACCTGAGGTCGTTTCCGGGAGGTAATTTCTCTTGGGGCTGTAGGAAATCAGTAGGTGGTGGGAGTTTCTGTTTCCACAGTGAGGTCCTCATAGCTACCAGGTGTTCGCGTGCAGCTTCCGTTTTGCGGATGAAACTCTTGCGACTTTTTAAGCGGACTCTAGGTGGTTGGTGACCATATAGGCAATGTCGGGAGTCCGTTTCTTGTTTTGCCTTCTCCAGCCTGCAAGCGGCAATTCGTCGCGTAGAAGGTGGTGCGATGCCCGCCAGTGGGTAGAGCATAGTAAGGGGAGTGGGCTTTAAACAGCCGGTAATAATTCGACAGCTGTCGTTCAGAGCGACATCCACCTGCCTGGCATGAGCTGATTGGTGCCACACAGGACACGCAAACTTCACGAAGAAATGGTGAAATTTAGGTGTATTATGCCTCTGCATACCCCTTCGAGAGTATAGACGTTATTTTATGTATGTGTGCTGACTTGAAGCAGCATCGACAATAAAACTAACCTAAATCAGCAGTTACAAAACCAAGTATCTTAATATAAGTCAGTAGTTCCAAAACCAAGTATCTTAACATAAGTTAGCAATTGCAAATTCAAGTATCTTAACATAAGTCAGCAGTTGCAAAACCAAGTATCTTAACATAAGTCAGTTTCTTAATTAATTAGTAAACTATCATTTCATTACAACGTCGTCCGCCTCAGTGTCTTCACAATTCCAAGTTAAACGAATAACTTACTCGGCGATACTCTCAGCTTCGTGTCAAGCAGTTCCGAAGCACAGAGAGAATGCTAATTACAAATAAATTGGTTTAGCCGCGGAGTCCTCTCTCGCTAACCGGACTATTGCCAAGAATATCAGCGGCAGTGAGTAGTACTAAATTCTTTAAGAACTATTTAGTACTCACTACTGTTGAATAAACGATTAAAATAAGAAAACTTATTAAACGCTTAATACTTCTGTTCTGAGTTGTGTATTTACTATTTAAATAATGTTTTTATTTTATCATTCTAACACACCGCAATCGTCTCTAGATTACCTTGTGCTGTTTTTACGTGCTGGGTTAATCACGGATAACAATCTAGACAAAATGATAAACAGACATAATGTTATACAACGAAAACACCTAGGCTTAGAAGCATGTAGGTATTTACTGGTCACACGAATTCAGACTCAGAAATCGAACCCGTAACTTCAGCAATGACAGTCGCATACATCCACTACATTGGCAATAAATTAATTAATCAAAAGTAGAACAATATATTTATGCATATTGTTGTACTCGCTGTCTCCGCTGACAAAAACAAACAAATCGTCTCACATTGCATTTGAGGAACAATATTACAATTTTATGAGGATTATTACTGTGCCATGAACGCAAATCAGAATATCAAAGAATGTACTATTCCCTTTAGTTTTCATTCCGGCATAATGTAATTCCACTACTCGGTGGGCAAATTACCGTTTCATAATTGCAGCCTTTGTTTACAGTAATGAAGAAACAAGCAACATGGATAAGGCATCCTTATAATTTAATACTGAAATAGCTCATTCTGGTTCTGTAGTTTAGTTAATGGCCTTTTTGTACCTATGTACTCGTAAATCTCTCAGATTCCCAAAGATTTAAGAAATGTCTTCCAGCTCGCTTTCAAAATTACATTTTTATTTGTTAATTGGACCTTCAGTAATTAATGGTGTGTATTGATTCTTTTTAAGTATGGCACATGGGTCTGCAAAAATGCTGATTCCATTGGTCAGTTTGGACAAGCCAGATTTTGGTAGATCCTCGCTCTCCATAACCAAACAAAATAAAACGGGATGAAACTGAGGGATTCTACGAACGGACTTATAAATTTTTATGACACAGAAAAATCACTTGACGTTCGACCGTTTGGTGAAAGTTTGCTGGTAAACATTTCTTGATATAATATTACCACTGCTACTGAGAGATATAATCGGGGCTAATAATAACAAAAATATCTTATAGTTACGTATATTATTTTCCAACACAGATAAGATATTATACATATAATATTTTATGGGCAAGACCTAATGTCTTACCAATAGATATAATATTTTGTAGATACCTAAGTGCATGAATATCTTAAATATACAAATAATTTAATATAAAAATAACTTAATCTGAATTATAAATTTGAATTCAAGAAATAAGTTATACGAATTTTTGAATTCACAAATAGATCATATTCAACTATCTGCATCATATCTTATTAGTCGGAGTATCTAAAACACTTTTGCCGATATTAGTAGCGGATTTTTCGACTTTATTAGTCAAAGCCGCAATATGCATATAAACTGTTGGTGATATTATTTGGTTGGCAGTATCATTCTTTAAATATATACATTTATTGTTAAAAATTACAGAGAAACATAATTATTACATATCTATATTTACATTATTACTATCTAAACTAAACCTAAATAAGGCCCCCGTGGCATTGTGCCCAAAAGACTAGCAGCATTCCCCCTTTGAATAGCAATGCCTATTCGTTGAGCGAGAAAACTGCCAGCCCTTGGGTCACCAGTTGACTCCACAAGGCGCTTTTTCATATTCTTGAAAAATTTTTGCGCATTGGGACCCCATGGACCTAGGGTCTCGACACCGACTGGACAAAAACGATACGATGAGTCGAGACCCTTATATTTATTAACTAGCTGACCCGCGCAACTTCGTTTGCGCACATAAGAAAGAGAGAGACAGAGAGAAAGAGCGCTATTATTTTGATATCATGTTTCCCGTCATTTACCCCCGTCGCGTTTACACCCGTCGCATCGCTACTATTCATTATTTTAGAAATAATTAACGTTAGTGTGATCGAAAACCTCCCAAAATCGCGAGATAGCACCCAAATCCACTTAGGTGAGGCCATAGTGGTAGCCGTAGGTCTGTTGGAAGTTCTGGGTTGACTACCGAGGGCTTTCCCGGGGCTCCCAACCGTAGGCTGTTAAGCAGAATGGATACGTGTGGTTTTTAGTCTTTAAGAGTCCGGCATAGTAAATATGCAGGAATTTCCTCACTTTAAAAAAATGTAACTGTGAGCGAACCTTAAAAGATAAATAAATAGGTATTTTGTTTTAGAACTTTTAAAGAGGAACAATTTTGTAATAAATTGTTTTTGTGTAACTTCAACCATTTACGCAGATGCGCAACGGATACTCTTATAACGATTAAATGTTTTCCGTTTTCGAAACCTTTCTCATTGCTGCACTGCTCCTATTAATCTTAGCATTATGTTATGTGGCCTTTAGCCATTTTCAATAAATGTACCTACTTACTATCGAACGGTTAAAGAGTTTTTGAAACCCTACCAGTAGTTTCAGTAAGGCTTGCCTTGGTATGATGTGTTCATGGTCCCTTTGCAGCGTGTGTCCAGTACCAGCTACACTTCCGACGTTTGATCTGTTGGTGGATAGGGGTCTCACTGCAGCGTTCCAATAGGCTTACGTTCGTGATTTCTCAGGCCCGTATATACCGAGGATCCGTTGGAGGCAGCGGTTGACGAAGACTGGTAGCTGGTGCAAAATGTCTTTAGTGACCTTCCATGTACAGTACAGTTTTAACGTTTACTTTGTTTTGAGTTTCACTCTTCGTGTCCATTTTCGCGACTGCCTACGGGGCGCAGCTGTGTGAAGGTGGTTCTAGCCTTGGCGAGTCTCGAAATGATGTAGAGT
Organism: Miltochrista miniata; assembly: GCA_933228765.1. Lineage (NCBI taxonomy): Eukaryota > Metazoa > Arthropoda > Insecta > Lepidoptera > Erebidae > Miltochrista > Miltochrista miniata. Next base: position 10,821,429 of record OW121751.1, on the reverse strand, counting down.
ACTCTTCTAAACCATCAGTTTCTGACACGACACTCCCGATGTACGTGAATTAGTGCCTCCACCACATCTCCTGCGTCTGTCGATTTTAATTTCAGTCCTGCCATTCGCTGCCTCATCCTGCACGTTGACCTGCAGACATGCATGACGGTGTGTGTGTGCCTCAGCAGGCATAGGTCATCGGCATCATTTAAATCCTCCAGGATATCAGGATAGTCTCCATTCTATGCCGCGCCGATTGTTCTTTGCGGTATTCAGTATAATACCATCTATTTTCTATGGATGGTTGTTAACTATCCTGTTTTCTTCATAACGATCCTCTAAGGTAGGTACATGTTTCATTTCTTTTTCAGAATATTGATGACATTTGATTAATGTCATTTTATACACGTTACGTCTACTACATTGATACATGTAATAAAATTCTAACACTCTAATTGTGTTTGTATGTAAATTGTTTATACTGAGGAAATTTCTATACTGAGGAATAGCTTTAATCATTAAGCTCTATTTTGATTAAGCAAACAGGGCAGATTCACACGCTACTTGATGAGTATGATTAATAAATACCTCTAATTTCATAGACCTTGTGTGAAGTAAACAAAATTGCGAGGGTCAGCTAGTTAAAAGATAAAACAATAGGTTTCGTCTTACCTACTTAAAAACTATGTTTACAAATTTTATGTCTTATCATCTGTTACATATTTCTGCGTCCCGAATCAGTATCACGCCGAAATCTATATATATATATATATATATATATATATATATATATATATATATATATATATATATATATATATATATATATATCTCTATATCTATCTACTGAATCGATTTGAATGAAACTTGGTACAATCTGAGCTAATGATCCGAGGAAGGTTCTAGGATACTTTTGATCCCGATATTTAGCACGGTTTCTTTAGGAGAGGGGATGAAAGTCAAAATGATATTTAGTTGTAACTTCCCTATGCGAGGTACGCTTTTTTCAGTGTCATTAAGGGTGTACTTTAAAGATTGTTTCAAACTTTTTCAATTTTGAGTGTTTTGTAGCCCACGCACGCCTTTGGCGCGGACTGAATTATTTTAGAATAGCCTTAATCATTAAGCTCTTTTTTAATTAAGCAAACAGGGCAGATTCACACGCTGTATGATGAGTCTGATTAAGAAATACCTCAACTTTAAAAGACCTTATGTGACGTAAACGAAGATGCGAGGGTCAGCTATTTAAAAGATAAAATAATACCTAGGTTTCTTCTTAACTACTTAAAAACTATTTTTACAATTTTTATGGTAATAATAGACTTTCTTTGAAATGTACATTTATTGTATTGTTGTGACGTTTATGACATGTTTTAAGTACATAGGCATGGTTAAGAGATGGCGCTCGCGGCTACGTAAGCGTGAAATTTTATTTCCCGCTTCCCATGGGAACTTTAAAAAGTAGCCTATGTGTTATTCCAGACTATAATGTACCAAATTTCAGTCAGATCCGTTCAGCCGTTCGAACGTGAAAGAGTAACAAACATCCACACTCACAAACATTCACATTTATAATATTAGTAAGATTTTAATATTTTCAGCCGCTTCCGCTGCGGCACTGGCTTTTAATTTTGTTTTAGGAAGATGGGACGGGGCTAGAGTGTCAACACAAGTTGCATCCCACACCAGGACCCGACCCATCTCCCACGGTATCAAAGTTATACCATCCGGTCTCTTGCCATCGTCCCTGAAAACGCCGTTTGGCTCTAAGAGCGCAGGCACATTGGCGGTGGCAAGAGCACGGCGGATGATGTCGTTCAGCGCAGCGTGGCGTGAGAAGCGGCCTGCGCTCTTTAAACATGAAAGACCATGATGCCCCAAAGTGTCAACGTTAAAACCGCAGGGGCATCGATGTGGAGCGCAAAGCGTGACGCCAAGTCTCAAACCAACTGAAATTCTTAGGATGTTCGGTTCCAAAAAAGTTCCGGTGTTGGCTGTAGGGAAAGCTTTCAACCAATCACCAGATTCCTTTCTACTGAGCGCTAATAATCTGGCCCGATCCGGGCCTAAGCTAGCATTTAAAAAGGAGTCAAAGGTTAATTTTGACATAGCGTCGTCCCAGCTCCGTTGTAAATTTGGATGGGTGGGTAAATTTTGTCCCGGACAAGCCATTAGCCAAGCATTCTTGGCATCTGTAAGGCCAGTCGTCTCATAGTCTGTAAGACAATTCGTCAGAATTTTACCTACGAGACTCGACGTGGCATGTACAGATGACAAAAAGGCTGGCATTCTTATTTGTAGTCTGAATATCTATTTTATTTTTATCGATATTAGTAGATACTGTCACTCGATTTAAACTCATAATGATCTCATTTTTATCATCTCTTGATTTTGATGGCGTTAATATGTCGTTGTTCTCGTTAGAAAATGTGAAGACTTTGGCTCTCGGTTGAAACGGTGATAAGGATGAAGGTTTATATCTGAAAAAAGTTGTTTAATAAGCATTCATATTTAATAACTAGCTGTTCCCCGTGGCTTCGACCACGTCGAAGTCGTTATCGCGTAAAATCATTAATCTCCTTTTCCGCAGTCAGTTAAAAAATTAGCCTATGTCCCTTCCTTGGACTCAAACTGTATCTATAGCAAATTTTATCAAACTTGGTTCAGCGGTTTAGACGTGAAAACGTAACAGACAGACAGAGTTACTGTCACAGTTATAATAATAGTAGGAAGTAGGGATTTCAAATAGGACAAGGGCTACCTTTCATTCCCAGAATAAGAGGTCCCTTGAGATACGGGAACGAGAACAGAATTCAACGACTATCAGCTAGTGTAAAATAATAAAAAAAACTCACGGTTTCGAATATTTCAACATGTTTAGTAGTCTTACGCCTGGGTGATCATCTTCAGTCAATCCAAGCAAAGACCTTATCATCAATGTATGAAAACTTCTATTATCATTTATATCATCTTTGATGTTATTCGTTTCTCTTTCAAATGTCCAACCCAACTGCTGAGAGCATCGTGGACACTTACATATACTCCAGGAGTACCCAGGAAACCAACTGCGACCTCCTAAACTATGTCCGATATTCTTACAACTAACTTTTTTGGTAGTAATAACATCAAATGCAAAATGATAAGGATTTACTAAAGTTTGTACTGTAACATTCTTCCAAAACATGTATCTTTGTTCAGATTTAATGGCTCCTGGACTAAGAAAATTGAAAATATGTGATGCATCTCCCAGAAGTGCATTACAATAACGACAGTAAAGGTCCATTCCGCCAGATTTTTGGGCTTGAACGAAGACACTACATGTAATGTATAAGAATATACTTAGTTTAAGAATGTAAGACAGACACATTTTTGACTTGTAATTACAATTTACATCAAACCACCAATACAGCTGGATTTTACGATTCGATTACTTATTATATTGGTTGAAAACGTAGTCCGTACTTTTTAATTACACTCATTATAACTTTGCAATTAAGTCTATATTAGAATCGTCTTTTACGATGTTGGGAAATACTAGTCAACTAAAATGTTTCAAAAAGGATGTTAAGCTATTGATAGCAACCTTCTTCCAGAGATGCTGCTCCAGAAGGCCCTCATTTTCTTAGGTAGTGTCCTTCTCTGCAGCGCAAGCCTCTAGTAAATTTAACGGGATGACAAACGAAGCGCTTGTGCCTCGGATGTGTGAATACTTCCGTTTGCGAGCGTTTACGTGCTTCGGAAAGCACGTTAAGCCGTTGATCCCGGTTGCCAGTAGCATAGCAGTGAAATTTTTAATAGCGGGCAGTCACAACCTGCTCATGGATGGTGGGTGATGTTTTTGCTTAGCCACGTGAGGATGATGATGAGGTGTGACAAAAAAGGTGTGACTTTTAATATCCCCGAACTTTCAGAACTAAGATTATGTCAGAACCGCAACCTCATGCATTCTCTGGTTGGACTAAACCTCTTTATCTTAGTGTATTCCCAGTTGTTTTCTAGATTTGGAGCCCGGGGTACGCTTTTGCTTAGCATTTCTTCAGCATTACTGAGAGCGACCTCTTAACCTTGTAGGCAGCTTTAGTCACAGGAGATGTGGGGTCCTTACACTTAAATGATTTAATATTAAGTACATACTACGGTAATCTCAAACATTATAAAACCAATAGAAAATAACTTGTACAATGTCTTCATTGAAAGCTATATTTATTCACAAACGAAAAACAAAACAGTACCAAGAAATGATAAAGGCTTTTTATTTCTCAGTGGGACATACTACAGTGAACCTCTATCCTTGACATTTCCACTGATGAAATGAGTTCCGCCTATGGCTATTGTTCCAGTAATGGTACCAGTTCCACTTCCATTACGGGTTACGTTTCGTGGACGGGTCACAAGAACAACTATTTTACCAATCTTATCTTCACTTGTAGTGGTCCTGTCTGGTAAACGCGTTTTAGAATTGTCATTTTCTTGCGCTGGTGTTGATACTGTTAGAACAGTATCATCGGATGTAGTATCAATGTTTTTAACATCATCTTGAGCTCTCGGCACCATCTTTGGCAAGGGAGTAGTAGATGACTTCGTTAACCTGCGAACAGTAAAATACATGATTTTAAAATGGCTATGTTCATCGTGCTTTTAACGTAACATTTACTCACCTCGAACTTAAAGACGTCAGTTCAGCAATTTTAGAATCGTCTGTTACTCCCAGCAAGGATGACAATATGAGTGCATGGAACGGCATCTTATTATCATTGTCTTCTACAGCATTTGTCTACACCTTTTCAAATGTCCAACCAAGTTGTGCATCGCAGTGAGGACATGTACATGTCCTCCAGGTGTGTCCAGGAAACCAGGAATCTGCACGAATATTGCGTCCAACATCGACACAGCTTGCCTTATCAGTGGTCAAAACATCAAATATGTTGTTAAAAGGATTTGCCAATGTTTGAACTGTGACGTTCTTTCCTAATATATTTTTATGTTCTACTTTGAAAGCACCTTTGCTTATGATATTGAGACTGTGAGACAAGTCTGCTACGTAGACACCACAGGAACGACACCAAAGCATGTGCTGATCATTTTTATGTGTTTGATTTGCGCCGAAAACATAGAAATCTTGTACAACGTATAGGAAAAAGAATACTTTAATAACATAATACGGGCCCATTGAAGAAGATTATTTTCAACTTTTGGACAGAAAACAATTAGTAAAGGATTAAAATTGACAACGTATGTTCTTAAAGCACGAAAGTATCAATTAAAGGTAAAATTTATGAGTGAGTATGTACCTACATTGATGAAACATAATGTTTTAATTATACGAAACGCGGTTTATTAATTACATTGGAACGAATAACGTTTAACGTTCGTTTGAATAGCCAATTCGAAATGAAATTTACTAAATCATTTTTAATTACGCTCAATTTTTCAATTAACTGCTCTCCCTGCCGACTTTCTAATTGCGAGGTTGTAAAACGTTGAATCCGATATAAGTTTATATTGTAGCATTTCATGTGCTATACTTATCTACCTATACATGTTTTTTTGTATATTATCTACATTTACCCTACATACCCTACATTTACCATACGTAGAAGTCGTTAAGCCCTATTTAAGGCCTTGAAGAATTTCATCAGCAATTTATCCCTGTCCGTTTTAACACGCTACGTATGTCTAACCAAATACAACAAATTTAATAAAATCTTGGCGTATTGTTTCCTTCAGCCTACCCTTTTGTATAAAATCTTATGTATGAAATATTCTTTAATATAAAACAAGACAAAGGAATCTGGTCGCTTTATACACAATGGATTTCTCCAATAACATTATTGGAAGCCGAGATGAATATTTAAGTTAAGGTTAAATACCTCATAATTCTTTGGAAAAAAGTTGATAGACGATATTAAAAGCACCTTCTGGGCTTCGGTATATATTTTGATTTTTATGGGCAATGTTCACTAACTGGAAAGTTTTTTTTTGCCTAAAATATGTCTTATTCACCGTAGGTTTTTCTGTTTTTATTTGTAAGATGGGCGGTTACAGATTTTCCGAGAAGTTGGGCTAAGGGATGCTCACGTAGACAGGTTTAGGTAAAGTGTGCCTGGGCTTATTCCACATGATGTTAGTTATGATTTTGCCCCACGTAATGGTAAACAGGGGCAGATCATGGATGCCATTATAATATTTCAAGCCGCCCTTCAACATGACCCTGGCCGCTGGGGCACACGGCTTGCCATGCTTTTCGTCCGTGCAACCGGTCACCCGTCTCAGTCCGACCGCAGCGTTAGGTGCTGAACATTCTCTTAGGCGACGTCCTACGTAAGCGAACGCGAATCGGCGCGGCGCGGCGCGATACCAACAAACAGTTGAAACCTATTGAAGTGTCCTACGTGACCAAACGCAAGTGCGGTGCGGTGCGGGGCTCCGCGAAATGAAGCGAACGCGATCAGTTGGTTTGATATTTGCGCGCGAACTGGATGCGGTGCCGCCGTGCTTTTTATAGGAAATAGAAATTTTAATCAATGCAATCCAAGAACGTCCTATATTATGGGATAAAAGAAGTAAACTTATTATCGTCGATTATGCCTTTCTAAGTATAATTAGTCCCACTTCTTCGCCGTGCAAATTTCTTGAGTATTTGATATTTAAGAAATGAATTTTCCAATAATATTTGTTTCCGTCCGTCCATGACAAATCATCCATCCATCCAAGATCCAAACTGCCACGTCTCTATGGCACCGAATTATAATTCTCCAAAGAGTTCAAGTATCTTGGGGTACCTCTTGACAGCAAATTGAACTGGAGTAATCATCTCGAAAACAAAATTAACAAAGCTACGGTCACAGTCTACTTAACAAACATGTCTTTAATTTAGGTGTCACAGACAGTCCCCTTTGCAGACGGACGAACTGCCAGTCACATTCATATGGAATGCCCGGAACTGGTAAGGATACAGGGCTAGACACTTCGGTACACCAAGGTCGCTCCAGGAAGTCTCCGGCAACGTGAAGAGTCTGCTAGACTTACTGGAGGAACTGGGATCGCAATAAGCATACCAAAACCCCCACGCAAAATAGGCGCAGAAATGACGTTGATTTGCGGAAACCAGCCTCAGAAAATCTAGAACCTAAAACTCCATACATTTTTTTTGATCTATGGCAGTTGCATTAGGCTGAGGCAAAGTGCCAACTGAACGGCAGCGTCGCCGGTCGGTGGCGGCTGTGCGAGACGATTCGCGTGCACGTAGGACATGGCCGCCGCGTCGCACCGCGTCGCGTTGAATTCGCGTGTCACCGCTTCAGATTCGCGTTCGCTTCGAACCGCCTACCTAGGACGTAGCGTTAGAGGGTCATTAAGAGCGCTTCGTTTTTATGGTTCCGTACCCAAAGGGTAAAAACGATATCTGTCTGTTCCGAGACTGTACCTCATGAACCGTATAGTTAGAAAGCTGAAACTTTCATAGATGATGTATTTCTGTTGCCGCTTGAACAACAAATACTAAAATCAGAAAAAAGGGTGAATATGGGAACTTTCATACAAAAAACGTGATTTATTGCCGTGTTCTGGTACGGGACCCTCTGTGCGCGACTTCGACTCGCATTCGTCGGTTTTATAAACTCAGTTACTTGTTCCCATTCCCGCTTCCCGTAGGAACTTATTCCCGGGATAAAAAGTAGTCTATGTGTTATTCCAGACTATAACGTATACCTGTGCCAAATTTCGACCAGGATCTGAGGGGCAAGTGCGAGTTTCGGTGAGCGCCTGTCGACATTCACGAACGAGCGCGTTATCACCGATTTGTATGGGATCGAGACAAGTTCCCGCGTTTACAGCTAGGTGGCGGGGTCTCGATTCCAAACGAATTGGTGAGCCGTGAATGTCGACATGCTCACGCAAAAACTCGCACTTGCCCCTCTGTTCAGCCGTTCGAGCGTGAAAGAGTAACAAACATTCACACTCACAAACTTTCGCATTTATAATATTACTAGCTGATGCGCGCGGCTTCGCCCGCGTCAAATTTGGTCCCCGTTCCCGCTTCCCGTGGGAACATTTTCCCGGGATAAAATGTAGCCTATGTGTTATTCCGGACTATACTCTATCCCTGTACCAAATTTCAGCCAGATCCATTCAGTCGTTAGAGCGTGATTGAGTAACAAACATCCAAACATCTAAACATCCAAACATCTTCACAAACTTTCACATTTATAATATTAGTATAAAAGTATAATAGTATAAAGTATAATATTAGTAGGATAAGTAATTAGTAATATTCTGTTACTTATACATTTCAGAGTTTCCAATCCAGCAGACAACTAGTGCCCTGAGGGAGCTGTTTTTAGTCCTCACAAACATCCTATTAAAAATTATAAATAATGAAATTAAGTGAAGATGAATGTGTGACGTATGTAACACTTTTACGCAAAACAAAGGTTTTCCCCCCCTCTTAAGCTCTAAGCATACGGCCCACCAGGTGTACCGGTGGTCACCGCAGCCTATGAACGTTTGCAACACCAGAGGCGTCACACTCGCGCTGCCGACCCTGTAAAAATCTTCTTAGACCCCTTTTACCCGTCAACCTATGTATTCGATGAAATTTTCTACTAACTTCAAAGGCTATCGAGCTGATAAATCTACAGTCCTTTCTAAACTCGTTTATAGACGCTGTTATCTGGATCACAAGAAATCCGTTAGGTACCTAAACTAGGCATATTGAACTAAATATATAAATCGGATGTTATTTTTTAACTTAGATTATAATACAGAATATTTAAATACTTTCCAACCAAACATCAAATATTACACACATGGTATAGGTAGGTACCTATACCATGTGTGTAAGAAAATGGAATAGAAAGTAGGTACTTTCTATTCCATTTTCTTATTTCTTCTTAATTTTCTACCCTTTTACCTAGTTTGCTACCGAGAAAATATTAAGTAAGTAGGTACATCCAGACATTACGTAAATCTCATTAGTGTAAAGCTGCTTTATATTCAGCTGTCGTTAACACCATGATAATAACATCAAGCGTAAAGTTGAGATTCAAGAGAGGTCCAAATTTACATTTTTTACATAAATACGACTCTTTAACTTGGTGAAAAATAATGCAAATAACTTTTGAGAAAACCCGCGGCTCAAAAATGAACGGACTCTCTTGGTAATGCGTATTTATGTAAATAGGTATTGCGTACATCATTTCGTATTATTTCAAGCCGGCTAACCTTATTATAATCTTAATTAACTTTGACGCATAAATTTCTAATCATAGAATTTATGTCATGAATATTGGTAAAATTTTAGGCTGAAGTTTTGCATCTCTGTCTACTTGTCTTAATAAGAAAATCGGCCAAGTGCGAGTCGGACTTGTGCACGGAGGGGTCATTACCAAAAAACGACAAAAAAGTCACATTTGTTGTATGGGAGCCCCCCTTAATCCTCCCTTTTTTCTAGTTTTAGTTTTTATTGTTATAGCGGCAACAGAAATAGGTACCTACATCATCTGTGAAAATTTCAGCTCTCTAGCCATCACGGTTCCTGAGATACTGCCTCGTGACCGACAGACAGCCAGACACACGGACAGCGAAGTCTCATGAATAGGGGTTTTTTACCCTTTGGAACCCTAAAAAAACTTAGCCTCTAGTAGAAATAGTGTACTCAATCTATATTATTATGTTATTTTATACTTAATCCTCTGTCTCATTACTTGACCTGTGCTAAATTGAAAAAAAATTGCACAACACACCAAAAAGTACACACAGGACTTCAGTAGCGTTTCATGTGTAGCTAAAGGCGTGATTACACTGAACGTGTTTCAAACATTCACCTTCGTCGGCAGGAATGTTTTATTTAATGCAGTGCGCAGTGCGGCCCGTTCAAATACACTCGAGAGCAATGAATCCGGGTCACTTAAAGAATGTTAAAAATCTCGGAAACTAAAAATGATAGGTTAATGCAATAAATTGTATTTAATAGACAATGTAATACTCCTTAAATGAAAGTAAAAAAAATATGAGTCACCATACATTTTATTAACACAAAATTACATAAAGAAAAAACTGCTGATCTCTCCTTAAAACAAAAATAGGAAACATGAAATTTTTGAACTTTATTACGATTTTCTTGAATTTTAATACTTCGTATTGCCTCCTCGTGCTTCCATTACTGCGTTTACGCGGTTTGGCATGCTGTACACCAAGTTCCTTATACGATTTTGGGGAATATTCTCCCATTCCTCTGTGAGAGCAATTTTGAGCTCACGAAGCGTGATTGGGGGAGGGTTTCGTTGTTTTACGCATCTGCCTAGCTCGTCCCAAGCATGCTCGATCGGGTTGATATCCGGGCTGCGCGCTGGCCACTCCATACGAGTAATGTTCATCTCTTGAAGGTAGTCATTCACAATCCTACCTGTATGAGGTCGGGCATTGTCATGCATAAATATAGCATCCTCACCTAAATTGACCATAAATGGACCAACGTGATCATTGAGGATTTCTTCCACATATCTTACGCTAGTTAAAGAGCCGTTTTCTATGATCACCAGCTCTGTGCGACTTTCAGAAGAAATTCCGGCCCACACAAGTACAGACCCACCACCGTAGGCTACTTTTTCTTCGATGCATGCTTGCTTGAATCTTTCCCCTGGTCTTCGATACACTCTGTGTCTTCCATCGTGCTTGTAGAGCATAAATTTTGATTCGTCGGAGAACATAACTTTTAACCAATCTTCAATACTCCAATTTACGTGGCTCTGGGCATACCTTAGTCTCGAAATACGATGCCCACGCTCCAGTTTAGGGCCGTTTGCAGGTCTAAGGGGTTTTAAGTTAGATTCAGCAAGCCGACGTCTTACTGTCCATGCACTTGGGTTACTTCCTCCGAGGCGTCGAAACTGATTGGTGAGTTCAGTTCCTGTGAGAAAGCGATTTCGAAGCATGGTGTTCACCAAGTATCGGTCTTCTCGTGCTGTGGTACACCTGGTTCTGCCCGTTCCTGGTCTGCGTAGGTTAGAACCAGTTTCTTCGTAACGTCGGAGAACTCTTTGTACTGTTGACAGCGACACACCGACAGTCCTGGCTGTATCGCGCTGACTCCGGCCGGTTTCCAGCATTGTAAGTATTCTGGTGCATTCTTCAGGCGTAAGCGACATAATTTCAGCTTGATTAATGAATATAGAGCACTATCAACATGGTTTATGTACCCACATAAATGACAGATTACAAACAAAAGCAACACCAAATGCTGTAATTTCGTAGTTCCATCTTCGAAAGTGGCCCTTTTTCAAATTTGATTTTTTTATGATATAACTTTACAATAACTAAGAAGTTTTAATACCTTCATTTAAGGAGTATTACATTGTCTATTAAATACACTTTATTGCATTAACCTAGCATTTTTAGTTTCCGAGATTTTTAGGATTCTTTAAGTGACCCGGATTCATTGCTCTCGAGTGTATTTAACCACGACCATTGAGACGAAACGTTACCTTAGCTCGTACAACATAGACTGTTTGACACCGGTACCGTGGAGACAAGTCTAACAATAGCCAAAAGGTTACAGTATGAGGATTCTTTTGGGTCAACAAGGGTCGCGCTGTCGTTTATGAATTTATAATGCTCTCGTAGCATGTCGTAGTTTACTTGACCTATAAACAAGCTTTGCCCATGATTTTGTTAGTGTATTTTAGTGCCTTGTTCTGTTCTATAAGTTCACAGTTGTGGAATATTCAGCGAAACTTGTAGCAACGTCGAGCTACGTTCTACGACGCGACCACGTGCTACGGCTACGTCACGTAGACACTGAATACCAACGGTGATCATCGCTACATAGTGAATAGCAATCAACTACATCGATGCTTAGAATCTTACTTACATCGCACTATAGCGCTGAAGATTAGTAAAACAACTGCTCAATATTTACTATCTACTCCCTTTACCGACATCGCCTTCAGTCTGATAAATAAATAGGTATAAGTATGATGCAAGGTGACAATCCGTCCATACAAATGAGTTCTTAGATTTATTCATTCCAATTTATCAAATAAGGTAAACTCTTGTAATTCAACTCCAACAAGGTTCTCCGCTATGTCTAAATCGCAACTGAGTTCAAAAGTGTAATGCAAAGAAGCGTATGAACTGTTCAAACCGGAGACACGCGTATTCTTACTGAGTAGGTAGGGAAGTATTATGCCACATACAGCATAAAACATTTTAATTTATACGTGATTCTGATTATTACCTATTGTTTTTTGAATTTTTCATCAATCAAGACAAATCTAATTTCGCTAATTTTTCATCCATATTTTACGAAACAACTCATTAGGACCTTAGAGTTACTTGAAACTTAACATTTTATAGAAAACCTGATTTGCTAAATTCATTTACTTAATTACGTTAAATTTTCAAAGCTTATGGCTCAATTAAATTTAATCTGCTCAGCTGCGTACTTTACAGCCTACCTTCTATCCGTAGATTACCGTGTATTTTCGGTTTAAAGTTCATAAATAAGTTATAAGTAAAGGTTGCTTGACGGGGGCAAGGGATATAAAGAGAATGATGGCCAGACCTGGTAATTTGAGAGTTTCGTCTGACTTTTACGGTATGTATCTGTTATAAAATGGCAATAGTATCCATACAACAACCATAATATTTACGATAGCTGCTATTTTACTACAGTTTTATGAGCTTTTATATGTTTATGTATCTCTATTTGCTGAAGATATACTGTGTAGTGCTCAGAAGTTATAAAGGGACGAAGTTGCTGCCAAAGATACATGAATGTTAATATACACGAATATTACGAGGCCAAGTTGTATGTTGATCAATATATCGACTGAAATCAACCTGTTAGCAGCCCACAGCAGGACGTAGGCCTCCCCAATTTTACGCCACAATATACGGTGTATACCTATGTTTGATCAATAATAATATATCGATTCAAATTAGCCTAAAGCAGTCCACTGCTGGACGTAGGCCTCTCCCAATTTTCGCCATAATATAAGGTTCTGCGCCTTCCGCATCCCGTCCTTCCTTACAGCCTTTAACAGGTTGGTAGTCGATCCATTTGGCGTTGGGTAGTCCTACCGCATGCACACGAAGCAGCGATTAGATTACACTAAAAGGATGAGAAAGCATATTTTCACCCAAGTCTTTGAAACGTCAGGATTATACAAGTTGAAAACTTAATATTACATATCTTACTAGAATTTTTATAATATTCATGACTACAGGTATGTAATAGTGCTATTAGAAACTTACTTAAGATAAGAAAGAATTTCAAATTTATTCAGACATCCTCCTTAAAGTACGATACGTAATACGATTTTGCCATCACAGTCAATTTCATTAGCAATTAGATGACAGGGTGGAACCTGTTGGAGCGACACGGCGAGGCCGATACCTGAACTCAATCATGCGTGATATTGAGCACCGACCTGACGCTAACGCGGGTCCTACACTCTTCTATAAATGCCGTAGCTACAAATTGTTATGTAGTACCCCGAGGTAGCTTTCATGGATAAGGGATAGACACGTCTGAATATTTGCGATAGCGAGATATTAATTAGCCATTTCTGTATACCATTCTATTTTCATACCATATCTAATTATCAGAAGAGTGTAGGAATTTCAAAGACTGAAACCACGCATTACTTCTTCACGTATTGTGTGGTAACTTGATGTAGACACCTTCAAAAAGAGATCCCTAGGACCCTAGTCTTAGCTAACCCTAGGAACTAGAGCCCAATGCACCTGTTCTGCTATAAAGCACGCTTGCCAGAACACATCTCACCTGTCTTACTCTGTAACCTCTATCTACTAAGACGCCATCTGGTACTCAAACTCAATCTCAATAGTTTTCCTTCTTTTCTCACAATAATTGAGCTCAAGTAGGTACCTACAGCATTTTTGTTCTGTTTAAAGTTCATAACTATGCTGAACAGGCGTAAATTTAAAACGCATCGAGTCGAGCAGCGTTGTATACGCTCGCATGATTAACTTAGGCTCACACCACATAGGTCGACACATGTGGGTTTAAGCTAAAGCCTTTCTGATACGTAGAACATAGTTGCTTTAATAAAATCAGATCTTTTAGTTCTTCTCGAATAAACGCGAAGATTGTTTTATTTCATTTATTTTAGTTTAGTACCATATTAGACGATGATATTTCTTAACTGAACTCCCAAATCCGATTCAGATGGACATTCATCAAAATTTCCGTTGATTGTCGCCCACTACTATGCTCAGTAGCATGTGATCTGGGCTCTGAACTGAACACAATAACCTTCAATACTAAAGAAAAGATTTTCACTTAAGTCACCATTAAATGTATTGAAGCTTCGACCAAGTACTATTACTTGGTCGAAGTATTAAAGCGTTTTAAAAGGAATGTTTACGTATTTCCACGCGGATAAGCGAGCGTGCTTTAGTAATCAACTAAAACCAATTTTACGTCGGTCAATACAAAGAGATCCTAACGACCCCGGTTCATTTTATTCGCTGACCGGCTGGCCGATATTACGAAGCTGAAAACTTCGTTACAGTATAGGTTTGGATATGCTCAATAGCGTAAGCGGTTATGAGCTTTGCGTTCGTTTTAAAAAAGATACATTTTACACAACGTCACCTGATCCCAATGTAAGCTAGGATTGACCTGCTTTTGCTACGGATATCAGACGCAGACCACGGATATTAATTCTTGAATTCTTTTTTGTGTCAATACACACACACTTATAATATAATAGATACATAAAAACACATAGACTTTCGAGACAAATATTTTATGGATCACACACATTTTTGTTCCCGGGAAGAATTGAATGTCGTGATCCGCAGTTGCACTTTACGACCCCAACTAGGCCAACGAGACTGTTATATCTTAATAAATTGTAATGTGATAAATGATAATTTACCAAGTGACTTTCATTTCACATTTTGCTACCCCAATAGCACGCGACCTCGAATTCGAATTTTCATAATGAATGGCCACACTTCATTAAACGGTTTCAGTTTCGCCGAACTTTTTAACAATTTAGTCATGTGACGGTTCACAAAACATTCTATGAGGTCGCTTCGTATTCGCAATCCGTACAACTTTTCCCTCCAACAGAATAAACAAAATCCGATAGCAAACTGAACTTTTGCTCTGAAACTTTTTAAATCAGTATGTAAATTCAATACAGACTGTGATACGAATTGGAAATTTCAGTTTTACAATCAGTAATTTTTGTGTTATTTTTAAACTTTCGCTGTGAAATACTCATACTTACTGAAATATATTTTACTCATAATATTTTTGAAATCTGTGCAATGCTTAGATATGATGCTTGATCATGTTCAGGAAGAATTTAAAAGGAATGGGTAGGTGCACTGCAAGACGTAACAACAGAACAACGTCAACCCAGTACCAGACCCATCCAGATGTTGACTGCCAGCCGGCTTACGTCATGTAGGTACGGTACCTACTTAAAAGTATTCGGACAAGATCCTAATCGTGTAACCTACAAACCAAGTGAACCTTTGCGGAAGGAATCAAAGAACATTATTGGTAGTTGTTGTCAGAACAGTATAGTTGACAATACTTACTACATGAATACCTGCACATTGAAACATTCCAAACGCCCTACAATAGTTACCTACCTAATTCGTTACCTACCTAATACTAACGCAAACAGCTGAATATATCGTCAAGTTACTGGGGAAGTGATTAATCACGTCTCATCCACATCTGTCGAGTTACAAACTCCGTGCTTGTTTGTGGTGTTTCGGGGCCCTACTTGAGGAAGTTTGCTTCGTTCATTATACTCATTGCTACAGCGATGATAAGAGGCTTAACTCCCTTGAGTGGTTTTATTGCCTGTGTATTTGTTTATTTTGCTACTGTACTTGATGTCCTTGATCTGTAACTTAGGATACCTACCTTACTTACTAGGCTTGGAGGAGGTATATATTAGAAAGTATAATACTTATATATTATACTCTAAGTTACTAGGTAATTAATAGTTGCCAATAAATTCACAACTACATTTCTATCGTTTACAGTAAGGTCCAATAGATACGGTAGTTCGTAGACTACACTACGCGAACACTTGAAATATCAATTGACTCCCTGTAACGATTTTCCCTATAGTTATTATACGGACTTCAAAAGAGATCTTTGAAAGGCTTTTGACGGGTCAGCAAAGCGGGTAGGTAGGATGCCTCAACAGAAGCATCTGATGTTGCAGATGCCCGTAGGCTGGTGGCAACTTTTAACAGGTGGGCTCTTTAACTACTGAATTGCTACTTTAGTGTTAAAAAACTTTGCCAATAGGTAAGTATCTGTCTGAAGGTTTTATGGAAATTGGAGATAGATATGTCACGAGACTCTAAATATTCGGATTTGTTTTTAAAGGGTAGTTTTACAAAAAGTTTTTAAATAAAGTTGTGAAACCAACTGCTGTCTGACAACCTTATTGATTTTATCACCTACTACAAACCATTGTCCGTCCGTCTATCTATAAGCAGGCTCTTCACCAGCCATAAAGCAAATTGACTCGAACTCGGGACAGGACGATATTGATAAACCCCCCCCCCCCCCCCCCCCGTCCGCCACATATAGTAAATAAATGCTATTGACTAGGTATTCAGTAACTACAGCAGTGGACTGCAATAAGCTGACTGACTAATTTTCTCAGAATTTAAACCCTTTAAACTTCTGGTCTAATTTAAAATTCTGATTTACCTACTTAGATCATTGAACAGTAGAAAACCTTTTTGTATTTTATATTATTATTGACTCGGCAAACTTCGTATCGCCTCAAATCTCAAGTCTGGACCTCATAAGCTACCTACATTTCAATTTTTACAATATTTTTCTGCACATTCTAAACCCTTCTCCTGACAACATAACAAAAGTGCCGGACACGTCAAATATTTGTAAAATATCAATAGTAGCGTCACCGATCGGTTCAAATTGTATCTATTTTCAAACCATCCATGAACCCATTAAAATGTACAAAAAATATTCTAAACTAGCTGACCCCGCAACTGCGTTAACGTCACATAAGGTGTATGAAAGGAGAGGTATTTCTTCATTGGACTCATCAAGCAGCTTGTGAAACTGCCCTGTTTGCTTAATCATAAAAGAGCTTAAAGATTAAGTCTATTCTAAAACAATTAAGCCAACACGCCAGTTTAGATTTACCCATTTTTAGATTCATATGTCTATATTTATGATTCTTTAAAGTAATCTAACTTTTTTATTTATAAACCGATTGACATGAAATAAACACTAAATGCTAAGTGGAGTAAACCTCAACACAATAAAGAAAACCGCATTGCAATCGGTTAAGCGGTTACTGGGATTAGCGCGCACAAACGTACAGACAAACAGATATACAGTCATACAGACAAACTGACAAAAATTCTAAAAATCATTGTTTTGTGTTCTATTGCGTTCATAAAGCCCCCCTATAATATTTTTTCTTATTTATCTTCCATGTACAGACAGCGACCTGTTACGATTTTAGTATATGTATATTAATTAATTAATTAATTAATATTGATCGATTGATGATATTGATTGTTGATAAAATTCGAAGTAAATAGTAGGCTTTATGGTTTTAGGCCGTGCTTCGTAAAACGACGGATGATAATGAAATTTAAAAGAAACTGTGGTCATAAGTCAATGTCATAATGTCATGTCAGGACCAGGACAGTCAATGTTGTCAAAGTCAGCTGTGTTGTGTTGTTTCATGCTTAGATTTATGCCATTTTGATTTCGCAGATTGTTTTCCTTTCCTTCGGCTCATAAAATGCTGAATTACTGAAACATTGATTAAATTGATTTAGTTGTACAGAAAAGAACACATCCAGATCCTTGTAGACCATTTATGCGTAATTTAACAGCTAGCTGGCGGACAATCTGCTGCTCAGTTTATAAAACAGCTGTGGAACTATAATGTCCTTATGGTCTTGGGTAAGAGTACTATTAGTTTTCACCAGAAGTACTACTAAAAATACTTAATGCTATGAAGCACTCTAGATTAGCAAAAAGAATCAATATTGTTAAAATGTTATCAGAATTGTAATACTTAATTTTTAGATAATAGCCCATTCTAAATAAATAGTAGTAAACACAATAAATTCTAACCTCTAAGAACAAAGAACCCTACCTAACCTAGCCATACCATGTATTTTCTGTCATGAGGTTCTGGTGTAGTTACTCGGAACTAGTTGGGAGGACAGTTGGTAGTCGATACTGGCAGTGTCAAAATATATAGTCAGTTACAAGTTGCCTAAGGTGGTGCCTTGCCTCCAAACATTGTATTAAAATTACTACACTTATATTTATTAATAGCCAGAAACAAGTAACTAAGTAGATAGTTTTTGGCTTTGCTTTGTTAATTAGGGATTAGAAACACTCTTTAATGTACTTTTACTAAACAGCATTTTCTATTCTCATTTTCAGGGTGCTAACTCTCATGGGCAGTTGGGTTTAGGTACTGTCTGTGAACAAGTAGAAAGTCCTACAAAGGTTACTGATATACATCTCTATGACAATAAAATAAAACATATCTCCTGTGGAGGTGGACATACCCTTATGCTAGATGATGCAGGAAAGCTTTACTGCTGCGGGTGGAATAAGAAATTGCAGTTAGCAACAGAAGAAGAAGTGAATACATTTCATAGAACATGGAAACTAAGTGGCATTACATTCACCAGCATTGCTTGTGGCTGGGATTTCAGCTGTGGAGTAACTGATGATCATTTTTTATTTGTATGGGGTTCAAATAGTCATGGCCAGTTAGGGTTACCCAAAGAGCACTTTGTAGAATCTATGAGACCAATAAGACTAGAAGTAAAAGCAAGTCTAGTGTCAATGGGACTGAGACATACAGCTATAGTCAATTCAAAGGGACAAGTTTGGACCACAGGTTGCGGAAGACATGGCCAACTTGGACTAGGAGATGATGTATTGTCAAGTGATAGATTCCAGCAAGTAGAAGGTATTGGAAAAATAACCCACATTGCTTGTGGTCAAAATCATACTATAGGATGGTGTTCAGAAGAAAAAGCTCTTTATGTGTGGGGTGACAATAAATTTGGTCAGTTACTCCTATCCTATGAGAAGTATAAAAAGTTATATAAGCCTAATAAAATTGATATAGGGATTAAGCATGAAGTGAGAAGACTCCTAAGTGGGTGGACAAATGTCTTACTATGGTTGGAGAATGGGTCACTGTTGACTTGGGGAAGAAACAATCTAGGGCAATGTGGCTCAGAGAATATAACACCTGGGCATTATACACAAATTTCCTTACCAGGTTTGTCTTTCTTTTGTCATGTTAATATACAGTTTTGCTTGTCTAACAGTATGTGCTTTTTAGAAGCATCTTTTTAATTGGCTGCTGATAAATCTTTGTGACAATGAGTGCTCCTTATTTTTATTGACATTAACTCCTGAGTAGAGACTCAGGAGTTAATGTAAGTTAAATGAATACACATCTCAAAAAAGTCCTATGTGTTCTTCCTCTTGAAACCACAAGGTTAGATCTCCTGTCTGGCTATGAGGAGTTAATGTAAGTTAAATGAATACACATCTCAAAAAAGTCCTATGTGTTCTTCCTCTTGAAACCACAAGGTTAGATCTCCTGTCTGGCTATGTTGAAGTCTCCTGCACGTTAGTAAATTTTTCATCTGACTCTTGGATATTTAATGTGAGTGCAAAAAATACTGGTCAGATTCTTTTGAAATTAGGCTCACACTAGTATTAAAGCTGTCCATTTACAGATTACCCCTTATTATGTACTATGTTCCTAAGGGCTATTTTAGTGTCATGCTTGTTTAAGCGCGCATGCTGGCCGGGCCCGCATCACCATACCGTCTCACCCGCGTTCCGCGTGCTCGAGGCGTGCATGATAATGAAAACATGGCCGCATGCGCGTGAAAACACGCATGACACTAAGAGAGCCCTAAAAGCGCCCTAAGTTATGACATTTATAAAACATTATTTTCAGATGGCAGGCAAGTTAAAGATGTAGCATTAGGAGCTGAACACACAATATGTTTGGCAACTGACAACACCCTCTGGGCGTGGGGTTGGAATGAGCATCGCAACACAGGAATAAACTCTGAAAGCAATATTCTGCAGCCTACCAAACTGCAAATGAGTATCAATCTTAATGCTATTATTACACAAATCTATTCTGGTAGTGCACATAATTTCATTGTTGTTGAAGAAGCTAATGTCCAGGCTGATGATAATAGCAATACTGAAGGTGGGGCAGTATCATAATATTTACTAATGGAGTGAAGAGTGTGATGAAATATTTTCATCTTCACAAGTGCCTATCTAAGCTTTTTCTACAAAGACTTAAGTCTTTATATAAAATTAGGAATAAAAGTATTGGGAATGGCAGGTGTGGAAGTAGTGATTTTGGAAACCAAGTGCAAGGCACATTCTTGATGGTAAAAGCAGTCAGGGAAATTACTTTTTCATTTCTCATACTCGGAAAATAGTGTTTTCCTGATCTGACTATTGGGTGGAAAATGCTGTTTCCCTCCCTAGGGAGGGAAAAACTTATACATATTTCTTCCCACCCAAGGGCCGGAATGAACTTTAAAAATAGAAGTGCTGACAGGTCAGCTGTGACAGTGAAGAGATTAGTGTAAAAAAAAAAAAAAAAAAAATTTACTTTCCAAACAGCCAGTGTGAACTTAGCGAAAATTTCTTCCGGCCCCATACACGTACAATAATATTGATTAATATAGCAATAAATTGACCGTGTACGGGTAATATTGAGGTTTGAACAGACTATTTTCGGATGGAAATAAATATTGTGGCAATATTATTGAGTCAATAATATTGTACGTGTATACTGTGTGGGGCCGGTAATCTCTGCAACAATTATGCGGTGAGTTCCATATTTAAAATTTAAAAAGTCGACATAATGTAGTTGTTATTTATCTGTTACAGAATTCAAAACAATTGGTAATAATCTTTTATGGTAAGGTTTATTATTAGTTTTATTTTCCACGTATTTGAAATGAAAAGTAGAGTGTTTAACTCGGGTATAAGAATCAATTCCGACTCGGACTATAGCCGCCCTCGCTCCGCTCGGGCGTCTAAATACCTCGGGAATTGATTCTTTCCACCCTCGGTTAACAATCTACTATATCAGGAGTACCATATGGACAAGGCACCATCTCTGGAACTGGTGGGTGTATGTGCTCTCTGAGCTTAGCTGCTTAGACTACTTCCTTCAAAAGAAAACTCCTAGTATCTTGGTATTATGCTATTACAAGGCCACCCTGGACATAATACTGCAAAAGAATATTCTTATAATGTGAAATAATAATGTATACATGCTTCTAATAACATTTTTATGTATTCTAGTCTCATTTTGTGATTTATTTGTATTGTATATTTTGTTGAACAAAATTAAAACAACATGTTACAATACTTGATGTGATTTTATTAAATTATTATACAGATGTATTGCATTGTAATAAATAACTATAATAATGACTAAATGCATTAATTGTGTACAGTGCAATACGAAAATATTTTATAAACTTGTACCAAAAAAGAACTTCTTACTTCTTTATATCATCTTACAAAAATTTCAACATAATTCTCATAGAGAAATAAATTGTCAGTGACTGAAATTTCGATGATACATGTACCTATATGATTTATTGATTTAGCATAAGATTTACACGCGTCGCATAAATCTAATGCCTCAGCAGTTTTCGTTAATATTCTACTATTCCACTGTACACATTTCAACCACCTATATCACAAGCCAGACAAGAAATACAGACAGATTCATTTTTAAGTACCGATGACCAAAAGATTTGGGTATTGAAATGTGATACATCCTCTTTGCAAGATACAGAACTCTTTGTGATGAATGTTTTTATCTTTATCTACCAAATGGTGTGAAATTTTGGTACACAAGTTTAAACTTACTTTTTAAATAGCTGCAACATCTGTTATGTTAGAATCCACTTATAAAACATTCACATCAAAGACAGCTGAATCACCAATACTTGTAGATTTCTACATCTGTTAGTCATCAGTACTAAAATATGGGACCAACAGAGGCCTTATCAACTATTATTGAAGGTGCAGAATAATAGGTATAGTAAGAAAAAGCAGTGTTGAACCTGATATTGATTGGTAAGTATATTCTTATCCAGAGAGTAATATTATGATTTTAATACAAAGCTCCAAATACTGCAGTGGCAGCGCCCACTGCTAAATGTTTTCGTAGTTTTTATCCCTAAAAAACATTGGTTTCAAACAGTTTTGTTACCGAACCCATGCGCCTAAACTGTTAGCAGCAGATGCACCTTTCTTTGATCCTATTCTCAAATCCAACTTCAGTTTATTTATTACATAAACAAATTTCTCTTTCGACTATTGCTATAAAACCACAAGGAACAATTTTGTCAATTTTGAACGATTATCACCAATATAACAATGCCCCTACACAATTCTTGGGGCCAAACCAACCTCACTTGCAGTGCTTTGGTCGCTCGCTAGATCAGAACGCAAAACTATTTCAGTTGCATACTCAATTTTATTTACCTTTTAAAATAATATCGTTCCATGGACACTTGGTATGAAGGTGTTGAATGCAGAATCAACAAAAGTTAGAAGAATGCATACTGCATTAAACTGACACAAATATTAAAATTGAAGTTTCGCCAAAATACATTAAATAGTTATACACAATTGTGTAGCCGAGTTATTTCCTTCACCGAAACAAGCACATTTATAGTTCTTTCAACTAAATTAATGTGGACTAAAGTGATTCAGGAACTTATATTATTTATATAATTATATAACGATCGAGGTTTCTTAAAATATGTAACAGAATACAATAAAAATTCCTGTATAATTATTGCTGAATACTACGTAACTAGACATTACTGTTAAAAGATATAAAATATCTTTCAATTTCACTCAACCGATATTGTTACTTTATTGCTGAATATCTACTACGTAAAAGAAATATGTAAAAAGCCAAAGTCAGAATAAGTTATTAGGGCATCTTTCACATTGTCAGTTAAGTTCAGTTTGATTCACCGCTCGGATCCAAAAGTTGATCAATTTATGAATACCTACATCTTTTTTTACTTGACTCTATAGAGAACGGATTCTTGTACAGTTTTGTACTCCGACGGTGACCAGAAAGGGTTTCGTTTCAGCGTAACCAGTCCGAGTTTTCAATTTAAATAATTCCTGACTAGCGCGTTGAAACACACAAAACCCTGCCTGTCCTGACACAAAATCGCACATCGTGAAAAAGACCCTAATGCAAATAATAATGCTTGTGTCCTATGCTAATATGAAAGAGCAAAAAGGGTCTCTTCTCCATAAATCATGTCTCACTCAGCACAAAGATCAACCAATCAGTACTCGCACCAAATTGCCACATTGGTGTGACTATGGTGGATTTTATTAATCCATCGTCACATCATAGTGATCATTTTACCCGATCTGAAGTCACATCAACACTCCCTTGACTAAATTTGGACCTCAGATTGATGTAATGTAGGTATGTACTTCTGTCGTATAAATAATTATATAGCAAACGTCACCTGACTATGGACATCATGAAAATCGGCATCCATTTTTGTCTAAAATTCTTTAATAACTATGCGGTCATCGTTAAATTACTGTGTACTGGAAATTTACAATTACTATTGTTTTAGGAAACAAATAAAAATGTTAATTTATGAATGCAGGTAGTCTACATAAAGTAATTTACGTGTTTATTAATGCATGTACCTACTCTACAATAAATTCATTAACATTTTTATTTGCCGTCTTTTTTTATTGACAGGAGTATGAATTTGGTGTGACAAAGTAATATTATCCCTAGTCACTTCAACGTGGCAATTTGGTGTGACTATGAATCAGTTGGCTAAATATCGTTACCTCTATACATAATGTTAAAATTTCCAAAACATTGCTAAACGAAATCCTACATAAAAATGAATATGGAAATGCCTAAACACTATTCTAAAAATACCCAATTCGTGGATAGCCTGATTTAAAAATAGCTGTCAAAAAGGATGGTAAAAATAACCATTAAATGCCTACTTCAACACTTAAAATGATCAAATATAGTTGGTATGTACATAGCTACAATTTTTTTTTGTTCAAAACTAATACACTTATTTTAGCCCCATGCACCATTAATCAAAATGGTACCTGTAAAATATCAACAATTCTTCTCTGAAAATAGCAAAATAAGCTATAAAGTTATAATTTATTTAAATAATAAAAGGCACTTCTCTACAGTGTGACAATGCAATGGGCACTGGCTTGGGCTATAATAAAATAGCAGAATAGAGGCCTGGATTGTTGTAAATCATTAGGGCATTTTGCAAATTGGGTATTTCTAGATAACCGCACACTGAGGCATTTTACAATAATATGAACAGGTCCTTTAGTGTAGATTACTGTTTTAAACCCAGACTAAAAGACCTGATCAGGACTACTTCCTCAATGTACAGCGATAAGACACATGGACAGCGAGTGTTCAGCATGCATTTGTGCAATTTTGAGCAATGTTACCGACATTTTGATATAGTATTCACAAAAGCAATGTTGAACAATCCGGTGTGTCATTTTGGTTTAGGTTGCTACCTTTTCCTTTCACCTTTTTGTGTTTTACGTTTTTCTTTTTTCTCTTCCTTTAGTTGCTTCTGCTTTTCTCTGAAAAAGAAATAATAGAAACGTTAGAAAATCACATTTCTCTATTCTACATCACATAAAACTCCAAAAGTGCCTTAAAGCACTTCTAAATGAAATTTAGGAGTTGGAAAACTTGTTTCGGTATTTGTGAGTCACTTATTTTATTTTTGTCTGATGTCTACTCTCTTGATTCTTTCAGCAACCTCTATAGGACTCCCTTCAGTTACCTTTCTAGAACTTGTAACTCCTATGAAGCTTATCAGGTTTGAAAATGTTTTTCTCAACTTATTTTTACTGATTATTGATGGTACTTGGAGGAACTTGCTACACTACCCTGTATGTAGTAATTGAAAGCATGTTTCAATTACTTGGGAAAACTTATGCTGTTAGTTATGACTGCTACAAGCACACATATAGTACAGCTTTATGTGATTACAATAAGTTTAGTTCCTTCTAGAAACTTGTAACTAATGGATAGGTTTATGTAATCACTCACCTATCCTCCTTGTCCTTTTCCTTCTTCTTCTGAGCATCCTGCCTTGCTTGTTCCCTACGCTCACGAGCCGCTGCATGGACATCTGAAGCATTTGTGTTCTTAACTAGGTCAGAACTTTCTGGCACTACTTCATTTGCTTCGTCATTCTGTAATCCATGAAGTGAGTCATTGTGAATTATTTATACTTTTGATTGATGTGCCTTAAAAAGCTTCTGAATAAAGTTTTGGAGTTGGAAAAGTTATTTTGGCTTTTGTGTGTCACTGCAGAGAAATCTTAAGTATTTCCTTTTTGTCTGAAGTCTATCTCTATCCCCGGTAGTCACAAAAATTGTGACAAACCTTAATTTTTTTTTTTACAATTTCAAATCAAAGGGTGAAGAGAAAATAAATTTTATTTTATTTTCTCTTCACCCTTTCGGCAACCTCTGTACTATAGGATGCCATATTTAAGTCATTTTGAAACTTAAAGAAGACACAAAACCTGGTGTAATTAAGAAGTACTTGAAGCAAAGAACAACTTTAACTTTGGCAGCCTCAAAGGCAGTGTTGCTAAGCAATCAATAGTTTGAAAGTTGATTTTCGAACTTGGAAATCAAGCAATCAATAGTTTGAAAGTTGATTTTTAGGGTTTCGTAGCCAAATGGCAAAAACGGAACCCTTATAGATTCGTCATGTCTGTCTGTCTGTCTGTCTGTCTGTCTGTCCGTCCGTGTGTCACAGCCATTTTTCTCCGAAACTATAAGGCCTATGCCTTTGAAACTTGGTAACTAGATGTATTCTGTGAACCGCATTAAGATTCTTATATAAAACTAGAAAAAAAGTAGTAAATTTCGGGGGTCCCCATACTCAGAACTGAAACTCAAAATTTTTATTTTCATCAAACCCAAACGTGTGGGGTATCTATAGATAGGTCTTCAAAAATGCTATTGAGGTTCCTAACATCATTTTTTTCTAAAAAGAATAGTTTGCGCAAGAGACACTTCCAAAGAGGAAAAATGTG
Source organism: Miltochrista miniata (assembly GCA_933228765.1). Lineage (NCBI taxonomy): Eukaryota > Metazoa > Arthropoda > Insecta > Lepidoptera > Erebidae > Miltochrista > Miltochrista miniata. The sequence continues at coordinate 10,795,266 of OW121751.1, read as the reverse complement.
TGTCCCCCCCCCTCTAACTTCTAAACTAAGAGAATGATAAATCTAAAAAAATTATATGGTGTACATTGCCATAAAAACTACCAACGAAAATTAGTTCGAACGAGATAGAGCTGGTAGTTTTTTTTTAATACGTCATAAACCGCAATTTTCGGTTAGAAAAATCACTACCACTGCGAACGTGTTAAAAAATCAATCAATGTTACAACGAACTATAAGAACTTTTATATTATGTTACTTGCTGCTACGAAACCCTTCATGGGCGAGTCCAACTCGCACTTGGCCGGTTTTTTGAACTTGGAAATCATTTACAATAGGCTTGTGTCCTAAATTTCAAAAAGCATTTAATTTTGTAGCTTTATATCTATATGATCACAAAAATGTAATATTTTGATTTAAAACAATCATTTACATAGTTTATTTTGTGATTTAAAAAATGAATTTCAATTTGTATCGAAAACGCTCATGGCTCCTTGTGTGACGTCACTTGATGCCAAACAAACCAAAAAGAAAATGTGTATTTTTTATGAGTTCTTTCAATGATTTGTTTTTAAAAGTTTTAGTACAAAAAGAAACATTTAGGGGTTTAATGAATATTTAGGGGAATCTGGGGAATTTGAAGTTAGGTTTTAGAGGAACATTCCGTAGGATTTGGCATCACTTTGGCATATGGTCTGAGTAACCAAAGCCAGTATAAATTAATTGAAAAAAAATCCACTGGCATCACTGTTTGACAGGTGTTTGACAATGTTATATTAGCGTTCGTCTGCTTTCCATATTTATTTAAAATGAATCCGTCGTATTACAAGGGTGTGTGTAGTGCCTGAATGAAATTAAATCTATTGTATTTTATGAAAATGTATGAGAATCTAAATAATAATACACAAGATGACACGACTTGTGACACAAGATGTCAAGACTCGAGACTGCCAGAGTGCGTCAAACGTAAAAAAGCAAACTGTGACGTCACACTATCTGGTAGAGGTGTTTGATGTCACATGACTGATTGCTTATGTTTCCAATCTTATTTTTGAAAAATAATAGTAATCCTTAATTTGTGTACCAATTTATATTACTTTTTGTTATTTATATATTGGACATAGTCGTTAGAAACACACATCAATTAGATTTATTCTTAGTGGACACAAGCCTATATTGATGGGCATATACATATAGAAGATGATTTACAATGAAACGTCTACACTAACTCAGATACGGAGTACCTAATGATAGCATTACTTAGATAAAGTCACAACTTCATTCTGAAGGTGTAGACGAAGGCATAGCAATGACCAAATTATTTTCATCTAATAGTTTTTGTCATGTGTGTGGGTGGGGGCACATATTGCTGTGTTGAAATGGAAAATGAGATGATAGTTATTATAAACATATTTTCTTTATTACTTGTTTCAGAACTAAAACCTTATCTGTTTGTCCTTCTTTCATGTTGCACATTGTACATGCAATAAAATATTAAAACCGAAGGTAAAAAATATACAAGTATTTTTAACATAACCTCAATATTGTCATATGATTGAATATTACCTCATTGTCAGACAGCTGGCTATATTGCGACAGAATTGCCTCTCTTATTTTCTTCTCTTCATCGGTATATTCTCTTCTTGCAGTAGTGGCTGGAACCTGCGATTCCATTAACTTGGCTAATTGAATATCTACATCTGCTGCAGGCTTTGGAGCCTCTTCTATGGGTCGACATGAGTCCCATTTTTCAATTATTTCTTCGACGTGGATAGTAATGTCTTTTTCCTAAGAAATTTACTGTATAAATATTATGATAAAATTAATATTTCACGACTACAAACGAATAATTACTTACAACTATCTCCGAAAGTATGCCTTCAAGAGCATCTTTTTTCTCGTCTACACTATCTTCACCTTCTAAAATGCCTGAAATGTAGGAGCCGAAAACACTTTCGTCGGTTTTTAATGATTTTAATTTTTCACTTAGCCACGGCACGAAATCGTCCGTCGCCGCCGCCATATTGATAAGTTTTTTTTAGCCACAGTCAAGTCAACATTGACAACAAAAATGACATGAGTGACATCCTGAATTCCTGGTGATTTTTTTTAAATTAATTTATGCTGGTTTTGGTTACATAGACCATATGCCAAATCTAGATTCCATTATATCAACAGTGAATTCGTGTATGTCCAAGTTTGGACTAAGTTCCCCCCATCCCCTACTCCAGTAAAGCAGTGGTACTTTACTAGAGCTAGCTGTGGAATTTGTTGATAAACCTAAAAAGTCGCGTATCACTGCGCTATATCACTTTCCAACACTTACAAAAAAAAAATTGTATCTTGTGCACGTTTTCGAATCTTTATGTTTAAGAATCCACCATAAATCTTACTAATATTATAATAATATGCGAAAGTTTGTGAGTGTGGATGTTTGTTACTCTTTCACGCTCAAAAGGCTAAACGGATCTGGCAGAATCTGGCTGAAATTTGGTACAGATATACATTATAGTCTGGAATAACACATAGGCTACTTTTTATCCCGGGAATGAGTTCCCACGGGAAGTGGGGGCGGAAACTAATTTTACGCGGGCGAAGCTGCGGGCATCAGCTAGTTACACTTAAACACTCAAAAATACAATAGTTTTGAAAAAAATTACTTTTGTGGCCAAACGCTAGTCAGTAAGTTTCCCGCCAAATTCGATTCCTGGTGATTTATTTTTTATTAATTTATACTGGCTTTGGTTACTTAGACCATATGCCAAATCTAGATTCCTTATATTATCAAGAGCGTATTCGAGTATGTCCAAGGTTGGACCAAGGAACTTATACTTCTAAATAAGTTTCTTGGGTTGGACTAAGCTCTACTCTAGTAAAGCGGTGGTACTTTACTAGAGCTTGCTGTGGAATTTGTCGATAAACCTAAAAAGTCGCGTATCACAGCGCTATATCACTTTCCAACACTTGTGCACATTGTAGAACTTTTATGTTTAAGAATCCACCATAAATTATACATAAACACTCAAAAATACACTAGTTTTGAAAAACTTTTTAGTTGAGAAAGACGCTAGTCCTAGTCCGTAAGATTCGCGCGCAAAATCCATTCCTGGTGATGATGGATACCAAAGAGTTGACTGACAGCTTGTCTATCGTTTTTTGTCCGTCATTGCTGCATGCATTGGCATTGCAGTAAAGTCGCCGTATAGGGGTCCCGTAGAGATGTAAAATGACTGAATCTGACCGGTCACGATTGTCAAAAACCATATTTGACCGGTCATTTATTGTCAAATTCAATCAATTTGACTTAAACTTACTATTAATTCTAACTATTAAAGTGACTAAATATGCCAATTTTTCCCGACAGGGGGCACCATTTCAGTATAATCTATACATATAATAAAACTGTTGAGGGTCAAGAGTCTGTACATGGAAGATATTTTGAAAATTTTAATTGTAAGGCATTCTCTAATCGATACTTAAGCCGAAAATGTAATTTATACTTTTCATGTCTGTCTGTCTGTATCCCGAATAAGTATCACGCCGAAACTACTAAACCAATTTGAATGATACTTGATACATTCCAAACTTATTTTCCGAGGAAGGTTCTAGGATACTTTTAATCCCGATATTTTGTTCGGTTCCTGCGGGAGAGGGGATGAAAGTTAAAATCGTTTTTCAACTGTAATTTCTCAACTCGTAATCCAATTTCAAATATTTTTTTAGTATTGGAAAGGGAGTACTTTAAGGATTGTTCCACACAAATTTTAATATTGAGGGTTTTGTAGTTCAGAAATTAGAGATGTCTCAACTTTTGCTAAACCTATAATTCAAGGATTCCTTTGAATGTAAGGGTCATTCTAAACTGGCGTGTTTGCTTAGTCACAAAAGAACTTAAAGATTATGGATATCTATACATATAATAAAACTGTAGAGGGTCGAGAGTCTATACATGGAAGATATTTTGAAAATTTTAATTGTAGGTCGTTCTCTAATCGATACTGAAGCCGAAAATGTAATTTAAATTTTTCATGTCTGTCTGTCTGTATCCCGAATAAGTATCACGCCGAAACTACTGAACCAATTTAAATGACACTTGGTACGTTTTGAGCTTATAGTCCGAGGAAGGTTCTAGGATACTTTTGATCCCGATATTTTGCCCGGTTCCCGCAGGCGAGGGGATAAAAGACAAAAAAATTTTTCAGTTGTAATTTCTTAACGCGTGGACCGATTTCAAATATTTTTAAAGTGTTGGAAAGGGAGTACTTTAAGAATTGTTTTACACAAGTTTCTATATTAAGGAATTTGAAGTTCAGAAATTAGAGACATCTAACTGTCACTAAGCCTATAATTAAAGTGTTTCGAATGGTAAGGGTCACTCATAACCGGCGTGTTTGCTTAGTCATAAAAGAACTTAATGATTAAGGGTATTGTAAAATAATTCAGTCCACGCCGAAGGCGTGACTGAATGGTTTTAGAATAGCCTTAATCTTTTAAGCTCTTTTACGATTAAGCAAACAGGGCCGTTTCACACGGTGCTTGACAAGTCTGATGAAGAATTAGGTACCTCTCCTTTCGTGCACATTATGTGACGTAAACGAAGTTGCGAGGGTCAGCTACTTCAAAATAAATATCAAAAAGCACTCAAGATCAAAGTGACTGTTTATGGGCGAGCGCCCACTGCTTTGCGATCCGATGCGTTCCGATCCGTTTGCCGTGCCGCAACGCAAACGCAAGTATGGGTGCGCACACTGCTGCAAAAGAATCGCACGTTTTGCCCACAGTTTGCCAGCACTTTTTTTTTTAAATTGTTTTGTGGCTTGGTTATATAGACCCGAAAATGTTTTGATAGAAATCGATTGGTTATAGGAATTTCAACTTTTTAATCGATGTTTAACGCTATTTATGAGACTTCGCCGTCCATCTGTCTGTCTGTCCATCACGAGGCTGTATCTCATGAACTTAGATAGCTAGAGAGCGGATTTTTTTTACAGATTATGTGTTTCTTTTGGCGCTAAACAATAAAAAATACTAAAAATAGACTATTAATATTAATATTTAAGGTCTCCAATCTCCAATATAGCAAACATGATTTTTGACTTTTTTTTGGAACGGAACTCAAGTAAGATTTAACCACTTCTCATGCTCCGATTGAGCTTAAACTTGGAATACTTATTTAACTGCAATGACAATACTATAAGATGGTATGCTGGACCTGGTGTGAAGGTAAAATCTCAAGGTCGTCACAGTATCAACTTCTCAACAAAAAAAAAGTCCAAGTCTCTAAGGGGTTTTTCCATATACTAAGTACGAATTACATGAAAATTTGGCAATCCAATATGGCTGAAGCGCTGTAATTACAAAATTTCATGAAGGGTATCGTTTTAGGGTTTTTTAGTACGCTGAGTACGAATTACATGATAATTTAGCATTACAATATGGCCACCGGGCTGTAAATACAAAATTTCATGATGGGTATCGTTTTAGGGGTTTTTTTGTACGCTGAGTGCGAATTACATGATAATTTTGAAATCCAATATGACCACCGGGCTGAAATTACAAAAATTCATGATGGGTATCGTTTAAGGGGTTTTCTCGTATGCTGAGTACGAATTACATGATAATCGTGCAATCCAATATGGCTGAAGCGCTGTAATTACAAAATTTCATGATGAGTATCGTTTTAGGGGTTTTTTAGTATGCTGAGTACGAATTCAATGATAGCTTTGCAATCCAATATGGTCATAGCGTCGTAATTACAAAATTTCATGATACGTATCGTTTACGAAATTTTTTGGTATGCTGAGTACGAATCACATGATAATTTAGAAATCCAAAATGGCCGCCACGCCGTTAACACAAAATTTCATGATGGGTATCGTTTAGGGGGTATTTTCGTATGCTGAGTACAAATCACTTGATAATTTAGCAATCCAAAATGGCCGCCGCGCCGTAATAACAAAATTTCATGATGGGTATCGTTTAAGGGGTTTTTTGGTATGCTGAGTACGAATCACTTGATAATTTAGCTATCCAAAATGGCCGCCATGCCGTAATTACCAAATTTCATGATGGGTATCGTTTAAGGGGTTTTTTGGTATGCTGAGTACGAATCACATAATAATTTTGCCATCCAATATGGTCAGCGTGCCGTTAACACAAAATTTCATGATGGGTATCGTTAAGGGGGTATTTTCGTATGCTGAGTACAAATCACTTGATAATTCAGCAATCCAAAATGGCCGCCGCGCCGTAATAACAAAATTTCATGATGGGTATCGTTTATGGGGTTTTTTGGTATGCTGAGTACGAATCACTTGATAATTTAGCAATCCAAAATGGCCGCCGCACCGTATTTACCAAATTTCATGATGGGTATCGTTTAAGGGGTTTTTTGGTATGCTGACTACGAATCACATGATAATTTTGCAATCCAATATGGTCAGCGTGCCGTTAACACAAAATTTCATAATGGGTATTGTTTAGGGGGTATTTTCGTATGCTGAGTACAAATCACTTGATAATTCAGCAATCCAAAATGGCCACCGCGCTGTAATAACAAAATTTCATGATGAGTATCGTTTAAGGGGTTTTTTGGTATGCTGAGTACGAATCACTTGATAATTTAGCAATCCAAAATGGCCGCCGCACCGTAATTACCAAATTTCATGATGGGTATCGTTTAAGGGGTGTGTTGGTATGCCGACTACGAATCACATGATAATTTTGCAATCCAATATGGTCACCGTGCCGGTATCACAAAACTTCATGATGGGTATTGTTTAGGGGGTATTTTCGTATGCTGAGTACAAATCACTTGATAATTCAGCAATCCAAAATGGCCACCGCGCTGTAATAACAAAATTTCATGATGAGTATCGTTTAAGGGGTTTTTTGGTATGCTGAGTACGAATCACTTGATAATTTAGCAATCCAAAATGGCCGCCGCACCGTAATTACCAAATTTCATGATGGGTATCGTTTAAGGGGTGTGTTGGTATGCCGACTACGAATCACATGATAATTTTGCAATCCAATATGGTTACCGTGCCGGTATCACAAAACTTCATGATGGGTATCGTTTAAGGGGTATTTTCATATGCTGAGTACGAATTACATGAGAATTTAGCAATCCAACATGGCCGCCGCGCCGTAATAACAAAATTTCGTTATGGGTATCGTTTAAGAGGTATTTCCGTATGCTGAGTACTTTGATGATAATCTAGCAATCCGAAATGGTCGTTGCGCCGTAATTATAAAACTTCATCATGAGTATCGAGATTATTAAACATGTACTGGCAGTATTTCCTTATCTCATTTTTGTCAATAAATTTAAGTATGTTTTCATTTTGTAAGCATCATTGACCGCAAGAAACAGGGTATTACTTTGTTGCAGACCGCAAGAAACAGTGTACTTCTTTGTTGCACCCGCAATGAAAAAGATAAAATTTTGTCTATTACACCGAAATAAAGGTCTAACGTTTTTAAACGTCGGTAAATAAATAGATATTAAAGGCTGACATAAATAATCTTTTCTTAAAGTATAATGTTATTAAAATGGAAATTAATGTTAAATGAATAGGGGTTGGTTGCACCCGCGATGATTTTCAGAATTGCTGGTGCAAAATTTTTTTCAACCTTTACAGTGTAATTAATTGTTTTGATATGCCTTGAATATATTATGCCGTGTATGAAGAACACATATTTAGTATATTTGTTAATATCTATTAGGTATATTTCGCGTTTCTGTAGAAAAATCTACCGTTATTTATTACACAAAATCAATAGAAGGTGACTACTTTGCACAGATTCTAGGCAAAACTTAAGAAAAAATCCTTAACTTGCAATCTGATATGCAAGTTTCCACTAATGTCTATACAACTCTGTCTTTTTTGCGCGTGGATCGGATCATAAGCCCACCCGAGACATCGCCAAGATGGGCATGTCGAACTAAGATTCTTTTTATTCTACATACAATCGTATGTAGCCAGGAAACCGCGTGAACCCTGAAATGGATATTCCATGGCTCTAACTAGCTCTGGTCGCCAACCCTTGGTGACCCATTACCATTGCTTACGGGTAATTCAAGTATATGTTCTAAAATATAACGAAATAACTAACTTGAATCGAGCTCTGCTTAGATAATAGTTTATTTATTTATTTAACAAATTCCACAGCTCTTATTATACTATGTACTAGCTAAACTTAGGTGGTAGGACCTACAGCCAGTTATGAAATTACATTCTTTAAACTAGATAAAAGTAACAGTCTCGAGCAAACATCAGAAAACAGAAATAAAAAAACAATAATTACAATCTAAGTTAGCATGTGTGTGGTTGTGTGTGTGTGTGTGTGTGTATGTGTGTGTGTGTGTGTGTGTTTGTGTGTGTGTGTGTGTTTGGTTGTGTGTGTAATGTGTGTGTGTATCACTTCTTGTACATCACCTTATTGTTGAGTAACTGCAGTACTTCTCTATTGTATCCCTCAATGCTATTACTAAAAATGTCAACGGTATAAAATATCTTATTGTAATTGCGATGAATACGGTTAACAAGCGAATTTTGTGCATAATTTGTTTTACTATGGGGTACCGCGAACAAGTTCGTATGCCTTGTTCTGGTTTTTGGGCAACAAAAGCGCAGCATTCTTGTTACTAGTTCCGGGCAGTCTATGTAACCGTTACACACCTTAAACAAAAGCAACATATCGGTTAAGGTACGACGATCCTCGAGCGTCGACAGGTGATGGTAATGACAGCTTTCGTTATAATCCTTAAACCGACGATTAATTCTATAGTTCGCACGTATTGTCACCTCCCAGGTTATGATTGTAAGAAAATGAAGATTGAAATGGTATTTTCGCTGCCCAGTACGTCTTTTGTGGCATAAGAAAGTATTATTTTTCTTCCGTTCCATCTCCGCCTTTTTTGCACACATTACCTCTTTACAAAACAAGGCGGCGGAGTTCCACCTATTGCACTATTGACCATAGCCAAAACTATGGTCTGTAGACTGTGTTGTGTAAGGTTCCCGCTCTTATAGCCAGTAAGTCGTAGTTCCATCCACCATGGACAATCTGTCAGCATAACAATTGAGTCTGTACCATTGCAAGCAGTTATCTTCCAGAGAGATCTTGGAGTTACAATAACCAGCAACCTGAAATGGGATGAACACATAATAAATATAAATAAAAGGGCAAATTCAGTATACTACATGATTAGAAAAGCATTCTATGTTATTACCAGGGACCTATTTATCTACATTTATAAGACATACGTAGTACGTACGACCTCTCCTTGAATATGCCTTCCAGATATGGAGTCCATATTTCAAAAAACGATATTCTAATGTTAGAAAAAGTTCAGACGCCTTTTAGAACTAAACTTATCAATATTGGAACAGAGAAGGAATAGAGGTGACCTCATAGAGACCTACAAAATACTAAATAAGCATTACAATGTAGAAGACCTTCGGGATTTGTTCACAATTGAATGAACCCAAATAAACATCTCAGAGGTCACACTATGAAACTCAATAAGTCTCAGTGCGCTAGCAATCCAAAGGCCAGATGTGGCCCTGGGGCCACTGTTCGAAATTCGCCTTAAACGATACCCATCATGAAATTTTGTAATTACGGCGCGTCGGCTACTTTTACATATCAAAACTATTATGTAATTCGTACTCAGCATACGAAAAACCCTTAAACGATACCCATTATGATTTTTTTATATTACGGCTCGGCGGCCATATTGGATAGCTAAACTACCATTGAATTTGTAATTAGCATACGAAAAAACCCCTTAAACGATACCCATCATGAAATTTTGTGATTACGGCGCAGCGGCCATATTGGATTGCAAAATTGACTTGTGATTCGTACACGGCATACCAAAAAACCTCTTAAACGATACCCATCATGAATTTTTGTAATTACGGCGCAGCGGCCATATTGGATTGCAAAATTGACACGTGATTCGTACACAGCATACCAAAAAACCCCTTAAACTATACCCATCATGAAATTTTGTGATTACGGCGCAGCGGCCACATTGGATTGCAAAATTGACTTGTGATTCGTACACGGCATACCAAAAAACCCCTTAAACGATACCCATCATGATTTTTTGTGATTACGGCGCAGCGGCCATATTGGATTGCAAAATTGACACGTGATTCGTACACAGCATACCAAAAAACCCCTTAAACGATACCCATCATGAAGTTTTGTGATTACGGTGCAGCGGCCATATTGGATTGCAAAATTTTCATCTGATTCGTGCTCAGCATACGAAAAACCCCTTCAACGATACGAAAGCGGCCATATTAGTTCGCTAAATTACCATTTAATTTTGTAATTAGCATACCAAAAAACCCTTAAACGATACCTATCATGAAATTTTGTGATTACGGCGCAGCGGCCATATTGGATTGCAAAATTGACATGTGATTCGTACATAGCATACCAAAAAACCCTTTAAACGATACCCATCATGAAGTTTTGTGATTACGGCGCAGCGGCCATATTGGACTGCAAAATTATCATGTAATTCGTACTCAGCATATTAAAAAACCCTTTAAACCATACCCATCATGAAATTTTGTAATTACAGTGCGGCGGCCATATTGGATTACAAAATTGTCATGTGATTCGTACTCAGCATACTAAAAAATCCCTAAAACGATATGCATCATGAAATTTTGTTATTACGGCGCGGCGGCCATATTGGATCGCTAAATTACCATTTAATTTGTAATTAGCATACCAAAAAACCACTTAAACGATACCCATCATGAAATTTTGTGATTACGTTACGCTGACCATATTGGATTGCAAAATTATCATGTGATTCGTAGTCGGCATACCAAAAAATCCCTTAAACGATACCCATCATGAAGTTTTGTGATTACGGCGCGGCGGCCATATTGGATCACAAATTATTATGTTCGTAATTAGTACTCAGCAAACGAAAAAACTCTTAAATGACCCATTAGCCATCGTCCATTACCCATCACCCGTCACCCATCAGGTGATCATCCATTACCTATCAACCTTCACCTGTAAATTTCCGCTACATCTATATGCTTGTCTGCGATTTTAGTAGTATTTAAAAAAATTAAAACCAGCTAAGTGTGAGTCGGACCCGCGCACAGGCGGTTTCGTTCCGTACGACCATTCTAAAGCTCAAATACCGCTTATCTTTTTTAATTACTATTGTGACCTTCATTAGGACTTGGCGCCATCATCAGACTTGGTTTACCAAATTTTATATTTTGCCTTGTACGCATCAACACAATTGTAAAGAGTCCAACCACTGCGGATTTATTTTTATAATTAGTATGGTGAACTTCACCAGGACTTGGCTCCATCATCGGACTTGGTTCACTAAATATGATGTTTTTGCCATGTACGCATCAAGACCATTCTATAGAGCCCAAACACTTATATGTCTATATATATATAGTTATTTTCATGACCTTCACTTTGATTTGGCTCCATCATCACACTTGGTTTACTATCCTCCGTGATCTTTTTACCATGTACGCATCTAGACCATTCAAAAGCCCAAACGCTATGGGTTTATCTTTTTTAATTAGTATGGCGACCTTCACCAGATGACCCCTATGATTTATTTGCCAAGTACACAAATACACCTGTCTAAACGTCAAAACGCTATGGGATTATCTTGTTTCGTTGAGAAGTTGGTACAATGGCGGCCTTCAGGGTTCGCCTTTACACCAGGTCTAAAATACCATCATATTGTACTCTCCCCGAAACTACAGATGTATTTTAAATTTCAGCTCATTCGGAGCATGAGAAGTGGGTCAAATCTTACTTGCAAAATTTGTACCCTACATACCTACACACATACATAGCAAGTTAACTAAAAGCTAGTTAAAAAAGTTTAAATTATAATAAAAATAATTTTCATCGTTGATATACATTTTTTTTTCTAAACTTACCAATCATATAAAATAATTTCCTCGCTGTATAAGTATTTGTAATATAAAATCCTTGAAATCAAATTAAACTAACTAACTATACTGTTTGCAGACATGGACATTGCTACGTCAAAGCGAATTATTTAAAAACAAAAGTCGCCGCAGCCAGCCGCCGCGCAAAAATTTGCGGCAGTCGTACGATTTTTTATCAGCAGTGTGCGCACTTCTATGAATCTCTATGTGTTACAGATTTGCGGCAAACGCAACGCACCGGAACGCAAAGCGGTGGGCGCTCGCCCTATGACCCTTTTTGACAATAAATGACCGTTTTTGACCAATTTGACCGTAAATGACAGTCAGTCAAATTCAGTCACTTTGGTCATTTTCATCTCTTTGGCAATTGTCATGCACGTTAAATATCATGTGTACATATACGTCGATGCACACACACATGCAAAAAAATCACGCACAATGAAGCAACTTCCATTCATATTTTAACGTGCATGACAATTGCAAGGCATGATCGTGTCGGGAGCCCATTAGGTTGCCTATCTTGATTGCTGTGTTACCCCACTATGCTCTCAAAGCGCACACATTTTTACTATTCCGAACGCAAAATAGGTACCTGAACAGACTACTTTCGGAATCTAAATTCCTGATCAGGAAACTGAATAACACGACTTGGAACATGTTTCAGGACCATGTAAGGCTTGGCTTGTACGCATCGCATGGTTTCCTGATTAGGTTATTGTGGCATAAATTGGGCAGGCCTACGTTCAGTAGTGGACTGCCATGCCATAGGCTCAGTTGATTGGTTGATTGAAACTAAATACGGAAATAGTACCTACGTCCGAGGGCCAGCCTTAGACTTGTATTGGGGTTTCGTGGTTCCATCAGCTAAATAAGTAAATACAGTTGTTTGTATACGTATATATTTAATTAATTTCATACAGTACATAATTTTAGGCATGTCCAGCATTACCCTCGGCTCTCAGAAAGGCGGGTGATAGTTTTGTTCATTTATCAAAGCTCTCGAGGACATTTCTGATAATACTGACGCCGTCTCTGAGTTGTTGTTCTGTGATAACGAGTGGTGGAGCTAACCTGATGGTGTAACCATGTGTTGGCTTCGTAATTAAACCTGCATCACGGAGTTTTAAGCATACTTTTTTTGCTGAAAGACCTGTAAAAAGTAATTGGGTAAAGTTTAACCATTTATTGTAAAGTGAAATCATTCCGAGGGCTTACGCGGGGCTTCCAACCATAGGCTGTTGGGCGTTACGTGAGGTTTTTTAGTCGGTAGGAGATAGCATCCATGAGGATTTTCCCTCACGTACAAAAAAAAATCATTTTCTTTTGTTTTATGTGAGAGAAAATCCTCATGGATGTTATGCCGGACTCCTACTGGACTAAAAAACCTCAGGTGTCCTCATATCAGCCTACGGTTGGGAGCCCCGGGTAAACCCTCGTAAGGATACTTAAGGACTAGAGTAAATACCCTACATGTAAAAGTAGGGTTACCTACATACTACTTTTTAGGCTTCTGTATACAAAGCAATGTTCATGGCAATATTCACGATAAGGCCGAAAATGTGGTCAGGACGCTACAACAAGTGTCCCGAAGGTTTTTGTCCGGAAAAAAGCAATAACAGGTGCTCTAAGCACTCGCCCGAGACTCTCGAACTTATGAGAATAAGACGGGAAACGCCATCTACGCACTCGTCTTCGTCAGACCAGCGGGATCTAAATCTCAAAATCCGAAAGCTGATACGACGCGACCTTAGACGGTATAACACCAGTATCGTCGAGGCAGCGATCGAGCAGAACAGGGGTACCAAGGTATTTGCCCAACAGCTTGGAAGACCCCGTCTGACGAAACTGAAGACAGCGGATGGCAGAACCGTGACCTCAAGGTTCGAGATTCTCGAGGAAATTGAGAGCTTTTACAGAGACCTGTATGCATCACGGACAAAAAGGCCGACGGGTCCTACTGATTGTGACCACCGAGCCCCACTATCGCGCCACTATACCGAGGACATTCCGGACATTGACCAGGGCGAGGTGAGGGCGGCTCTCGGGCAACTAAAAAACAACAAGTCCCCTGGGGAGGACGGAATTACAACTGAACTACTGAAGGCGGGGGGAGCTCCGGTCCTCAACGAGCTGACGAGTTTGTTTAATTCCGTCATCCAACAGGGACAAACACCTGAAGCGTGGAGCGGGAGTGCGGTGGCTCTGTTCTTCAAGAAAGGTGATAAGACCTTGCTGAGGAATTACAGACCCATCTTACTCCTGAGCCATGTTTACAAGTTGTTCTCGAGAGTAGTCACAAACCGCCTCGCCCTTAGGCTCGACGAGTTTCAGCCAAAGGAGCAAGCCGGGTTTCGAAAAGGCTTCAGCACCGTGGACCACATCCATACTGTACGGCAGATTGTACAGAAAACAAACGAGTACAATCAGCCGCTGTGTATGGCTTTTGTGGACTACGAGAAGGTCTTTGACTCTGTCGAAACCTGGGCAGTCCTGGACGCTCTGCAGCGATGTCGTGTAGATTGGCGATATATCGAGGTGTTGAGATGTCTCTACGACAACGCTACCATGACCATCCAGCTAGATAATCAAAAAACCAGTCCCATTGAACTGCGTAGAGGTGTAAGACAGGGTGATGTGATATCCCCGAAACTCTTCACCAATGCGCTTGAGGACATCTTTAAGACACTGGACTGGGAAGGGTGGGGCGTGAACATCAACGGCACGCAAATCTCGCACCTTCGGTTTGCCGATGACATCGTCATTGTGGCGGAGACGCTGGAACAGCTAAGCGGAATGCTGCATAGCCTGAACGGAGCGTCTCGACGTGTTGGACTCGGCATGAACTTGGAAAAAACCAAGGTTATGTTTAATAACCACGTTACGCCGGGGCCAATATACGTCGAGGGATCGAGGCTAGAGGTCGTCCAGGAATATACTTACCTTGGGCAGGTTATTACACTGGGGAAAGGGAACCTGGACAAGGAAATCGCCAGAAGGATACGGTTGGGCTGGGCAGCATTTCTCAAACTGCGTCGAGTCTTCAATTCGCCTTTACCGCAATGCCTGAAGACCAAAGTCTACAACCAGTGCGTTCTACCTGTTATGACATACGGTGCCGAGACGTGGACACTTACAGAGAGGTTGGTCAAAGCTTTAAAGGTTGCGCAGCGGGCTATGGAAAGGGCTATGCTTGGGGTGTCTCTGAGGGATAGACTCCGAAATGAGACTATCCGGCAAAGAACTAAAGTGGTCGACATAGCTCGCAGAATAAGTACATTGAAGTGGCAGTGGGCCGGCCATATCTGCAGAAGAACCGACGGCCGATGGAGCAAACGAGTTCTAGAGTGGAGACCGCGTCTCGGCAAACGTGGGGTAGGACGTCCACCCGCTAGATGGACCGACGACCTGGTAAAGGTCGCAGGCTGGGACTGGATGCGTAAGGCGCAGGACCGTGGATTGTGGCGTAAATTAGGAGAGGCCTACGTCCAGCAGTGGACTGCGATAGGCTCATTTGATTGATTGATTGATTGTATACAAAGTGTAAAAAAACCGGCCAAGTGCGAGTTGGACTCGCCCATGAAGGGTTTCGTAGCAGCAAGTAACATATTACAAAGTTCTTATAGTTCGTTGTAACTTTGATTGATGTTTTAACACGTTAGCAGTGGTAGTGATTTTTCTAACCGAAAATTGCGGTTTATGACGAATTAAAAAAAATCTACCAGCTCTATCTCGTTTGAACCAATTTTCGTTGGTAGTTTTTATGGCAATATACTTCATATATTATTTTTAGATTTATCATCCTCTTAGTTTAGAAGTTAGAGGGGGGGGGACACACATTTTTCCACTTTGGAAGTGTCTCTTGCGCAAACTATTCAGTTTAGAAAAAAATGATATCAGAAACCTCAATAGCATTTTTGAAGACCTATCTATAGATACCCCACACGTATGGTTTTGATGAAAAAAAAAAATTTGAGTTTCAGTTCTGAGTATGGGGACCCCTAAAATTTACTGCTTTATTTCCAATTTTATATAAGAATCTTAATGCGGTTCACAGAATACATCTAGTTCCCAAGTTTCAATATCATAGGCCTTATAGTTTCGGAGAAAAATGGCTGTGACACACGGACGGACCGACAGACAGACAGACAGACAGACAGACAGACAGACAGACAGACAGACATGACGAATCTATAAGGGTTCCGTTTTTGCCATTTGGCTACGAAACCCTAAAAACGGAACCCTATTATTGACCACGACGTATTATAATTAGACGAGTCATGCATGCATGAATATCACGGCTTTCAAAAACAGCAGATCTTTAAACATTTAAAAAAAGAATTTCTAATCAAATTATCAATGGTAGCATGTATGAAAAGTAAGGCCTGACTTTTTTGTTACCATTTTTCAGTGTTGGTAACGTATCTATAGTTTTCATATACCTATCATTGATTATTGAAGTTTTGTTCCCGTCTATCTGTCAGTCACCAGACTGTACTTATCTCATAAACAGTTGAAATTTTTACAGATGATGCAGGTATTTCGTGTGTGGAGAAATATTAAGATTTTAAGTAGATACTTAGTTATGTACCTTGGTACCTAAAGTTGAAATTCATTTCAAATACCTAAGCAGACTTTACTTAGTTTATGAGTAAAAGTTGCCCAACTTTGAGAATTCTTTTTTTCAAAGAATATAGTTTTCCCGCGGTAGATAAGAAACTCAGCAATGTGCATTGTCTCTGATGCAAGTACTTACTTTCATGAATATCAATGGCACACATGAGTCCCTTGCATCGGATTGACGTAACCTTATTCTTTGGTATCTTCTGCAACTCTTCAACGAACACAGACTCCAACTTCGCTGCATTTTCTGGTAGTTTCTCATCTAGCAGTACCTAAAAAAGAGTTAAAAACCTCTTACTTGTTGTAGTTATCTAGAACTATATCTAACAGAGGTTTATGGATTGTCGAAACCAGGGTAGGAGGAGTCATGATCTCCAGTGGAAGCAATTGAGCGGGAAATCACTCTCCCACTCAAGTTACGGAGTCTACCTACGGCAAGGGCGCTGTAAGTTTTCTTCCCAAGATTATTAATCCTCATGGCCCATAATGTTTGCGTCCTTATAGACGGTGACCCTATACGGCGGCATGATATGAGAGTTTCACGCACGCCTTAGACTAAAAAGCGGGATACTTCCCGATCCAATCCTTTAGTTTTATCATATTGGATATCGCTTGGTATTTATATATATTTATAAACGAGATAGGTGCCCGAACAAAAATTGAATCATCGAATATACATAGATTGTATTTATAAAGAACTAGCTGTTAACCGTGGCTTCGACCGCGTAGAAGTCGTTTATCGCGTAAAATCATAACCCTCCTTTTGCGCAGTCGGTTAAAAAGTAGGCTATGTCCTTCCCACGGCCTCGAACTACCCCTATATTAAATTTCATCTCAATCGCTTAAGCAGTTTAGGCGTAACAGACTGACAGACAGAGTTACTTTTGCATTTATAATATTAGTAAGGATAGGTAGGTACCTTGATTGCAGCTGTGGCAACAGCACACGCTAATGGGCTACCTCCATAGGTGGATCCGTGAGTCCCGGGTTTGATGACCTAAATAAAATAAAAAAAAGTATTATTAGTATACAGGATGAATTTTTCAAAAGGGATTGGATGGCCAAATCCGAAACTATAAGGAATAACGAAAAATGCTCAAAGGAGTCACGAGCCCGATTTTGATGAAACTTAAAACCTCATCATTAGATTTTTGAAAAACCAATAATCCTAGCTGGGAATCGAATCCATTGATTTTGAAAAAAAAACACACCCTTTATTATTACACCATACGATAGTGTTGCTATTAAGGATCATATTCTGGGAAGTAATGATATACGGCAAACTACAGGAAAGAGCTCATCTTTAACAAAATACATTTTATTTTTCTTACGTTAACTGATTAATTGTTCAAAATCTTTGCAATACATAGCTGGATTCGAAACCTCAAGGAATAATTAAGGAATATTATTGATTCCGTTGAGAATATTCTCTAAAAAATCATTCTGAGCATAATTTAAAACACGGAATAGTTACGATGTTTTCTGGGATTTCGAACGAAACAAAATTATGATACAAAATTTAGGTACATGAAATATGCATTCTATTAAAATTCCAAATGTTCCTTAAATTTGGCGTATATCATTACTTTGCAAAATTTGATCCTTAACAGCGACTCTATCGTATGGTGTAATAATAAAGGATGTGTTTTTTTTTTCAAAATCAACAAGTTCGATTCCCAGCTAGGATTATGAGTTTTTCAAAAATCTAATGATGAGGTTTTAAGTTTCATCAAAATCGGGCTCGTGACTCCTTTCAGCATTTTTCGCTATTCCTTATAGTTTCGGATTTGGCCATCCAATCCCTTTTCAAAAATTCACCTGTATAAAAGGAAATGGTAATGAAAAATCTAAAAATGAAAATCCCAAAGATATCCTTCACGGGAGAACCCGAGTGTTCGACCACGTAATAAAAAGAAGATTCCTCGCTTCGGTGAAGTCCATGAGTGTTGCACAAGTTTAAAATATCGGCTAAGTGCGAGACGGACTCCCGCACAGAGGTTTCGCTATCAAAAAAGACAAAAATTCACGTTTGTTGTATGGGTGCCTTGCCCCCCTTGATCCTCCCCCTTTTTTCTGATTTTAGTTTTAGTTGTCATGGCGCCAAAGGAAAAACATCATCTGTGAAAATTTCACATCTCTAGCTATCACGGTTCTTGAGATACAGCCTCATGTTGGATTGACAGATGGACGGTGAAGGGTCATGCATAGGGTCCCGTTTTCATCCTTTGTGTACGGAACCCTGAAAAAGGCATCATATCTCTTTTTCTCTTACACTCACAATGATTGAGCTACATACTAATAAGTATTCAGCATTTACACTTACATCCATGACATTGTTGTTGGCCAAAACCGCGGATACTGGAAGTATTCCACCACTTAGAGCTTTGCCCAGGATAAGGATATCAGGTTTCACCCCTTCGTGATCTACAGCTAACAATTTTCCAGTACGACCTGAAAATATAGCCCATCTTTTAGAGTTCGTAGTTCTAAAGGAGATAAATTTAAAGAACCTCACGCCTTATTTAAAACTAAATTACGAAGTTGAAACAGACTCCGTGAATTATGGGCCTAGGAAAAGGTCAAGTAACCTTTAATAACCTGACGTTAATAAATGTTTACATATACATCGATGCACATACACATACAAAGAAAGCCCATATGGTATCTACGACCACCTTTCGCCAGTCTCATGTCACCCCACTGGTACCAATGATCTTCGGGTATTCCCCGAGAGCCCCACAGCGTTTTGGTGTGAATTTAAGTCAAACTGATGTCGAAATAAGGAATTATAGAGCCGGCACTAATTCTTCTTCTTAAATCCTTTTCCCTTACCCAGTCCTGTCTGTACTTCGTCAGCGATCCAAAGCACGTTGTATTTAGTACATAATTCTCGAACCCTCGTCAAATATCCTTCATCAGGAATGATGGTGCCGGCTTCGCCTTGTATTGGCTCAACCATGAAGGCGGCTACGGTGGGATCTTGTAGTGCTTTCTGTAAATAGAATGAGAATAAAAAACAATAGAACAGGCCTAGCAACAGGTCAACGCTGTACCTAATAATAATTAACAGGGCCGTCTTAACCGGGGGTTCAGAGGCGCGGCCGCACCCGGGCGCCGAGCCCGAGGGGGCGCAGGCCGAGCTCTAAACATTTCGATATTTCAATCTCGAAATTAAATGAGAGATTCGAATTGCTAACGGATCACAATAATGTTTTTTCATTCTTGCAAAACATTGAGAACTGTAGGAAAATGGAGCCGATTAAAAAAAAACACAATGTCTCACCTTACAAGAAAAATTAACATTTAAAAATACATTAGATATTGACGGGGAAGATTTGTTTAGTGAATTAGAATTTGTTGCCGAATAAAACTGCCTGTAACAGTAGCCTAAGAAAAACGGTCTTTTCAAAATTGAAGTTAATAAAAAATTATCTTCGGTCAACCAAGACCCAAAACAGACTGAAAACTTGGCAATTATAAGTATAGAAGCAAAAATTGGAATCAAAATAAACAACATTATTAAAATATTTACCATAGTGATGGGACGGGTCACAGATTTTTCAACTCGGGCAACTCGAATTGATATATTACGTAACCCGGGCTGTAACTCGGGTTAACCCGGGTTGAGTCTGGCCGGCCACCCCGCCGCCCGCGCCGCCGCACCGCAGTGTGTCGAGTAACTCCACGTTTTTAACCCGACCCGCCCATCGTATCATCGTATATTTCTAGTATCGTATAAGTCTAGTAATTAAATTAATATTATTTTGCATAATTTCATGTACTTACTGGGTAACTTGTGCAATTAACGGGCGAGTTTGGATGTGTAGTCGTAATAATATTGACTGATTTCAATGAACTTTATTATAAATTAGGAATGATAAAATCTGTACCTACACAATATATTTAGGTCCAGTCAACTGTTTATTGCGTTTACATTATTATATTTCGACAAAATCAACAAAATGGAAATCAGAAACTTGTATCACAATCACAAATGACAGGGTGAAGTCACAACACTGTGCACAAGCACTGTGTCGCCCTAACTACGATTACAATTTCCAACGTATTAATAATTTTCTTTGCAAAAATATATGATTAGTTAGGTATATTGTATTACCTATAAGTACCTAGTTACCTATAAGTAACAAAATAAATTTTAAAAACAGCCCGGGTTCCATAACGACCTGACCAGTTTTCTATTCATCGAACGTAGAGTAGCTTTTATTACTTCAATCTTAGTTCGATATTCCATAATGCTCTGCGTGTGGTGTGAATGTGTGCGAGGCCAGCGCATGCTTAGTTAGCGAGCGAGCCCGACCCAAACCGAAACAAGCCGAGTCAACGAGAAGGGCTGAGCGAGATGACCCGGTGACCGTGAACGAGCGAGACAAAGCGAGTTGAACAGCGTGGCGGGTGGCGAGCGTGCCGAGTGTAGTGGTCAACCGAGTCAGCCCGAATCAAGCAAAAATGAACCCGAGTCGACGGGTTGGAAGCTGAGCCCGGGTAACTCGAGTTTTTTAGCCCGACCCGCCCATCGCTAATTTACCAACTCAAAAGTCCGAAAACTTGACTTTGATTTTAATAATTGAATAAATATTTAAGATTGTCAATCTGTATAAAATGTATATGTGTTTTGGTGTTACAATAAAGCATAACTTATTTTTTTTATACTAACTAACTAAATATTATAGAAGAAATATGTATGTACCTACCTACCTAATAAATACCTAATAATTTATTATGTAGTTGTTTTTACAGCGGCAACAAGCAGATAGACAGTTGAAATTAGAGATGCGACGAATGTGGGTTGAACCGAATTTGAACATACAGCCGAATGTTCGCAATAAAATGTACCAAACCGAATATTCGGCCGAACTATTCGGTTCAAATGAACGCGGTAAACAGGTCAGTCGCCATGGCTGGCGAAATTCTTTCAGCACTGCTCGCGCAGCCCTCACCCCAGAACGCCGGCGAAATTCTTTCAGCACTGCTCGCGCAGCCCTCACCCCAGGGCGCCGATTTTCAATCGAACGACTTGCGTGAAGAAAGTTTAGTCGAAATGTCTTTTGTCCCACCTTGAGTCACAAATATTACACCAGCAAATCTCCGTCTATGCAGGGAATCGCCACTTGGTTGCTATTATAAAGTGTTACGCTTAGGTCTACAGATCATCCTTCAAGCTATAAAAAATCGAAGTTATCGCGAAGGCCTCTAAGTAGTGGATCGTTTATAATCCTCATAGCACGCCTCTATAACAAGTCGAAAGGGCAAAGCTTTCAGAGAATTTTTAGATTAAAATTCAGGAGCACCAGTTAAAAAATGATGACAGCCCTCTATGTGTGGTCGCACACGCAGTTAGAGTAATTAGCAGAAGATGGTGAGAGGAACGAGCTCATTTTTAATGAAATCAGTTTTGTTTTCCGCCAACAAAGAGTTTAAAAAATAATTTGGATTGAAATGAGTGTGGTGAATTTTAAAATATGAAATGGAAAATGAGAAGTCCACACAGAGTTTTTTGGACCAGTTGTGTGCGGTCGTATTTTGCAGCCTATTAGTGATACCTAATGTCGTGTGACACGGAATCAAGTGAAAAAAAAGTATTTGCATATAGTATCTTAAAGAAGAACAAATAAAAACGAACTCGCAATGACTCTGACCACTATTTAGGACTGAGCCAGCTATTTACATCGACTTTATCTCGACCATTTATTGGTAGGAAAACAAGTACTTTGCGAGTTTATTGCGAGTTAAACGGATTCAATAATGGGTGTTTCGGCTCGCGGTGAAAACCGGGATTTTTTTGGGAAGCAACAATAAGCACTCACGAGTTCTTTCGACTTCAGATTGACTATATTAAATATATAAATGACTATGTTACTGTGCGTCACTAGAGATTTCTGTACCATGGCGTTAATTATGGGAAAACGCCTCCGTATTCAATAGTAATTAATTTTGTTAATAATAATTTCCACATTCGGTAATTATTCGGCAAATAAACCGAATATTCGGCCGAATCCGAACTTTTCAAAACTTTCCAAATTTATCGAATTCGAATATTCGGTGCATCTCTAGTTGAAATAAAAAGAGGTTACACTTATAACTTAAAATATGGTAGCGGTAGGTACCGACCTTCGGAACCCTTCGTGCGCAAGTCCGATTCGCACTTAAAATAAAACATTGTTTATTTAATGTAGATTACAGATCTTAGAGAAAAATAAATAGAATTAAAAATAAAAGTTTTTTTTGGTTGACCGGTGAGGAGGGGGCGCAGTCTAAGCTTCGCACCCTGGCGCTATATAGCCTTAAGACGGCCCTGATAATTAATACCGAATCAAAAAAAAGTTGAGGCAATACAAACAAGAAGTCGTGAGACGGTCTCACCCGACTGCCCCTCTCTAAAACGTTTATTGTGAAAGTGAAAGTTCAATCCGATTGACGTTGTCATTTTTGTTTTATTTCAAACTTTGAACAGATGACCCACGTGACCTAGTGACGTAGTTTAATGCAACAGAGTTACAGAGTACAGACAAGTCTCGGCATAAGCCCCTCCGCAATCTATTTTATAGAGAGGGGCTAAAATGGCTGTTAGAGTCTTATTTTATGGAAAATGTAACATTTATCATATGGATAACAGTTATCCATATGTAAAATTGTAATTACTAAAAATCATGAACGAGTAATAGAAGCTCTTTGAAGGAAACTCTGGGACATTCTTCTGAGGAGTTGAGACCTGGGGCGACCAGCTCATGTGGTTTTAGTTGATTCGAGACCGATATATTTCATCTGTGGTAATATTTTATAAACCATACTGTCTCGTTCGTTGGTAAACACGTCCAATTTCCACATTCGCTTTCCTGATCAGGAATTCAGATTTGGAAACCTTTGGACGGAATGCTCAATAATACTATTATTATACAAAATGTTCAACAAAGCCCACACGTTCTTACTAATTCCACTTGAAAAAACCTAAACGGACGTATGCCAGTAATTCAGAAATCTCGAATCTGAATTCCTGATAAGGAAACCGCATGTGTAACCTCAGTACAAGACGATACCAGTCTTGTACCGACATTTTAAGTTTTAAGGCTACAATAAATTGGTGCAGCGGCAACATCACGAATCAAGATCGCCCTTAAAGATTTTTTTTCTCACACAACATCATCTAGCCCAAATGAAGCTAAAATAAGCTTGTGCTATGGGATCTAGACGACTGATAAACATACTTATATTTGTAAATACATACATATTATACAAAGAAAACACCCAAACTCCGAAACAAACATTGTGGTTCACATAAATATTTGGACCGACCCAAGAATCGAACCCAGGACCTCCGGCGCGGCAGGGGCGGTTACACTACCGACTGCGTCACAGAGCAGTTAATGTATAAGGCTTTATATTTATTAAAAGTTCACTTACCTCTAGTGCTGGAATATTATTGTATGGTACTAATTTGAAGCCAGGCATGTAGGGCCCAAAACCTGTGTAACATTCAGGATCGCACGATGAAGACACAGCAGACAGTGTGCGCCCCCAGAAGTTGCCTTCAGCAAAAATTATCTGAAAAAAAAATATCGTCGGGTTTAAATCTCAAACGTGTTTAAAAAGTAAACAAAGTTAATATTATTTAGCTATGAAGGGAACGCCATAAAATCGAGAATAATAATTCCGCCCTGTGTTGTCGCGCTCCCGCTATCTTTCTAAGAATACCTACCTACACTCGAGAGCAATGAATCCGGGTCACTTAAAGAATCCTAAAAATCTCGGAAACTAAAAATGCTAGGTTAATGCAATAAATTGTATTTAATAGACAATGTAATACTCCTTAAATGAAGGTATTAAAACTTCTTAGTTATTGTAAAGTTATATCATAAAAAAATCAAATTTGAAAAAGGGCCACTTTCGAAGATGGAACTACGAAATTACAGCATTTGGTGTTGCTTTTGTTTGTAATCTGTCATTTATGTGGGTACATAAACCATGTTGATAGTGCTCTATATTCATTAATCAAGCTGAAATTATGTCGCTTACGCCTGAAGAATGCACCAGAATACTTACAATGCTGGAAACCGGCCGGAGTCAGCGCGATACAGCCAGGACTGTCGGTGTGTCGCTGTCAACAGTACAAAGAGTTCTCCGACGTTACGAAGAAACTGGTTCTAACCTACGCAGACCAGGAACGGGCAGAACCAGGTGTACCACAGCACGAGAAGACCGATACTTGGTGAACACCATGCTTCGAAATCGCTTTCTCACAGGAACTGAACTCACCAATCAGTTTCGACGCCTCGGAGGAAGTAACCCAAGTGCATGGACAGTAAGACGTCGGCTTGCTGAATCTAACTTAAAACCCCTTAGACCTGCAAACGGCCCTAAACTGGAGCGTGGGCATCGTATTTCGAGACTAAGGTATGCCCAGAGCCACGTAAATTGGAGTATTGAAGATTGGTCAAAAGTTATGTTCTCCGACGAATCAAAATTTATGCTCTACAAGCACGATGGAAGACACAGAGTGTATCGAAGACCAGGGGAAAGATTCAAGCAAGCATGCATCGAAGAAAAAGTAGCCTACGGTGGTGGGTCTGTACTTGTGTGGGCCGGAATTTCTTCTGAAAGTCGCACAGAGCTGGTGATCATAGAAAACGGCTCTTTAACTAGCGTAAGATATGTGGAAGAAATCCTCAATGATCACGTTGGTCCA